>JASWHV010000003.1:98087916-99318988 GCA_030760725.1 Neostapfia colusana
GATGCCCGGGGGTGAGCCGAGGGCTCAGGCGCCACAGCCAGCGAGCGTCCCGGCTGCAGGCTTGGCAAGTAGCGGCGTCGGAAGGAGCAGGGCTGGGACTCATCCGGGGGCGCAGGTGCCCCGGGCCTCAGGAGCCGGATCGGCGAGCAGCACTAGGGGCACCACTGACAGGGGCCCTACTGCTCTGCCTCCCACTCCGCCAGTCCAGGTACCTGCGGTGCAGGCGCAGGCACTGGTGGCAGACTCCGGTGGTCTGTCCCGGCTCAGAAGCCGGGGCTTCATGCACGTTGGAGCACTCACGTCCCTCGGTAAGTGTTGCTCTTTCCGAATTTTAGAACTAGCATTCTTTTCTCCTTTCTTAGCCTGAGAGCTTCTTATGTCGGCAGGGACTCATTGGCTACCGGGGGCAAGCCTGTTCCCTGGCCATCTCCAGCTAGCGGAGGTTCTGCGCCGCAGCGTCCGGAAGCTGCGGCGGCCCCGACGGCCCCCATGTCGGTGGGGGCTTCTTCTGTGCCGGCGGGACCACCCCACGCAGCGGCGGCGGCAGCACCCGCTCGTCCCCCTTCGCCAACTCAGAAGCCGGCGGCTGTCCAGGGCTCGCCGAAGCCGGCTGGCGACGCACGACCTTCCGGTGCTGAGGCCAGAGGGGCAGCTGCGAGTGCAGCTGTTGGCCCTCTGGCTTCCCCCGATCGGCGCCTCACTTCGGTTGCCAAGGCACCGGCATCTCCACCGGTCAAGGACGTGATGGAGGAGGTTGGGGGCGCGGCTTCGTCCTCCACGGCCCCGCTGCCCCTAGCGGATGCCTTGGGGCTTGCCCAGGCTGGCGTTCGGCAGGTCCAGGCTGCCCTAGAGCGAGAGCGGGGGGTGCTGGCTGGAGAGAGGGACCGCCTCCTCAGCTGGGGGCATCTCCTGAAGAAGCGGACTCAGGAGGCTCGGGCAGAGCTCGACTCGAGGCAGTTGAGGCTTGATGCCATGGAGGCGCTGCTCGACGCTCAGAAGAGGGCCGTCGACCGCCTGGGCTCCGTGACCCGGCGGTTCCGCCAAGACACCCGCGAAGCTCACGCCAGGGCCGAGGCGCGCTCCACTGCCGTGGAGGAGCTGCGGTTGCAGGTGGCACATCGTGAGTGTGCCATCGCGGATCGAGAGCGCGATGTAGCGGCCGAAGAGAAGAAGCTCGCCGCACGGCTGGAGGCCATCAAGGGCAAGCTGAAGGCCCGGGTCGAGGAGCTGGGGCTTCGGGAGTCGGCTGTTGCTGCGAGGGAGGAGCAGACATCCCGGGAGTGCCAGGCGGCGCTGGATCGTGAGCTGGCGGCCTGCCAAGAGGTGGAGAAGCTCCAAGCTTCGTGGTCTGTCGAGGCCCGAGCGGTCTGGAGCTTTGTCGGTGAGGCGGGGTCCGCCCTGGTTCCCCTTTGTTTCAGTCCAGTGAGGACGGAGGCTCCAGCGCAGGAGGTGGCTGAGGCAATCCCGGCGCTTGAGTCCATCAGCGCCAAGCTGGGCAGGCTTGAAGCTGTGATCGCCGACGAGCTTGAGGCAGAGGGACAGGGCCTGGCGAAGGATGTCGCTACGCACGTGCTGGCGTGCTTCCGGAGTCAAGACCCCTCCTTCTCTCGGGAGCCGGTGGGACTGGGCCCCGTCGCCGAGCGGGAGGAAGCTTCCAGGGCCGAAGTCGGGGACATGGCCGCCCTTGTGGCCTCTAGGTTCCAGCGGGAGTCCGGGGACTCTTAGGCAGTCGCCCCTGCTGCCAGAAGGCCCTGTATCTCTTCTTTTTTGCTTTTGTTGAGTCTGTAGTCCAGCTCATGGAGCTTTGAATGAATGGATAGACTCCTTATTATTGCATCTGTTACTTATCTTCTCCTTGGCTTAACCTGCCCGAGTCCTTAGCTCCGCAAGGAACTCAAAGGCCTTCACCAATCTTGAAGTCTTGCACATACGCCTTCCTTGGGTCCTTATTGTGTTAAGGGCCCAGGGGGTCTCCGGGGCTCGCCCCGTGAGGACAGGGGGAGGTCCGGATCTGCTGACCACGTGACGGACCTGGAGCTCCTCTGAGGAGAGGGTTGTCCTGATGTGGACATCACTCCTGCAGATATACACAACACTCACATGGTAGATATGCAAGGTCCAATTACTAGAGCTCGAGCACGACAATTGAATTTAGAGGTGAGCTCGTTTCTGAACAATTCTTTATATGTGAATTTTTAGAGTATGTTGCTACCTAATGGATTAATTATGATTAGGAACCATGAAGAGGACATGGAGATACATGGAGAGGGGTTTGGAGGCGTGGAGGACCAGAAAATACGCCAACAAGAAGTTAGAGACCGAGCCCAACTCAAACTCGAGTCTAACTCGGGCCCAGGAGCAGTCCAACTTAAAATGGATGCACAGGAGGCATACGGACTCTGTTTTTGACGTTCTACATATGCACGGAAAGCTGAGAGGACAAACTTTCCAATGGAACTGGCCCCACGTCAAAATTCCCTATGAGTGGACCGTAAACATCGAAACAATATAAAGTTTAGTGTCTGTCAGGGTGTTGCATCACCTAGTTGGGCCATTGGGCCTTGTATCGAGTCCAAGTCCATTATGAACGTGTCTTAGGGTTAGGTCACGACCCCAGCACCCCCCTGGTCGTCCTCCACCTCCTTTATACCCCCTAGCCGCCGTCACAAACAGGTGAGTTTTGCTTAGTTACAATCTGTCATTGAACAGTTCGCCGATCATCGGTTGTGAGACCCCAAATTCGTGATGAATTCAGTTTTGATTGCAACTTATCTGTTCTTGCTTGTGTTCTTGATTGCGCTTGCAGGGATAAGCCTTCGTGGCGAGGTCATTCGTGTGACACGGGTGATAACCAACGGAGCAGTGGTGTAGTGATTGCGGGGTTTCGTTCGTTCGGAGCCTTGGATCATCAACGTCGAGATCTCCACCCAATCAAGTTTACCCTACCTCTCGGAAGATCGGGACTCATCCTCCTATCAATTGGTATCAGATTTCCAGATTCACCGTGAGGTATACTTTGTGTGCTCTTTAGATTTATTTTGTTTCAGTCCTATCGTCCACAAAAATCCACAAAAAAATTTAGTTTCCCTAACCTACAACCCCCGCTCAACCTTTTGCACAATTTAGTTTCGGAGTCCGTAGTTCTGAGTTCGTGTCCTAGGTTGAGTCTGGTTGCTGGTTTAGATTTGTTTTGGTTCAGTTTTGTTTCTTCCATCCGCTGTCATCTACAAAAAAATTCCGTCCACCGATTCGTTTCTGTTGCAGTTTCCACCACCACCAAAACCTGATTCGGGGTATCCTCCTTAAAACGGGCATAACTTTTTGCTCGTAACTCCGATTGAGGCGCAGTTTTTTCCCAGAAAGGTCTCGAAAAAGTCCACATACAGTGTTTTCAAAAAAAAATACAAAAAACTTAAGAAGGCCCTCGTTTCGAACTCCGAAGTTCCAGCACCAGATTTTCCAATCGCTCCTGAATTTGTGCCGATCTCATCTTTCATCGGTTTGAGCTAATACTTGGTGCTGTTTCTATTCTTGTGCCCCTGGTTGAGAAAAAATATCAAAAAAATAAAGAGAAAAAAAACGATTTTGATTTCTACTAGTGCTTCAAGACAAAAACAGGAGGCTAAGGGGTTTTCTAGTTGTGCTATTTCTGTGTGAGTGCTGGATACTTGCTGATATTATCCTTGTTGTTCAACATCATTCATCCTTGCCCTTGCTTGTTGCCACAACTGTTCTAATACATTCTTAGGCCAGCAACTAGGTGAAATTCTTTGGACACTTATTCAGCATTGCTATCTGTTACTAACTTGTGTGCCACATACATATACTGCATTTGAGCCTTCCAAGCTCCACCTTCTCTCGAGCAGAACAGGTAACCTTTGCAATCACACCCACTCTCTGCTTGCTTCACACCGGTCACCGTTGGCCACCTGCAGTGCTGTAACAAACTTGTAAGAGCGGGGTAAGACGCATCTTACTGATCGATTTTCCACCCACTTCGGAGAGCGTAGTAATAGGGTTCTTCACGATCTTTTTGTCTTCGTTTCTGTTTTGTACTAACAATGACAGGAAATAAGCCTATGGATAAGACCTCTGGTTCTACACCTCAGGATGATGATGAGTGCATGTCCCATATGGAACTAAAGGACATGATGCGGGCAATGAACGAAGCTTTCAACAATTACCATACCACTACAACAGCCACCTTTCAGAGGCTCCATACAAGTGTTGCTGGTCTGACCACACGGTTGGACGAGATGGAGACTCGTCTTCCCCAACAAGCTACACCCTCTATCATCCTTGATGGTGATGCACATGCTCACTACGACACAGAGGATACTTCAATAACGATGAGGTTGATGCACAGCAGCGCCGTCGCCCTCAACGAAATCGTCAAGGTATGGGAGGTAGACCTCGTCCTCATGCTCCTGAACAAGATAATGATCCTTATGCTAAGATTAAGTTTTTTATTCCAACATTTTATGGATCTTATGATGCTGAGACTTACTTGGATTGGGAGATGACGGTAGAACAAAAATTTAGCTCTCATCTTGTTCCTGAGCGACATAGAGTTAGACAAGCCACTAGTGAGTTTAAAGTTTTTGCTATAATTTGGTGGAATGAACTTGTCAATACACGTAATGCACCACAGACATGGGCTGCGTTAAAAGAAGAGAAGCGCGCTAGGTTTGTTCCTCCTTCATATAGATGTGATCTTCTTAAGAAATTGCAACGCTTTGATCAGGGTGACATGACTGTCCAAGAGTACTACCAAGAGTTGCAGAAAGGTATGCTTCGTTGTGGGGTAGTTGAGGATCAGAAAGACCAAATTGTTAGGTTTTATGGGGGCTTGCAGCGTGAGATCAAGGACATTGTTGACTACAAGAAATATCATTCTATTCAACGTTTATTTCAACTTGCTATGTTAGCAGAAAAAGAAGTGCAGGGTCGCCAACAGCAGCGGCGGAACAACACCTTCACGCCACGACAATTTTCGGTGCCATCCAAAGCAGTGCCCCCCTTGAGCGTACGTGCTTCTACGCCACCCTCCACGGGTGTTGTACTGTGACGCCCTCAATTCTGTGGACAACCACGGAACTGAGAACTAATGCATATGTGTGCCCAGGATGTTCATCACACATACACATACGTTCCACAAACTGAATTCAGATTATATATTACCACGAATAACATAGTTTATTACAATCAACTCATGAGTCTTGGACTCATGCTCACAGCGGAAGTCTTCAGCAGAAATCTTTATTTAAATGCGGAAGCAAAAACTAATGCGGAAGCAAAACTAAGCAGAAGTGGCTCCATCTCTACTCCCTCCACAGGCAAGGTTGAGAACAGATCACACGCCATAATGCTCTACTTGATCTTCATAGTAGTTTTCTCTTGCTGTTGATGAAGAAATAATAATGCAAGTTTGAGCACAATGATGTACTCACCAAGTGCGGGAATAACACATGATATGCAGCTCATAAACAAGGTAGGTATAAAAGGCTTATTTGCAGAAAAGCAAATTTATAAAATCATGATAAAACAGCAACTTAACTTTAGATGAATGTAGTCCCAGCATGTATTAAATCACCAACATACCTCCATCACTTCCCATGTCCCATCCGAACATTAACCAATCCTTTACTCATACTCACGAATATCTCCTCGTATTCGCTACCATCTCCTCTCATAGAACAACCTCATCTCGCACTGAGACCAATCTCATGTTATGACCCACCAGTCATGCAAACATCTCATCATCCGGACTCAACAATCTCAAACCGAACCACAATCAATATCCATAACCAAGAACCTTCCCAATGACCATTCCAATAACCATCCCAGTAAACATCCCATCTAATCATGGCAGTTTAGCCAGGTGCTCGTGACCGTAAGCTCGGCTATCATGATAGTTTTAATAACTCTGCAGAGTTTGCACCTCTTTACCCACAAGTTTGTGATTTCGTCACCCGTCGGCGACTGCAGAACCTCCATTATACCAGTACACAACCATCGGTGTATGGTCAAGAGATCACAAAATAGCCTTTACAAAGGGGTTACTAGATGTATGGACTCACTAAGGTTTCACCGGCAGGCTTGAATCTCCAATTCTCCCACCCATGGGCCCCCTCTTGTGCCATGCAGTTCCCAGGGCAGTCCTCACTCGACTCCCATTCCCTGCGCCTTCCACAGTCCATAACACTCTAGCAACTTACCTAATTACAAAGCGAAGCCGCACCCATACTTGGCCTTGTGGTGGCACTGTTATCCTGGCATGTGCATGCATGAACCGGTCCTTAGATCTACGGCAAGTAAAACCACCATCTCATGCTACCTCCTTCACAAACCAGGCTTGCCTAGATCTCCCTCCGATCCATGTTCATTAACCTCATCAGTTTCTCATTATCATTACGAGTGCAGTTAGCTAGACACATCTATCTCGCTTCCCAATCCCATGGACTCAGCGAAGCATAAAGCAAAAACCATACCCGACTCATAAACTTCCCAAGCGACAAGGATTGTTTAACCAAAACTAGTAAACTCCTATAAAAAAGGGTTTCCCATCATGTTTGACTCAGCACGCACACCTTTTCGCAAAACAAAACAGTTTTACCCAAAACATAGGATCAACATGGTCAAGGAGCACTTGCCTTGTTCTTGCGGTTCCGGTTGTCCTTGATTCTCAAAACCTTGTTGCTGCAGCTCGTCGTAGACAGCTTCCTGAGTTTGTCCTGCTATGTAGGATTCACGTGCATACAAGATTCACAGCAATCAATATCATGCGCAAACCTTAAACTAGATGCGATGATGCACATGCTATCCTACGATTAGTCTTTTATTAGATTGATCTGTACGTGTTCTTGCATGGCTTGCATGGTCAGAGGTGTTCAGATCAAAGACGAACGGGGCGATGATCCGGTCTTTAGATCAAACTGATCATCGAGTGTTCTGCCCATGAAAAGGCTTCTGTTCGAAAGGAATCGAAGAACAGACGCAAAGAGATGAACACCATGACGTCATAAGGTGGTATTGAAATCCTACCTCACGTTCTTTTTGTCTTCGAGGTCCTCCTCCGATGATCTCCCTTGTTGTGCTTCGGCGATGTTTTGCTCGGCGAATTAGGGCTAGGGCTCTAAGTCGTCGGCTCAGGAGTTGAAAGAGAAGTTCGTGGTTTTGGCCAGAGGTTTTGGGTTCTATTTATAATTGGGAAGAGAAGAGTCCTAATCTGATTGGATCCCGAATAAGAGTCTTTTTCAGATCTTTGTTAGATCCTGACGTCTTATCTTCGGTAACATCGTGGAGTTTAAATCGGTTTCCGTTGCGTACCGGTATCTTTACGCGTAAAAACCGCTCCAGACTCGTTACTTCCGTGGTGAAGAGCTCCGGAAGTTCCACGTGTCCTCCGGGCCTGGTATCTCTTCTCCCGCAAAGATGAGCTCCGGTTGTGCCCCGTGTCACGAGCGAGACCGTCCTCTTCTTCGGAGATGAGCTCCACGCACGCCACGTGTTGGCGCCGGTCTTCCTCTTCTTCTTTCCTCAGGGACATGCCCCGCGGTCGACACGTGTCCAATAGAACAGGACCTCTCGCAGGTGAGCTCCGAGATCGACACGTACCCCGCGCAGATAGTCCTCTGATTTCCGCGAGGACTAGCTCTGAGGATGACACGTATCCTGCGGAAATGCCTTTGCTTCTTTCGCAGAGGCTAGCTCCGTGGGCAACACGTGTCCCACAGGATCGGACCTCTCCCCTTTGCGGAGATGAGTCCCGAGCCTGCCACGTAGCCAGCTTGGCGGCGGCCTCTCCCAAATTCGCAGGGATGAGCTCCGATCACGCCACGTGGCCTGCTGGCCGCGGAAGTTGCCTTCGACGCACTCTAAATGCTTTATTGGCTATTCTTTTGATAACTCTTTCTGTCCCTATTTTCCATTAAAATGTTTCCGTTTCATAGGATACGAACATATGCTGACACCCGAGATGAGGGTGTCACAAATCTACCCTCCTTAAATTGAATCTCGCCCTTGAGATTCGTTTGTAGAAAATAGATGGGGAAATTCTGCCTTGATATCCTCTTCTCGCTCCCATGTGGCTTCAGCTTCAGTGTTATGGCTCCATTGTACCTTGCACCATCGAATCACCTTGTTTCGGATGACCCTTTCCTTTACGTCCAAGATTCGGACAGGGTGTTCTGCGTAAGTCAGGTCCTCTTGAAGTTCAAGTTCTCCCATCGACACTTGTTCCTCTGGTACTCTCAAGCACTTCTTGAGCTGGGAGACATGAAACACGTCATGTAGGTCGGAGAGGTGGTTTGGGAGCTCTAGTTGATAGGCTACTTCTCCTCGCTTGTCCAAAATCTTAAATGGTCCGATGTAGCGAGGCGCTAGTTTGCCTTTGACGTTAAAACGTCGTTGGCCTCGGATAGGAGATACCTTAAGGTATACGAAGTCTCCTGCTTCAAAGGTCAACATCCTACGCCTATTGTCCGCATAGCCTTTCTGTCGTGACTGAGCAGCCTTTAAGTTCTCCCGTATCGTTTGGACTTGCTTTTCAGCGTCTTGTAGTACTTCTGGTCCAAACACCTGGTTCTCTCCAGTCTCGTTCCAGAACAGCGGCGTTCTACACCGTCTACCATATAAGGCTTCGAAAGGTGACATCTTTAAGCTAGCTTGATAGCTGTTGTTATAGGAGAACTCGGCATACGGTAAACTCCTATCCCAACTACGCCCACGTTTCAAGGCTCAAGCTCTCAGCATGTCTTCCAAAATTTGGTTCGTCCTCTCGGTTTGCCCATCTGTTTGTGGGTGATAGGCGGAGCTAAAATCCAGTCGTGTACCCATGGCTTTCTGCAGCTTCCTCCAGAATCTATAGGTAAACTGAGAACCTCGATCTGAGACTATCCTCTTCGGAACTCCATGACGGCACACGATCTGCTCCATGTACAATTCTGCCAATTGTGCTACATTGTAACTGGTCTTTACAGGGAGAAAATGGGCGGTTTTCGTCAATCGGTCCACAATGACCCAGATGGAGTCGTATCCTGACTGAGTTCTTGGCAATCCGACAATAAAGTCCATACTGATGTCCTCCCATTTCCATTCAGGTATTTTCAAAGGTTGCAACAACCCAGCGGGTTTTTGATGTTCGGCCTTTACCCGTTGGCATGTGTCGCATAGGGCAACGTATTCGGCTATATCCCTTTTCATACCATCCCACCAATAGCAAGTTTTCAAGTCTTTGTAAATTTTGGTGCTCCCTGGATGTATGGAATAGGGTGAATCATGTGCCTCCTTCAATATCATGTCGCGAAGGTGTCTTATGTTTGGCACACAAATCCGTTTTCCTAGCCAAAGCGTACCCTTTTCATCCTCTTTGAAATCCTTTTCTATCCCTTGTCGGATTCTTTCCTTGATCTCCTTGATCCCCTCGTCCGTTGCTTGGCCCTCTCTTATTTCTTGCTCCAATGAGGAGTGGATCTTCATTATTTCCATGTTATTCAGGAATCCGAGGTGTAACCGTTCGAACTCCTTTCGAAGTTCGGGTGGTAGCTCCCGAACCGTGAGTTGGTGGCATGCTCTTTTTCTGCTCAATGCGTCAGCTACTACATTGGCCTTCCCGGGGTGGTAGTTGATTCTTACATCATAATCCTTAATGAGTTCTAACCATCGACGTTGCCTCAAATTCAAGTCCGTTTGTGTAAATATGTACTTGAGGCTTTTATGATCTGTATAGATCTCACATCGACGACCAAGGATATAGTGTCTCCAAATCTTCAATGCATGCACCACTGCTGCTAACTCTAAGTCATGCGTAGGATAGATAAGCTCATGCTTCTTTAATTGTCGTGAGGCATAGGCTACCACTTGTCCTTCCTGCATGAGTACACATCCGAGCCCTTGTCTGGATGCGTCACAATATATGTCAAAGCTCTTGCTTACGTCTGGCAATACCAAAACTGGTGCCGTGGTTAGCCTTTTCTTGAGTTTCTCAAAACTTTCTTGGCAGGCTTGTGTCCATTGAAAGACTTTTCTCTTCATTAGCACTCCGTCATAGGTTTTGCTATCTTAGAGAAGTCTTTAATGAAGCGACGATAGTATCCTTCCGTCCCAAGGAAACTTCGAATATCCCTCACGCTCTTCGGTTGGTCCCACTTCAGAACATCTCTCACCTTTCCGGAGTCAACCGATAACCCTTCCTTGGAGATGATGTGGCCTAGGAAAGATATTTCCTTTAGCCAAAATTGACACTTGTTGAGTTTGGCATACAACTGATGCTCACGCAACTTCTGCAAGGTTAATCTCAGATGTTCTTCATGCTCCTTCTCACTTTTTGAATACACCATAATGTCGTCGATGAAAACTACGACAAACTTGTCCAAGTACTTCATGAAAACCTTATTCATAAGGTACATGAAGTATGCGGGTGCATTCGTCAATCCAAAAGACATAACGGTATATTCATATGAACCATACCGCGTCCGAAAGGCCGTCTTAGGTATATCGGAGGGCTTAATCTTCAGCTGGAAATATCCCGACCGAAGATCAATCTTGGAGAACACTTGGGCTCCTTTCATTTGATCGAACAGGTCCTCTATACAAGGCAGAGGGTATTTATTCTTGATTGTTACCTCGTTGAGAGACCTGTAGTCCACGCACATTCTTTGGGTTCCGTCCTTCTTGTCCACGAAGAGTACCGGGGCTCCCCATGGTGACGAACTTGGAGGGATAAAACCCTTCTCCAACTGTTCCTGAATTGCTTCTTGAGTTCAACTAACTCGTCGACGGGCATCCTATATGGTCTCTTAGCTATGGGTGCAGTTCCAGGTACCAAATCTATGGCAAACTCGATGTCCCGGTCAGGTGGCATATCTGGAAGTTCTTCCGGGAACACATCTGAAAATTCATGAACCACTGGAATGTTGTCTAATGCTACTCCTTCAACATGGTTCAAATCCGCCCGTTCGGTTGCTTGCTGGGCTGGTTAAACTCGACACGGATACCGTGTTCGTTTGTCAACTGCACGCTTCTCTCAGCGCATTGGATTACTCCATTGTGCTTGCTTAACCAGTCCATTCCGAGTATGATGTCAATTCCGTGGGAGTCCAAGACAATAAGGTTGGCGAGGAAGTCTACCCCCCTTATTTTAAGGCTTACCTTAGGACATACTATACTAGTCCTCATTTCTCCTCCGGGAGAATTAACTAACATGGCACATTCTAAGTGGGATACGGGTAGGTGATGTTTGGCAACATATTTGGACGATATGAAGGAATGTGATGCTCCGGAATCAAATAAAATGGTGGCTGGGTTGGAGTTGGCAAGGAACATACCAATTGCGACATCCTCAGCCTGTTGTGCTTCCTCAGCAGTGACATGGTTAATGTGGCCACGAGCATAGTTCTGCGGTCCACGGTTCCCTTGGTTGTCCCCTCCGTTTGGTCTCTGGTTCTGCTTGGGCACGTTACCTTGCTGTCCAGGGCCTCTCTTCGGGCACTGGTTAGCGAAGTGGCCTACTTCCCCGCATGCAAAGCATGCCCTGTTGCCTACGGCAGCAGGTACGTTGGGGCGGGGGTTTTGAACAGGAGCGCCATTGTTAGGCCGGGGTGCAGGAGGCATGGGCACACGATGTGCCGGTGCAACAAACCGTTGCTGTGGTGGCTGACCAGGGCGGTACGTAGGAGTGGTTGGTCCATACTGCGGTGCAGGGAGCATGTACCTAGGTCGTAAGTTGCTCCCTTGGGGCTGGTATGGCACCTTCCTTTTGCACTCGCGCTCAATTTCTCGGATCTTGTTTTCCACCACAATAGCCTTATCAACCAGCTTCTGGAAGCTTACGTAGTCATTGTTGAGGAGCTGAACTTGGATCTCATTGTTCAACCCTCTCATGAACAGGTACTGCTTCCTCTGATCTGAGTTGACATCTTCGGGGGCATACCGGGACAGTTGTATGAACTTGTCGAGATATTCGTTCACACTTTTCTGCCCTTGGCGGAGACCTTCAAACTCCTGCCTCTTGAGCATCATTACGCCAACAGGGATGTAGTGGGAGCGGAAATTTTCCTTGAACTCAGTCCAAGTGGTTGTCTCCGGGTTGGCATGGGCGTTGCTCAAGGCATCCCACCAGTCAGCAGCTGCTCCCATCAGTTGGTGCGACGCAAAGAGAACCTTCTCTCGGTCGTTGCACTGAACAATGGCAAGCTTCTTCTCCATAGATTTCAACCAATCATCGGACTCCATTGGATCGCTTGCTTGAGCAAAGGTGGGTGGTCGAGTCCTCATGAACTCTCCCAGCCTGTTATGAGCCGGTGGTGGTGGTGGCGGTGGTGCCGGAACAGGGTGTTGGTTGGCCTGCAACTGACCCAAAGTTTGGATCATGGTTTGCATAAGCTGGTTTTCCATGGCCATCAACCTTTCTAGGTTGTTTTCGCCAGCTCCGGGGTTAGCAGGAACTTCCTCGTGGTCATCTTCCTGGACGTTCCTTTGGCTGGCGTTTCCTCTCACCATCTGTGAGAGAGAACGAATTAGTAATAGAAGGTTAGAAAGTTAGATAGGTTCCTTTCAACTATATGCATCAAGGTGAGTTGGACTATATATATTAGCCCTTATGAGGATGTGAGCAAGTGCCGAAACATCTCACACCTCCTTCTTCTTATGTGTGGATATGGACAACGTTTTTGAGACGTCCCACCACTCACACTAAGCACATATTCACAAATAATCATCACAAGGGCCCACTCAACTTCCTATTCAAGGATGGTTTCCCTATGTCAAGGTGGTTTTAAAGGCTAATCTAAGCTATTCACCCTAAGATGCTTCCTTTGGTCCGCGTGGCTTAGCTATCTGTGATTTCTATTTAGGGGTGTAACTTGCCGTTAACCCATGATTCTAATATCAATCTAAGATTTCTATATAGGCGTGTAACCTACTGTCAACCCGTGGCTCTGATACCAATCTGTGACGCCCTCAATTCTGTGGAAAACCACGGAACCGAGAACTAATGCATATGTGTGCCCAGGATGTTCATCACACATACACATACGTTCCACAAACTGAATTCAGATTATATATTACCACAAATCTTTATTTAAATGTGGAAGCAAAAACTAACGTGGAAGCAAAACTAAGCAGAAGTGGCTCCATCTCTACTCCCTCCACAAGCAAGGTTGAGAACAGATCACACGCCATAATGCTCTACTTGATCTTCATAGTAGTTTTCTCTTGCTGTTGATGAAGAAATAATAATGCAAGTTTGAGCACAATGATGTACTCAGCAAGTGCGGGAATAACACATGATATGCAGCTCATAAACAAGGTAGGTATAAAAGGCTTATTTGCAGAAAAGCAAATTTATAAAATCATGATAAAACAGCAACTTTAGATGAATGTAGTCCCAGCATGTATTAAATTACCAACATACCTCCATCACTTCCCATGTCCCATCCGAACATTAACCAATCCTTTACTCATACTCACGAATATCTCCTCGTATTCGCTACCATCTCATCTCATAAAACAACCTCGTCTCGCACTGAGACCAATCTCATGTTATGACCCACCAGTCATGCAAACATCTCATCATCCGGACTCAACAATCTCAAACCGAACCACAATCAATATCCATAACCAAGAACCTTCCCAATGACCATTCCAATAACCATCCCAGTAAACATCCCATCTAATCATGGCAGTTTAGCCAGGTGCTCGTGACCGTAAGCTCGGCTATCATGTTAGTTTTAATAACTCTGCAGAGTTTGCACCTCTTTACCCACAAGTTTGTGATTTCGTCACCCGTCGGCGACTGCAGAACCTCCATTATAACAGTACACAACCGTCGGTGTATGGTCAAGAGATCACAAAATAGCCTTTACAAAGGGGTTACTAGATGTATGGACTCATTAAGGTTTCACCGGCAGGCTAGAATCTCCAATTCTCCCACCCACGTGCCCCCTCTTGTGCCATGCAGTTCCCAGGGCAGTCCTCACTCGACTCCCATTCCCCGCGCCTTCCACAGTCCATAACACTCTAGCAACTTACCTAATTACTCAGCTAAGCCGCACCCATACTTGGCCTGGTGGTGGCACTGTTATCCTGGCATGTGCATGCATGAACCGGTCCTTAGATCTACGGCAAGTAAAACCACCATCTCATGCTACCTCCTTCACAAACCAGGCTTGCCTAGATCTCCCTCCGATCCATGTTCATTAACCTCATCAGTTTCTCATTATCATTACAAGTGCAGTTAGCTAGACACATATATCTCGCTTCCCAATCCCATGGATTCAGCGAAGCATAAAGCGAAAACCATACAAGACTCATAAACTTCCCAAGCGACAAGGATGGTTTAACCAAAACTAGTAAACTCCTATAAAAAAGTGTTTCCCATCATGTTTGACTCAGCACGCACACCTTTTCGCAAAACAAAACAGTTTTACCCAAAACATAGGATCAACATGGTCAAGGAGCACTTGCCTTGTTCTTGCGGTTCCGGTTGTCCTTGATTCTCAAAACCTTGTTGCTGCAGCTCGTCGTAGACAGCTTCCTGAGTTTGTCCTGCTATGTAGGATTCACGTGCATACAAGATTCACAGCAATCAATATCATGCGCAAACCTTAAACTAGATGCGATGATGCACATGCTATCCTACGATTAGTCTTTTATTAGATTGATCTGTACGTGTTCTTGCATGGCTTGCATGGTCATAGGTGTTCAGATCAAAGACGAACGGGGTGATGATCCGGTCTTTAGATCAAACTGATCATCGAGTGTTCTGCCCATGAAAAGGCTTCTGTTCGAAAGGAATCGAAGAACAGACGCAAAGAGATGAACACCATGATGTCATAAGGTGGTATTGAAATCCTACCTCACGTTCTTTTTGTCTTCGAGGTCCTCCTCCGATGATCTCCCTTGTTGTGCTTCGGCGATGTTTTGCTCGGCGAGTTAGGGCTAGGGCTCTAAGTCGTCGGCTCAGGAGTTGAAAGAGAAGTTCGTGGTTTTGGCCAGAGGTTTTGGGTTCTATTTATAATCGGGAAGAGAAGAGTCCTAATATGATTGGATCCCAAATAAGAGTCTTTTTCAGATATTTGTTAGATCCTGACGTCTTATCTTCGGTAACATCGTGGAGTTTACATCGGTTTCCGTTGCGTACCGGTATCTTTACGCGTAAAAACCGCTCCAGACTCATTACTTCCGTGGTGAAGAGCTCCGGAAGTTCCACGTGTCCTCCGGGCCTGGTATCTCTTCTCCCGCAAAGATGAGCTCCGGTTGTGCCCCGTGTCACGAGCGAGACCTTCCTCTTCTTCGGAGATGAGCTCCACGCACGCCACGTGTTGGCGCCGGTCTTCCTCTTCTGCTTTCCTCAGGGACATGCCCCGCGGTCGACACGTGTCCAATAGAACAGGACCTCTCGCAGGTGAGCTCCGAGATCGACACGTACCCCGCGCGGATAGTCCTCTGATTTCCGCGAGGACTAGCTCTGAGGATGACACGTGTCCTGCGGAAATGCCTTTGCTTCTTTCGCAGAGGCTAGCTCCGTGGGCAACACGTGTCCCACAGGATCGGACCTCTCCCCTTTGCGGAGATGAGTCCCGAGCCTGCCACGTAGCCAGCTTGGCGGCGGCCTCTCCCCAGTTCGCAGGGATGAGCTCCAATCACGCCACGTGGCCTGCTGGCCGCGGAAGTTGCCTTCGATGCACTCTAAGGGCTTTATTGGCTATTCTTTTGATAACTCTTTCTGTCCCTATTTTCCATTAAAATGTTTCCGTTTCATAGGATACAAACATATGCTGACACCCGAGATGAGGGTGTCACATGTACGCAGCAGCATCGCACCTTCTACATCACGGGGACAAGATAACAGCAAGTCCCAGATGCCTCTAGCTGTTGCAGCAAAGGCGGCTGCACCCAACACTTCGACAAGTCGCAGCTCCGACATCAAGTGCCACCGCTGCCAGGGACTTGGCCATATGCAACGAGATTGCCCCAGCAAACGGGCAATCATTGCAACTGTTGATGGTTGGTATGTTAGTGCTTCTGATATTGAAGATGAAAATATTATTGCAACTAACATTTCAGGTTCGGATGACGGTGCTGAGGAGGTTCTTGATACATCTGCGACAAACAACTATAGGACTTTGATTGTGCAGCGAGCTTTGAGTGCCACGGTTCGAGAGGACGACAACCGCCAACGTCACAACCTTTTCAACATGTTTCTCGTTGTCAAGGATTGCCGTGTACATACCATCATTGATGGTGGTAGCTGCAACAATTTGGTGAATGTTGAGGTGGTCAAGAAGCTTGGCTTGACCACACGGGATCATCCCCACCCTTATCACATTCAATGGTTTAACAACAATGGTAAGGTTAAGGTAACACAAACAGCAAGGATACATTTTTCCGTTGGTTCTTATCATGATTTTGCTGATTTTGATGTGGTACCTATGGATGCTTGTTCTCTTTTGTTGGGACGTCCTTGGGAGTTTGATACTGATGCTATTCACCATGGTCGATCTAATAAGTATACTCTCATGCATAAGGGCAAGAAAATTGTGTTGCTTCCTATGAGTCCCACTGAAATTTTACAATTTGAGCAGGAGAAAAAGAATAATGCTAAGCAAAAGGGTGTTTTCAATTCTGAAATTCAGCAACCTATTAGGTTGAAAAATCCTATTTTGCTTGCAACTAAATCTGATCTTGATGATTTATATGCCTCTAATGGAACTTGGTATGCTTTAGTGTGCAAACATGCTTTATATTCCATTGAGGATACATCCATTGTCTTGCCACCTGCTGTTGCTAACCTTTTGCAGGAATATATGTATGTTTTTCCATCAGAGATACCCTCTGGATTACCACCTGTGCGAGGCATTGAGCACAAGATTGATTTGGTTCCAGGGGCAAGCTTGCCAAACCGTGCTGCCTACAGGACAAACCCCGACGAGACTAAGGAAATTCAGCGACAAGTCCAAGATCTTCTGGACCGCGGGTACATTCGTGAGAGTCTTAGTCCTTGTTCTGTTCCTGTTCTTTTGGTTCCATAAAAAGATGGCACTTGGCGCATGCGTGTTGATTGCAGAGCCATCAATAACATTACCATTCGTTATCGCTATCCTATTCCTAGACTGGATGACATGCTTGATGAGTTGAGTGGTTCTGTTATTTTCTCCAAGATTGATTTGCGTAGTGGATATCATCAGATTCGTATGGCTTTAGGTGATGAATGGAAAACTGCTTTTAAAACTAAATTCACACTTTATGAATGGTTAGTTGTAAGGGCCTCAGTTTTGGCACACATTTGAAGTGTTCATCACCACACCACACACCTCATTTGAGGAAAGATGATGAACATAAATGAAGAGCATGTAACCACCATCAACATGCTCATTAGAAAACAAACTCACATATTGCAAAAGTGGTATTTCCCACATGTGATATAGGTGGGCTGGACTTATGAAAACTCCTACACATTGCTAAGGATGTCCATGCCAAGTTCACCCAAATTCAGAACCTTTTTGAGGTCATTTTTGGTATAGATATAAAGAGGACAGTTTGAAGCCACATTCAAGTTCAAACTGTTTTTATCCCATGAATTTAAAAATGGGAGGCATATTCTTATTCAACACATTTTTTGTGAGCTCACACACCAATTTTCACTCCATTTGGAGTTGATCTTGACATGAGCTAAGTTGGACGAATTCAAACTTTATTTGAATTCAAAACTGAACTTGTGCTGAAATTCACTCAAACCGAACCCAATTTGAATTCTATTCAATTCAAATGGCTCAGGGGTGAATAATTTGAATCACCAGGGGTATTATGGGGCTCACTGTTTACAACAGTGATTAGGAGTAAATTTCAGAGGTTAAAACCCCGGGTGGGACCCACATGTCATAGAGGGGAGAAGGAGAAACTTGCACCCAAAGTCAGGGTCTCGGTGGGAAATTCCACCGAGCAGCTGTCGGTTGTGCCACCGAGCAGCTACCGGCGCCATCAGCTGCTTCCCTCTCCGCGCGCTGGTGCCCAGGGCGGCTGGCTCGCGCCCCCACGCGACCGGTACTGCCTCAGCCGAGCAGGAGTCGGTCGGCTTTATCTTCTCGCGGGCAAACCCGAGCAGCGGCAATGTTTCTCGCCACAGCTCTCTGCTCAATCAGGAAAACAAGCAAAACCATCTCCTCCTTCGTCCCTGAGCTGCTAGACAACCACCTGAGGTCGCACACCACCTCCCCAACGCCAGAAACCCCGAGCTCTGACCTCCTTTGCCCGAAGACGATCGCCACCGCGGCGACCTAGCCTCAGCCGAGAGTCAGGCACCCGTGGGCAGCGTTCCACAGGCGTTTTCACGGTCCAGCGAGAGAGGCAACAGGAGCGCGCGACCACCGTGCTGCTCTCCTCGATGTTTGGAAGCCAACCGTGAAGAATCCGCAGAGAATTTCCAGTTTTTGCTCCGGCGACCGTAAACCGAGCTTCCGGTACAGTTTCTTTAAATTCTCGCTCTATGATCTTTTGGAGGTCATCAAATCTTGCACATAGACGCTGGACTAGCCGGCGATCAAGTTCTTTTCTGCATCCGTAGCGTGAAACTGTCTAGGAGTGATGAATTTCGAGCTCGATCGAGGGCGGTGATGGCGGGCACGATCGGTCACACGGTGCCGACCGACTTGCCGCCATCCCTGAACCATTTTGACACCTTGTCGAGCTTCCTAGAGGTACACTGATGCTGTAGGGCCGTTTGTTCCAGGTGTTGGCGGGTTTAGAAACAACGGTCGACGGTGTCGAACCTCAACCGAGGCCGCGGCACGTCGCCGGGCTACTTCCGGTCACCCCCAGCCCGACCTGTCACCACCGACGTGTTCCTCGACGTCGACAACCCCCTGGCGGCGATTTTCAGACCATGGGAGGTCCGGCAGCGGCGAGCCGGCGAGCCCCGAGTCTGCTCCGGCGAGGTCGGCGGCACGGGCGTGAGAGAACGGCGGGAGGAAGATGAAGCCGGCTGACCCACGTGTCAGCGGCTGAAGAATTTAAATCGGGATCGGGTGTGGCCAGGGGTCGGCTGTGCTGGCGCGCAAATACCCTGTGAGCTCCAGTGTGCCGGACACCTCCGCGCTCGACACGTGTGGTATCCCCGGTGTGCCGGACACCTCCGCGCTCGACACGTGTCCCCGCGGGCCCCGAGAGTTTAAACTCCCCCCCCCTCCCCCCCCCTCCCCCCCCCCCTCCCCCCCCCCCCCCCCCCCGATTTTCAGAATTCTTCCAAACTTCAAATCCTCAGAACTTTGGCTAGAGAGCTCCAAATCGGGTGAACCAAATTTTGTTGGATTCAGCTCTCTGAGCACTTTCCAGCAATACCAAATTCAGCTCATGAAAGTGAATAATTTTCCAGAATTAAAGCCGTAAAGTTTAAACTGTTTGGAATTTTATCTGGAGAACTATTTTATGAAAAATTCTGAAATTTGGCTGAAAGGTTCATTAGGAAATCCCTGAATCCCAGTAAAATTTTCAGACTCATACAAGTTCATTTAGTTACCCTAATGGGGTGATTAAGAGAACTGCCCTGAGAAAATAGAAAATGTACAGAAACATTTTTCAGATTTTCTCAAATCTTAATTAGGGCATAACTTTCTGTAGAATTCTTCAAATGACATGAAACCAACTCCATTAGAACCATCCTAAATTCTAGTTTCCAGAAAGTAAGGGTTGGAGCCATGAAAACCCCTGGAATGAGTTAGAGGCTCAAATATTGACCAAACGGGCTTTTATTTGTACAAGGTTCAAATGAACTTTGTTTCAAATGAAACTTGGTCAAGACTCTGGTTAGGACCCTACCCAACCACAATAAAGATTTCAGAGCCAAAGGGGAGGGCTAGCTAGAGTTATTAGTAATTAAGTATTCAAGTTTACACATTGCATTTAAATTTACATGTAGTATTATATTCAACGTGTAGCCATTGAAGAAGAGACTCCGGAAGTGCTGGACTTCCTTCTGCCGGACGAAGAACTAACTACTGACCAGCAGCAACAAGGCAAGCCCCGGTTTCCATTAACCTTTTTATAAGTTTTTCCTTTGTTTACATGTGTCATATGAAGTATGTATGTGCAGTAGGTATAGGATGAATGAAACCCCACTTGCATAACCAAAGGTTCCTTAACGAGTGAGGGTAGTGTCTAAGACCTCGAGTAGATAGGCTATGCTTAAAGATTCATAGGGCTTCGGTACAAGTCGAGTAGTTGGAATCTACTCGCGAGATAGGCTTGGGACACACGGGTTCGGTTGAGTGATGTGAGAGCACATTAGTAATGAAAATAAGACTGGGCAGGGGCTAGGGCGCAGCAAGAGGGAGTCTTGTGTGCGCAGCCCTGTCCGTGTCGATTGAGGACCGAGCCGTGTGCGGCCCACGCTGATCAAGTTTGAACGTACCGAAGGCATATCGGATATATGGGCCCCGATAAACCGATGTAGCCTAAACCTCCGGGCGTCGAGGCATAACGCACCGATTTATAGGTGTAGGCTGAGGGCAGCAAGGTGGAAATATGCCAACGGGCATAGAGAGATGCTCCGTGTGGGGAACCTCCTGCTCGTTTCGGTGCGACCGGTTCGACGTTTGGGCTGTTGGGTGAAAGGTTGTCCCGTACGACATCGAGTGAGCGTGCTGTGCAGCTCCGCGGGTGGGCGTACGTGACGTGCTCTTTGAGTTTCCCTGCAGGTGTATATCGAGTCGATTAGCCGTCCCTCGCGGTGAAGAGTACCACTTGGTCACTGAGTCGTGACGTAGATTAATGGATGAAACATGTTGATTCAATATTGCTGGTTGATATAATTGTATTGCTACCTGTGTGCCACCAAATACTGCTTACTAAATTTCAGATTTCATGGACTGTTAACTTGTTGCTAAAAGATGAACTAAGGATGAACTTGTAGGCGTATCTTTTTGCTGAAATGTTACTATCCTATGTCTATTGTACCCCTCATGTAGAGTTCCATGCTTAGGTGAGTTGGTTAAGCCTTGCTGAGCCTTCGTGCTCACGGTTGCTGCTTAAGTGTATTTCAGGTGAGGAGCCACCCACAGACTCGGAGTACGAGTCCACCGGCGAGGGTTAGCCTCCGTCGGGGACCACGGCTGAGTGGGAGCCGTACATGCCGCACTGAGCTGAGGAGTGCAGCTAGTGTGGGTTGCCCTAGGGCTGGGCAACCAACTTTTGCTAGATAGGCGGGCGTGAGTTGTATAGTGTAGACTTCCGCTGTGTAATATAAACAATAGTTGTAGCTGAAGTTTGTACCTGTTTGTGCAGTTTCAGTTGTTTTTCCCATGTAATATATTATGTTCTCATGACGTGTGCTGTCGGGTGTCGCATCGCGTGGCACCACCCTCTGCGATCCTGGATGAGTGGATTCCGGTCCGCCACAGCCTGGTATCAGAGCTGCATTGGGGATAGCACAGTACTTAAGAACTGTATTACGGGAAAACTTAGGTATACGGTGAGGATTCGGTAGTTGCCCAAGTAAGGACTATATTAGCATAGTTACTTAAAGTGGCAAAGACTAACCTATGTGTTATAATTCTGAATTTCAATTATTGTAACGACGCACCTACGCTCTGGTAAGTTGGTAAGGAACGCTACCGAAAGCGGTTCAATTTCGGTTAGCTCTCCCTGACGAGGAACGTGGTTCAGGGATTGATCTCACAGCTTGGTGTGAGATGTCAATATGAAACTCTTGGACTCTTCATGTCCCTGATTTCATATGCAACGCTGATCCCTAGCGTGCATTAGGCATGTAAGTGGAGACCCCATCGCGTGGTCAGTAACGCGAGAGTGTGTTCGTCTAGAAATAGCCAGGAGGACATATGAAGCGCTTGCCATCGGCGTGCCCTGCCGGGCAGTAGGTGGTATCTGTTGGGTTGATAACATTCCCAACCGTGATGACCCGTTCATGACCTACTCGGGTTCCCCGTCGTGTGGTGTTGAAACACGATCACGTATCTTGAGACGTGACCTAACTCAAGGACGGCCGTATGGAAATGATATGGGCGTTTGTATTTACTTTTAAATATGGAACTGCCTGAAATGAATAACCATTGAGTGCACCATTATTGTGTGGTCTTCTGCAGGTACTAACCGCGTATGTATCCGTGTAGAAAACGTGTGCGAGAGACCGTTTAGTGCCACACTTGAGACTTATATACCGGTATGATCCGGTTAGGATTTTCTTTTGTGAAGAACGTAGTATCGAGATATTGTAGGCATATGCATGAAAATATTGAGAACAAGGAACTAAAATCATTAGGTTCAACAATTAAGACCCTGGTTGGGTATAAGAATGGCATAGTGGACCAGGATAGTTAAAGGGATGAAAAACAGAGTGCTCTGTTTTGGGCAGCACGTTTGCTGATCTTCAACAGGGTATAACTCACAGGTCTTTTAGCCCAGAGAGGTGTGCTATACAGTTCTGGAAAGGTATTTAAGTACTCTATAACTTTGTTGTAGACTTCCAGAGCTGAAACTCACCTTAAGATGTCTTAAATCCCAGAGGAAGGTAAACTGTCCAGAACCAGAACAGAGTAAAACATTCTCTGGACTGTTCTGTTTTTCAAACATAAATCCCAGTAGAAAAAGATTTAAAATTTTTTTCATATGATACCTCCTTATAAAGAGTATAAGATGTGTGATATCTTTGCTATTCAAAGTTTCTGAAGTTTCAGCACAGATTTCAGTGGAAACTCGAATGGAAAACAGCAACTTCCAAGGGAGGTGCTGTTAAAAAAATATCTTCCAGAAATTCTGCTGACTTTGAAATTAGCATAACTTTTTTTAACCAAGGCTGATCTGGGGGCAATTGAATACTCGTTGGAAAGATACTGAAGTTAACTTTAACTTTGGTATTCAACTTGAGTCATGAAAATGCCCAGAACCGGATCAAAACTTGGAATAGGTAGAAACTGGTCATTCTGACAGAAGAATGACAGTTGAACTCATTGGAGAGGGTGTTGTACCCTAAGGGTGGTATACGTGATGACAACGCGATAGTAATGTCTCGTGGTGGCCAAACCTAG
Organism: Neostapfia colusana; assembly: GCA_030760725.1. Taxonomy (NCBI): domain Eukaryota; kingdom Viridiplantae; phylum Streptophyta; class Magnoliopsida; order Poales; family Poaceae; genus Neostapfia; species Neostapfia colusana. The sequence goes on from JASWHV010000003.1 coordinate 98,110,956, forward strand.
TTATGGTGAGCTTCCAAAGTGGAGGTTCATCAAGTTGGATTACCGGCCGCTCAACGCCGTCACCATCAAAAATAAGTACCCACTGCCCCGCATCGACATATTGTTTGATCAACTTGTGGGTGCAAGTGTGTTCTCCAAGATGGACCTTCGCTCTGGATATCACCAGATAAAGATCCGGGCGGAGGATATCCCGAAGATGGCCTTCTCAACAAGATATGGATTATATGAATATCTCGTCATGTCGTTTGGTCTCACAAATGCTCCAGCCCATTTCATGTATCTCATGAACTCGGTGTTCATGCCGGAGCTATACAAGTTCGTGGTAGTGTTCATCGACGATATCTTGGTTTACTCCGAGACAGAAGCCGAACATGCCGAACACTTGCGGATCGTTCTTCAACGATTGCAGGACCATAAGCTCTACGCCAAGTTCAGTAAATGCGAGTTTTGGATCAGCCAAGTGCCGTTCTTGGGGCATATCATCTCTGCAGAAGGCATTGCGGTTGACCCAAGCAAAATAGAGCAAGTGCTGAAATGGAAAGCTTCCACTTCAGTTCATGAAGTCAGAAGCTTCCTTGGGTTAGCGGGATACTATCGGAGATTTATTCCAAGTTTCTCCAAGCTCGCTAAGCCGATGACAGAGTTACTGAAGAAAGGGACGAAGTATGTTTGGAACACGGCGTGTGAAGGAGCGTTCCAAGCATTGGTGAAGCATCTCACCACAGCCCCGGTATTAGCTCAGCCGGATAAAACAAAGCCCTTCGACGTGTATTGTGACGCGTCTGGTATTGGGCTCGGCTGCGTGTTGATGCAGGAAGGACGTGTGGTCGCATATGGCTCACGCCAACTTCGGAACCATGAGCAGCATTATCCCACTCATGATCTTGAGCTTGCTGCAGTGGTTTTGGCACTAAAAATGTGGAGGCACTATCTCCTAGGGAATCTAGTGCATCTCTACACCGACCACGAGAGCTTGAAATACATTTTCACCCAGAAGGAGTTGAATATGAGGCAAAGGAGGTGGTTAGAGCTGATCAAAGATTATGAGATTGAGATCCATTACCACTCTGGCAAGGCGAATGTGGTTGCCGACGCGCTGAATCGGAAATCACATGTCCATCACCTCACCATTACACCGGTGGAGGAGGAAGAGCCAAGTTTATACTTGGTTCCTTATGGATCACTGTACAACGTTGCCCTCATCCCTACTATTAGGGAGGACATCATTGCAGCTCAGAAGACAGATAAAGGCATGGCACATCTCCGGAGACGGATAGACAATGGAGAGATCAAATGTTTCCGGAAAGATGATGAGGGGACGCTGTGGTTTAATGACCGCATATTCGTACCCCGAGATATGGAGTTGAGGAAGAAAATCCTCGATGAAGCTCACTTGTCCAAGTACTCCATTCATCCGGGTAGCAACAAAATGTACCAAGATTTGAAAAAGAAATTTTGGTGGACACGGATGAAGCGGGAGGTAGCTAAGTACGTATCTAAGTGCGATCCGTGTAGACGAGTGAAAGCTGATCACATGAAGAAATCAGGGCTGTTGCAACCCCTGAAGATCCCGGCATGGAAATGGGAAGATGTGAGCATGGATTTCATTGTGGGATTACCCCTAACATCCAACAATCATGATTCCATATGGGTAATCGTTGATCGGTTAACCAAGATGACTCACTTCATTCCGGTGAATACACGTTACAATGCCGGCAAATATGCGGAGCTATACATAGCGAAGATTCTATGCCTATACGGGGTACCCAAGACCATCGTCTCAGATCGAGGTGCATTATTTGTATCTCGCTTTTGGGAGCAGCTACACGCTGCATTGGGTACCAAGTTGATCAGGAGCTCCGCCTATCACCCTCAGACAGATGGCCAGACAGAGAGGGTGAATCAAGTTCTGGAAGACATGTTGAGAGCATGTGCCATCCACCATGGTAGGAACTGGGATGATCACCTACCATTGGCAGAATTCTCGTACAACAACGGCTATCAGGCGAGTATCAAGATGGCACCCTACGAAGCTCTCTACGGTCGCAAATGCCGCACCCCATTAAATTGGTGCGAGTCCGGTGAAAGGGTCACATTCGGGGTTGATGTGGTGAACGACGCCGAAGAGCGCGTTCGGACAATTCAAGCCAATTTGAAGGCCGCTCAATCCCGACAGAAGAGCTACGCTGATAAGAGGCGTAGACCGTTGCATTTTGACGTTGGGGAACACGTGTACCTCCGCGTGTCTCCGATGAAGGGCGTGCACCGGTTCGGTGTGAAGGGGAAGCTCGCTCCCCGTTTCATTGGACCCTATGCTATCACCGAGAAGTGTGGGCCAGCAGCGTATAGATTGGAGCTACCGGCATCCCTGGCTGGTGTCCATGATGTTTTCCATGTTTCGCAACTGCGAAAATGTTTGATGCATACAGCTGCTGTTCCTACCGAAGACATCAACGAGCTGAAACCGGATTTAACATATGATGAGTATCCGGTGAAAATTCTTGATGAGAAAGCCCGAACCACGCGTAGCAGAACGTTGTGGTTCTACAAGATCCTCTGGAGTAACCACACAGTGGAAGAAGCGACGTGGGAGAGCGAGGAATTACTTCGCTCAAATTACCCAGAGTTCATGGCTTCTCAACACGGGTAAGTCCCTACTACATCGCTATCTCTTCTTTTGTAATCTCGGACGAGATTCTTTTAAGGGGGGAGGAATGTAAGGGCCTCAGTTTTGGCACACATTTGAAGCGTTCATCACCACACCACACACCTCATTTGAGGAAAGATGATGAACATAAATGAAGAGCATGTAACCACCATCAATATGCTCATTAGAGAACAAACTCACATATTGCAAAAGTGGTATTTCCCACATGTGATGTAGGTGGGCTGGACTTATGAAAACTCCTACATTAGTCATGCCATTTGGTTTAACTAATGCGCCCAGCACTTTCATGAGGTTGATGAATGAGGTTTTACGTGCTTTCATTGGTAAATTTGTGGTGGTTTACTTTGATGATATCCTTATTTACAGCAAGTCATATGATGAGCATCTTGAACATTTGTGTGCTGTTTTTAATGTCTTGCGCGATGCACGTTTATATGGTAACCTTGAGAAGTGCACCTTTTGCACTGATCGTGTGTCTTTTCTTTGGTATGTTGTTACTTCGCAGGGCATTGAGGTGGACGAGGCAAAGATTGTTGCCATCACGAGCTGGCCACATCCGACTACGGTCACGCAGGTTCGGAGTTTTCTTGGTCTCGCAGGTTTCTACCGGCGTTTCGTGCGGGATTTAAGCACCATTGCGGCACCTCTCCACGAGTTGACAAAGCATGGAGTGCCGTTTTGATGGGGACCAGCACAACAACAAGCTTTTGATGTTCTCAAGTCGAAGCTCACACAAGCACCATTGCTGCAACTTCCTGATTTTGAGAAGACCTTCGAGCTTGAATGTGACGCGAGCGGCATTGGCATTGGAGGAGTGCTAATTCAAGGAGGTAAACCTGTTGCCTTCTTTAGTGAAAAATTGCATGGGCCATCGCTGAATTATTCTACATATGACAAAGAACTTTATGCTTTAGTGCGTATCTTGCAAACTTGGCAACATTACCTATGGTCTAAAGAATTTGTCATACATTCAGATCATGAGTCTTTGAAGTATCTTAAAGGACAATCTAATCTGAACAAACGTCATGCTAAATGGATTGAGTTCATAGCATCATTTCCTTACATCATTAAACATAAGAAAGGGAAAGACAATGTGATTGCCGATGCTTTATCTAGACGTTATACCATACTATCCCAACTTTCTAATAAAATCTTTGGTTTGGAAACCATAAAGAGGTTATATGCTACTGATTTGGACATTAAAGATGCCTTTGAAAATTGTAGAGAGGGAAGAACGTGGCAAAAATTCCTGCTGCGTGAAGGCCTTCTCTACCGTGCTAACAAGCTGTGTGTTCCAGCTAGCTCCGTTCGTCTTTTGTTGTTGCAGGAAGCGCATGGAGGTGGTTTGATGGGACATTTTGGTATTAAAAAGACAGAGGATGTGCTGGCCGCTCACTTCTTTTGGCCACGAATGAGGCGTGATGTGGAGCGCTACGTTTCACGTTGCACGACATGCAACAAAGCTAAGTCTCGACTTGACCCACATGGTCTTTATATGCCTCTTCCGGTTACTAGTGCACCTTGGGAGGATATTTCTATTGACTTTGTTTTAGGATTGCCTAGAACAAAGAGGGGGGGGGCATAGTGTCTTTGTGGTTGTTGATCGTTTCTCTAAAATGGCTCATTTTATACCCTGCCACAAGACCGATAATGCTTCACATGTTGCTGATTTGTTCTTTAATGAGGTTGTGCATTTGCATGGTGTTCCCAATACTATTGTTTCTGATAGGGATGCTAAGTTTTTGAGTCACATTTGGAGAACTTTATGGTATAAATTGGGAACAAAGTTGCTGTTTTCTTCTACTTGTCATCCACAAACTGATGGGCAAATGGAGGTAGTTAATCGTACCTTATCTACTATGTTGCGGGCTGTTTTGAAAGAAAATTTGAGGTTGTGGGAGGAGTGTTTTCCACATATTGAGTTTGCTTATAACAGGTCTGTTCACTCCACAACCAAGTTAAATCCGTTTATGGTAGTGTATGGTTTCAATCCTTGTGCTCCAATTGATTTGCTACCTTTACCACATACTGAAATTGTGAACTTAGATGCTACACAACGTTCTAAATTTATTCTTAAGTTGCACGAAACTACTAAGTTACAAACTGAAAAAATGAATGAAAAGTATCGCATTGCTGCTAGTAAAGGTAGGAAGGAGGTAAAATTGGAACCCGGTGATTTGGTGTCGATTTGTCGGTACCCGCGATATGGGGTACCCCCGCGCACAGGGGAAAATGCCTAAGGATCTCGTCCTTCTCCGAAGGGAGAGCTTCGAAGGCGCCACGCGTCCGGCGGGGCCGGACCTCCCTCTCCTCAGAGGAGAGCTCCAGGCTCACCATGTGGCCTGCAGAAGCCGGACCTCCCCCTCCGCGGGAGAGAGGTCCGAAGGTGCCACGTGTCCAGCGGGGCCGGACCTCCCTCTCCTCAGAGAGGAGCTCCGGGCTCGCCACGTGGCCGACAGAAGCCGGACCTCCCCCTCCGAGGGGAGAGGTCCGAAGGCTCCACGTGTCCTGCGGGGCCGGACCTCCCTCTACTCTGAGGAGGGCTCCGGGCCCGCCACGTGTCCAGCAGAAGAGCGCTGCCTGCCCCCGAGCGGTAGGCGGCGGGCGTAAAGACGCCCCATACCTTGCCCGTACAAGGTATTCAAGGCCCGCGTATTCCAAAGACACGGAGACGCGGAGCACGCCTCTGTCAGGTGCCGTTGCACCCAGTCGCATCACAGACTGGTGCGCGGTGTCAGAGCCTGCCAGCCAATAAACGCAGCGACAAGACATCCCATGCCGCTCCCGCCGCCATCAACCACTACGGCTAGCATGCGGCATGGGCAGGGCGGCAAGACGAAGACTCAGAAGCCTTCGCCAGAGACAACTACCGGCATAACTGCAGATACGGTAGATAACAGTCAATCTCCCCGGGACCACCTGTCGGGTCCTGGGCCCCCCTTGTAAGCCACCCAAGTCTTGGACTATAAAAGGCTCGGATAGGCGACGTTAGCAGGGGTTCGCTCTCTCGCAGCACATACGCTAGACTTCAGTCATCCCCAAGCTCAGGACTCCGGTTCTGAGCAACAAGCAATACAGCGAGCTCCATAGCACGCCGTGGACGTAGGGTTTTATGCTCCGGCGGCCTGAACCACGTAAAACTCGCCGTGTCAAGCTCTTCCTAACTCGTCCATACGCTCAAGCTCTCCGCAAGTGACTAGCCCCACCAAAAAAAGAACCTCCGCGGGCTGCCCAGTGCAGGCCCGGGGGAAGTGTCTACCGAACACTTCGACATTTGGCGCGCCAGGTAGGGGGCTTTTCCCTTGCGCGACGAGTTTCCGCCGACGAAGATGACCAAGCTTCCTTTAGCGGCAAATTCTCCTCCCCTGCGTTCGCGGCGAACCGTGACCAGGGGGGAGTACATGTCGACACACTCAGGACAGAGTGTGTCGGCGCAAGCTGGGAGCCAGCAGCGGGCTCTGGCAGCGCCGACCCCGGCAATGCAGGCTCCAACCAGCGTCAGGTCTCCAGTAGCGCTGGGCGTACCCGGTGGGGGAGCGCTAGCTGCAGCAAGAGCGCTACTGCACAATCCGCCTGCTGGGGAGGCGCCTCAGGCAGCGACCCAGCAGTGGATTCGCGAGGTAGACCGTCTCGTCGTCGCCGCCGCAAACCCTCGACTTCGGCGGGGACGACGCTCCGGCCAACCGGCTGTGTCGCTGATGCGCACGCCAATGGTTGGCAAGCAGACGGCAGATTCCAGCTCCACCAGGCTCCAGTCGACGGATCTGAGGACAGAGCTGGAACGGTGTCACTTGGGCCAAGATGCCCGGGTATACCTCGAGCAACGCCGAGAAAGGCGTCGCAACCAAGAGGCTGGCGACAGCGTGACGTCGGCCTCGACCCAGCCTGAAGAGCAGAATTTCGCCACGCGATCTCTGCCCCAGGCTTACGACGTGCAGAATATGCCACAGTCATATGTCCTGCAAACGGCGCCCCCGGCCTATGGCGCAGCCTTGCCCATACCGGGGTACACTGTGCCAGGTGCGAACCAAGCGTTTGCGGCACCAATACCTGCGGCAACAGGAGCAGGATGTGCGGCCCTTGCGCCCCACCTTCGCTTCGCGAGGTGGCCGCGCAAGTTTCGGCCGCACCTGCCCGAGAAGTACGACGGTAGCGTCAACCCGGCAGAGTTCCTCCAGATCTACTCCACCGCCGTACTTGCCGCAGGATGGAATGAAGCCGTCATGGCCAATTACTTCCCTGTCGCCTTGACCGGCCCAGCTCGGTCTTGGCTCATGAACCTCCCCCAGAGTTCCATAACTTCCTGAGGAGAGCTCTGCCGGTAGTTCATCGCCAACTTCGGCAGTTATTCTACCCAGCCTGGCACGGAGCTTGACCTCCACGCCATCCAGCAACAACCGGGGGAGTCGCTGCGCTCCTTCATCCAGCGGTTCTCCCAGGTGCGGAACACCATCCCACACATCCAAAATGCTTCTGTGGTGGTGGCGTTCCGGCAAGGCGTCCGGGACAAGAAGATGCTCGAGAAGCTCGCGACCAGAGAGGTCCGCGATGTCTCCGAGGTCTTCAGCCTGGCAGACAAGTGCGCTAGAGCAGCCGAAGGGCGAAACTGGCACTCGCTGCCGTCCTCCGAGTCAGGAGGACAGCCCAGATCTGGTCCTACTCCCTATGGAGGCAGCAAGATGGCCAAGAACCGAGGCAGAGGCAAGATAGAATCACCGACCGCAGCTCCAGTCGCCGCAGCAGCGACACTCAGTGGGGCTCGGGGGCCGCGCCCCGACAAGAGGCAGCGAAGGACACCGATCCCAGAAGGTGATCAAGACAAGATATGCCCCGTGCACGGCAGCTGTCGCCACACTACTGCCGAGTGCCGAGAGATCCGGAAGCTTGCAGAGCGCTTCCGCAAAGGGAAGAAGCAGCGGACTGACGCCCCACCCTTCCGTCCAAGGGAAGGCAAGCAGAAGGTCGACGTCCCGAACAGCGCCGACCACCAAGTGGAGTTCCAGGAGCCTCAGCGCGCCGTGAAGGCGGTACGCAACCATGAGGACTCCAGCTCCAGCGACGATGAGCGTCGAAAGAAGCTCTACGTCATATACGGCGGGTCCGCCGACCCCTCGTCTCGAAGCGCAGTCAAGACTCTGCGCCGAGCGGTAGCGTCGGTGGCTCCACTCCCAAGTGCCGCACCGCACCTCAAGTGGCTGGGAACCCCCATCAGATTTGACGCCACCGACTGCCCCAGGAACATGGCTGGGGCCGGCCAACTACCGCTCTTGGTTGCTCCGACCATCGCCAACGTGAGGATGTACCACGTTTTGGTGGATGGTGGAGCTGGGCTGAACCTCATCAGCCGTGCAGCTTTCCAGAAGCTGCAGATCCCGATGGACAAGCTCACCCCGTCGAGCCCGTTCTCATGGGTAGGGCCGGGACAGGTCGTTCCCTACGGCAACATCATCCTCCCGGTGACCTTCGGAGCTCCGGACAGCTATCGGACAGAATACATTCTGTTCGACGTAGCAGAGATCGACCTCCCCTTCAATGCCATAATCGGCAGGCCAGCCCTGTACCGATTCATGGCAGTAGCCCACTTCGGCTACCTCGTCCTAGAGATGCCTACACCAATAGGCGTCCTCAGGATTCGTGGAGACTGCACTGCTGCAGTGTCGGCCTTAGAGAAACTCCAAGCCCTCGCAACAGCTGGGGCACCAGCCCCTGGCAGTGCAGAGCCGGACCAGCTCCACCCGAGCGCACGCCACCATGCCTCCGCCACAGCACCCCGGGTGCAACCCCTCGACGAGGGCGGCGTCCCCTTAAAGGTCGTCCAAGTCGGTGCCGAAGCCACCCAGACCACCCGGGTAGCCGGCGGCCTGGATAGCAAATAGGAAGGTGCGCTCGTCACCTTCCTCCGGCACAACGTTGACGTGTTTGCATGGCAGCCATCACAGATGCCGGGGATCCCCAGGGAAGTGATCGAGCACCACTTAAAAGTTCAACAGAAGCCCCGCAAGCAGTCCATCGAGCGGCAAAACTTCATTCGTGAAGAAATCAAGAAGCTGCTCGACGCTGGCTTCATACGGGAGGTCCACCACCCCCGGTGGTTGGCGAACCCCGTCGTTGTCCCGAAGGCCGGCGGGAAGCTCCGGATGTGCATCGACTACACCAGTCTCAATAAGGCATGTCCCAAAGATCCATTCCCTCTCCCTAGAATAGATCAAATAGTAGACTCAACATCAGGCTGTGATATGCTATGCTTCCTAGACGCCTACTCGGGTTTCCATCAGATCCCCATGTCTAGGCAGGATGAAGAGCACACCTCCTTCATCACAGTAGATGGCCTTTATTGTTATGTGTCTATGCCTTACGGCTTAAAGAATGCTCTCCCCACCTTTGTGCGAGCGATGCACAAAACCTTTGGGGAGTTAATAAGAGATTTAGTTGAGGTGTACGTCGATGACATCGTTGTCAAGGTCAAGCAGGGTCCATCTTTATTAGATAACCTAGCCTTAGTTTTTGACAAATTGCGCTCTACGTGCACCAAGCTGAACCCCGACAAATGTGTGTTCGGTGTGTCCTCTGGGAAGCTCTTAGGATTCCTGGTCTCACACCGGGGGATTGAGGCCAACCCAGAGAAGATCAAGGCCATCGACTTGATGCGGCCTCCTGCCCTCGTCAAAGATGTCCAGAAACTCACGGGATGCCTAGCCGCGCTGAGTCGGTTTATACCGAGGCTAGCAGAGTGGGCACTCCCTTTCTTTAAGCTCCTGCGCAAGTCTGGCCCATTTGCCTGGACTGACGAAGCAGAAGAGGCTTTCTAGGAGTTGAAGCGGCTCCTGACGACCCTGCCTATCATGGTAGCCCCAGAGCGCGGAGAGCACCTGTTGCTCTAGATCGCGGCAACAACCGACGTGGTGAGTATGGTCCTCGTCGCAGAGCGGCCGGACCTCTCACCTTCACGACCTGCTCCGGCAGCAGAAGACAGACGCCAGGAGGCCCCGCAGGACTGAGACGGTCTCTCGGACCTCCAAGGCAACCTCCTGGAGGTTCAGGTCGGCCTCCCGGAGGTCCAGGGCGGTCTCCCGGACCCCCAAGATAAACCCCCGGGGGTCCTGTGGGATCCCCCGGGGCCCAACGGGACCTCCCGAAGATCCCTCAAGACCCTCCGGAGCTCCAGGAGGCCCCCGTGGGTCCACTCACCTCCAGCGGGCCAGGGCCAATGGATGAAGACCTCCCAGACCTAAGAGAGAGGGTTCGAACCATCCAGAGGCCTGTCTACTACATCAGCGAAGTACTTCATGATGCCAAGACAAGGTACCTAGAAGTCCACAAGCTGCTGTATGCGGTGCTCGTGGCCTCCAGGAAGCTCCTCCATGACTTCCAGGCCCACCGGGTCTCGGTAGTCACCTCCTATCCGCTGAAGACGATTCTTCACAGCCCCCATGCGACTGGCAATGTTGCTAAATGGGCGGCGGAGCTGGCGGAGTTCGAGCTGGACATCCTTCCACGCCATGCAGTCAAAAGCCAAGCATTGGCCGACTTTGTGGCAGCGTGGACACCGACGAAGACTGACCCAGGGGGCCATGAAGACGGTGAACCAGAGCACCAAGCTCCGGTCTTCACCGAGCCCCACTGGACGCTTTTCTTCGACGGCTCCTCGCGAAAGCAAGGAGCCGGTGCCGGCGTACTGCTCCTCATGCCATCGGGGGAACAGTTTGGGTACATGGTGCGTCTCAATTTCAAGGCAACCAACAACATGGTGGAGTATGAAGCACTCATCTTTGGCCTGCAGACAGCCCTGTCTTTAGGCGCTCGCCAGTTGTTGGCACAGGGCGACTCCCAGCTGGTCATCAAGCAAGTCAAGGGCGAATGCTCCTGCAATGACCCACAGCTAGCTGCATATCTGCTTCACGTGCAGATGTTGGAGAAAGACTTCCTCGCCTTGGACCTGCGCCACGTACCGCACGCTGGCAATGCCGCAGCGCATGACCTTTCAACGAAGGCTTCCACCGGAGCTTCCGTGCCCGAAGGAGTTTCCGAGAGGATGTTGCTGCGGCCCACAGCCCGGCCCACCGAGCCGGGCGAAGGGGGCTTTACCAGCACCTCGAAGCTGGCGCTCCCAGCGGCCCTACAGCCATGGATGCCGCCAAGGATCGTAAGCGTCACTGGGGACTCCGTGCAACCCAGCGCTCAAGATCCAGAAGCTCAAGTCAGACCCGATGCATGGATCACGGAGATCCGGGACTACTTGAAGGACAACATCCTCCCTGATGAACATGCAATCGCTGAACGGATCGTGCGTATGGCTAAGAGATACGAGCTGGTAGATGGGGATCTCTACCGGCGCGGCGCCAACCACATCCTATTGCGGTGCATAACCCAGGGGGAAGGCTGCGACTTGCTCGCTGAGATCCATGGAGGCGAATGTGGAAGTCACTCTTCCTCAAGCACGCTTGTCGGTAAAGCCTTCCGGCATGGCTTCTACTGGCCGACAGCACTCCAGGATGCCGTCAAGCTTGTCGAGAGCTGCAAGGCATGCCAGTTCCACGCCAAGCAGATCCATACACCGGCTCAGGCGGTACAGATGATCCCACCCTCATGGCCGTTTGCCGTATGGGGGCTGGACCTCTTGGGACCATTTCCCAGAACCGTCGGGGGATTCTGGTACCTCTATGTCGCCATCGACAAGTTCACCAAGTGGCCGGAAGCCACACCAGTTGTCACCATCAACAAGCAATCTGCAGTAAAGTTCATCAAGTCTATTGTCTGCCGGTTCGGGGTCCCGAACAGAATCATCACCGACAACGGGACCCAGTTCACCAGCACAGCCTTACAAGACTACTGCGAAGACCTCAGCATTAAGGTGTGCTATGCCTCTGTTGCCCAACCAAAGAGCAATGGGCAAGTCGAGAGGGCCAACGCGGAGATTCTCCGGGGCCTTAAGACTCGCACCTACGCCAGTCTGAAGAAACATGGTGCCAATTGGGTGGATGAGCTTCCGAGCACACTATGGGCTAACCGGACATCCCAGAGCCGGGCCACCGGAGAGACACCCTTCTTCATGGTTTATGGGGCCGAAGCTGTACTTCCCCCAGAAATCACCATGAAGAATCACCGTGCCCGGGCTTACGACGAAGCCGCGCAGGACAACCTCCGGCGTGGAGAAATCGACCTCGTCGACGAGGTCCGATTGCATGCAGCACTCCGTAACGCACGGTACAGACAAGCGCTTCGTCGCTACCACCAGAGATCTGTGCGTGCCCGGGAGCTGCAGGAAGGTGACCTGGTGCTGCGGCGCATACTTTCTCGTGAAGGGACCCACAAACTCTCCCCTAGTTGGGAAGGTCCCTTCCAAGTCGCAAAAGTGTGCCGCCCCGGGTGCGTGCGCCTTTCCACCGAGGATGGGGACCTGCTCCCAAACCCTTGGAACATAGAACACCTCCGTAAGTTCTACCCCTAGAGAAAAGATAGGACAGTCCCTTCTTTTCGTAATAAATTCCATAGAGTCCAGAAACAGCGCTCAGAGCAACTAAGCCCCAGGGGACGGTACAGGACTACGTTCAACATTGCCTGGTTCCGACTCCAAGCGCGTAGAGTCTTGCTTCCCTTCTTAATGGGGCGGGTCGTGGCCTCCATGATTAGCCTGCCTTCCTCCTGTGGAAAGTTATACGAAAAGAAACCTGTTCTACTTTGCTCTTTCCTCGTACTCATTTAAATTATGTACTAAGTTTTTTATGACTACCCTTGCCGTGCATGGCCGCCATGCGCTCAGCTCCCTCTTCTCATTCTCACCTCTAGTTGGCATTCGCTGCCCTACCAGAGGGGGTTGCGTCGGAGGTACCTGCCGATAGTCGAAGCGGCCCCGAGCCCCCGGCACTTCGCGCACTACAGTCCGCAAGCACCGTGCATATGGTTAGGGACCGTGAGCCAAATAAGACTATGAGATAAAGGAGGGGGAGCCCCCAAGGAGAATTACGTTTCCCTTACTTGTGTGCAGGACCTCTCGGCCTCAAATCCCTACAGGAATGTGGTAGGAGCACCTGACCAATGGGACGCCCCTACCAGGAGGCCACTACGGGATCACGCAAGGCTGGAACTCCAAGGCAAGACCGAAGGATCCACGGGTCCAGCGGGACCGGACCACCCCCCCTCTGAGGGGAGGGGTCCGAAGACCCCACGTGTCCCGCGGGGCCGGACCTCCCTCTCCTCAGAGGAGAGCTCCGAGCCCGCCACGTGACCGGCTGGTCCGGGCCTCCCCATCCTCATGAGGCGGGCCCCGAAGACCTCCGGGGCCCTTAATACAGTAAGGACCCGGGGATGGTGCCGGAGCAGAACGTCGAGATTGGTGAAGGCCTCTGAGCACCTTGCGGAGCTAAGGGCTCGGCCAGGCAAAACCAAGAAGAAGACAGAAAACATCGCAGACACGAAGGGTCATAAGAGTTCATGTATTCATGGCTCCATGAGCTGGATTACAAACTCGATAAAAAAGAAAGAAACAAGCCCCAGGGTTCCCCTGGCACGACCAGAGCCTAGAGTTTGCAAGAACGGCCACGTCATCAGGCTTCAGCCCTGGCGGTGTTCTCCCGCTCCGTGACCTGAGCGCAGGAATCACCTCGGCCATCACCAGCGCAAGGGCCGGTATCATCAAGGATGCTCCTGAAGCCCCTCCGCTGCTTCAGCGGTCTTCTTGGAGACTCTGCCGCCTGGAGTCCTCCTTGGTGCTTCAGCAGTTTCTATGAAGACTCCTCCGCCTGAAGTTCCCTCATCACCAGCGCAAAGGCCGGTGTCATCAAGGGTGCTCCTGAGGCCCCCTCCGGAGCTTCAGCAGTCTTCTTGGAGACTCTGCCGCCTGGAGTCCTCTTTGGTGCTTCAGCAGTTTCTTTGAAGACTCCACCATCTGAGAAGGGACGCAACGCCAGGGAACTTTCTGCCTGCCGTCGCCGAGGAAGGGTCCCGTCGGGAGGACAAACCTGAGACCCCTTAGAGGCGCCACCTCCAGAGGCAAGGCATGCAGGCTCCCTGGGTCCCATACTTGGTGCAGACGCCGTCGCCGGAGGAAATCGAGAGCGATTCCCCCCCAAAGGCGGGTTAGAAGCCATGGAAGAAGACAAGGCCGCAGAGACTCGAGGGAGGTGCAAGGGCTGGAAGCCTTATAAGGGGAGCATACCCACGTTGCGGTTTCTTTTCACACCTTCCAGGTACGAGTCAAAGCAATTCGAAACTCTTCGAATACGCCGCATCGGCAACCGCTTCGGCTCCGAGATAGAGTGTCAATGGCAAGTGGACCCAAGCCGCCCAGCTGAAGCGGTGGGTCAAGGAGTCAGTCTCCTAAGAAGACAAGCCGGCAAGGCACTCCGGCGGTTCGCGAGGAAAGCGCCGCAACGTGTAGAAGTGGCAGTCATGGGAACCGCCGCAGTAAAAGCAACCATCAAGTGGGCGCACGGTCCCATGATCCAACGGCCGTTCGTGCTCCGGAAGCGGTTAATGCGGGACTTAGAGAAAGTGTGCGGATCAGAAGAGACGGAGGTCCCACCTCGGGCTCGCTATCTCCCCCAAGATGGGCCCGGGGGCCACTATCGGTACCCGCGATATGGGATACCCCCCCCCCCCCCCGCACAGGGGAAAATGCCTAAGGATCTCGCCCTTCTCCACAGGGAGAGCTCCGAAGGCGCCACGCGTCCAGCAGGGCCGGACCTCCCTCTCCTCAGAGGAGAGCTCTGGGCTCGCCACGTGGCTTATAGAAGCCGGACCTCCCCCCTCTGCGGGGTAGAGGTCCGAAGGCGCCACGTGTCCAGTGGGGCCGGATCTCCCTCTCCTCAGAGGAGAGCTCCGGGCCCGCCACGTGGCCGACAGAAGCCGGACTTCCCCCTCCGCAGGGAGGTCTCCGAAGGATCCACGTGTCCTGCGGGGTCGGACCCCCCTCTCCTCTGAGGAGGGCTCCGGGCCCGCCACGTGTCCAGCAGAACAGCGCTGCCTGCCTCCGAGCGGTAGGCAGCGGGCGTAAAGACGCCCCATACCTTGCCCGTACAAGGTATTCAAGGCCCGCGCCTTCCCAAGATGCGGAGACGCGGAGCACGCCTCTGTCAGGTGCCGTTGTGCCCAGTCGCATCACAGACTGGCGCGCGGTGTCAGAACCTGCCAGCCAATAAACACAGCGACAAGACATCCCCTGCCGCCTCCGCCGTCATCAACCACTACGACTAGCTTGCGGCATGGGCAGGCCGGCAAGACGAAGACTCAGAAGCATTTGCCAGACACAACTACTGACATAACTGCGGATACAATGGTCGGCAGGCAATCACCCCGGGACCACCTGTCGGGTCCCGGGCCCCCCTTGTAAGCCACACGAGCCTTGGACTATAAAAGGCTCGGGTAGGCGACGTTAGCAAGGGTTCGCACTCCAGCAACTCATACCCTAGGCATAACTCATCCTCAAGCTCAGGACTCCGGTTCTGAGCAACAAGCAATACAGCGAGCACCTCAGCTCACCGTGGACGTAGGGTTTTACACTCCGGCGGCCCGAACCACGTAAAACTCGCCGTGTCAAGCTCCTCCTTAACTCGTCCCTACGCTTATGCTCTCCGCAAGTGACTAGCCCCTCCGAAAAAAAACCTCCGCGGGCTGCCCAGAGCAGGTCTGGGGGAAGTGTCGACTACACACTTCAACATTTGGCGCGCCAGGTAGAGGGATTTTCCCTTGTGTGACGAGTTTCTGCCGACAAAGATGACCAAGCTTCCTTCAGCGGCAAGCTCTCCTCCCCCGCGTTCACGATGGACCGTGACTAGCGGGGAATATGTGTCGACACACTCAGGACGGAGTGTGTCGGCGCAAGCTGGAAGCCAGCAGCCGATTCCGGCAACGCCGACTCCGGCAATGCAGGCTCCAACCAGCGTGAGATCTTCTGCGGCGCTGAGCGTTCCCCACGGGGATGCGCTAGCTGCAGCAAGAGCGCTACTGCGCAATCCGCCTGCTTGGGGCGCGCCTCAGGCAGCGACCCAGCAGTGGATTCGCGAGGTAGACCGCCTCGTCATCGCCGCCGCAAACCCTCGACTTCGGCGGGGACGACGCTCCGGCCAACCGGCTGTGTCGCTGACGCGCACGCCAACGGTTGATGGGCAGACGGCGGATTCCAGCTCCACTAGGCTTCAGTCGACGGACCTGAGGACAGAGTTGGAACGGTGCCACTTGGGCCAAGATGCCCGGGTGTACCTCGAGCGACGTCCAGAAAGGCGCCGCAACCAAGAGGCTGGCGACAGCATGACGTCAGCCTCGACCCAGCCTGAGGCGCAGACCTTCGCCACGCGATCTCTGCCCCAGGCATACGACGCGCAGCATATGCCACAGCCACATGCCCTGCAAACGGCATCCCCGGTCTATGGCGCAGCCTTGCCCATACCAGGGTACACTGTGCCAGCGGTGAACCAAGCGTTCGCGGGACCAACGCCTGCGGCAGCAGGGGCAGGGTGTGCGGCCCTGGCACCCCACCTTTGCTCCGCGAGGTGGCCGCGCAAGTTTCGGCCGCACCTGCCCGAGAAGTACGACGGCAGTGTCAACCCGGTGGAGTTTCTCCAGATCTACTGCACCGCCGTACTTGCCGCAGGAGGGGATGTGGCCATCATGGCCAACTACTTCCCAGTTGCCTTGACCGGCCCAGCCCGGTCCTGGCTCATGAACCTCCCCCAGGGTTCCATAACTTCCTGGGGAGAGCTCTGCCGGCAGTTCACCGCTAACTTCGGCAGTTCCTACACCCGGCCTGTCACGGAGCTCGACCTCCACGCCATCCAGCAACAACCTGAGGAGTCGCTGCGCTCCTTCATCCAGCGGTTCTCCCAGGTGCAGAACACCATCCCACACATCCAAAATGCTTCTGTGGTGGTAGCGTTCCAGCAAGGCGTTTGGGACAAGAAGATGCTCGAGAAGCTCGTGACTAGAGAGGTCCGCGACGTCTCAGAGCTCTTCAGCCTGGCGGACAAGTGCGCCAGAGCAGCCGAAGGGCAGAACTGGCACTCTCTGCCAGCCTCCGAGTCAGGAGGACAGCCTGGGTCTGGTGCTGCTTCCTATGGAGGCAGCAAGAAGGCCAAGAACCGGGGCAGAAGCAATATGGAATCGCCGGCCGTGGCCCCCGTCGCCGCAGCAGCGGCACCCAGTGGAGCTCGGGGGCCGCGCCCCGACAAGAGGCAGCGACAGTCACCAGCCCCAGAAGGTGACCAAGACAAGCTATGCCCCGTGCACGGCAGCTGTCGCCATACTACAGCCGAGTGCCGGGAGATCCAGAAGCTCGTGGAGCGCTTCCGCAAAGGGAAGCAGCAGCGGACTGATGCTCCACCCTTCCGCCAAAGGGAGGGCTAGCAGAAGGTCGACGCCCCAGACAGCGTCGACCACCAAGTGGGGTTCCAGGAGCCTCAGCGCGCCGTGAAGGCGGTGCGCAACCATGAGGACTCCAGCTCCAGTGATGATGAGCGTCGAAAGAAGCTCTACATCATATACGGCGGGTCCGCCGACCCCTCGTCCCGAAGCGCAGTTAATACTCTGCGCCGAGCGGTAGCGTCGGTGGCTCCACTCCGAAGTGCCGCACCGCACCTCAAGTGGATGGGAACCCCCATCAGCTTTGACGCCACCGACTGCCCCAGGAGCATGGCTGGGGCCGGCCAACTACCGCTCTTGGTAGCACCCACCATCGCCAACATAAGGATGTACCACGTTTTGGTAGATGGCGGAGCTGGGCTGAACCTCATAGGCGTGCAGCTTTCCAGAAGCTGCAGATCCCGATGGCCAAGCTCATCCCGTCAAGCCCGTTCTCAGGGGTAGGGCCGGGACAGGTCGTTCCCTACGGCAACATCAGCCTCCCGGTAACCTTCGGAGCTCTGGACAGCTATCGGACAGAATACATTCTGTTCGACGTAGCGGAGATCGACCTCCCCTTCAACGCCATAATTGGCAGGCCAGCCCTGTACCGATTCATGGTAGTAGCCCACTACGGCTACCTCATCTTGAAGATGCCTACACCAACAGGCGTCCTCAGGATTCATGGAGACCGCACTGCTGCAGTGTCGGCCTTGGAAAAACTCCAAGCGCTTGCAACAGCTAGAGCACCAGCCCCTGGCAGTGCAGAACCAGACCAGCTCCACCCGAGTGCATGCCACCGTGCCTCCACCGCAGAACCCTGTGTGCAACCCTTCGATGAGGGCGACAACCCCTTAAAGATCGTCCAAGTCAGCGCCGAAGCCACCCAGACCACCCGGGTAGCTGGGGGGCCTGGATAGCAAATAGGAAGGCGCGCTCGTCACCTTCCTCCAGCACAACGTTGACGTGTTTGCATGGCAGCCGTCACAGATGCCGGGGATCCCTAGGGAGGTGATCAAGCACCACTTAAAGGTTTTCCCCGACGCCCGGCCAGTTCAACAGAATCCCCGCAAGCAGTCCATCGAGCGGCAAAACTTCATTCGCGAAGAAATCAAGAAGATGCTGGACGCTGGCTTCATACGGGAAGTCCACCACCCCCGGTGGTTGGCGAACCCCGTCGTTGTCCCGAAGGCCGGTGGGAAGCTCCGGATGTGCATCGACTACACCATTCTCAATAAGGCATGTCCCAAAGATCCATTCCCTCTTCCTAGAATAGATCAAAAAGTAGACTCGACATCAGGCTGCGATATGCTGTGCTTCCTAGACGGCTACTCTGGTTTCCATCAGATCCCCATGTCTAGAGAAGATGAAGAGCACACCTCCTTCATCACAGTAGATGGCCTGTATTGTTATGTCTCTATGCCTTATGTCCTAAAGAATGCTCTCCCCACCTTTGTACGTGCAATGCAAAAAACCTTTGGAGAGTTAATAAGAGACTTAGTTGAGGTGTACGTTGATGACATCGTTGTCAAGGTCAGGCAGAGTTCATCTTTGTTAGATAACCTAGCCTTAGTTTTTGACAAATTGCGCTCCACGCGCACCAAGCTGAACCCCGACAAATGTGTGTTCGGTGTATCCTCTGGGAAGCTCTTAGGATTCCTGGTCTCGCACCGGGGAATTGAGGCCAACCCAGAGAAGATCAACGCCATCGACTTGATGCAGCCTCCTGCCCGCGTCAAAGATGTCCAGAAACTCATGTGATGCCTAGCCGCGCTGAGTCAGTATATACCGAGACTAGCAGAGCGGGCACTTCCCTTCTTTAAGCTCCTGCGCAAATCCGGTCCATTTGCCTGGACTGACGAAGCAGAAGAGGCTTTCCAGGAGTTGAAGCGAATCCTGACGACCCTACCTATCATGGTAGCCCCTGAGCCCGGAGAGCATCTGTTGCTCTACATCGCGGCGACAACCGAAGTGGTGAGTATGGTCCTCGTCGCAGAGCGGCCGGACCTCTCATCCTTAAAGCCTGCTCCAGCAGCAGGAGACAGACGCCAGGAAACCCCGCAGGTCCAAGACGGTCCCCCCGACCTCCAAGACAACCTCCCAGAGGTTCAGGGCAGCCTCCTGGACCCCCAAGACAACCTCCTGGGGGTCCTGTGGGATCCCACTGGGTCCCAACGGGACCTCCCGGAGATCCAGCAGGACCCTCCGGAGCTCCCGGAGAACCATCGGGGCCCCTCGAAGGGCCAAGATGGCTTAAAAGCCTCCGGGTTCCGACTCCCGGAAGCCCCCTGGACCCACTGACCTCCAGCGGGCCAGGGCCAATGGATGAAGACCTCTCAGACCTAAGAGAGAGGGTTCGAACCATCCAGAGGCCTGTCTACTACATCAGCGAAGTCCTTCACGATGCCAAGACAAGGTACCTAGAAGTCCACAAGCTGCTGTATGCAGTGCTCGTGGCGTCCAGGAAGCTCCGCCACTACTTTCAGGCCCACCGGGTCTCGGTAGTCACCTCCTATCCGCTGAAGACGATCCTTCACAGCCCCCATGCGACTGGCAACGTCGCTAAATGGGCAGAAGAGCTGGCGGAGTTCGAGCTGGACTTCCTTCCTCGCCATGCAGTCAAAAGCCAAGCGCTGGCTGACTTTGTGGCAGAGTGGCACCAACGAAGGCTGACCCAGGTGGCCACGAAGACGGTGAACCAGAGCACGGAGCTCTGGTCTTCATCGAGCCCCATTGGACGCTCTTCTTCAACGGCTCCTCACGAAAGCAGGGGCCCGGTGTCGGCGTACTGCTTCTCATGCCATCGGGGGAGCAGTTTGGGTACATGGTGCGTCTCAATTTCAAGGCAACCAACAACATGGCAGAGTATGAAGCACTCATCTTTGGCCTTCAGACAGCCCTGTCTCTGGGCGCTCGCCAGTTGTTGGCACAGAGCGACTCCTAGCTGGTTATCAAGCAAGTTAAGGGTGAATGCTCCTGCAATGACCCACAGCTAGCTGCTTATCTGCTTCACGTGCAGATGTTGGAGAAAGACTTCCTCGCCTTGGACCTGCGCACGTACCGCGCGCTGGCAATGCCGCAGCTGACGACCTTTCAACGAAGGCTTCCACCGGAGCCCCGGTGCCCGAAGGAGTCTTCGAGAGGACGTTGCTGCGGCCCACAGCCCGGCCCGCCGAGCCACGCGAAGGGGGCTGGACCAGCACCTCGATGCTGGCGGTCCCGGCGGCCCTGCAACCATGGATGCCGCCAAGGATCGTAAGCATCACTGGGGACTCCGTGCAACCCAGCGATCAAGATCCAGAAGCTCAAGTCAGACCCGATGCATGGATCACGGAGATCCGGGACTACTTGAAAGACAACATCCTCCCTGATGAACATGCAACCGCTGAACGGATCGTGCATATGGCTAAGAGATACGCGCTGGTAGAAGGGGATCTCTACCGGCGTGGCGCCAACCACGTCCTATTGTGGTGCATAACCCAGGGGGAAGGCTGCGACTTCCTCGCTGAGATCCATGGAGGCGAATGTGGGAGTCACTCTTCCTCACGCACGCTTGTCGGTAAAGACTTCCGGCATGGCTTCTACTGGCCGACAGCACTCCAGGATGCCGCCAAGCTGGTCGAGAGCTGCAAGGCGTGCCAGTTCCACGCCAAGCAGATCCATACACCGGCTCAGGCGGTACAGATGATCCCACCCTCGTGGCCGTTTGCCGTATGGGGGTTGGACATCCTGGGACCATTCCCCAGAGCCGTCGGGGGATTCCTGTACCTCTATGTCGCCATCAACAAGTTCACCAAGTGGCCGGAAGCCACACCAGTTGTCACCATCAACAATCAATCAGAAGTAAAGTTCATCAAGTCGATTGTCTGCCGGTTCAGCGTCCCGAACAGAATCATCACCGACAACGGGACCAAGTTCACCAGCGCAGCCTTCCAAGACTACTGCAAAGATCTCGGCATCCAGGTGTGCTATGCCTATGTTGCTCACCCAAAGAGCAACGGGCAGGTCGAGAGGGCCAATGCCGAGATTCTCCGGGGCCTCAAGACCCGCACCTATGCCAGCCTGAAGAAACATGGTGCCAATTGGGTGGATGAGCTTACGAGCACACTATGGGCTAACCGGACATCCCAGAGCCGGGCCACCAGAGAGACACCCTTCTTCATGGTGTATGGGGCAGAAGCTGTGCTTCCCCTAGAGATCACCATGAAGCCTCACCGCGTCCGAGCTTATGACGAAGCCGCGCAGGACAACCTCCGGCATGGAGACATCGACCTCGTCGACGAGGTCCGATTGCATGCAGCACTCCGTAACGCACGGTACAGACAGGCGCTCCGCCGCTACCACCAGAGGTCTGTGCGTGCCCGAGAGCTGCAGGAAGGCGACCTGGTGCTGCGGCACATACTTTCTCGCGAAGGTACCCACAAACTCCCCCCTAGTTGGGAAGGTCCCTTCCGAGTCGCAAAAGTATGTCGCCCCGGGTGCGTACGCCTTTCCACCGAGGGTGGGGATCCGCTCCCGAACCCCTGGAACATCGAACACCTCCGTAAGTTCTACCCCTAGAACAGTAGCGGCACAGGTTCTTCTTTCTAATAGATCCCATAGAGTCCCGGAGCAGCGCTCGGAGCAGCTAAGTCTCAGGGGACGGTCCAGGACTACGTTCAGCTTTGCCTGGTTCCGACTCCAAGCGCGTAGAGTCTTGCTTCCCTTTTTAATGGGACGGGTCGTGGCCTCCATGTTTAGCCTGTTTTCCGCCTATGGAAGTTTATATGGAAAGAACCTGTCCTGCTTTGCTCTTCCTTTATGCTCATTCAAATTATGTATTAATTTTTATGACCGCGCTTCCTGGGTATGTTCACCATACACCCAGTCCCTTTTTTCCCATTCTCAACTCTAGTCGGCATTTGCTATCCTGCCCGGGGCGGTCGCAATTGGGGGACCTGCCGATGGCCAGGGGGCCCCGAGCCCCCGGCATGTCGTGCACCGGAATTCCCAAGCACCGTGCACCGAATCAGGATCGTAAGCCAAATAAGACTATGAGATCGGAAAGGGGGGAGCCCCAAGGAGAATTACGTTTCCTTTGTTTGTGCGCAGGACCCTCCGGCCTTGGCTTCCCTCAGGAGTATGGTAGGAGTACCCAGACAGTTGGCCACGCCTACTAGGGGGCCGCTACGGACCGCGCAAAGCCGGGAGATCCGGACCCCGCTCCCTCAGCAGGGGCGGGCCCCGGAGGCCCCACGTGTCCAGCAGGGCCGGGGCTCCCGCCTCCTCAGCTGGGGCTCCGGACCTGCCACGTGGCGGGCAGAAGCCGGACCTCCCCCCTCCGCGGGGAGAGGTCCGAAGGCTCCACGTGTCCCGCGGGGCCGGACCTCCCTCTCCTCAGAGGAGAGCTCCGAGCCCGCCACGTGGCCAGCGGATCTGGACCTCCCTGTCCTCATGTGGCGGCTCCGGAGACCTCCGGGGCCCTCAATTCAGCAAGGACCCGGGGAAGGTGTCTGTGAAGACCCTCGAGATTGGTGAAGGCCTATGAGTACCTTACGGAGCTAGGGGCTCGGCCAGGAGAAGCCAAGAAGAAGACAAGGGCATCACAGGCACGAGGGGTCATAAGAGTCTATGTATTCATGGCTCCATGAGCTGGACTACAGACTCGATAAAAAAGAACGAAACAGGCCCTACGGTTCCCCTGGCATGTCCAGAACCTAGAGGCTGCGAGAACGGCCACGTCCCCAACTTCAGCCCTGGCGGCGTTCTCCTGCTCCGTGACCCAACACAGAGACCATCTAGGCCATCACCGGCGCAAGGGCCGGTGTCATCAAGGACGCTTCTGAAGCCCCCACCGCCGCTTCAGCAGCTTCTTTGGAGACTCCTCTGACCCGGGCACAGGGATCATCTCGGCCACCACCGGCGCAAGGGCCGGTGTCATCAAGGATGCTTCTGGAGCCCCCTCCGCCGCTTGAGCAGTTTCCTTGGAGACTCTTCCGCCTGGAGTCCTCCTTGGTACTTCAGCGGCTTTCTTGGAGACTCCTCCGCCTGAAGGCTCCTCGACGTGTCAGCGGTTTCTTTGGAGACTCCACCACTTGAGGAGAAGGGACGCAACGCCTGGGAACCCCTAGCCAGTGGTCGTTCAAGAAGAGTCCAGTCGGGGTGATAAACCCGGGGCCTCCTGGAGGCGTCACCTCCAGGGGCAAGGCATGCAGGCTTCCTGGATCCATGAGTTGGTGCAGAAGCCGCCGCCGAAGGACATCGAGAGTGATTCCCCTCCGAAGGTGCAAGTGCCATGGGAGAAGACAGGGTCGCAGAAACTCAACGAAGGTGCAAGTGCCGGAAGCCTTATAAAGGGAACCAACCCACGTTGTGGCTTTGCTTCACACTTCCCAGGTGCGATTCCAAGCGATTCGAAACTCTTTGAATACGCCGCATTGGCAACCGCATCGGCTCCAAGACCGAGCGCCGATGACAGGTGGGCCCAAGCTGCCCAGCTGAAGCGGTGGGTCAAGGAGTCAGCCTCCCAAGAAGACGAGCAGGCAAGGCACTCCGGCGGTTCCCGAAGAAAGCGCCGCAACGTGCAGAAGTGGCAGTCTTGGGAACCGCCGCAGTAAAAGCAACCATCAAGTGGGCGCACGCTCCCACGATCCCACGACTGTTCGTGCTCCAGCAGCGGTCAATGCGGGACTTAGAGAAAGTGCGTGGAATAGAAGAGACGGAGGCCTCACCCCGGGCTCACTATCTCCCCCGAGATGGGCCCGGGGGCCACTGTCGGTACCCGCGATATGGGGTACCCCCGCGCACAGGGAAATATGCCTGAGGATCTCGCCCTTCTCCGCAGGTTGAGCTCCGAAGGCGCCACGTGTCCAGCGGGGCCGGACCTCCCTCTCCTCAGAGGAGAGCTCCGTGCTCGCCACGTGGCTTACAGAAATCGGACCTCCCCCCTCTGCGGGGGAGAGGTCCGAAGGTGCCACGTGTCCAGTGGGGACGGATCTCCCTCTCCTCGGAGGAGAGCTCCGGGCCCGCCACGTGGCCGACAGAAGCCGGACCTCCCCCTCCGTGGGGAGAGGTCCAAAGGCTCCACGTGTCCTGCGGGGTCGGACCCCCCTCTCCTCTGAGGAGGGCTCCGGGCCCGCCACGTGTCCAGCAGAACAGCGCTGCCTGCCCCCGAGCGGTAGGCAGCGGGCGTAAAGACGCCCCATACCTTGCCCTTACAAGGTATTCAAGGCCCGCGCCTTCCCAAGACGCGGAGACACGGAGCACACCTCTTTCAGGTGCCGTTGCGCCCAGTCGCATCACAGACTGGCGCGCGGTGTCAGAACCTGCCAGCCAATAAACACAGCGACAAGACATCCCCTACCGCCTCCGCCGTCATCAACCACTACGACTAGCATGCGGCATGGGAAGGGCGGCAAGACGAAGACTCAGAAGCCTTCACCAGAGACAACTACCGACATAACTGCGGATACAATGGTCGGCAGGCAATCACCCCGGGACCACCTGTCGGGTCCCGGGCCCCCCTTGTTAGCCACACGAGCCTTGGACTATAAAAGGCTCCGGTAGGCGACGTTAGCAAGGATTCGCACTCCAGCAACTCATACCCTAGGCATAACTCATCCTCAAGCTCAGGACTCTGGTTCTGAGCAACAAGCAATACAGCGAGCACCTCAGCTCACCGTGGACGTAGGGTTTTACGCTCCGGCGGCCCGAACCACGTAAAACTCGCCGTGTCAAGCTCCTCCTTAACTCGTCCCTATGCTCAAGCTCTCCGCAAGCGACTAGCCCCTCCAAAAAAAGAACCTCGGCGGGCTGCCCAGAGCAGGTCCGGGGGAAGTGTCGACTACACACTTCGACAACTTCTTATATCATGTAGTCGCTAAGGTCGAGGAGGAACCCGAAGTCCTAGACTTCGTTACCCCGAAGGAGCAGCTAGCCTACGACCAAGAGCAGCAAGGCAAGCTCCGGTTTGCATTAACCTTTTTACAATTTTTTATTGTTTTTAGCACTTACTTGAGTATGATTACTTCTTGCATTGAGTCTTGTTTGAAAACCCAATTGCATAGCCAAGAGAACCGTGGGTTGGGAATTAGGATTGCAAACCCCGTTAGCTACTGCAATGCTAAGATAGTGTAGGATTCGGTACAAGTCGAGTAGTTGGAACTACTCGCTAGCATAGGCTAGAGGCACTGTACTCGGGTAGAGATAGCACATGATACATATGGCAAGAAAAATGAGACCGAGAGGAGAGTAAGGGCAGCAGGACTTTGGGGCCTGTGTGCTATAGCTCCGCTTATGTCGATTGAGGACCGAGCCGTGTGCGGGCCTGTTGAACAAGCTAGAACAGTACCGAAGACCTACCGGCTATATGGGAACCGGGAAACCGATGTAACTCGGGTAGCTGAGTATTGAGGCATTGCCCGTCGTTCAGAGGGTAGGTTGAGAGCTCGAGGTGTAAATCGGCTGGCGGCACTGAGATGCGCGTGCAGAGACTTCTTGCTCGGGACGATGGGACCGGTTCAATATTTGGCTAATGGGCGAAAGGTGGTTCGTACGCCGTCCTTGATGGTTGTTGTAGGCAACATCGAGTACGGGCGTACGTGACGGGTTATTCGGGTAACCCTGCAGGTGTAAATCGATTATAATTGCCGTCCCTCGCGGTCAGTGAGTACCACTTGTTCACTGTACCGTGACGTAGAAAGAACAGGCTAGTTACTGTGGCAGACCGGAATCCGCCCATCCAGGATCGCAGAGGGTGGTGCCGCACGATGCGACACCTGACAGCACACGTCATAAGAACACAATATATTACATGGGAAACAACTGAACTGTACAAAGTAGTACAAACTCCAGTTACAAAATATTATTTATCTTACACAGCGGAAGTCTACACTATACAACTCACGCCGCCTATCTAGCAAAAGTCGGCTGCCCAGCCCTGGGGCAACCCACACTAGCTGCACTCTTCAGCTCAGCGCGGCGTGTATGGCTCCCACTCAGCCGTGGTCCCCGACGGAGGGTAACCCTCGCCGGTGGACTCGTACTCCGAGTCCGTGGGTGGCTCCTCACCTGAAAAACACTTAAGCAGCAACTGTGAGCACGAAGGCTCAGCAAGGCTTAACCGACTCACCTAAACATGAAACTCTACATGAGGTGTACAATGAGATAGGATGGTAATATTGCAGCCAATGGACACGCCTACAAGTTCATCCTTAGTTAAGCTTTTAGCAACAAGTTAACAGTTCAGGAAACTGAAATTTAGTAAGCAATATTTGGTGGCAAACATGTAGCAATACAAAGTTATATCATATCAGCAGTATTGAATCACCATATTTCATACATTAGTCTACGTCACGACTCAGTGACCAAGTGGTACTCTTCACCGCGAGGGACGGTGAATCGACTCGATATACACCTGCAGGGAAACCCAAAGAGCACGTCACGTACGCCCACCCGTGGAGCTGCACAGTACGTTCACTCGATGTCGTATGGGACAACCTTTCACCCAACAGCCCAAACGTCGAACCGGTCGCACCGAAACGAGCAGGAGGTTCCCCACACGGAGCATCTCTCTATGCCCGTTGGCAGATTTCCACCTTGCTGCCCTCAACCTACACCTATAAATCGGTGTGCTATGCCTCGATGCCCGGAGGTTTAGGCTACATCGGTTTATCGGGGCCCATGTATCCGATATACCTTCGGTACGTTCAAACTTGATCAGCGAGGGCCGCACACAGATTGGTCCTCAATCGACACGGACAGGGCTGCGCACACAACACTCCCTCTTGCTGCGCCCTAGCCCCTGCCTAGTCTCATTTTCATTACTAAAGTGATCTCACGTCACTCAACCGAACCCGTGTGTCCCAAGCCTATCTCGCGAGTAGGTTCCAACTACTCGACTTGTACCGAAGCCCTATAAATCTTTAAGCATAGCCTATCTACTCGAGGTCTTGGACACTACCCTTACTCTTAGGGAAAAATTCTGGTTATGCAAGTGGGGTTCCATCCATCCTATACCTAATGCACAATCATACTTCATATGACACATGTAAACAAAGTAAAATTTATAAAAAGGTTAATGCAAACCAGGGCTTGCCTTGTTGCTTCTGGTCAGTAGTTAGTTCTTCGTCCGGAAGAAGGAAGTCCAGCACTTCCGGAGTCTCTTCTTCAATGGCTACACGTTGAATACAATACTACATGTAAATTTAAATGCAATGTGTAAACTTGAATACTTATTTACTAATAACTCTAGCTAGCCCTCCCCTTTGGTTCTGAAATTTTTATTGTGGCTTGGTAGTGTCCTAACCAGAGTCTTGACCAAGTTTCATTTGAAACAAAGCCCATTTGAACCTTGTACAAATGAAAGCCCATTTGGTCAATATTTGAGCCTCTGAATAATTCCAGGGGTTTTCATGGCTCCAACCATTACTTTCTGGAAACTAGAATTTAGGATGGTTCTACTGAAGTTGGTTTCATGTCATTTGAAGAATTCTACTGAAAGTTATGCCCTAATTAAGATTGGAGAAAATCTGAAAAATGTTTCTATACATTTTTCTATTTTCTCAGGGCAGTTCTCTTAATCACCCCATTAGGGTAAATAAATGAGCTTAGATGAGTCTGAAAATTTTACTGGGACTCAGGGATTTTCCAATGAACCTCTCAGCCAAATTTCAGAATTTTTCATAAAGTAGTTCTCCAGATAAAATTCCCCACAGTCTAAATTTAGGGATTTAATTCTGGAAAACTATTCACGTTCATGAGCTGAATTTGGTATTGCTGGAAAGTATTCAGAATTCTGAGTTCAGCAAAATTTGGTTCATTGAATTTGGAGTTTCCTAGCCAAAGTTCTATTCATTTGAAGTTTGAACTAAAACTGGAAATTTGAATAAAATTTAAACTCTGCGGGTGGGGTCCCCCGGCTACGTGTCAGCTCCTCAGCTAACCCACACCGGAGCCCGCAGAATGACCCACGCAGCCACACGGAATCCCGGTGCCGCAGCAAATCCCGAGCGCCCTCAGCAGCGACTGACACGCGGGGCCCGCAAGGCTTCTTCCACCTCGCGCTCCCGCGGCTCCCCGCCGCCGAGCTCGCCGGAACTCTCGCCGGAGAGGGGTTCCGGCCCTCGGAGCTCGCTGATTCTCGCCGCCTGTGCCTAACTCAACTCGGAGAACACGCTGGTGCCCTCACCGGAGGTTGACAACGGCCGGAACAGGGCTCCCGACGGCAACAGCGGCCGGAAGCTCACCGGCGACGTCGAACTAAGCATCCCCTGCACCTTTTTCGATGCGGTTTGGTCGGGGAGCTCCGCTGACACCCACTCATCACGTATATGGGCACCGATCTCTGTGGAAACAGCTGCAACTACGACCCCATCGGCGACCTAGGCCGGATATCGGCGCCGATGCAAAAAGCTCGAAGAACATCGCCCCTACTCGATGAAACTCGATGATTTCTGATCCCAGAGACACGTGGGCGAGTCTAGATCATGTCCTTAGCTCGGCCTAAGGAGTGGTGGCTTACTTGCTCTGAATTTCCGAATTCCTCAGGGTTTGGTTCTAAACACCCCGACGCGCTAATACCTCAAATACTTTGCCGATCATGCGAGATAGAGGGCGAGGTCAGTATGGTCGTGATCAGTACCTCGTGGCGGTCCTTTCTTGTGTTGCTCATCGGGCACGAGAGCGGCTGTTCTGGCCGGACGCCGGCAATCAGAGAGGCCGGCGTTTCTGTGCTCGCGCGGAATCGAGAAAGAAGCTCAGTCGGGGGGTGGGGGGGTTCTTGTTTGGGAAACAGGAGGAAGGCGGCGTGGGCTGTGCGCTGTCGTTTGAGCCGCGGTTTTGGCACCGTGAGGTGGCCGTGTGCTGCCTCGGTGGCTTGCCGTCGCTCCCTGCCTTGCGCGCGAAGCCGAGACCCGGCTGCAACAACCGACTGAGTACTCGTGTGTGCAGCTGACATGTGGGCCTCCCCTTCTCTTCTTTTTCCAAATTTCTTTTCTGGTTTTTGCTAATTATCCCACCAGCTACTCACAATTTAATGTGAGACTTAGCCCCCAAGTTTTGGTTCAAATTTAAGTCCTCCAATTTGAAATTTGGTTGGTCCAATTTGCTTCATATTTAAACTGAATTTCAAATTCAGTTTTGAATTATTGCAAATTTGGCTCCCGACAAGATAGACTCCAATGGGGATGAAATTTGGTGGGCTTACTCAGAAAAATGTGCTGAGTTTGAATATGAAGCTAACTTTTGAATTTGAGTGATGAAAGTTGCTACAATTTGAATTTACATTCAAATTGGCCTCTTTTTCAAATACCTCCAAAAGTGCCTCAAAAAGTGTTGGATTTCTATGAAACTTGGACTGAACCTTCCCAAGACTTTTCAAGTTCCAGGGGTGAGCTCAACCTCTCATGTTCATGTGTATAAATCCTACTTTGTGAAAGTGAAGGCTTTCCCCTCTAATTACCCTTTTGATGGAGGTTACTTGCTCTTCACAACATTTCCTAAGATATCCACAATAAAAACTGTGGTGTTGTGAGGTGAAGAAAAAATTTTGCAAGTCCCTTTTCTTGGGCTTTTACATCCCTCCTCCCTTAAAAGAATCTCGTCCCGAGATTACAAAAGAAGAGATAGAGATGTAATAGGGACTTACCCGTGTTGAGAAGTCATGAACTCCGGGTAATTTGAGCGAAGGAATTCCTCGCTCTCCCACGTCGCTTCTTCGGAGGTGTGGTTGCTCCAGAGTATTTTGTAGAACCACAACGTTCTGCTACGCGTGGTCCTGGCTTTTTCATCAAGAATGGCCACCGGATACTCATCATATGTTAAATCCGGTTTCAGCTCGCCGATGTCTTCTGTAGGAACAGCAGCCGTATGCTTCAAACATTTTCGCAGTTGCGAAACATGAAAAACATCATGGACACCAGCAAGAGATGCCGGTAACTCCAATCGATACGCCGCTGGTCCGCACTTCTCGGTGATAGCATAGGGTCCAATGAAACGAGAAGCGAGCTTCCCCTTGACGCCGAACCGGTGCACGCCCTTCATCGGAGACACGCGGAGGTACACGTATTCACCGACGTCGAAGTGCAACGGTCTACGCCTCTTATCAGCGTAGCTCTTCTGCCGGGATTGAGCGGCCTTCAAGTTAGATTGAATCGTCCGAACGCGCTCTTCGGCGTCGTTCACCACATGAATCCCGAATGTGACCCTCTCACCGGACTCGCTCCAATTCAATGGGGTGCGGCATTTGCGACCGTAGAGAGCTTCGTAGGGTGCCATCTTGATACTCGCCTGATAGCTGTTGTTGTACGAGAATTCCGCCAATGGTAGGTGATCATCCCAGTTCCTACCATGGTGGATGGCACATGCTCTCAACATGTCTTCTAGAACTTGATTCACCCTCTCTGTTTGGCCATCTGTCTGAGGGTGGTAAGCGGAGCTTCTAATCAGTTTAGTACCCAAAGCAGCGTGCAACTGCTCCCAAAATCGAGATACAAACAATGCACCTCGGTCTGAGACTAGGGTCTTGGGTACACCATGCAGGCATAGGATCCTGGCGATATATAACTCTGCATATCTGTTGGCATGGAAATGTGTATGCACGGGAATAAAGTGAGCTGACTTGGTTAGTCGGTCAACGATCACCCAAATGGAATCATGTTTTTTGGATGTCAAGGGTAATCGCACAATGAAATCCATGCTCACATCTTCCCATTTCCATGCTGGAATTTTCAGGGGTTGCAGCAGCCCTGATTTCCTCATATGATCAGCCTTCACTCGTCTACACGTATTGCACTCGGATACGTACTTCGCTACCTCCCGCTTCATCCGTGTCCACCAAAATTTCTTTTTCAAATCTTGGTACATCTTGTTGCTGCCCGGATGAATGGAGTATTTAGACAAGTGAGCTTCATCGAGGATCTTTTTCCTCAACTCCATATCTCGGTGTACGACTATGCGGTCATTGAACCACAGCGTCCGCTCCTCATCTTTCCAGAAACATTTAATTTCTCCATTGTCTATGCGTCACCGGAGTTGTGCCATGCCTTTATCCGTTTTCTGAGCTGCAATGATGTCCTCCCTAATAGTAGGGATGAGGGCAAGGTTGTACAGCGATCCATAAGGAACCAAGTATAAACTTGGCTCTTCCTCCTCCACCGGTGTAATGGTGAGGTGACGGACATGTGATTTCCGACTCAGCGCGTCGGCAACCACATTAGCCTTGCCGGGGCGGTAATGGATCTCCATCTCATAGTCTTTGATCAGCTCTAACCACCTCCTTTGCATCATGTTCAGCTCCTTCTGGGTGAAAATATATTTTAAGCTCTTGTGGTCGGTGTAGAGATGCACCAGATTCCCCAGGAGATAGTGCCTCCACATTTTCAGCGCCAAAACCACTGCAGCAAGCTCAAGATCATGAGTGGGATAATGCAGCTCATGGTTCTGAAGTTGGCGTGAGCCATAAGCGACCACATGTCCTTCCTGCATCAACACGCAGCCAAGCCCAATACCGGACGCGTCACAATACACGTCGAAGGGCTTTGTTGTATCCGGCTGAGCTAAGACCGGGGCTGTGGTGAGATGCTTCACCAATGTTCGGAATGCTCCTTCACACGCCGTGTTCCAAACATATTTCATCCCTTTCTTCAGCAACTCTGTCATCGGCTTGGCGAGCTTGGAGAAACTTGGAATAAATCTCCGATAGTATCCCGCTAACCCGAGGAAGCTTCTGACTTCATGGACTGAAGTGGGAGCTTTCCATTTCAGCAATTGCTCTATTTTGCTTGGGTCCACCGCAATGCCTTCTGCTGAGATGATATGTCCCAAGAATGGCACTTGGCTGATCCAAAATTCGCATTTGCTGAACTTGGCATAGAGCTTGTGGTCTCGCAATCGTTGGAGAACGATCCGCAAGTGTTCGGCATGTTCGGCTTCTGTCTTGGAGTAAACCAAGATATCGTCGATGAACACTACCACGAACTTGTCCAGCTACGGCATGAACACCGAGTTCATGAGATACATGAAATGGGCTGGAGCGTTTGTGAGACCAAATGACATGATGAGATATTCGTATAAGTCATATCTCGTCGAGAAAGCCGTCTTCAGAATATCCTCCGCCCGGATCTTTATCTGGTGATATCCAGAGCGAAGGTCCATCTTGGAGAACACACTTGCCCCAACAAGTTGATCAAACAATATGTCGATGCGGGGCAGTGGGTACTTATTCTTGATGGTGACGGCGTTGAGCGGCCGGTAGTCCACACACAGCCTCAGGGTTTCATCTTTCTTCTTCATGAACAGCGCCGAGCATCCCCAAGGCGAGGAACTCGGCCTAATGAAACCCTTGCCCAACAGATCATTGAGCTGTTCTTTCAATTCAGCCAGATCATTGGGAGCCATTTTGTATGGTCTCTGTGATATGGGTGTAGTCCCGGGTGCGAGCTCGATCTTGAACTCGACATCCCGCTCAGGTGGCATGCCCGGAAGATCATCCGGGAACACGTCAGGATACTCCCGGACTACGGGGATGTCTTCTAACTTGAGAGCTCCAGCATTATTAACTGCTAAAACTTCACGGACTGGAGTGTCTAATACCATGGAATGCGGATGGTGGAATGGGGTGTTTAAATGAACTGTCCGTGTCCGAGTCTCCAGGACAGCGCCATGGTATTTTAGCCATGACATCCCTAAGATTGCATCAATCTTTTGTCCCATTAGGACTATCAAGGTGGTGGGATATAGTTTCCCACCTAAGCACAGAGGTGCTTTTGGAATCATCATATTAGCTGAAATCTTCCCTCCCGGTGAGCAGATCATATAAGTGCAGTCGGTTGGGAAGACTTGCATTTGATGCTTAGCCACATAGGATGCACTTATAAAGCTGTGGGTTGCACTAGAATCAAACAATATGACGATGGCTTGATGGTTGAGAGTAAACGTACCCGCCAGCACGTTGTCCCCCTCTGGGGCGTCCTCATTGTCGAGGTTGCGGACACCCCCAGTTCGCTGACCCACCTTCTTCACCGGAGGTCGGCCTCGAGCACCCCCCTGGAACTGGGCTTGCCCGCTGCTCTGCTGCCCCTGGGGACAATCCTTCGCGAAGTGGCCCGCCTGGCCACACGTGAAGCAGGTGAAACGGGGCGGTCCCCCGCTGATTGGTGGACGGAATCCCGCGGCGCGTTGTGGCGGTGGAAATGCCCGGGGTACCGTCTGCTGCTGCTGTTGCTGTCTTGGTGGTGGCATCGGCGGACGCAACGAGGGTGACTGGAAAAGACGTCCCCCGAACCGTTGAGGTCGCGCCGGTGGATGCCACTGCTGCCCGGATGGTGTCCGATACACCATACGGTACTTCTGTGGCGCGCCACCACCGCTGCTAGGTGGAGCGCTGCGCTTCCTCTGCTCAGCTGCCAACTCCCACTGAGCGTCCTCTTGCATGATCGCGGCATTGACTAGGTTGTTGAACGTGCCGCGATTCCACTGAACGAGGTGCGTCTTCATCTCGGGGTGTAACCGCCGATAGAAATGCTCCCTCTTCTTCTCCTCCGTGGAGATATAGTCTGACGCATATTGCGCCAGATGGTTGAAGGCACGGGAGTAGTCATGGGCACTCCTCCCGCCCTGCTTCAGCTCCAAGAATTCTTGGAACTTCCTCTTCATGATTCCGGGAGGAATGTGATAGGCGCGGAACGCCTCCCGGAACTCTTGCCATTCAACGGCATGGCCAGCCGGACGTGAGGCGATATAATTCGCCCACCACGCACCAGCGACACCATGGAGTTGCTGCGCTGCGAACAGAGTCTTCTGCCGCTCCGTACATTGGAGCAGCCCGAACTTGGACTCGATAGTCCGCAGCCAGTTATCCGCCTCCAGTGGTTCTTCGGCTTCGGTGAACACTGGAGGGCGCGTACTCATGAAATCCGAGTACGACATTTCGCGGGGCTCACGAGGCCCTCTGTCTTGACGTCCCCCCGCCTGGGACGTATTCTGCACGATCGTGCGGAGCAGGTCGGTCTGCTCCTCACGACCTCCCACCAATGCCGCTACCACATCCGCTAGAGTAAGCGGAGGCGGCGGTGGTGGCTGCTGCTGCAGGGTGCTGTCGTAGGCCGGTGGCTGGGAGTCATCGCCTCCCCCTTGGCTAGAGCCACCAACCTCGTGCGTGGACCTAGTGCGAATCATCTGCAACCATACGAAAATAACATCAGTTCCGCAACAGATTGCATGCAGTCCAATAAAAATAGGCGTATCAACATAATGACAATAAACATGCGATACATCTCGTAAGTAGATAATGTAATAACTTTGCACAAGCTACACCATTACCAGACCAAACACAAGCTAGTTTAATCCAACTTGATGAACCTCCACTTTGGAAGCTCACCATATCTAGGTTTGGTCACTACGAGATATTACTATCGCTTTGTCATCACGTATACCACCCTTAGGGTACAACACCCTCTCCAATGAGTTCAACTGTCATTTTTCTGTCCGAATGACCAGTTTCTACCTATTCCAAATTTTGATCTGGTTCTGGGCATTTTCATGACTCAAGCTGAGCACCAAAGTTAAAGTTAACTTCAGTATCTTTCCAACGAGTACTCATTTGCCCCCAGATTAGCTTTGGTTAAAATGTTATGCTAATTCAAAGTCAGCAGAATTTCTGAAAGAATTTTAACAGCACCTCCATTGGAAGTGGCTGTTTTCAACCCTGGTTTCCACTGAAATCTGTGCTGAAATTTCAGAAACTTTGAATTGCAAAGATGTCACACATCTTTTACTCTTTCTAAAGAGGTATCATATGAAAATTTTAAATTTTTCTACTGGGAGTTATCCTTGAAAAACAGAACAGTCCAGAGAACGTTTTAATACTGTCCTGGTTCTGGACAGTTACATGCCTCTGGGGTTTAAGCCATCTTAAGGTGAGTTTCAGCTCTGGAAGTCTACAACAAAGTTGTAGAATCCTTAAATACCTTTCCAGAACTATATAGCACACCTCTCTGGGCTAAAAGACCTGTGAGTTATGCCCTGTTGAAGATCAGCAAACTTGCTGTCAGAAACAGAGCACTCTGTTTTTCAGTCTTTTGGAACTACACTCATCCCTTTTCAATTAGTCTACCCAACCAGGGTCCTAAATGTTGAACCTAATGATCTTAATTCCTTGTTATCGTTATCTTCATGCATATGCCTACAATATCTCGGTGCTACGTTCCTCACAAAAGAAAATCCTAACCGGATTATACCGGCATATACGTCTCAAATGTGGCACTAAACGGTCTCTCGCACACGTTTACTACACGGATACTTACGTGGTTAGCACCTGCACAAGACCACACAATAGTGGCGCACTCAAGGGTTTTGTTTCCATTTCAGGCAGTACCATATTTAAAAGTAAATACAAACGCCCGTATCATTGTCATACGGCCGTCCTTGAGCTAAGTCACGTCTCAAGGCACGTGATCGTGTTTCAACACCACACGACGGGGAACCCGAGTAGGTCATGAACGGGTCGTCACGGTTGGGAATGTTATCAACCCAACTGATACCACCTACTGCCCTGCAGAGCACGCCGATGGCAAGCGCTGCGTATGTCCTCCTGGGCTATTTCCAGACGAACACACTCTCGCGTTACTGACCACGCGATGGGGTCTCCACTTACTTGCCTAATGCGCGCTAGGGATCAGCGTTTCATAAGAACTCAGGGAGATGAAGAGTCCAAGAGTTTCATATTGACGTCTCACACCAAGCTGTGAGATCAATCCCTGAACCACGTTCCTCGTCAGGGAGAGCTAAGCGAAATTGAACCGCTTTCGGTGGCGTTCCTTACCATACTTACCAGAGCGTAGGTGTGTCGTTACATAATTAAAATTCAGAATTGTAACACATAGGTTAGTATTTGCCACTTTAAGTAACTATGCTAATATAGTCCTTACTTGGGCAACTACCGAATCCTCACCGTAACCTAAGTTTTCCCATAATGTAGTCCTTAAGTACTGTGCTATCCCCAATGCAGCTCTGATACCAGGCTGTGGCGGACCGGAATCCGCCAATCCAGGATCGCAGAGGGTGGTGCCGCATGATGCGACACCTGACAGCACACGTCATAAGAACACAATATATTACATGGGAAAACAACTGAACTGTACAAAGTAGTACAAACTCCAGTTACAAAATATTATTTATCTTACACAGCGGAAGTCTACACTATACAACTCACGCCGCCTATCTAGCAAAAGTCGGCTGCCCAGCCCTAGGGCAACCCACACTAGCTGCACTCTTCAGCTCAGCGCAGCGTGTACGGCTCCCAGTCAGCCGTGGTCCCCGACGGAGGGTAACCCTCGCCGGTGGACTCGTACTCCGAGTCCGTGGGTGGCTCCTCACCTGAAAAACTCTTAAGCAGCAACTGTGAGCACGAAGGCTCAGCAAGGCTTAACCGACTCACCTAAACATGAAACTCTACATGAGGTGTACAATGAGATAGGATGGTAATATTGCAGCCAATGGACATGCCTACAAGTTCATCCTTAGTTAAGCTTTTAGCAACAAGTTAACAGTTCAGGAAACTGAAATTTAGTAAGCAATATTTGGTCTCAAACATGTAGCAATACAAAGTTATATCATATCAGCAGTATTGAATCACCATATTTCATACATTAGTCTACGTCATGACTCAGTGACCAAGTGGTACTCTTCACCGCGAGGGACAGCCAATCGACTCGATATACACCTGCAGGGAAACCCAAAGAGCACGCCATGTACGCCCACCCGTGGAGCTGCACAGCACGCTCACTCGATGTCGTACGGGACAACCTTTCACCCAACAGCCCAAACGTCGAACCGGTCGCACCAAAACGAGCAGGAGTTTCCCCACACGGAGCATCTCTCTATGCCCGTTGGCAGATTTCCACCTTGCTGCCCTCAACCTACACCTATAAATCGGTGTGCTATGCCTCGACGCCCGGAGGTTTAGGCTACATCGG
Source organism: Neostapfia colusana (assembly GCA_030760725.1). Taxonomy (NCBI): domain Eukaryota; kingdom Viridiplantae; phylum Streptophyta; class Magnoliopsida; order Poales; family Poaceae; genus Neostapfia; species Neostapfia colusana. Next base: position 98,147,907 of record JASWHV010000003.1, read on the forward strand.
TTTATCGGGGCCCATATATCCGATATGCCTTCGGTACGTTCAAACTTGATCAGCATGGGCCGCACACGGATCGGTCCTCAATCGACACGGACAGGGCTGCGCACACAAGACTCCCTCTTGCTGCGCCCTAGCCCCTGCCTAGTCTCATTTTCATTACTAAAGTGATCTCACGTCACTCAACCGAACCCGTGTGTCCCAAGCCTATCTCGCGAGTAGGTTCCAACTACTCGACTTGTACCGAAGCCCTATAAATCTTTAAGCATAGCCTATCTACTCGAGGTCTTAGAAACTACCCTTACTGTTAGGGAAAAATTCTGGTTATGCAAGTGGGGTTCCATCCATCCTATACCTAATGCACAATCATACTTCATATGACACATGTAAACAAAGTAAAATTTATAAAAAGGTTAATGCAAACCGGAGCTTGCCATGTTGCTGCTGGTCAGTAGTTAGTTCTTCGTCCGGAAGAAGGAAGTCCAGCACTTCCGGAGTCTCTTCTTCAATGGCTACACGTTGAATACAATACTACATGTAAATTTAAATGCAATGTGTAAACTTGAATACTTATTTACTAATAACTCTAGCTAGCCCTCCCCTTTGGTTCTGAAATTTTTATTGTGGCTTGGTAGGGTCCTAACCAGAGTCTTGACCAAGTTTCATTTGAAACAAAGTTCACCTGAACCTTGTACAAATGAAAGCCCATTTGGTCAATATTTGAGCCTCTGAATATTTCCAGGGGTTTTCATGGCTCCAACCATTACTTTCTGGAAACTAGAATTTAGGATGGTTCTACTGAAGTTGGTTTCATGTCATTTGAAGAATTCTACTGAAAGTTATGCCCTAATTAAGATTGGAGAAAATCTGAAAAATGTTTCTGTACATTTTTCTATTTTCTCAGGGCAGTTCTCTTAATCACCCCATTAGGGTAACTAAATGAGCTTGGATGAGTCTGAAAATTTTACTGGGATTCAAGGATTTTCCAATAACCTCTCAGCCAAATTTCAGAATTTTTCATAAAGTAGTTCTCCAGATAAAATTCCCCACAGTCTAAACTTTAGGGATTTAATTCTGGAAAACTATTCACTTTCATGAGCTGAATTTGGTATTGCTGGAAAGTAGTCAGAATTCTGAGTTCAGCAAAATTTGGTTCATTGAATTTGGAGTTTCCTAGCCAAAGTTCTATTCATTTGAAGTTTGAACTAAAACTGGAAATTCGAATAAAATTTAAACTCTGCGGGTGGGGTCCCCCGGCTACGTGTCAGCTCCTCAGCTAACCCACACCAGAGCCCGCAGAATCACCCGCGCAGCCACACGGAATCCCGGTGCCGCAGAAAATCCCGAGCGCCCTCAGCAGCGACTGACACGCGGGGCCCGCAAGGCTTCTTCCACCTCGCGCTCCCACGGCTCCCCGCCGCCGAGCTCGCCGGAGCTCTCGCCGGAGAGGGGTTCCGGCCCTCGGAGCTTGCTGATTCTCGCCGCCTGTGCCTAACTCAACTTGGAGAACACGCTGGTGCCCTCACCGGAGCTTGACAACGGCCGGAACAGGGCTCCCGACGGCAACAGCGGCCGGAAGCTCACCGGCGACGTCGAACTCAGCATCCCCTGCACCTTTTTCGATGCGGTTTGCTCAGGGAGCTCCGCTGACACCCGCTGATCACGGATATGGGCACCGATCTCTGTGGAAACAGCTGCAACTACGACCCCATCGGCGACCTAGGCCGGATATCGGCCCCGATGCAAAAAGCTCGAAGAACATCACCCCTACTCGATGAAACTCGATGATTTCTGATCCCAGAGACGCGTGAGCGAGTCTAGATCATGTCCTTAGCTCGGCCTAAGGAGTGGTGGCTTACTTGCTCCGAATTTCCGAATTCCTCACGGTTCGGTTCTAAATACCCTGACGTGCAAATCCCTAAAATACTTCGCCGATCGTGCGAAATAGAGGGCGAGGTCAGTATGATCGTGATCAGTACCTCGTGGCGGTCCTTTCTTGTGTTGCTCGTCGGGCACGAGAGCGGCTGTGCTGGCCGGACGCCGGCGATCAGAGAGGGCGCCGTTTCTGTGCTCGTGCGGAATCGAGAAAGAAGCTCGGTCGGGGGGGGGGGGGGTTCTTGTTTCGGAATCAGGAGGAAGGCGGCGTGGGCTGTGCGCTAGCATTTGAGCCGCGGTTTTGGCACCGTGAGGTTGCCGTGTGCTGCCTCGGTGGCTCGCCGTCGCTCCCTGCCTTGCGCGCGAAGCCGAGACCCGACTGCAACAACCGACTGAGTACTCGTGTGTGCAGCTGACATGTGGGCCTCCTCTTCTCTTCTTTTTCCAAATTTCTTTTCTGGTTTTTGCTAATTATCCCACCAGCTACTCACAATTTAATGTGAGACTTAGCCCCCAAGTTTTGGTTCAAATTTAAGTCCTCCAGTTTGAAATTTGGTTGGTCCAATTTGCTTCATATTTAAACTGAATTTCAAATTCAGTTTCGAATTATTGCAAATTTGGCTCCCAACAAGATGAACTCCAATGGGGATGAAATTTGGTGGGCTTACTCAGAAAAATGTGCTGAGTTTGAATATGAAGCTAACTATTGAATTTGAGTGATGACAGTTGCTACAATTTGAATTTACATTCAAATTGGCCTCTTTTTCAAATACCTCCAAAAGTGCCTCAAAAAGTGTTGGATTTCTATGAAACTTGGACTGAACCTTCCCAAGACTTTTCAAGTTCCAGGGGTGAGCTCAACCTCTCATGTTCATGTGTAAAAATCCTACTTTGTGAAAGTGAAGGGTTTCCCCTCTAATTACCCTTTTGATGGAGGTTACTTGCTCTTCACAACATTTCCTAAGATATCCACAATAAAAACTGTGGTGTTGTGAGGTGAAGAAAAATTTTTGCAAGTCCCTTTTCTTGCGCTTTTACAGTTACATGTTAAAATGTTGCTGATTCAAAGATGGACTTGATTGTTAATGATTGCTGTAGTTTAGAGCTAATTAAAGTTCCTTTCAACTTTGGCCAAAGTACATGAGAGAAATGCGTTTCTTGTTTGATTGCGGCTCTCTCATGTGCCTTAGCGTAAGGTTCTCCACAATCTGCTGCTAAAACTTGAAAGTAAGGTTCCCCTAATTAGGCGAGTCCTTTGCATCTTGTTTTTATCTCATGTACCCATCACACCTCATGTAGAAGTTCCATGTTTAGGTGAGACAGGTCAGTCTTGCTGAGCCTTCGTGCTCACTGCTTGTGTTTGAAGCTTTTGCAGGGTTCTATGAGGAAGGGACTCCCGAAGAGGAGACGGAACCCTGGGAGGGGGACCCCGTCGAGTGGGAGTCGTGCACGCCGCCGTGTTAGTGTGCGTGTGTGCTAGCAAGGACATGTTCACGGGCTGAACATGAACTTGATGCGTAGTCTACGCCCGTGAGTTTAGACTGGACCTATTTTGATGTAAAAATGTTCATAAACCTCTTTATGTAATAAACTTTGCTTCCGCTTTGTACCTTTGACGTGTGTTATCCGGTGCTGTGCAACGCAGCACCCCTCAGCGTGATCCTGGCTCGACAAGACTGTGGGGTCGTGTCAGTGCGCACGCTTTGGGTTGAAACCAGGCAAAGCCGACTACGCACCCTGGGCTCCCCTTGCACAGCGCAGGTTTTTCCTGGGGGTGACAAACTGACGTTGCAGCACCTGACTGGGGGAGACCCGAAAGGCCCCCTGGCCATCGACAGGTACCTCAAGCGCGACCGTCTTCGGTAGGATAGCAAATGACGACTAGGGATGAGAATGGGAAAAGAGAGCTGAGTGTGTGGTGAGCATACACAGAAAGTGCGGTCATAAAAATTAATGCTTAATTTAAGTGAGCACAAGGGTAAGAGCAAGGCAGGACAGGTTTCTTTCCATATAAATATCCATAGGAGTAAGGTAGGCTAAACATGGAGGCAACGACCCGCCCCATTAAGAAGGGAATCAAGACTCTACGCGCTTAGGGTCGGAACCAGGCCAAGCTGAACGTAGTCCTGGACCGTCCCCTGAGGCTTAGTTGCTCCGAGCGATGTTCCTGGACTCTATGGAATCTATTACAGAAAGAAACGAACTGTCCTACTATTGCTCTAGGGATAGAACTTACGGAGGTGCTCTATGTTCCAAGGGTTCGGGAGCGGATCCCCATCCTCGGTGGAAAGGCGTACGCACCCGGGAAGGCAAACTTTCGTGACTCAGAAGGGACCTTCCAAGCTGGAGGAGAGTTTGTCGGTCCCTTCACGAGAATGTATGTGGTAGCACCAGGTCGCCTTCTTGCAGCTCCCGGACACGCTCGGAGATTTGGTGGTAGCGCCGGAGCGTTTGCCGGTACCATGCGTTGCGGAGTGCTGCGTGTAATCGAGCCTCGTCGACGAGGTCGATGTCTTCACGCCGGAGGTTGTCCTGCGTGGCTTCGTCATAAGCTCGGACACGGAGAGACCCCATGGTGATCTCTGGGGGAAGCACAGATTCGGCCCCGTATACCATGAAGAAGGGTGTCTCTCCGATGGCCCGGCTTTGGGATGTCCGGTTAGCCCACGGTGTGCTCGGAAGCTCGTCCACCCACTTGGCGCCATGTTTCTTCAAGACGGCATAGGTGCGAGTCTTGAGGCCCCGAAGGATCTCGGCGTTGGCCCTCTCGACCATCCCATTGCTCTTTGGGTGAGCAATGGAGGCATAGAACACCTGGACGCCGAGGTCTTCGCAGTAGTCTTGGAACGCTGCTGTCGAAGTGTGTAGCCAACACTTCCCCCGGGCCTGCTCTGGGCAGCCCACGGAGGTTCTTTTTCGTAGGGGCTAGTCACTCACAGAGAGCTTACGCATTAGGGATGTAGGATCCAAGAGCACGTGAAAAGCTACCAGAGGGGGTGAATGGTAGATTAAAACTTTTCGCAGCGGAAACAACAAAAAACCCTCAGCAAAAAATCAATCGGTTAAAGAAACCGTGTGTGCAAGTGTTTTCAAACGTGTTCAACCGTGATAAATCAAGTAGAGAGGTAGAGAATCAAGTCACGGATCTAATGCAACAAGAATCACTTGAAAACACGAAGTAAACTTGAGATACGATCAAAACATTAAACGAAGATCAATCTGTTCTACCCGATATAAAACAGATCTGCAACGCAGCAAAGAAACTCGTGTATCTCAAAAACTACAGATCTGAAGCTCGTGAAAATTTCACAGATGATAGATAATTTAGTTATGAAGACAACCCAAAAAGAATCACGTCAATCAGATCCGTAAAACTCGAGTTATGAACGAAACACCGAAGCAACGTCGGTCTGTCCAGAAACTCGGCGAGAAAGACTTGACGAAAAACAAGTCGGACGAACAAGGCACAAAACCTCCTCGAAACTATGAACTTTATTCAATAGAAACACAAGAGGAACAGCCCAAAGTTCTCTACCCACAAGAGCTCTGGCCTCCCTTGCTTTTATAGCCAGCACTCAGGCTAATCAATCCAATCTAGGACTCCTACTCCTAATTGGACTCGTATCCTAACTTACCGTAACTGCTTAGGACTCTCCTATTTGCAGATACAAGCAATCGTGAGACTTCCAAACATCTTAGGAACGTCATAAACATTCTTAAAACAACTCAACTTCATGCCTAGCACGAAATCCTATCATAACCAACTCAAATCTTCCATATTTGAGCCATATCCGACTCAGCCTCAGCCTGAGTACGCAATCCAGCCGGTTGGACCTTTTCGACCAATTCTTTACGTCCACTTCTCTTCATCACGACTTGGAACAATGTAGCCACGTCCATGCACTCCTTGCACACGTGCAAACACCTTCCAACGACGTAAACGCAACCTTCATATGCACTGCCCTTGATCCAAACATGCTGCGCGACCTCCTGATCAACTCAACCACAGCTCCTCCTGAACTTGGTTGTTGGAACCTCATCTCCTCCCTGAGACTAGTCCAAGGATCCCGTCACCAGCCATGTCTTGAACTAAAGCAACACCTGCACATGAATAAACAACCAATTCTTCCGAGCACAAGTCCTCGACTTGACTCACGTTAGTTCGAAAACCACAACACCTTACATGAGCACGTCACATAAGCATGTTGCAAACCATATCAAATGATAACAGCCATAACCACCAAAACACACTAAAAGCTTAGCAAATTAATACTAAGCAAACCTTCCAATAAAGCAAGTTTGAATCATTGCGAGTTAAAAGCAAAAACAAGACGCTGCAGTTCTACGAGTTGAACTTCACGGGAGCTCCCTAAAAACAAGCTCCGGACCTCACAGAAGCTCTCCGGACCTTGCAGGAGCTCTCTGGACCTTGCGTCGGACCTTGCCAACACTTGGCGGACCTAACAAAGAACTTGTCGGACCTTGCCACAGAAGAATGTTTTGGCAATATTCAAAACTTTGAATGTTAATGCTAACTTTTATCCTAATTGCCAATGTATTCAGCACACATAGGTCTCACAATCTCCCCCTTGATGAATGCATTGGCAACACCAATTAAAATCCGAACATTGGCTTATGAAAAGTTTTGAAAAGCTTGGAAAACTCATTTCTCCCCGTTTATTAATTTCTCCCCATTTTTTAAAAGAGAAGGAAGAAAGTGTATAACATATGCAAAGTGTAAACAAAAATCTCTCCTTATACATATTTCTCCCCCTTTGACAATGTATTCAGCAAGGTTCAAAAGAGAAATTTTTAAATGTTATGAGCATATTATAACATATACATACAAAACAAAGCTCATCCAAGTCATACTATCAGGTTACTTACACTATCACATCAATGAGATACATAAAGTAGTGTAAGCCATGCTAGAGATCAAATGTATTTTTCAGTTTAAGCAATTCATGATCTCCCTTACTCAACTATTTTAAAACCTGAAAACATGACACTTGTTGCTGCATTTTTATTATTCATACTCATTTAAGGCACAAAGTTGATCATATGATATTCGCAAGAGATTATATGCCGCATCAGCCTTATTCTAACCAACCAAGCCAAGCCTATGTCATTTGACAATCAGAAGCTTAAGGACATGGTTTTAGTCATACACAATTCCTTCCAAGTTCATATCTTAGTGCAATGATAAGCTGTCGGTACCCGCGATATGGGATACCCCCGCGCACAGGGGAAAATGCCTAAGGATCTTGCCTTTCTCCGCAGGGAGTGCTCCGAAGGCGCCACGCGTCCGGCGGGGCCGGACCTCCCTCTCCTCAGAGGAGAGCTCCGGGCTCGCCACGTGGCCTGCAGAAGCCGGACCTCCCCCCTCTGCGGGGGAGAGGTCCGAAGGAGCCACGTGTCCAGCGGGGCTGGACCTCCCTCTTCTCAGAGGAGAGCTCCGGGCTTGCCACGTGGCCGACAGAAGCCGGACCTCCCCCTCCGCGGGGAGAGGTCCGAAGGCTCCACGTGTCCTGCGGGGCCGGACCCCCCTCTCCTCTGAGGAGGGCTCCGGGCCCGCCACGTGGCCAGCAGAACGGTGCTGCCTGCCCCCGAGCGGTAGGCAGAGGGCGTAAAGACGCCCCATACCTTTCCCGTACAAGGTATTCAAGGCCCGCGCCTTCCCAAGACGCGGAGACGCGGAGCACGCCTCTGTCAGGTGTCGTTGCACCCAGTCACATCACAGACTGGCGCGCGGTGTCAGAGCCTGCCAGCCGATAAACGCAGCGACAAGACATCCCATGCCGCCCCCGCCGTCATCAACCACCACGACTAGCATGCGGCATGGGCAGGGCTGCAAGACGAAGGCTCAGAAGCCTTCGCCAGAGACAACTACCGGCATAACTGCAGATACGGTAGATGACAGACAATCTCCCCGGGACCACCTGTCGGGTCCAAGGCCCCCCTTGTAAGCCACCCGAGTCTTGGACTATGAAAGGCTCGGGTAGGCGACGTTAGCAAGGGTTCACACTCCAGCAACTCATACCCTAGACATCAGTCATCTCCAAGCTCAGGACTCCGGTTCTGAGCAGCAAGCAATACAGCGAGCTCCTCAGCTCACCGTGGACGTAGGGTTTTATGCTCCGGTGGCCCGAACCACGTAAAACCCGCCGTGTAAAGCTTTTCCTTAACTCATCCATACGCTTAAGCTCTCCGCAAGTGACTAGCCCCTCCGAAAAAGAACCTCCGCTGGGCTGTCCAGTGCAGGTCCGGGGGAAGTGTCGACCACACACTTTGACATTTGGCGCGCCAGGTAGGGGGCTTTTCCCTTGCGCGACGAATTTCCGCCGACAAAGATGACTAGGCTTCCTTCAGCGGAAAACTCTCCTCCTCCGCGTTCACGGCAAACCGTGACCACCGGGGAGTACATGTCGACGCACTCAGGACGGAGTGTGTTGGCACAAGCTGGTATCCAGCAGCCGACTCCGGCAACGCCAACTCCGGCAATGCAGTCTCCGACTAGCGTGAGATCTTCTGCAGCGATATGCGAACCCCACAGGGGTGCGCTAGCTGCAGCAAGAGCGCTACTGCGTAACCCACCTGCTGGGGACGCACCTCATTCAGCAACCCAGCAGTGGATACGCGAGGTAGACCGCCTCGTCGTCGCCGCCGCAAACCCTCGACTTCAGCGGGGACGACACTCCGGTCAACCGGCTGTGTCGCTGACGCGCACGCCAAAGGTTGACGGGCAGACGGCGGACTCCAGCTCCACCAGGCTTCCATCGACGGACCTGAGGGCAGAGCTGGAGCGATGCCACTTGGGCCAAGATGCCCGAGTGTTCCTCGAGCGACGTCGAGAAAGGCGTCACATCCAAGAGGCTGGCGACAGCATGACGTCGGCCTCGACCCAGCCTGAAGGGCAGATCTTCGCCATGCGAGCTCTGCCCCAGGCGTACGCCGCGCAGCATATGCCACAACCATATGCCCTGCAAACGGCGCCCCCGGTCTATAGAGCAGCCTTGCCCATACAGGGGTACACTGTGCCAGCGGCGAACCAAGCGTTCGCGGCGCCAACACCTGCAGCAACAGGAGCAGGATGTGCGGCCTGGCGCCCCACCTTCGCTTCGCGAGGTGGCCGCGCAAGTTTCGGCCGCACCTGCCCGAAAAGTACGACGGCAGCGTCAACCCGGCGGAGTTCCTCCAGATCTACTCCACCGCCGTACTTGCCACAGGAGGGGATGAGGCTGTCATGGCCAACTACTTCCCCGTCGCCTTGACCGGCCCAGCCCGGTCTTGGCTCATGAATCTCCCTAAGGGTTCCATAACTTCCTGGGGAGAGCTCTGCCGCCAGTTCATCGCCAACTTCGGCAGCTCCTACACCCGTCCCGGCACGGAGCTTGACCTCCACGCCATCAAGCAACAACCTGGGGAGTCACTGCGCTCCTTCATCCAGCGGTTCTCCCAGGTACGCAACACCATTCCGCATATTCAAAGTGCTTCTGTGGTGGTGGCGTTCCGGCAGGGTGTCCGGGACGAGAAAATGCTTGAGAAGCTCGCGACCAGAGAGGTCTGCGACGTCTCTGAGCTCTTCAGTCTGGCGGACAAGTGCGCCAGAGCAGCTGAAGGGCAGAACCTGCACTCTCTGCCGACCTCCGAGTCAGGAGGACAGCCCGGGTCCGGCGCTGCTTCCTATGGAGGTGGCAAGAAGGCCAAGAACCGGGGGAGTGGCAGAATGAAGTCATCGTCCGCGGCTCCCGTCGCCGCAGCAGCGACGGCTAGTGGAGCTCGGGGGCCACGCCCCGACAAAAGGCAGCGGCAGTCGCCAGCCCCAGATAGTGACCAGGGCGGGCTATGCCCCGTGCATGGCGCCAGCAACCATACTGCTGCCGAGTGTTGGGATATCCAGAGGCTCGCAGAGCGCTTCCACAAAGGGAGGCAGCAGAGGGCTGAGGCACCGCCCCTCCCTCAGAGGGAGGGCAAGCAGAAAGCCGACGCTTCAGTCAGCGCTGGCCAGCAGGTGGGGTTTCAGGAGCCTCAGCGTGTCATGAAGACAGTGCATAACGGTGAGGACTCCATCTCTGATGGTGACGGGCCGGGGCGGTAGCCGACTGTGGCTGCCGTCCCAGGTCAGTGGAGGCTGCACTGCTGCGGCGTCAACCTTGGAGAAGCTCCAAGTAGTCGCAGCAGCCGAAGCACCAATCACAATGGTGCGAGATCGGGCCAGCCCCACCCGAGAGCACGCCTACGTGCCTCGGTCATACCCCCTGGGGGCCGCCCAAGGTCTGTCAACCCCTTGAAGGCCTTGCCAGAAGGGGAAGACGCCTTGGGTCTCCCAAGAAGAGCCCAGGTCCACCTACCCCTTGAAGGCCTTAGCCAGAAGGGTAGAACACCCCGGGGGCGCCCAGGAGAAGCCGCGCAGGACCTGATCCAGCGTGAAGAAGACAACCACAGTGGAGACTGCACTGCTGCGATATCAACCTCGGAGGAGCTCCAAGTAGTCGCAGCAGCCCAAGCACCAGCCCCGATGGTGCAGAACCGGGCCAGCTCCACCCGAGTGCACGCCTCCGTGCCTCGGTCGTACCTCCTGGGGGCCGCCCAGAGTCTGTCAACCCCTTGAAGGCCTTGCCAGAAGGGGAAAGATACCTTGGGTCTCCCAAGAAGGGTCCGGGTCCACCTACCCCTTGAAGGCCTTAGCCAGAAGGGGAGAACTCCCCGGGGCGCCCAGGAGAAGCCGCGCAGGACCTGTTCCAGCGTGAAGATGACAACCTCGTCGACGAGGCTCGGCTGCAGGTAACACCCCACAACGCACGGTCTCGGCTGGTGCTCTAGCACTACCGCCAAAGAACCAAACGCGTCAGGGACCTGCAGAAAGACAACCTGGTGCCGCGGCACGCACTTTCCCGAGAAGGACCTATAAACTCTCCCCCAGCCGGGAAGGTCCCTTCCGACTCACGAAAGCTGCCGTCCCAGGTACACATGCCTTTCACCCGAGTGTGGGATTCGTTCCCAAAACCCTTGGCATGGAACAACACTGTAAGTCCTACCCCCCGAGCATTAGTAGAACAGGGTCACTCCCTTCTGTAATAAATCCCATAGAGTCTAGGAACAGCGCTTGGGGCAGCTAAGTCTCAAGGGACGGTCCAAGACTACGTCCAGCTTAGCTTGGTACCGACCCTAAGCGCGTAGAGTCTTGCTTCCCTTGTAGACGAGGCGGGTCATTGCCTCCCTGTACAGCCAGACTTCCACCTATGGGCATTAACACAGAAACTTGTTCTACTTCACTCTCTCTCATGTGCTCATTTAAATTATGCATTAATTTTTATGATCGCACTCTCTATGTATGTTCATCGTACATCTAGCTCCCTCTCTCCCGCGCTCATCCATAGTCAGCATTTGCTATCCTACCGAGGGCGGTTGCGCTTGAGGCACCTGCCGATGGCCACGTGAGTCTCTCGGGCCTCCCCCAGTCAGGTGTTGCGGTGCCAGTTGGTCACCTCCAGGAATTCCCTGCGTTGTGCATGGGGGGTCCAGGGTGCGTATCCCGCTTAGCCGGCTCCGTGCCCAAAGCGTGCGCATCCTGCCCTCCGGAGGTACAGGGGAGTACAACCGCTTTGCCTGGTCATGAACCCAAAGCCTGTGCACTCTGCTTCCCCGGCGCACGGCCCGGTACTAGGGATCGGACGGTCGTACCCGGACCTCGGAGGGAGCCGGAGCTCCGGCGCCTCGCGCACAGAATTGCCCAAGCCCCGTATAACGGATTGGGATCGTAAGCCAAATAAGACTAGGAGACGGGAGGGGAGGACCCCCCGAGGAGAATTACGTTTCCTCTGCCTGTGTGCAGGACCTCCAGGTTACAGCAACGGGGACTGCATGAAGCGGGGGGGAAGGAGCTACCAACTACTCCGACATAGGACTGGAAGGACCGGGCCCCGTCCCTTCAGCAGGGGCGAGGCCCGAAGGCCCCACGTGTCCAGCGGGCCAGGAGCTCCCACCTCCCCAGAGGGGGGCTCCGGACTCACCACGTGGCAGGCGGAAATCAGACCTCCCCCTCTAGGGGGGGGTTCCGAAAGCCCCACGTGCCCAGCGGAGCAAGAGCTCCCGCCTCCTCAGGAGGAGCTCCGGACCCGCCACGTGGCCGGCAGATCAGGACCTCCCCATGGGGCGAGGTCCGGAGACTCCCGGGGGCTCCTAATACAGTTAGGACCCGGGGAAGGTGTCTGTGTAGAGTTCCGAGATTGGTGGAGGCCTCTGAGTACCTTGCGGAGCTAAGGACTCAGTCAGGCAAAGCCAAGAAGGAGAGAAAAGGCATCACAGGCACAAACATTCAAGAGAGTCTATTTATTCGAGGCTCCATGAGCTGGACTACAGACTCGATAAAAAAGAAAGAAACAAGCCCTAGGGTTCGCCTGGCACTACCAGAGCCTAGAAGTTGCAAGAACGGCTACGTCACCAGGCTTCTGCCCTGGCAGCGTTCTCCCGCTCAGTGACCCGAGCACAGGAATCACCGCGGCCATCACCAGCGCAAGGGCCGGTGTCATCAAGGATGCTCCTGAAGCCCCCTCCGCTGCTTCAGCAGATTCCTTGGAGACTCCTCCCATGACCAGCGCAAGGGCCGGTGTCATCAAGGGTGCTCATGAAGCCCTCTCCACTGCTTCAGCGGTCTTCTTGGAGAATCTGCCGCCTGGAGTCCTCTTTGGTGCTTCAGCAGTTTCCTTGGAGACTCCTCCGCCTGAAGCCGCCTTGGCGTATCAGCAGTTTCTTTGAAGACTCCACCATCTGTGAAGGGACGCAACGCCAGGGAACTTTCAGCCTGTCGTCGCTTAGGAAGAGTCCCGTCGGAAGGACAAACCTGAGACCTCTTGGAGGCGCCACCTCCAGAGGCAAGGCATGCAGGCTCTCTGGGTCCCAGACTTGGTGCAGACGCCGTTGCCGGAGGAAATCGAGAGCGACCCCCCCCCCAAAGGCGGGTTAAAAGCCATGGAAGAGGACAATGCCGAAGAGACTCAAGGAAGGTGCAAGTGCTGGAAGCCTTATAAAGGGAGCCTGCCCACATTGCGGTTTCCTTTCACACATTCCAGGTACAATTCAAAATGATTCAAAACTCTTCGAATACGCCGCATCGGCAACCGCTTCGGCTCCGAGACAGAGTGCCGGTGGCAAGTGGACCCAAGCCGCCCAGCTGAAGCGGTGGATCAAGGAGTCAGCCTCCCAAGAAGACAAGCCGGCAAGGCACTCCGGCGGTTCCCGAAGAAAGCGCCGCAACATGCAGAAGTGGCAGCCTTGGGAACCGCCATGGTAAAAGCAACCATCAAGTTGGCGCACTGTGATGCCCTCAATTCTGTGGGAAAACCACGGAACCGAGAACTAATGCATATGTGTGCCCAGGATGTTCATCACACATACACATACGTTCCACAAACTGAATTCAGATTATATATTACCACGAATAACAGAGTTTATTACAGTATCTCATGAGTCTTGGACTCATGCTCACAGCGGAAGTCTTATTCCTATGCAGCGGTAGTCTTTATTCTAAAACAGAAGCAATTTAGCTAATGCGGAAGCAAATCTATGCAGAAGTGGCTCCATCTCTACTCCCTCCACAGGCAAGGTTGAGAACAGATCACACGCCATAATGCTCTACTTGATCTTCATAGTAGCCTTCTCTTGCTGTTGATGAAGAAATAATAATGCAAGTTTGAGTACAATGATGTACTCAGCAAGTGCGGGGAAACACATGATATTCAGCTCATAAACAAGGTAGGTATAAAAAAAGGCTTATTTGCAGAAAAGCGAACTTGTAAATTCATGATAAAACAGCAACTTAACCTTAGATGAATGTAATCCCAGCATGAATTAGATTACCAACATAACTCCATCACTTCCCGTGTTCCATCCAGACATTAACCAATCCTTTATTCATACTCACGAATACCTCCTCGTATTCGCTACCATCTCACTTCGTAAAATAACCTTGTCTCAAACCGAGACCAATCTCATGTCATGTCTCAACAGTCATGCAAACATCTCATCATCCAGACTCAGCAGTTCCAAACCAATAACCATAACTAAGAACCTTCCTAATAACCATCCCATCTAATCATGGCAGTTTAGCCAGGTGCTCGTGACCGTAAGCTCGGCTATCATGATAGTTTTAATAACTCTGCAGAGTTTGCACCTCTTTACCCACAAGTTTGTGATTTCTTCACCCGTCGGCGACTGCAGAACCTCCATTATACCAGTACACAACCGTCGGTGTATGTGACATGACCCCAAAGGTCCTGTCGAGCCAGGATCACGCTGAGGGGTGCTGCGTTGCACAGCACCGTATAACACACGTCAAAGGTACAAAGCGGAAGCAGAATTTTATTACATAAACAAGTTATGAACATGTTTACATCAAAATAAGTTCAGTCTACACTCGCGGGCATAGACTAAGCATCAAGTGCACGTTCAGCCCTTGAACGTGTCCTTGCTAGCACACACGCACACTAACTCTGCGGCGTGCATGACTCCCACTAGACGGGGTTCCCCTCCTGGGGTTCCGTCTCCTCTTCGGGAGTCCCTTCCTCATAAAACCCTGCAAAAGCTTCAAACACAAGCAGCAAGCATGAAGGCTCAGCAAGTCTGACCCGTCTCACCTAAACATGGGACTTCTACATGAGGGGTGATGGGTTACATGAGGTAAAAATCATTTGCAAAGGACTCGCCTAATTAGTAGAACCTTACTTTAAAGTTTTAGCAGCAGGTTGTGGAGAACCTTACGCTAAGGCACATGAGAGAGCCGCAATCAAACAAGAAACACATTTTTCTCATGTACTTTGCCCAAAGTTGAAATGAACTTTAGTTAGCTCTAGACTACAGCAAATCATTAGCAATCAAGTCCATCTTTCAATCAGCAACATTTTAACATGCAACTAGCCTGTTCTTTCTAAGTCACGGTACAGTGAACAAGTGGTACTCACTGACCGCGAGGGACGGCGATTATAATCGATTTACATCTGCAGGGTTACCCGAACAACCCGTCACGTACGCCCGTACTCGATGTTGCCTACAACAACCTTCACCGACGCCGTACGCAACCACCTTTCACCCGTCAGCCAAATATTGAACCGGTCCCATCGTCCCGAGCAAGAGGTCTCTGCACGCGCATCTCTGTGCCGCCAGCCGATTTACACCTCGAGCTCTCAACCTACCCTCTGAACGAAGGGCAATGCCTCAATACCCAGCTACCCGAGTTACATCAGTTTCCCGGTTCCCATGTAGCTGGTAGGTTTTCGGTACTGTTCTAGCTTGTTCAACAGGCCCGCACACGGCTCGGTCCTCAATCGACACAAGCGGAGCTACAGCACACAGGCCCCAAAGTCCTGCTGCCCTTACCCTCCGCTTGGTCTCATTTTCTTGCCATGTGTTTCATGTGCTATCACTACCCGAGTCGAGTGCCTCTAGCCTATGCTCGCGAGTAGTTCCAACTACTCGACTTGTACCGAATCCTACACTATCATAGCATTGCAGTAGCTAACGGGGTTTGAAATCCTAAACCCAACCCATGGTTTTCTTGGCTATGCAGTTGGATTTCCAAACAAGACTCTAATGCAAGGAATAAAGTAAACAAGTATGTGCTCAAAACAATAAAAATTTGTAAAAAGGTTAATGCAAACCGGAGCTTGCCTTCCTGCTCTTGGTCGTAGGCTAGCTGTTCCTCCGGAGTAACGAAGTCTAGGACTTCGGGTTCCTCCTCGACCTCAGCGACTACATGTTAGAAGAAACATATGTATCAATTTAAATGTGTTTGTATTAAGTTTTAAACTTGTGAAGCTTATAAGTCCAACTAGACAGACTCTATGACTGTGAAACTTTTACTGTGGCTTGGTTACAACCTAAACAGAGACTTGGTCAAGTTTTAGTTGCAGCAAAGCTCATTTGAGCCCTCCACAAATAATTATGTCCTTGACCTTAATTGGAACTCTTAGGGTGCTCTAAGGATTTTCATGAAACAATCTATGACTTTCTGAAAACTAGATTTTCAGAGGGTTCTAATGGAGTTGGTCTCACTTAATTTGCAAGTTCCTAACTAAAGATATGAGCTAAATAATTTCAGAGAAAATTCTGAAAATGTTTCTGAACATTTTCTATTTTCTCTAGAACAGTTTCACTAATCACACCATTAGGTGGATTAATTTTGCTCCAATTTGTCTGAAATTTTTATGGTAGTTCAGGGATATTTTGGTGAACATCCCAGCAAAATTTCAGGATTTTCCTCCAAGGGATTCTCCAGTTAAAATTCCAAACATTTTAAATTTGAGGAATTAATTCTGGAGAAATAAGGAATTTCATGAAGTGAAACTTGATTTGCTGGAAAGTACTCCGAGAGCTGAATCCAACAAAATTTGGTTCACTCGATTTGGAGCCCTATAGCCAAAGTTATAAGGATTTGAAGTTTGAACTGAAACTGAAATTCGGGAAAAGTTTAAATTCTGGCTTGTGGGCCCCGCACACAGTGCGTCGTCCCCCTCGGGCCATCTGCGCGGTGGCGGCGGTCTCTGGCGACCTTCGCCGTAATCGAGTTCCCGGCCACCCCCCAGCCTGAAACTCGCCGCCTGCCCCTATACCGACCCCCTGGAGTCGATGGTGGGGTCGCCGGCCGCCGGCGATGACCGGAAACCCGTGTGCACCGGTGACAGCACCTGCTAGGGTTCCGGTGAGGTCGGTCCCGCTCTCCCGTGCACCAAATCGACCGGGGATCGGTCGGAGAGCATCAGTAGAGCATGGGAACACGGACCAGGGCTGGGTGGAAGCTAAAAATGCCGACAACTAGGCTCTCGACGGTGAGCCGAGGTGCTTAGTCATGGCGGTGGGGAAAACGGCCATATCACGGCCGATTTTCGATGGTTTCGTCTAATTCCAGTTCGAGCATGGGCGTTATCATGCGTAGAAGCTACTAGGGAACGAGCTTATCCAGCCCTCGTGTATAGAGCATGAATTTCACCCGAGGTTGAGCTCGGTCCTTATGAACTGATCAAGAGTAAACTTGGAAATTCTCGGCCGAGGTTTGATCAATCGCCAAACGGCTTTCAGCTACTCCATCTACATACAATCACGCACCTTTCTTGTGTAGAGAAGAGGACGTGACAGCGGCTGTGTTGTGCTGTCCACGAGAGCCCAATCGGCGGCGATGCTCGGCTTGCCGGAGAAACGGCTCGTACAGCTCGAGGACGCTTGCTCACTGGACAACACAGGGTCTAGGAGGATGCTCACGATCTCTCGGTGCCGTTTTGCTGTGGAGGAGGCTGTGCTCACGAGTGATCGGGCTTGATCAAGCGTGAGCTCGAGCGGCGGCGATTGCAGTGGAAGAACAGGTCGACCACGTTGGCAGCTCGGGGAATGGGTGATCGAAGCACACCAGGGAGGGGATAATTAGCCCGGCGACTGGTCTCCGGCTTGGGGCGCGCAGCAGGAGCTGGCGCCGGCTGCCCCCCTGTGACACCCTCATCTCGGGTGTCAGCATATGTTCATGAAGAAGAAAAACATTTTAAGAAAAGATGGAACAGAGACAAGTATCAAAAGGATAGCCAATAAAGCTCTCCGAGAACACCGAAGGCAACTTCCACGGCCAGCAGACCACGTGGCGTGTTCGGAGCTCATCCCCGAGAAATTTGGGAGAGGTCCGCCGTTAAACTAGCTACGTGGCAGGCTCGGGGGTCACCTCCGCAATTGAAAAGAGGTACGACCCTGTGGGACACGTGCTGCCCGCGGAGATAGCCTCTGCGGAAGAAGCAAAGGCATTTTTCATAGGACACGTGTCATCCCCGGAGCTAGTCCTCGCGGAAATAAGAGGGCCAGTCGCGGGGGATATGTGTCAATCTCGGAGCTCATCTCAGAGAAGTCCGGATCTATCGAACACGTGTCGCCACCGGAGCTTATCACCAGAAGGTCCGTCGCAGCTAAACACGTGTCGACCTCGGGGCATGTCCCTGAGGAAAGGAGAGCGGAAAGACCGGCACCCACACGTGGCGTGCGCGGAGCTCGTCTCCAAAGAAGAGGGAGGTCTCGATCGATTGACACCCGGCACAACCAGAGCTCGTCTCTGCGGATGAGGAGATACCAGGCCCGGGGGACACGTGGAGCTTCCGAAGCTCATCATCACGGAGGTAACGAGTTCTGGAGCAGTTGCTACGCGTAAGGACACCGGTACGCAACAGAAACCGATCTAAAATCCACGATGGTTACCGAAGATAAGACGTCAGGATATAACAAAGATCTGAATAAGACTCTTATTCGGGATCCGATCAGATTAGAACTCTTCTCTTCCCAATTATAAATAGAACCCAAAACCTCTGGTCGAAACCACGAACTTCTCTTTCAACTCCTGAGCCGACGACTTAGAGCCCTAGCCCCAACTCGCCGAGCAAAACATCGCCGAAGCATAACAAGGGAGATCATCGGAGGAGAACCAAGTGGTCTGAGGAGGACCCCGAAGACAAGAAGTGTAAAAGCCCAAGAAAAGGGACTTGCAAAAACTTTTCTTCACCTCACAACACCACAGTTTTTATTGTGGACACCTTAGGAAATGTTGTGAAGAGCATGTAACCTCCATCAAAAGAATGATTAGAGGGGAAAGCCTTCACTTTAACAAAGTAGGGTTTCTACACATGAACATGAGAGGTTGAGCTCACCCCTAGAATTTAAAAAGTCTTGGGAAGGTTCATTCCAAAGCTCATGCAAATTCAACACTTTTTGAGGCACTTTGGGTTATTTCAAAAAGAGGCCAATTTGAATGTAAATTCAAATTGCAGCAACTTTCATCATCCAAATTCAAAAGTTAGCTCCATATCTATACTCAGCACATTTTTCTGAGTAAACCCACCAATTTTCATCTCCATTGGAGCTCATCTTGTCAAGAGCTAAATTTGCAAGAATTCAAAACTGAATTTGAATTTCAGTTTAAATATGAAGCAAATTTAAACAAACAAAGTTTGAATTTGAGAATTCAAATTCAAACAAAGACTTGGGAGCTAAGTCTCACATTAAATTTTGAGTAGCTGGTGGGATAATTAGCAAAAACAGAAAAGAAATATTAGGGAAAAAGAAGAAAGGGGGAGGACCACATGTCAGCTGCACACCCGAGTACACAGTGGGTTGCTGCAGCCGGGTCTCGACTTCGCGCGCAAGGAAACAGGCGAGGCGGCGAGCCACCGAGGCATTTACGTGCCACCCCCTGCGCTCGATGCTTCGTGCGGGTAACACCTCCGTGAAGAAAACCGAGTACTCCACTCGCCTTCTCCCCATTTTCCCCTGAGAGCAGCCGCACCAGGCCGGAAAAACGATCGCCGCCGACCACTCTTCGCGCCCGCACGTAGATCAGTACCTCTAGGACCTCCCACGACCACCGGTGATCGTGAGAGCGTGCGCGGGACGCTGCTGGACCTCACCGAGCTACCAAGCCCATCCCTCACCCTCTGTGTGTGGCGCACAGCACCAACCACCATCAGAAATTTGAGTTTGTGCCGCCGCCGGGCCTCCTCGACGTTCCGGAAATACAGAGCCCATCACACCCCGAGTTAAATAGCAAAAAGGTGCGCCTACTCCTTCTCTTCACGCTGCCGAAAGCCCCAGTCCATCCCTCCATGGGAGCCGCGGGAATTTGTGAAACACCGAGGACATGTCCATAGGTCAGGGGGGATTGATCTTCCAAAATTCACGACCCATGTGTGTTCTCTAGCCATGCTAGTCAGAGGGTAGGCCACAGACCTCGGTGCGAGTCGCCGAGACTGAAAAGAACTAGGATTTGTGAAGCCTCCATGGTGCTATTCAAGTTTTACTCTCTGCCGCCGGTTTTCAATGGGGGCGCACGGTGACATAGGGTTTGGAGGAGTTTCCAAGCTCTTTGGCATACCGGACGTCCTTTGCCATGAGCCACTGATGCTCTAGGGCGAGAGAGACGGGAAATTAAGCCAGCAGAGAGGATGACCGACGTCGCCGGACTCGGTCCGAGGCCGCCGTCCGTCGCCCGACTTCTGTGGACCGTTAGAGCTCACAACGACCTCGGAAACGGTTTCCCCGACCCTCAAAACCCCTAGGTGGCGAAAGCCAGGCCGGAAGATCACTTAGGAAGGAGGAACCGAAGGGGGGAGGAAGAACACCGGCGGGAGAGGCGCGCGCGGGAAGAGGGGAGCGGGAGGTTGAAGACGAAGCGCCGACCCCACCTGTCAGCCACTCGGTGGTAGAGCTGAGATCTTCTGTGGCTGCCGATCTTTTGTGACTACACCAGGGGAAACCCAGTAACCCTGTGTGTTCTCGTTTCTCACTGGCTGAGATTTAAAGAGTGGGCCGGGTTCTTTTCCAATAGTAAAACAATTCCAGTTTCCACTCAAACTTTAGAAATCCATAACCTTGGCTAGGAAGCTCCAAATTTAGTGATTCAAATTGGGTTGGATTCATGTTGCCTACCTCTGTTCGAACATAGAACCCAATTTGTATGAAACCCATTAATTAATTCTGGAAAATTATTTAAAGCTTTTCAGCAAAAGAATTTTAGGGGGAGTTTGGTTCATCCAAAAATCCCCAAATTTTGCCAGAATGTTCTTTAGGACATTAGTAAACCCCTGTAAAAGTTTCAGACCATTTGGAGTTGATTTGGTCAGAGAAATTCAAATTGGAAAGTGCTGTGTTCATTTGAATACAGAAACAGTTTCAGAGAATTTCCAAAACTTGGAAATTCAGTTCTGGGCAAATATTAACTCCAAAAATGCTAGGAAAATTCATGCAAACTCTATGAGCTATAATTGAAATTGTAGTTCACTAAGTTGGGCATGAACAGGTGTATGACCTCAGAATTAATTCTTCCTTGCTTATTTGCTAAGAGAATTAGTCTGCGCAAACCACTCCATGAAAAGTGCTAGTGTTTGGTCCAGAGAGTTTTCTTGTGACAAGGAACTCACACAAAAATTCTCAGCTCCATTGGAGCTCTGGATCACCCCTGTCATGTTTAACCACTTGAGGGATTAATATGGAAAAGGGGGAAGACCACTTAGCATTTAACCAGGGGGATTAAGTCTAAGCCAAACCACCAACACTCAGTTCACCTTTAAATTCTTAAACAAGGTTCCAGATGTTAGAGGCTGGTTATTAGGACTAATAGTAGAAGTCTTACCCTAAACTCGCATTTGCATCTAAATTAACATGTAGTGTTTCATTAACGTGTAGCCGTTGAAGAAGAGACTCCGGAAGTGCTGGACTTCCTTCTTCCGGACGAAGAACTAACTCCTGACCAGCAGCAACAAGGCAAGCCCCGGTTTGCATTAACCTTTTTATATGTTTTATTTTGTTTACATGTGTCATATGAAGTATGTATGTGCATTAGGTATAGGATGGGTGGAACCCCACTTGCATAACCAGAATTTTTCCCTAAGAGTGAGGGTAGTGTTTAGGACCTCGAGTAGAAAGGCTATGCTTAAAGATTCATAGGGCTTCGGTACAAGTCGAGTAGTTGGAATCTACTCGTGAGATAGGCTTGGGACACACGGGTTCGGTTGAGTGATGTGAGATCTCTTTAGTAATGAACATGAGACTAGGCAGGGGCTAGGGCGCAGCAAGAGGGAATCTTGTGTGCGCAGCCCTGCCCGTGTCGATTGAGGACCGATCTGTGTGCGGCCCTGCTGAACAAGTATTGAACGTACCGAAGGCATATCGGATATATGGACCCCGATAAACCTATGTAGCCTAAACCTCCGGGCGTCGAGGCATAGCACACCGATTTATAGGTGTAGGTTGAGGGCAGCGAGGTGGAAATCTGCCAACGGGCATAGAGAGATGCTCCGTGTGGGGAACCTCCTGCTCGTTTCGGTGCGACCGGTTCGACGTTTGGGCTGTTGGGTGAAAGGTTGTCCCGTACGACATCGAGTGAGCGTGCTGTGCAGCTCCACGGGTGGGCGTACGTGACGTGCTCTTTGGGATTTCCCTGCAGGTGTATATTGAGTCGATTCGCCGTCCCTCGCGGTGATGAGTACCGCTTGTTCACTGCGTCGTAACATAGACTAATGAATGAAATGTTATGGTTCCATATTGCTGATATGAAATAATTGTATTGATACATGTGTGCCACCAAATATTGCCCACTAAATTTCAGCTTCATGAACCGTTAACTTGTTGCTAAAAGATGAACTAAGGATGAACTTGTAGGCGTGTCCATTTGCTGCAACATTGCGATCCTATGTCATGGTACACCTCATGTAGAGTTTCATGATTAGGTGAGTCGGTTAAGCCTTGCTGAGCCTTTGTGCTCACGGTTGCTGCTTAAGTGTTTTTCAGGTGAGGAGCCACCCACGGACTCGGAGTACGAGTTCACCGGCGAGGGTTACCCTCCGTCGGGGACCACGGCTGAGTGGGAGC
This sequence comes from Neostapfia colusana, assembly GCA_030760725.1. Lineage (NCBI taxonomy): Eukaryota > Viridiplantae > Streptophyta > Magnoliopsida > Poales > Poaceae > Neostapfia > Neostapfia colusana. The sequence continues at coordinate 98,170,161 of JASWHV010000003.1, forward strand.
CGTACACGCCGCGCTGAGCTGAGGAGTGCAGCTAGTGTGGGTTGCCCTAGGGCTGGGCAACCACTTTTGCTAGATAGGCGGGCGTGAGTTGTATAGTGTAGACTTCCGCTGTGTAATATAAACAATAGTTGCAACTGAAGTTTGTACCTGTTTGTACAGTTTCAGTTGTTTTTCCCATGTAATCTATTGTGTTCTTATGACGTGTGCTGTCGGGTGTCGCATCGCGCGGCACCACCCTCTGCGATCCTGGATGAGCGGATTCCGGTCCGCCACAGCCTGGTACCAGAGCTGCAGTGCGGATAGCACAGTACTTAAGGACTGCATTATGGGCAAACTTAGGTATACGGTGAGGATTCGGTAGTTGCCCAAGTAAGGACTATATTAGCATAGTTACTTAAAGTGACAAAGACTAACTTATGTGTTATAATTCTGAATTTCAATTATGTAACGACGCACCTACGCTCTGGTAAGTATGGTAAGGAACACCACCGAAAGCGGTTCAATTTCGGTTAGCTCCCCTGACGAGGAACGTGGTTCAGGGATTTGTTTCACAGCTTGGTGTGAGACGTCAATATGAAACTCTTGGACTCTTCATGTTCCTGAGTTCATATGAAACGCTGATCCCTAGCGTGCATTAGGCAAGTAAGTGGAGACCCCATCGCGTGGTCAGTAACGCGAGAGTGTGTTCGTCTGGAAATAGCCCAGAAGGACATACGCAGCGCTCGCCATCGGCGTGCCCTGCAGGGCAGTAGGTGGTATCTGTTGGGTTGATAACATTCCCAACCGTGACGACCCGTTCATTACCTACTCGGGTTCCCCGTCGTGTGGTGTTGAAACACGATCACGTGCCTTGAGACGTGACTTAGCTCAAGGACGGCAGTATGACAATGATACGGGCGTTTGTATTTACTTTTAAATAGGGTACTGCCTGAAATGGAAACAAAACCATTGAGTGCACCATTATTGTGTGGTCTTCTGCAGGTACTAACCACGTATGTATCCGTGTAGTAAACGTGTGCGAGAGACCGTTTAGTGCCACAATTGAGACGTATATGCCGGTATAATCCGGTTAGGATTTTCTTTTGTGAGGAACGTAGTACCGAGTTATCATAGGCATATGCATGCAAAATAAATGATAATAAGGAATTAAAATCACTAGGTTCAACATCTAGGACTCTGGTTGGGTAGACAAATTGATAACGGAGGAGTGTAGTTCCAAAAGACTGAAAAACAGAGTGCTCTGTTTTGGGGCAGCAAGTTTGCTGATCTTCAACAGAGCATAATTCACAGGTCCCTTAGCCCAGGGAGGTGTGCTATATAGTTCTGGAAAGGTATTTAAGTACTCTACAATCTTTTTTTTTAGACTCCCAGAGCTGAAACACACCTTGAGATGGCCTAAAACCCAGAGGGATGTAAACTGTCCAGAACCAGGACAAAGTGAAACATTCTCTGGACTGTTCTGTTTTTCAAACATAACTCCCAGTGGAAAAATCTAAAATTGTCATATAATACATCCTTATAAAGAGTAGAAGATGTGTGACATCTTTGCAATTCAAAGTTTCTGAAATTTCGGTACAGATTTCAGTGGAAACTCGGATGGAAAACAGCAACTTCCAAAGGATGTGCTGTTAAAATTCTTCCAGAAATTCTGCTGACTTTGAATTAGCATAACTTTTTAACCAGAGCTGATCTGAGAGTAAATGAGTACTCAGTTTTGTGTAAATATACTGAAGTTAACTTTAACTTTGGTGTTCAACTTGAGTCATGAAAATGCACAGAACCAGATCAAAACTTGGAATAGGTAGAAACTGGTCATTCTGACAGAAGAATGACAGTTGAACTCATTGAAAAGGGTGTTGTACCCTAAGGGTAGTATACGTGATGACAAAGCGATAATAATGTCTCGTAGAGACCAAACCCAGTTATGGTGAGCTTCCAAAGTGGAGGTTCATCAAGTTGGATTAAACTAGCTTGTGTTTGGTCTCGTAATGGTGTAGCTTGTGCAAAGTTATTACATTATCTACTTACGAGATATATCGCATGTTTTTCTTGTCATAATGTTTTTACGTCCATTTCTATTGGACTGCATGCAAAATGTTGCGGGACTGATGTTTAATGTCGTGTGGTTGCAGATGGTTCGTACTAGGACCACGCACGAGATTGGTGGCTCTAGCCAACAGGGAGGTGATGACTCCCAGCCACCGGCCTACGACAGCACCCCGCAGCAGCAGCCACCACCGCCGCCTCCGCTTACTCTAGCGGATGTGATAGCGGCACTGGTGGGAGGCCATGAGGAGCAGACCGACCTGCTCCGCACGATCGTGCAGAATACGTCCCAGGCGGGGGGACGTCAAGAGCGAGGGCCTCGTGAGCCCTGTGAAGTGTCGTACTCGGATTTCATGAGTACGCACCCTCCAGTGTTCACCGAAGCTGAAGAACCACTGGAGGCGGACAACTGGCTGCGGACTATCGAGTCCAAGTTTGGGCTGCTCCAGTGTACGGAGCGACAGAATACCCTGTTCGCAGCACAGCAGCTCCACGGTGCCGCTGGTGCGTGGTGGGCGAACTATGTCGCCTCACGTCCAGCTGGCCATGCCGTGGAATGGCAAGAGTTCCGGGAGGCGTTCCGCGCCTACCACATTCCTCCCGGGATAATGAAGAGGAAGTTCCAAGAATTCATGGAGCTGAAGAAGGGCGGGAGGAGTGCCCACGACTACTCCCGTGCTTTCAACCATCTGGCGCAGTATGCGTCAGACTATATCTCCATGGAGGAGAAGAAGAGGGAGCATTTCTATTGGGGGTTACACCTCGAAATGAAGACGCACCTCGTTCAGTGGAATCGCGGCACATTCAACGACTTAGTCAATGCCGCGATCATGCAAGAGGACGCTCAGCGTGAGTTGGCAGCTGAGCAGAGGAAGCGCAGCGCTCCACCTAGCAGCGGTGGTGGTGCGCCCCCGAAGTACCGTATGGTGTATCGGACACCATCCGGGCAGCAGTGGCATCCACCGGCGCGACCTCAACGGTTTGGGGGACGTCCGTTCCAGTCACCCTCGTTCCGTCCGCCGATGCCACCACCAAGACAGCAACAGCAACAGCAGCAGCAGACGGTACCCCGGGCGTTTCCACCGCTACAACGCGCCCCGGGATTCCGTCCACCGATCAGCGGGGGACCACCCCGTTTCACCTGCTTCACGTGTGGCCAGGCGGGCAACTTCGTGAAGGACTGTCCCCAGGGGCAGCAGAGCAGCGGGCAAGCCCAGTTCCAGGGCGGTGCTCGAGGCCGACCTCCGGTGAAGAAGGTTGGGCAGCGGACTGGAGGTGTCCGCAACCTCGACAATGAGGACGCCCCAGAAGGAGACAACGTGCTGGCGGGTACGTTCACTCTCAACCATCAAGCCATATTAATATTGTTCGATTCTGGTGCAACCCACAGCTTTATAAGTGCATCCTATGTGGCTAAACATCAATTGCAAGTCTTCCCAACCGACTGCACTTATATGATCTGCTCGCCGGGAGGGAAGATTTCAGCTAATATGATGATTCCAAAGGCACCTCTGTGCTTAGGTGGGAAACTATATCCCACCACCTTGATAATCCTTATGGGACAAAAGATTGATGCAATCTTAGGGATGTCATGGCTACAATACCATTGCGCTGTCCTAGAGACGCGGACACGGACGGTTCACTTAAATTCTCCATTCCACCGTCCGCATTCCATGGTGTTAGACACGCCAGTCCGGGAAGTTTTAGCGATTAATAACGCTGAAGCTCTCAAGTTAGAGGACATCCCTGTAGTCCGGGAGTATCCTGACGTGTTCCCGGATGATCTTCCGGGCATGCCACCTGAGCGGGATGTCGAGTTCAAGATTGAACTTGCACCCGGGACTACGCCCATATCACGGAGACCATACAAGATGGCTCCAAATGAGCTGGCTGAACTGAAAGAACAGCTCAATGATCTGTTGAGCAAGGGTTTCATTAGGCCGAGTTCCTCGCCTTGGGGATGCTCGGCGCTATTCGTGAAGAAGAAGGATGAGACCCTGAGGCTGTGTGTGGACTACCGGCCGCTCAACGCCGTCACCATCAAAAATAAGTACCCACTGCTCCACATCGACATTGTTTGATCAACTTGTGGGTGCAAGTGTGTTCTCCAAGATGGACCTTCGCTCTGGATATCACCAGATAAAGATCCGGGCGGAGGATATCCCGAAGACGGCATTCTCGACGAGATATGGACTATATGAATATCTCGTCATGTCCTTTGGTCTCACAAATGCTCCAGCCCATTTCATGTATCTCATGAACTCGGTGTTCATGCCGGAGCTGGACAAGTTCGTGGTAGTGTTCATCGACGATATCTTGGTTTACTCCAAGACAGAAGCCGAACATGCCGAACACTTGCGGATCGTTCTTCAACGATTGCGAGACCATAAACTCTACTCCAAGTTCAGTAAATGCGAGTTTTGGATCAGCCAAGTGCCATTCTTGGGACATATCATCTCAGCTGAAGGCATTGCGGTTGACCCAAGCAAAATAGAGCAAGTGCTGAAATGGAAAGCTCCCACTTCAGTCCATGAAGTCAGAAGCTTCCTCGGGTTAACGGGATACTATCGGAGATTCATTCCAAGTTTCTCCAAGCTCGCTAAGCCGATGACAGAATTACTGAAGAAAGGGACGAAATATGTTTGGAACACGGCGTGTGAAGGAGCATTCCAAACATTGGTGAAGCATCTCACAACAGCCCCGGTCTTAGCTCAGCCGGATACAACAAAGCCCTTCGACGTGTACTGTGACGCGTCCGGTATTGGGCTCGGCTGCGTGTTGATGCAGGAAGGACGTGTGGTCGCGTATGGCTCACACCAACTTCAGAACAATGAGCAGCATTATCCAACTCATGACCTTGAGCTTGCTGCCGTGGTGTTGGCGCTAAAAATGTGGAGGCACTATCTCCTGGGGAACTTGGTGCATCTCTACACCGACCACAAGAGCTTGAAATACATTTTCACCCAGAAGGAGCTGAACATGAGGCAAAGGAGGTGGTTAGAACTGATCAAAGATTATGAGATTGAGATCCATTACCACCCCGGCAAGGCGAATGTGATTGCCGACGCGCTGAGTCGGAAATCACATGTCCATCACCTCACCATTACCCCGGTGGAGGAGGAAGAGCCAAGTTTATACTTGGTTCCGTATGGATCGCTGTACAACCTTGCCCTCATCCCTACTATTAGGGAGGACATCATTGCAGCTCAGAAGACGGATAAAGGCATGGCACATCTCCGGAGACGGATAGACAATGGGGAGATCAAGTGTTTCCAGAAAGATGAGGAGGGGACGCTATGGTTTAATTACCGCATAGTCGTGCCCCGAGATATGGAGTTGAGGAAAAAGATCCTCGATGAAGCTCACTTGTCTAAATACTCCATTCATCCGGGGCAGCAACAAAATGTACCAAGATTTGAAAAAGAAATTTTGGTGGACACGGATGAAGCGGGAGGTAGCAAAGTACGTATCCGAGTGTGATACGTGCCGACGAGTGAAGGCTGATCACATGAAGAAATCAGGGCTGTTGCAACCCCTGAAGATTCCGGCATGGAAATGGGAAGATGTGAGCATGGATTTCATTGTGGGATTACCCCTAACACCCAACAAGCATGATTCCATATGGGTAATCATTGATCAGTTAACCAAGACGGCTCACTTCATTCTGGTGAATACACGTTACAATGCCGGCAAATATGCGGAGCTATACATAGCAAAGATTCTATGCCTATACGGGGTACCCAAGACCATTATCTCAGATCGAGGTGCATTATTTGTATCTCGCTTTTGGGAGCAGCTACACGCTGCATTGGGTACTAAGTTGATCAGGAGCTCCGCTTATCACCCTCAAACAGATGGCCAGACAGAGAGGGTGAATCAAGTTCTGGAAGACATGTTGAGAGCATGTGCCATCCACCTGGTAGGAACTGGGATGATCACCTACCATTGGCGGAATTATCGTACAACAACGGCTATCAGGCGAGTATCAAGATGGCACCCTACGAAGCTCTCTACGGTCGCAAATGCCGCACCCCATTAAATTGGTGCGAGTCCGGTGAAAGGGTCACATTCGGGGTTGATGTTGTGAACGACGCCGAAGAGCGCGTTCGGACAATTCAAGCCAATTTGAAGGCCGCTCAATCCCGACAGAAGAGCTACGCTGATAAGAGGCGTAGACCGTTGCACATTGACGTCGGGGAACACGTGTACCTCCGCGTGTCTCCAATGAAGGGCGTGCACCGGTTCGGTGTGAAGGGGAAGCTCGCTCCCCGTTTTATTGGACCCTACGCTATCACCGAGAAGTGTGGACCAGCGGCGTATCGATTGGAACTACCGGCATCTCTTGCTGGTGTCCATGATGTTTTCCATGTTTCGCAACTGCGAAAATGTTTGAATCATACAGCTGCTGTTCCTACCGAAGACATCGGCGAGTTGAAACCAGATTTAACATATGATGAGTATCCGGTGGCCATTCTTGATGAGAAAGCCCGAACCACGCGTAGCAGAACATTGTGGTTCTACAAAATACTCTGGAGCAACCACACCGCCGAAGAAGCGACGTGGGAGAGTGAGGAATTCCTTCGCTCCATGTACCCGGAGTTCATGGCTTCTAAACACGGGTAAGTCACTATTACATCGCTATCTCTTCTTTTATAATCTCGGGACAAGATTCTTTTAAGGGGGGAGGGATGTAAAAGCCCAAGAAAAGGGACTTGCAAAAACTTTTCTTCACCTCACAACACCACAGTTTTTATTGTGGACACCTTAGGAAATGTTGTGAAGAGCAAGTAACCTCCATCAAAAGAATGATTAGAGGGGAAAGCCTTCACTTTCACAAAGTAGGGTTTCTACACATGAACATGAGAGGTTGACCTCATCCCTAGAATTTAAAAAGTCTTGGGAAGGTTCAGTCCAAAGCTCATGCAAATTCAACACTTTTTGAGGCACTTTTGGGTTATTTCAAAAAGAGGCCAATTTGAATGTAAATTCAAACTGCAGCAACTTTCATCACCCAAATTCAAAAGTTAGCTCCATATCTATACTCAGCACATTTTTCTGAGTAAACCCACAAATTTTCATCTCCATTGGAGCTCATCTTGTCAAGAGCTAAATTTGCAAGAATTCAAAACTGAATTTGAATTTCAGTTTAAATATGAAGCAAATTTAACCAAACAAAGTTTGAATTTGAGAATTCAAATTCAAACAAAGACTTGGGAGCTAAGTCTCACATTAAATTTTGAGTAGCTGGTGGGATAATTAGCAAAAACAGAAAAGAAATATTAGGGAAAAAGAAGAAAGGGGGAGGCCCACATGTCAGCTGCACACCCGAGTACACAGTGGGTTGCTGCAGTCGGGTCTCGACTTCGCGCGCAAGGCGAGGCGGCGAGCCACCGAGGCATCGACGTGCCACCCCCTGCGCTCGATGCTTCGTGCGGGTAACACCTCAGTGAAGAAAACCGAGTACTCCACTCGCCTTCTCCCCGTTTTCCCCCGTGAGCAGCCGCACCAGGCCGGAAAAACGATCGCCGCCGACCACTCTTCGCGCCCGCACGTAGATCAGTACCTCTAGGACCTCCCACGACCACCGGTGATCGTGAGAGCGTGCGCGGGACGCTGCTGGACCTCACCGAGCTACCAAGCCCATCCCTCACCCTCTGTGTGTGGTGCACAGCACCAACCACCATCAGAAATTTCAGTTTGTGCCGCCACCGGGCCTCCTCGACGTTCCGGAAATACAGAGCCCATCACACCCCGAGTTAAATAGCAAAAAGGTGCGCCTACTCCTTCTCTTCACGCTGCCGAAAGCCCCAGTCCATCCCTCCATGGGAGCCGCGGGAATTTGTGAAACACCGAGGACATGTCCATAGGTCAGGGGGATTGATCTTCCAAAATTCACGACCCATGTGTGTTCTCTAGCCATGCTAGTCAGAGGGTAGGCCACAGACCTCGGTGCGAGTCGCCGAGACTGAAAAGAACTAGGATTTGTGAAGCCTCCATGGTGCTATTCAAGTTTTACTCTCTGCCGCCGGTTTTCAACCGGGGGCGCACGGTGACATAGGGTTTGGAGGAGTTTCCAAGCTCTTTGGCATACCGGACGTCCTTTGCCATGAGCCACTGATGCTCTAGGGCGAGAGAGACGGGAAATTAAGCCAGCAGAGAGGATGACCGACGTCGCCGGACTCGGTCCGAGGCCGCCATCCGTCGCCCGACTTCTGTGGACCGTTAGAGCTCACAACGACCTCGGAAACGGTTTCCCCGACCCTCAAAACCCCTAGGTGGCGAAAGCCAGGCCGGAAGATCACTTAGGAAGGAGGAACCGAAGGGGGGAGGAAGAACACCGGCGAGAGAGGCGCGCGCGGGAAGAGGGGAGCGGGAGGTTGAAGACGAAGCGCCGACCCCACCTGTCAGCCACTCGGTGGTAGAGCTGAGATCTTCTGTGGCTGTCGATCTTTTGTGACTACACCAGGGGAAACCCAGTAACCCTGTGTGTTCTCGTTTCTCACTGGCTGAGATTTAAAGAGTGGGCCCGGGTTCTTTTCCAATAGTAAAACAATTCCAGTTTCCACTCAAACTTTAGAAATCCATAACCTTGGCTAGGAAGCTCCAAATTTAGTGATTCAAATTGGGTTGGATTCATGTTGCCTACCTCTGTTCGAACATACAACCCAATTTGTATGAAACCCATTAATTAATTCTGGAAAATTATTTAAAGCTTTTCAGTAAAAGAATTTTAGGGGGAGTTTGGTTCATCCAAAAATCCCCAAATTTTGCCAGAATGTTCTTTAGGACATTAGTAAACCCCTGTAAAAGTTTCAGACCATTTGGAGTTGATTTGGTAAGAGAAATTCAAATTGGAAGGTGCTGTGTTCATTTGAATACAGAAACAGTTTCAGAGAATTTCCAAAACTTGGAAATTCAGTTCTGGGCAAATCTTAACTCCAAAAATGCTAGAAAAATTCATGAAAACTCTATGAGCTATAATTGAAATTGTAGTTCACTAAGTTGGGCATGAACAGGGGTATGACCTCAGAATTAATTCTTCCTTGCTTATTTGCTAAGAGAATTAGTCTGCGCAAACCACTCCATGAAAAGTGCTAGTGTTTAGTCCAGAGAGTTTTCTTGTGACAAGGAACTCACACAAAAATTCTCAGCTCCATTGGAGCTCTGGATCACCCCTGTCCTGTTTAACCACTTGAGGGATTAATATGGAAAAGGGGGAAGACCACTTAGCATTTAACCAGGGGGATTAAGTCTAAGCCAAACCACCAACACTCAGTTCACCTTTAAATTCTTAAACAAGGTTCCAGATGTTAGAGGCTGGTTATTAGGACTAATAGTAGAAGTCTTACCCGAAACTCACATTTGCATCTAAATTAACATGTAGTGTTTCATTAACGTGTAGCCGTTGAAGAAGAGACTCCGGAAGTGCTGGACTTCCTTCTTCCGGACGAAGAACTAACTCCTGACCAGCAGCAACAAGGCAAGCCCCGGTTTGAATTAACCTTTTTATATGTTTTATTTTGTTTACATGTGTCATATGAAGTATGTATGTGCATTAGGTATAGGATGGGTGGAACCCCACTTGCATAACCAGAATTTTTCCCTAAGAGTGAGGGTAGTGTTTAGGACCTCGAGTAGAAAGGCTATGCTTAAAGATTCATAGGGCTTCGGTACAAGTCGAGTAGTTGGAATCTACTCGCGAGATAGGCTTGGGACACACGGGTTCGGTTGAGTGATGTGAGATCACTTTAGTAATGAACATGAGATTAGGCAGGGGCTAGGGCGCAGCAAGAGGGAGTCTTGTGTGCGCAGCCCTGCCCGTGTCGATTGAGGACCGATCCGTGTGCGGCCTGCTGAACAAGTATTGAACGCACCGAAGGCATATCGGATATATGGGCCCCGATAAATGGATGTAGCCTAAACCTCCGGGTGTCGAGGCATAGCACACCGATTTATAGGTGTAGGTTGAGGGCAGCAAGGTGGAAATCTGCCAACGGGCATAGAGAGATGCTCCGTTTGGGGAACCTCCTGCTCGTTTCGGTGCGACCGGTTTGACGTTTGGGCTGTTGGGTGAAAGGTTGTCCCGTACGACATCGAGTGAGCGTGCTGTGCAGCTCCACGGGTGGGCGTACGTGACGTGCTCTTTGGGATTTCCCTGCAGGTGTATATCGAGTCGAGTCGCCGTCCCTCGCGGTGACGAGTACCGCTTGTTCACTGCATCGTAACGTAGACTAATGAATGAAATGTTATGATTCCATATTGCTGATATGAAATAATTGTATTGATACATGTGTGCCACCAAATATTGCCCACTAAATTTCAGCTTCATGAACCGTTAACTTGTTGCTAAAAGATGAACTAAGGATGAACTTGTAGGCGTGTCCATTTGCTGCAACATTGCTATCCTATGTCATGGTACACCTCATGTAGAGTTTCATGATTAGGTGAGTCGGTTAAGCCTTGCTGAGCCTTCGTGCTCACGGTTGCTGCTTAAGTGTTTTTCAGGTGAGGAGCCACCCACGGACTCGGAGTACGAGTCCACCGACGAGGGTTACGCTCCTTCGGGGACCACGGCTGAGTGGGAGCCGTACACGCCACGCTGAGCTGAGGAGTGCAGCTAGTGTGGGTTGCCCTAGGGCTGGGCAACCACTTTTGCTAGATAGGCGGGCGTGAGTTGTATAGTGTAGACTTCCGCTGTGTAATATAAACAATAGTTGTAACTGAAGTTTGTACCTGTTTGTACAGTTTCAGTTGTTTTTCCCATGTAATCTATTGTGTTCTTATGACGTGTCCTGGATGAGCGGATTCCGGTCCGCCACAGCCGGGTATCAGAGCTGCAGTAGGGATAGCACAGTACTTAAGGATGCATTATGGGAAAAACTTAGGTATACGGTGAGGATTCGGTAGTTGCCCAAGTAAGGACTATATTAGCATAGTTACTTAAAGTGGCAAAGACTAACTTATGTGTTATAATTCTAAATTTCAATTATGTGACGACGCACCTACGCTCTGGTAAGTATGGTAAGGAACGCCATAGAAAGCGGTTCAATTTCGGTTAGCTCCCCTGACAAGGAACGTGGTTCAGGGATTTGTCTCACAGCTTGGTGTGAGACGTCAATATGAAACTCTTGAACTCTTCATGTTCCTGAGTTCATATGAAACGCTGATCCCTAGCGTGCATTAGGCAAGTAAGTGGAGACCCCATCGCGTGGTCTGGAAATAGCCCAGAAGGACATACGCAGTGCTTGCCATCGGCGTGCCCTGCAGGGCAGTAGGTGGTATCTGTTGGGTTTATAACATTCCCAACCGTGACGACCCGTTCATGACCTACTCGGGTTCCCCGTCGTGTGGTGTTGAAACACGATCACGTGCCTTGAGACGTGACTTAGCTCAAGGACGGACGTATGAAATGATACGGGCGTTTGTATTTACTTTTAAATATGGTACTGCCTGAAATGGAAACAAAACCATTGAGTGCACCATTATTGTGTGGTCTTCTGCAGGTACTAACCATGTATGTATCCGTGTAGTAAACGTGTGCGAGAGACCGTTTAGTGCCACACTTGAGACGTATATGCCGGTATAATCCGGTTAGGATTTTCTTTTGTGAGGAACGTAGTACCGAGTTATCATAGGCGTATGCATGCAAAATAAATGATAATAAGGAATTAAAATCACTAGGTTCAACATCTAGGACTCTGGTTGGGTAGACAAATTGATAACGGAGGAGTGTAGTTCCAAAAGACTGAAAAACAGAGTGCTCTGTTTTGGGGCAGCAAGTTTGCTGATCTTCAACAGAGCATAATTCACAGGTCCTTTAGCCCAGGGAGGTGTGCTATATAGTTCTGGAAAGGTATTTAAGTACTCTACAATTTTTTTGTAGACTCCCAGAGCTGAAACACACCTTGAGATGGCCTAAAACCCAGAGGGATGTAAACTGTCCAGAACCAGGACAAAGTGAAACATTCTCTGGACTGTTCTGTTTTTCAAACATAACTCCCAGTGGAAAAATCTAAAATTGTCATATAATACATCCTTAGAAAGAGTAGAAGATGTGTGATATCTTTGCAATTCAAAGTTTCTGAAATTTCGGTACAGATTTCAGTGGAAACTTGGATGGAAAACAGCAACTTCCAAAGGAGGTGCTGTTAAAATTCTTCCAGAAATTCTGCTGACTTTGAATTAGCATAACTTTTTAACCAGGGCTGATCTGAGGGTAAATGAGTACTCAGTTTTGTGTAAAGATACTGAAGTTAACTTTAACTTTAGTATTCAACTTGAGTCATGAAAATGCACAGAACCAGATCAAAACTAGGAATAGGTAGAAACTGGTCATTCTGACAGAAGAATGACAGTTGAACTCATTGAAAAGGGTGTTGTACCCTAAGGGTAGTATACGTGATGACAACGCGATAATAATGTCTCGTAGAGACCAAACCCAGTTATGGTGAGCTTCCAAAGTGGAGGTTCATCAAGTTGGATTAAACTAGCTTGTGTTTGGTCTGGTAATGGTGTAGCTTGTGCAAAGTTATTACATTATCTACTTACAAGATATATCGCATGTTTTTCTTGTCATAATGTTTTTACGCCCATTTCTATTGGACTGCATGCAAAATGTTGCGGGACTGATGTTTAATGTCGTGTGGTTGCAGATGGTTCGTACTAGGACCACGCACGAGGTTGGTGGCTCTAGCCAACAGGGAGGTGATGACTCCCAGCCACCGGCCTACGACAGCACCCCGCAGCAGCAGCCACCACCGCCGCCTCCGCTTACTCTAGCGGATGTGATAGCGGCACTGGTGGGAGGTCGTGAGGAGCAGACCGACCTGCTCCGCACCATCATGCAGAATACGTACCAGGCGGGGGGACGTCAAGAGTGAGGGCCTCGTGAGCCCCGTGAAGTGTCGTACTCGGATTTCATGAGTACGCACCCTCCGGTGTTCACCGAAGCCGAAGAACCACTGGAGGCGGACAAGTGGCTGCGGACTATCAAGTCCAAGTTTGGGCTGCTCCAGTGTACGGAGCGACAGAATACCCTGTTCGCAGCACAGCAGCTCCATGGTGCCGCTGGTGCGTGGTGGGCGAACTATGTCCCCTCACGTCCGGCTGGCCATGCCGTGGAATGGCAAGAGTTCCGGGAGGCGTTTCGCGCCTACCACATTCCTCCCGGGATAATGAAGAGGAAGTTCCAAGAATTCTTGGAGCTGAAGCAGGGCGGGAGGAGTGCCCACGACTACTCCCGTGCCTTCAACCATCTGGCACAGTATGCGTCAGACTATATCTCCACGGAGGAGAAGAAGAGGGAGCATTTCTATCGGGGGTTACAACCCGAAATGAAGACGCACCTCGTTCAGTGGAATCGCGGCACATTGAACGACTTAGTCAATGCCGCGATCATGCAAGAGGACGCTCAGCGGGAGTTGGCAGCTGAGCAGAGGAAGCGCAGCGCTCCACCTAACAGCGGTGGTGGCGCGCCCCCGAAGTACCGTATGGTGTATCGGACACCATCTGGGCAGCAGTGGCATCCACCGGCGCGACCTCAACGGTTCGGGGGACGTCCGTTCCAGTCACCCTCGTTACGTCACGACTCAGTGACCAAGTGGTACTCTTCACCGCGAGGGACGGTGAATCGACTCGATATACACCTGCAGGGAAACCCAAAAAGCACGTCACGTACGCCCACCCGCGGAGCTGCACAGCACGCTCACTCGATGTCGTACGGGACAACCTTTCACCCAACAGCCCAAACGTCGAACCGGTCGCACCGAAACGAGCAGGAGGTTCCCCACACGGAGCATCTCTCTATGCCCGTTGGCAGATTTCCACCTTGCTGCCCTCAGCCTACACCTATAAATCGGTGCGATATGCCTTGACGCCCGGAGGTTTAGGCTACATCGGTTTATCGGGGCCCATATATCCGATATGCCTTCGGTACGTTCAAACTTGATCAGCGTGGGCTGCACACGGCTAGGTCCTCAATCGACACGGACAGGGCTGCGCACACAAGACTCCCTCTTGCTGCGCCCTAGCCCCTGCCTAGCCTCATTTTCATTACTAATGTGATCTCACATCGCTCAACCGAACCCGTGCGTCCCAAGCCTATCTCCCGAGTAGATTCCAACTACTCGACTTGTACCGAAGCCCTATGAATCTTTAAGCATAGCCTATCTACTCGAGGTCTTAGACACTACCCTCACTCATTAAGGAACCTTTGGTTATGCAAGTGGGGTTTCATTCATCCTATACCTAATGCACATACATACTTCATATGACACATGTAAACAAAGGAAAAACTTATAAAAAGTTTAATGCAAACTGGGGCTTGCCTTGTTGCTGCTGGTCAGTAGTTAGTTCTTCGTCCGGCAGAAGGAAGTCCAGCACTTCCGGAGTCTCTTCTTCAATGGCTACACGTTGAATATAAATACTACATGTAAATTTAAATGCAATGTGTAAACTTGAATACTTAATTACTAATAACTCTAGCTAGCCCTCCCCTTTGGCTCTGAAATCTTTATTGTGGTTTGGTAGGGTCCTAACCAGAGTCTTGACCAAGTTTCATTTGAAACAAAGTTCATTTGAACCTTGTACAAATAAAAGCCCGTTTGGTCAATATTTGAGCCTCTAACTAATTCCAGGGGTTTTCATGGCTCCAACCCTTACTTTCTGGAAACTAGAATTTAGGATGGTTCTAATGGAGTTGGTTTCATGTCATTTGAAGAATTCTACAGAAAGTTATGCCCTAATTAAGATTTTAGAAAATCTGAAAAATGTTTCTGTACATTTTTCTATTTTCTCAGGGCAGTTCTCTTAATCACCCCTTTAGGGTAACTAAATGAACTTGTATTAGTCTGAAAATTTTACTGGGATTCAGGGATTTCATAATGAACCTTTCAGCCAAATTTCAGAATTTTTCATAAAGTAGTTCTCCAGATAAAATTCCCAACAGTTTAAACTTTACGGCTTTAATTCAGGAAAATTATTCACTTTCATGAGCTGAATTTGGTATTGCTGGAAAGTGCTCAGAGAGATGAATGCAACAAAATTTGGTTCACCCAATTTGGAGCTCTCTAGCCAAAGTTATGAGGATTTGAAGTTTGGAAGAATTCTGAAAATCGGGGGAAAGGTTTAAACTCTCGGGGCCCGCGGGGACACGTGTCGAGCGCGGAGGTGTCCGGCACACCGGGGATCACACGTGTCGAGCGTGGAGGTGTCCGGCACACCGGGGCTCACACGGTATTTGTGCGCCAGCACAGCCGATCCCCGGCCACACCCGATCCTGATTTAAATTCTTCAGCCGCTGACACGTGGGCCAGCCGGCTTCGTGTTCCTCCCGCCGTTCTCTCGCACCCGGGCCGCCGACCTCGCCGGAGCAGACTCGGGGCTCGCCGGCTCGCCGCTGCCGGACCTCCCATGGTCTGAAAATCGCCGCCAGGGGGTTGTCGACGTCGAGGAACACGTCGGTGGTGACAGGTCGGGCTGGGGGTGACCGGAAATAGCTCGGCGACGTGCCGCGGCCTTGGTTGAGGTTCGACACCGTCGACCGTGGTTTCTAAACCCTCCAACACCTCGAACAAACGGCCCTACAGCATCAGTGTACCTCTAGTAAGCTCGACAAGGTGTCAAAAGGGTTCAGGGATGGCGGTAAGTTGGTCGGCACCGTGTGACCGACCGTGCCCGTCATGACCGCCCTCGATCGAGCTCGAAATTCGTCACTCCTAGACAGTTTCACGCTACGGATGCAGAAAAGAACTTGATCTCCGGCTAGTCCAGCGTCTATGTGCAAGATTTGATGACCTCCGAAAGATCATAGAGCGAGAATTTAAAGAAACCATACCGGAAGCTCGGTTTACGGTCGCCGGAGCAAAAACTGGAAATTCTCTGCGGATTCTTCACGGTTGGCTTCCAAACTTGGAGGAGAGCAGCACGGTGGTCGCTCGCTCCTGTTGCCTCTCTCGCTGGACCGTGAAAATGCCTGTGGAACGCTGCCCACGGGCGCCTGACTCTCGGCTGAGGCTAGGTCACCGCGGTGGCGATCGTCTTCGGGCAAAGGAGGTCGGAGCTCGGGGTTTCTGGCGTTGGGGACGTGGAGTGCGACCTCAGGTGGTTGTCTAGCAGCTCAGGGACGAAGGAGGAGATGGTTTTGCTTGTTTTCCCGATTGAGCAGAGAGCTGTGGCGAGAAACATTGCCGCTGCTCGGGTTTGCCCACGAGAAGATAAAGCCGACCGACTCCTGCTCGGCTGAGGCGGTACCGGTCGCGTGGGGGCGCGAGCCAGCCGCCCTGGGCGCCAGCGCGCGGAGAGGGAAGCAGCTGGTGGCGCCGGTAGCTGCTCGGTGGCACAACCGACAGCTGCTCGGTGGAATTTCCCACCGAGACCCTGACTTTGGGTGCAAGTTTCTCCTTCTCCCCTCTATGACATGTGGGTCCCACCCGGGGTTTTAACCTCTGAAATTTACTCCTAATCACTGTTGTAAACAGTGAGCCCCATAATACCCCTGGTGATTCAAATTATTCACCCCTGAGCCATTTGAATTGAATAGAATTCAAATTGGGTTCGGTTTGGGTGAATTTCAGCACAAGTTCAGTTTTGAATTCAAATAAAGTTTGAATTCGTCCCACTTAGCTCATGTCAAGATCAACTCCAAATGGAGTGAAAATTGGTGTGTGAGCTCACAAAAAATGTGTTGAATAAGAATATGCCTCCCATTTTTAAATTCATGGGATAAAAGCAGTTTGAATTTGAATGTGGTTTCAAACTGTTCTCTTTCTATCTATACCAAAAATGACCTCAAAAAGGTTCTGAATTTGGGTGAACTTGGCATGGACATCCTTAGCAATGTGTAGGAGTTTTCATAAGTCCAGCCCACCTACATCACATGTGGGAAATACCACTTTTGCAATATGTGAGTTTGTTCTCTAATGAGAATGTTGATGGTGGTTACATGCTCTTCATTTATGTTCATCATCTTTCCTCAAATGAGGTGTGTGGTGTGGTGATGAACACTTCAAATGTGTGCCAAAACTGAGGCCCTTACACTTCTACGGCCTTCGGGATATTGGCATGGTTCCCGGTGCAAGTTCAATCTTGAACTCCACCTCTCTATCGGGTGGCATCCCCGGCAAATCATCCGGGAATGCGTCAGGGAATTCTCGGACCACTGGAATATCTTCCAATCTGATGGTTGTGGCTTGATAGACACTTGGAAGTTTTATTTCTGGACTGTCCAGAAATAATGAGTGAGAACCGTGCACCTCTGAGTTTAGGTGCACGACTCAAAGGACGGTGTCTAAAACAGCGCCGTGGCGGGTTAACCACGACATCCCTAGGATGACATCGACCTTCTGTCCCTCTAAGATAATGAGAGACGTGGGGTACACTCTACCCGCTAAGAATAATGGTGCTTTGGAGACCATTACGCTTGCTGAAATCTTCCCACCCGGTGAACAAATTAAATATGGACTATCGGTGGGTAGTATTGGCAAGCTGTGTTTAGCAATGAAAGCTTGGCTAATAAAATTATTCGTGGCGCCTGAATCAAACAGTACTATAGCGGGATGCTGGTGGAGTTGGAACATACCCGCAAGGATCGGCTCGCCCTCCGGCACGTCCTCAATGGCAAGCTGGTGGACGGTGCCGGGCCTAGGGTTTGCCCGCCGCGCATTAGTAGGGTTCCGGGGTTGATTCCTCCCCGGAAACTGCGGTGCCACTCCGCCGCCTTGCCTCTCCGGGCAACTGCTCGCGAAGTGTCCTGGACGACCACACTTGTAACATGTGGCCGTTGCTGGTGTAGTGCTCGGGGGACGAAATCCCGGCATGCGTTGCTGAGGTGCAAATGCACGCGGCATCGCCCGCTGCTTCTGTTGTTGTTGGTGGTACTGGCAGTGCCAGCCTGAATGCCGGTGAAGAGTATGGCCGACTGCGGAACGGCATCAACCGCTGTGGTGGCTGCCAGCGGGGACCTGATGGTGGGCGATTCACCATCTGAAACATCTGAGAAGGACCGCCTCCTTCTCCGCTGCTTTGCGGTGCGCTTCGCTTTTGCTCCGCCGCCGCTAACTCCTTGCCGGAGTCCTCCTGAACAATCGCAGCATCAATAATGCCGTTGAGGCTGCCGCGATTGAACATCGCCAACTTGTCCTTCCGGAGCGGGTTAAGCCCCTGGTAGAAGTGGTCCCGCCGCTTCTCGTCAGTATCTGCGTGATATGACGCGTAAAGCGCGAGATCGTTGAACGCTCTGGAGTATTCCAGCGCGTTCCGGCTCCCTTGCTGCAAGTGCAGGAACTCCTGCATCTTCCTCTTCATTAAACCTGGCGGTATATGATAGGCCCTGAAGGCCGTCCGGAACTCCGTCCAGGTCATCACTCGGTCGGTGGGCTGTGAAGCACAGAAGTTGGCCCACCACGCGCTCGCGGATCCTTGGAGCTGCTGGACCGCGAACTGAGTCTTGCGCTGCTCGCTTATCTGGAGCAGCCCGAACTTCATCTCTATGGCGCGGAGCCAGTTGTCCGCGTCAAGTGGTTCATCCGCCCTTGAGAATACCGGGGGATGAGTAGCCAGGAAGTCGGAGTAGGAGCTCTGTTGGCGCTCCTCACGGTCTTGACGTCTCTCTGGGCGAGACGTATTGGCAATAAGAGTTTGCAGCAACTCCGTGTGCTGCTGATGTGAACCCGCCACTGCCGCGATTGATGTCGGCCAAAGTAACCGTTGGCAGTGGCGGTGGCGGTGTTTGCTGTTGCTGTTGCTGCTGCTGTCCCGAGGAGTCCTCGGGAGGCTGTTGGGAAGTCTCTCCCCCTTGGCTAGTACCCCCAACATCAGGGTTGGCACGAGTACGCGTCATTCTGAAATTCAAAACAGCAGCGATTAGCACATGTCTTACTTAAAATTCCATAAGCAACAGTAGGTATTGAAGTGACACATGATTAATTTGCACAACATTCACATATATTGATAAAGCATAAACTTTATACAAGATACATTATTCTTGGATCTCCGAGAAGTCGTGCTCATGTCGTCACTACCTATACATATGCTACTGTCTACACGACATGTCACCAATTACAAAAGTTGGGTTACGCTACCCTAGCCGCCCTGCTTGGCAACCGTAACCCCCTACTCGGAGCAGAACTCGACCTCCTGCGGGTCGTCCTCCTCCGGTACCTCTGCTGGTGGCTCTGGATCTACCACCTCTTCTCCCATTCCGGGTTCTCCCATTGCTGGAAGACCCAAGACCACTGGTACGCCTAACACCGGAGGTACGAGGTCCTGCAATGCATGCACCTCGTCCATGGCTTGTTTATAATCTTCTTCCCAGCCTTGCCCTTCCTCATTAGCGTCGTCCCGCTCTTGAGTAAGTTCCTCGTTCTGCTGGGTCAGATTTTGTACCAGTTCTTGTAACGCCGCGATGTCGACACGGCTTTTTCTCTTCGCCTTCTTCAGACGATGCAACTGATTATGCTGTTCATTCAGTCGCTTAATCGTCGGAAGGAGCACAATGCGGAGTGCGCTGTGAGCACTCTCGAAATGATCTCCACGGCTTGTGCTCTCCTTGAGCTTTGTGGCGAGATGCTCCGTATGAACAGCTTGGCTGTCCATCACGGCGTTTCCCGCCCTCATCTGGAGGCTAAGGTTCGCCTCCGCGGGGTTGTACCTTGGGCCACTCGAGTCCTTTGCCTCCAGGTACCTCTCTTCCCACACATGCTGAGCCCATCCCTCCACCGGAACGAGCGCGTATGGAGTGCCCTCCATAGCCTGCACGTGTAGTTGGCAGAAACGTGACATGGTGTCACGGGCTGCCACTTGCCACATCCCTTCCGGTTGTCTTCCTCTCACCGTGACGGTGAATGGCACCCAACCGGGTGGCGTAGGTCCTGCAGGGACTTCGACATGGATCGTACACGTCTTGTTCCCCTCTTCGCCTTCTTCCTTGGCGAAGTACTGCGGCATCTGATTGTACCCGAAATATTGGAGCATTTGCCACAATGCTTCCGGGTCGCCGCTACGGTGAGAACAGTGGGACATCACCCACCCGTTCTCCAACTTCTTATCTGCTGTCATCTGTAAAAATATATTTGAGAAATGTCAAATATTTATTTAAACAGTAAACCATTGAGTTATAACATAAGATATGTCATTGAACCCATAAAACTTGGAAACATAGTTCAAATTTTAAACAAATTTGACTGCTGATCTGCTGTTCCCATGACAGCCCTGACCAGTTTCCAGTTCAAACTGATTTAGGCCATGTTAAATGCAAAACCAGTTCTGGAGATCAACATCATAGTTAAAGCTAATTTCAATAGCTTTCCAGACAGTATTTGCTTGGCCTAAGATCTGTCCTGGTTCAAAAGTTATGAGATGCCAAAGTTAACAGAATTTCTGGAGAAAATTGGACAGCACCTCCCTGCTTTAGGTACTGAATTAATCCAAGAATTCCAGTTAATCCTTTTCCTAATCTGACAAAACTTTATGTTACAAAGTTGTAACCTATCTCATAAGCTTTCCAGAACTACCTCATTTTCTATCTTTAGATTTTTATGCAGGAAGCTATGCTTAATTTACAGAGAGTCTACAGAGAGTCTTTACTCTGTCCTGTTTTCTGGACAGTTTCGACTCTACTGTATTTTTCGAGTGGTTAAGGGATGAAACATCTCTGGACCTCAACAGAAGAGTTGTAAAGATCTTCCAAAGCTTTAAAGAAATGTATCATATGGACCCAACCTCGAAAGAACTCAACCTCTAACCTCTGATTAACTTCAGCCTTGATTCAGCTGAAAACAGAGTGCTCTGTCCTTAACAACCTATTAGTTGAAAACTTGTTAACTTTGAATATCCTGTTCAAGGGAAGGAGTTACATCAAGTTTTACTACTTTGGATCAAAACCTTCAAGTTTTAACAATGAAGTTGTTCATTTAGTTGGGTGTGACGTCGATGCGTCACCAGATTATTTCGGTACTACGTCCTCACAAAGAAAAACCTATACCAGACTTAGCCGGCTTCGTTAATTCAGTGGCACTAAACGTCACTCACACACAGATGCTACACGTCTACCGTTTCGTGGTCAGGCTACCTGCAGAAACTCAAGCAATTGTCAGACTCGGCTGCACACCGAGCCCGGAATCCATACAGTTAGTACACCTGGCCGTCATCACTCGCCCGGATGTTCTCAAGCCAAACACGCCTTGAGTTACGTGTTCACGTTTCAGACCACGTGACGGGGTCTCCCAAATTGCACCATGCACGCCAGGGATAGACTATGCTCGAATACCCCAAACGACATGAAGAGTCGTAGAGGATATCAAAGCGGGTCGGGTTACCTGCTACCCGTGGGGCTCCACCCTTCAGCTTGTGCGCACTGGTGGACAGCGCTTACGTGCACCCCCCAAGACATGAACGTCCCGAGATGCACGATTTTCTGACATAACAAATAGGTTAATATGCCACTTTCTATATGCTAATAACATCCTTATAAGGCTACTAACTCGTTCCTCACTGGATTTTTGAAAAAGAAGACCTTTGTACTGTGTTAAACCTCAAGCGAGCTCTGATACCAACGCTGACACGACCCCAAAGGTCCTGTCGAGCCAGGATCACGCTGAGGAGTGCTGCGTTGCACAGCACCGTATAACACACGTCATAGGTACAAAGTGGAAGCGGAATTTTATTACATAAACAAGTTATGAACATGTTTACATCAAAATAAGTTCAGTCTACACTCGCGGGCGTAGACTAATCATCAAGTGCACGTTCAGCCCTTGAACGTGTCCTTGCTAGCACACACGCACACTAACTCTGCGGTGTGCACGACTCCGACTCGACGGGGTTCCCCTCCTGGGGTTCCGTCTCCTCTTCGGGAGTCCCTTCCTCATAAAACCCTGCAAAAGCTTCAAACACAAGCAGTGAGCACGAAGGCTCAGCAAGTCTGACCCGTCTCACCTAAACATGGGACTTCTAGATGAGGGGTGATGGGTTACATGAGGTAAAAATCATTTGCAAAGGACTCGCCTAATTAGTAGAACCTTACTTTCAAGTTTTAGCAGCAGGTTGTGGAGAACCTTACGCTAAGGCACATGAGAGAGCCGCAATAAAACAAGAAACACATTTCTCTCATGTACTTTTCCCAAAGTTGAAATGAACTTTAGTTAGCTCTAGACTACAGCAAATCATTAGCAATCAAGTCCATCTTTTAATCAGCAACATTTTAACATGCAACTAGCCTGTTCTTTCTACGTCACGGTACAGTGAACAAGTGGTACTCACTGACCGCGAGGGACGGCGATTATAATCGATTTACACCTGCAGGATTACCCGAACAACCCGTCACGTACGCCCGTACTCGATGTTGCCTACAACAACCATCACGGACGCCGTACGCAACCACCTTTCACCCGTCAGCCAAATATTGAACCGGTCCCATCGTCCCGAGCAAGAGGTCTCTGCACGCGCATCTCTGTGCCGCCAGCCGATTTACACCTCGAGCTCTCAACCTACCCTCTGAACGACGGGCAATGCCTCAATACCCAGCTACCCGAGTTACATCAGTTTCCCGGTTCCCATATAGCCGGTAGGTCTTCGGTACTGTTCTAGCTTGTTCAACAGGCCCGCACACGGCTCGGTCCTCAATCGACACAAGCGGAGCTACAGCACACAGGCCCCAAAGTCCTGCTGCCCTTACCCTCCGCTTGGTCTCATTTTCTTGCCATGTGTTTCATGTGCTATCACTACCCAAGTCGAGTGCCTCTAGCCTATGCTCGCGAGTAGTTCCAACTACTCGACTTGTACCGAATCCTACACTATCTTAGCATTGCAGTAGCTAACGGGGTTTGAAATCCTAAACCCAACCCATGGTTTTCTTGGCTATGCAGTTGGATTTCCAAACAAGACTCTAATGCAAGGAATAAAGTAAACAAGTATGTGCTCAAAACAATAAAAATTTGTAAAAAGGTTTATGCAAACCGGAGCTTGCCTTGCTGCTCTTGGTCGTAGGCTAGCTGTTCCTCCGGAGTGACGAAGTCTAGGACTTCGGGTTTATCCTCGACCTTAGCGACTACATGTTAGAAGAAACATATGTATCAATTTTAAATGTGTTTGTATTCAGTTTTAAACTTGTGAAGCTTATAAGTCCCACTAGACAGACTCTATGACTGTGAAACTTTTACTGTGGCTTGGTTACAACCAAAACAGAGACTTGGTCAAGTTTTAGTTGCAGCAAAGCTCATTTGAGCACTCCACAATTAATTATGTCCTTGACCTTAATTGGAACTCTTAGGGTGCTCTAAGGATTTTCATGAAACAAACTATGACTTTATGAAAACTAGATTTTCAGAGGGTTCTAATGGAGTTGGTCTCACCTAATTTGGAAGTTCCTAACTAAATATATGAGCTAAACAATTTCAGAGAAAATTCTGAAAATGTTTCTGAACATTTTCTATTTTCTCTAGAACAGTTTCACTAATCACACCATTAGGTGGATTAATTGAGCTCCAATGGGTCTGAAATTTTTATGGTAGTTCAGGGATATTTTGGTGAACATCCCAGCAAAATTTCAGGATTTTCCTCCAAGGGATTCTCCAGTTAAAATTCTAAACATTTTAAATTTTGAGGAATTAATTCTGGAGAAATAAGGAATTTCATGAAGTGAAACTTGATTTGCTGGAAAGTACTCCTAGAGCTGAATCCAACAAAATTTGGTTCACTCGATTTGGAGCGCTCTAGCCAAAGTTATAAGGATTTGAAGTTTGAACTGAAACTGAAATTCAGGAAAAAGTTTAAACTCTGGCTTGTGGGCCCCGCACACAGTGCGTCGTCCCCCTCCTCGCGCCATCTGCGCGGTGGCGGCGGTCTCCGGCGACCTTCACCGGAATCGAGTTCCCGGCCACCCCCTGGCCTGAAACTCGCTGCCTGCTCCTATACTGACCCCCTGGACTCGATGGTGGGGTTGCCGGCCGCCGGCGATGACCGGAAACCCGTCCGCACCGGTGACAGCACCTGCTAGGGTTCCGGTGAGGTCGGTCCCGCTCTCCCGTGCACCAAATCGACCGGGGATCGGTCGGAGAGCATCAGTAGAGCATGGGGAACACGGACCAGGGCTGGGTGGAAGCTAAAAATGCCGACAACTAGGCTCTCGACGATGAGCCGAGGTGCTTAGTCATGGCGGCGGGGAAAATGGCCATATCACGGCCGATTCTCGATGGTTTCCTATAATTCCAGTTCGAGCGTGGGCGTTATCATGCGTAGAAGCTACTAGGGAACGAGCTTATCCAGCCCTCGTGTATAGAGCACGAATTTCACCCGAGGGTGAGCTCGGTCCTTATGAACTGATCAAGAGTAAACTTGGAAATTCTCGGCCGAGGTTTGATCAATCGCCAAACGGCTTTCGGCTACTCCATATACATACAATCACGCACCTTTCTTGTGTAGAGAACAGGACGTGACAGCGGCTGTGTTGTGCTGTCCACGAGAGCCCGATCGGCGGCGATGCTCGGCTCGCCGGAGAAACGGCTCGTACAGCTCGATGACGCTTGCTCACTGGACAACACGGGGTCTAGGAGGTTGCTCACGATCTCTCAGTGCCGTTTTGCTGTGGAGGAGGCTGTGCTCGCGAGTGATCGGGCTTGATCAAGCATGAGCTCGAGCGGCGGCGATTGCAGTGGAGGAACAGGTCGAGCACGTCGGCAGCTCGGGGAATGGGCGATCGAAGCACACCGGGGAGGGGATAAGTAGCCCGGCGACTGGTCTCCTGCTTGGGGCGCACAGCAGGAGCTGGCGCCGGCTGCCCCCCGGTGGCGCGCGCACACTGCACCCGGGAACCGAGTGAGCTGTGTTTCAGTCGGTTTGTTTCTTCTCTGTGGCTGACATGTGGGACCCACCCGGTTTTTAACCTCTGAAATTCACTCCTAATTACTGTTTTAAACAGTAAGCCCCAAAATAACCCTGGGTATTCAAATTATTCACCCATGAACCATTTGAATTGAGTAGAATTTAAATTGGGTTTGGTTTGAAGGAATTTCAACACAAGTTCAGTTTTGAATTCAAATAAAGTTTGAATTTATCCCACTTAGCTCATGTCAAGATCAACTCAAAATGGAGTGAAAATTGGTGTGTGGGCTCACAAAAATGTGCTATGTAAGAATATGCCTCCCACTTTTAAATTCATGGGATAAAAACAGTTTGAATTTGAATATGGTTTCAAACTGCCCTCTTCCTAACTATACCCAAAATGACCTCAAAAAGGTTTTGAATTTGGGTGAAACTTGGCGTGGACATCGTTAGCAATGTATAGGAGTTTTCATATGTCCAGCCCCCTTGTATCAAATGTGTGAAATACCACTTTGGCAATGTGTGAGTTTGTTCTCTAATGAGCATGTTGATAATTGTTACTTGCTCTTCATTTGTGTTCATCATCCTTCCTCAAATGAGGTGTGTGGTGTGGTGATGAACACTGCAAATGTGTGTCAAAAACTGAGGCCCTTACAGTATGGTCAAGAGATCACAAAATAGCCTTTACAAAGGGGTTACTAGATGTATGGACTCACTAAGGTTTCACCGGCAGGCTAGAATCTCCAATTCTCCCACCCACGGGCCCCCTCTTGTGCCATGCAGTTCCCAGGGCAGTCCTCACTCGACTCCCATTCCCCGCGCCTTCCACAGTCCATAACACTCTAGCAACTTACCTAATTACTCAGCTAAGCCGCACCCATACTTGGCCTTGTGGTGGCACTGTTATCCTGGCATGTGCATGCATGAACCGGTCCTTAGATCTACGGCAAGTAAAACCACCATATCATGCTACCTCATTCACAAACCCAGGCTTGCCTAGATCTCCCTCCGATCCATGTTCATTAACCTCATCAGCTACTTATTATCAATACGAGTGCAGTTAGCTAGACACATCTATCTCGCTTCCCAATCCCATGGACTCAGCGAAGCATAAAGCAAAAACCATACCCAACTCATAAACCTCCCAGGCGACAAGGGTGGTTTAATCAAAACTAGTAAACTCCTATAAAAGGGTTTCCCATCATGTTTGACTCAGTATGCACACCTTTTCGCAAAAACAAACAGTTTTTCAAAATATAGGATCAATATGGTCAAGGAGCACTTACCTTGTTCTTGCGATTCCGGTTGTTCTTGATTCTCAAAACCTTGTTGCTGCAGTTCGTCGTAGACAGCTCCCTGAGCTTGTCCTGCTAGGTAGTATCACGTGCATACAGGATTCACAGCAATCAATATTTATGCACAAACCTTAAACTAGATGCGATGATGCATATGCATGCTGTCTCATGATTAGTTTTATTAGATTTATCTGTACGTGTTCTTGCATGGACTTACATGGGCAGAGGTGTTTGGGTCAAAGGTGCGATGATCTTGTCTTTAGGTCAAACTGATCATCGAGTGTTCTGCCCATGAGAAGGCTTCTGTTCGAAAGGAATTGAAGAACAGATGCAAAGAGATGAACACAATGATGTCGTAAGGTGGTATTGAAGTCCTACCTCACGCTCTTCTTGTCATCGGGGTCCTCCTCAGACCGCATGGTTCTCCTCCGATGATCTCCCTTGTTGCGCTTCGGCGATGTTTTGCTCGGCGAGTTTAGGGCTAGGGCTCTAAGTCATCGGCTCAGGAGTTGAAAGAGATGGTTTCGGCCAGAGGTTTTGGGTTCTATTTATAATCGGGAAGAGAAGAGTCCTAATCTGATTGGATCCCGAATAAGAGTCTTATTCAGATCTTCGTTGGATCCTAACGTCTCATCTTTGGTAACATCATGGAATTTAGATCAGTTTCTGTTGCTTACCGGTATCTTTACGCGTAAAAACGTACTCCAGAAATCGTTACCTCCGTGATGATGAGCTCCGGAAGCTCCACGTGTCCTCCGGGGCCTGGTATCTCCTCGTCTGCAGAGACGAGCTCCGGGTTGTGCCGCGTGTCACGAGCGAGACCTCCCTCTTCTTCGGAGGTGAGCTCCGCGCACGCCACGTGTGGGTGCCGGTCTTCCCCCCTCTCCTTCCCTCAGGGACATGCCCCGAGGTCGACACGTGTTTAGCTGCGACGGACCTCCCGGAGATAAGCTCCGGTGGCGACACGTGTTCGATAGATCCGGACTTCTCGGAGATGGGTTCCGAGATCGACACGCATCCCGCATGACTGGTCCTCTGATTTTCGTGAGGACTAGCTCCGAGGATGACACGTGTCTTGCGGAAATGCCTTCGCTTCTTCTGCAGAGGCTAGCTCCGTGGGCAACACGTGTCCCAAAGGGTCAGACCTCTCTTTAATTGTGGAGGTGACCCCCGAGCCTGCCACGTAGCCAATTTAGCGGCGGACCTCTCTTTACCTTGTAGGGACGAGCTCCGAACACGCCACGTGGCTGGTTGGCCGCGGAAGTTGCCTTCGGTGCTCTCTGAGGGCTTTATTGGCTATCCTTTTGATATTTGTCATTGTTCCATTCTTTTCTTAAAATGTTTTCTTCTTCACAATTCATGAACATATGCTGACACCCGAGATGAGGGTGTCACAAATCTACCCCCCTTAAATTGAATCTTGCCCTCGAGATTCGTTTGTAGAAAATAGATGGGGTAATTTCGCCTTGATATCCTCTTCACGTTCCCATGTGGCTTCAGCTTCAGTGTGATGGCTCCATTATACCTTGCACCATCGAATCACCTTGTTTCGGGTGACCCTTTCCTTGACGTCCAAGATTCGGACAGGGTGTTCTGCGTAAGTCAGGTCCTCTTGAAGTTCAAGTTCTCCCATTGACACTTGTTCCTCTGGTACTCTCAAGCACTTCTTGAGCTGGGATACATGAAACACGTCATGTACGTCGGAGAGGTGGTTTGGGAGCTCTAGTTGATAGGCTACTTCTCCTCGCTTATCAAAAATTTTAAAGGGTCCGATGTAGTGAGGCGCTAGCTTGCCTTTGACGTTGAAACGTCGTTGGCCTCGGATAGGCGATACCTTAAGGTATACGAAGTCTCCTACTTCAAAGGTCAACTTCCTACGTCTATTGTCTGCATAGCCTTTCTGTCGTGACTGAGCTGCCTTTAAGTTTTCTCGTATCGTTTGGACCTGCTTTTCAGCTTCTTGTAGTACTTCGGGTCCAAACACCTGGTTCTCTCCAGTCTCGTTCCAAAACAGTGGCGTTCTACACCGTCTACCATATAAGGCTTCGAAAGGCGACATCTCCAAGCTAGCTTGATAGCTGTCGTTATAGGAGAACTCGGCATATGGTAAACTCCTATCCCAACTACGCCCACATTTCAAGGCGCAAGCTCTCAGCATGTCCTCCAAAATTTGGTTCGTCCTTTCGGTTTGTCCATCTGTTTGTGGGTGATAGGCAGGGAGCTAAAATCCAGTCGTGTACCCATGGCTTTCTGCAGCTTCCTCCAGAATCTAGAGATAAACTGAGAACCTCGATCTGAGACTATCCTCTTCGGAACTCCGTGACGGCACACGATCTGCTCCATGTACAACTCTGCCAATTGTGCAACGTTGTAACTGGTCTTTACCGGAAGAAAATGGGCGGTTTTCGTCAACCGGTCCACAATGACCCAGATGGAGTCGTATCCTGACTGAGTACGTGGTAATCCGACGATGAAGTCCATACTGATGTCCTCCCATTTCCATTCGGGTATTCTCAAAGGTTGCAGCAATCCAGCGGGTTTTTGATGTTCGGCTATTACCCGTTGGCATGTGTCCCATAGGGCAACGTATTCGGCTATATTCCTCTTCATACCATCCCACCAATAGCAAGTTTTCAAATCCTTGTACATTTTTGTGCTCCCTGGATGTATGGAATAGGGTGACTCATGTGCCTCCTTCAATATCATGTCGCGAAGGTGTCTTATATCGGGCACATAAATCCTTTTTCCTAGCCAAAGCGTACCCTTTTCATCCTCCTTGAAATCCTTCTCTATTCCTTGTCGGATTCTTTCCTTGATCTCCTTGATCCCCTCGTCCGTTGCTTGGCCCTTTCTTATTTCTTGCTCCAATGGGGAGTGGATCTCTATTATCTCCACGTTATTCAAGAATCCGAGGTGTAACAGTTCGAACTCCTTACGTAGTTCGGTTAGTAGCTCCCGAACCTTGAGTTTGTGACATGCTCCCTTTCTGCTCAATGCATCAGCTACTACATTGGCCTTCCCGGGTGTAAGGGCCTCAGTTTTTGACACTCATTTGCAGTGTTCATCACCACACCACACACCTCATTTGAGGAAGAATGATGAACACAAATAAAGAGCAAGTAACAATTATCAACATGCTCATTAGGGAACAAACTCACACATTGCAAAAGTGGTACTTCCCACATGTGATATAGATGGGCTGGACATATGAAAACTCCTACACTTTGCTAAGGATGTCCATGCCAAGTTTCACCCAAATTCAAAACATTTTTGAGGTCATCTTGGGTGTAGATAGGAAAGGGGCAGTTTGAAAACATATTCAAATTCAAACTGTTTTCACCCACTGAATTTAAAAGTGGAAGGCATATTCTTGCTCAGCACATTTTTGTGAGCTCACACACCAATTTTCACTCCATTTGGAGTTGATCTTGACATGAGCTAAGGGGGAGAAATTCAAACTTTATTTGAATTTCAAACTGCACTTGTGCTGAAATTCATTCAAACCAAACCTCATTTGAACTTTGATCAATTCAAATGGCTCTTGGGTGAATAGTTTGAATTGCCAAGGGTAGAATAGGGTTCACTGTTTACCACAGCTGTTAGGAATAAATTTCAGAGGTTAAAAGAGAAGTGGGACCCACATGTCAGCCTCTGCCTCAAAGCAAACCGACTGAACCACAGTTCAGTCGGTTCCCGGCAGCTGTGCGCGCGCGCCACCGAAGGGGGCAGCCGGCGCCAGCTCCTGCTGCGTGCCCCAAGCCGGAGACCAGACCGCCGGGCTATTTATTCCCTCCCCGGTGTGCTTCAGTCGCCATTCCTCGAGCTGCCGACGCACACGACTTGTTTTTCCACTGCCATCGCCGCCGCTCGAGTTCCTGCTTGATCAAGCCGATCGCAGCTCCCTCTTTCCATTCCAAGGTCCCAGCAAGGTACTAGCAACCATCCTCCATCCTCCCCATTGCTGGAAATCAATTGAAACCGAGTGATATCGGCTGTGCCGAAAGATCAAACTCGGAACTGGAAACCGCCGCACCTCGGGCTCTCGTGGACAGCCCAACCTGGGCGTTGTCACGCCCGAGCCAAGGCACCCTTGGACGCGCAAGTGATCGGTGCTGCTCATCCCCGAGCCACAGCTCGAGTGGTTGCTCACCGGCGGCGAATTTCCATTTTTCCCCTTTCTGTGTGCAGAACGACCCTCGGGTACGATTCTGTTTAATTCGTGCTCTAGAAAGGATTAGAGGGCCTCAGGCCACTCCCACACGAACTAGACACGGTGACGCACAAGTTGCCTTCACAACTCTGGGCCGGAGAACTTCTGTGCCCGGCGTAATTCAAGGTCTACTAATGGCGGAACGCACGGGGGGTATCGGGCGCACGGTGAGGACCTATTTCGGGCCTTCCCCGAGCTGCCCCGAGTTCATGTCGACCTTCTCTGAGGTCCACTGATGCTCTCCGACCGATTTCCCAAGTAGCTGAGGCACTAGGAGCATCAGCCGACATGGCCGAAGTCGTTCCGATATGGCGGCTCGTCGCCGACCATGCTCCGGCCGTTGTCATGAGCAGCTGACCCTCGGATCATGTTCCCCAAGTAAAAGTAGGCAGGGGCGGCCAGAATCAAGGAGTTTGAAGCTGTACAGCAGCCAGCGGCGAGCTCTCCGGCGAGGTCCCTCGGCGGCGGAGCGCGGGTGTCGCGAGGTTGAAGAAGGGGGTGGACCCCAGCTGTCAGCGGCCGATATTTTGAATCGGGATCCGGCTGCGGCCGGGATCGGGTGTGCTGGCGCGCAAAAGCCTTGTGGGCCGCGGTGTGCTGTCGCTTCGGCGTGCGACGCGTGTCCCCTGGGCCCACGCGCGAGTTTAAACTTTTCCCCGATTTTCAGATTTCCTTCAAACTTCAAATCCTTATAACTTTGGCTAGAAAGCTCCAAATTGAGTGAACCAAATTTTGCTGGATTCAGCTCTCTGAGTACTTGCCAGAAAATCAAGTTTCACTTCATGAAATTCCTTAATTCTCCAGAATTAATTCCTTAAAGTTTAAACTGTTAGGAATTTTAACTGGAGAATCATTTGGAGGAAAATCCTGAAATTTTGCTGAGATGTTCACCAAAATATCCTTGAACTACCATAAAAATTTCAGATCCATTTGAGCTCATTTAGTCCACCTAATGGTGTGATTAGTAAAACTGTTCCAGAGAAAATAGAAAATGTTCAGAAACATTTTCAGAATTTTCTCTGAAATTGTTTAGCTCATATCTTTAGTTAGAGACTTCCAAATTAAGTGAGACCAATTCCATTAGAACCCTCTGAAAATCTAGTTTTCAGAAAGTCATAGTTTGTTTCATGAAAATACCTAGAACACCCTAAAAGCCTTTAATTAAGGTCAAGGACATAATTAATTGTGGAGGGCTCAATTGAGCTTTGCTGCAACTAAAACTTGACCAAGTCTCTGTTTAGGTTGTAACCAAGCCACAGTAAAAGTTTCACAGTCATTAGGTCTATCTAGCAAAAGTTATAGACTTCACAACTTCCAACTTAATACAAATGCATTAACTTAATACATACATTGTTCTTATCATGTAGTCGCTAAGGTCGAGGAGGAACCCGAAGTCCTAGACTTCGTTACTCCGGAAGAACAGCTAGCCTACGACCAAGAGCAGCAAGGCAAGCCCCGGTTTGCATTAACCATTTTATAAATTTTTATTGTTTTGAGCACATATTTGTTTTCTTTATGTTGTGCATCAGAGTCTTGTTTGGAAACCCCACTGCATAGCCAAGAAAACCATGGGTTGGGGTTTAGGATTGCAAACCCCGTTAGCCACTGCATTGCTAGGATAGAGTAGGATTCGGTACAAGTCGAGTAGTTGGAGCTACTCGCGAGAATAGGCTAGAGGCACATTGCTCGGGTAGAGATAGCACATGACACACATGGCAAGAAAATGAGACCGAGCGGAGAGTAAGGGCAGCAGGACTTTGGGGCCTGTGTGCTGTAGCTCCGCTTGTGTCGATTGAGGACCGAGCCGTGTGCGGGCCTGATGAACAAGCTAGAACAGTACCGAAGACCTACCGGCTATATGGGAACCGGGAAACTGATGTAACTCGGGTAGCTGGGTGTTGAGGCATTGCCCGTCGTTCAGAGGGTAGGTTGAGAGCTCGAGGTGTAAATCAGCTGGCGGCACAGAGATGCGCGTGCAGGGACCTCTTGCTCGGGACGATGGGACCGGTTCAATATTTGGCTAACGGGTGAAAGGTAGTCGCGTACGGCGTCCGTGATGGTTGTTGTAGGCAACATCGAGTACGGGCGTACGTGACGGGTTGTTCGGGTAACCCTGCAGGTGTAAATCGATTATAATCGCCGTCCCTCGCGGTCAGTGAGTACCACTTGTTCACTGTACCGTGACGTAGAAAGAACAGGCTAGTTACATGTTAAAATGTTGCTGATTGAAAGTTGGATATTGATTGTTAATGATATGTTGTAGCTTAGTGCTAACTAAAGTTCTTTTCAACTTTGGGCAAAGTACATGAGAGAAATGCGTTTCTTGTTTGATTGCGGCTCTCTCATGTGCCTTAGCGTAAGGTTCTCCACAACCTGCTGCTAAAACTTGAAAGTAAGGTTCTACTAATTAGGCGAGTCCTTGCAAATGATTTTTACCTCATGCAACCCATCACCCTCATGTAGAAGTTTCATGTTTAGGTAAGACGGGTCAGACTTGCTGAGCCTTCGTGCTCACTGCTTGTGTTTGAAGCTTTTGCAGGGTTCTATGAGGAAGGGACTCCCGAAGAGGAGACGGAACCCCAGGAGGGGAACCCCGTCGAGTGGGAGTCGTGCACGCCGCAGAGTTAGTGTGCGTGTGTGCTAGCAAGGACACGTTCGAGGGCTGAACGTGCACTTGATGCTTAGTCTACGCCCGCGAGTGTGGACTAAACTTATTTTGATGTAAACATGTTGATAAACTTGTTTATGTAATAAAGCTTCCGCTTCCGCTTTGTACCTTTGACGTGTGTTATGCGGTGCTGTGCAACGCAGCACCCCTCAGCGTGATCCTGGCTCGACAGGACCCAAAGGGGTCGTGTCAGCGTGGTATCAGAGCTCGCTTGAGGTTTAACACAGTACAAAGGTCTCCCTTTTAAAAAAATCCAGTGAGGAACGAGTTAGTAGCCCGTATAAGGATGTTATTAGTATATAGAAAGTGGCTTAGTAACCTATTTGTTATGTCGGAAAATCGTGCATCTCGGGACGTCCATGTCTTGGGGGGTGCACGTAAGCGCTGTCCACCAGTGCGCACAAGCTGAAGGGTGGAGCCCCACGGGTGGCAGGTAACCCGACCCGCTTTGATATCCTCTACGACTCTTCATGTCGTTTGGGGTATTCGAGCAACGTCTGTCCCTGGCGTGCGTGGTGCAACATGGGAGACCCCGTCACGTGGTCTGAAACGTGAACACGTAACTCAAGGCGTGTTTGGCTTGAGAACATCCGGGCGAGTGATGACGGCCGGGTGTACCAACTGTATGGATTCCGGGCTCGGGGTGCCGCCGAGTCTGATGATTGGTTGAATTTCTGCAGGTAGCCTTACCACGAAACGGTAGACGTGTAGCATCCGTGTGCGAGTGACGAGTAGTGCCACTGAACTAACGAAGCCGGCTAAATCCGGTATAGGTTTTTCTTTGTGAGGACGTAGTACCGACATGATCTGGTGACGCATCGACGTCACACCCAACTAAATGAACAACTTCATTTAAAAACTTGAAGGTTTTGATCCAAAGTAGTAAAACTTGATGTAACTCCTTCCCTTGAACAGGACATTCAAAGTTAATAAATTTTCAACTTATAGGATGTTAAGGACAGAGCACCCTGTTTTCAGCTAAATCAAGGCTGAAGTTAATCAGAGGTTAGAGGTTGAGTTCTTTCGAGGTTGGGGTCGTATGATACATTTCTGGAAAGCTTTGGAGGAGCTTTACAACTTTTCTGTTGAGTTCCAGAGGTGTTTCATCCCTTAACCACTCGAAAAATACAGTAGAGTTGAAACTGTCCAGAAAACAGGACGTAGTAAAGACTCTCTGTAGACTCTCTGTAAATTAAGCATAACTTCCTGCATAAAAATCCAAAAATAGAAAATGAGGTGGTTCTGGGAAGCTTATGAGATGGGTTACAACTTTGTAACAGAAAGTTTTGTCAGATTAGAAACAGAATTAACTGGAATTCTTGGATCAAATCAGTACCTAAGGCAGGGAGGTGCTGTCCAATTGGTTCCAGAAATTCTGTTAACTTTGACATCTCATAACTTTTGAACCGGGACAGATCTTAGGCCAACCAAATACTTTCTGGAAAGCTATTGAAGTTAACTTTAACTTTGATGTTGAGCTCCAGGATTGGTTTTGCTTTTAACCTGGCCTAAACCAGATTGATATGGAAACTGGTCAGGGCTGTCATGGTAACAGCAGATCAACAGTCAAATTTGTTTAAAAATTTGAACTATGTTTCCAAGTGTTATGGGTTCAATGACATATCTTATGTTATAACTCAATGGTTTACTGTTCAAATAAATATTTGACATTTCTCAAATATATTTTTACAGATGGCAGCAGATAAACGGTTGGAGAACGGGTGGGTAGTTTCCCACTGTTCTGACCGTAGCGGCTACCCGGGAGCATTGTGGCTAATGCTCCAATATTTCGGGTACAACCAGATGCCGCAATACTTCGCCAAGGAAGAAGGCGAAGAGGGGAACAAGACGTGGACGATCCATGTCGAGGTTTCTGCAGGGCCTACGCCACCCGGTTGGGTGCCATTCACCGTCACGGTGAGAGGAAGACAACCGGAAGGGATGTGGCAAGTGGCAGCCCGTGACACTATGTCACGTTTCTGCCAACTACACGTACAGGCTATGGAGGGAACTCCATACGCACTCGTTCCGGTGGAGGGACGAGCTCAGCATGTGTGGGAAGATTTCAGCAAGCGTAATGGTCTCCAAAGCACCATTATGCTTAGCGGGTAGAGTGTACCCCACGTCTCTCATTATCTTAGAGGGACAGAAGGTCGATGTCATCCTAGGGATGTCGTGGTTAACCCGCCACGGCGCTGTTTTAGACACCGTCCTCCGAGTCGTGCACTTAAACTCAGGAGTGCACGGTTCTCACTCATTATTTCTGGACAGTCCAGAAATAAAACTTCCAAGTGTCTATCAAGCCACAACCATCAGATTGGAAGACATTCCAGTGGTCCGAGAATTCCCTGATGTATTCCCGGATGATTTGCCGGGGATGCCACCCGATAGAGAGGTGGAGTTCAAGATTGAACTTGCACCGGGAACCATGCCAATATCCCGAAGGCCGTACAAGATGGCGCCCAAGGAGTTGGCTGAACTGAAGACTCAGCTCACGGACCTTCTGGAGAAGGGTTTTATTAGGCCGAGCTCCTCGCCATGGGGCTGTTCGGCATTATTTGTCAAAAAGAAGGATGAAACGTTGCGGCTTTGCGTGGACTACCGTCCATTAAATGCCGTAACCATCAAGAACAAGTACCCGTTGCCACGGATCGACATGTTGTTTGATCAGTTGGTCGAAGCAAAGGTCTTTTCCAAGATGGATTTAAGATCCGGGTACCATCAGATTAAGATCAGGGCTGAGGACATTCCAAAGACAGCTTTTTCGACAAGGTACGGACTTTATGAGTACCTGGTCATGTCCTTCGGCCTCACCAATGCTCCAGCTCACTTCATGTACTTAATGAACTCGGTGTTCATGCCGGAGCTGGACAAGTTTGTCGTGGTCTTCATCGACGACATCCTGGTATATTCCAAGTCGGAGGAAGATCACAAGAAACATCTGCGTATAGTCTTGCAACGGCTGCGGGATCACAAGTTATACGCAAAGTTCAGCAAATGCGAATTTTGGATATCGCAAGTGCCTTTCCTCGGGCATATCATCTCAGCGGAGGGTATCGCTGTGGACCCGAGCAAAATCACGCAAGTGCTGAATTGGAAATCCCCGAGAACTGTTCATGAGGTACGGAGTTTCCTCGGACTCGCGGGATATTATCGGAGGTTCATTCCGAACTTCTCGAAGATTGCCAAGCCAATGACAGAGCTGCTAAAGAAGGCTACCAAATATGTTTGGAGTCCAGCATGTGAAGCAGCATTCAAGGCTTTAGTCAAGCACCTAACATCAGCACCGGTTTTGGCGCAGCCAGACACAACAAAACCGTTCGATGTGTACTGCGATGCATCCGGCATTGGGCTCGGATGTGTGCTGATGCAAGACCGAAGAGTGGTTGCGTATGGATCACGACAGCTTAGGAACCATGAGCAAAATTATCCAACTCACGATTTGGAGCTCGCTGCCGTGGTACTTGCACTGAAAATGTGGAGGCACTACCTACTCGGTAACCTCGTACATTTATATACCGACCACAAAAGCCTCAAGTACATATTCACTCAGAAGGAGCTGAACATGAGGCAACGAAGATGGTTGGAACTGATAAAGGATTACGAGATAGAGATCCATTATCATCCGGGCAAGGCAAACGTTGTGGCAGATGCGCTAAGCCGCAAGTCACACGTCAATAATCTGACCATCACACCGTTGGAAGAGAGCGAACCACCACTACATGTGATTCCACATGGAGCTCTCTACAACCTAGCTTTGATCCCCACCATCCGTGAAGAGATAGCGGCAGCCCAGAAGAATGATAAGGGCATGTCACATTTACGGAGACGAGTAGACAGTGGGGAGTTGGAATGTTTCCGGAAGGACGGAGACGGCGTCCTATGGTTCAAGGACCGGATCGTCGTACCCCGAAACCCGGAGTTACGGAAGAAAATCTTTGATGAGGCTCACTTATCAAAGTTTTCTATTCACCCCGGCAGCAACAAGATGTATCAAGAACTCAGAAGCAAGTTTTGGTGGACACGGATGAAGCGAGAGACTGCAAAATACGTGTCCGAGTGTGATACATGTCGACGGGTGAAGGCAGACCACATGCGGAAACCCGGACTGCTGCAACCACTGGGCATTCCTGCCTGGAAGTGGGAGGACGTGAGCATGGATTTCGTCGTCGGTTTACCCACCACCTTACAGAAACATGATTCTGTGTGGGTGATCGTCGATCGGCTCACCAAAGTTGCCCATTTCATCCCGGTCAACACCAACTACAACGCCAAGAAGTACGCTGAGCTGTACATCTCACGGATCCTATGCTTATACGGCGTACCCCGTACTATCGTATCGGACCGGGGCACTTTATTTGTGTCCCGTTTTTGGGAGCAGCTACACGCTGCCTTGGGGACGAAGCTGATCCGTAGTTCAGCCTACCACCCGCAGACGGATGGACAAACTGAGCGGGTGAATCAGATTCTAGAAGACATGCTACGAGCTTGCGCTATCGACCACGGCAAGAGTTGGGATGATCACTTGCCATTAGCCGAGTTCTCGTACAACAATGGGTACCAAGCCAGCATCAAGATGGCGCCCTACGAGGCGCTATACGGCAGGAGATGCCGCACACCACTGAACTGGTGTGAATCTGGCGAGAGGGTTACCTTCGGGATTGATCTTGTCAACAACGCGGAAGAAAAGGTTCGATTAATTCAAGCGAACCTAAAAGCCGCTCAATCCCGACAGAAACAGTATGCGGACCGGAGAAGGCGCCCATTACAATTCGAAGTTGGAGATCACGTATACCTACGAGTGTCTCCAATGAAGGGCGTAAACAGATTTGGGGTGAGAGGAAAGTTAGCACCCCGATTCATCGGTCCATTCCAGATTACCGAAAGATGTGGATCGGTGGCATACCGGCTAAGATTACCAGAAGCACTTTCCGGTGTGCACGACGTCTTTCACGTTTCCCAGCTGAGGAAGTGTCTCAAGCTATCAACTACCGTTCAGCTGGAAGACATTGAAGAACTGCAACCGGATCTCACCTATCGGGAGGCACCGGTGCAGATTATTGATGAAAAGGCCCGAACCACACGCAACCGTACGTTGTGGTTCTACAAGGTTCTATGGAGTAATCACTCCATGGACGAAGCGACATGGGAGGGCGAAGAATTCCTTCGCACTAACTACCCCG
Organism: Neostapfia colusana; assembly: GCA_030760725.1. Taxonomy (NCBI): domain Eukaryota; kingdom Viridiplantae; phylum Streptophyta; class Magnoliopsida; order Poales; family Poaceae; genus Neostapfia; species Neostapfia colusana. Next base: position 98,208,378 of record JASWHV010000003.1, read on the forward strand.
ACTTTTTCACGTCGCATATTCGGTAATTTTCCACCGTCCTCTCTCTCATTTCACCTTATAATCTCGGGACGAGATTCTTTTAAGGGGGGAGGAATGTAAGGGCCTCAGTTTTTGACACTCATTTGCAGTGTTCATCACCACACCACACACCTCATTTGAGGAAGAATGATGAACACAAATAAAGAGCAAGTAACAATTATCAACATGCTCATTAGGGAACAAACTCACACATTGCAAAAGTGGTACTTCCCACATGTGATATAGATGGGCTGGACATATGAAAACTCCTACACTTTGCTAAGGATGTCCATGCCAAGTTTCACCCAAATTCAAAACATTTTTGAGGTCATCTTGGGTGTAGATAGGAAAGGGGCAGTTTGAAAACATATTCAAATTCAAACTGTTTTCACCCACTGAATTTAAAAGTGGAAGGCATATTCTTGCTCAGCACATTTTTGTGAGCTCACACACCAATTTTCACTCCATTTGGAGTTGATCTTGACATGAGCTAAGGGGGAGAAATTCAAACTTTATTTGAATTTCAAACTGCACTTGTGCTGAAATTCATTCAAACCAAACCTCATTTGAACTTTGATCAATTCAAATGGCTCTTGGGTGAATAGTTTGAATTGCCAAGGGTAGAATAGGGTTCACTGTTTACCACAGCTGTTAGGAATAAATTTCAGAGGTTAAAAGAGAAGTGGGACCCACATGTCAGCCTCTGCCTCAAAGCAAACCGACTGAACCACAGTTCAGTCGGTTCCCGGCAGCTGTGCGCGCGCGCCACCGAAGGGGGCAGCCGGCGCCAGCTCCTGCTGCGTGCCCCAAGCCGGAGACCAGACCGCCGGGCTATTTATTCCCTCCCCGGTGTGCTTCAGTCGCCATTCCTCGAGCTGCCGACGCACACGACTTGTTTTTCCACTGCCATCGCCGCCGCTCGAGTTCCTGCTTGATCAAGCCGATCGCAGCTCCCTCTTTCCATTCCAAGGTCCCAGCAAGGTACTAGCAACCATCCTCCATCCTCCCCATTGCTGGAAATCAATTGAAACCGAGTGATATCGGCTGTGCCGAAAGATCAAACTCGGAACTGGAAACCGCCGCACCTCGGGCTCTCGTGGACAGCCCAACCTGGGCGTTGTCACGCCCGAGCCAAGGCACCCTTGGACGCGCAAGTGATCGGTGCTGCTCATCCCCGAGCCACAGCTCGAGTGGTTGCTCACCGGCGGCGAATTTCCATTTTTCCCCTTTCTGTGTGCAGAACGACCCTCGGGTACGATTCTGTTTAATTCGTGCTCTAGAAAGGATTAGAGGGCCTCAGGCCACTCCCACACGAACTAGACACGGTGGCGCACAAGTTGCCTTCACAACTCTGGGCCGGAGAACTTCTGTGCCCGGCGTAATTCAAGGTCTACTAATGGCGGAACGCACGGGGGGTATCGGGCGCACGGTGAGGACCTATTTCGGGCCTTCCCCGAGCTGCCCCGAGTTCATGTCGACCTTCTCTGAGGTCCACTGATGCTCTCCGACCGATTTCCCAAGTAGCTGAGGCACTAGGAGCATCAGCCGACATGGCCGAAGTCGTTCCGATATGGCGGCTCGTCGCCGACCATGCTCCGGCCGTTGTCATGAGCAGCTGACCCTCGGATCATGTTCCCCAAGTAAAAGTAGGCAGGGGCGGCCAGAATCAAGGAGTTTGAAGCTGTACAGCAGCCAGCGGCGAGCTCTCCGGCGAGGTCCCTCGGCGGCGGAGCGCGGGTGTCGCGAGGTTGAAGAAGGGGGTGGACCCCAGCTGTCAGCGGCCGATATTTTGAATCGGGATCCGGCTGCGGCCGGGATCGGGTGTGCTGGCGCGCAAAAGCCTTGTGGGCCGCGGTGTGCTGTCGCTTCGGCGTGCGACGCGTGTCCCCTGGGCCCACGCGCGAGTTTAAACTTTTCCCCGATTTTCAGATTTCCTTCAAACTTCAAATCCTTATAACTTTGGCTAGAAAGCTCCAAATTGAGTGAACCAAATTTTGCTGGATTCAGCTCTCTGAGTACTTGCCAGAAAATCAAGTTTCACTTCATGAAATTCCTTAATTCTCCAGAATTAATTCCTTAAAGTTTAAACTGTTAGGAATTTTAACTGGAGAATCATTTGGAGGAAAATCCTGAAATTTTGCTGAGATGTTCACCAAAATATCCTTGAACTACCATAAAAATTTCAGATCCATTTGAGCTCATTTAGTCCACCTAATGGTGTGATTAGTAAAACTGTTCCAGAGAAAATAGAAAATGTTCAGAAACATTTTCAGAATTTTCTCTGAAATTGTTTAGCTCATATCTTTAGTTAGAGACTTCCAAATTAAGTGAGACCAATTTCATTAGAACCCTCTGAAAATCTAGTTTTCAGAAAGTCATAGTTTGTTTCATGAAAATACCTAGAACACCCTAAAAGCCTTTAATTAAGGTCAAGGACATAATTAATTGTGGAGGGCTCAATTGAGCTTTGCTGCAACTAAAACTTGACCAAGTCTCTGTTTAGGTTGTAACCAAGCCACAGTAAAAGTTTCACAGTCATTAGGTCTATCTAGCAAAAGTTATAGACTTCACAACTTCCAACTTAATACAAATGCATTAACTTAATACATACATTGTTCTTATCATGTAGTCGCTAAGGTCGAGGAGGAACCCGAAGTCCTAGACTTCGTTACTCCGGAGGAACAGCTAGCCTACGACCAAGAGCAGCAAGGCAAGCCCCGGTTTGCATTAACCATTTTATAAATTTTTATTGTTTTGAGCACATATTTGTTTTCTTTATGTTGTGCATCAGAGTCTTGTTTGGAAACCCCACTGCATAGCCAAGAAAACCATGGGTTGGGGTTTAGGATTGCAAACCCCGTTAGCCACTGCATTGCTAGGATAGAGTAGGATTCGGTACAAGTCGAGTAGTTGGAGCTACTCGCGAGAATAGGCTAGAGGCACATTGCTCGGGTAGAGATAGCACATGACACACATGGCAAGAAAATGAGACCGAGCGGAGAGTAAGGGCAGCAGGACTTTGGGGCCTGTGTGCTGTAGCTCCGCTTGTGTCGATTGAGGACCGAGCCGTGTGCGGGCCTGATGAACAAGCTAGAACAGTACCGAAGACCTACCGGCTATATGGGAACCGGGAAACTGATGTAACTCGGGTAGCTGGGTGTTGAGGCATTGCCCGTCGTTCAGAGGGTAGGTTGAGAGCTCGAGGTGTAAATCAGCTGGCGGCACAGAGATGCGCGTGCAGGGACCTCTTGCTCGGGACGATGGGACCGGTTCAATATTTGGCTAACGGGTGAAAGGTAGTCGCGTACGGCGTCCGTGATGGTTGTTGTAGGCAACATCGAGTACGGGCGTACGTGACGGGTTGTTCGGGTAACCCTGCAGGTGTAAATCGATTATAATCGCCGTCCCTCGCGGTCAGTGAGTACCACTTGTTCACTGTACCGTGACGTAGAAAGAACAGGCTAGTTACATGTTAAAATGTTGCTGATTGAAAGTTGGATATTGATTGTTAATGATATGTTGTAGCTTAGTGCTAACTAAAGTTCTTTTCAACTTTGGGCAAAGTACATGAGAGAAATGCGTTTCTTGTTTGATTGCGGCTCTCTCATGTGCCTTAGCGTAAGGTTCTCCACAACCTGCTGCTAAAACTTGAAAGTAAGGTTCTACTAATTAGGCGAGTCCTTGCAAATGATTTTTACCTCATGCAACCCATCACCCTCATGTAGAAGTTTCATGTTTAGGTAAGACGGGTCAGACTTGCTGAGCCTTCGTGCTCACTGCTTGTGTTTGAAGCTTTTGCAGGGTTCTATGAGGAAGGGACTCCCGAAGAGGAGACGGAACCCCAGGAGGGGAACCCCGTCGAGTGGGAGTCGTGCACGCCGCAGAGTTAGTGTGCGTGTGTGCTAGCAAGGACACGTTCGAGGGCTGAACGTGCACTTGATGCTTAGTCTACGCCCGCGAGTGTGGACTAAACTTATTTTGATGTAAACATGTTGATAAACTTGTTTATGTAATAAAGCTTCCGCTTCCGCTTTGTACCTTTGACGTGTGTTATGCGGTGCTGTGCAACGCAGCACCCCTCAGCGTGATCCTGGCTCGACAGGACCCAAAGGGGTCGTGTCACCGGGGTGATAGTTAATTCCTATATCATAATCCTTGATGAGTTCTAACCATCGGCGTTGCCTCAAATTCATGTCCGTTTGTTTAAATATGTACTTGAGGCTTTTATGATCCGTATAGATCTCACATCGATGACCAAGGATATAATGTCTCCAAATCTTCAATGCATGCACCACTGCTGCTAACTCCAAATCATGCGTAGGATAGTTAAGCTCATGCTTCTTTAATTGTCGTGAGGCATAGGCTACCACTTGTCCCTCCTGCATGAGTACACATCCGATCCCTTGTTTGGATGCGTCACAATATATGTCGAATCTCTTGCTTACGTCTGGCAATACCAGGACTGGTGCTGTGGTTAGCCTTTTCTTGAGTTCCCCAAAACATTCTTGGCAAGCTGGTGTCCATTGAAAGACTTTTCCCTTCATTAACAACTCTGTCATAGGTTTTGCTATCTTAGAGAAGTCTTTAATGAAGCGCCGATAGTATCCTACCATTCCAAGGAAACTTCGAATATCCCTCACGCTCTTCGGTTGGTCCCACTTCAGAACATCTCTCACCTTTCCAGGATCAACCGATACCCCTTCCTTGGAGATGATGTGGCCTAACAAAGATATTTCTTTTAGCCAAAATTGACACTTGTTGAGCTTGGCATACAACTGATGCTCGCGCAACTTCTGCAAGGTCAATCTCAGATGTTCTTCATGCTCCTCCTTACTTTTTAAATACACCATAATGTCGTCGATGAAAACAACGACGAACTTGTCCAAGTACTCCATAAAAACCTTGTTCATAAGGTACATGAAGTACCCGGGTGCATTCGTCAATCCAAAAGACATAACGGTATATTCATATGAACCATACCGTGTCCGAAAGGCTGTCTTAGGTATATCGGAGGGCTTAATCTTCAGCTGGAAATATCCCGACCGAAGATCAATCTTGGAGAATACTTGGGCTCCTTTCATTTGATCGAATAGGTCCTCTATACGGGGCAGAGGGTATTTATTCTTGATTGTCACCTCGTTGAGAGACCTGTAGTCCACGCACATTCTTTGGGTTCCGTCCTTCTTGTTCACGAAGAGTACCGGAGCTCCCCATGGTGATGAGCTTGGACGGATAAAACGCTTCTCCAACTGTTCTTGAATTTGCTTCTTGAGTTAAACTAAATCGTTGACGGGCATCCTATATGGTCTCTTAGCTATAGGTGCAGTTCCGGGTACCAAATCTATGGCAAACTCGATGTCCCGGTCAGGTGGCATTCCCGGGAGCTCTTCCGGGAATACGTCCGAAAATTCCTGAACCACTGGAATGCTGTCAAATGTTGTTCCTTCGACATGGTTCAAATCTGCCCGTTCGGTTGCTTGCTGGGCTGACTCAAACTCGACACGGATACCGTGTTCGTTCGTCAACTGCACGCTTCTCTCAGCACATTGGATTACTCCATTGTGCTTGCTTAACCAATCCATTCCGAGTATGATGTCAATCCCGTGGGAGTCCAAAACAATAAGGTTGGCAAGGAAGTCTACCCCCCTTATTTTAAGGCTTACTTTAGGGCATAGTCCATTAGTCCTCATTTCTCCTCCGGGAGAATTAACTAACATGGCACATTCTAAGTGGGATACGGGTAGATGATGTTTGGCAACATATTCGGATGATATGAAGGAATGTGATGCTCCAGAATCAAATAAAATGGTGGCTGGGTTGGAGTTGGCAAGGAACATACCAATTGCGACGTCCTCAGCCTGTTGTGCTTCTTCAGCAGTGACATGGTTAACGTGGCCACGAGCATAGTTCTGCGGTCCACGGTTCCCTTGGTTGTCCCCTCCGTTTGGTCGCTGGTTCTGCTTGGGCACGTTACCTTGCTGTCCAGGGCCTCTCTTCGGGCACTGGTTAGCGAAGTGGCCTACTTCCCCGCATGCAAAGCATGCCTTGTTGCCTAAGGCAGCAGGTACGTTGGGGCGGGGGTTTTGAACAGGAGCGCCATTGTTAGGCCGGGGAGCAGGAGGCATGGGCACACGAGGTGCCGGTGCAATGAACCGTTGCTGTGGTGGCTGACCAAGGCGGTACGTAGGAGTGGTCGATCCATACTGCGGTGTAGGGGGCATGTACCTAGGTCGTACGTTGCTCCCTTGGGGCTGGTATGGCATCTTCCTCTTGCACTGTCGCTCGATCTCTCGGATCTTGTTCTCAACCACATTAGCCTTATCAACCAGCTTCTGGAAGCTTACGTAGTCATTGTTGAGGAGCTGAACTTGGATCTCATTGTTCAACCCTCTCATGAACAGGTACTGCTTCCTCTGATCTGAGTTGACATCTTCGGGGGCATACCGGGACAGTTGTATGAACTTGTTGAGATATTCATTTACACTTTTCTGTCCTTGGCGGAGACCTTCAAACTCCTGCCTCTTGAGCATCATTACACCAACAGGGATGTAGTGGGAGTGGAAACTTTCCTTGAACTCAGTCCAAGTGATTGTCTCCGGGTTGGCATGGGCGTTGCTCAAGGCATCCCACCAGTCAGCAGCGGCTCCCATAAGTTGGTGCGACACAAAGAGAACCTTCTCTCGGTCGTTGCACTGAACAATGGCGAGCTTCTTCTCCATGGATTTCAACCAATCATCGGCCTCCATTGGATCGCTTGCTTGAGCAAAGGTGGGTGGTCGAGTCCTCATGAACTCTTCCAACCTGTTATGAGCCGGCGGTGGTGGTGGCGGTGGTGCCGGAATGGGGTTTTGTTTGGCCTGCAACTGACGCAAAGTTTGGATCATGGTTTGCATAAGCTGGTTTTGCATGGCCATCAACCTTTCTAGGTTTTTCTCGCCAGCTCCGGGGTTAGCAGGAACTTCCTCGTGGTCATCTTCCTGGATGTTCCTTCGGCTGGCGTTTCCTCTCACCATCTGTGAGAGAGAACGAAATAGAATAGAAGGTTACAAGGTTAGGTAGGTCCTTTCAACTATATGCATCAAGGTGAGTGGGACTATATATATTAGCCCTTGTGAGGATGTGAGCAAGTGCCGAAACATCTCACACCTCTTTCTTCTTACGTGTGGATATGGACAACGTTTTTGAGACGTCCCACAACTCACACTAAGCACATATTCACAAATAATCATCACAAGGGCCCACACAACTCCTATTCAAGGATGGTTTCCTATGTCAAGGTGGTTTTAAAGGTCAATCTAAGCTATTCACCCTAGGGCGCTTGTAACTCCTTCTTGGGGGTTAACCCGTAGTTCTATTATCTATCTAAGGCTTTCTATCTAGGTGTGTAACCTATTGTCGACCCGTGGCCCTGATACCAATCTGTGACGCCCTCAATTCTGTGGGAAAACCACGGAACCGAGAACTAATGCATATGTGTGCCCAGGATGTTCATCACACATACACATACGTTCCACAAACTGAATTCAGATTATATATTACCACGAATAACAGAGTTTATTACAGTATCTCATGAGTCTTGGACTCATGCTCACAGCGGAAGTCTTATTCCTATGCAGCGGAAGTCTTTATTCTAAAATGGAAGCAATTTAGCTAATGCGGAAGCAAATCTATGTAGAAGTGGCTCCATCTCTACTCCCTCCACAAGCAAGGTTGAGAACAGATCACACGCCATAATGATCTACTTGATCTTCATAGTAGCCTTCTCTTGCTGTTGATGAAGAAATAATAATGCAAGTTTGAGTACAATGATGTACTCGGCAAGTGCGGGAAAACACATGATATGCAGCTCATAAACAAGGTAAATATAAAAAAAGGCTTATTTGCAGAAAAGCGAACTTGTAAATTCATGATAAAACAGCAACTTAACCTTAGATGAATGTAATCCCAGCATGAATTAGATTACCAACATACCTCCATCACTTCCCGTGTTCCATCCAAACATTAACCAATCCTTTATTCATACTCACGAATACCTCCTCGTATTCGCTACCATCTCACTTCGTAAAATAACCTTGTCTCACACCGAGACCAATCTCATGGCATGTCTCAACAGTCATGCAAACATCTCATCATCCAGACTCAACAGTTCCAAACCAATAACCATAACCAAGAACCTTCCTAATAACCATCCCAATAACCATCCCATCTAATCATGGCAGTTTAGCCAGGTGCTCGTGACCGTAAGCTCGGCTATCATGATAGTTTTAATAACTTTGCAGAGTTTGCACCTCTTTACCCAGAAGTTTGTGATTTCGTCACCCGTCGGCGACTGCAGAACCTCCATTATACCAGTACACAACCATCGGTGTACGGTCAAGAGATCACAAAATAGCCTTTACAAAGGGGTTACTAGATGTATGGACTCACTATGGTTTCACCGGCAGGCTAGAATCTCCAATTCTCCCACCCACGGGCCCCCTCTTGTGCCATGCAGTTCCCAGGGCAGTCCTCACTCGACTCCCATTCCCCGCGCCTTCCACAGTCCATAACACTCTAGCAACTTACCTAATTACTCAGCTAAGCCGCACCCATACTTGGCCTTGTGGTGGCACTGTTATCCTGGCATGTGCATGCATGAACTTGTCCTTAGATCTACGGCAAGTAAAACCACCATCTCATGCTACCTCATTCACAAACCCAGGCTTGCCTAGATGTCCCTCCGATCCATGTTCATTAACCTCATCAGCTACTTATTATCAATACGAGTGCAGTTAGCTAGACACATCTATCTCGCTTCCCAATCCCATGGACTCAGCGAAGCATAAAGCAAAAACCATACCCGACTCATAAACCTCCCAGGTGACAAGGGTGGTTTAATCAAAACTAGTAAACTCCTATAAAAGGGTTTCCCATCATGTTTGACTCAGTACGCACACCTTTTCGCAAAAACAAACAGTTTTTCAAAATATAGGATCAATATGGTCAAGGAGCACTTGCCTTGTTCTTCCGGTTCCGGTTGTTCTTGATTCTCAAAAGCTTGTTGCTGCAGTTCGTCGTAGACAGCTCCCTGAGCTTGTCCTGCTAGGTAGGATCACGTGCATACAGGATTCACAGCAATCAAAATTTATGCACAAACCTTAAACTAGATGCGATGATGCATATGCATGCTGTCTCATGATTAGTTTTATTAGATTGATCTGTACGTGTTCTTGCATGGCCTTACATGGGCAGAGGTGTTCAGATCAAAGGTGCGATGATCTTGTCTTTAGGTCAAACTGATCATCGAGTGTTCTGCCCATGAGAAGGCTTCTGTTCGAAAGGAATTGAAGAACAGATGCAAAGAGATGAACACAATGATGTCATAAGGTGGTACTGAAGTCCTACCTCACACTCTTCTTGTCTTCGGGGTCCTCCTCAGACCGCTTGGTTCTCCTTCGATGATCTCCCTTGTTGCGCTTCGGCGATGTTTTGCTCGGCGAGTTTAGGGCTAGGGCTCTAAGTCGTCGGCTCAGGAGTTGAAAGAGATGGTTTCAGCCAGAGGTTTTAGGTTCTATTTATAATCGGGAAGAGAAGAGTCCTAATCTGATTGGATCCCGAATAAGAGTCTTATTCAGATCTTCGTTGGATCCTAACGTCTCATCTTTGGTAACATCATGGAATTTAGATCGGTTTCTGTTGCGTACCGGTATCTTTACGCGTAAAAACATGCTCCAGAACTCGTTACCTCCATGATGATGAGCTCTGGAAGCTCCACGTGTCCTCCGGGGCCTGGTATCTCCTCGTCTGCAGAGACGAGCTCCGGGTTGTGCCGCGTGTCACGAGCGAGACCTCCCTCTTCTTCGGAGGTGAGCTCCGCGCACGCCATGTGTTGGTGCCGGTCTCCCCCCCTCTCCTTCCCTCAGGGACATGCCCCGAGGTCGACACGTGTTTAGCTGCGACGGACCTCCCGGAGATAAGCTCCGGTGGCGACACGTGTTCGATAGATCCGGACTTCTCGGAGATGGGTTCCTAGATCGACACGCATCCCGCGCGACTGGTCATCTGATTTTCGTGAGGACTAGCTCCGAGGATGACACGTGTCTTGCGGAAATGCCTTCTCTTCTTCTTCAGAGGCTAGCTCCGTGGGCAACACGTGTCCCAAAGGGTCGGACCTCTCTTTAATTGCGGAGGTGACTCCCGAGCCTGCCACGTAGCCAATTTAGCGGCGGACCTCTCTTTACCTTGCAGGGACGAGCTCCGAACACGCCACGTGTCCGGTTGGCCGCGGAAGTTGCCTTCGGTGCTCTCTGAGGGCTTTATTGGCTATCCTTTTGATATTTGTCATTGTTCCATTCTTTTCTTAAAATGTTTTCTTCTTCACAATTCATGAACATATGCTGACACTCGAGATGAGGGTGTCACAGGCACGATCATACGATCCCGCGACTGTTCGTGCTCCGGCAGCGGTCAATGTGGTACTTAGAAAATGTGCACGGATCAGAAGAGACGGAGGTCCCACCTCGGGCTCGCAATCTCCCCCGAGATGGGCCCGTGGGCCACTGTCGGTACCCGCGATATGGGGTACCCCCGCGCACAGGGGAAAATGCCTAAGGATCTCGCCCTTCTCCGCAGGGAGAGCTCCAAAGGCTCCACGCGTCCGGCGGGGCCGGACCTCCCTCTCCTCAGAGGAGAGCTCCGGGCTCACCACGTGGCCTGCAGAAGCCGGACCTCCCCCCTCCGTGGGGGAGAGGTCCGAAGGCGCCACGTGTCCAGCGGGGCCGGACCGCCCTCTTCTCAGAGGAGAGCTCCGGGCTTGCCACGTGGCCGACAGAAGCCGGACCTCCCCCTCCCCGAGGAGAGGTCCGAAGGCTCCATGTGTCCTACGGGGCTGGACACCCCTCTCCTCTGAGGAGGGCTCCGGGCCCGCCACGTGGCCAGCAGAACGGCGCTGCCTGCCCCCGAGCGGTAGGCAGCGTGAGGGGACCACCCCGTGGTTCACCCACTCCAGGATCGCATAGGGTGGTGCCGTACGATGCGGCACCCAACAGCACACACGAAACGAATAATAAAGAACAACATACAACTTTTATTTGTTATAAAACAGCAGAAGTCTTTTACAAAACCTATTCAAACAGCGGAAGTAATATACATATACAGCCTCTCATCCTAGCTATGCAAAAGCGTAGCCGTCCAGCCCGGGGACGCTACACACTAGCAGCATGGAACCGGAGATCACAGCGGCGTGCATGGCTCCAGCTCGGCCGTGTACCCCGACGGGGGCATCGCCTCGTCGTCGGAACCTTCCTCATAACTCTCACCTGCAAACAGCTCAAATATTGCAACCGTGAGCACGAAGGCTCAGCAAGTCTTAACCGTCAACCCTAGGCATGGAACTCTACGTGCAAGGGTATGTAAGATAGGAAAGGGTTTTGCAATAAAAACACGCCTATAAGTTGGTCCTTCCTTGCAGTTTTATAGCAGCCGATTCATGTGCCTTAGGCAGCCCTCACATCGGAAGTCCACAATCAAACAAGAAACGCTTTCCTCCGATGTGGTGATGCCCAAAGTGGAATGTAAACTTAATTAGCTCTATATCTACAGCAATCAAGGTATTCAAGACATTAAGATCAATACAGCATTTTCAGTTGGCTTATTTCTCTTCTTACTACGTCACAGCGCAGTGAACAAGCGGGTACTCAAATAACCGCGAGGGACGGTGATTGCAATCAAGACACACCCGGGTAACACGTCACATACACCCACTTTCAGAAGCGTGATTCCACACCCCTTCCTACTCTGTTGTATGCAACAACCTTTCAAAGGCAACCCGAATGCCGAACCGGTCCATCCGTAACGGGTAGGAGGTCCCCGCGTGGAGCGTGACTGTGCCCACCGGCAGATTTACACCTTGCTACGCTCAACCCACTCCTATTTACGGTTGGGTAAGCCTCGACACCCAGGTTAACCAATTACATCGGTTTCCTGGTTCCCATATGCCAGTATGCATCTGGTACTGTTCGATACTTGTCCAGCAGGGCCGCACACGGACGGTCCTCAACCGACACCAACAAGGCTAAGCACGTGAGACCTCTGCTCACTGCATCCTATCCCCCCTGCTGGGTCTCATTTTCATAACTTAAGCCATTCTCTACCTCTTTTCTTTCCGTGTGATAAGTACTATCTCGCGAGTAGCTTCCAACTACTCGTCTTCTACCGGAATCCTATACATTAGCATGGCATCCTCTACTAGTCGAGTTTGTAAACTACCCAACCCACCATAGGATTTTAAGAGGCTATGCAAGTGGGGTTTCAATCACCCTAACTCTAATGCAAACATTCAACCTAGACATAAATGATACAAATGAAAACTTTATAAAAGGTAGTTAAGTGCAAACTGGGGCTTGCCTGGTTGCGAGTTAAACGGAAAGTCAAAATAATTGGGTTTCTCTGTGAAGTACTCCTCATGAGGAACCCAACAAAATTGGTCTCACTCTTTTTGGAGTTTTATACACGAAGTTATGGTCTTGTAAAGGTCAGCTAATTCCTGGAATTATTTCTCTAATAGAAACTTCAAATAATTGGGCTGGGCCCACTGTTTTAATTCGGACCAGTCAGATTTCGGCAACACCGGGGGCAACAGGGTTATTCCCGCGCAGCCGCACCAGATCCGGCGCCACAACCCGATCCTCGCGCGAACCCGGAGGCTGACAGGTGGGACCGGCCCTCCTTCGTCTTCCTCGCACTGCCCGCGCCTTCCGCGGCGGCGCACGCTGGTGAGGCTCGCCGGGACATGGTTCCTGCGGTCCGAACTTTGTCAAACTCACCGCCTGTGAGTTCTACACCATGCTGAACACGATGGTGGGGTCGGGAGCCGATGACAACGGCCGGAAAGGTGCTTGCACCGGCGACCATGTCGAAGCTTACGTCGGCGACCTTGCTCTCCCTTAACAGTGGGTCATTCGGGCTAGGGTTTGCTCCAAAAGCACCAGTGTCCCATGGACATCCTCGACCCATAGCTCGCTCTCCCTGAAACCCACCGGAGAGGAGACCTCACCGGCGACCCGAGCCCGCAAAACTCCGGCGGCGACAAAAACTCGGTACCTGGCATCTCTACTTGATCGTTTGAGCTGCTAGGACTTCGGGAAGATGCGCAAGCATGTGCTGGAGCTACTCTAAGCTCATCTAGCGCGGAGCTACCCCAAGCACAACGAAATTTTGGTTATACACGGCTCTATCCGTCGGTGTACAGTTTGGGGAAACGGTGAAATTCTCACCACCGGTTCTAACAAACGCTAAACGGCCTCCGGCTACACGACCAGGACATGTCCACGCACCTTTCTTGTATAGGAAGTCGGGGGAGAGGGTGGCCAGTTGCTGCTGTCGACGGAGAGCCGAAACGGCGAGGTCCGGGCACCTTGAAGCTTTGGCGCCAATCCGCGTATCTCGAGCAGTTCGGACCGGCAAACCTCGAAGGGGCTTTGGCAACGGCTAGAGCACGTCCAGGCGATGCTCTTTGCTGTGGAGCGCTCGAGCAATCGAGCTAGGAGGCTGTGGTGTGATCGGAAGGAACGGCGGCGGTGTTCTGGACGAAAGGAAACGGCGGGGGCGCGAGTTATAGCAGGGGAAGAAGGAAAACAGCTCCGGCGCACCCTTTGCCGTGATCCAACCGAGCCACCGAGGCAGCAGGAGGTGGCGCGGGCTCTCCCTCGGGCGCGGGTTCAACCGGGAGCTGGCGCGCTCCCGCTGTTCGACCGCCGTCGGCTAAGGCGGCAACTCCAGTGGGTGGCTGACAAATGGGCCCCACCTCCCCTCTTTGTTTAATCAACTTTTTCTGATATTTTCCCACCAGCAACTCAACATTAAAGACTTGACTTCAACCCCAAGTCATAGTTTGAATTTGCAGAATTCAAAGGGTTTGAATTCTGGTGTAGAATTTGAATGGGGTTTGATCATTTGAATTTGAAAAGGAGTTTGAATTCTCCACTTTGTATTGCCTCAAAAATATAGCAAACCAGCTCCAAAATTTCCAATTTTTGGCATGGCTGCTCATTCAAAGGTGGAGAACACATTTGTGAAACCAAATTTTCAAATTGAGGGAATTGGAATTTGAAACTGAATTTGAAATTCAGATTAGAGGGCTTCTCCTTTTAATCCCAAACAAATATTAAAATTCCTCCAAATGAGCTGAAATTTGGAAGGTTGAATATTTGGACTATGAAGATCCAAGTTGTGCAGTTAGATCTCCATGTTTGGAAGTTTTGGGAAGTCTAAACCCTCACTTTGAACTCACACTTATTATACTTCAAAGTTTTAATTCCCCTCATTTTTCATAAGTGTACATGAGCTGAATTTTCTTGCTACCACTTTTGGGAATTTTACATCCCTCCCCCCTTAAAAAGAATCTCGTCCCGAGATTCCAAAGGAAAAGCAATGTGGGGAAAACTTTACCGGGTATAGGATGATAGCAAGTCCGGATAATACGTTCGTAGATAATCCTCGTTTTCCCATGTCGCCTCATCAGCGTTATGGTTACTCCACAAGACCTTGTAGAACCATAAGGTCCGGTTTCTTGTGGCACGAGTCTTTTCATCGATAATCCGGATTGGATACTCCGTGTACGTGAGGTCCGGTTGAAGAACTTCTATGTCTTCTGTGCGGACTTCAGCCGAGGGCTTGAGGCACTTTCTCAGCTGAGAGATGTGGAAGACGTTGTGAATGCCTGCGAGCGACGTTGGTAACTCTAGGCGATAGGCCACGGGTCCGCATCTTTCACTGACGGTGAACGGACCAATGAACCGCGGCGCAAGTTTACCCTTCACTCCGAAACGGTGAATTCCCTTCATCGGAGACACACGGACATAGACATGGTCCCCGATGTCGAAGTGGAGAGGGCGGCGTCTCTTATCCGCATAGCTCTTCTGACGAGATTGAGCAGCCTTGAGATTGGCTTGTATTACTCGCACTCGTTCTTCAGCTTCATTCACAAGTTCAATGCCGTAGATGACTCGCTCGCCAGACTCGCACCAGTTGAGAGGTATGCGACATTTCCGGCCGTAGAGAGCTTTATACGGCACCATCTTGATGCTAGCTTGATAGCCATTGTTGTAAGAAAACTCCGCCAACGGCAAATGATTGTCCCAATTCTTGCCGTGGTGGATGGCACAAGCGCGTAGCATGTCTTCAAGCACTTGGTTCACCCGTTCAGTTTGACCATCTGTCTGCGGGTGATACGCGGAGCTTCGGATCAGTTTGGTCCCCAATGATGCGTGCAGCTGTTCCAAAAACCGAGAGATGAACAGCGCACCGCGATCTGAAATGATGGAGCGGGGAACACCGTGCAAACATAAGATCTTGGCAATGTACAGCGCCGCATATTGCTTGGCCACGTACTTTGTATGTACGGTTATGAAATGAGCCGACTTGGTTAGTCGATCGACTATCACCCAAATCGAGTCATGTTTGTGAGACGTGAGAGGTAATCCGACTATGAAGTCCATGCTGATATCCTCCCACTTCCACGCCGGAATGTTCAACGGCTGCAGCTCTCCGGCTTTACGCATATGGTCGGCCTTCACACGCCGACATGTATCACATTCGGATACGTATTTTGCGATTTCTCTCTTCATCCTTGTCCACCAAAACCTGGTTTTCAGATCCTGGTACATCTTGTTGCTGCCCGGATGAATAGAATACTTGGACAAATGAGCCTCGTCCAAGATTTTCTTCCGAAGCTTCATGTCACGGGGTACCACTATACGGTCTTTAAACCATAGAGTGCCTTGTTCATCTCTTCGGAAGCATTTCATTTCACCATTCCCCATCCTTCTCCGAATGTGCGACATTCCCACGTCCTTCTTATGAGCTTCCATAATCTCCTCTCGTATTGTAGGGATGAGAGCAAGATTATATAATGCCCCATATGGAACCAAGTACAGACTCGGCTCCTCCTCTTCAAGTTGGGTGATGGACAGACTGTTGACATGGGACTTGCGGCTTAAGGCATCGGCAACCACGTTTGCCTTCCTGGGATGGTAGTGAATCTCGATCTCATAGTCTTTGATCAGTTCTAGCCATCTCCATTGCCGCATATTCAACTCCTTTTGAGTGAATATATATTTCAGACTTTTGTGGTCGGTGTAGAGGTGCACTAAGTTCCCAAGCAAATAGTGCCTCCACATCTTCAAGGCCAATACCACAGCAGCGAGCTCAAGATCATGAGTCGGATAGTGCTGCTCGTGGTTACGAAGTTGACGTGAGCCATAGGCGACCACTCTTCCTCCTTGCATCAATACACAGCCAAGCCCTATGCCAGACGCATCACAATATACGTCAAAGGGCTTGGTTGTATCCGGTTGAGCTAACACCGGGGCTGTTGTAAGATGCTTCACTAATGCTTGGAAAGCTTCTTCACATGCTGAGCTCCAAACATATTTGATCCCCTTTTTCAACAGTTCAGTCATCGGCTTAGCAAGCTTGGAGAAATTTGGTATGAATCTCCAATAATATCCTGCTAACCCGAGGAAACTCCTGACTTCATGGACTGATGTGGGGGACTTCCATTTTAGCACTTGTTCAATTTTGCTTGGATCAACTGCAATGCCTTCTGCAGAAATAATGTGACCAAGGAATGGCACTTGGCTGATCCAAAACTCGCACTTGCTGAACTTAGCATAAAGCTTATGGTCTCTTAATCGCTGAAGTACGATATGCAAGTGTTTGGCGTGTTCTTCTTCAGTCTTGGAGTAAACCAAGATGTCGTCTATGAACACCACCACAAACTTGTCCAACTCCGGCATGACCACTGAGTTCATGAGATACATGAAGTGTGCCGGGGCGTTGGTGAGACCAAAGGACATGACGAGGTATTCATACAACCCATATCTCGTCGAGAAGGCCGTCTTTGGGATATCCTCCGCTCGGATCTTGATTTGATGATATCCGGAGCGAAGATCCATCTTGCAAAATACACTCGCACCCACAAGTTGATCGAAGAGAATATCGATGCGGGGCAGTGGATATTTATTCTTTATGGTGACGGCGTTGAGAGGTCGGTAGTCCACACACAACCTGAAGGTTTCATCCTTCTTCTTCACAAACAGCGCCGAGCATCCCCATGGCGAGGAACTCGGTCGAATGAAAACCTTCTTCATCAAATCGTTGAGCTGCTCCTTTAGTTCAGCCAGCTCATTCGGAGCCATCTTATATGGTCTCCGTGAGATTGGTGTCGTCCCAGGTACGAGTTCAATCTTGAACTCGACATCTCTTTCGGGTGGCATGCCTGGAAGATCATCCGGAAACACATCCGGGTATTCACGGACCACACGAATATGCTCAAGTTTCGTGGCTTCCGTGTTATATGTGGCTGGGGTTTCTTGAACCGATCGGTCAAGATTAAGAACATGTGGTTCATGAAGTGGAGAATTGAGATGAACCACACGTGGAATGATGTCAAGCACAGCACCATGGCGATGTAGCCATGACATTCCTAAAATGACATCAAGTTTTTGACTCTCTAACATGATTAGAGAAGTCGGATATAGATTCCCACCCAACTGTAATGGTGCTCTATAGACCATTCTATCAGCTATTATTTTCCCACCCGGAGAATATATCAAATATGAATTATTTGTGGGAATGATAGGCAGTTGATATTTAATAACATAAGACTGAATTATGAAATTATGGGTGGCACCGGAGTCAAAAAGTATGACTACGGGATGATCCAGGTAAGAGAACGTACCCGCAAGGACGGGTTCGCCTTCCGGTACGTCTTCGACAGCTAAGTGGTGGACGTTGCCGGGTTTTTGGTGCTGGATTCTTGGGCTGATTGCGGGGCTGATTAGCACCCTGATATGGTGCTGCACCCCTGCCCTGTCGCGGCTCGGGGCAGTCCCTCGAAATGTGCCCGACACGGCCACACTTATAGCACGTGTAAGGTGTCGGGGTCCCGCCGACTTGAGGACGGAATCCCGGTGCACGCTGTTGAAACTGGGGCGCACGCGGGACCATCCTTTGCTGCTGCTGTTGCTGTGGTGGATACGTCGGTCAAAAGCCCGGCGCATTATATTGCCGACCGCGAAACTGAGGCGGTCGCGCCGGTGGCTGCCATCTCTGACCGGATGGTGCACGATATACCATGCGGTATTTCTGTGGCGTTCCACCACTGCTGCTCGTCAGCACGCTGCGTTTCCTCTTGTCAGAACCGCGCTCGCGCTGAGCATTCTCCTGTAGAATCGCGGCATTAACTAGGTCGTTGAATGTGCCGCGATTGCTCTGGGCGAGATGGACCTTCATCTTGGAATTCAGGCCGCGGAAGAACGCATTGCGCTTGTTGTCTTCCGTGCCCACAAATCCTGGCGCATACTGCGCCAGCTTGTTGAATAACCTGGAGTACTCATGAGCACTCCTCTCGCCTTGTCGTAGCGCCAGGAACTCCTGGAGCTTCATTTCCATCACACCGGGAGGTATGTGATAGGCGCGGAACGCCTCCGGGAACTCCGTCCATGTGATGGCATGGCCAACCGGTAAGGAGGCGGTGTAGTTCGCCCACCAGGTACCGGCTTCTCCTTGAAGCTGTTGCGCTGCGTACAGCACCTTCTGATGTTCGGTGCATCGTAGCAGCCCGAACTTTGCCTCCAGAGTGCGGATAAAGCTGTCCGCCTCCAAAGGTTCTTCGGCCTCCGTGAAGATCGGTGGATGGGTCGCCATGAATTCTGAATACGAGCTTTGTTGGGGCTGGCGTTGGCCATTGTCTTGGCGTCCTCCCTGATGGGACGCATTCTGCTGCACCAACATCCACAGTAACTCGGTTTGCTCGTCGCGCGAGCCGAGCACTGCGGCGAGAACCTCCGCAAGATTCCTTGGAAGTACTGGCGGTGGAGGAGGTGGTTGCTGCTGCGTCGTGGTCTGCTCCGGGGGTGGAGACTCATCACCACGAACTTGACTCGGACCTCCCTCCTCTTGCGTTGAACGTGTCCGCACCATTCTGCATTCATACCATTCAAACGATCAGCACATGTGGGTTTAGCTCATCCAGCCTATACAATAGTAATGCGAGAATGGGATAAACAATGCGCATAACAATCACACATATGGATAAAGTATAAACTTTATGCACCATATACATCCCTGGACCGTGTCATACGATCAAGTTACAAAGTATTGAACTTTATGGGTTAAAAGTTCATTTCGACCATCGGGGTCACCACGGGATGTTAAGTGTGTTAGCATGCGCAGTTCCTCGCTATTGTATTCGACCCAAACATGTACTAACTCGAAGTGATGTGTCAAATGTATAAACCCTTCGACTCCGACTCGCTGTTTTACAACAGCCACTGGACGTCGAACGGTGAAACTAAGTGTTTTGGTCAAAATACGGAAAATTCCAGAGAGCATTTGGTCTGCCCTGTTTCTGGACAGTACCTACTCTTCTGAGATTTTCATCCCTTCGGAGGGAGATTTTGTTCTGGAGCTCTACAGAAAAGTTGTAGAGGACTTCTAAACCTTTCCAGAATGGTATCCGACACCTCCATTGGTTCAACCAATCTTAAGTTATGCCCTGTTCAAGTTCAGAAAAAATTCTGCCAAAAACAGGGGAGATTGTTCCTAAGATTTTGAGATTGAACCTATACTCCCAATTGACTCTTAGTTCAATATAGGAGTTTACTAACCCCGAAATGAATTCCTATACTTCATTGTGATTCTTTTCTTTGAAAATAAACTTTTATGCAGTCGGTACTACGTATCCTTACCAAAGAAAAATCCTAAACCGGTATTCTGGCATATACGTGTCACATGGTGGAATTAAAGACGTCACTCACAAACGGTTTCTACACGTCATGCACTAACGTGGTTAATGTACCTGCAGAAGAAGACACAATAATGGTGCACACAAAGGTTTTTAACATTACAGGCAGTTCCATATCATATTAAAAACATACGGTCCGTAACATTGCCATACGGATCGTCCTTGAGTCAAGCCACGTCTCAAGGTACATGGTCGTGTTTTCACACCACACGACGGGGAACCCGAGTAGAGCGCGAACGGGTCGTCACGGTTGGGAATTTTATCAACCCAACGGATACCACCTACTGCCTCATGACCGTTGAGGCACGCCGATGGCGAGCGCTGCGTATGGCCCATTGAACATTGAACGTTCAAGTGTTGCATACTATCGTGTTGCTTACCACACGATGGGGTATTCTCACTTTTGCCTAAAGCACGCTGGAGATCAGCGTTTTCATATGCTCTAAGAACCATGGAGAGGTTCAGAGACTCATATTAACTACCGTGCCAAGCCACGGTATACCATACCATACTATTACTCATATGGGGAGTTACCGCAATTGATCCGCCTGCGGTGGCGTCCCTTACCTCTTACCTGACGTCGGAGCGTCGTTACAGAATGTATAACAAATATGTTAGCATTTCCACCTTAGTAACTACTACTATCATAGACCTTATGTGGGCTTATTGACTAATCCTCACTCGACTACTTCTAAATTTTCAAAATAAGCTCTTTTCGAGCGTGCTATTCCCAATGCGGCTCTGATACCACGTCTGTGGGGACCACCCTGTGGTTCACCCACTCCAGGATCGCATAGGGTGGTGCCTTACGATGCGGCACCCAACAGCACACACGAATTGAATAATAAAGAACAACATACAACTTTTATTTGTTATAAAACAGCAGAAGTCTTTTACAAAACCTATTCAAACAGCGGAAGTAATATACATATACAGCCTCTCATCCTAGCTATGCAAAAGCGTAGCCGTCCAGCCCAGGGACGCTACACACTAGCAGCATGGAACCGGAGATCACGGCGGCGTGCATGGCTCAAGATCGGCCGTGTACCCCGACGGGGGCATCGCCTCGTCGTCGGAACCTTCCTCATAACTCTCACCTGCAAACAGCTCAAATATTGCAACCGTGAGCACGAAGGCTCAGCAAGTCTTAACCGTCAACCCTAGGCATGGAACTCTACGTGCAAGGGTATGTAAGATAGGAAAGGGTTTTGCAATAAAGACACGCCTATAAGTTGGTCCTTACTTGCAGTTTTATAGCAGCAGATTCATGTGCCTTAGGCAGCCCTCACATCGGAAGTCCACAATCAAACAAGAAACGCTTTCCTCCGATGTGGTGATGCCCAAAGTGGAATGTAAACTTAATTAGCTCTATATCTACAGCAATCAAGGTATTCAAGACATTAAGATCAATACAGCATTTTCAGTTGGCTTATTTCACTTCTTACTACGTCACAGCGCAGTGAACAAGCGGGTACTCAAATAACCGCAAGGGACGGTGATTGCAATCAAGACACACCCGGGTAACACGTCACATACACCCACTTTCAGAAGCGTGATTCCACACACCTTCCTACTCTGTTGTATGCAACAACCTTTCAAAGGCAACCCAAATGCCGAACCGGTCCATCCGTAACGGGTAGGAGGTCCCCGCGTGGAGCGTGACTGTGCCCACCGGCAGATTTACACCTTGCTACCCTCAACCCACTCCTATTTACGGTTGGGTAAGCCTCGACACCCAGGTTAACCAATTACATCGGTTTCCTGGTTCCCATATGCCAGTATGCATCCGGTACTGTTCGATACTTGTCCAGCAGGGCCGCACACAGACGGTCCTCAACCGACACCAACAAGGCTAAGCACGTGAGACCTCTGCTCACTGCATCCTATCCCCCCTGCTGGGTCTCATTTTCATAACTTAAGCCATTCTCTACCTCTTTTCTTCCCGTGTGATAAGTACTATCTCGCGAGTAGCTTCCAACTACTCGTCTTCTACCGGAATCCTATACATTAGCATGGCATCCTCTACTCGTCGAGTTTGTAAACTACCCAACCCACCATAGGATTTTAAGAGGCTATGCAAGTGGGGTTTCAATCATCCTAACTCTAATGCAAACATTCAACCTAGACATAAATGATACAAATGAAAACTTTATAAAAGGTAGTTAAGTGCAAACCGGGGCTTGCCTGGTTGCGAGTTAAACGGAAAGTCAGCTTCCGGTGGCAGGACGTCCAAGGGCTCCGGCGTATCCTCAACTTCGGTCACTATCATGAAATGTAATAAAATACATGTATAAGTATTAAGGATTTATAAGAATTGGACTTCTATTCATAGCTATTGCTATTTATAATCCTTAATTGGCTTTGGGATTTTTACAGTGGATACTAGACTCTCTAAGGATGACTTAAGTCAAATTTGGAGACATGTCATTGCACAATGTAGTCTTTAAAATTCCTACAAGTACAACGCTTCTCTGAATTTTGAGCCCAATTCAGGAGCTTTGACATAGCTAATGGTGGAAGATCTGATTATGGTAAGTCTCCATGGTTCTAACAAAATTTGTTTCACCATTTTTGGAGCTACCATCAGAGAGAGATGAATTTTTGAAGTTGGATAGGAATTCTGAAAAAGCTTCTGTTTAAATTTGAATTTCCAAATAAAGGCTGAACTTGGGAAGGCAGTTTAGCCTAGCAAATGATCTCCAATGAAGCCCAAATTTTTACTGGAGATCAGTAACTATGAGAAGGATTTTCTGATCAAATTTGGGAATATTTCATAAAGAATTGCTCCTGTAATAAATCCCTAAAAGATTTAGTAAAAAAAATTCTACAGAAATTCCTGGGCATTTTCATAGTCAAAATTTGGTTTCTCTGTGAAGTACTCCTCATGAGGAACCCAACAAAATTGGTCTCACTCTTTTTGGAGTTTTCTACACGAAGTTATGGCCTTGTAAAGATCAGCTAATTCCTGGAATTATTTCTCTAATAGAAACTTCAAATAATTGGGCTGGGCCCACTGTTTTAATTCGGACCAGTCAGATTTCGGCAACACCGGGGGCAACAGGGTTATTCCCGCGCAGCCGCACCAGATCCGGCGCCACAACCCGATCCTCGCGCGAACCCGTAGGCTGACCGGTGGGACCGGCCCTCCTTCGTCTTCCTCGCGCTGCCCGCGCCTTCTGCGGCGGCGCACGCTGGCGAGGCTCGCCGGGACAGG
The DNA here is from genome assembly GCA_030760725.1 of Neostapfia colusana. Taxonomy (NCBI): domain Eukaryota; kingdom Viridiplantae; phylum Streptophyta; class Magnoliopsida; order Poales; family Poaceae; genus Neostapfia; species Neostapfia colusana. Next base: position 98,231,396 of record JASWHV010000003.1, read on the forward strand.
GTTCCTGCGGTCCGAACTTTGTCAAACTCGCCGCCTGTGAGTTCTACACCGTGCTGAACACGATGGTGGGGTCGGGAGCCGATGACAACGGCCGGAAAGGTGCTTGCACCGGCGACCATGTCGAAGCTTACGTCGGCGACCTTGCCCTCCCTTAACAGTGGGTCATTCGGGCTAGGGTTTGCTCCAAAAGCACAAGTGTCCCATGGACATCCTCGACCCGTAGCTCGCTCTCCCTGAAGCCCACCGGAGAGGGGACCTCACCGGCGACCCGAGCACGCAAAACTCCGGCGGCGACAAAAACTCGGTACCTGGCATCTCTACTCGATCGTTTGAGCTGCTAGGACTTCGGGAAGATGCGCAAGCATGTGCTGGATCTACTCTAAGCTCATCTAGCGCGGAGCTACCCCAAGCACAACGAATTTTTGGTTATACCCGGCTCTATCCGTCGGTGTACAGTTTGGAGAAAGGGTGAAATTCTCACCACCGGTTCTAACAAACGCTAAACGGCCTCCGGCTACACGACCAGGACATGTCCACGCATCTTTCTTGTATAGGAAGTCGGGGGAGAGGGTGGCCGGTTGCTGCTGTCGACGGAGAGCCGAAACGGCGAGGTCCGGGCACCTTGAAGCTTTGGCGCCAATCCGTGTTTCTCAAGCAGTTCGGACCGGCAAACCTCGAAGGGGCTTTGGCAAGGGCTAGAGCACGTCCAGGCGATGCTCTTTTCTGTGGAGCGCTCGAGCAATCAAGCTTGGAGGCTGTGGTGTGATCGGAAGGAACGGCGGCGGTGTTCTGGACGAAAGGAAACGGCGGGGGCGCGAGTTATAGCAGGGGAATAAGGAAAACAGCTCCAGCACACCCTTTGCCGTGATCCAACCGAGCCACCGAGGCAGCAGGAGGTGGCGCGGGTTCAACTGGGAGCTGGCGCGCTCCCGCTGTTCGACCGCCGTCGGCTGAGGCGGCAACTCCAGTGGGTGGCTGACAAATGGGCCCCACCTCCCCTCTTTGTTTAATCAACTTTTTCTGATATTTTCCCACCAGCAACTCAACATTAAAGACTTGACTTCAACCCCAAGTCATAGTTTGAATTTGCAGAATTCAAAGGGTTTGAATTCTGGTGTAGAATTTGAATGGGGTTTGATCATTTGAATTTGAAAAGGAGTTTCAATTCTCCACTTTGTATTGCCTCAAAAATATAGCAAACCAGCTCCAAAATTTCTAATTTTTGGCATGGCTGCTCATTCAAAGGTGGAGAACACATTTGTGAAACCAAATTTTCAAATTGAGGGAATTGGAATTTGAATCTGAATTTGAAATTCAGATTAGAGGGCTTCTCCTTTTAATCCCAAACAAATATTAAAACTCCTCCAAATGAGCTGAAATTTGGAAGGTTGAATATTTGGACTATGAAGATCCAAGTTGTGCATTTAGATCTCCATGTTTGGAAGTTTTTGGAAGTCTAAACCCTCACTTTGACATCACACTTATTATACTTCAAAGTTTTAATTCCCCTCATTTTTCATAAGTGTACATGAGCTGAATTTTCTTGCTACCACTTTTGGGAATTTTACACAGCGGGCATTAAGACGCCCCATACCTTGCTCGTACAAGGTATTCAAGGCCCGCGCCTTCCCAAGATGCGGAGACGCGGAGCACGCCCCTGTCAGGTGCCGTTGTGCCCAGTCACCTCACAGACTGGCGCATGGTGTCAGAGCCTGCCAGCCAATAAACGCAGCGACAAGACATCCCATGCCGCCCCCGCCGTCATCAACCACTACGCCTAGCATGCGGCATGGGCAGGGATGCAAGACGAAGACTCAGAAGTCTTCACCAGAGACAACTACCGGCATAACTTCAGATACGGTAGATGACAGACAATCTCCCCGGGACCACCTGTCGGGTCCCTGTCACACCCGGTTTTTCCGAAGAACAACCGAGTGAATATCACATGTATGCCAGGATCATTTTCTCATACATGTGATGACAAATAGTGAAGCATCATTTATTACAAGCCAGGTGTCGAATATAGATAAGTCTTACATAGCAAATGTCTTGTTGGACAATAAAAAGTTCATCACAAGTAAATAAACTAGCAGCGGAATATTATTCTTGGGGGCTCCGTCACAGGCGTTGCCCGGGGGTCTCCATGAACCTAGAAACCTTCTTCGGGTCCAAAGTCTTGGTCATTATACACCACCTCATTATCTTGACCTGAGCAGCAATATAAACCAACAAATATGCAAGGTTGAGTACCAATGGTACTCAACAAGTGTGGGAAAATTATATCATGCATGGCTAGAGCAAGGAGAGGTTGAACTCATGGTTAAAGCACTACGCAATTAACACCTATCACCTTAGCTTATTAAGCACCTACATTACTACACAGGTGAAATGGTCCCAATCTCCCAACCCATCATCAAAATCAAGAACCATAACATTATTTCCGATGTTAAGCTCCCCACTTAACATCCACAACTTCCAAAATCATCAATCCTCTAATCATGAATAAGTCCAAGCCGCTCTTGACCGTGAGCACGGCTGTCATGACAGTTTTGACTCTGCAGAGTTTGTACCACTGTACCCACATGTAGTGATTTCATCCCCCGTTGCCGGGTGGACTTAAAAGAACCTCCATTATGCCAGTGGCTACGAACCACATTCAAACTTCCCAGGTGTGTAGCCAGGAGATCACTACGAAGCCTTTACAAAGGGATTCCCGACGAGCGTGGGCCCACTGAGGTTTCACCCCTAACAGCATACAAGAGGCTCCAACCCCGCTGCAGTGGCCCCCTCTTGAGCCTTGTGGTTCATATGGTAGTCCAGCTGACACCTACTCCCCGCACCATCCAACACACCCATACTATGCCGGGGATACACCTAATTAATTGGCCAAGCTGCCCCATCTCAGCATGTGGTTGGCACTGTAAAGCCAGGTTACATGATCCATGAACCGGTCCTTAGGATCCAGGCATGTACTAAACACAAACCCGAGTCTCGTGCACCCAGCACACAACCAAAACATCCAACTTGCCTTGATCCCTACCTCTACATAACTCACAATATCTCATTCAAGAGTATGGTAAAATAAACTGATGATCTCATATCCCAAATATCCCATTCTAAGCATGGCTAAGCATATGCATAATAATAAATGACATGATAAAATAAATCCCAATCCCAAGCTACAAGGAAACAAGGTAATACAATTCTAGGGAAATTTCCTAGTATGGGTTTCATATTTAACTTGACAATGCAATAATTCTATCTAAACATCCTAGTATAGGATCAAAGTGGTCAAGGACACTTGCCTCCTTCCTGCTGCTCTTGAAATGGGTAGTCCTGGTCTTGGAAAGGAATAACATGCTCTTGAGCAGGTTCTACATCATACCATCACACATAGCAAAAGAAAAACAACAATCCATAAGACATGGTTCACACTTCCACTTCATACAAACCACACATTCATATTTATGAAAGTCATTCTCATTTCTATGTGTTGTGGTTACTCTATGTGTGTTGATTTTGGCTTACATGCACTTTTAAACATGTGCATATGATTTCTACTTTTGTATTCATTTTTATGTTTGTATATAATATATGAGTTTCCAATTTAAATAAATTCCTTATATTCAATTGATACACCTTTTAGCTACCAAGTGTGCATGAAAGGTATTTTTCTTCTCCATATGTGTCTTCAGAATTTCTACCAACCCTAAACTGAATTCTTTGGATTTTAGAAACTCCATTTATCATTTACTAGTTGCTATATTTTCAGATTTATTTCCTATGCCTAAGTGTGAACTTTATTATAAAAATAACAAGGTACATCATCTAAAAAGAATAGGTTCTGACCTAAAATATTTGCTAACATATTTTTGACCTTTCCCTCTGATGTAAACTATTTCACAATTATTTTCCCTATTTTCTAGAACTATTCTTTACTTAAAAATGTGTCCCTAAATGTGAATAATAAATTAAACAGATTCAATTCAGCCCAAAATATGTTTTTATCTCACTCCAAAGTTTCCTAAATACTGAGAAAGTCTTTAATTTAAATTTGACAATATGTTTGTCCCACTTTTTAAGTTTTAAACACTTGCCATATATTCAATTTCCCAATTTAAATATTAAACAGGGCTAAAAAGGTAAACTCACCCCACTACAGGGTCTATAATATTATTTTCAGAATTTCCAGGGGTCTAGCTACACTTATCAGAGGAGTTTTTCCTAATTTTTATTAAGTCCAGGGGCTAAAACTGATTTTTAAATGAATTTACATGATTTTCTGAAGTTCCAGGGGCTAGATCAGAAGTTTCCGGGGCTAGCTCTTATTTCCCGAGAACCCCAGGGGGTAGCACGTAAGATTTCCAGTCTTTATAACGCGGGACTGACATGGACCATCCGATTTTAAACCGACGTCTGAGATTATAACGTCGAACCGGTACGCGGGGATTTAAACCCTACCGTGCGATTTAAAACAAACGGCCCACAAGCGGCCACGTCGCTCTGATCGAACGCGAGTGGCGCTGCCGGCGGCGCACGGCGGCGGGAAGCGGCGATCTCGCCGGAGACTTTCGCATCTTCGAGAATTCTTCCTAGAACTGTGATTTTATGGCATAGATCGGTGGAGGGGAGGTCGGGGATCTCACCTTGGGGGTTTTCTTGAGCTCGGAGGTCCTGGAAGGTGATCGGCGACGAGGTCCGAGGTGAATTCACAGCGAGGCTCGTCGGCCCTGTGTTTGAACCGCAAGTCACCGAGCTTTCTGCACCTGCAGGGTTCCCCGGAGGCGGTGGATCAAGACCAGCGAGTTAGATCGGAATTTCTGAGCTTATATCGGCCAGAATTCGCCGGAGAAGTCTCGGTTCTCACCGGAGGAAAATCGGCGGATCGCGTGGGAAAAACAGAACGAGGCCGGCGTTTTTATAGACGGGGGAGGGCGGCGGGGTGGTTTAGATCGAGTTTGCGTCGTCCCCGAACGGAATTCGGCTGGAATACGCGAGAATTCCCGATCGGTTTCGATTCGGGTGAGAGAGTCCGGCGCTGGCGCGAGGTAGACGATGAACTGGTGGGCCCCGCCTGTCAGTGGGGGGAAGCGGCGCGCGCGGCTGCGGGCTGGCGCGGGCGCTGGGTGGGCCGGCTGGTGGGTTGCGGCCCACTGGCATGTTTTTTTCTGTTTTCTCTTTTTCTTTTTCTATTTCTTTTCTGATTTGAGTTTAATTTGAATTCCAGTTTGAATTTGAATTTTTGCAAAACATGCAACACGTCCAAAAATTTTTAAATTCCCCTCTTAACATGATTTTAGGGCCTTAACAAAATTTTGGGGTGTTACAGCTCTACCCCCCTTAAAAGAAATCTCGTCCACGAGATTGGTGGTTCTAAGAAAATAATTCCGGAAATTGTGCCTTTAGCTCATCTTCCCGCTCCCAGGTGGCTTCCTCTTCTGAGTGATGCTTCCACTGCACCTTGCACATCCGGATTCTTTTATTTCTGGTGAGACGTTCCATTGTATCCAAAATCTTGTATGGTTGCTCGGCATAAGACAAATCCTCAGCTACATCCACTTCATTCATGGGTAACACCTCCTCAGGCGTCCTCAGGCATTTCTTGAGTTGTGACACATGGAATACATCGTGCACATCCGATAGACGAGCCGGTAATTCTAGTTGATACGCCACTTCGCCTTTCCTCTCCAAAATTTGAAAGGGTCCAATGTATCGAGGTGACAACTTCCCTTTCACCTTGAACCGACGAAGTCCTCTGATAGGGGACACCTTGAGATAGACATAGTCCCCCACGTTGAAAACGAGCTCTCTTCTTCGTACATCGGCATAGCACTTTTGGCGTGTCTGTGCTATCCTCAAGTTATTGCAAATTTCCCTCACCTTCGCCTCGGCTTCTTGTAGTACTTCTGGACCAAACACTTTACTTTTCCCTGTTTGGTTCCAAAATAGGGGAGTTCTGCACTTCCTCCCGTACAAAGCTTCAAACGGTGACATCTTCATACTAGCTTGATAGCTATTGTTATAGGAAAACTCCGCATACGGTAAGTTCTTGTCCCAACTCCGATTGTTTTTGAGTGCACATGCCCTCAGCATATCTTCAAGGATCTGATTGGTGCTCTCCGTCTGCCCGTCGGTTTGGGGATGATAGGCAGAACTAAAGTTCAGATGGGTTCCCATGGTTTAGTGCAACTTCTGCCAGAACCTGGAGGTGAACTGTGTCCCTCGATCCGACACAATCTTCTTTGGCAATCCATGGTAACACACGATCCTTGACATGTACAACTCTGCCAATTTGGATCCGCTGTAGCTTTCTTTCACGGGGATGAAATGAGCTACCTTGGTTAGCCTATCAATGATGACCCATATTGAATCATATCCTGATTGGGTTCTAGGCAATCCCACAATGAAATCCATGCTGATTTCTTCCCATTTCCATTCAGGCACTTTGAGTGGTTGCAATAATCCCGCGGGTCGTTGATGTTCTGCTTTCACCAACTGACATGTGTCACATAGGGCAACATGTTCCGCGACATCTCGCTTCATGCCATACCACCAATACCTGCTTTTGAGGTCCTGGTACATCTTCATACTCCCAGGATGAATGGAATAGTCAGAATCGTGAGCCTCCTTCAAAATCAATTCACGAATCTCCTTTACTTCAGGCACATAGATTCTTTTCCCGTGCCACACCGTTCCTTGTTCATCCTCTCTAAAACCCGGAGCTTTATTTTCCTTGATGAGCTGTCTGATCTCTTGTATCTTCTCATCATTCTTTTGACCTTCGCGTATGTCTCGCTCTAATGTGGAGTCCACTTCCATGGCGATGGCTTCACCACTATTTACTAGACATAGATTGAGCCTTATAACCTCGTCCTTCAATTCTGCAGGCATGTCCTTCAAGCTCAACTTATTGACCTGCACTTTCCGACTCAAAGCATCGGCCACGACGTTTGCTTTCCCGGGATGATAGTTGATGCCCACATCAAAGTCATTGATTAGCTCTAACCATCTCCTTTGTCTGAGGTTGAGATCTGGCTGTGTGAAAATGTACTTCAAACTCTTATGATCCGTATATATCTCGGTCCTCTTCCCCATCAAATAGTGCCGCCAAATTTTCAACGCGTGTACCACTGCGGCTAGTTCTAAGTCATGTGTAGGATAGTTTTTCTCGTGCTTCCGAAGCTGCCGGGATGCATATGCCACGACATGCCCTTCTTGCATGAGAACACATCCCAACCCGTTTCCAGAGGCATCGCAGTACACCGTGAAATTCTTCTGCATATCAGGCATAACCAACACTGGGGCTGTTGTCAATCTTTTCTTTAGCTCCTGAAAACTCGTCTCGCACTGTGGCGTCCATGTGAATGTGATTCCCTTCTCCAACAGTTTGGTGAGGGGTCTCGAGATCTTGGAGAATCCCTCAATAAACCGTCGATAGTATCCAGCCAGTCCCAAGAAGCTTCGAACTTCCCCGACATTTTCAGGGGTCTTCCACTTCTGTATATCCTCGATTTTGGCAGGATCCACGGAGATTCCTCCCTCCGAGATTATATGTCCTAAGACTTGGCATATAGTTGGTGTTCTCTTAGCCTCTGCAACACCAACCTTAGATGTTTCTCATGCTCTTCTTTATCTTTGGAGAAGACGAGAATGTCATCTATGAAAACCACCACAAATTTGTCCAGATATTCCATGAATACCTTGTTCATGAGATACATGAAGTATGCCGGGGCATTAGTTAGCCTGAAAGGCATGACAGTGTATTCATACAGTCCGTACCGAGATACGAAAGCTGTCTTCGGAATATCAGATTGCCTTATCTTGAGTTGGTGGTATCCCGACCTGAGATCAATTTTTGAGAACACACAAGCTCCCCTCAACTGATCAAACAAGTCTTCAATGCGGGGTAATGGGTACTTGTTCTTGATAGTTACCTCATTCAAGGCACGGTAATCCACGCATAACCTTTGGGTTCCGTCCTTCTTGGGCACAAATATCACCGGAGCTCCCCATGGTGAGGAACTAGGACGAATATACCCCTTCTCCGTCAATTCTCTTAAATGATCCTTGAGTTCTTCTAGCTGCTTGGAGTCCATCCGATAAGGTCTCTTGTATATCGGGGCTGTTCCAGGTACTAGCTCAATTGCGAATTCCACTTCACGATCGGGAGGCATACCTGGCAACTCCTCCGGAAAAACATCTGGATATTCCCTGATGGTCCTGATTTCCTCAACTTTCACCTCAACTTGATTTAATTTAATGTCCCTCCTAGGCTCGTGTATTGTTATGAACTTTACTCTTGTGCCACTAGGGTGAGTTAGTTCCACCGTTCTGGTCGAACAATGGATGATTCCTTTATGTTTGGTCAACCAATCCATACCCAAAATAATATCTATCCCTGGTGAATCTATCACTATGAGGTTAGCAGTAAATACTACCCCATTAATGTCTAGGTTCACTTTGGGACACACTTGTCTTGTCCTTATTTCTCCACCCGGAGAGTTTACGGCTAGCATATGGTTCATTTGTGTTGTTGCTAGGTCATGCTTCTTAACAAACCCTTGAGCAATGAATGAGTGGGTAGCACCAGAATCAAACAGCAGGGTTGCAATGTGTAAATTGGCAGGAAACTTACTAACTACCACGTCGGGTGCCTCTTGTGCTTCCTCCATAGTGACGTGGTTCACCCGTCCTCTCATTACATTCGGCTGTTGTGGCTGCGTGGGCTTCTTCTTTGGGCACTTATGGGCGTAGTGCCCAACTTCTCCGCAGCTAAAACATTGCACCCCAACCTTAGGTGCCTCGCCTTTGCTGTCTTGGGGTTGGTTTGGGGGTCCTTGTACTGCTGGTCGAGGTGGATATGCAGGGCGAGGCTGCTGTACGAACTGACGTTGTGGCTGTATTGGTGCTGCGGGAGGCCTGTAGTTTGGGTTGTACCCTCTTGGTGCTGAGTAGGGTACCGCAGCACGGTTCGTCTGCCCTGTAGGTTGCTGCATCAGACGTGGGCGGGTATTGCTCCCTGAAGCCTGATGTGACCACCCGGCCTTCCTCTTATTCTCATTTTCCAAGGCCTTCAGCTTCCTTTCTACCACAAACGCTCTGTCCACCATCTTTTGGAAACTCTCATACTCATTTGAGGACATTGCACACTGCATTTCTGCGGTAAGTCCTTCCACAAAACAATCTTGTTTCTGCTCATCAGTCTCTATGTCCCGTGGGGCATAACGGGATAGTTGAGTGAATTTTGTGAGGTATTCCCTCACCGTCATGTTTCCCTGCTGCAGTCCCAAAAACTCCTTCCTCTTGTTTTTGAGTTCACCTCTTGCGATGTAATGGTTGCGGAAGCTACGCTTGAACTCTTCCCAAGTGATGTTCTCAGGGTCATGATGGGCAGCCACGTAGGCGGTCCACCAATCAGCAGCAGGTCCATGCAATTGATGAGAGGCAAACAGCACCCTCTCATACCCTTGGCACTGTATGATCCTCATCTTGCTTTCAATGGTCTTCAGCCAATCATCTGCCTCCAGAGGTTCAGCAGCACTTGCAAACTTTGGAGGATGAGTTCCTAGAAACTCACTCAACCTTGGTTGGCGTGGTGCAGCTTGTGGAGGTGGAACTTGATGCAAGTTGGCCACCACTTGAGTCAAGTTCTGGATGAGCTGATTTTGATTCTCCAGCATTTGGTGGAGGGGATCAACTCCTTCACGGCGACCACCCCGGTCCTGGCCTCCAGAAAGATGAGGGTTGCATGCCTCATCGTTGTTGTTGGCGGGGTTGGCAGCACATCCTTTTCCTCTTCCGGCCATCTGGCAGAATCAACCAATGTTAATTTGAAAGCATTTAGTATCATCTTACTACTTTCATTTGTTTGTACTTTGAAGTGTTGAGGCTTTGTTATACTTTTCTGCGGGTTCATTTCTCACACAAAAATGAATGCAATATTATTTCATGTGGGTTCACACACCAAAGCAAAACAATCTAAAGACGAGGCTGTGGACAATTGCTCATGGCTTCCACAACTCACGTCACACACCAAGCATTAACACACCATTAACTTAACTTAACGACTCGACTATTCGACATCTTGCTAACTAAGGGAAGGACTCTACACTACTCGTTTTCTTGAGCTGGCTCCTCGGGATCTTCCTCATCATTTCGGCTGCCTTCTGACTCTGCTTTGGATGGGGAGGCTGCTGGTGGAGAAGTGCGACGACGCCTGATCGCTCGGCGATCTGGGGAGTCAGGAGTCCATGTATTATTCACGGTGACACACAGTTCATTCCCATCTCCTCTTTCTCTCGCCCTCAAGCATGCTCGCAGCAACGCCTCGGTTTCCTTTAGGGTGTCACGAACATCCTGAAGCTCCTGCTGACACTCCTGCAGTCGAGTGCTGAGCATAGCAGCATCCTCCAAGCACAAGTCCATGTGCTCACGGGAAGTCCCTTGCTGCACCGGCGGGTACTTGTACTCCGTGGTACCACTCTCACGCTGGAGGACATACATGTACTCAGTCCTGTCCAGGTGGCGACGATAGATGTGACTCTGGCAGGTGATGGCATCCCAGGTGACATCCTTCTCCGCATCGACCTGTGTCGCTCTGCAAGCTGGAGAGCGGTGGATCTTAAGCAGCTGATTTTCGTGTATAATCCTCATCTCTGAACTCCATTCTTCTCTCTTCTCACGGATGGTCCTGGTGGAGTTATAGTGGATGATTAGCTTGCCCGTATTGCCGGCGGCTTCGAGCATACGTCGAAGACGGCGCAACAAGCCTCCTACTGCCAATCCGTAGGAAAGGTACGTCACCGGACGGCTGTCCTCTCTTTCGGCAAGGGCAACTACGGGAACTCTCCCTCCTGTGGACTTGCGAGCAGTGCGAATCATGCGAACCATCTAAAAACAAAAAGCATTTAAACTTAGGTTAGATAAACTTTTAAACAAAAATCCTATTTTGAATGAAAATTGGGGTAAGATGATGAAAGTAACTCATTAAATAACACTTTTCCACACACACCTTGTGAAAATAGTTTTAAAGAAAATAGGGCCCTTAAATCCGTCCATTTCTACCTAGGTCCACGTTCCTACGGGCAACCTTGGCTCTGATACCACTTCTGTCACACCCAGTTTTTCCGAAGAACAACCGAGTGAATATCACATGTATGCCAGGATCATTTTCTCATACATGTGATGACAAATAGTGAAGCATCATTTATTACAAGCCAGGTGTCGAATATAGATAAGTCTTACATAGCAAATGTCTCGTTGGACAATAAAAAGTTCATCACAAGTAAATAAACTAGCAGCAGAATATTATTCTTTGGGGCTCCGTCACAGGCGTTGCCCGGGGGTCTCCATGAACCTAGAAACCTTCTTCGGGTCCAAAGTCTTGGTCATTATACACTACCTCATTATCTTGACCTGAGCAGCAATATAAACAAACAAATATGCAAGGTTGAGTACCAATGGTACTCAGCAAGTGTGGGAAAATTATATCATGCATGGCTAGAGCAAGGAGAGGTTGAACTCATGGTTAAAGGACTACGCAATTAACACCTATCACCTTAGCTTATTAAGCACCTACATTACTACACAGGTGAAATGGTCCCAATCTCCCAACCCATCATCAAAATCAAGAACCATAACATTATTTCCGATGTTAAGCTCCCCACTTAACTTCCACAACTTCCAAAATCATCAATCCTCTAATCATGAATAAGTCCAAGCCTCTCTTGACCGTGAGCACGGCTGTCATGACAGTTTTGACTCTGCAGAGTTTGTACCACTGTACCCACATGTAGTGATTTCATCCCCCGTTGCCGGGTGGACTTAAAAGAACCTCCATTATGCCAGTGGCTACGAACCACATTCACACTTCCCAGGTGTGTAGCCAGGAGATCACTACGAAGCCTTTACAAAGGGATTCCCGACGAGCGTGGGCCCACTGAGGTTTCACCCTTAACAGCATACAGAGGCTCCAACCCCGCTGCAGTGGCCCCCTCTTGAGCCTTGCGGTTCATATGGTAGTCCAGCTGACACCTACTCCCCGCACCATCCAACACACCCATACTACGCCGGGGATACACCTAATTAATTGGCCAAGCTGCCCCATCTCAGCGTGTGGTTGGCACTGTAAAGCCAGGTTACATGCTCCATGAACCGGTCCTTAGGATCCAGGCAAGTACTAAACACAAACCCGAGTCTCGTGCACCCAGCACACAACCAAAACATCCAACTTGCCTTGATCCCTACCTCTACATAACTCACAATATCTCATTCAAGAGTATGGTAAAATAAACTGATGATCTCATGTCCCAAATATCCCATTCTAAGCATGGCTAAGCATATGCATAATAATAAATGACATGATAAAATAAATCCCAATCCCAAGCTACAAGGAAACAAGGTAATACAATTCTAGGGAAATTTCCTAGTATGGGTTTCATATTTAACTTGACAATGCAATAATTCTATCTAAACATCCTAGTATAGGATTAAAGTGGTCAAGGACACTTGCCTCCTTCCTGCTGCTCTTGAAATGGGTAGTCCTGGTCTTGGAAAGGAATAACTTGCTCTTGAGCAGGTTCTACATCATACCATCACACATAGCAAAAGAAAAACAACAATCCATAAGACATGGTTCACACTTCCACTTCATACAAACCACACATTCATATTTATGGAACTCATTCTCATTTCTATGTGTTTTGGTTACTCTATGTGTGTTGATTTTGGCTTACATGCACTTTTAAACATGTGCATATGATTTCTACTTTTGTATTCATTTTTATGTTTGTATATAATATATGAGTTTCCAATTTAAATAAATTCCTTATATTCAATTGATACACCTTTTAGCTACCAAGTGTGCATGAAAGGTATTTTTATTCTCCATATGTGTCTTCAAAATTTCTACCAACCCTAAACTGAATTCTTTGGATTTTAGAAACTCCATTTATCATTTACTAGTTGCTATATTTTCAGATTTATTTCCTATGCCTAAGTGTGAACTTTATTATAAAAATAACAAGGTACATCATCTAAACAGAATAGGTTCTGATCTAAAATATTTGCTAACATATTTTTGACCTTTTCCTCTGATGTAAACTATTTCACAATTATTTTCCCTATTTTCTAGAACTATTCTTTACTTTAAAATGTGTCCCTAAATGTGAATAATAAATTAAACAGATTCAATTCAGCCCAAAATATGTTTTTATCTCACTCCAAAGTTTCCTAAATACTGAGAAAGTCTTTAATTTAATTTTGACAATATGTTTGTCCCACTTTTTAAGTTTTAAACACTTGCCATATATTCAATTTCCCAATTTAAATATTAAACAGGGCTAAAAAGGTAAATTCACCCCACTACAGGGTCTATAATATTATTTTCAGAATTTCCAGGGGTCTAGCTACACTTATCAGAGGAGTTTTTCCTAATTTTTATTAAGTCCAGGGGCTAAAACTGATTTTTAAATGAATTTACATGATTTTCTGAAGTTCCAGGGGCTAGATCAGAAGTTTCCGGTGCTAGCTCTTATTTCCCGAGAACCCCAGGGGGTAGCACGTAAGATTTCCAGTCTTTATAACGCGGGCCTGACGTGGACCGTCCGATTTTAAACCGACGGCTGAGATTATAACGTCGAACCGGTACGCGGGGATTTAAACCCTACCGTGCGATTTAAAATAAACGGCGCACAAGCGGCCATGTCGCTCTGATCGAACGCGGGCGGCGCTGCCGGCGGCGCACGGCGGCGGGAAGCGGCGATCTCGCCGGAGACTTCTGATCTTCGAAAATTCTTCCTAGAACTGTGATTTTATGGCATGGATCGGTGGAGGGGAGGTCGGGGATCTCACCTTGGGGGTTTTCTTGAGCTCGGAGGTCCTGGAAGGTGATCGGCGACGAGGTCCGAGGTGAATTCACGGCGAGGCTCGTCGGCGCTGTGTTTGAACCGCAAGTCACCGAGCTTTCTGCACCTGCAGGGTTCCCCGGAGGCGGTGGATCAAGACCAGCGAGTTAGATCGGAATTTCCGAGCTTAGATCGGCCAGAATTCGACGGAGAAGTCTCGGTTCTCACCGGAAGAAAATCGGCGGATCGCGTGGGAAAAACAGAACGAGGTCGGGGTTTTTATAGACGGGGGAGGGCGGCGGGGTGGTTTAGATCGAGTTTGCGTCGCCCCCAAACGGAATTCGGCTGGAATACGCGAGAATTCCCGATCGGTTTCGATTCGGGTGAGAGAGTCCGGCGCTGGCGCGAGGTAGACGATGAACTGGCGGGCCCCGCCTGTCAGTGGGGGGAAGCGGCGCGCGCGGCTGCAGGCTGGCGCGGGCGCTGGGTGGGCCGGCTGGTGGGTTGCGGCCCACTGGCCGGTTTTTTTCTGTTTTCTCTTTTTCTATTTCTTTTCTGATTTGAGTTTAATTTGAATTCCAGTTTGAATTTGAATTTTTGCAAAACATGCAACACGTCCAAAAAATTTTAAATTCCCCTCTTAACATGATTTTAGGGTCTTAACAAAATTTTGGGGTGTTACAGTCCCGGGCCCCCCCTTGTAAGCCACCCGAGTCTTGGCCTATAAAAGGCTCGGGTAGGCGACGTTAGCAAGGGTTCGCACTCCAGCAACTCATACGCTAGACATCAGTCATCCCCAAGCTCAGGACTCCGGTTCTGAGCAGCAAGCAATACAGCGAGCTCCTCAGCTCACAGTGGACGTAGGGTTTTACGCTCCGGCGGCCCGAACCACGTAAAACCCGCCGTGTCAAGCTTTTCCTTAACTCGTCCATATGCTTAAGCTCTGCGCAAGTGACTAGCCCCTCCGAAAAAGAACCTCCGCGGGCTGCCCAGTGCAGGTCCGGGGGAAGTGTCGACCGCACACTTCGACATAATCAATCTCAAAAGAAGAAGTGTGATGCATGCATATTCTCTTGATCTTTTCTCAATTTTTTATTTGAAAACTCAACATGTGAGCTGATCACTTGATTAATTTTTTATGATTAAAAGCACTTGTGAGCATGCAACAAGTTCAAAACAGCAAGAAAGTTCGATCATGACCAGATTTAGTGTAAGTAATTATTCCAATTACTAGTCATGGCAAAAACTACAAAATGTATAACATGAGTAATGTACTAAGAACTTTCAGCCTGTAAAAGGAATCACAAAGTCATATATGTATGAAACACTATGCTCATATTATTTTAGTTTCAGATTCACACATAGACTTTCAAAGTTTCAAAAACTCCCCCTCAATTTAAGCCATGAGGATGCATAACCCCTATTTCACTACGAATGAAACAAAAACGAGTGAAATCCAAAGGTTTTGTAAAAATATCAGCCAATTGTTGTTCGGTATCGACATGGTGAGGCACAATGTTTCCTTTTTCAACATTATCACGAAGAAAGTGATACCTAATGTCAATGTGCTTAGTTCTAGAGTGTTTCACGGGGTTTTTAGCAATACAAATTGCACTAGTGTTATCACAAAACAGTGGAACACTATCTAAATCAACCCCATAGTCCTTAAGTGTTTGAAGAATCCAAAGAATTTGTGAGCAAGCGCTAGCCGCAGCTACATATTCAGATTCGGCCGTGGATTGTGCAACTGAACTTTGTTTTCTAGAGGACCAAGCAACAAATGAATTACCAAGAAAATGACAAGCACCCGAAGTACTTTTCCTATCAATCCTACAACCCCCAAAATCAGCATCCAAAAAAGCTTTCAAAGAAACGGTTGAGGAAGAAGGAAGAAGAATGCCAAATTCTTGAGTTCCATGTTGGTACCTGAGAATCCTTTTGATGGCTTGGCGATGTGAAGCACGTGGAGAAGCTTGAAAACGTGCACAAAGACATATGCTGACGAGGGGGCCCAACCTCCATCACGGGGTCATGTCGCCTCGCCCGGGGATCGCATTGGGTGGTGCCGTGTTATGCGGCACGGAACAGCACACATATAAGGAACAATGTATTACATAAATCAAAGCGGAAGCCTTACAAATTGTTCTTTGTAAATAATTTACATAAAATAGCTACAGCGGAAGTCTATAAACAGCTCACGTGGAGTATCTAAGCAGCACTCGAGGAGGGGTCCAGCCCGCGGACTCCTCTCGCTAGCAACACGAAGACATGGCAGCGGCTAGGTTATCCAAGGGTGACAACTCGGAAGTTCACGAGTCTCACCGGACAAACTTCTTTATAGCGTCGAGGTTTACCTGCAAAACCACTTATATAGCAAGAGTGAGCACAAAGGCTCAGCAAGACTTAACCGTCTTTCCTAAGACATGAAACTCTACATGAAAGTAACCTAAGACTTAAGCCTGTCATTTGCGAAAAGACTTGCCTACGAGTTCATCCTTAACTTTCAGATTTTAGCCATAATAGTAGTGACCTTGCGCCCAGCAACATTGGAACTCCACAATAAAACAAGAAACGCTTCATTCCAATGTTACTTGTCCCAAGGTGAAAAATAAATTTAGTTTGCTCTATCTCTACTTCATACAAGGTTCTCATGCAGTTTAACATAATCATAGCAGCAATTATACTTTTGCAAACTGTTCCCACACAACTTGCTTACTACGTCACAACACAGTGAGCAAGCGGTACTCATAACCGCGAGGGACGGTTATTCGAATCAAACACTACCCGGATAACTCGACACATACGCCCGCCTCTGAAGACCCAACTCTGGCGTCCTTCATTACGTCGTATGTGGCAACCTTTCTCAGGACACTAAACTGTAGAACCGGTCGCGCCGTCTCGGGCTCATAGGTCTAACGAGACGATGTGGTATGCCTCTACAATCTAGTGAACCTGGTACATCGGTTTCCTGGTTCCCATATATCAGTAAGCATCCGGTACACAACTCAATACTTGCTCAGCGGGGCTGCATACGCTTCGGTCCTTGACCAACACGGGCAGAGCTACTCGATCAAGACCTCGTCTTGTCGCTACCTAACTCTCCTGCCCGGTCTCATCTTTAGAAACGTAAACTTTAGTTTGCCTCTCTTTCCAACCCCACTTATGTGATCCTAAAACAAAGCTCGCGAGTAGATTCCAACTACTCGTCTTCTACCGGATGTCCTAGCCTAATTAGCATTGCCTTATTTTACAGCGATGACACCTTTGTACCCTTGACCTCAGGGTTCATGTTTGGTTATGCAAGTGGAGTATCACACATCCTTGACCTAATGCACATACAAACCTTGACCAAATGTAGTGAACAAAGGGAAAACTTTAAAAACAACTTAAGTGCAAACCGGGGCTTGCCTTGGTTTTGCAGGTGACTAGAGTCAGATATTTGTGTAGTTAGTTTCTGCTGACTTGCAGCTCAATGTATGCCCTTCTTGCTCCTTGATTCCACTCTTCACGTATCCACGTTTAATCACTACACGTTATGAATATGCATACATGTTCCATTATAAAACCTTTTGCTAACAAGTGCTAAAGACAAGTTTTAAAACTGGAACTCTGTTTAAGAATTTAAAATAAAACTGGGTTGGTGGTTTGGGTGTGTGTTTAAGCACTATCATCAAGTGATGAGTGGGGTTTCGTCACTTGGGTGGGGATCAACTAATGAGCTTGAACAGGACATAATGATCCAGGGCTCCAATGGAGCTGGAGATTTTCTTGTGAGTTCCTTGTCACAAGAAAGTCCTCTGGACCAAAATTCAGAATGTTTCACTGATTAGGTCACCCAGAACAATTCCCTAAGAATTTAGGACTAAAAGAATTAATTCTGATTAAGCTTGCACTTTCATGCAAATCCAAGTGAACTACAATTTCATACACAGCTTAGGGAGCATGCATGAATTTTCCTAGGATTTTCGGAGCTAAGGAATGGCTAGAACTGAATTTCCATGTTTTGGAAATTCTCTGAAAATGTTTCTGTATTTATTTGAATACAGAAAATTGGAATTAGAATTAACCTAACTAAATCAACTCCAAATGAGCTGAAACTTTTACAGGGGTCTCCTAAAATCCTAAAGAATATCCTGGCAAATATTGGGG
Organism: Neostapfia colusana; assembly: GCA_030760725.1. NCBI lineage: Eukaryota > Viridiplantae > Streptophyta > Magnoliopsida > Poales > Poaceae > Neostapfia > Neostapfia colusana. Next base: position 98,249,389 of record JASWHV010000003.1, read on the forward strand.
AATTTTGGATAAACCAAACTCCCTCTAAAATTCTTTTGCTGAAAAGCTTTAAAGAATTTTCCAGATTTTTCTATTGGTTTTCATGCAGATTGGGTTGCATATTTGGATAGAGTTTTTCATCCTGAATCCAACCCAATTTGAATCACTAATTTTGGAGCTTCCTAGCAAAAATTATGCAGTTCTAAAGTTTGAACTGAATTTGGACTTCAAATTAATCACAGAATCGTTTAAACTCTGACTGCGGGCCCCTCGTACACGTGTCAACTGCGGGAACCCTGCCCCACGGGTTCACAGACTCATGCCCGCGTTGTCACAGCTTGATCCGAGGCCACAGAGAATCGCGTATGTTTAACTTCAGCCGCTGACGGGTGGGACTGACCACCTTCGTCTTCCTCCGGCTCCCGCACGACCCCCGCCGCCGGAGCTCGCCGGAAAACTTCGGAACCCGGTCCTCCGTTCGCTTCCCGTGCTCAAACTTGCCGTCAGCCCCTAATTTTGTGCGCTGAACACGGGGAGAGGGTTCCGCCACACCTACGTCGGCCCTAACCGAGCTCGCGACGGTGTGGCGGCTTAACCGAGCTTCGGCGACGTAGCGCCGCTGTTCTAGCTCGCCAAAAGCATGAAGGATTAGCGCTACAGCATCAGTGGAAGTTGTAGATCATCGACGTGTGCTCAATTTTGCTTGGAGAGGCCGCTAGCTATGCTGTCACCGTGCGCCCGAGGTGGTTTTTGCGGCGACAGTGTAAAAACTGGGCTTTCTTCGGCTAGGGTTGATGGAATCGGGCGCTTTTTGGTCGAGGAGGTCCGTAGGAGGCTGAGGATCATGACACCAGCGCACAACTGGAAGCCCTCACACCTCGGGGGAGAATTTCCCAGTCTTGAGCCAACGACCCGAAGAAACCGCCGTGAGTAAAACTCAAATTCCGGCTAGGTGGTCCCATGAACTGACCCCGAACTCGGTGGACAGCAAGGAGAGGTGGTAACCAACCTTATTCGTGGCTTTGTTGGGCGTGAAACACCGGAGGAGCTTGGTTTGAAGTCAAGTCGCCGAGGTTGGTCCGCCAGGGATGAACCGACTCGCCAAGGCGATTGCAGCCCGCTGCACCCTCGGAACTGGCTTTGACAGCTTCAGGGATCATGGGCGACGTTGCTTCCGAGCTCGTCCGGGTGTCCACGGCTCGGGGAGAGGGTTGACGACGGGAGCCCGAGCGTGTGGGCGGTACAGCGGCAAATACCCCTGAAAACGGCGCTGTGGCGAGGAGGAGGCTAGCTCGGACGTTTTCTCGGTGCTGTGAGGTGCACGCTCTCGGTGGGAGAACGATAAGGGCGAGGGGAACCGACGTCGAAGCAGCTCGGGAGCTGGCGGTCGCGTGGCTTCGGTGGTGCGCGCGCGCGCATTTGGTCCTTTGAGCGAAAACAGTGATCCGGTTTGAGTCTGAACAGAGAGACTGTTGCTTGTGTGCTAAGTTTTCCCCCACTCCTTAATGACAATTGGGTCCCACTCACCTCCTCTCCTAAATATCCCAATTTTTGGCACATTGTAAACTTCAGCTCTGAGGAACTTAAATCCAAAAGTCATTTGGCAATTTGATAAGTTATTCCTCAGTTTTGAGTTTAAATTTAAATTTGGATGAAATTTACAAGTTCCTTTGATATTCCTATCAAAGCACCTCCAAATTTGCTCCCAATTTACCCCCTCTACAATTTGAACCAGGGGAGTTTGAATATGCCCTCTGATCTTTTAGTTGGTCATTGCAAATATAACTTTTTAAACAACAGTTTGAATTTCCTCCTTTGAACATGCCCTCCTTCTTTTTGAAGTGCACCTCTTAATTCAAACTGAATTCAAAGTTTTATTGCACATGCCAACACTTTCATGAGGAACACAAAAGTTTTTGTAAGTCCCATTTCTTGTATTCAAACTCAACTTTATTCATAGCTCAAGTTTTCTATTTACAAGTTTTGGGACTTTTACATTCCTTCCCCCTTAAAAAGAATCTTGTCCCGAGATTCATGATTAAGGACAAAGTGGAGAGGACAGCTACTCAACATACGCCTCTAACAACTCCGGATGATTGCGTTGCAGAAACTCCTCGCTTTCCCATGTAGCTTCGTCGGATGTGTGACTTTCCCATAGCACCTTGAAAAATTGCAGTGTCCGATTCCTGGTTTCGCGAGTCCTTTCATCAACTATCTGACACGACCCCATTGGTCCTGTCGAGCCAGGATCACGCTGAGTGGTGCTGCGTTGCACAGCACCGTATAACACACGTCAAAGGTACAAAGCGGAAGTGAAATTTTTATTACGTAAACAAGTTATGAACATGTTTACATCAAAATAAGTTCAGTCTACACTCGCGGGCATAGACTAAGCATCAAGTGCACGTTCAGCCCTTGAACGCGTCCTTGCTAGCACACACACACACACACTAACTCTGCGGCGTGCACGACTCCTACTCGACGGGGTTCCCCTCCTGGGGTTCCGTCTCCTCTTCGGGAGTCCCTTCCTCATAGAACCCTGCAAAAGCTTCAAACACAAGCAGTGAGCACGAAGGCTCAGCAAGTCTGACCCGTCTCACCTAAACATGGAACTTCTACATGAGGGGTGGTGGGTACATGAGGTAAAATCATTTGGAAAGGACTCGCCTAATTAGTAGAACCTTACTTTCAGGTTTTAGCAGCAGGTTGTGGAGAACCTTACGCTAAGGCACATGAGAGAGCCGCAATCAAACAAGAAATGCATTGCTCTCATGTACTTTGCCCAAAGTTGAAAAGAACTTTAGTTAGCTCTAAACTACAGCAATCCATTAGCAAACAAGTCCATCTTTCAATCAGCAACATTTTTAACATGTAACTAACCTGTTCTTTCTACGTCACGGTACAGTAAACAAGTGGTACTCACTGACCGCGAGGGACGTCGATTATAATCGATTTACACCTACATGATAAGAGCAATATATGTATCAATTTAAATGCCTTTGTATTAACTTTTAAGTTGTGAAGTCTATAACCCTTGCTAGACAGACCTAATGACTGTGAAACTTTTACTGTGGCTTGGTTACAACCTAAACCGAGACTTGGTCAAGTTTTAGTTGCAGCAAAGCTCATTTGAGCCCTCCACAATTAATTATGTCCTTGACCTTAATTGGAACTCTTAGGGTGTTCTAGGAATTTTCATGAAACAAACTATGACTTTCTGAAAACTATATTTTCAGAGGGTTCTAATGGAGTTGGTCTCACTTAATTTGAAGGTTCCTAGCTAAAGTTATGAGCTAAACAATTTCAGAGAAAATTCTGAAAATGTTTCTGAACATTTTCTATTTTCTCTGGAACAGTTTCACTAATCACACTATTAGGTGGATCAGATGAGCTCAAATGGATCTGAAATTTTTATGGTAGTTCAGGGATATTTTGGTGAACATCCCAGCAAATTTTCAGGATTTTCCTCCAAAGGATTCTCCAGATAAAATTCCTAACAGTTTAAATTTTGAGGAATTAATTCTGGAGAATTAAGGGTTTTCATGAAGTGAAACTTGATTTGCTGGAAAGTACTCGGAGAGCTGAATCTAGCAAAATTTGGTTCACTCAATTTGGAGCTTTCTAGCTAAAGTTATGAGGATTTGAAGTTTGAAGGAAATCTGAAAATCGGGGAAAAGTTTAAACTCGCGCGTAGGCCCAGGGGACACGCGTCGCACGCCGAGGCGACAGCACACCGCGGCCCATAATGATTTTGCGTGCCAGCACACCCGATCCTGGCCACAGCCGGATCCCGATTCAAAATATCTCACGCTGACAGCTGGGGTCCACCCCCTTCTTCAACCTAGCGACGCCCGCGCTCCGCCGCCGAGGGACCTCGCCGGAGAGCTCGCCGCCGGCTTCTGTACAGATCCAAACTTCTCGATTCTGGCCGCCCCTGCCTACTTTTACTCGGGGAACAGGATTCTAGGGTCAGCTGCTCATGACAATGGCCGGAGCATGGTCGGCGACGAGCCGCCACCTCGGAACGACTTCGGCCATGTCGGCTGACTTCCCTAGCACCTCAACTACTTGGGAAACCGGTCGGGGAGCACCAGTGGACCTCAGAGAAGGTCGACATGAGCTCGAGGCAGCTCGGGGAAGGCCCGAAATAGGTCCTCACCGTGCGCCCGACGCCGCCCGTTTTATTCCGCCATTGGTAGACCTCAAATTACGCCGGGTACAGAGGTTCTCCGGCCCAGAGTTGTGAAGGCAACTTGTGCGTTACCGTGTCTAGCTCGTGTGGGAGCGGCTTGAAGCCCTCTAATCCTTTCTAGAGCACGAATTAAACAGAATCGTACCCGAAGGTCGTTCTGCACACAGAAAGGGGAAAGTGGAAATTCGCCGCCGGTGAGCAACCACTCGAGCTGTGGCTCGGGGATGAGCAGCACCGGTCACCAGCGCGCCCAAGGGTGCCTTGGCTCGGGCATGACAATGCCCTGGTTGGGCTGTCCACCAGAGCCAGGGGTGCGGTGGTTCCAAGTCCCGAATTTGATCTTTCGGCACAGCCGATATCAATCGGTTTCAACCGAATTCTAGCAACGGGGAGGACGGAGGAAGGTCTCTAGTACCTTGCTGGGTCTCTGGAGTGGACGGAGGGAGCTGTGATCCGCGTTCTCCGATCAATTCCGAGCTGCAAAAAACTTCGGCCGGCGCTGAGTTCTTGCGGGGAAGAACGGCGATTCCTCGGCCGAGGAGGGGGGCAGGCGCCTTAAGAAGGCTCTGCACCGCCTCGCGCCCACGCGTGGGCAAGCAGCTGCTGGCGCGGCGGCTGCCCTCGGTGGCGATCACAGCTGCGGCTCGGCGACCCGAGTGAGAAAAGTCTCAGTCGGTTTGATCTGAGCAGTGGCTGACTTGTGGGTCCCACTTCCTGTTTTAACCTCTGAAATTTACTCCTAATCACTGTTGTAAACAGTGAACCCCATAGTACCCCTGGTAATTCAAATTATTCACCCATGAACCATTTGAATTGATCAAAGTTCAAATTGGGTTTGGTTTGAGTGAATTTCAGCACAAGTGCAGTTTTGAATTCAAATGAAGTTTGAATTTGTGCCACTTAGCTCATGTCAAGATCAACTCCAAATGGAGTGAAAATTGGTGTGTGGGCTCACAAAAATGTTGCTGGGTAAGAATATGCCTCCTACTTTTAAATTCATGGGATAAAAACAGTTTGAATTTGAATATGGTTTCAAACTGCCCTCTTCCTAATTATACCCAAAATGACCTCAAAAGGTTTTGAATTTGGGTGAAACTTGGCATGGACATCCTTAGCAAAGTGTAGGAGTTTTCATATGTCCAGCCCATCTACATCACATGTGGGAAATACCACTTTTGCAATATGTGAGTTTGTTCTCTAATGAGCATGTTCATAATTGTTACTTGCTCTTCATTTGTGTTCATCATCCTTCCTCACATGAGGTGTGTGGTGTGGTGATGAACACTGCAAATGTGTTTCAAAAACTGAGGCCCTTACACTATCCGGGTTGGTCGCTCAACATAAGTGAGGTCCGGCTTCAAATCTGTTATGTCTCCCGTGAGAATCTACGTTGGAACTTTCACACACTTCCGCAACTGAGATATGTGGAAGACGTTATGAACTCCGGCTAAGGTTGCCTGCAGCTCCAAACGGTAAGCCACAGGTCCACACCTTTCAATGACAATGAAGGGACCGATAAAACGGGGAGCTAATTTTCCTTTCACTCCGAATCGGTGAATGCCCTTCATAGGAGATACGCGGAGGTATACGTGGTCCCCAACATGGAAGTCTAGAGGACGACGTCTCTTATCCGCATAGCTCTTTTGTCTGGACTGAGCGGCTTTAAGATTTGTTTGAATAAGCCGTACCCGCTCTTCCGCTTCATTTACGAGATCAATCCCGTAAATAACTCTCTCGCCGGCTTCATACCAGTTCAAGGGTGTGCGGCACTTCCGGCCGTAGAGAGCTTCGTAAGGTGCCATTTTTATGCTCGCTTGATACCCATTATTATAAGCAAATTCCGCCAACGGTAGATGATCATCCCATCGCTTACCGTGGTGAATGGCACATGCTCGAAGCATGTCTTCGAGAACTTGGTTCACCCTCTCCGTTTGCCCATCGTTTTGAGGATGATATGCGGAGCTTCTAATCAATTTGGTCCCCAGCGATGCATGTAGCTGCTCCCAGAAACGAGCAACGAACAATGCGCCTCGATCGGAGATGATCGTTCGGGGAACTCCATGTAGGCATAATATTCTTGCAATATATAACTCTGCATACTTCTTGGCATGGTATCCCATATGCACCGGGATTTAATGGGCTGACTTGGTTAACCAATCCACGATTACCCAAACCGAGTCATGCTTATTAGCCGCGAGAGGTAGTCCAACAAAAAAGTCCATACTAATATCCTCCCACTTCCATGCCGGAACACTTAGCGGTTGTAGGGTTCCTGCCTTCTTCATGTGGTCGGCTTTAACTCGCCGACACGTATCACATTCTGATACGTATTTAGCAACTTCTCTCTTCATCCGGGTCCACCAGAATTTAGTCCTCAATTCTTGGTACATCTTGTTGCTGCCCGGATGAATAGAAAATTTGGATAAGTGAGCCTCATCCAAAATTTTCTTCCGCAGCCTCATATCACGGGGTACGACTATCCGGTCCTTGAACCATAGAGTGTCTTCATCATCTAACGGGAAACATTTCATTTCCCCATTCTTCAATCTCCTTCTGATATGAGCCATGCCCTTGTCTTTCTTTTGAGCTGCCACAACCTCCTCTTTTATTGTGGGTATGAGGGCTAGGTTATGCAGAGCTCCATATGGAACCAAGTAAAGACTTGGTTCTTCCTCTTCCATCGGCGTAATGGTCAGGTTACGAATATGAGACTTCCGGCTGACTGCATCGGCAACCACATTTGCCTTGCCCGGATGATAATGAATTTCAATCTCATAGTCCTTGATCAGCTCCAACCATCGCCGTTGCCGCATATTCAACTCTTTCTGAGTGAATATGTACTTCAAACTTTTGTGGTCAGTGTAGAGATGAACCAGATTTCCCAATAGGTAATGTCTCCACATCTTCAAAGCTAATACCACGGCAGCAAGCTCGAGATCATGAGTTGGATAATGTTGCTCATGATTCCGTAATTGCCGTGATCCATATGCGACCATGCGTCCTCCTTGCATGAGTACACAACCAAGCCCGACGCCGGATGCATCACAATAAACATCAAAAGGCTTGGTTGTATCCGGTTGCGCTAGAACCGGGGCTGTTGTGAGGTGTTTCACCAACGCTTGAAAAGCTTCCTCACATGGCTTGCTCCAATCATATTTGATGCCCTTCTTCAGTAGCTCCGTCATAGGTTTGGAGATTTTTGAGAAGCTCGGGATGAACCTCCAATAATATCCCGCCAAACCCAAGAAGCTACGAACTTCATGGACTGATGTTGGAGACTTCCATTTCAGCACTTGTTCAATCTTGCTTGGATCAACAGCAATGCCTTTCGCTGAAATAATGTGTCCAAGAAATGGCACTTGGTTGATCCAGAATTCACATTTACTAAACTTTGCATAGAGTTTGTGATCTCTCAGTCGTTGGAGCACAATATGCAAATGTTGAGCGTGTTCCTCTTCAGATTTGGAATAGACCAAGATGTCGTCGATGAAGACCACGACGAACTGATCCAGCTCCGGCATGAACACCGAGTTCATAAGATACATAAAGTGGGCCGGAGCATTGGTCGACCCAAATGACATGACAAGATACTCATAGAGTCCATATCTTGTCGAGAATGCTGTTTTCGGGACATCTTCCGTGAGAATCTTGATTTGATGATATCCCAACCTTAAGTCCATCTTGGAGAAGACTTTAGCACCCACTAGCTGATCGAAGAGGATATCAATCCTTGGTAGTGGATACTTGTTCTTTATGGTCACAGCATTTAAAGGACGATAATCGACGCATAGCCTCAGCGTCTCATCCTTCTTTTTCACAAACAAAGCTGAGCAACCCCATGGTGATGAACTTGGACGAATAAACCCCTTGAGTTGCTTCTTCAGCTCGGCTAATTCATTCGGAGCCATTTTGTATGGTCTCCGAGAGATCGGCGTGGTTCCCGGTATCAACTCTATTTTGAATTCCACCACGCGCTCAGGTGGTAAGCCTGGAAGATCTTCGGGAAACACGTCCGGATATTCACGGACTACCGGAATGTCTTCTAACTTGCACACCTCGGCATTACATACTTCCGGGCTTTTAGAAACCGCTTCGCCGAGATACAAAGTTTGACGTCCGTGAAGTGGAGAGTCCAAGTGAACACTCCTGTTCTCGATGTCCAGGACAGCCTTATGGAAGGTCAACCATGATATTCCCAATATGGCATTGATTCCCTGGTCTTCGAGAATGATGAGGGTGGTAGGATAAATTTTTCCACCCAAGCAAAGTGGTGCTCGAGAAACAACTTCATTAGTTGAGATGTCTCCACCTGGCGAATGAATAAGGTAAGAATCTTTTGTGACAGTTGTCGAGATCTGATCCTGGATCACCGTTGCCCTGCTAATGAAGTTATGTGTCGCACCAGAGTCGAATAAAATGACAACCGGCTTGTCATTTAAGGTGAACCTGCCGGCAAGAACAGGTCCTCCCTTTGGCAGATCATCAACTGACACATAATTGACTGTCCCCACTTTGGACATAGCTTTTCTTGGCTGTCCAAGATCACTCTGTGGAACTGGACCCGCAGACACATTGTTGCTGCTCGATTCAGTAGCTTCATTGACATTGTGAAGTGGGACAGCACTTGGTTTAGCTGTGAAATCACCTTGTTCACCTTCAACCTCTGGAGGGTAATAATATTCTAGTGCACTTTGTTGATACTGAGGTGCATGAGAAACAAGTTGTTGCTGCGGTGGAGGTGAATAAGACCTCTGTGGAGTAGAAGAGTCGTCACACTCCCAGAATGATTGCACCTCTTGTGGAATCTCTCGACCGGAAGGTGAACGGATTACCAACCGATACTTCTGAGGTAGACGATTGTCTTCATCTTGTGATGAGTCCCTCTCCCTCTTTTCTTTGAGGTAAAGGTTGGAATAATATTCTTGAGCAATAGCACAGCTCACGAACTCATCAAAATTCTCTTGGCTAACTTGAGCCAATTCACATCGCAGCCTAGCAGTCAGCCCTCGATAAAAATGATAACCCTTCATGGATGGTGATTTCACATAGTGAGGGACATATTGAGCTAAGCGATTGAATTCTTTCGCATACTCAATAACGCTCATGTCCCCTTGCTTCAGACTCCAGAATTCATCCAGACTGGTTTGCATTATGCCCGCAGGAATAAAACGAGCACGAAATGCAGCCTGGAACTCCGCCCATGTGACATGATGCCCTGCTGGTTGGACAGCAAGGTAGTCTGCCCACCATGCTCCAGCAAAGCCGTGAAGCTGTTGAGCGGCATATAGAGTCTTCGAGAATTCGTCACATCGGATCAACCCAAGCTTGGACTCAATGACACGTAACCAGTGATTTGCTTCACAATGGTCAGCCGCCTCGAAGAATACCGGCGGTTGTGTCGCCAAGAAATCCAGGTACGTGCTCTGGGTTGGCATGTGATGTTGAGATTCTCGATTTATGCCTTGCTGAACTAGAGTTTGGAGGGTTTCATTTATCTTCGCCATAATTTCAGCCAATCCGGTTGGCGATGACTCTTGTGATGAAGTCGAGTCATTCCCACCTCGACTTGAACCTCCAAGCTCCATTTAAGAACGTGTGCGTACCATACTGCACAAAACAAAATTTTGAGTCAATCAAAATTCTATCTCAGTAGTAAGTAAAGATAAGTAAAACATGAACATGTCATGAACTTTATGAAAGCATAACCACATTCATGTTTAAACAAATCTTATGTACGCTAAGCTAATCAGCGGGACTACCCTGACCAGCTCACACAAACTCCAAATTTTACTCAAGTTATCAACAGATTCTTGACTTGAGTTCAACACCAAAGTTTTAGTAAACTTCAGTATCTTTCCAATGAGTACTTATAGGCTTCTTAAAGATTTTTCTACAGGAAGTTATGGCTTAAAAACAGAAAGGTCCAGAGAGGTTTTTGCTACTGTCCTGGTTTGAACAGTTTGCCTTCAACTGGACATTTCACCAACTTAAAGAGTGATTTTTCTCTGGAGGTCTACAAAGAAATTGTAGACCACTTGAAAATATTTCCAGAACTGTATCATACAGCTTAATTGGGTCAATCTACTCAGAGTTATGCTCTGTTAAATTCCAGCAAGAATTTCTGCCAGAAACAGGGCACTCTGTTTTTGAAAACTTTGACACCTAGTTATACTCTCATTTGAATCTTAGCTCAAAATAAGAGTTCAGTAGCTAATACTTGTTTCAAACTTCCGTTTCTAGTTGAAAGTTAGTTCATGACTCATTTCTTCAAAGGGAAAAGGTTATTAAGTGTAGTACGGTGTCGATGCACCGTAAGACACATGTCGGTACTACGTAGCCTCACCAAAAGAAAATTCTAAACCGGATTATACCGGCATATACGTATTATCAGTGGCACTAAGACGGTCTCTCGCACACGTGTACTACACGGGATAAGTACGTGGTTAGTACCTGCAGAAGAACACTCAATAGTGGTGCACTCAAGGGTTGTTTCATCTCAGGCAGTTCCATATTGAAAGTAAATACAAACGCCCGTATCATTGTCATACGGCCGTCCTTGAGTTAAGCCACGTCTCAAGGCACGTGATCGTGTTTCAACACCACATGACGGGGAACCCGAGTATGTCATGAACGGGTCATCACGGTTGGGAATGTTATCAACCCAACGGATACCACCTACTGCCCTGCAGGGCACGCCGATGGCAAGCGCTGTGTATGTCCTCCTGGGCTACTTCCAGAAGAACACACTATCGAGTTACTGACCACACGATGGGGTCTCCACTTACTTGCCTAATGCACGCTAGGGATCAGCATTTCATATGAACTCAGGAACATGGAGAGTCCAGGAGTTCATATTGACATCTCACACCAAGCTGTGAGATCTTTCCCTGAACCACATTCCTCGTCAAGGGAGCTAACCGAAATTGAACCGCTTTCGGTGGCGTTCCTTACCATTCTTACCAGAACGTAGGTGCGTCGTTGCATAATCAATCTTTCAGAATTATAACAAGTAAGTTAGCAATGCCACTTTAAGTAACTATACTACTATAGTCCTTATGTGGGCCTAATATCGTTTCCTCACCGTATCCTAAGTTTTTGTCGTAATACGATCCTTATTCCGTGCGCTATTACCAATGCGGCTCTGATACCACGCTGAGTGGGGCCCGACCTTGATCACGGGGACAGGGTGCCTCGCCCGGGGATCACATTGGCTGGTGCCGTGTTATGCGGCACCGAACAGCACACATATAAGGAACAATGTATTACATAAATCAAAGCGGAAGCTTTACAAATTGTTTTTTGTAAATAATTTACATAAAATAGCTACAGCGGAAGTCTATAAACAGCTCACGTGGAGTATCTAAGCAGCACTCGAGGAGGGGTCCAGCCCGCGGACTCCTCTCGCTAGCAACACAAAGACATGGCAGTGGCTAGGTTATCCAAGGGTGACATAACTCGGAAGTTCCCGAGTCTCACCGGACAACCTTCTTTATAGCGTCGAGGTTTACCTGCAAAACCACTTATATAGCAAGAGTGAGCACAAAGGCTCAGCAAGACTTAACCGTCTTTCCTAAGACATGAAACTCTACATGAAAGTAACCTAAGACTTAAGCCTGTCATTTACGAAAAGACTCGCCTACGAGTTCATCCTTAACTTTCAGATTTTAGCCATAATAGTAGTGACCTTGCGCCCAGCAACATTGGAACTCCACAATCAAACAAGAAACGCTTCATTCCAATGTTACTTGTCCCAAGGTGAAAAATAAATTTAGTTTGCTCTATCTCTACTTCAAACAAGGTTCTCATGCAGTTTAACATAATCATAGCAGCAATTATACTTTTGCAAACTGTTCCCACATAACTTGCTTACTACGTCACAACACAGTGAGCAAGCGGTACTCATAACCGCGAGGGACGGTGATCCGAATCAAACACTACCCGGATAACTCGACACATACGCCCGCCTCTGAAGACCCAACTCTGGCGTCCTTCATTACGTCGTATGTGGCAACCTTTCTCAGGACACTAAACTGTAGAACCGGTCGCGCCGTCTCGGGCTCATAGGTCTAACGAGACGATGTGGTATGCCTCTACAATCCAGTGAACCTGGTACATCGGTTTCCTGGTTCCCATATATCAGTAAGCATCCGGTACACAACTCAATACTTGCTCAGCGGGGCTGCATACGCTTCGGTCCTTGACCGACACGGGCAGAGCTACTCGATCAAGACCTTGTCTTGTCGCTACCTAACTCTCCTGCCCGGTCTCATCTTTAGAAACGTAAACTTTAGTTTGCCTCTCTTTCCAACCCTAATTATGTGATCCTAAAACAAAGCTCGCGAGTAGATTCCAACTACTTGTCTTCTACCGGATGTCCTAGCCTAATTAGCATTGCCTTATTTTACAGCGATGACACCTTTCTACCCTTGACCTCAGGGTTCATGTTTGGTTATGCAAGTGGAGTATCACACATCCTTGACCTAATGCACATACAAACCTTGACCAAATGTAGTGAACAAAGAGAAAACTTTAAAAACAACTTAAGTGCAAACCGGGGCTTGCCTTGGTTTTTCAGGTGACTAGAGTCAGATATTCGTGTAGTTAGTTTCTGCTGACTTGCACCTCAATGTCTGCCCTTCTTGCTCCTTGATTCCACTCTTCACGTATCCACGTTTAATCACTACACGTTATGAATATGCATACATGTTCCATTATAAAACCTTTTGCTAACAAGTGCTAAAGACAAGTTTTAAAACTGGAACTCTGTTTAAGAATTTAAAATAAAACTGGGTTGGTGGTTTGGGTGTGTGTTTAAGCACTATCATCAAGTGATGAGTGGGGTTTCGTCACTTGGGTGGGATCAACTAATGAGCTTGAACAGGACATAATGATCCAGGGCTCCAATGGAGCTGGAGATTTTCTTGTGAGTTCCTTGTCACAAGAAAGTCCTCTGGACCAAAATTCAGAATGTTTCACTGACTAGGTCACCCAGAACAATTCCCTATGAATTTAGGCCTAAAGGAATTAATTCTGATTAAGCTTGTACTTTCATGCAAATCCAAGTGAACTACAATTTCATACACAGCTTAGGGAGCATGCATGAATTTTCCTAGGATTTTCGGAGCTAAGGAATGGCTAGAAATGAATATCCAAGTTTTGGAAATTCTCTGAAAATGTTTCTGAATTTATTTGAATACAGAAACTTGGAATTAGAATTAACCTAACTAAATCAACTCCAAATGAGCTGAAACTTTTACAGGGGTCTTCTAAAATCCTAAATAATATCCTGGCAAAATTTGGGGAATTTTGGATGAACCAAACTCCCTCTAAAATTCTTTTGCTGAAAAGCTTTAAAGAATTTTCCAGAATTTTATATTGGTTTTCATGCAGATTGGGTTGCATATTTGGATAGAGTTTTTCATCCTGAATCCAACCCAATTTGAATCACTAATTTTGGAGCCTCCTAGCAAAAGTTATGCAGTTCTAAAGTTTGAACTGAATTTGGACTTCAAATTAATCACAGAATTGTTTAAACTCTGACTGCGGGGCCCTTGTACACGTGTCAACTGCGGGAACCCTGCCACACGGGGTCACAGACTCATGCCCGCATTGTCACAGCTTGATCCGAGGCCACAGAGAATCCCGTATGTTTAACTTCAGCTGCTGACGGGTGGGACCGGCCACCTTCATCTTCCTCCGGCTCCCGCGCGACCCCCGCCGCCGGAACTCGCCGGAAAACTTCGGAACCCGGTCCTCCGTTCACTTACCATGCTCAAACTTGCCATCAGCCCCTAATTTCGTGCGCTGAACACGGGGAGAGGGTTCCCCCACACCGACGTTGGTCCTAACCGAGCTCGCGACGGTGTGGCGGCTTAACCGAGCTTCGGCGACGTAGCGCCGCTGTTCTAGCTCGCCAAAAGCACGAAGGATTAGCGCTACAGCATCAGTGTAAGGTGTAGATCATTGACGTGTGCTCAATTTTGCTTGGAGAGGCCGCTAGCTATGCTGTCACCGTGCGCCCGAGGTGGTTTTTGCGGCGACAGTGTAAAACTGGGCTTTCTTCGGCTAGGGTTGATGGAATCGGGCGCTGTTTGGTCGAGGAGGTCCGTAGGAGGCTGAGGATCATGACACCAGCACACAACTGGAAGCCCTCACACCTCGGGGGAGAATTTCCCGGTCTTGAGCCGCCGACCCGAAGAAACCGCCGTGAGTAAAACTCAAATTCCGGCTAGGTGGTCCCATGAACTGACCCCGAACTCGGTGGACAGCAAGGAGAGGTGGTAACCAACCTTATTCGTGGCTTTGTTGGGCGTGAAACACCGGAGGGGCTTGGTTTGAAGTCAAGTCGCCGAGGTTGGTCCGCCGGGGAAGAACCGACTCGCCGAGGCGATTGCAGCCCGCTGCACCCTCGGAACTGGCTTTGACAGCTTCAGGGATCGTGGGTGACGTTGCTTCCGAGCTCGTCTGGTTGTCCACGGCTCGGGGAGAGGGTTGACGACGGGAGCCCGAGCGTGTGGGCGCGGCGGCGGCAAAAGCCCCTGGAAACGGCGCTGTGGGGAGGAGGAGGCTAGCTCAGACGTTTTCTCTGTGCTGTGAGGTGCACGCTCTCGATGGGAGGACGATAAGGGCGAGGGGAACCATCGTCAAAGCATCTCAGGAGCTGGCGGTCGCGTGGCTTCGGTGGCGCGCGCGCGCGCGTTCGGTCCGTCGAGCGAAAACAGTGATCCGGTTTGAGTCTGAACAGAGAGACTGTTGCTTGTGTGCTAAGTTTTCCCCCTCTCCTTAATGACAATTGGGTCCCACTCACCTCCTCTCCTGAGGAACTTAAATCGAAAAGTCATTTGGCAATTTGATAAGTTATTCCTCAGTTTTGAGTTTAAATTCAAATTTGGATGAAATTTACAAGTTCCATTGATATTCCTATCAAAGCACCTTCAAATTTGCTCTCAATTTGCCCCCTCTACAATTTGAACCAGGGGAGTTTGAATATGCCCTCTGATCTTTTAGTTGGTCATTGCAAATATAACTTTTTAAACAACAGTTTGAATTTCCTCCTTTGAACATGCCCTCCTTTTTGAAGTGCACCTCTTAATTCAAACTGAATTCAAAGTTTTATTGCACATGCCAACACTTTCATGAGGAACACAAAAGTTTTTGTAAGTCCCATTTCTTGTATTCAAACTCAACTTTATTCATAGCTCAAGTTTTCTATTTACAAGTTTTGGGACTTTTACAGCTGAATTGTATGTCTGGTCTTGACGCCGTGAGATACAAAAGTGATCCAATCATACTTCTGTATTCTTTTTTATCGACCGGGTCACCATCTTCGTCAGGTTCAAGTGTTGTTGCTGTTCCCATTGGTGTCCGAAGAGGCTTGCATTTGTCCATGTTGAAGTGCTTAATAAGGTCCTTTGTATACTTAGTTTGATGCACAAAAGTCCTTCTTTTGTTTGCTTGATTTGCAGCCCAAAAAGTATGTGAGTTCTCCCATCATACTCATCTCAAATTCTGAACTCATCATAGCTGAAAACTTGGACACGAGATCATGAGAAGCACAACCAAAGATAATATCATCCACATACACTTGAACGAATAATGAGTCTTTGCCATGCTTAAGTACAAAAAGAGTTTTATCAACCTTGCCCATGGTAAACCCCTTTTCAAGTAAGAATGTTTTTAACCTATCATACCATGCTCTAGGGGCTTGTTTTAGACCGTACAAGGCTTTGGACAGTTTGTAAACATGATTAGGAAAATTTAGATTTTCAAAACCCGGTGGCTGCTCAACATAAACCTCCTCCTCTATGTAGCCATTAAGAAAAGCACTTTTAACATCCATTTGATATAACTTGAAACCTTTAGATGCAGCAAATGCTAATAAAATTCTTAAAGCTTCTAATTTAGCAACAGGAGCAAATGTTTCATCAAAATCTAGACCTTCAATTTGAGTGAAACCTTGAGCAACCAACCTAGCTTTATTCCTAACCACAACCCCATCCTCACTTTGCTTATTTTAAATATCCATTTAGTTCCAATTAATGTGTGACCTTGAGGTGGAGGTACAAGTTTCCAAACATTATTTCTTTCAAAATTTTCTAACTCTTCTTGCATGGCATTAATCCAAGATTCATTAGTGAGTGCGTGTGATATATCCTTGGGTTCAAAAGAAGCAACAAAAGCAGAATGAGCATGAGAGTTTGGATCGCAAAACCTGGACCGAGTGACTCGTTCATGCAAGCTTCCAATGATTTGTTGTGGAGGATGACTTTTGAGTACTCGGAGGGGAGTAGACACTTCACAAGCACCTTCTTATTCATGTTCGGACCTTTGATTAGGAGAGCTTGTTGATTGAGGAAGTTCCGAAACAGCAGTAGTGACTGTTGGTGCTGGTTGTGGTGCAAAATCAGCAGCTTGATCGTTATTTACTTCCGAGTTTTCGGGCAGCAGCACCACTTCTTCATCTTCTTCAATAAAAATATTCTCCCCCTGCGGATATGGATCCGGACCTGCAATAACGGAGCTAGTACTTGGGCTAGCTTCATCAAAAGAAACCTCGCAAGTCTCCACAATTTTGTTATTGTCAAGTAAAAGCACACGGTAGCCTCTAGTATGAGATGGATAACCAAGAAACATGCCATCAACAGATCTAGCTTCAAATTTATCAAGATTACCATGTTTCTTAACAAAGCATTTGCAACCAAAAACCCTAAAGTGTGTAACAGTAGGCCTATGTCCAAACCGGAGGTCATATGCGGTTTTTCCAAGCTTAGCACGCAAGAAAACACGATTTGAGACATAACAAGCGGTTGCAATTGCATCAGCCCAAAATTTCCTAGGAGTTTGATATTCATCAAGCATAGTCCTAGCCATCTCAACTAAGGTCCTGTTCTTTCTTTCTACGACACCATTTTGTTGTGGTACATAGGGTGAAGAGTATTGATGATCTATTCCATTTTCAGCACAAAAGTGATCAAAGGATTGGTTTTTAAATTCAGTTCTGTTATCACTTCTAATTGCTTTTAATGATCCTGGGTGATCAATAGATAATCTAAGAAATAAAGTTCTAAAATGACTAAAAGCTTCATTCTTAGATGCCATAAAATAAACCCAAGAATATCTGGAATAATCATCAACAATCACAAGCACATACCATTTACCTCCGAAGGATTGAACACGTGCCGGACCTACTGTGTCAAGATGTAAAAGTTGTCCCGGTTCAGCTGTCATGGTCATTGTGAGAGGAGCATGTGAACCTGCAACAAACTTAGCATGTCTACAAGAAGAGCACACAATATCATTGTCCTTTTTAAGCTTCGGCAGCCCACGTATGCGATCGAGAGCACTAACACGAGTGATATGATCAAAGCCTATGTGACCAAGTCTACGATGCCAAAAATATAGATCCTTTGTATCATTAGCAACTAGACACCGATGCTTAGAAGTTGACAAATCAAAATCAGCTTTAAAAACTCTTCCAAACCTTGACATGTTAAACAAAAGCTCACCTTTTGAAGCTACAACCTTGCAGCATTTTTTAGCAAAGCTAACCTCTAGATTTTCATCTAGCAATTGTGAAACCGAAAGCAAGTTGTATTTCAAATTTTTAACAAGTGCCACATCTTTCGAAGTGTAGAGATTGTTTATTCTGACCGAACCTTTAGCAATTATGGGAGTAGAAGAGTTATCGGCGAAAGTAACATTTTCTACACGTGACACAAAAGAGAGAGAGGAGAACCATTCTTTGTTACCGGTCATGTGGCGTGCGCAACCTGAATCCACAATCCAAATGTTCTCCTTCTTCAAACATGAAACCTACACAGCAGCACAATACGTCGATGACTCAATACTGGGGTTAGTTAAAAGACTTTTAGGAATCCAGTACTGAGTCACACGACGTCCAGCAGGAATAACACGCGAAAGCTGAGAAGGTACAGCAGGTTTATGAGCCAAACATCGAAAATTTTTGTTCCCAACTACTGACTTAGAAGATGTGTTATATGTAGCACAAAAAACAGTAGGTCCGGGAGCAAGTTTTTGACTCATTACAGCAGGTTGCAAGCTCCGAACATTCGGTCTAGCAGATTTTGCTTGGTTGTTATGTGATCTAGCAAGTATTCTTTGTTTCTTATCGTGTTTAGCTAGTGTATAACAAAAATCCATGACATGACCATCTCTACCACAGTAGGTACAATGAAAAATAACCTTATTATCATGTCTAGATGAGCAAGCAACACGTTTATAGAACCCGAATGGGACAGTACTCCTGCAGATTTGAAAAACACCTCTTTTTGTCTAGGAGCTGTTTGAATCAAACCGCTTCCTAATGACTTTACAACTTTAGGTGAGTGTGCCTTAGCAGGAGCATGAGAAGTAAAACCTAAACCAGTTTTATCATTACAAGACTTGGAAGAATTCAGCAGCAAGTTTAGGTTCTTATTTGCATTAGAAAACCGATCTAGTGTCCTATGCATGTCATCAAGTTTATTGGACAGATCAAAGCAGTTTTCACATGAAGTTCTTCCTTTTAGTTTGCAATTTGAACAATATTTAACTTCATGCACACGTAAAGCATTGTTGAAAATAGAAATCTCATTCATAGCATCATTTAGTTTCTTATTCAGATCATCACATGAAGAACAACGCAAATCAATTGTAGAACAACAAGCATCTTTCAAATTTTTATCATTAAGTGCAGCATGCTCTTTGTTCTTTTCAATTTCAAGTTCAAGTTTATCAAGTGTAGATGCGTGTGCACTTCTTAAAGAGGATAATTGTTCATAAATCAAATCACATGAGGAACAAGAATCATCACTAGGAATCAAAGTTTTTAAACGATTAATTTCAGATTCTAGTGATTCAATTTTAACAGCATTGTTCCTATGTTTTTTTATCCTTTTTCTTTAATATAACAGTGGCACGAGAAATAGCATCACACATTTCTTCGCAAGTGGGACATACCTCTTCATCGTCGCTGTTGTGTTCTGCCTCCTCGGAGCTTGAACTTGACTTGCTCGCCATGCAGCACATATTTTCCATAGCTTCTTCATCTTCATCACTACCGGTGTCCACATCACTTGAGCCGAAATCTTGAAGTGCAGAGATCATACTATGCACTATGTTGCGCATTGATAAATCTTTCTTCTTCTTATTCTTTGCAAACGATTTCTTCGGCCTTGTTTGCTTCTCTTCACGTGAAGTCGGACCTGAAAGGTTAGGGCACTCCGTATGAAAATGTCCTGTCTTACCACATTCAAAACATCGTTGAGGTCCGGAGCTTCCTCTCCTTCTAGTTCTCACATTTTGCAATGTTTTTGAGAACCGAGTATAGATGAGTGCAAGCTCCTCCTCTGGAAACTCTTCAATCTGTTCAAGGGTTAGAGAGGACAGCAAAGAGAGTGCACCACTAGATGATGATTGACTAGAACTAGACATGTCACGTTGCAAAACAAATGCAATAGACTTGTTGGGGTTTTTACGTGAGATGATGTCAATTTCATGAGTTTTCAATTTAGAATAAAGCACGTCTAAAGTAAGAGAACTCATGACAGTAGATTCACAAATAGATATAACTTTCATCTCCCAAATTGACATATCTAATGCTCCTAACAATTGTCTAGCATTTTCAGCATCTGAAAAGTTAACATTGACACTACCCAAGTTGCTGAGAATTTTATTAAAGCGAGCAAAAAGGTCGTCAATTGACTCACCGGGTTGCATCTCAAATCGCATGTATTGTTTCTTGAACATATCTTGCCTTACCTCCTTGATCGTATTGGATCCTTCATGGTAGTCACAAAGAGCTTTCCAAACATCATATGCAGATCGGAGGTGTGCAACACGGTCGAAGTCGCTTCGAGTCAATCCTTGGATGATCAAGTTGCGAGCCTTGTTGTTGTTGTCAAAATCTCTCATGTTCGCAGCCGTAAATTGATCGTTGGGTGGTATATTGATGTTCCGGTAGACCTTTTCCCATATGGCGAAGCCTTGCGCCTGTATGTAGGCCTCCATCCGCGCCTTCCAAACCTGAAAATCGATGCCATTGAACACACAAGGTTTTGCGGAGTACTTCTCCATGATGGTTAGTCAAAACATGTGCAAATCACAAAGATTAGAGCACCTTGGCTCTGATACCAATTGTAGGATCGAAGAGCACGTGAAAAGCTACCAGAGGGGGGTGAATGGTAGATTAAATCTTTTCGCAGCAGAAACAACAAAAACCCCTCAGCAAAAAATCAATCGGTTAAAAATACCATGTGTGCAAGTGTTTTCAAACGTGTTCAACCGTGACAAATCAATTAGAGAGGTAGAGAATCAAGTCACGGATCTAATGCAACAAGAATCACTTGAAAACACGAAGTAAAACTTGAGATACGATCAAAACATTAAACGAAGATCAATCTGTTCTACCCGATATAAAACAGATCTGCAACGCTGCAAAGAAACTCGTGTATCTCAAAAACTACAGATCCTAAGCTCGTGACAATTTCACAGATGATAGATAATTGAGTTTTGAAGACAACCCAAAAAGAATCATGTCAATCGGATCTGTAAAACTCGAGTTATGAACAAAACACCGAAGCAACATCGGTCTGTCCAGAAACTCAGCGAGAAAGACTTGACGAAAAACAAGTCGGACGAACAAGGCACAAAAGCTCCTCGAAACTATGAACTTTATTCAATAGAAACACAAGAGGAACAGCCCAAAGTTCTCTACCCACGGGAGCTCTGGCCTCCCTTGCTTTTATAGCCAGCCCTCAGGCTAATCAATCCAATATAGGACTCCTACTCCTAATTGGACTCGTATCCTAACTTACCGTAACTGTTCAGGACTCTCCTATTCACAGATAGAAGCAATCGTGAGACTTACATACACCTTAGAAACGTCCTAAACATTACTAAAACAACTCAACTTCGTGCCTAGCACGAAATCCTATCATAACCAACTCAAATCTTCCATATTTGAGCCATATCCGACTCAGCCTCAGCCTGAGTACGCAATCCAGCCGGTTGGACCTTTCCGACCAATTCTTTACGTCCACTTCTCTTTATCACGCCTTGGAACAATGTTGCCACGTCCATGCACTCCTTGCACACGTGCAAACACCTTCCAACGACGTACACGCAACCTTCATACGCACTGCCCTTGATCCAAACATGCTGCGCGACCTCCCGATCAACTCAACCACAGCTCCTCCCGAACTTGGTTCTTGGAACCTCATCTCCTCCCTGAGACTAGTCCATGGATCCCGTCACCAGCCATGTCTTGAACTCAAGCAACACCTGCACATGAATAAACAACCAATTCTTCCGAGCACAAGTCCTTGACTTGACTCACGTTAGTTCGAAAACCACAACACCTTACATGAGCACGTCACATAAGCATGTTGCAAACCATATCAAATGATAACAGCCATAACCACCAAAACACACCAAAAACATAGAAAATTAATACTAAGCAAACCTTCCCATAAAGCAAGTTTGAAACATTGCGAGTTAAAAGCAAAAACAAGACGCTGCAGTTCTACGAGTTGAACTTCACGGGAGCTCCCTAAAAACAAGCTCCGGACCTCACAGAAGCTCTCCGGACCTTGCGTCGGACCTTGCCAACACTTGGCGGACCTAACAAAGAACTTGTCGGACCTTGCCACAGAAGAATGTTTGGCAATATTCAAAACTTTGAATGTTAATGCTAGCTTTTATCCTAATTGCCAATGTATTCAGCACACATAGGTCTCACAAGGGACGATGGAGGGAGAAGCTTGACACAGAGATTTTTACGTGGTTCAGGCCGCTGGAGCGTGAAACCCTACGTCCATGGTGAGCAGAGATGCTCGTTGTATTGCTTGGTGCTCAGAACCAGAGTTCTGAGCTTGGGGATGACCTCCTAAGCTGGGGGCGCCTCTTGAGAGAGTGGACCGAGGAGGTCAGGGCGGAGCTTGACTCGAGGCGGACGTTGCTCGATGTCATGGATGCGCTCCTTGACCGTCAGAAGAAGGTTGTCGACCGCCTAGACTCCGCGACTCGGCGGCTCCACCAGGAGGCCCTCGAGGCACATGCCCGGGTCGAGGCGAACTTCTCTGCTTTGGAGGAGGTGCGGCTGAAGCTGGAGTGCCGCGAGCGCACCCTCGCGGACCGGGAGCAAGCTGTGGCGGCTGAAGTGAGGAAAGTCACCGCGCAGCTGACTGCTGGCGAGGGCGACCTGAGGGCCCGAGCTAAGGAGCTGGAGACCCGGAAGGCAGATCTGGCCGCGAGGGAGGAACAAGCCTCCCAGGAGCGCCAGGCGGTCCTGGATCCGGAGCTGGCTGACGACTTCCGGGCTTCGGAGCTGGAGCGCTGCCCAGAGTCTCCAGCTCCGGGAAGACTCTCTGGCGGCCAAGGAGAAGGAATTCTCCGAGGAGGGTCATAACGCCTTGTTGGCAGCCTGCCGCGAGATGGAGGAGCTCCAGGCCTCGCGGTCCGCCGATGCCCAAGCGATTTGGAGCTTCGTGGACCAGGCAGGGTCCGCCCTGGTCCCCCTTGGTTTCAGCCCGGTGAGGGAAGTGGCTCCGGCGCAGAAGGTGGCCGAGGTGATCTATGCTCTCGAGTCTATTGGCGCCAAGCTGGACAGGCTTGAAGCGGTGGTCGCCGGTGATCTCGAGGCAGAGGGACAGGGCCTGGCAATGGAGGTTGCTACGCACGTGTTGGCGTGCTTCCGGAGCCAGGATCCCTCCCTCTCTCTAGAGCCAGTGAGGCAGGGCCCCGCCGCGGAGCGGGAGGGAGCTGCCAGGGATGAAGACGGGGATGTGGCCGCCCTTGTAGCCTCTAGGTTCCGGCGTGAGCCAGGGGAATCCTAGGGCTTGTATCTTTTCTTTTTCTTTTGTTGAGTCTGTAGTCCAGCTCATGGAGCCTTGAATAAATAGACCCTTTGTTTTTTGTGTCCGCACTTATCTTCTTCTTGGCTTGGCCTGGCCGAGTCCTTAGCCCCGCAAGGACCTCGGAGGTCTTCACCAATCTTAAAGTCTCGTACAGACACCTTCCTCAGGTCCTTATTGTGATAAGGGCCCAAGGGGTCTTTGGAGCTCGCCCCATGGGGACGGGGAGGTCCAGATCCGCCGGCCACGTGGCGGGTCCAGAGCTCTCCTCTTAGAAGATGGAGGTCCGACCCCACGGGACACGTGGAGCCTTCGGAGCTCACCCCTGCGGAGGAGGCGAGGCCCAGCTTTGCCGGCCATGTGGTGGGCCCGGAGCTACGCTCTGAGGAGAGGGGAGCTCCGGCCCCGCCTCACACGTGGGGCCTTCGGGACCCGCCCCTGCGGTGGGGGCGATGTACGGATCCTCCGGTCTTGCGTTGGAGTAGTCGATAGCTCCGGCCCCTCCCTGTGTGGTCCCCGTAGCTAAAACCTGAAGGTCCTGCACACAGGTAGAGGAAGTGTAATTCTCCTCAAGAGCTTTCCCTCCCTCATCTCCTATTCTTATTTGGCTTATGGTCCTGGTCCGGTATACGGGGCTTGGGCAATTCTGTGCGCGAGGCGCCGGGGGTTCGGCTCCCTCCGAGGTCAGGGTACGACCGTCCGACCCCTAGTACAGGACTTAACGCTGGGGAGGCAGAGTGTACAGGCTTTCGGTACGGAACCAGGCAAAGCGGCTTGTCGAAGTGTTCGGTCGACACTTCCCCCGGGCCTGCACTGGGCAGCCCGCGGAGGTTCTTTTTTCGGTGGGGCTAGTCACTTGCGGAGAGCTTGAGCGTATGGACGAGTTAGGAAGAGCTTGACACGGCGAGTTTTACGTGGTTCAGGCCGCCGGAGCGTAAAACCCTACGTCCACGGCGAGCTATGGAGCTCGCTGTATTGCTTGTTGCTCAGAACCGGAGTCCTGAGCTTGAGGATGAGTTACACCTTGGGTGTGAATGGCTAGAGTGCGAACCCCCGCTAACGTTGCCTACTCGAGCCCTTTATAGTCCAAGACTTGGGTGGCTTACAAGGGGGGCCCAGGACCCGACAGGTGGTCTCGGGGAGATTGTCTGTTATCTACCGTATCTGCAGTTACGCCGGTAGTTGTCTCTGGCGAAGGCTTCTGAGTCTTCGTCTTGCAGCCCTGCCCATGCCGCATGCTAGTCGTAGTGGATGATGACGGCGGGGGCGGCATGGGATGTCTTGTCGCTGCGTTTATTGGCTGGCAGGCTCTGACACTGCGCGTCTGTCTGTGATGCGACTGGGCGCAACGGCACCTGACAGAGGCGTGCTCCGCGTCTCCGCGTCTTGGGAAGACGCGGGCCTTGAATACCTTGTACGGGCAAGGTATGGGGCGTCTTTACGCCCGCTGCCTATCGCTCGGGGGCAGGCAGCGCCGTTCTGCTGGCCACGTGGCGGGCCCGGAGCCCTTCTCAGAGGAGAGGTGGGGTCTGGCCCCCAGGACACGTGGAGCCTTCGGACCTCTCCCCGCGGAGGGGGAGGTTCGGCTTCTGTCGGCCACGTGGCGAGCCCGGAGCTCCTCTTTGAGGAGAGGGAGGTCCGGCCCCACTGGACACGTGGCACCTTCGGACCCCTCTCCGCGGAGGGGGAGGTCCGGCTTCTGTATGCCACGTGGCGGGCCCGGAGCTCTCCTCTGAGGAGAGAGAGGTCCGGACCCGCCGGACACGTGGCACCTTCGGAGCTTTCCTTGCGGAGAAGGGCAAGTTCCTTAGGCATTTTCCCCTGTTCGCGGGGGTACCCCATATCGCGGGTACCGACAGTGGCCCCCGGGCCCATCTCGGGGGAGATAGCGAGCCCGAGGTGGGACCTCCGTCTCTTCTGATCCGCGCACTTTCTCTAAGTCCCGCATTGACCGCTGCCGAAGCACGAACGGCCGCGGGATCATGGGAGCGTGCGCCCACTTGATGGTCGCTTTTACTGCGGCGGTTCCCAAGACTGCCACTTCTGCACGTTGCGGCGCTTTTATCGGGAACCGTCGGAGTGCCTTGCCGGCTTGTCTTCTTAGGAGACTGACTCCTTGACCCACCGTTTCAGTTGGGCGGCTTGGGTCCACCTGTCATCGGCGCTCGGTCTTGGAGCTGAAGCGGTTGCCGATGCGGCGTATTCGAAGTGTTTTGAATCGCTTGGAATTGCACCCGGGAAGTTTTTAGAGGGGATCTTACCCACATTGCGGCTTCCCTTCGCACTTCCCAGCGCTTTTTCTTGGACTCTTGTGCCTTTGTCTTCTTGCCTTTGAGTCCTCCCTCGTCATGGCCTCCAACCCGCCACCAGAGAAGAAGCGCGCTCGATGTCCTCCATTGGCGGCCTCTGTGCCAAGTCAGGAACCTGGGGTGCCTGCATCTCCTGTTTCTGGAGATGGCCCTCCTTCCGGTGGCGACTCAAAGGGGCCCCGGGCTGATGTGTTGAGGGGAGCTTCTGGGGCGTCCCCTGCTCCGCCAGTTCAAGCGACTGCGGAGCGGCCGTCAGTGACGGCGGCGGGCTTTGGGAGTCCTACCCCGGCTCGGAAGTCGGGGTTCAGAGCCCGCTGGAGTGTTCGCGCTTCCCGGCCATCCCCGACTGGCGGGGAGTCTGCGCCGTTGCGCTCGGAAACCAGGACAGCTGCCGTGGCCCCCAAGTCAGCGCGAGCTTCTCCTGTTCCGGTGTGCCCGGACTCCACGGCGGCGTCATCTCTTCCTGCCGAGACGGCCGCCGCAGCCCCCAGGCCAGCACAGGTCGACCCTGCACCAGGCGGCCCGGCCTTTATTCCAGCGCCGCCTTCCCCGGCTCGTCCCTCTCCACAGGTCAAGAAGCCGGAAGCTAGAGAGAGTCCGGCAGGTCCGGCTGCCGGAGCCCCGGCACCAGCTTCTCCTGACCGGCGTCTCGTCTCGGTCGCTGGTGCATCGACTCCTCTTGAGGACGAGGTGATGGAGGAGGTCGGGGGAGCTGTCCCGGCCTCTGCTGCCCCATTGCCCCTGGCGGATGCCTTCGCGCTTGCCGAAACGAGCGTCTGGCAGGTCTTGGCCGCACTAGGTCGCGAGCGGGAGGAGCATACGGTTGAACGGGATCGCCTCCTCACCTGGGGGAAACTTTTGCCGGAGTGGACCGCAAAGGTCAAGAGCGAGCTCGACTCCAGGCAGGAGTTGCTTGACTTCAGGGAAGTGCTCCTCGACCGGCTGAAGCGGTCTGTCGACCGCATGGACGCCGAATCGCGGCGGGTCAACAGGGAGGCCCTGGAGGCACACGCCCGGGCCGAGGAGAGCCTCTCTGCCGCTGAGGAGATACGGCAGCTGTTGGAGCGCCGTAAACTCGTCGTTGAGGAACGGGAGCGTTCCACGGCAGCCGACGCGGAGAGGATCGCTGCGCAGCTGGCGGCAGGCGAGGATGACCTTCGAGCTCGGACCGAGGAGCTAGAGATTCAGAAGGCAGACCTCGACATGAGGGAGGAAAAGGTTTCCCGCGAACGCCGGGCGGTCCTGGATCGGGAGTTGGCCGCCGACTTCAAGGCTTCTGAGTTGGAGCGGCTCGCCAAGACTCTCCACCTTCGGGAAAGCTCCCTGGCGGCCAAGGAGAAGGAATTCTCCGAGAGAAACCAAGAGGCCCTGCAGGCAGCCCGCTGCGAGGTGGAGGAGATCTCGGCCTTGCGGTCCTCCGAGGCACATGCGGTCTCAAGCTTCGTTGATGGAGCGGGGTCCGCCCTGATCCCTCTTGGCTTCAGTCCGGTGAGGGCAGCGGCTCCTGCGTTGAAGGTGGCGGAGGTGATCCCCGCGCTGGAGTCGATCGGCGCCAAGCTGGACAGGCTAGACTCGGTGGTCGCCAGCGAGCTTGAGGCCGAGGGACGCGGCCTGGCCTTAGATGTCGCCTCACATGTGCTGGCATGCTTCAAGAGCCGCGACCCTTCTTTCTCCCTGGAGCCAGTGAGAGAGGGCCCAGCCGTGGAGCGGGAGGAAGCTGCCAGGGCTGAAGTCGAGGATGTGGCCACCCTCGTAGCCGCTAGGTTCCGGCGTGAGCCGGGAGGACCCTAGGACTTGTTTCTCCCTTTTTATCGAGTCTGTAGTCCAGCTCATGGAGCCTCGCATAAATAGACTCTCTTGAATGTTTGTGTTTGTGATGCCTTTTCTCTCCTTCTTGGCTTTGCCTGACTGAGTCCTTAGCTCTGGAAGGTACTCAGAGGCTTTCTCCAATCTCGGAGCTCTGCACAGACACCTTCCCCGGGTCCTAACTGTGTTAGGGGCCCCCGGGGGTCTCCGGATCTCGCCCTATGGGGAGGTCCAGATCTGCCGGCCACGTGGCGCGTCCGGAGCCCCTCCTGAGGAGGCGGGAGCTCTGGTCCTTCTGGACACGTAGGGCATTCGGAGCCCCCCCCCCCCCCCCCGCTGAGGGGGAGGTCCGGTTTCCGCCAGACACGTGGCCAGTCCGGATCCCCCCTATGGGGAGGCGGGAGCTCTGGGCCCGCTGGACACGTGGGGCCTTCGGGCCTCGCCCCTGCTGAAGGGGCGGGACCCGGTTCTTCCAGTCCTAAGCCGGAGTAGTTGGTAGCTCCTTTCCCCCCGCTTCGTGCAATCCCCGTTGCCGTAACCTGGAGGTCCTGCACACAGGCAGAGGAAACGTAATTCTCCTCGGGGGGGTCCTCGCCTCCCGTCTCCTAGTCTTATTCGGCTTACGATCCTGATCCGTTATACGGGGCTTGGGCAATTCTGTGCACGAGGAGCCGGAGCTCCGGCTCCCTCCGAGGTGCGGGTACGGCCTTCCGATCCCTAGTACCGGGCCGTGCGCCGGGGAAGCAGAGTGCACGTGCTTTGGGTTCATGACCAGGAAAAGCGGTTGTACTCCCCTGTACCTCCGGAGGGCAGGATGCGCACGGTTTGGGCACGGAGCCGTCTAAGCGGGATACGCACCCTGGACCCCCCATGCACAACGCAGGCCTTTCCTGGAGGTGACCAACTGGCACCGCAACACCTGACTGGGGGAGGCCCGAGAGACTCACTTGGCCATCGGCATGTGCCTCAAGCGCGACCGCCCTCGGTAGGATAGCGAATGCTGACTATGGATGAGCGCGGGAGAGAGGGAGCTATATGTACGATGAACATACATAGATAGTGCGATCATAAAAATTAATGCATAATTTAAATGACCACATGAGAGAGAGCGAAGTAGAACAAGTTTCTGTGATCATGCCCATAGGTGGAAGTCTGGCTATACATGGAGGCAATGACCCACCTCGTCTACAAGGGAAGCAAGACTCTACGCGTTTAGGGTCGGAACCAGGCTAAGCTGGACGTAGTCCTGGACCGTCCCTTGAGACTTAGCTGCCCCAAGCGCTGTTCCTAAATTCTATGGGATTTATTACAGAAGGGAATGACCCTGTTCTACTAATGCTCGGGGAGTAGGACTTACAGTGTTGCTCCATGCCAAGGGTTTTGGGAACGGATCCCACACTCGGTTGAAAGGCATGTGTACCTGGGGCGGCAGCTTTCGTGATTCGGAAGGGACCTTCCCGGCTGGGGGACAGTTTATAGGTCCTTCTCGGGAAAGTGCGTGTCACGACACCAGGTTGCCCTTCTGCAGGTCCCTGACGCGTTTGTTTCTTTGGCGGTGGTGCTAGAGCAGCAGACGAGACCGTGCGTCGTGGGGTGTTACCTGCAGCCGAGCCTCGTCGATGAGGTTGTCATCTTCACGCTGGATCAGGTCCTGCGCGGCTTCTCCTGGGCGCCCCCAGGGAGCTCTCCCCTTCTGGCTAAGGCCTTCAAGGGGTAGGTGGACCCGGGCTCGTCTTGGAAGACCCAAGGCGTCTTCCCCTTCTGGCAAGGCCTTCAAGGGGTTGACAGACCTTGGGCGGCCCCCGGGAGGTATGGCCGAGGCACGGAGGCGTGCTCTCGGGTGAGGTTGGCCCGATCTTGCACCATTGTGATTTGTGCTTGGGCTGCTGCGACTTCTTGGGGCTTCTCCAAGGTTGACGCCGCAGCAGTGCAGCCTCCACTGACCTGGGACGGCAGCCACAGCCAGCTACCGCCCCGGCCCGTCACCATCGGAGCTGGAGTCCCCACCGTTATGCACTGTCTTTATGAAACGCTGAGGCTCCTGAAACCCCACCTGGTGGCCGGCGCTGACCGGAGCGTCGACTTTCTGCTTGCCATCCCTCTGAGGGTGGATCGGTGCTTCAGCTCTCTGCTGCCTTCCTTTGCGGAAGCGCTCTGCGAGCCTCTGGATTTCCCAGCACTTGGCAGCAGTATGGTTGCCGGCGCCATGCACGGGGCATAGCCCGCCCTGGTCACTATCTAGGGCTGGTGACTTCCGCTGCCTTTTGTCGGGGCGTGGCCCCCGAGCTCCACTAGTCGTCGCTGCTGCGGCGACGGGAGCCGCGGACGATGACTTCATCTTGAAACTCTCCCGGTTCTTGGCCTTCTTGCCACCTCCATAGGCAGCAGCGCTGGACCCAGGCTGTCCTCCTGACTCGGAGGTCAGCAGAGAGTGCCAGTTCCGCCCTTCAGCTGCTCTGGCGCATTTGTCCGCCAGGCTGAAGAGCTCAGAGACGTCGCGGACCTCTCTGGTCGCCAGCTTCTCAAGCATTTTCTCGTCCCGGACACCCTGCCGGAACGCCACCACCACAGAAGCACTTTGAATATGCTGGATGGTGTTGCGTACCTGGGAGAACCGCTGGATGAAAGAGCGCAGCGACTCCCCAGGTTGTTGGTTGATGGCGTGGTGGTCAAGCTCCGTGCTGGGACGGGTGTAGGAGCTGCCGAAGTTGGTGATGAACTGCCGGCAGAGCTCTCCCCAGGAAGTTATGGAACCCTGAGGGAGATTCATGAGCCAAGACCGGGCTGGGCTGGTCAAGGCGACGGGGAAGTAGTTGCCCATGACAGCCTCATCCCCTCCTGCTGCAAGTACGGCGGTGGAGTAGATCTGGAGGAACTCCGCCGGGTTGACGCTGCCGTCGTACTTCTCGGGCAGGTGTGGCCGAAACTAGCGCGGCCACCTCGCGAAGCGAAGGTGGGGCGCAAGGGCCGCACATCCTGCTCCTGTTGCCGCAGGTATTGGTGCCGCGAACGCTTGGTTCGCACCTGGCACCGTGTACCCCGGCATGGGCAAGTCTGCACCATAGGCCGGGGGCGCCGCTTGCAGTGCATATGGTTGTGGCATATGCTGCGCGGCGTATGCCTGGGGCAGGGCTCGCGTGGCGAAGATATGCTCTCCAGGCTGGGTCGAGGCCGACGTCATGCTGTCGCCAGCCTCTTGGTTGCGACGCCTTTCTCGACGTCGCTCGAGGTACACCCGGGCATCCTGGCCCAAATGGCTCCGTTCCAGCTCCTTTCTCAGGTCCGTCGACGGGAGCCTGGAGGAGCTGGAATCCGCCGTCTGCCCGTCAACCGTTGGCGTGCGCGTCAGCGACACAGCCGGTTGGCCAGGGCGTCGCCCTCGCCGAAACCGAGGGTTCGCGGCGGCGACGACGAGGCGGTCCACCTCGCGGACCCACTGCTGGGTCGCTGAATGGGGCACATCCCCAGCAGGTGGGTTGCGCAGTAGTGCTCTTGCTGCAGCTAGCGCACCCCCATGGTGTACGCTCAGCGCTGCAGAAGATCTCACGCTGGTCGGAGCCTGCATTGCCGGAGTCGGCTGCTGGCTACCAGCTTGTGCCGGCACACTCCGTCCTGAGTGCCTCGACATGTACTCCCCGCTGGTCACGGTTCGCCGTGAACGCGTAGGAGGAGAGTTTGCCGCTGAAGGAAGCTTGGTCATCTTCGTTGGCGGAAACTCGTCGCGCAAGGGAAAGCCCCCTACCTGGCGCGCCAAATGTCGAAGTGTTCGGTCGACACTTCCCCCGGGCCTGCACTGGGCAGCCCGCGGAGGTTCTTTTTTTGGTGGGGCTAGTCACTTGCGGAGAGCTTGAGCGTATGGACGAGTTAGGAAGAGCTTGATACGGCGAATTTTACGTGGTTCAGGCTGCCGGAGCATAAAACCCTACGTCCAAGGCGAGCTATGGAGCTCGCTGTATTGCTTGTTGCTCAGAACCGGAGTCCTGAGCATGAGGATGAGTTACACCTTGGGTGCGAATGGCTAGAGTGCGAACCCCTGCTAACGTTGCCTACTCGAGCCCTTCATAGTCCAAGACTCGGGTGGCTTACAAGGGGGGCCCGGGACCTGACAGGTGGTCCCTAGGAGATTGTCTGTTATCTACCGTATCTGCAGTTACGCAGGTAGTTGTCTCTGGCGAAGGCTTCTGAGTCTTCGTCTTGCAGCCCTGCCCATACCGCATGCTAGTCGTAGTGGATGATGACGGCGGGGGCGGCATGGGCTGTCTTGTCGCTGCGTTTATTGGCTGGCAGGCTCTGACACTGCGTGTCAGTCTGTGATGCGACTGGGCGCAACGGAACCTGACAGAGGAGTGCTCCGCATCTCCGCGTCTTGGGAAGACGTGGGCCTTGAATACCTTGTACGGGCAAGGTATGGGGCGTCTTTATGCCCGCTGCCTATCGCTCGGGGGCAGGCAGCGCCGTTCTGCTGGCCACGTTGCGGGCCCGGAGCCCTCCTCAGAGGAGGGGGGGTCCGGCCCCGCAGGACACGTGGAGCCTTCGGACCTCTCCCCGCGGAGGGGGAGGTTCGGCTTCTGTCGGCCACGTGGCGAGCCCGGAGCTCCTCTCTGAGGAGAGGGAGGTCCGGCCCCGCCGGACATGTGGCACCTTCGGACCTCTCTCCCGTGGAGGGGGAGGTCCGGCTTCTGTATGCCACGTGGCGGGCCCGGAGCTCTCCTCTGAGGAGAGGGAGGTCCGGCCCCGCCTGACATATGGCGCCTTCGGAGCTCTCCCTGCGGAGAAGGGCGAGTTCCTTAGGCATTTTCCCCTGTGCGCGGGGGTACCCCATATCGTGGGTACCGACACGGCTGTATTCCCCTGGACCTCCAAAGGACAGGGCGCGCACGCTTTGGGTCGGAACCAGGAAAAGCAGGCTACGCACCCTAGACCCCCCATGCACAGCGCAGGCCTTTCCTGGAGGTGACCAACCGGCACCGCAGCACCTGACTGGGGGAAGCACGAAAGGCCCCCTGGTCATCGGTAGGTGCCTCAAGCACAACCGCCTTCGGTAGGATAGCGAATGCTGACTATGGATGAGAGCGGGAAAGGGGACCTAAATGTACGGTGAGCATACATGGAAAGTGCGGTCATAGAAATTAATGCGTAATTTAAATGAGCACATAAGTAAGAGCGTGGTAGAACATGTTTCTGTGTAAATGCCCATAGGAGGAAGGCAGGCTGAACATGGAAGCAACGACCCGCCCCATTAAGAAGGGAAGCAAGACTACGCGCTTGGGGTCGGAACCAGGCCAAGATGAACGTAGCCCTGGACCGTCCCCTGAGGCTTAGCTGCTCCGAGCGCTGTTCCTGGAGCCTATGGGATCTATTACAGAAATGAAAAGGCCTGTTCTACTAATGCTCTGGGGATAGAACTTACTGTGATGTTCCATGTTCCAAGGGTTTGGGAGCGGATCCCATCCTTGGTGGAGTGGCGTATGTACCTGGGGCGGCAGCTTTCGTGACTCGGAAAGGACCCTCCCAGCTGGGGGAGATTTTATAGGTCCTTCGCGAGAAAGTGTGCGCCGCGGCACCAGGTCGCCTTCTTGTAGCTCCCAGACGCCCTTGGTCCTTTGGCGGTAGCGCCGGAGCACCAGCCGGGACCATGTGATGTGGAGTGTTGCTTGTGATCGTGCCTCATTGACGAGGTCGATACCTTAACGCCGGAGCTAGTCCTGCGCGGCTTCTTCCAGGAGCCCCAGGGTACCTTCCTTTATTAGACCAAGCCGACAAGAAGCAGGCGAACCCGGACTCTTCTTGGGGGGCTGTCAAAGTGTGTAGCCGACACTTCTCCCGGGCCTGCTCTGGGCAGCCCGCGGAGGTTCTTTTTCGGAGGGGCTAGTCACTCACGGAGAGCTTCAGTGTTAGGGACGATTGAGGGAGAAGCTTGACACGGGGATTTTTACGTGGTTCAGGCCGCCGGAGCGTAAAACCCTACATCCACGGTGAGCAGAGTTGCTCGTTGTATTGCTTGTTGCTCAGAACCGGAGTCCTGAGTTTGTGAGTGTAAGATGTCGAATGGCTGGAGTGCGAACCCTTGCTAACGTTGCCTACACGAGCCTTTTATAGTCCAAGGCTCGAGCGGCTTACATGGTGGGCCTGGGACCCAACAAGTGGCCCCGGGGAGATTGCCTGACATCTACCGTATCTGCAGTTATGCCGGTAGTTGTCGCTGGCGAGGGCTTCCGAGTCTTCGTTCTGCCACCCTGCCCATGCCGCAAGCTAGTCGTAGTTGTTGATGATGGCAGGGGCGGCAGGGGATGTCTTGTCGCCGTGTTTATGGGCGGGCAGGTTCTAATGCGGCGCGCCAGTCTGCGATGTGACAGGGTGCAACGCACCTGACAGAGGCGTGCTCCGCGTCTCCGCGCCTTGGGAAGGCGCGAGCCTTGAATACCTTGTACGGCCAAGGTATGGCGCGTCTTTACTCTTGCTGCCTACCGCGCGGGGGCAGGCAGTGCTGCTCTGCTGACCACGTGGCGGGCCCGGAGCTCTCCTCTGAGGAGAGGGAGGCCCGGCCCCGTGGAACACGTGGAGCCTTCGGAGCTCTCCCGGCGGAGGGGGGAGGTCCGGCTTCTGCTGGCCACATGGCGGGCCCGGAGCTCTCCTCTGAGGAGAGGGAGGTCCGGCCCCGCAGGACACGTGGAGCCTCCGGAGCTCTCCCCGCGGAGGTGGGAGGTCCGGCTCAGTTGGCCACGTGGCGGGTCCGGAGTTCTCCTCTGAGGAGAGGGAGGTCCGGCCCCTCTGGACACATGGCGCCTTCGGAGCTCTCTCTGTGGAGAATGGCGAGGTCCTTAGGCATTTTCCCCTGTGCGTTACGGTACTCCGTATTGAGGCTATCGACAGTGGCCCCCGGGCCCATCTCGGGGGAGATAGGGAGCCCGAGATGGGGCCCCCGTCTCTTCCACTCCGCACACCTTCTCTAAGACCCTTATTGACCGTTGCCGGAGCATGAACAGTCGCGGGATCGTGGGAGCGTGTGCCCCACTTGATGGCTGCTTTTACTGCGGCGGTTCCCTAGGCTGCCGCTTCTGCACGTCGCAGCGCCTTTTCGGGAACCGCCGAAGCGTCTTGCCAGCTCGTCTTCTTGGGAGACTGGCTTCTTGGCCCACCGCTTCAGCTGGATGGCTTGGGTCCACTTGTCATCGACGCTTGGTCTTGGAGCCGAAGTGGTTGTCCAAGCGGTGTATTCGAAGAGTTTTGAATCGCGCCTAGGAAGTTTAAAAGGGGATCTTACCCGCATCACGGCTTCCCTTCGCACTTCCCAGCGCTTGCATCTTCCTTGAGTTCTTGCGCCCTTGTTTTTCCCTGACCTTGAGCTTCCTCCTGCCATGGCTTCCAACCTGCCTCCGCCGCGTCTCGCTCGGTCGGCCGAGCTCGGGTCAGTGCGCAGGATGCTGGGCTGGCACGCGGAGGAGCAGAAGTGCCGGCTCTGCCAGGGATCTCTCCCCCTGCTCCTGGAGAAGGGGGGAAATGGTCTTCTTCACTGCCTACGCCATGGCGGGGTTTGTCCCGCCAATTTCTTCCTTCTTCGTCACGCTGCTGGAGATGGAAGGTCTCCAGCTCCACCACCTTTCTCCCAACTCCTTCGCGATGGCCGCCGTCATCGTCCATTTCTGCGAGATGTTCGTGGGGGTGCATGCTTCAGTGACGCTCTTCCGCTACTTCTTCGTGTTGCGGACAACCGGGCGCAGTTCGGAGACCCAGCTTGGGGCGTACTACTTCCAGCATTGCTGCAAGGATACGAAGGCCTCTGGGTACCTTCTACCTTTCGGTGCGTCGAGGTGGGAAAACTGGAGGGTGAACTGGGTGATCGTGCAGACCGACGAGCATGATCGCCTGCAGCTCCCAACTGCTGGCCTGACCACCGAGCGTCGCTTCTGGTAGATCCCCGAGCTGGAGAAGGAGTACGCACCGGTCGTGGAGCGGATCCGGTTCCTGGCCAACGAGGGGCTGATGTCCCTGATGGTGCTGGTGGATTTCTTGTCGTGCCATATTGCGCCCCTGCAGCAACGCAACCGCCCGGCGTGGTACTACACCGGCGAGCTCAACTGCACCAGGCTGGAGAGGGGTCTCGGCTCCGATCCTTCTGATGAAGAGCTGTACGAGATGGTGGGCAAGGTGAGCAGCGACTACGTCACGGGCGGCGACCTCACCTTCCCGGCCTCTGGCACTCCCCTCTTCTTGGAGCCGCAGAAGAGGGCGGAGTTTCTGCGGAAGATGCTGAATCTTGACGACATTGGGATCGCCGTTCGTCAGGTTGGGGATGCCCTCCGGGGGATATTGATCCCCGGGATCGAGCGCTCCGGGGCGCAGCGCGAGGCGTCTGTCGCTGTCCAACCCGCATCGAGGGCCGATGGGGCTCAGACCGTCGACAAGGGGAAGGGAAAGGAGCCGGCCCCCAGACAGCCAGAGAAGAAATGCGCCCGGTCTCCTCCGAGGTCATCGCTTGCGCCGAGCCAGGGGGCCGGGGTACCCTTGCACCCATCTCCCGGAGGCGCTGGTTCGTCTGGTGGCGACCCAAAGAGACCCCGGGTCTCCAACTTCAGCGGCTCTCTTCTCGGTTAGCGGCTGTCCGAGGAGCCCCAGGCGTCTCGCCACCATTCCAAAGGCGGGGGGGGGGGGGGGGGGGGGTGGGGCTTCCAGGAAGGACGCCGGTGGGGCGACGCCCGGGAGTGTGCCGGGGGCTCAGACGCCACAGCCACCGAGCGTTCCGGCTGCAGGTCCTGGCAGTTCTGCCGTGGCCCAGAGGCCGGGGCTCCAAGCCCGTTGGAGCGCTCACACCGCCCAGTAAGTGTTGCTCCTTCTGGCTTGTAGAAGTAGCGTTCCTTTCTCCTTTCTTAGCCTGAGAGCTTCTTTTGTCATCAGGGACCCACCGGCTGCCAGGGGCGAGCCTACTCCCCGACCATCTCCCGCCAGCGGAGGCTCTGTGCCGCAACATCCGGGAACTGCGGTGGTTCCGACAGCCCCCAAGTCGGTGGGGGCTTCTTCTGTGCCAGCGGGTTCACCCCCCACGGTGGTGGCGGCAGCACCTGCTCGTCCTCCTTTGCCAGTCCGGAAGTCCGGTGCTGAGGCTGGAGGACTGCTGTGGGCGCAGCTGCTGGCCCCCTGGCTCCCCCGGGTCAGCGCCTTGCCTCAGCTGCCGAGGCACCAGCACTTTCATCGGTCGTGGACGCGACGGGGGAGGTCAGGGGCGCGGCTCCTGCCCACGCCGCCCCGCTGCCCATATGGGATGCCTTGGGGCATGCCCAGGCTGGCGTTCGGCAGGTCCAGGCCGCCATTGAGCGGGAGCGGGAGGTGCTGGCTGGAGAGAGGGAGCGCCTCCTTAGTTGGGAGCATCTCCTGAAGCAGCGGACCCAGGAGGCCAAGGCAGAGCTCGACTCGAGGCAGTCGAGGCTTGATGCCATGGGGGCGCTGCTCGACGCTCAGAAGAGGGCCGTCGACCGCCTGGGCTCAGAGACCCGGCCACTCCGCGCTACTTTCCGTGAAGCTCAGGCCAGGGCCGAAGCGCGTTCCACTGCCGTGGAGGAGTTGCGGCTGCAGGTAGCTCGCCGAGAGTGCGCCGTCGCAGATCGGGAGCGTGCCGTGGCAGCCAAGGAGGAGAAGGTCACCGCACGGCTGGAGGCCAGAGAGGGCGAGCTGAGGGCTCGGGCCTAGGAGCTTGAGCTCCACGAGTCGGCTGCTGCCGCGAGGGAGGAGCAATCCTCCCGGGAGCGCCAGGCGGCACTGGATCGCGAACTGGCAGCCCGCCAAGAGGTGGAGAAGCTCCAGGCTTCACGGTCTGTCGAGGCCCGGGTGGTCTAGAGCTTTGTTATTGAGGCGGGGTCCGCCTTGGTTCCCCTCGGTTTCAGCCCGGTGCGGACGGAGGCTCCAGCGCAGGAGGTGTCTGGGGCAATCCCGGCGCTTGAGTCCATCGGTGCCAAGCTGGGCAGGCTCGAATCGGTGATCACCGATGAGCTTGAGGTGGAGGGACGAGGCCTGGCGGAGGAGGTCGCACGCATGTGCTGGCGTGCTTCCAGAGCCAAGACCCTTCCTTCTCTCTGGAGCCAGTGCGACTAGGCCCCGCCGTCGAGCGGCAGGAAGCTGCCAGGGCCGAGGTCGGGGACATGGCCACCCTCGTGGCCTCTAGGTTCCAGCGGGAGTCCGGGGACTCTTAGGCAGACGCCCCTGCGGCCAAAAGGCCCTGTATCTCTTCTCCCTTTTTTGTTGAGTCTGTAGTCCAGATCATGGAGCTCTGAATGAATAGACTCTTGTTATTTTCCTTGTCTGTTTATTTATCTTCTCCTTGGCTTGGCCTGGCGGAGTCCTTAGCTCAGCAAGGTACTCAGAGGTCTTCACCAACCTTGAAGTATTGTACAGACACCTTCCTCGGGTCCTTATTGTATTAAGGGCCCAAGGGATCTTCGGAGCTCGCCCCGTGGGAACGGGGAGGTCCATATCCGCGGGCCATGTGGCGGGCCCGGAGCTCTCCTCTGAGAAGATGGAGGTCCGACCCCGCGGGACACGTGGGGCCTTCGGAGCTCACCCCTGCGGAGGGGGCGAGGCCCGGCTCTGCCGTCCACGTGGCGGGCCCGAAGCTACCTTCTGAGGATAGGGGGGCTCCGGCCCCGCCGGACACATGGGGCCTCCAGAGCCCTCCCCTGTGGAGGGGGCGAGGTCCGGATCCTTCGGTCTTGCGTTGGAGCTCCGGTCTTGCGCAGTCCCGTAGTGGCCCCCTGGTAGGTGTGGCCAATTGTTTGGGTGCTACTACCATACTCCTGCGGGGTGCTAAGGCCGAGAGGTACTGCACACAAGTAAGGGGAACGTAATTCTCCTTGGGGCTCCCCCTTCCCTATCTCATAGTCCTATTTGGCTTACAATCCTGATCCGTTATACGGGGCTTGGGAACTTCAGTGCGCGAAGTGCCGGGGGCTCGAGGCCCCCCTAGCCATCGGCAGGTACATCAAACTTAACCGTCTTCGGTAGGATAGCAAATGCCGGCTAGGGGTGAGAATGGGAAAAGGAAGTTGAGTGCATGGTGAGCATACACAGGAAGTGCGGTCATAAAATTAATACGTAATTGAAATGAGCACAAGGGAAGAGCAAAGCAGGACAGGTTTCTTTCCATATAAATTTCCATACGAGGAAGGCAGGCTAAACATGGAGGCAACGACCCGCCCCATTAAGAAGGGCAGCAAGACTCTACGCGCTTAGGTCGGAACCAGGCCAAGCTGAATGTAGTCCTGGACCATCCCCTGAGACTTAGCTGCTCTGAGTGCTGTTCCTAGACTCTATGGAATCTATTACAAAAAGAAGAGACTGTCCTATTATTGCTCTAGGGGTAGAACTTACGGAGGTGTTCTATGTTCCAAGGGTTCGGGAGCGGGTCCCCATACTTGGTGGAAAGGCGTACGCACCCGGGGCGGCAAACTTTCGTGACTCGGATAGGACCTTCCTAGCTGGGGGAGAGTTTGTCGGTCCCTTCGCAAGAAAGTATGCGCTGCAACACCAGGTCGCCTTCCTGCAGCTCCCGGACACGCACAGACCTTTGGTGGTAGCGCCGGAGCGCTTGTCGGTACCGTGCGTTGCGGAGTGCTGCATGTAATCGAGCCTCATCGACAAGGTCGATGTCTTCATGCCGGAGGTTGTCCTGCACGGCTTCGTCGTAAGCTCGGACATGGAGGGACCCCATGGTGATCTCTGGGGGAAGCACAGCCTCGGCTCCATACACCATGAAGAAGGGTGTCTCTCCGGTGGCCCGGCTCTAAGATGTCCGGTTAGCCCATAGTGTGCTCGAAAGCTCGTCCACGCACTTGGCGCCATGTTTCTTCAAGCCGGCATAGGTGCGAGTCTTGAGGCCCCGAAGAATCTCGGCCTTGGCCCTCTCGACTTGCCCATTGCTCTTTGGGTGAGCAACAGAGGCATAGCACACCTGGATGCCGAGGTCTTCGCAGTATTATTGGAACGCTGCGCTGGTGAACTTGGCCCTGTTGTCAGTGATGATTCTGTTCGGGACCCCGAACCGGCAGATGATCGACTTGATGAACTTTACTGCAGATTGCTTGTTGATGGTGATGACGGGTGTGGCTTCTGGCCACTTGGTGAACTTGTCGATGGCGACGTAGAGGTACCGGAATCCCCCGACATTATTGGGGAATGGTCCCAGGATGTCCATTCCCCATACGGCGAACAGCCACGAGGGCGGGATCATCTGAACCGCCTGAGCCGGTGTATGGATCTGCTTGGCGTGGAACTGGCATTCCTTGCAGCTCTCGACCAGCTTGACGGCATCCTGGAGTGCTATCGGCCAGTAGAAGCCATGCTAGAAGGCTTTACCGACGAGCGTGCGTGAGGAAGAGTGACTCCCACATTCGCCTCCATGGATCTCAGCGAGCAAGTCGCAGCCTTCCCCCTGGGTTATGCACCGCAATAGGACGTGGTTGGTGCCACGCCGGTAGAGGTCCCCTTCTACCAGCGCGTACCTCTTAGCCATGCGCACGATCCATTCAGCGGATACACGTTCATCAGGGAGGATGTTGTCTTTCAAGTAGTCCCGGATCTCCGTGATCCATGCATCGGGTCTGACCTGAGCTTCTGGATCTTGAGCGCTGGGTTGCACGAAGTCCCCAGTGACGCTTACGATCCTTGGCGGCGTCCATGGCTGCAGGGCAGCCAGGACCGCCATCTTCGAGGTGCTGGTGCAGCCCCCTTCGCCCGGCTCGGCAGGCCGGGCTGTGGGCCACAGCAACGTCCTCTCGAAGACTCCTTCGGGCACAGGGGCTCTGGTGGAGGCCTATGTTGAGAGGTCGTCAGCTGCGGCATTGCCAGTGTGCGGTACATGGCGCAGGTCCAATGCGAGGAAGTCTTTCTCCAACATCTGCATGTGGAGCAGATAAGCAGCTAGCTGTGGGTCATTGCAGGAGCATTCACCCTTAACTTGCTTGATGACTAGCTGGGAGTCGCCCTGTGCCAACAACTGGCGAGCGCCCAGAGACAGGGCTGTCTTTAGGCCAAAGATGAGTGCTTCATACTCTGCCATGTTGTTGGTTGCCTTCAAATTGAGACGCACCATGTACCCAAACTGCTCCCCCAATGGCATGAGAAGCAGTACGCCAGCACCAGCCCCCTTCATTCGCGAGGAGCCGTCGAAGAAGAGCGTCCAGTGAGGCCCAGTGAAGACCGGAGCTCGGGGCTTTGGTTCACCGTCTTCGTGGCCGCCTGGGTTAGCCTTCGTTGGCGTCCACTCGGCCACAAAGTCAGCCATTGCTTGGCTCTTCACTGCATGGCGAGGAAGGAAGTCCAGCTCAAACTCCGCCAGTTCCGCTGCCCATTTAGCGACATTGCCGGTCGCGTGGGGGCTGTGAAGGATCCCCTTCAGCCGGTAGGAGGTGACCACCGAGATCCGGTGGGCTTGAAAGTAGTGGCGGAGCTTCCTGGATGCCACAAGCACTGCATACAGCAGCTTGTGGACCTCCAGGTACCTTGTCTTGGCGTCGTGGAGGACTTCGCTGATGTAGTAGACAGGCCTCTGGATGGTCCGGACCCTCCCTCTCGGGCCTGAGATGTCCTCATCCATGGGCTCAGGCCAACCGGAGGTAGGTGGGTCCGGGGGAGCCTTCGGGAGCTGGGACTCGAAGGCTCCTAGGCCGTCTTGGACCTCCGGGAGATCTAGCTGGTTTTCCAGGTGGTCATCCTGGACCCTCGGGAGGACGTCTTGTCCCCCTGGGAGGTTCTTTTTGATCTCCGGGGGGTTGTCCCGGAGCTCCGGGAGGTCCCGTTGGACCTCCAGGAGGGTATCTTGGAGCTCCGGGATATCCCGTTGGACCTCCGGGAGGTTGTCTTGGAGGTGCGGGAGGTCGTCTTGGACCTCCGGGGTCTCCTGGTGCTTGTCTTCTGCTATCGGAGCAGGCTGTGGTGACGAGAGGTCCGGCCGCTCTGCGACGAGAACCATGCTCACCACTTCAGTTGTTGCCGCGATGTAGAGCAACAAATGCTCTTCGGGCTCGGGGGCTACAATGATGGGTAGGGTCTTCAGGAGTTGCTTCAACTACTGGAAAGCTTCTTCTGCTTCGTCGCTCCAAATAAAAGGACCGGATTTGCGTAGGAGATTAAAGAAGCGGAGTGCTCGCTCTGCTAGCCTCGGTGTGAACCGACTCAGCGCGGCTAGGCATCCCGTGAGTTTCTGGACTTCTTTGATGTGGGCGGGGGGCCACATCAGGTCGATGGCCTTGATCTTCTCTTGGTTGGCCTCAATTCCTCGGTGTGAGACAAGGAATCCTAGGAGATTCCCAGAGGATACGCCGAACATACACTTGTCGGGGTTCAGCTTGGTGCGCGTGGAGTGCAGTTTGTCAAAGACTACAGCCAGGTTATCTAACAAGGATGAACTCTGCCTGACCATGACAACGATGTCATCGACATACACCTCGACTAAGTCTCTTATTAGCTCTCCAAAGGTTTTGTGCATTGCACGTACAAAGGTAGGAAGAGCATTCTTTAAGCCATTAGGCATAGAGACTGTCGAAGTGTGTGGTCGCCACTTCCCCCGGACCTGCTCTGGGCAGCCCGCGGAGGTTCTTTTTCGGAGGGGCTAGTCGCTTGCGGAGAGCTTCAGTGTTAGGGTCGAGTGAGGGAGAAGCTTGACACGGCGAGTTTTACGTGGTTCGGGCCGCCGGAGCATAAAACCCTATGTCCACGGTGAGCAGAGGTGCTCGCTGTATTGCTTGTTGCTCAGAACTGGAGTCCTAAGCTTGAGGGTGAGTGATGCCTACGATGCGAGTTCACAGAGTTCGAACCTTTTCTAACATTGCCTACCCGAGCCTTTTATAGTCCAAGGCTCGAGCGGCTTACAAAGGGGGGCCCGGGACCCGACAGGTAGCCCCGGGGAGATTGCCTGCCGACAATCGTATCTGCAGTTATGTTGGTAGTTGTCTCTGACAAAGGCTTCTGAGTCTTTGTTCTGCCGCCCTGCTCATGACACAAGCTAGTCGTAGTGGTTGATGACGACGGGGGCGGCAGGGGATGTCTTGTCACTGGGTTTATTGGCTGGCAGGTTCTGACATGGCGCGCCAGTCTGTGATGCGACTGGACGCAACGGCACCTGATAGAGGCGTGCTCCGCGTCTCCACGTCTTGGGAAGGCGCGGGCCTTCAATACCTTGTACGGGCAAGGTATGGTGCGTCTTTACGCCTGCTGCCTACTGCTCGGGGCAGGCAGCGCCGTCCTACTGGCCACGCGGCGGGGCCGGAGCTCTCCTCTGAGGAGAGGGAGGTCCGGCCCCGCGGGACACGTGGAGCCTTCGGACCTCTCCCCGCGGAGGGGGGAGGTCCGGCTTCTGTCGGCCATGTGGCGGGCCCGGAGCTCTCCTCTAAGGAGAGGGAGGTCCGGCCCCGCTGGACACGTGGCACCTTCGGAGCTCTCTCGCGGAGGGGAGAGGTCCGGCTGCTGCTGGTGATGTGGCGGGCCCGGAGCTCTCCTCTGAGGAGAGGGAGGTCCGGCCCCGCTGGACACGTGGCGCCTTCGGAGCTCTCCCTGCGGAGAAGGGCGAGATCCTTAGACATTTTCCCCTGTGCACGGGGTACCCAATATCGATGGTATCGACAGTGGCCCCCGGTCCCATCTCGGGGGAGACAGTGAGCCCGAGGTGGGCCTCCGTCTCTTCTGTTCCGTGCACTTTCTCTAAGTCCCGCATTGACTTCTGCCAGAGCACGAACAGTCCCGGGATCGTTAGAGAGTGCGCCCACTTGATGGTTGCTTTTACTGCGGTGGTTCCCAAGGCTGCCACTTCTGCATGTTGCAGTGCTTTCTTCGGGAACCGCTGAAGCGCCTTGCCGGCTCGTCTTCTTGGGAGACTGACTCCTTGACCCACCGCTTCGGCTGGACGGCTTGGGTCCACCTGTCATCGGCGCTCAGTCTGGGAGCCGAAGCGGTTGCCCATGGGGTGTATTCGAAGAGTTTCGAATCGCTTCGAATCGCACCTGGGAAGTTTTAAAAAGGGGATCTTACCCACAACACGGCTTCCCTTCGCACTTCCCAGCGCTTTTCCTTGGATTCTTGCGCCCTTGTCTTACCTGTTCTTGAGCTCTCCCCTGCCATGGCGTCCAACCCGCCCCCAGAGAAGAAGCGCGCTCGATCTCCTCCGGTGGCGGCATCCATGCCAAGTCGGGGAAACAGGGTGCCTGCACCTCCTGCTTCTGGAGATGGCGCTCCGTCTGGTGGCGAGCCCAAGAGGTCCCGGGCTCATCATCCCGACGGGACTCCTCTTAAGTGACAACAGGCCGAAGGTTCCCGGACGTCACGCCCTCCCTTCTCAAGCAGTGGAGTCTCCAGGGAACCTGTTGATGAGTCGAGGGGAGGTTCTGGAGCGTCCCCTGCTCTGTCTGTCCAGGCGACTGCGGAGTGGCCGTCGGTGGCGACGGCGGGCTCTGGGGGTCCTACCTCGGCTCGGAAGCCGGGGTTCAGGGCTCGTTGGAGTGCTCGGGCTTCTCGGCCGTCCCCGACTGATGGGGAGTCTGCGCCGTTGCGCTCGGAAACTGAGACAGCTACCGCGGCCCCCAAGCCAGCGCGAGTTCCTCCTGTTCTGGTCTGCCCGGATTCTATGTCAGCACCAATTCCTTCAACTCGTCCCTTTCCACCGGCTGAGGGGCCAGCTGTCAGTGAGGGTTCGGCGGGTCCTGCTGTTGAGGTCCCGGTGCCAGCTTCTCCTGACCGACGTCTCATCGCGGCCCCCGGCCCGTCGTCCTTTCTTGAGGTCGATGTGATGGAGGAGATCAGGGGTGCCGCTCCGGCCTATGCTGCCCCACTGCCGCTGGCGGATGCCTTCGTGCTCGCCCAAGCGAGCGTCCGGCAGGTCCTGGACGCGCTTGGTCGTGAGCGAGAGGAGTAGGCGGTTGAGAGGGATCGCTTCCTCATCTGGGGGAACCTTTTGCGGGAGCGGACCGCGAAGGTCAAGGGCGAGCTCGACTCCAGGCGGGAGTCG
Source organism: Neostapfia colusana (assembly GCA_030760725.1). Taxonomy (NCBI): domain Eukaryota; kingdom Viridiplantae; phylum Streptophyta; class Magnoliopsida; order Poales; family Poaceae; genus Neostapfia; species Neostapfia colusana. The sequence goes on from JASWHV010000003.1 coordinate 98,293,510, forward strand.
CTTGACATCATGGGAGCGCTCCTCGACCTGCAGAAGCGGGCTGTTGACCGCCTGGACTCCAATACGCGGCGGCTCCATAGGGAGGACCTTGAGGCGCATGCCCAGGCCAAGGAGAGCCTCTCTTCCGTGGAAGAGATACAGCAGAGGTTGGAGTGCCGTAAGCACGCCGTTGAGGACCAGGAGCGCTCCGTGGCAGCCGAGGCGGAGAGGGTCGCTGCGTGGCTGGCAGCGGGCGAGGGCAACCTGCGCGCTCGGGCCAGGGAGTTAGAGGCCCGGAAGGCTGACCTCGCCACGAGGGAGGAGCAGGTCTGCCTGGAACGCCAGACGATCCTGGATCGGGAGTTGGCTGCCGATTTCTGGGCTTCCGAGTTGGAGCGGCTCGCCCAGACTCTCCGCCTTCGGGAAAGCTCCCTGGCGGTCAAGGAGAAGGAATTCTCCGAGGGAAACCGCGGCGCCTTGTAGGCGGCACGCTGCGAGGTAGAGGAGCTCTTGGCCTTGCGGTCCTCCGAGGCGCGTGCGGTCTCGACCTTCGTCAATCAGGCAGGGTCCGCCTTGGTCCCTCTTGGCTTCAGCCCGGTGAAGGCGGCAGCTCCTGCACTGAAGGTGGCCGAGGTGATCCCCGCGCTGGAGTCAATCGGCGCCATGCTGAACAGGCTAGACGCGGTGGTCACCAGCGAGCTTTTGGCAGAGGGACGGGGCCTGGCCTTGGAGGTTTCCACGCATGTGTTGGCATGCTTCAGGAGCCGGGACCCTTCTTTCTCACTGGAGCCAGCGAGAGAGGGCCCTGCCGCGGAGCGGGAAGAGACTGTCAGGGCTGAAGTCGGGGATGTGGCCGCCCTTGTAGCCTCTAGGTTCCGGCGCGAGCCAGGAGGACCCTAGGACTTGCTTCTTTCTTTTTATCAGGTCTGTAGTCCAGCTCATGGAGCCATGAATAAATAGACTCTTTTGAACCTTTGTGCCTGTGATGCTTTCGTCTTCTTCTTGGTTTTGCCTGGCCGAGCCCTTAGCTCCGCAAGGTACTCAGAGGCATTCACCAATCTCGAAGCTCTGCGCAGACACCTTCCCCGGGTCCTTACTGTATTAAGGGCCCCGGAGGTCTCCAGAGCTCACCCCCTGAGGATGGGGGGGGGTCCGGATCCACCGGCCACGTGGCGGGCCCGGAGCTCCCCTCTAAGGAGAGGGAGGTCCGACCCCGCGGGACACGCAGAGCCTTCGAAGCCCCCCCCCCCCCAAAGGGGGAGGTCCGGCCTCCGCCGGCCACGTGGCGGGTCCGGAGCCCCTCCTGAGGAGGCAGGAGCTCCGGCCCCGCTGGACACGTGGGGCCTTCGGAGCTCCCCCCCCAGAGGGGGAGGTCCGGCTTCTGCCGGCCACGTGGTGGGTCCGGAGCCCCTCCTGAGGAGGCGGGAGCTCCGGTCCAGCTGGACACGTGGGGCCTTCGGGCCCCGTCCCTGTTGAAGGGGCGGAACCCGGACCTTCCGATCCGGCTCTGGAGTAGTTGATGGCTCCTTGCCCCCCACCTAATGTAGCTCCTGCAGCTATAACCTGGAGGTCCTACACACAGGTAGAGGAAACGTGATTCTCCTCGGGGGGGGGGGGGGGGGGGTCCTCCCTTTCCCGTCTCTTAGTCATATTCGGCTTATGGTCCTAGTCCGGTATACGGAACTTGGGCAATTCTGTGCGCGAGGCACCGGGGCCTCGGCTCCCTCCAAGGTCCGGGTACGATCGTCCGGCCCCTAGTACCAGACCATACGCCGGGGAAGCAGAGTGCACAGTCTTTGGGTACGGAACCAGGCAAAGCGGCTGCACTCCCCTGGACCTCCGCAGGGCAGGGTGCACACTCTTTGAGTACAGAGCCGGCTAAGCGGGATACGCACCCTGGACCCCCCATGCACGGCACCGGCCTTTCCTGGAGGTGACCAACTGGCACCGCAACACCTGACTGGGGGAGGCCCGGGAGGCCCCGCGGGCCATCGGCAGGTGCCTCAAGTGCAACCGCCTTCAGTAGGATAGCAAATGCTTACAATGGATGAGCGCGGGAAAAGGGGAGCTAAATGTACGGTGAGCATACATAGAAAGTGCGGTCATAAAAACTAATACATAATTTAAATGAGCACATGAGAGAGAGCGAAGTAGAACAGGTTTCTGAGTAAATGCCCATAGGGTGAAGTCAGGCTGTACATGGAGGCAACGACCCGCCTCATTAAGAAGGGAAGCAAGACTATACGTGCTTAGGGTCGGAACCAGGCCAAGCTGGACGTAGTCCTGGACCGTCCCCTGAGACTTAGCTGCCCTGAGAGCTGTTCCTAGACTCTATGGGATTTATTACAGAAGGGTACGGCCCTGTTCTACTAACACTCAGGAGGTAGGATTTACAGTGTTGTTCCACGCCAAGGGTTTGGGAACGGAACCCATCCTTTGTTGAAAGGAATGTGTACCTGGGACGGCAACTTTTGCGACCCGAAAGGGACCTTCCCGGCTAAGGGAGAGTTTATAGGTCTATCGGTACCCGCGATATGGGGTACCCCCGCACACATGGGAAAATGCCTGAGGATCTCGCCCTTCTCCGCAGGGAGAGCTCTGAAGGCGCCACGCGTCCAGCGGGGCCGGACCTCCCTCTCCACAGAGGATAGCTCCGGGCTCGCCACGTGGCCTGCAGAAGTCGGACCTCCCCCCTCCGCGGGGGAGAGGTCAAGGCGCCACGTGTCCAGCGGAGCCGGATCTCCCTATCCTCAGAGGAGAGCTCCGGGCCCACCACGTGGCCGACAGGAGCCGGACCACGCCCACCGCAGGGAGAGGTTTGAAAGCTCCACGTGTCCTCCGGGGCCGGACCTCCCTCTCCTCAGAGGAGAGCTCCGGGCCCGCCACATATCCAGCAGAACAGCGCTGCCTGGCCCCGAGCGGTAGGCAGCGGACGTAAAGACGCCCCATACCTTGCCCATACAAGGTATTCAAGGCCCGCGCCTTCCCAAGACGCGGAGACGCAGAGCACACCTCTGTCAGGTGTCGTTGCGCCCAGTCGCATCACAGACCGGTGCGCGGTGTCAGAACCTGCTAGCCAATAAACACAGCGACAAGACATCCCCTGCCTCACCCGCCGTCATCAACCACTACGACTAGCATGCGGCATGGGAAGGGCGGCAAGACGAAGACTCAGAAGCCTTCGCCAGAGACAACTACCGACATAACTGCGGATACAATAGTCGGCAGGCAATCACCCCGGGACCACCTGCGTGTCCGGGGCCCCCCTTGTAAGCCACACGAGCCTTGGACTATAAAAGGCTCGGGTAGGCGACGTTAGCAAGGGTTCTCACTCCAGCAACTCACACCCTAGGCATAACTCATCCTCAAGCTCAGGACTCCGGTTCTGAGCAACAAGCAATATAGCGAGCACCTCAGCTCACCGTGGACGTAGGGTTTTACGCTCCGGCGGCCCGAACCATGTAAAACTCGCCGTGTCAAGCTCCTCCCTAACTCGTCCCTACGCTTAAGCTCTCCGCAAGCGACTAGCCCCTCCGAAAAAGAACCTCCGCGGGCTGCCCAGAGCAGGTCCGGGGGAAGTGTCGACCACACACTTCGACATTTGGCACGCCAGGTACGGGGCTTTTCCCTTGCGTGACGAGTTTCTGCCGATGAAGATGACCAAGCTTCCTTCAGCGGCAAGCTCTGCTCCCCCGCGTTCATGGCGAACCGTGACCAGCGGGGAATACGTGTCGACGCACTGAGGACGGAGTGTGTCGGCGCAAGCTGGAAGCCAGCAGCCGACTCCGGCAACGCCGACTCCGGCAATGCAGGCTCCAACTAGCGTGAGATCTTCTGCAGCACTGAGCGTTCCCCGCGGGGTTGCGCTAGCTGCAGCAAGAGCGCTACTACGCAATCCGCCTACTGGGGACGCGCCTCAGGCAGCGACCCAGCAGTGGATCCGCGAGGTAGACCGCCTCGTCGTCGCCGCTGCAAACCCTTGACTTCGGCGGGGACGACGCTACAGCCAACCGGCAGTGTCGCTGACGCGCACGCCAACGGTTGACGGGCAGACGGCGGATTCCAGCTCCACCAGGCTCCCGTCCACGGACCTGAGGACAGAGCTGGAACGGTGCCACTTGGGTCAGGATGCCCGGGTGTACCTCGAGCGACGTCGAGAAAGGCGTCGCAACCAAGAGGCTGGCGACAGCATGACGTAAGCCTCGACCCAGCCTGAGGCGCAAACCTTCACCACGCGATCTCTGCCCCAGGCATACGCTGCGCAGCATATGCCACAGCCATATGCCCTGCAAACGGCGCCCCCGGGCTATGGCGCAACCTTGCCCATACCGGGGTACACTGTGCCGGCAGCAAACCAAGCGTTCAGGGCACCAACGCCTGCAGCAACAGGAGCAGGATGTGTGGCCCTGGTGCACCACCTTCGCTTCGCGAGGTGGCCGCGCAAGTTCCGGCCGCTCCTGCCCGAGAAGTACGACGGCAGCGTCAAACCGGCGGAATTTCTCCAGATCTACTCCACCGCCGTACTTGCCGCAGGAGGGGATGAGGCCGTCATGGCCAACTACTTCCCATCGCCTTGACCGGCCCAGCCCGGTCTTGGCTTATGAACCTCCTCCAGGGGTCCATAACTTCCTGGGGAGAGCTCTGCCGGCAGTTCACCGCCAACTTCGGCAGTACCTACACCCGGCCTGGCATAGAGCTCGACCTCCACGCCATCCAGCAACAACCTGGGGAGTCTCTGCGCTCCTCATCCAGCGGTTCTCCCAGGTGCGGAACACCATCCCACACATCCAAAACGCTTACGTGGTGGTGGCGTTCCGGCAGGATGTTCGGGACGAAAAGATGCTCGAGAAGCTCGCGACCAGGGAGGTCCGCGACGTCTCAGAGCTCTTCAGCCTGGCGGACATGTGCGCCAGAGCAGCCGAAGGGCGGAACTGGCACTCACTGCCAGCCTCCGGGTCAGGAGGGCAGCCAGGATCTGGCACCGCTTCCTATGGAAGCGGCAGGAAGATCAAGAACAGGAGCGGTGGCAAGATGAAACCACCGGCCGCGGCCCCCGTTGCCGCAGCAGCGGCACCCAGTGGAGCTCGGGGGCCGCACCCCGACAAAAGGCCGTGACAGTCACCGGCTCCAGACGGGGGCCAGGGCGAGCTATGCCCCGTGCACGGCCCCAGTTACCATACTGCTGCCAAGTGCCGGGAAATACAGAAGCTCACGGAGCGCTTCCGGAAAGGGAAGCAGCTTCTAACTGATGCCCCACCCTACCGTCAAAGGGAGGGCAAGCAGAAGGTCAACGCCCCAGACGACGTCGACCACCAGGTGGAGTTCCAGGGGCCTCAGCGCGCCGTGAAGGTGGTGCGCAATCATGAGAGCTCCAGCTCCAGTGATGACGAGCGCAGGAAGATGCTCTACGTCATCTACAGTGGGTCCGCTGACCCCTCGTCCCAAAGCATGGTTAAGACCTTGCGCCGAGCGGTAGCGTCGGTGGCTCCCCTCCCGAGTGCCGCACCGCACCTCAGGTGGATGGGAACCCCCATCAGCTTCGATGCCACCGACAGCCCCAGGAACATGGCTGGGGACGGCCAACTACCGCTCTTGGTGGCCCCCACCATCGCCAACGTGAGGATGTACCACATTTTGGTGGATGGCGGGGCTGGACTGAACCTCATCAGTCGCGCAGCTTTCCAGAAGCTGCAGATCGCGATGGCCAAGCTCACCCCATCGAGCCCGTTCTCAGTTGTAGGTCCGGGACAGGTCATTCCCTACGGCCACATCAGCCTCCCGGTGACCTATAGGGCACCGGACAGCTATCGGACAGAGTACATTCTGTTCGACGTGGCGGAGATCGACCTCCCCTTCAACGCCATAATTGGTAGGCCAGCCCTGTACCGATTCATGGCAGTAGCCCACTATGGCTACCTCGTCTTGAACATGCCTACACCAACAGGCGTCCTCAGGATTCGTGGAGACCGCACTGCTGCAGTGTCAGCCTTGGAAAAGCTCCAAGCGCTTACAACAGCTAGAGCACCAACCCCCAGCAGTGCAGAACCAAACCGGCTCCACCCGAGTGCACGCCACGGTGCCTCTACCACAGCACCCCATGTGCAACCCCTCGACGAGGGCGACGTTCCCTTGAGGCTCGTCCAAATCGGCGCCGATGCCACCCAGACCACCTGGGTAGCCGGGGGCCTGGATAGCAAATAGGAAGGCGCGCTTGTCGGTACCCGCGATATGGGGTACCCCCGCCCACAGGGGAAAATGCCTAAGGATCTCGTCCTTCTCCGCAGGGAAAGCTCCGAAGGTGCCACGTGTCCAGTGGGGCCGGACCTCCCTCTCCTCAGAGGAGAGCTCCGGGCTCGCCACGTGGCCTACAGCAGCCAGACCTCCCTCCTCCGAGGGGAGAGCTCCGAAGGTGCCACATGTCCCGCGGGGCCGGACCTCCCTCTCCTCAGAGGAGAGCTCTGGGCCCGCCACGTGGCCGGCAGAAGCCGGACCTCCCCCTCCGCGGGGAGAGGTCCTAAGGCTCCACGTGTCCTGCGGGGCCGGACCTCCCTCTCCAATGAGGAGGGCTCCGGGCCCGCCACGTGTCCAGCAGAACAGCGCTGCCTGCCCCCGAGCGGTAGGCAGCGGGCGAAAAGACGCCCCATACCTTGCCCGTACAAGGTATTCAAGGCCCGCGCCTTCCCAAGACGCGGAGACGCGGAGCACGCCTCTGTCAGCTGCCGTTGCGCCCAGTCGCATCACAGACTGGCGCACGGTGTCAGAGCCTGCCAGCCAATAAACACAGTGACAAGACATCCCATCCCGCCCCCGCCGTCATCAACCACTACGACTAGCATGCGGCATGGGCAGGGCTGCAAGATGAAGACTCAGAAGCCTTCGCCAGAGACAACTACCGGCATAACTGCAGATACGGTAGATAACAGTCAATCTCCCCGGGATCACCTGTCGGGTCCCGGGCCCCCCCTTGTAAGCCACCCGAGTCTTGGACTATAAAAGGCTCGGGTAGGTGACGTTAGCAGGGGTTCGCAGTCTAGGCATTCACACCCAAGGTGTAACTCATCCTCAAGCTCAGGACTCCGGTTCTGAGCAACAAGCAATACAGCGAGCTCCATAGCTCGCCGTGGACGTAGGGTTTTACGCTCCGGCGGCCTGAACCACGTAAAACTCGCCGTGTCAAGCTCTTCCTAACTCGTCCATACGCTCAAGCTCTCCGCAAGTGACTAGCCCCACCGAAAAAAGAACCTCCGCGGGCTGCCCAGTGCAGGCCCAGGGGAAGTGTCGACCGAACACTTCGACATTTGGCGCGCCAGGTAGGGGGCTTTTCCCTTGCGTGACGAGTTTCCACCGACGAAGATGACCAAGCTTCCTTCAGCGGCAAACTCTCCTCCCTCGCGTTCGCGGTGAAACGTGACCAGGGGGGAGTACATGTCGACACACTCAGGACGGAGTGTGTCGGCGCAAGCTGGGAGCCAGCAGCCGGCTCTGGCAGCGCCGACCGCGGCAATGCAGGCTCCAACCAGCGTCAGGTCTTCAGTAGCGCTGGGCGTACCCGGCGGGGGTGCGCTAGCTGCAGCAAGAGCGCTACTGCACAATCCGCCTGCTGGGGACGCGCCTCAGGAAGCGACCCAGCAGTGGATTCGTGAGGTAGACCATCTCGTTGTCGCCGCCGCAAACCCTCGACTTCAGCGGGGACGACGCTCCGGCCAACCGGCTGTGTCGCTGATGCGCACGCCAATGGTTGGCGAGCAGACGGCAGATTCCAGCTCCACCAGGCTCCAATCGACGGATCTGAGGACAGAGCTGGAACGGTGTCACTTGGGCCAAGATGCCCAGGTATACCTCGAGCAACGTCGAGAAAGGCGTCGCAACCAAGAGGCTGGCGACAAACTCTCCTCCCCCGCGTTCGCGGTGAACCGTGACCAGGGGGAGTACATGTCGACACACTCAGGACGGAGTGTGTCGGCGCAAGCTGGGAGCCAGCAGCCGGATCTGGCAGCGCCGACCCCGGCAATGCAGGCTTCGACCAGCATGAGATCTTCTGCAGCGATAAGCGAACCCCGCAGGGGTGCGCTAGCTGCAGCAAGAGCGCTACTGCGCAACCCACCTGCTGGGGACGCACCTCATTCAGTAACCCAGCAGTGGATACGCGAGGTAGACCGCCTCGTCGTCGCCGCTGCTAACCCTCGACTTCGGCGGGGACGACGCTCCGGTCAACCGGCTGAGTCGCTGACGCGCACGCCAACGGTTGACGGGCAGATGGCAGACTCCAGCTCCACCAGGCTTCCGTCGACGGATCTGAGGACAGAGCTGGAGCGATGCCACTTGGGCCAAGATGCCCGAGTGTTCCTCGAGCGACGTCGAGAAAGGCGTCGCATCCAAGAGGCTGGCGACAGCATGACGTCGGCCTCGACCCAGCCTGAAGGGCAGATCTTCGCCACGTGAGCTCCGCCCCAGGCGTACGCTGCGCAGCATTTGCCACAATCATATGCCCTGCAAATGGCGCCCTCGGTCTATGGAGCAGCCTTGCCCATACCGGGGTACACTGTGCCAACGGCGAACCAAGCGTTCGCGGCACCAACACCTGCAGCAACAGGAGCAGGGTGTGCGGCCCTGGCGCCCCACCTTTGCTTCGCGAGGTGGCCGCGCAAGTTTCGGCCGCACCTGCCCGAAAAGTTCGACAGGAGCATCAACCCGGCGGAGTTCCTCCAGATCTACTCCACCGCCGTACTTGCCGCAGGAGGGGATGAGGCCATCATGGCCAACTACTTCCACGTCGCCTTGACCGGCCCAGCCCGGTCTTGGCTCATGAACCTCCCTCAGGGTTCCATAACTTCCTGGGGAGAGCTCTGCCGGCAGTTCATCGCCAACTTCGGCAGCTCCTACACCCGTCCCGGCACGGAGCTTGACCTCCACGCCATCAAGCAACAAGCTGGGGAATCACTGCGCTCCTTCATCCAGCGGTTCTCCCAGGTACACAACACCATCCCCCACATCCCGAATGCATCAGCAGTGGTCGCATTCCGACAAGGTGTGAGGGAGAGAAGATGCTTGAGAAGCTTGCGACCAGAGAGGTCTGCGATGCCTCTGAGCTCTTCAGCCTGGCGGACAAGTGCACCAGAGCAGCCGAGGGGCAGAATTGGCACTCACTGCCAGCTTCCGAAGCCGGAAGACAGCCCGAAGACGGCGGAGTTCAAGCCGAGCTCCCGACCACGTCAGACAGCCAAGAGCCAAGCACTGGCTGACTTCGTGCCTGAGTGGACGCCAACGAAGGCTGACCGAGGGGGCCGCGAAGGCGGTGAACCAAAGTACCGAGCTCCGGTCTTCACCGGGCCCCACTGGACGCTCTTCTTTGACGGCTCCTCGCGAAAACAGGGGGCCGGTGCCGGCGTACTGCTTCTCATGCCATCGGGGGAGCAGTCTGGGTACATGGTGCGTCTCAATTCCAAGGCAACCAACAACTTGGCAGAATGTTTGAGAAAGACTTCCTCACCTTGGACCTGCGCCATGTACCGCGCGCTGGAAAGGACGCAGCTGACGACCTCTCAGCGAAGGCCTCCCTCGGAGCCCCTGCGCCCGAAGGAGTCTTCGAGAGGACGTTGCTGCGTTCCACAGCCTGGCCCGCCGAGCCGGGCGAAGGGGGCTGAACCAGTGCCTCGAAGCTAGGCAGTCCCGGCGGCCCTGCAGCCATGGATGCCGCCAAAGGATCGTAAGCGTCACTGGGGACTCTGTGCAACCCAGGGCTCAAGATCCAGAAGCTCAAGTAGTCCTGATGCATGGACCACGGAGGTCCGGGACTCCTTGAAGGACATCCTTCCTGATGAACGTGCATTCGCGGAACGGGTGGTGCGGATGGCTAAGTGCTACGCGCTGGTATCTTTACTGGCGTGCCGCCACGACATCCTATTGCGGTGCATAACCCAGGAGGAAGGCTGCGAATAGCTCGCAGTAGTCCAAGGAGGCGAGTGCTGGGAACGCTCATCGTCCCGCACGCTGGTCGGTTAAGCCACCCGGCATGGCTCCTACTGACCGAGAGCCACCTGGACGCCGTCAAACTGGTTAGGGATGCAATGCGTGCCAGGTCCACGCCAAGAATACCCACACAACCGGTGCAGACGCGCACCCAGAGCCGTCGGGGGATACCGGCTCCTCCATGTCGAGGGACAGCCGGACTTTCCAGGGCCGGGTCATGGGAACTACCCTTCCACATGGTATGCGGGGCCGAAGCCATGCTTCCCCCTGAGATCGCCATGGGGGTCCCCACGTGTCCGGCGTACGACGAAGCCACGCATGACCCGCTCTGCGTGAAGACAGGCGCTCCGACGCTACCCCAGTAGGTTCACCATGCTTACTTAGGTGTTCATTTAAATTACGCATTAATTTATATGAACACCTCCCCACGCTCTAGAAAGTGTGCGTCCATTGTACACTTGGTTCCTCTTTCCTGCTCTCATGCATAGTCGATATTTGCCGTCCTACCGAAAACGGTAGTGCTTGGGGTACCTGCCTGAGGCCCGGTGGCCTTTTGGATTTCCCCCTGTGAGGGTACTGTACCGCCAGTTGGTCTCCTCCGAGAAAAGACCTACGCTAGACCGGGGGGTCAGGAGCCTTGCTTTGCCCGGTCTTGCACCCAAAGCATGCGCACTCTGCCCCCCAGCGATACGGTCTGAGTACCAGGGGGCCGGACGGTTACACCCTGACTGGGGCTGGGGCCAGACCTCCGGGACCAAGTGCACTGGATTACCCAAGCCCCGTATTCCGGCCTGGGACAGTAAGCCAAATGAGACTAAGGGACAGGAAAGGGGGGACCACTGAGCAGTGCCGGGCTTCGCCCCCACAGCTGGGCCGAGCTCTGATGCTAGGCCTCGCCCTCCTTTCAGAGGCGAGCGCTGATGCCGGCCTCACGCCATTCGCTGGCCTGAGTTCCGATGACTTCCGGACCTCCGCCTCCACAGCCAGGCCGAGCTCCGAGGCCAGCCCTCCCCCTCCTTTCAAAGGCGAGCGCCGATGCCGGACCTCACGCCCTTCGCTGGCATGAGCTCCGATGACTTCCGGGCCTCCGCCCCCGTGGCTGGGCCGAGCTCCGAGGCCAGCCCTCGCCCTCCTTTCAGAGGCGAGCGCTGACGCCGGACCTCACGCCCTTCGTTGGCCTGAGCTCCGATGACTTCCGGACTCCGCCTCCACAGCCAGGCCGAGCTCCGAGGCCAGCCCTCGCCCTCCTTTCAGAGGCGAGCGCTGATGCCGGACCTCAGGCCCTTCGCTGGCATGAGCTCCGATGACTTCCGGACCTCCGCCCCCTCAGCTGGGCCGAGCTCCGAGGTCAGCCCTCGCCCTCCTTTCAGAGGCGAGCGCTGATGCCGGACCTCACGCCCTTCGCTGCCATGAGCTCCGATGACTTCCGGACCTCCGCCCCCGCAGCTGGGCCGAGCTTCGAGGTCAGACCTCGCCCTCCTTTGAGAGGCGAGTGCTGATGCCGGACCTCACACCCTTCGTTGTCCTGAGCTCCGATGACTTCCGGACTCTGCCTCCACAGCCAGGCCGAGCTCCGAGACCAGCCGTCGCCCTCCTTTCAGAAGCGAGCGCTGATGCCGGACCTCACGCCCTTCGCTGGCCTGAGCTCCGATGACTTCCGGACCTTCGCCCCCACGGCTGGGCCAAGTTCCGAGGCCAGCCCTCGCCCTCCTTTCAGAGGCGAGCCCTGATGCCGGACCTCACGCCCTTCATGGACCTGTGCTCCGATGACTTCCGGACCTCCGCCCCCACAGCCGGGCCGAGCTACGATGCCAGGCTTCACCCTCTCCTAAGAGGCTGAACTACGAAGCCGTCAAGACCCTGCCAGCACAGGGTGTACTCAAGACAAGAAAGTGCGCGGGTAGGAGAAGGCCTCACCTCGGGCTCATTACCTCCCCCGAGGAGAGCCCGGGGGCCACTGTCGGTACCCGTGATATGGGATACCCCCGCGCAGAGGGGAAAATGCCTAAGGATCTCGCCCTTCTCCGCAGGGAAAGCTCCGAAGGTGCCATGTGTCCAGTGGGGCCGGACCTCCCTCTCCTCAGAGGAGAGCTCCGGGCTCGCCACATGGCCTACAGCAGCCAGACCTCCCCCCTCCGAGGGGAGAGCTCCGAAGGTGCCACATGTCCCGCGGGGCCGGACCTCCCTCTCCTCAGAGGAGAGCTCCGGGCCCGCCACGTGGCCGGCAGAAGCCGGACCTCCCCCTCGTCGGGGAGAGGTCCGAAGGCTCCACGTGTCCTGCGGGGCCGGACCTCCCTCTCCACTGAGGAGGGCTCCGAGCCCGCCACGTGTCCAGCAGAACAGCGCTGCCTGCCCCCGAGCGGTAAGCAGCGGGCGAAAAGACGCCCCATACCTTGCCTGTACAAGGTATTCAAGGCCCGCGCCTTCCCAAGACGCGGAGACGCGGAGCACGCCTCAGTCAGGTGTCGTTGCGCCCAGTCGCATCACAGACTGGCGCACGGTGTCAAAGCCTGCCAGCCAATAAATGCAGCGACAAGACATCCCATGCCGCCCCCACCGTCATCAACCACTACGACTAGCATGCGGCATGGGCAGGGCTGCAAGACGAAGATTCAGAAGCCTTCGCCAGAGACAACTACCGGCATAACTGCAGATACGGTAGATAACAGTCAATCTCCCCAGGATCACCTGTCGGGTCCCGGGCCCCCCTGTGACGCCCTCAATTCTGTGGAAAACCACGGAACCGAGAACTAATGCATATGTGTGCCCAGGATGTTCTTCACACATACACATACGCTCCACAAACTGAATTCAGATTATATATTACCGCGAATAACAGAGTTTATTACAATACCTCATGAGTCTTGGACTCATGCTTACAGCGTAAGTCTTATTTCTATGCAGCGGAAGTCCTTATTTAAATGTGGAAGCAAAAACTAATGCGGAAGCAAAACTAAGCAGAAGTGGCTCCATCTCTACTCCCTCCACAGGCAAGGTTGAGAACAGATCACACGCCATAATGTTCCATTTGATCTTCATAGTAGGCTTCTCCTGCTGCTGAGGATGAAGTAATAATGCAAGGTTGAGTACAATGATGTACTCAGCCAGTGCGGGAAAACACATGATATGCAGCTCATAAAAAAGGTAGGTATTAAAAGGCTTATTTGCAGAAAAGCGAACTTGTAAATCCATGATAAAACAGCAACTTAACTTTAGATGAATGTAATCCCACCATGAATTAAATTACCAACATACCTCCATCACTTCCCGTGTTCCATCCAAACATTAACCAATCCTTTATTCATACTCACGAATACCTTCTCGTATTCGCTACCATCTAATCTCACAAATCAACCTCGTCACACACCGAGACCAATCTCATGTCATGACCCAACAGTCGTGCAAACATCTCATCATCCGGACTCAACAGTTCTAAACCAATGACCATAGCCGAGAACCTTCCCAATACCCATCCCATCTAATCATGGCAGTTTAGCCAGGTGCTCGTGACCGTAAGCTCGGCTATCATGATAGTATTAATAACTCTGCAGAGTTTGCACCTCTTTACCCACAAGTTTGTGATTTCGTCACCCGTCAGCGACTGCAGAACCTCCATTATACCAGTACCCATCCGTCGGTGTATGGTCAAGAGATCACAAAATAGCCTTTACAAACGGGTTACTAGATGTATGGACTCACTAAAGTTTCACCGGCAGGCTAGAATCTCCAATTCTCCCACCCACGGGCCCCCTCTTGTGCCATGCAGTTCCCAGGCAGTCCGAACTCGACTCCCATTCCCCGCGCCTTCCACAGTCCATAACACTCTAGCAACTTACCTAATTACTCAGCTAAACTGCACCCATATTTGGCCTTGTGGTGGCACTATTATCCTGGCATGTGCATGCATGAACCGGTCCTTCGATCTACGGCAAGTAAAACCACCATCTCATGCTACCTCATTCACAAACCCAGGCTTGCCTAGATCTCCCTCCGATCCATGTTCATTAACCTCATCAGTTACTTATTATCAGTACGAGTGCAGTTAGCTAGACACATCTATCTCGCTTCCCGATCCCATAGACTCAGCGAAGCATAAAGCAAAAACCATATCCGACTCATAGACTTCCCAGGCGACAAGGGTGGTTTAATCAAAACTAGTAAACTCCTATAAAAGGGTTTCCCATCATGTTTGACTCAGTACGCACACCTTTTCGCAAAACAAAACAGTTTTACCCGAAACATAGGATCAACATGGTCAAGGAGCACTTGCCTTGATCTTGCGGTTCCGGTTGTTCTTGATTCTCAAAACCTTGTTGCTGCAGTTTGTCGTAGACAGCTCCCTGAGCTTGTCCTGCTAGGTAGGATCACGTGCATACAGGATTCACAGCAATCAATATTTATGCACAAACCTTAAACTAGATGTGATGATGCACATGCATGCTATCCTATGATTGTTATTAGATTGGTGTGCTCTTGCATGGCTTGCATGGACAGAGGTGTTCGGATCAAAGGTGGACATGGCGATGATCTTGTCTTTAGATCAAACTGATCATCGAGTGATCTGCCCACGAGAAGGCTTCTGTTCGAAAGGAATTGAAAAACAGATACAAGAGACGAACACAATGATGTCGTAAGGTGGTATTGAAGTCCTACCTCACGCTCTTCTTGTCTTCGAGGTCCTCCTCAGACCGCTTGGTTCTTCTCCGATGATCTCCCTTGTTACGCTTCGGCGATGTTTTGCTTGGCGAGTTAGGGCTAGGGCTCTAAGTCGTCGGCTCAGGAGTTGAAAGAGAAGTTTGTGGTTTCGGCCAGAGGTTTTGGGTTCTATTAATAATCGGGAAGAGAAGAGTCCTAATCTGATTGGATCCCGAATAAGAGTCTTATTCAGATCTTTGTTGGATCCTAACGTCTTTTCTTTAGTAACATCGTGGAAATTTAGATCGTTTTCTGTTGCGTACCGGTATCTTTACGCGTAAAAACCGCTCCAGACTCGTTACCTCCGCGGTGATGAGCTCCGGAGGCTCCACGTGTCCTTCCGAGCCTGGTATCTCTTCTCCCGCAGAGACGAGCTCCGGTTGTGCCGCGTGTCACGAGCGAGACCTCCCTCTTCTTCGGAGGTGAGCTCCGCGCACGCCACGTGTTGGCGCCGGTCTTCCCCTTCTTCTTTCCTCAGGGACATGCCCCGAGGTCGACACGTGTCTAGCAATAAAAAGACCTCCCGGAGACAAGCTCCGGTGGCGACACGTGTTCGATAGATCCGGACTTCTCTTGTGATGAGTTCCGAGATCGACACGCATCCCGCGCGACTAGTCCTCTGATTGTCGTGAGGACTAGCTCCGAAGATGACACGTGTCTTACAGAAAAATGCTTTTGCTTCTTCCGTAGAGGCTAGCTCCGTGGGCAACACGTGTCCCACAGGATCGGACCTCTCCCCTTTGCGGAGACGAGTCCCGAACCTGCCACGTAGCTATTTTAGCGGCGGACCTCTCTTCACCTCGCAGGGGCGAGCTCCGAACACGCCACGTGGCCAGTTGGCCGCGGTAGTTGCCTTCGGTGCTCTCTGAGAGCTTATTGGCTACCCTTTTGGTACTTTTCATTGTTCCATCTTTTCTTAAAATGTTTTCTTCTTCATAACTCGTGAACATATGCTGACACCCGAGATGAGGGTGTCACAAATCTACCCCCCTTAAATTGAATCTCGCCCTCGAGATTCGTTTGTAGAAAATAGATGGGGGAATTCCGCCTTGATATCCTCTTCACGTTCCCATGTGGCCTCAGCTTCGGTGTGATGGCTCCATTGTACCTTGCACCATCGAATCACCTTGTTTCGGGTGACCCTTTCCTTTACGTCCATGATTCGGACAGGGTGTTCTGCGTAAGTAAGGTCCTCTCGAAGTTCAAGTTCTCCCATTGACACTTGTTCCTCTGGTATTCTCAAGCACTTCTTGAGCTGGGATACATGAAACACGTCATGTACGTCGGAGAGGTGGTTTGGGAGCTCTAGTTGATAGGCTACTCCTCCTCGCTTGTTCAAAATCTTAAAGGGTCCGATGTAGCGAGGTGCTAGCTTGCCTTTGACGTTGAAACGTCGTTGGCCTCGAATAGGCGATACCTTAAGGTATACGAAGTCTCCTACTTCAAAGGTCAACTTCCTACGCCTATTGTCCGCATAGCCTTTCTGCCGTGACTGAGCAGCCTTTAAGTTCTCCCGTATCGTTCGGACCTGCTTTTCGGCTTCTTGTAGTACTTCGGGTCCAAACACCTGGTTCTCTCCAGTCTCGTTCCAAAACAGTGGCGTTCTACACCATCTACCATATAAGGCTTCAAAAGGCGACATCTTCAAGCTAGCTTGATAGCTGTTGTTATAGGAGAACTCGGCATACGGTAAACTCCTATCCCAACTATGCCCACGTTTCAAGGCGCAAGCTCTCAAGATGTCCTCCAAAATTTGGTTCGTCCTTTCGGTTTGCCCATCTGTTTGTGGGTGATAGGCGGAGCTAAAATCGAGTCGTGTCCCCATGGCTTTCTGCAGCCTCCTCCAGAATCTAGAGGTAAACTGCGAACCTCGATCTGAGACTATCCTCTTCGGGACTCCGTGACGGCACACGATCTGCTCCATGTACAATTCTGCTAATTGTGCAACGTTGTAACAGGTCTTTACCGGAAGAAAATGGGCGGTTTTTGTCAACCGGTCCACAATAACCCAGATGGAATCATATCCTGATTGAGTACGTGGTAATCCGACGATGAAGTCCATACTGATGTCCTCCTATTTCCATTCGGGTATTCTCAAAGGTTGCAGCAATCCAGCGGGTTTTTGATGTTCGGGTTTTACCCGTCGCATGTGTCGCATAGGGCAACGTATTCGGCTATATCCCTCTTCATACCATCCCACCAATAGCAAATTTTCAAATCCTTGTACATTTTGGTGCTCCCTGGATGTATGTAATAGGGTGAATCATGTGCCTCCTTCAATATCATGTCGCGAAGGTGTCTTATGTTTGGCACACAGATCCTTTTTCCTAGCCAAAGCATACCCTTTTTATCCTCCCTGAAATCCTTCTCTATCCCTCGTCGGATTCTTTCCTTGATCTCCTTGATCCCCTCGTCCGTTGCTTGGCCCTTTCTTATTTCTTGCCCCAATGAGGAGTGGATCTCTATTATCTCCACGTTATTCAAGAATCCAAGGTATAACCGTTCGAACTCCTTCCGTTGTTCGGGTGGTAGCTCCCGAACCGTGAGTTGGTGGCATGCTCCCTTTCTGCTCAATGCGTCCGCTACTACATTGGCCTTCCCGGGGTGGTAGTTGATTCCCACATCATAATCCTTGATGAGTTCTAACCATCGACGTTGCCTCAAATTCAAATCCGTTTGGGTAAATATGTACTTGAGGCTTTTATGATCCGTATAGATCTCACATCGATGGCCAAGGATATAATGTCTCCAAATCTTCAATGCATGCAGCACTGCTGCTAACTCCAAATCATGCGTAGGATAGTTAAGCTCGTGCTTCCTTAATTGTCGTGAGGCATAGGCTACCACTTGTCCTTCCTGCATGAGTACACACCCGAGTACTTGTTTGGATGCGTCACAATATATGTCAAAGCTCTTGCTTACGTCTGGCAATACCAGAACTGGTGCTGTGGTTAGCCTTTTCTTGAGTTCCTCAAAACTTTCTTGGCAGGCTTGTATCCATTGAAAGATTTTTCCCTTTATTAGCAACTCCGTCCTAGGTTTTGCTATTTTAGAGAAGTCTTGAATGAAGCGCCGATAGTATCCTGCCATCCCAAGGTAACTTCGAATATCCCTCACGCTCATTGGTTGGTCCCACTTTAGAACATCTCTCACCTTTCCAGGATCAACCGATACCCCTTCCTTGGAGATGATGTGGCCTAGGAAAGATATTTCCTTTAGCCAAAATTGACACTTGTTGAGCTTGGCATACAACTGATGCTCGCGCAACTTCTGCAAGGTCAATCACAGATGTTCTTCATGCTCCTCCTTACTTTTTGAATACACCATAATGTCATCGATGAAAACCACAACGAACTTGTCCAAATACTCCATGAAAACATTGTTCATAAGGTACATGAAGTATGCGGGTGCATTCGTCAATCCAAAAGACATAACGGTATATTCATATGAACCATACCGTGTTCGAAAGGCTGTCTTAGGTATATCAGAGGGCTTAATCTTCAGCTGGAAATATCCCGACCGAAGATCAATCTTGGAGAATACCTGGGCTCCTCTC
Source organism: Neostapfia colusana (assembly GCA_030760725.1). Lineage (NCBI taxonomy): Eukaryota > Viridiplantae > Streptophyta > Magnoliopsida > Poales > Poaceae > Neostapfia > Neostapfia colusana. Next base: position 98,311,709 of record JASWHV010000003.1, read on the forward strand.
ATTTGATCGAACAGGTCCTCTATACGGGGCAGAGGGTATTTATTCTTGATTGTCACCTTGTTGAGAGATCTGTAGTCCATGCACATTCTTTGGGTTCCGTCCTTCTTGTCCACAAAGAGTACCGGAGCTCCCCATGGTGACGAGCTTGGACGGATAAAACACTTCTCCAACTTTTCTTGAATTTGCTTCTTGAGTTCAACTAACTCGTTGACGGACATCCTATATGGTCTCTTAGCTATAGGTGCAGTTCCGGGTACCAAATCTGTGGCAAACTCGATGTCCCGGTCAGGTGGCATTCCCGGGAGCTCTTCCGGGAACACGTCTGAGAATTCCTGAACCACTGGAATGCTGTCCAATGTTGTTCCTTCGACATGGTTCAAATTTGCCCGTTCGGTTGCTTGCTGGGCTGACTCAAACTCGACACGAATACCGTGTTTGATTGTCAACTGCACGCTCCTTTCAGCACATTGGATTACTCCATTGTGCTTGCTTAACCAATCCATTCCGAGTATGATGTCAATCCCGTGGGAGTCCAAAACAATAAGGTTGGCAAGGAAGTCTACCCCCCTTATTTTAATGCTTACTTTAGGGCATACTACATTAGTCCTCATTTCTCCTCCGGGAGAATTAACTAACATAGCACATTCTAAGTGGGATACGGGTAGATGATGCTTGGCAACATATTCGGATGATATGAAAGAATGCGATGCTCCGGAATCAAATAAAATGGTGGCTGGGTTGGAGTTGGCATGGAACATACCAATTGCGACATCCTCAGCCTGTTGTGCTTCCTCAGCAGTGACATGGTTAACGTGGCCACGAGCATAGTTCTGCGGTCCACGGTTCCCTTGGTTGTCCCCTCCGTTTGGTCGCTGGTTCTGCTTGGGCATGTTACCTTGCTGTCCATGGCCTCTCCTCGGGCACTGATTAGCGAAGTGGCCTACTTCCCCGCATGCAAAGCATGCCCTGTTGCCTACGGCAGCAGGTACGTTGGGGCGGGGGTTTTGAACAGGGGCGCCATTGTTAGGTCGGGGCGCAGGAGGCATGGGCACACGAGGTGCCGGTGAAACGAATCGTTGCTGTGGTGGCTGACCAGGGCGGTACGCAGGAGTGGTCGATCCATACTGCGGTGCAGGGGGCATGTATCTTGGTCGTACGTTGCTCCCTTGGGGCTGGTAAGGCATCTTCCTTTTGCACTCTCGCTCGATCTCTCGGATCTTGTTTTCCACCACAATAGCCTTATCAACCAGCTTCTGGAAGCTTACGTAGTCATTGTTGAGGAGTTGAACTTGGATCTCATTGTTCAACCCTCTCATGAACAGGTACTGCTTCCTCTGATCTGAGTTGACATCTTCGGGGGCATACCGGGACAGTTGTATGAACTTGTTGAGATATTCGTTCACACTTTTCTGTCCTTGGCGGAGACCTTCAAACTCCTGCCTCTTGAGCATCATTACACCAACAGGGATGTAGTGGGAGCTGAAACTTTCCTTGAACTCAGTCCAAGTGATTGTCTCCGGGTTGGCATGGGCGTTGCTCAAGGCATCCCACCAGTCGGCAGCAGCTCCCGTAAGTTGGTGCGATGCGAATAGAACCATCTCTCGGTCCTTGCACTTAACAATGGCGAGCTTCTTCTCCATGGATTTCAACCAATCATCGGCCTCCATTGGATCGCTTGCTTGAGCAAAGGTGGGTGGTCGAGTTCTCATGAATTCTCCCAACCTGTTATGAGCCGGCGGTGGTGGTGGCGGTGGTGCCGGAACAGGGTTTTGGTTGGCCTGCAACTGACCCAATGTTTGGATCATGGTTTGGAATAGCTGGTTTTGCAAGGCCATCAACCTTTCTAGATTGTTCTCGACAGCTCCGGGGTTAGCAGGAACTTCCTCGTGGTCATCTTCCTGGACGTTCCTTCGGCTGGCGTTTCCTCTCACCATCTGTGAGAGAGAACGAAATAGAATAGAAGGTTAGAAGGTTAGGTAGGTCCTTTCAACTATATGCATCAAGGTGAGTGGGACTATATATATTAGCCCTTATGAGGATGTGAGCAAGTGCCGAAACATCTCACACCTCTTTCTTCTTACGTGTGGATATGGACAACGTTTTTGAGACGTCCCACAACTCACACTAAGCACATATTTACAAGTAATCATCAGAAGGGCCCACTCAACTCCTATTCAAGGTTGGTTTCCTATGTCAAGGTGGTTTCTAAAGGCCAGTCTAAGCTTTTTTTTACCCTAGGACGCTTGTGACTCCTATTTAGGGGTGTAACCCGTAGCTCTATTATCTATCTAAGGTTTTCTACCTAGGCGTGTAACCTACTGTCAATCCGTGGCTCTGATACCAATCTGTGACACCCTCAATTCTGTGGAAAACCACGGAACCGAGAACTAATGCATATGTGTGCCCAGGATGTTCTTCACACATACACATACGTTCCACAAACTGAATTCAGATTATATATTACCACGAATAACAGAGTTTATTACAATACCTCATGAGTCTTGGACTCATGCTTACAGCGGAAGTCTCATTTGTATGCAGCGGAAGTCCTTATTTAAATGCGGAAGCAAAAACTAATGCGAAAGCAAAACTAAGCAGAAGTGGCTCCATCTCTACTCCCTCCACAGGCAAGGTTGAGAACAGATCACACGCCATAATGTTCCACTTGATCTTCATAGTAGGCTTCTCCTGCTGCTGAGGATGAAGTAATAATGCAAGGTTGAGTACAATGATGTACTCAGCAAGTGCGGCAAAACACATGATATGCAGCTCATAAACAAGGTAGGTATTAAAAGGCTTATTTGCAGAAAAGCGAACTTGTAAATCCATGATAAAACAGCAACTTAACTTTAGATGAATGTAATCCCAGCATGAATTAAATTACCAACATACCTCCATCACTTCCCGTGTTCCATCCAAACATTAACCAATCCTTTATTCATACTCACGAATACCTCATCGTATTCGCTACCATCTAATCTCACAAATCAACCTCGTCTCACACCGAGACCAATCTCATGTCATGACCCAACAGTCGTGCAAACATCTCATCATCCGGACTCAACAGTTCTAAACCAATGACCATAGCCGAGAACCTTCCCAATACCCATCCCATCTAATCATGGCAGTTTAGCCAGGTGCTCGTGACCGTAAGCTCGGCTATCATGATAGTTTTAATAACTCTGCAGAGTTTGCACCTCTTTACCCACAAGTTTGTGATTTCGTCACCCGTCGGCGACTGCAGAACCTCCATTATACCAGTACACATCCGTCGGTGTATAGTCAAGAGATCACAAAATAGCCTTTACAAAGGGGTTACTAGATGTATGGACTCACTAAGGTTTTACCGGCAGGCTAGAATATCCAATTCTCCCACCCACGGGCCTCCTCTTGTGCCATGCAGTTCCCAGGGCAGTCCTCACTCGACTCCAATTCCCCGCGCCTTCCACAGTCCATAACACTCTAGCAACTTACCTAATTACTCAGCTAAGCCTCACCCATATTTGGCCTTGTGGTGGCACTGTTATCCTGGCATGTGCATGCATGAACCGGTCCTTAGATCTACGGCAAGTAAAACCACCATCTCATGCTACCTCATTCACAAACCCAGGCTTGCCTAGATCTCCCTCCGATCCATGTTCATTAACCTCATCAGTTACTTATTATCAGTACGAGTGCAGTTAGCTAGACACATCTATCTCGCTTCCCGATCCCATAGACTTAGCGAAGCATAAAGCGAAAACCATATCCGACTCATAAACTTCCCAGGTGACAAGGGTGGTTTAATCAAAACTGGTAAACTCCTATAAAAGGGTTTCCCATCATGTTTGACTCAGTACGCACACCTTTTCGCAAAACAAAACAGTTTTACCCGAAACATATGATCAACATGGTCAAGGAGCACTTGCCTTGTTCTTGCGGTTCCGGTTGTTCTTGATTCTCAAAACCTTGTTGCTGCAGTTCGTCGTAGACAGCTCCCTGAGCTTGTCCTGCTAGGTAGGATCACGTGCCTACAGGATTCACAGCAATCAATATTTATGCACAAACCTTAAACTAGATGTGATGATGCACATGCATGCTATCCTATGATTGTTATTAGATTGTTGTGCTCTTGCATGGCTTGCATGGACAGAGGTGTTCGGATCAAAGGTGGACGTGGCGATGATCTTGTCTTTAGATCAAACTGATCATCGAGTGATCTGCCCACGAGAAGGCTTCTGTTCGAAAGAAATTGAAAAAAAAAGATGCAAGAGACGAACACAATGATGTCGTAATGTCACACCCGGTTTTTCCGAAGAACAACCAAGTGAATATCACATGTATGCCAGGATCATTTTCTCGTACATGTGATGACAAATAGTGAAGCATCATTTATTACAAGCCAGGTGTCGAATGTAAATAAGTCTTACATAGCAAATGCCTCGATGGACAATAATAAGTTCATCACAAATAAATAAACTAGTAGCGGAATATTATTCTTGAGGGCTCCGCCACAGGCGTTGCCCGGGGGTCTCCATGAAGATAGAAACCTTCTTCGGGTCCAAAGTCTTGGTCATTATACACCACCTCATTATCTTGACCTGAGCAGCAATATAAACCGACAAATATGCAAGGTTGAGTACCGATGGTACTCAGCAAGTGTGGGAAAGTTATGTCATGCATGGCTAGAACAAGGGGAGGTTGAACTCATGGTTAAAGCACTATGCCATTAATACCTATTACCTTAGCTTATTCAGCACCTACATTACTACACAGGTGAAATGGTCCCAATCTCCCATCCCATCATCATAATCAAATAACCATAACATCATTTCCAATGTTAAGCTCCCCGCTTAACATCCACAACTTCCAAAACCATCAATCCTCTAATCATGAATAAGTCCAAGCCGCTCTTGACCATGAGCACGGCTGTCAGGACAGTTTTGACTCTGCAGAGTTTGCACCACTGTACCCACATGTAGTGATTTCATCCCCCGTTGCCGGGTGGACTAAAAGAACCTCCATTATGCCAGTGGATACGAACCACATTCACACTTCCCAGGTGTGTAGCCAGGAGATCACTACGAAGCCTTTACAAAGGGATTCCCGACGAGCGTGGGCCCACTGAGGTTTCACCCCTAACAGCATACAAGAGGCTCCAACCCCGCTGCAGTGGCCCCCTATTGAGCCTTGCGGTTCATAAGGTAGTCCAGCTGACACCAACTCCCCGCACGATCCAACACACTCATACTACGCCGGGGATACACCTAATTAATTGGCCAAGCTGCCCCATCTCAGCATGTGGTTGGCACGGTAAAGCCAGGTTACATGCTCCATGAACCGGTCCTTAGGATCCAGGCAAGTACTAAACACAAACCCGAGTCTCGTGCACCCAGCACACAACCAAAACATCCAACTTGCCTTGATCTCTACCTCTACATAACTCACAATATCTCATTCAAGAGTATGGTAAAATAAACTGATGATCTCATATCCCACAATATCCCATTCTAAGCATGGCTAAGCATATGCATAATAATTAATGACATGATAAAATGAATCACAACCCAAGCTACAAGGAAACAAGGTAATGCAATTCTAGGGAAACTTCCTAGCATGGGTTTCATATTTTCAATTGACAATGCAAATAATTCTATCTACACATCCTAGCATAGGATCAAAGTGGTCAAGGACACTTGCCTCCTACCTGCTGCTCTTGGAATGGGTAGTCCTGATCTTGGAAAGGAAGAACTTGCTCTGGAGCAGGTTCTACATCATATCATCACACATAGCAGAAAGAAAAACAACAATCCATAAGACATAGTTCACACTTCCACTTCATACAAACCACACATTCACATGTATAAAAGCCATTCACAAATTCTATGTGTTGTGGTTACTCTATGTGTGTTGATCTTTGGCTTACATGCACTTTTAATCATGTGTATATGATTCCTACTTTTGTATTCACATTTATACTTGCATACTATATATATGAGTTTCCAATTTTAAATAAATTCCTTATGTTCAATTACTACACCTTTTAGCTACCAAGTATGCCTGAAAGGTATTTTCCTACTCCATTTGTGTCTTCAGAACTTCTACCAACCCTAAACTGAATTCTTTGGATTTTAGAATCTTCATTTATCATTTTCTAATTATTTATACCTAGCTTGTTATATTTTCAAATTTACTTCCTATGCCTAAATGTGCACTTTATTATGAAAATAGTAAGACACATCATCTAAACAGAATAGGTTCTGATCCAAAATAGTTAATAATATATTTTTGATCTTTTCCTCTGATGTAAACTATTTTACATTTATTTTTTCTAATTTTCAGAATTATTCTCTACTTAAAAATGTGTCCCTCTAACTAATAAATGTGAATAATCAATTAAACAGATTCGTTTCAGCCAAAAATCTATTTTTATCTCACTCCAAGGTTTTCTAAGTACTGGGAAAGTTTTTAATTTGAATTTGACAATATGTTTGTCCCACCTTTTAAATTTGAAATACTAACCACATATTCAATTTCCTAATTTTAACATCAAATAGGGTTAAAAAGGTAAACTCACCCCACTACAGGGTCTATAATATTATTTTAAAAATTTTCAGGGGTCTAGCTACACATAACAGAGGGGTTTTTCCTAATTTTTATTAAGTCCAGGGGCTAAAACTGATTTTTAAATGAATTTACATGATTTTCTGAAGTTCCAGGGGCTAGATCAGAAGTTTCCGGGGCTAGCTCTTATTTTCCGAGAACCCCAGGGGGTAGCACGTAAGAATTCCAGTCTTTATAACGCGGGACTGACGTAGTCCGTCCGATTTAAAACAGACGGCTGAGATTATAACGTCGATCCGGTACGCGGGGATTTAAACTCTACCGTGCGATTTAAAATAAACGGCGCACAAGCGGCCACGTCGCTCTGATCGAGCGCGGGCGGTGCTGCCCGGCGGCGGGAGGCGGCGATCTCGCCGGAAAGTTTCGGATCTTTGTAAATTCTTCCTAGAACTGTGATTTTATGGCATAGATCGGTGGAGGGGAGGTCGGGGACCTCACCTCGGGGGTTTTCTTGAGCTCGGAGATCCTGGAAGGCGGTCGGCGACGAGGTCCGAGGTGAATTCACAGCGAGGCTTGTCGGCGCTGTGTTTGAACCGCAAACCACCGCGTTTTCTGCACCTGCGATGTTCCCCGGAGGCGGTGGATCAAGACCAGCGAGTTAGATCGGAATTCCTGAGCGTAGATCGGGCAGAATTCGCCGGAGGGGCTCGGGTTCTTACCGGAGAGAAAATCGGCAGATCGTGGGGAAAACGGGACGATGCCGGGGTTTTTATAGACGGGGGAAGGGTGGCGTTCGGTTGTGATCGAGTTTGCGTTGCCCACGAACAAAATTCGGCTGGGATACGCAGGAATCCGGGTCAGTTTTGATTGGGGGTGAGAGAGAGTCCGGCCGAGCGCGGCGCTAGCGCGAGGAAGAAGAAAGACTGGCGGGCCCCGCATGTCAGCGGGAAGAAGGGGGGGCGCGCGGCTGCGGGCTGGCGCGGGATCGGTGGGCCGGCTGGTGGGTTTCGGCCCACTTGCCGGTTTTTTTCTGTTTTCCTTTTTTTCTATTTATTTTCTGTTTTGAGTTTAATTTGAATTCCAGTTTGAATTTGAATTTTTGCAACACATGCAACACGTCCAAAAATTTTTAAATTCCCCTCTGAACAGGATTTTGGGGTGTTACAGCTCTACCCCCCTTAAAAGAAATCTCGTCCTCGAGATTGGTGGTTCTAAGAAAACCATTCCGGAAATTGTGCCTTAAGCTCATCTTCTCGCTCCCAGGTGGCTTCCTCTTCTGAGTGATGCTTCCACTGCACCTTGCACATAAGGATTCTTTTATTTCTGGTGAGGCGTTCCATTGTTTCCAAAATCTTGGATGGTTGCTCGGCATAAGACAAATCCTCAGCTACGTCAATCTCATTCATGGGTAACACCTCTTCAGGCGTTCTCAGACATTTTGAGCTGTGACACATGAAATACATTGTGCACATCCGATAGGCGAGCCGGTAATTCTAGTTGATACGCCACTTCGCCTTTCCTCTCCAGAACTTGAAAGGGTCTGATGTATCGAGGTGACAACTTCCCTTTCACCTTGAACCGACGAAGTCCTCGGATAGGTGACACCTTGAGATAGACATAGTCCCCCACGTTGAAAACGAGCTCTCTTCTCCAAACATCGGCATAGCTCTTTTGTCGTGTCTGTGCTATCCTCAAGTTGTTGCAAATTTCCCTCACTTTCGCCTCAGCTTCTTGTAGTACTTCGGGACCAAACACTTTACTTTCCCCTGTTTGGTTCCAAAATAGGGGAGTTCTGCACTTCCTCCCATACAAAGCTTCAAACGGTGACATCTTCATACTAGCTTGATAGCTGTTGTTGTAGGAGAATTCCGCATACGGTAAGTTCTTGTCCCAACTCCGATTGTTTTTGAGTGCACATGCCATCAACATATCCTCAAGAATCTGATTGGTTATTTCCGTCTGCCCATCAGTTTGGGGATGATAGGCAGAACTAAAGTTCAGACGGGTTCCCATGGTTTCATGCAACTTCTGCCAAAACCTCGAGGTGAACTGTGTCCCTTGATCCGACACTATTTTCTTCGACACGATCCTTGACATGTACAACTCCGCCAATTTGGATCCACTGTAGCTTTCCTTCATGGGGATGAAGTGAGCTACCTTGGTTAGCCTGTCGATGATGACCCATATTGAATCATATCCTGATTGGGTCCTAGGCAATCCCACTATGAAATCCATACCGATTTCTTCCCATTTCCATTCAGGCACTTTGAGTGGTTGCAATAATCCCGCGGGTCGTTGATGTTCTGCTTTCACCAACTGACATGTGTCACATAGGGCAACATGTTCCGCGACATCTCGCTTCATGCCATACCACCAATACCTGCTCTTGAGGTCATGGTACATCTTTGTACTCCCAGGATGAATGGAATAGTCAGAATCGTGAGCCTCCTTCAAAATCAATTCACGGATCTTCTTTACTTCTAGCACACAGATTCTTTTCCGTGCCACACCGTTCCCTGTTCATCCTCTCTGAAACCAGGGGCTTTATTTTCCTTGATGAGTTGCCTGATTTCTTGTATCTTCTCGTCATCCTTTTGACCATCGCGTATGTCTTGCTCTAGTGTGGAGTCCACTTCCATGGCGATGGCTTCACCACTATTTACCAGGCATAGATTGAGCCTTATAACCTCGTCCTTCAATTCTATAGGCATGTCCTTCAAGCTCAACTTATTGACCTGCACTTTCTGACTTAGAGCATCGGCCACGACGTTTGCTTTCACAGGATGATAGTTGATGCCCACATCAAAGTCATTGATTTGCTCTAACCATCTCCTTTGTCTGAGGTTGAGATCTGGCTGTGTGAAAATGTACTTTAAACTCTTATGATTCGTATATATTTCTGTCCTCTTCCCCATCAAGTAATGCCGCAAAATTTTCAACGCGTGTACCACTGCGGCTAGTTCTAGGTCATGTGTAGGATAGTTCTTCTCGTGCTTCCGAAGCTGCCGGGATGCATAAGCCACGACATGCCCTTCTTGCATGAGAACACATCCCAACCCGTTTCCAGAGGCATCGCAGTACACCGTAAAGTTCTTCTGCATATCTGGCATAACTAGCACTGGGGCTGTTGTCAATCTTTTCTTTAACTCCTGAAAACTCGTCTCGCACTGCGGCGTCCATGTGAATGTGATTCCCTTCTCCAACAATTTGGTGAGGGGTCTCGAGATCTTAGAGAATCCCTCAATAAACCGTCGATAGTATCCAGCCAATCCCAAGAAGCTTCGAACTTCCCTGACATTTTCAGGGGTCTTCCACTTCTGTATATCCTCGATTTTGGCGGGATCTACGGAGATTCCTCCCTCCGAGATTATATGTCCTAAGAAGGGAACTCTCTTCAGCCAAAACTCACACTTCCTCAACTTGGCATATAGTTGGTGTTCTCTCAGCCTCTGCAACACCAACCTTAGATGTTTCTCATGTTTATCTTCATCCTTGGAGAAGACGAGAATGTCATCTATGAAAACCACCACAAATTTGTCCAGATATTCCATGAATACCTTGTTCATGAGATACATGAAATATGCCGGGGCATTAGTTAGCCCGAAAGGCATAACAGTGTATTCATACAGTTCGTACCGAGATACGAAAGCTGTCTTGGTAATATCAGATTGCCTTATCTTGATTTGGTGGTATCCCGACCTGAGATCAATTTTCGAGAACACACATGCTCCCCTCAACAGATCAAACAAGTCTTCAACGCGGGGTAATGGGTACTTGTTCTTGATGGTTACCTCATTCAAGGCACGGTAATCCACGCATAACCTTTGGGTTCCGTCCTTCTTGGGCACAAATATCACCGGAGCTCCCCATGATGAGGAACTAGGACGAATATACCCCTTTTCCGTCAATTCTCTCAAATGATCCTTGAGTTCTCCCAGCTTCTTGGAGTCCATCCGATAAGGTCTCTTGTATATCGGGGCTGTTCCAGGCACTAGCTCAATTGCGAATTCCACTTCACGATCGGGAGGCATACCTGGCAACTCCTTCGGAAAAACATCTGGATATTCCCTGATGGTCCTGATTTTCTCAACTTTCACCTCAACTTGATTTAATTTAATGTCCCTCCTAGGCTCGTGTATTGTTATGAACTTTACTCTTGTGCCACTAGGGTGAGTTAGTTCCACTGTTCTGGTCGAACAATGGATGATTCCTTTATGTTTGGTCAACCAATCCATACCCAAGATAATATCTATCCCTTGTGAATCTATCACTATGAGGTTAGCAGTAAATACCACCCCATTAATGTCTAGGTTCACTTTGGGACACACTTGTCTTGTCCTTATTTCTCCACCTGGAGATTTTACGACTAGCATATGGTTCATTTGTGTTGTTGCTAGGTCATGCTTCTTAACAAACCCTTGAGCAATGAACGAGTGGGTAGCACCAGAATCAAACATCAGGGTTGCAATGTGTAAATTGGCAGGAAACTTACCAACTACCACGTCGGGTGCCTCTTGTGCTTCCTCCATAGTAACGTGGTTCACCCGTCCTCTCATTACATTCTGCTGTTGTGGCTGCGTGGGCTTCTTCTTTGGGCACTTATGGGCGTAGTGCCCCACTTCACCACAGCTAAAACATTGCACCCCAACCTTAGGTGCCTGGCCTTTGTTGTCTTGGGGTTGGTTTGGAGGTACTTGTCCTGCTGGTCGAGGTTGATATGTAGGGCGAGGCTGCTGTACGAACTGACGTTGTGGCTGTATTGGTGCTGCCGGAGGTCTGTAGTTCGGGTTGTACCCTCTTGGTGCTGAGTAGGGTACCGCAGCACGGTTCGTCTGCCCTGCGGGTTGCTGCATTAGACGTGGACGAGTGTTGCTCCCTGAGGCTTGATGTGACCACCCAGCCTTCCTCTTGTTCTCATTTTCCAAGGCCTTCAGCTTCCTTTCTACCACAAACGCTCTATCCACCATCTTTTGGAAGCTTTCATACACATTGGAGGACATTGCACACTGCATTTCTGCGGTAAGTCCTTCCACGAAACAATCTTGTTTCTGCTCATCAGTCTCTATGTCCCGTGGGGCATAACGGGAGAGTTCAGTAAACTTAGTGAGGTATTCCCTCACAGTCATGTTACCTTGCTGCAACCCCAAAAACTCGTTCCTCTTGTTTTTGAGTTCACCCCTTGGGATGTAATGGTTGCGGAAGCTACGTTTGAACTCTTCCCAAGTGATATTCTCAGGGTCATGATGGGCGGCGACGTAAGCGGTCCACCAATCAGCAGTAGGTCCATGCAATTGATGAGAGGCAAACAGCACCCTCTCATACCCTTGACACTGTATGATCCTCATCTTGCTTTCAATGGTCTTTAGCCAATCATCTGCCTCCAGAGGTTCAGCAGCACTTGCAAACTTCGGAGGTTGAGTTCCTAGAAACTCACTCAACCTTGGTTGGCGTGGTGCAGCTTGTGGAGGTGGAACTTGATGCAAGTTGGCCACCACTTGAGTCAAGTTCTAGATGAGCTGATTTTGATTCTCCAGCATTTGGTGGAGGGGATCCACTCCTTCACGGCGTCCACCCCTGTCTTGGCCTCCAGAAAGATGAGGGTTGCAGGCCTCATCGTTGTTGTTGGTGGGGTTGGCAGCACAACCTTTTCCTCTTCCGGCCATCTAGCATGATCATCCAAATGTTAATTTAAAGTATTACGTATTATCTTACTACTTTCACTTGTTTGTACTTTGAAGTGTTGAGGCTTTGTTACATTTTTCTGAGGGTTTATATCTCACACAAAAATAAATGCAATATTATTTCATGTGGTTTCACACACCAAAGCAAGACAATCTGAAGACGAGGCTGTGGACAATTGCTCATGGCTTCCACAACTCACGTCACACAACAATCATTAACACACCATTAACTAATACAATGACTCGACTACTCGACATCCTGCTAAACTAAGGGAAGGACTCTACACTACTCGTATTCACTGAGCTGGCTCCTCGGGGTCTTCCTAATCATTGCGGCTGCCTTCTGACTCTACTTTGGGTGGGGAGGCTGCTGGTGGAGAAGTGCGACGACGCCTGATCGCCCAGCGATCTGGGGAGTCAGGAGTCCATGTATCATTCACGGTGACACACAGTTCATTCCCATCTCCTCTTTCTCTCGCCCTCAATCAGGCTCGCAGCAACGCCTCCGTTTCCTTCAGGGTGTCCCGAACATCCTGAAGTTCTTACTGACACTCCTGCAGTCGAGTGCTGAGCATAGCAGCATCCTCCAAGCACAAGTCCATGTGCTCATGGGAAGTCCCTTGCTGCACTGGCGGGTACTTATACTCCGCGGTATCACTCTCGTGCTGGAGTACATACATGTACTCAATCCTGTCCAGGTGTCGACGATAGATGTGACTCTGGCAGGTGATGGCCTCCCAGGTGACATCCTTTTCCGCATCGACCTGTGTCGCTCGACAAGCTGGAGAGCGGTGGATCTTGAGCAGCTGATTTTCATGGATAATCCTCATTTCTGAACTCCATTCTTCCCGCTTCTCCTGGATGGTTCTGGTGGAGCTATAGTGTATGATTAGCTTGCCCGTATTGCCGGCGGCTTCGAGCATACGTCGAAGACGGCGCAACAAGCCTCCTACTGCCAATCCGTAGGAAAGGTATGTCACCGGACGGCTCTCCTCTCTTTCGGCAAGGGCAACTACGGCAACTCTCCCTCATGTGGACTTGCGAGTGGTGCGAATCATGCGAACCATCTAAAACAGAAAGCATTTAAACTTAGGTTAGATAAACTTTTAAACAAAAATCCTATTTTGAATGAAAGTTGGGGTAAGATGAAGAAAGTGACTCCATTAAATAACACTTTTCAACACACACCTTGTAAAATAGTTTTTAAGAAAAATAGGGCCCTTAAATACATCCATTTCTACCTAGGTCCACGTTCCTACGGGCAACCTTGGCTCTGGTACCACTTCTGTCACACCCGGTTTTTCCGAAGAACAACCAAGTGAATATCACATGTATGCCAGGATCATTTTCTCATACATGTGATGACAAATAGTGAAGCATCATTTATTACAAGCCAGGTGTCGAATGTAAATAAGTCTTACATAGCAAATGCCTCGATGGACAATAATAAGTTCATCACAAATAAATAAACTAGCAGCGGAATATTATTCTTGAGGGCTCCGTCACAAGCGTTGCCCGGGGGTCTCCATGAACCTAGAAACCTTCTTCGGGTCCAAAGTCTTGGTCATTATACACCACCTCATTATCTTGACCTGAGCAGCAATATAAACCGACAAATGTGCAAGGTTGAGTACCGATGGTACTCAGCAAGTGTGGGAAAGTTATGTCATGCATGGCTAGAACAAGGGGAGGTTGAACTCATGGTTAAAGCACTATGCCATTAATACCTATTACCTTAGCTTATTCAGCACCTACATTACTACACAGGTGAAATGGTCCCAATCTCCCATCCCATCATCATAATCAAATAACCATAACATCATTTCCAATGTTAAGCTCCCCGCTTAACATCCACAACTTCCAAAACCATCAATCCTCTAATCATGAATAAGTCCAAGCCGCTCTTGACCGTGAGCACGTCTGTCATGACAGTTTTGACTCTGCAGAGTTTGCACCACTGTACCCACATGTAGTGATTTCATCCCCCGTTGCCGGGTGGACTAAAAGAACCTGCATTATGCCAGTGGATACGAACCACATTCACACTTCCCAGGTGTGTAGCCAAGAGATCACTACGAAGCCTTTACAAAGGGATTCCCAACGAGCGTGGGCCCACTGAGGTTTCACCACTAACAGCATACAAGAGGCTCGAACCCCGCAGCAGTGGCCCCCTCTTGAGCCTTGTGGTTCATAAGGTAGTCCAGCTGACACCAACTCCCCGCACCATCCAACACACCCATACTACGCCGGGGATACACCTAATTAATTGGTCAAGCTGCCCCATCTCAGCATGTGGTTGGCACGGTAAAGCCAGGTTACATGCTCCATGAACCGGTCCTTAGGATCCAGGCAAGTACTAAACACAAACCCGAGTCTCGTGCACCCAGCACACAACCAAAACATCCAACTTTCCTTGATCCCTACCTCTACATAACTCACAATATCTCATTCAAGAGTATGGTAAAATAAACTGATGATCTCATATCCCACAATATCCCATTCTAAGCATGGCTAAGCATATGCATAATAATAAATGACATGATAAAATGAATCCCAACCCAAGCTACAAGGAAACAAGGTAATGCAATTCTAGGGAAACTTCCTAGCATGGGTTTCATATTTTCAATTGACAATGCAAATAATTCTATCTACACATCCTAGCATAGGATCAAAGTGGTCAAGGACACTTGCCTCCTTCCTGCTGCTCTTGGAATGGGTAGTCCTGATCTTGGAAAGGAAGAACTTGCTCTGGAGCAGGTTCTACATCATATCATCACACATAGCAAAAAGAAAAACAACAATCCATAAGACATAGTTCACACTTCCACTTCATACAAACCACACATTCACATGTATAAAAGCCATTCACAAATTCTATATGTTGTGGTTACTCTATGTGTGTTGATCTTTGGCTTACATGCACTTTTAATCATGTGTATATGATTCCTACTTTTGTATTCACATTTATACTTGCATACTATATATATGAGTTTCCAATTTTAAATAAATTCCTTATATTCAATTACTACACCTTTTAGCTACCAAGTATGCCTGAAAGGTATTTTCCTACTCCATATGTGTCTTCAGAACTTCTACCAACCCTATACTGAATTCTTTGGATTTTGGAATCTTCATTTATCATTTTCTAATTATTTATACCTAGCTTGTTATATTTTCAAATTTACTTCCTATGCCTAAATGTGCACTTTATTATGAAAATAGTAAGACACATCATCTAAACAGAATAGGTTCTGATCCAAAATAGTTACTAATATATTTTTGATCTTTTCCTCTGATGTAAACTATTTTACATTTATTTTTTCTAATTTTCAGAATTATTCTCTACTTAAAAATGTGTCCCTCTAACTAATAAATGTGAATAATCAATTAAACAGATTCATTTCTGCCAAAAATCTATTTTTATCTCACTCCAAGGTTTTCTAAGTACTGGGAAAGTTTTTAATTTGAATTTGACAATATGTTTGTCCCACCTTTTAAATTTGAAATACTAACCACATATTCAATTTCCTAATTTTAATATCAAATAGGGTTAAAAAGGTAAACTCACCCCACTACAGGATCTATAATATTATTTTAAAATTTTCAGGGGTCTAGCAACAAATAACAGAGGGGTTTTTCCTAATTTTTATTAAGTCCAGGGGCTAAAACTGATTTTTAAATGAATTTACATGATTTTCTGAAGTTCCAGGGGCTAGATCAGAAGATTCCAGGGCTAGCTCTTATTTTCCGAGAACCCCAGGGGGTAGCACGTAAGAATTCCAGTCTTTATAACGCGTGGCTGACATGGACCGTCCGATTTAAAACAGACGGCTGAGATTATAACGTCGAACCGGTACGCGGGGATTTAAACTCTACCGTGCGATTTAAAATAAACGGCGCACAAGCGGCCACGTCGCTCTGATCGAGGGCGGGCGGCGCTGCCCGGCGGCGCACAGCGGCGGGAGGTGGCGATCTCACCGGAATGTTTCGGATCTTCGTAAATTCTTCCTAGAACTGTGATTTTATGGCATAGATCGGTGGAGGGGAGGTCGGGGATCTCACCTCGGGGGTTTTCTTGAGCTCGGAGGTCCTGGAAGGCGGTCAGCGACGAGGTCCGAGGTGAATTCACGGCGAGGCTCGTCGGCGCTGTGTTTGAACCACAAACCACCGCGTTTTCTGCACCTGCGAGGTTCCCCAGAGGCGGTTGATCAAGACCAGCGAGTTAGATCGGAATTCCCGATCGTAGATCGGGCAGAATTCACCGGAGGGGCTCGGGTTCTCACCGGAGGCAGATTGTGGGGAAAACGGGACGATGTCGGGGTTTTTATAGACGGGGGAAGGGCGGCGTTCGGTTGTGATCGAGTTTGCGTTGCCCACGAACAAAATTCGGCTGGGATACGCAGGAATCCGGGTCGGTTTTGATTCGGGGTGAGAGAGAGTCCGGCCGAGCGCGGCGCTAGCGCGAGGAAGAAGAAAGACTGGCGGGCCCCGCATGTCAGTGGGAAGAAGGGGGCGCGCGCGGCTGCGGGCTGGCGCGGGATCGGTGGTCCGGCTGGTGGGTTTCGGCCCACTGGCCGGTTTTTTTCTGTTTTCCTTTTTCTTTTTTCTATTTCATTTCTGTTTTGAGTTTAATTTGAATTCTAGTTTGAATTTGAATTTTTGCAACACATGCAACACGTCAAAAAAATTTTAAATTCCCCTCTGAACAGGATTTTGGGGTGTTACACGTAAGGTGGTATTGAAGTCCTACCTCACGCTCTTCTTGTCTTCGAGGTCCTCCTCAGACCGCTTGGTTCTTCTCCGATGATCTCCCTTGTTACGCTTCGGCGATGTTTTGCTTGGCGAGTTAGGGCTAGGGCTCTAAGTCGTCGGCTCAGGAGTTGAAAGAGAAGTTTGTGGTTTCGGCAAGAGGTTTTGGGTTCTATTTATAATCGGGAAGAGAAGAGTCCTAATCTGATTGGATCCCGAATAAGAGTCTTATTCAGATCTTTGTAGGATCCTAACGTCTTTTCTTTAGTAACATCGTGGAAATTTAGATCGGTTTCTGTTGCGTACCGGTATCTTTACGCGTAAAAACCGCTCCAGACTCGTTACCTCCGTGGTGATGAGCTCCGGAGGCTCCACGTGTCCTTCCGAGCCTGGTATCTCTTCTCCCGCAGAGACGAGCTCCGGTTGTGCCGCGTGTCACGAGCGAGACCTCCCTCTTCTTCGGAGGTGAGCTCCGCGCACGCCACGTGTTGGCGCCGGTCTTCCCCTTCTTCTTTCCTCAGGGACATGCCCCGAGGTCGACACGTGTCTAGCAATAAAAAGACCTCCCAGAGACAAGCTCCGGTGGCGACACGTGTTCGATAGATCCGGACTTCTCTTGTGATGAGTTCCGAGATCGACACGCATCCCGCGCGACTAGTCCTCTGATTGTCGTGAGGACTAGCTCCGAGGATGACACGTGTCTTACGGAAAATGCTTTTGCTTCTTCCGCAGAGGCTAGCTCCGTGGGCAACACGTGTCCCACAGGATCAGACCTCTCCCCTTTGCGGAGACGAGTCCCGAACCTGCCACGTAGCTATTTTAGCGGCAGACCTCTCTTCACCACGCAGGGGCGAGCTCCGAACACGCGACATGGCCAGTTGGCCGCGGTAGTTGCCTTCAGTGCTCTCTGAGAGCTTATTGGCTACAACAGTCTCAATAAGGCATGTCCCAAAGATCCATTCCCTCTCCCTAGAATAGATCAAATAGTAGACTCAACATCAGGCTGTGAGATGCTGTGCTTCCTAGACGCCTACTCGGGTTTCCATCAGATCCCCATGTCTAGAGAAGATGAAGAGCACACCTCCTTCATCACAGTAGACGGTCTGTACTGTTATGTCTCTATGGCTTATGGCCTAAAGAAAGCTCTACCTACCTTCGTACGTGCAATGCACAAAACCTTCGGGGAGTTGATAAGAGACTTAGTTGAGGTGTATGTCGATGACATCGTTGTTAAGGTCAGGCAGAGTTCATCCCTACTAGATAACCTGGCCTTAGTCTTTGATAAACTGCGCTCTACGCGTACCAAGCTGAACCCCGACAAGTGTGTGTTCAGCGTATCCTCTGGAAAACTCTTAGGATTCCTGGTCTCACACCGAGGAATTGAGGCTAACCCAGAGAAGATCAAAGCCATCGACTTGATGCGGCCCCCCGCCCGCATCAAAGAAGTCCAGAAACTCACGGGATGCCTAGCCGCGCTGAGTCGGTTTATACCAAGGTTAGCAGAGCGAGCGCTCCCCTTCTTTAAGCTCCTGCACAAATCCGGCCCATTTGCTTGGACCGACGAAGCAGAAGAAGCTTTCCAGGAGCTGAAGCAACTCCTGACGACCCTACCTGTAATGGTAGCCACCGAGCCCGAAGAGCATCTGTTGCTCTACATCGCGGCGACGGCTGAAGTGGTGAGTATGGTCCTCATCGCAGAGCGGCCAGACCCCTCATCGCCACAGCCTGCTCCGGTAGCGGGAGACAGGCGCCAAGAAACCCCAGAGGTCCAAGATGACCCCTCGGGTCTCCGAGGCAACCACCCGGAGGTCCAAAACGGGCCCCCGGACCCCCAAAACAACCTCCCGGAGGACCAGCAGGACCTCCCGGAGGTGCAACGGGACCCCCCTGGAGGTCCAACAGAACCTCCCGGATGTCCAACGGGACCTCCCGGAGCTCCCGGGAAATCAGCGGGACCTCCCGGAGGTCCAAGACGGCTTGGGAGCCTTCGAATATCAGCTCCCGGCAGCCTCCCGGGGCCCACCCACCTCCCGTAGGCCTGATCCCATGGATGAAGATATCTCTGACCTGGGAGGGAGGGTCCGGACCATCCAGAGGCCTGTCTACTACATCAGCGAGGTCCTCCATGACGCCAAGACAAGGTACCTGGAGGTCCATAAGCTGTTGTATGCAGTGCTCGTGGCATCCAGGAAGCTCCGCCACTACTTCCAAGCCCACCGGGTCTCGGTGGTCACCTCCTATCCGCTGAAGGCTGTCATCCACAGCCCCCACGCGACTGGCAATGTCGCCAAATGGGTAGCGGAGCTGGCGGAGTTTGAGCTGGACTTCCTTCCTCATCACGCAGTCAAGAGCCAAGCACTGGCTGACTTCGTGGCTGAGTGGACGCCAACAAAGGCTGACCCATGGGGCCATGAAGACGGTGAACCAGGGCCCCGAGCTCCGGCCTTCACCAGGCCTTACTGGACGCTCTTCTTCGACGGCTCCTCGCGAAAGCAGGGGGCCGGTGCTGGCGTACTGCTTCTCATGCCATCGGGGGATCAGTTTGGGTATATGGTGCGTCTCAATTTCAAGGCAACCAACAACATGGCAGAGTATGAAGCACTCATCTTTGGCCTAAAGACAGCCCTGTCTCTAGGCGCTCACCAGTTGTTGGCAAAGGGCGACTCCCAGCTAGTTATCAAGCAAGTTAAGGGTGAATGCTTCTGCACTGACCCACAGCTAGCTGCTTATCTGCTCCATGTGCAGATGTTGGAGAAAGACTTCCTCACCTTGGACCTGCGCCACGTACCGCGCGCTGGCAATGCCGCAGCTGACGACCTCTCAACGAAGGCCTCCACCGGAGCCCCTGTGCCCGATGAAGTCCTCGAGAGGACATTGCTGCGGCCCACAGCCCAGCCCGCCGAGCCGGGCGAAGGGGGCTGGACCAGCACCTCAAAGCTGGCGGTCCCGGTGGCCCTGCAGCCATGGACACTGCCAAGGATCGTAAGCGTCACTGGGGACTCTGTGCAACCCAGCGCTCAAGATCCAGACGCTCAAGTCAGACCCGATGCATGGATCACGGAGATCCGGGACTACTTGAAAGACAATATCCTCCCTGATGAACATGTATACGCTGAACGGATCGTGCGCATGGCTAAGAGATACGCGTTGGTAGAAGGGGATCTCTACCGACGTGGCGCCAACCATGTCCTATTGCGGTGCATAGCCCAGGGGGAAGGCTGCGACTTGCTCGCTGAGATCCATGGAGGCGAATGTGCGAGTCACTCTTCCTCACGCACACTTGTCGGTAAAGCCTTCCGGCATGTCTTCTACTGGCCGACAGCACTCCAGGATGCCGTCAAGCTGGTCGAGAGCTGCAAGGCGTGCCAGTTCCACGCCAAGCAGATCCATACACCGGCTCATACGGTACATGTCGGTACCTGCGATATGGGGTACCCCCGCGCACAGGGGAAAATGCCTAAGGAACTCGCCCTTCTCCGCAGGGAGAGCTCCGAAGGCGCCACGCGTCCGGCGGGGCCGGACCTCCCTCTCCTCCGAGGAGAGCTCCGGGCACGCCACGTGGCATACAGAAGCCGGACCTCCCCCTCCGCGGGCGAGAGGTCCGAAGGTGCCACGTATCCGGCGGGGCCGGACCTCCCTCTCCTCAGAGGGGAGCTCCGGGCCCGCCACGTGGCCGACAGAAGCCGAACCTCCCCCTCCGCGGGGAGAGGTCCAGAGGCTCCACTTGCCCCGCGGGCTGGACCCTCCTCTCCTGTGAGAAAGGCTCCGGGCCCACCACGTGGCCAGCAGAACGGCGCTGCCTGCCCCCGAGCGATAGGCAGCGGGCGTAAAGACGCCCCATACCTTGCCGTACAAGGTATTCAAGGCCCGCGTCTTCCCAAGACACGTAGAGGCGGAGCACATCTCTGTCAGGTGCCGTTGCGCCCAGTCGCATCACAGACTGGCGCGCGGTGTCAGAACCTGCCAGCCAATAAACACCGCGACAAGACATCCCATGCCGCCTGCGCCGTCATCAACCACTACGACTAGCATGCTGCATGGGCAGGGCGGCAAGACGGAGACTCGGAAGCCTTCGCCAGAGACAACTACCGGCGTAACTGCAGATATGGTAGATAACAGTCAATCTCCCCGGGACCACCTGTCGGGTCCTGGGCCCCCTTGTAAGCCACCCGAGTCTTGGACTATAAAAGGCTCGGGTAGGCGACGATAGCAAGGGTTCGCACCTCTGCAACTCATACGCTAGCCATTCACACCCTAGCTGTAACTCACCCCCAATCTCAGGACTCCGGTCCCGAGCAGCAAGCAATACAGCGAGCTCCATAGCTCGCCGTGGACGTAGGGTTTTACGCTCCGGCGGCCTGAACCACGTAAAACTCACCGTGTCAAGCTCTTACTAACTCGTCCATCCGCGCAAGCTCTCCGCAAGGGACTAGCCCCACCAAAAAAAGAACCTCCGCGGGCTGCCCAGTGCAGGCCCGGGGGAAGTGTCGACCGAACACTTTGACATTTGGCGTGCCAGGTAGGGGGCTTTTCCACTTGCGCGACGAGTTTCCGCCGATGAAGATGACCAAGCTCCCTTCAGCGGCAACCTCACCTCCCCCGCCTCCGTGGCGAACCGTGACCAGGGGGGAGTACATGTCAACACACTCGGGACGGAGTGTGTCGGTACAAGCTGGGAGCCAGCAACCGGCTCTGGCAGATCTGACCCCGGCAATGCAGGCTGCAACCAGCGTCAGGTCTTCAGTAGCGCTGGGCGTACCCGGTGGGGGTGCGCTAGCTGCAGCAAGAGCGCTACTGCACAATCCGCCCGCTGGGGACGTGCCTCAGGCAGCGACCCAGCAGTGGATTCGCGAGGTAGACCGTCTCGTCGTCGCCGCCGCAAACCCTCGACTTCGGCGGGGACGACACTCTGGCCAACCGGCCGTGTCGCTGATGCGCACGCCAATGGTTGATGAACAGACGGCAGATTCCAGCTCTACCAGGCTCCAATCGACGGATCTGAGGACAGAGCTGGAGCGGTGTCGCTTGGGTCAAGATGCCCGGGTATACCTCGAGCAACGCCGAGAAAGGCGTCGCTACCAAGAGGCTGACGACAGCATGACATCGGCCTCGACCCAGCCTGAAGAGCAGACCTTCGCCACGCGATCTCTGCCCCAGGCCTGCGCCGTGCAGAATATGCCACAGTCATATGTCCTGCAGATGGCGCCCCCGGCCTATGGTGCAGCCTTGCCCGTACCAGGGTACACTGTGCCCAGTGCGAACTGAGCGTTCGCTGCACCAGAACCTGCGGCAACAGAAGCAGGGTGTGCTGCCCTCGCGCCCCACCTTCGCTTCGCGAAGTGGCCATGCAAGTTTCGGCCGCACCTGCCCGAGAAGTACGACGGCAGCGTCAACCCGGCGGAGTTCCTCCAGATCTACTCCACCGCCGTGCAGGAGGGAATGAAGCCGTCATGGCCAATTACTTCCCTGTCGCCTTGACCGGTCCAGCCCGGTCTTCGCTCATGAACCACCCCCAGGGTTCCGTAACTTCCTGGGGAGAGCTTTGCCGGCAGTTCATCGCCAACTTCGGCAGTTCCAACAACCGGCCTGGCATGGAGCTCGACCTCCACGCCATCCAGCAACAACCTGGGGAGTCGCTGCGCTCTTTCATCCAGCGGTTCTCCCAGGTGCGGAACACCATCCCACACATTCAAAATGCTTCTGTGGTGGTGGCGTTCCGGCAAGGCGTCCGGGACAAGAAGATGCTCGAGAAGCTCGCGACCAGGGAGGTCCGCGATGTCTCAGAGCTCTTCAGCCTGGCAGACAAGTGCGCCAGGGCAGACGAACGGCGAAACTGGCACTCACTGCCGTCCTCCGAGTCAGGAGGACTGCCCGGATCTGGTCCTACTCCCTGTGGAGGCAGCAGGAAGGCCAAGAACCGAGGCAGAGGCAAGATAGAATCACCGACCGCAGCCCCAGTCGTCACTGCAGCGACGCTCAGTGGGGCTCGGGGGCCGCGCCCCGACAAGAGGCAGCGAAGATCACAAATCCCAGAAGGTGATCAAGACAATATGTGCCCCGTGCACGGCAGCTGTCGCCACACTACTGCCGAGTGCCGGGAGATCCGAAAGCTCGCAGAGCGCTTCCGCAAGGGGAAGCAGCAGCGGGCTGATGCCCCACCCTTCCGTCCAAAGGAGGGCAAACAGAGGGTGGATGTCACAGACAGCATCGACCACCCAGAGGAGATCCAGGAGCCTCAGCGTGCCGTGAAGGCGGCACGCAATCATGAGGACTCCAGCTCCAGCGACGATGAGCGTCGAAAGAAGCTATACATCATATACGGTGGGTCCACCGACCCCTCGTCCCGAAGCGCAGTCAAGACTCTGCGCCGAGCGGTAGCGTCGGTGGCGCCACTCCCAAGTGCCGCACCGCACCTTAAATGGATGGGGACCCCCATCAGCTTTGACGCCACCGACTGCCCCAGGAACATGGCTGGGGCCGGCCAACTACCGCTCTTGGTAGCTCCTACCATCGCCAACGTGAGAATGTACCACGTTTTGGTAGATGGTGGAGCTGGGCTGAACCTCATCAGCCGTGCAGCTTTCCAGAAGCTGCAGATCCCGATGGCCAAGCTCACCCCGTCGAGCCCGTTCTCAGGGGTAGGGCCGGGACAAGTCATTCCCTACGGCAACATTAGCCTCCCGGTGACCTTCGGGGCTCCGGACAGCTATCGGACAGAGTACATTATGTTCGACGTAGCGGAGATAGACCTCCCCTTCAATGCCATAATCGTCAGGCCAGCCCTGTACCGGTTCATGGCAGTAGCCCACTACGGCTACCTCGTCCTGAAGATGCCAACACCGACGGGCGTCCTCAGGATTCGTGGAGACCGCACTGCTGCAGTGTCGGCCTTAGAGAAACTTCAAGCGCTCGCAACAGCTGGGACATCAGCCCCCGGCAGTGCAGAGCCGGACCAGCTCCGCCCGAGCGCACGCCACCGTGCCTCCGCCACAGCACCCCGGGTGCAAGCTCTCGACGAGGGCGGCGTCCCCTTAAAGGTCGTCCAAGTCGGCGACGAAGCCACCCAGACCACCCGGGTAGCCGGGGGCCTGGATAGCAAATAGGATGGCGCGCTCGTCACCTTCCTCCGGCACAGCGTCGATGTGTTTGCATGGCAGCCGTCACAGATGCCGGGGATCCCCAGGGAGGTGATCGAGCACCACTTAAAAGTCTTCCCCGATGCCCGGCCGGTTCAACAGAAGCCCCGCAAGCAGTCCATCGAGCGGCAAAACTTCATTCGTGAAGAAGTCAAGAAGCTGCTGGACGCTGGCTTCATACGGGAGGTCCACCACCCCCGGTGGTTGGCGAACCCCGTCGTTGTCCCGAAGGCCGGCGGGAAGCTCCGGATGTGCATCGACTACACCAGTCTCAATAAGGCATGTCCCAAAGATCCATTGCCTCTCCCTAGAATAGATCAAATAGTAGACTCAACGTCAGGCTGTGATATGCTGTGCTTCCTAGACGCCTACCCGGGTTTCCATCAGATCCCCATGTCTAGGGAGGATGAGGAGCACACCTCCTTCATCACAGTAGACGGCCTTTATTGTTATGTGTCTATGCCTTACGGCCTAAAGAATGCACTCCCCACCTTTGTACGAGCAATGCACAAAACCTTTGGGGAGTTAATAAGAGACCTAGTTGAGGTGTACGTCGATGACATAGTTGTCAAGGTCAAGCAGGGTTCATCTTTGTTAGATAACCTAGCCATAGTCTTTGACAAGTTGCGCTCTACGCGCACCAAACTGAACCCCGATAAATGTGTGTTCGGTGTGTCCTCTGGGAAGCTCTTAGGATTCCTGGTCTCGCACCGAGGGATTGAGGCCAACCCATCGACTTGATGCGGCCCCCTGCCCGCGTCAAGGATGTCCAGAAACTCACGGGATGTCTAGCCGCGCTGAGTCGGTTTATACCGAGGCTAGCAGAGCGGGCACTCCCTTTCTTTAAGCTCCTGTGCAAGTCAGGCCCTTTTGCCTGGACTGACGAAACAGAAGAGGCTTTCCAGGAGTTGAAGTGACTCCTGACGACCCTACCTATCATGGTAGCCCCTGAGCCCAGAGAGCACCTGCTGCTCTACATCGCGGCGACAACTGAAGTGGTGAGTATGGTCCTCGTGGCAGAGCGGCTGGACTCCTCATCTTCACAACCTGCTCCGGTAGCAGAAGACAGATGCCAGGAGGCCCTGCAGGACCAAGGTGGTCTCCCGGACCTCCAAGGCAACCTCCCGGAGGTCCGGGTTGGCCTCCCGGAGGTCCAGGGCGGTCTCCCGGAGGCCCCCGTGGGTCCACTCACCTTCAGCGGGCCAGGGCCAATGGACGAGGACCTCCCAAGCCTAAGAGAGAGGGTTCGAACCATCCAGAGGCCTGTCTACTACATCAGCAAAGTACTTCATGATGCCAAGACAAGGTACCTAGAAGTCCACAAGCTGCTGTATGCGGTGCTCGTGGCCTCCAGGAAGCTCCGCCATTACTTACAGGCCCACCGGGTCTCGGTAGTCACCTCGTATCCGCTGAAGACAATTCTTCACAGCCCCCATGCGACTGGCAACGTTGCTAAATGGGCGGCGGAGCTGGCGGAGTTTGAGCTGGACTTCCTCCCACGCCATGCAGTCAAGAGCCAAGCACTGGCTGACTTTGTGGCAGAGTGGACACCAACGAAGACTGACCAAGGGGGCCATGAAGGCGGAGAACCAGAGCACCAAGCTCCGGTCTTCACCGAACCCCACTGGACACTTTTCTTTGACGGCTCCTCGCGAAAGCAGGGGGCCGGTGCCGGCGTACTGCTCCTCATGCCATCGGGGGAACAGTTTGGGTACATGGTGCGTCTCAATTTCAAGGCAACCAACAACATGGCAGAGTATGAAGCACTCATCTTTGGCCTGCAGACAGCCCTGTCTTTAGGCGCTCGCCAGTTGTTGGCACAGGGCGACTCCCAACTGGTCATCAAACAAGTCAAGGGCAAATGCTCCTGCAATGACCCACAGCTAGCTGCGTATCTGCTTCACGTGCAGATGTTAGAGAAAGAATTCCTCGCCTTGGACCTGCACCACGTACCGCGCGCTGGCAATGCTGCAGCTGACAACCTTTCAACGAAGGCTTCCACCGGAGCCCCTGCGCCCGAAGGAGTTTTCGAGAGGACGTTGCTGCGGCCTACAGCCCGGCCCGTCGAGCCGGGCGAAGTGGGCTTGACCAGCACCTCGAAGCTGGCGGTCCCGGTGGCCCTACAGCCATGGATGCCGCCAAGGATCGTAAGCGTCACTGGGGACTCCGTGCAACCCAGCGCTCAAGATCCAGAAGCTCAAGTCAGACCCGATGCATGGATCACGGAGATCCGGGACTACTTGAAGGACAATATCCTCCCTGATGAACATGCAACCGCTGAGCGGATTGTGCGTATGGCTAAGAGGTACGCGCTGGTAGAGGGGGATCTCTATCGGCGTGGCGCCAACCACATCCTAATGCGGTGCATAACCCAGGGGGAAGGCTGCGACTTGCTCGCTGAGATCCGTGGAGGCGAATGTGGAAGTCACTCTTCCTCACAAACGCTTGTCGGTAAAGCCTTCCGGCATGGCTTCTACTGGCCGACAGCACTCCAGGATGCCGTCAAGCTGGTCGAGAGCTGCAAGGTGTGCCAGTTCCGCGCCAAGCAGATCCATACACCGGCTCAGGCGGTACAGATGATCCCGCCCTCGTGGCCATTTGCCGTATGGGGGCTGGACATCTTGGGACCATTTCCCAGAACCGTCGGGGGATTTCGGTACCTCTATGTCACCATAGACAAGTTCACCAAGTGGCCGGAAGCTACACCAGTTGTTACCATCAACAAACAATCCGCAGTAAGATTCATCAAGTCTATTGTCTGCCGGTTCGGGGTCCCGAACAGAATCATCACCGACAAAGGGACCCAGTTCACCAGCGCAGCCTTCCAAGACTACTGCGAGGACCTCGGCATTCAGGTGTGCTATGCCTCTGTCGCCCACCCGAAGAGCAATGGGCAAGTTGAGAGGGCCAATGCGGAGATTCTCCGGGGCCTCAAGACTCGCACCTTCGCCAGTCTGAAGAAACATGGTGCCAATTGGGTAGATGAGCTTCCGAGCACACTATGGGCTAACCGGACATCCCAGAGCCGGGCCACCGGAGAGACACCCTTCTTCATGGTGTATGGGGCCGAAGCTGTACTTCCCCCAGAAATCACCATGAAGTCTCACCGTGTCAGGGCTTACGACGAAGCCGCGCAGGACAACCTTCGGCGTGGAGAAATCGACCTCGTCGACGAGGTCCGATTACATGCAGCGCTCCGTAACGCGCGGTACAGACAAGCGCTTCGGCGGTACCACCAGAGATCTGTGCGTGCCCGGGAGCTGCAGGAAGGTGACCTGGTGCTGCGGCGCATACTTTCTCGTGAAGGGGCCCACAAACTCTCCCCTAGTTGGGAAGGTCCCTTCCGAGTCGCGAAAGTATGCCGCCCCGGGTGTGTGCGCCTTTCCACCGAGGATGGGGACCTGCTCCCAAACCCTTGGAACATAGAACACCTCGGTAAGTTCTACCCCTAGAGCAAAGATAGGACAGGACTTTCTTTCCGTAATAAACTCCATAGAGTCCAGGAACAGCGCTCGGAGCAGCTAAGCCCCAGTGGACGGTACAGGACTACGTTCATCTTTGCCTGGTTCCGACTCCAAGCGCGTAGAGTCTTTCTTCCCCTCTTAATGGGGCGGGTCGTGGCCTCCATGTTTAGCCCGCCTTCCTCCTGTGGAAAGTTATACGAAAAGAAACCTGTTCTACTTTGCTCTTTCCTCGTACTCATTTAAATTGTGTACTAAGTTTTTTATGACTACCCTTGCGGTGCATGGCTACCATGTGCTCAGCTCCCCCTTCTCATTCTCACAACTAGTCGGCATTCGCTGCCCTACCAGAGGCGGTTGCATCGGGGGTACCTGCCGATAGTCGAGGGGGGCCCTGAGCACCCGAACGCTTCGCACACTACTGTCCCCAAGCACCGAGCATATGGTTAGGGGCCATAAGTCGAATAAGACTATGAGATAAGGGAGGGGAAGCTCCCAAGGAGAATTACTTTTTCCCTACTTGTGTGCAGGACCTCTCGGCCTCGGATCCCTACAGCAATGTGGTAGGAGCACCTGACCAATGGGACGCCCCTGCCAGGGGGCCACTACGGAATCATGCGAGACCGGACATCCAAGGCAAGACCGAAGGATCCACGGCTCCAGCAGGACCGGACCTCCCCTCCTCTGAGGGGAAGGGCCCGGAGACCCCACATGTACCGCGGGTCCGGACCTCCCTCTCCTTAGAGGAGAGCTCCGGATCCGCCACGTGGCTGGCTGATCTGGGCCTCCCCATCCTCATGAAGCGGGGCCCGAGGACCTCCGGAGCCCTTAATATAATGAGGACCCAGGGAAGGTGCCGGAGCAGAACGTCGAGATTGGTGAAGGCCTCTGAGCACCTTGCGGAGCTAAGGGCTCGGTCAGGCGAAACCAGGAAGAAGACGGAAAACATCGCAGGCACGAAGGGCCATAAGAGTTCATGTATTCATGGCTCCATGAGCTGGGCTACAAACTCGATGAAAAAGAAAGAAACAAGTGTAAGGGCCTCAGTTTTGGCACACATTTGAAGTGTTCATCACCACACCACACACCTCATTTGAGGAAAGATGATGAACATAAATGAAGAGCATGTAACCACCATCAACATGCTCATTAGAGAACAAACTCACATGTTGCAAAAGTGGTATTTCCCACATGTGATGTAGGTGGGCTGGACTTATGAAAACTCCTACACATTGCTAAGGATGTCCATGCCAAGTTCACCCAAATTCAGAACCTTTTTGAGGTTATTTTTGGTATAGATAGAAAGAGGACAGTTTGAAACCACATTCAAATTAAAACTGTTTTTATCCCATGAATTTAAAAATGGGAGGCATATTCTTATTCAACACATTTTTTTGAGCTCACACACCAATTTTCACTCCATTTGGAGTTGATCTTGACATGAGCTAAGTGGGACGAATTCAAACTTTATTTGAATTCAAAACTGAACTTGTGCTGAAATTCACTCAAACCGAACCCAATTTGAATTCTAGTCAATTCAAATGGCTCAGGGGTGAATAATTTGAATCACCAGGGGTATTATGGGGCTCACTGTTTACAACAGTGATTAGGAATAAATTTCAGAGGTTAAAACCCCGGGTGGGACCCACATGTCATAGAGGGGAGAAGGAGAAACTTGCACCCAAAGTCAGGGTCTCGGTGGGAAATTCCACCGAGCAGCTGTCGGTTGTGCCACCGAGCAGCTACCGGCGCCACCAGCTGCTTCCCTCTCTGCGCGCTGGCGCCCAGGGCGGCTGGCTCGCGCCCCCACGCGACCGGTACCGCCTCAGCCGAGCAGGAGTCGGTCGGCTTTATCTTCTCGCGGGCAAACCCGAGCAGCGGCAATGTTTCTCGCCACAGCTCTCTGCTCAATCGGGAAAACAAGCAAAACCATCTCCTCCTTCATCCCTGAGCTGCTAGACAACCACCTGAGGTCACACTCCACCTCCCCAACGCCAGAAACCCCGAGCTCCGACCTCCTTTGACCGAAGACGATCGCCACCGTGGCGACCTAGCCTCAGCCGAGAGTCAGGCGCCCGTGGGCAGCGTTCCACAGGCATTTTCACGGTCCAGCGAGAGAGGCAACAGGAGCGCGCGACCACCGTGCTGCTCTCCTCCGAGTTTGGAAGCCAACCGTGAAGAATCCGCAGAGAATTTCCAGTTTTTGCTCCGGCAACCGTAAACCGAGCTTCCGGTACGGTTTCTTTAAATTCTCGCTCTATGATCTTTCGTAGGTCATCAAATCTTGCACATAGACGCTGGACTAGCCGGCGATCAAGTTCTTTTTTGCATCCATAGCGTGAAACTGTCTAGGAGTGACGAATTTCGAGCTCGATCGAGGGCGGTCATGACGGGCACGGTCGGTCACACGGTGCCGACCAACTTACCGCCATCCCTGAACCCTTTTGACACCTTGTCGAGCTTCCTAGTGGTACACTGATGCTGTAGGGCCGTTTGTTCGAGGTGTTGGCGGGTTTAGAAACCACGGTCGATGGTGTCGAACCTCAACCGAGGCCGCGGCACGTCGCCGAGCTATTTCCGGTCACCCCCAGCCCGACCTGTCACCACCGACGTGTTCCTCGACGTCGACAACCCCCAGGCGGCAATTTTCAGACCATGGGAGGTCCGGCAGCGGCGAGCCCCGAGTCTGCTCCAGCGAGGTCGGCGGCGCGGGCGCGAGAGAACGGCGGGAGGAAGACGAAGCCGGCTGGCCCACGTGTCAGCGGCTGAAGAATTTAAATCAGGATCGGGTGTGGCCGGGGATCGGCTGTGCTGGCGCGCAAATACCGTGTGAGCCCCGGTGTGCAGGACACCTCCGCGCTCGACACGTGTGGTATCCCCGGTGTGCCGGACACCTCCGCGCTCGACACGTGTCCCCGCGAGCCCCGAGAGTTTAAACCTTTCCCCCGATTTTCAGAATTCTTGCAAACATCAAATCCTCATAACTTTGGCTAGAAAGCTCCAAATCGAGTGAACCAAATTTTGTTGGATTTAGCTCTCTGAGCACTTTCCAGCAATACCAAATTCAGCTCATGAAAGTGAATCGTTTTCCAAAATTAAATCCCCAAATTTAAAGTGTTGGGAATTTTATCTGGAGAACTACTTTATGAAAAATTCTGAAATTTGGCTGAAAGGTTCATTGGAAAATCCCTGAATACCAGTAAAATTTTCAGACTCATCCAAGTTCATTTAAATACCCTAATCGGGTGATTAAGAGAACTGCCCTGAGAAAATAGAAAAATGTACAGAAACAATTTTCAGATTTTCTCAAATCTTAATTAGGGCATAACTTTCTGTAGAATTCTTCAAACGACATGAAACCAACTCCATTAGAACCATCTTAAAGTCTAGATTCCAGAAAGTCATGGTTGGAGCCATGAAAACCCCTGGAATTACTCAGAGGCTCAAATATTGACCAAGTGGGCTTTTATTTGTACAAGGTGCAAATGAACTTTGTTTCAAATGAAACTTGGTCAAGACTCTGGTTAGGACCCTACCAAGCCACTATCAAAATTTCAGAACCAAAGGGGAGGGCTAGCTAGAGTTATTAGTAATTAAGTATTCAAGTTTACACATTGCATTTAAATTTACATGTAGTATTATATTCAGCGTGTAGCCATTGAAGAAGAGACTCCGGAAGTGCTGGACTTCCTTCTGCCGGACGAAGAACTAACTACTGACCAGCAGCAACAAGTCAAGCCCCGCTTTGCATTAACCTTTTTATAAGTTTTTACTTTGTTTACATGTGTCATATGAAGTATGTATGTGCATTATGTATAGGATGGATGGAACCCCACTTGCATAACCAGAATTTCCCCTAAGAGTGAGGGTAGTGTCTAAGACCTCGAGTAGACAGGCTATGCTTAATGATTCATAGGACTTCGGTACAAGTCGAGTAGTTGGAATCTACTCGCGAGATAGGCTTGGGACACACGGGTTCGGTTGAGTGATGTGAGATCACTTTAGTAATGAAAATGAGACTAGGCAGGGGCTAGGGCGCAGCAAGGGGAAGTCTTGTGTGCGCAGCCCTGTCCGTGTCGATTGAGGACTGAGCCGTGTGCGGCCCACGCTGATCAAGTTTGAACGTACTGAAGGCATATCGGATGTATGGGCCCCGATAAACCGATGTAGCCTAAACCTCCGGGCGTCGAGGCATAACGCACCGATTTATAGGTGTAGGCTGAGGGCAGCAAGGTGGAAATCTGCCAACGTGCATAGAGAGATGCTCCATGTGGGGAACCTCCTGCTCGTTTCGGTGCGACTGGTTCGACGTTTGGGCTGTTGGGTGAAAGGTTGTCCCGTACGACATCGAGTGAGCGTGCTGTGCAGCTCCACGGGTGGGCGTACGTGATGTGCTTTTTGGGTTTCCCTGCAGGTGTATATCGAGTCGATTCGCCGTCCCTCGCGGTGAAGAGTACCACTTGGTAACTGAGTCGTGACGTAGATTAATGGATGAAGCATGTTGATTCAATATTGCTGGTTTATATAATTGTATTGCTACATGTGTGCCACCAAATACTGCTTACTAAATTTCAGATTTCATGGACTGTTAACTTGTTGCTAAAAGATGAACTAAGGATGAACGTGTAGGCGTGTCCGTTTGCTGCAACATTGCTATCCTATGTCTTGGTATACCTCATGTAGAGTTTCATGCTTAGGTGAGTCGGTTAAGCCTTGCTGAGCCTTCGTGCTCATGGTTGCTGCTTAAGTGTTTTACAGGTGAGGAGCCACCCACGGACTCGGAGTACGAGTCCACCGGCGAGGGTTACCCTCCGTCGGGGACCACGGCTGAGTGGGAGCCGTACACGCCGCGCTGATCTGAGGAGTGCAGCTAGTGTGGGTTGCCCTAGGGCTGGGCAACCACTTTTGCTAGATAGGCAGGCGTGAGTTGTATAAAAGAAACTTCCGCTGTGTAATAAAAGGCACTAGTTTGTAACTGAGAAGTGTACTATTTTGTACATTCAGTTTGTTTTCCCATGTAATATAATGTGTTCTTATGACGTGTGCTGTCGGGTGTCGCATCGCGCGACACCACCCTCTGCGATCCTGGATGAGCGGATTACGGTCCGCCACAGCCTGGTATCAGAGCTGCATTGGGGATAGCACAGTACTTAAGGACTGCATTATGGGAAAAACTTAGGTATACGGTGAGGAATTGGTAGTTGCCCAAGTAAGGACAATATTAGCATAGTTACTTAAAGTGGCAAAGACTAACTTATGTGTTATAATTCTGAATTTCAATTATGTAACGACGCACCTACGCTCTGGTAAGTATGGTAAGGAACGCCACTGAAAGCGGGTCAATTTCGGTTAGCTCCCCCTGACGAGGAAAGTGGTTCAGGGATTGGTCTCACAGCTTGGTGTGAGACGTCAATATGAACCTCTTGGACTCTTCATGTCCCTGAGTTCATATGCAACGCTGATCCCTAGCGTGCATTAGGCAAGTAAGTGGAGACCCCATCGCGTGGTCAGTAACGCGAGAGTGTGTTCGTCTGGAAATAGCCCAGGAGGACATACGCAGCGCTTGCCATCGGCGTGCCCTGCAGGGCAGTAGGTGGTATCTGTTGGGTTGATAACATTCCCAACCGTGACGACCCGTTCATGACCTACTCGGGTTCCCCGTCGTGTGGTGTTGAAACACGATCACGTACCTTGAGACGTGACCTAACTCAAGGACGGCCGTATGACAATGATACGGGTGTTTGTATTTACCTCTAAATATGATTCTGCCTGAAATGAAACCAACCATTTAGTGCACCATCATTGTGTGGTCTTCTCCAGGTACTAACCACGTATGTATCCGTGTAGAAAACGTGTGCGAGAGACCGTTTAGTGCCACACTTGAGACGTATATGCCGGTATGATCCGGTTAGGATTTTCTTTGGTGAGGAACATAGTACCGAGATATTGTAGGCATATGCATGAAAATATTGAGAACAAGGAACTAAAATCATTAGGTTCAACAATTAAGACCCTGGTTGGGTATAAGAATGGCATAGTAGACCAGGATAGTTAAAGGGATGAAAAACAGAGTGCTCTGTTTTGGGCAGCACGTTTGCTGATCTTCAACAGGGTATAACTCACAGGTCTTTTAGCCCAGAGAGGTGTGCTATACAGTTCTGGAAAGGTATTTAAGTACTCTACAACTTTGTTGTAGACTTCCAGAGCTGAAACTCACCTTAAGATGGCTTAAATCCCAGAGGAAGGTAAACTGTCCAGAACCAGGACAGAGTAAAACATTCTCTGGACTGTTCTGTTTTTCAAACATAAATCCCAGTAGAAAAAAATTTAAAAAAATTTCATATGATACCTCCTTAGAAAGAGTAGAAGATGTGTGATATCTTTGCAATTCAAAGTTTCTGAAGTTTCAGCACAGATTTCAGTGGAAACTCGAATGGAAAACAGCAACTTCCAAGGGAGGTGCTGTTAAAAAAAATATCTTCCAGAAATTCTGCTGACTTTGAAATTAGCATAACTTTTTTTTAACCAAGGCTGATCTGGGGGCAATTGAATACTCGTTGGAAAGATACTGAAGTTAACTTTAACTTTGGTATTCAACTTGAGTCATGAAAATGCCCAGAAACAGATCAAAACTTGGAATAGGTAGAAACTGGTCATTCTGACAGAAG
Source organism: Neostapfia colusana (assembly GCA_030760725.1). NCBI lineage: Eukaryota > Viridiplantae > Streptophyta > Magnoliopsida > Poales > Poaceae > Neostapfia > Neostapfia colusana. Next base: position 98,345,947 of record JASWHV010000003.1, read on the forward strand.
AATGACAGTTCGACTCAATGGAGAGGGTGTTGTACCCTAAGGGTGGTGTCGGTACCTGAGATATGGGGTACCCCCGCGCACAGGGGAAAATGCCTAAGGAACCCGCCCTTCTCCGCAGGGAGAGTTCCGAAGGCGCCACGTGTCCGGCGGGGCCGGACCTCCCTCTCCTCAGAGGAGAGCTCTGGGCCCGCCACGTGGCATAAAGAAGCCGGACCTCCCCCTCCACGGGAGAGAGGTCCGAAGGCGCCACGCATCCAGCGGGGCCGGACCTCCCTCTCCACAGAGGAGAGCTCCGGGCCCTCCACGTGGCCGACAGAAGCCAAGCCTCCCCCTCCGCGGGGAGAGGTCCGGAGGCTCCACGTGCACCGCGGAACGGGCCCTCCTCTCCTCTGAGAAGGGCTCGGGGCCTGCCACGTGGCAGCAGAACGGCGCTGCCTGCCCCCGAGCGATAGGCAGCGGGTGTAAAGACGCCCCATACCTTGCCCGTACAAGGTATTCAAGGCCCGCGTCTTCCCAAGACGCGGAGACGCGGAGCACGCTTCTGTCAGGTGCCGTTGCGCCCAGTCGCATCACAGACTGGCGCGCGGTGTCAGAACCTGCCAGCCAATAAACACCGCGACAAGACATCCCATGCCGCCTGTGCCGTCATCAACCACTACCACTAGCATGCGGCATGGGCAGGGCGGCAAGATGAAGACTCAGAAGCCTTCGACCAGAGGCAACTACCGGCATAACTGCAGATACGGTAGATAATAGACGATCTTCCCAGGACCACCTGTCGGGTCCCGGCCCCCCTTGTAAGCTGCCCGAGTCTTGGACTATAAAAGGCTCGGGTAGGCGACGATAGCAAGGGTTCACACTTTGCAACTCATACGCTAGCCATACACTCCCAAGCTGTAACTCACCCCCAAGCTCAGGACTCCGGCCCTGAGCACCAAGCAATACAGCGAGCTCCAGAGCTCGCCGTGGACGTAGGGTTTTATGCTCCGGCGACCTGAACCACGTAAAACTCACCGCTTCAAGCTCTTACTAACTCGTCCATCCGCGCAAGCTCTCTGCAAGGGACTAGCCCCACCGAAAAAAGAACCTTCGCGGGCTGCCCAGTGCAGGCCCGGGGGAAGTGTCGACCGAACACTTCGACAGGTGGTATACGTGATGACAACGCGATAGTAATGTCTCGTGGTGGCCAAACCTAGTTATGGTGAGCTTCCAAAGTGGAGGTTCATCAAGTTGGATTACCGGCCGCTCAACGCCGTCACCATCAAAAATAAGTACCCACTGCCCCGCATCGACATATTGTTTGATCAACTTGTGGGTGCAAGTGTGTTCTCCAAGATGGACCTTCGCTCTGGATATCACCAGATAAAGATCCGGGCGGAGGATATCCCGAAGACGGCCTTCTAAACGAGATATGGATTATATGAATATCTCGTCATGTCGTTTGGTCTCACAAATGCTCCAGCCCATTTCATGTATCTCATGAACTCGGTGTTCATGCCGGAGCTAGACAAGTTCGTGGTAGTGTTCATCGACGATATCTTGGTTTACTCCGAGACAGAAGTCGAACATGCCGAACACTTGCGGATCATTCTTCAACGATTGCGGGACCATAAGCTCTACGACAAGTTCAGTAAATGCGAGTTTTGGATCAGCCAAGTGCCGTTCTTGGGGCATATCATCTCCGCAGAAGGCATTGCGGTTGACCCAAGCAAAATAGAGCAAGTGCTGAAATGGAAAGCTCCCACTTCAGTTCATGAAGTCAGAAGCTTCCTTGGGTTAGCGGGATACTATCGGAGATTTATTCCAAGTTTCTCCAAGCTCGCTAAGCCGATGACAGAGTTACTGAAGAAAGGGACGAAGTATGTTTGGAACATGGCGTGTGAAGGAGCGTTCCAAGCATTGGTGAAGCATCTCACCACAGCCCCGGTATTAGCTCAGCCGGATACAACAAAGCCCTTCGACGTGTATTGTGACGCGTCTGGTATTGGGCTCGGCTGCGTGTTGATGCAGGAAGGACGTGTGGTCGCATATGGCTCACGCCAACTTCGGAACCATGAGCAGCATTATCCCACTCATGATCTTGAGCTTGCTGCAGTGGTTTTGGCGCTAAAAATGTGGAGGCACTATCTCCTGGGGAATCTAGTGCATCTCTACACCGACCACAAGAGCTTGAAATACATTTTCACCCAGAAGGAGCTGAATATGAGGAAAAGGAGGTGGTTAGAGCTTATCAAAGATTATGAGATTGAGATCCATTACCACCCTGGCAAGTCGAATGTGGTTGCCGACGCGCTGAGTCGGAAATCACATGTCCATCACCTCACCATTACACCGGTGGAGGAGGAAGAGCCAAGTTTATACTTGGTTCCTTATGGATCGCTGTACAACCTTGCCCTCATCCCTACTATTAGGGAGGACATCATTGCAGGTCAGAAGACGGATAAAGGCATGGCACATCTCCGGAGACGGATAGACAATGGAGAGATCAAATGTTTCCGGAAAGATGATAAGGGGACACTGTGGTTTAATGACCGCATAGTCGTACCCCGAGATATGGAGTTGAGGAAGAAAATCCTCGATGAAGCTCACTTGTCCAAGTACTTCATTCATCCGGGTAGCAACAAAATGTACCAAGATTTGAAAAAGAAATTTTGGTGGACACGGATGAAGCGGGAGGTAGCTAAGTACGTATCTAAGTGCAATACGTGTAGACGAGTGAAAGCTGATCACATGAAGAAATGAGGGCTGTTGCAACCCCTGAAGATCCCGGCATGGAAATGGGAAGATGTGAGCATGGATTTCATTGTGGGATTACCCCTAACATCCAACAAGCATGATTCCATATGGGTAATCGTTGATCGGTTAACCAAGACGGCTCACTTCATTCCGGTGAATACACGTTACAATGCCGGCAAATATGTGGAGCTATACATAGCGAAGATTCTATGCCTATACGGGGTACCCAAGACCATCGTCTCAGATCGAGGTGCATTATTTGTATCTCGCTTTTGGGAGCAGCTACACGCTGCATTGGGTACCAATTTGATCAGGAGCTCCGCCTATCACCCTCAGACAGATGGCCAGACAGAGAGGGTGAATCAAGTTCTGGAAGACATGTTGAGAGCATGTGCCATTCACCATGGTAGGAACTGGGATGATCACCTACCATTGGTGGAATTCTCGTACAACAACGGCTATCAGGCGAGTATCAAGATGGCACCCTACGAAGTTCCCTACGGTCGTAAATGCCGCACCCCATTAAATTGGTGCGAATACGGTGAAAAGGTCACATTCGGGGTTGATGTGGTGAACGACGCCGAAGAGCGCGTTCGGACAATTCAAGCCAATTTGAAGGCCGCTCAATCCCGACAGAAGAGCTACGCTGATAAGAGGCGTAGGCCGTTGCACTTTAACGTTGGGGAACACGTGTACCTCCGCGTGTCTCCGATGAACGGCGTGCACCGGTTTGGTGTGAAGGGGAAGCTCGCTCCCCGTTTCATTGGACCCTACGCTATCACCGAGAAGTGTGGACCAGCGGCGTATCGATTGGAACTACCGGAATCTCTGGCTGGTGTCCATGATGTTTTCCATGTTTCGCAACTGCGAAAATGTTTGAAGCATACAGCTGCTGTTCCTACCGAAGACATCAACGAGCTGAAACCGGATTTAACATATGATGAGTATCCGGTGAAAATTCTTGATGAGAAGGCCCAAACCACGCGTAGCAGAACGTTGTGGTTCTACAAGATCCTCTGGAGTAACCACACCGTGGAAGAAGCGACGTGGGAGAGCGAGGAATTCCTTCGCTCAAATTACCCAGAGTTCATGGCTTCTCAACACGGGTAAGTCCCCACTACATCGCTATCTCTTCTTTTGTAATCTCGGGACGAGATTCTTTTAAGGGGGGAGGAATGTAAGGGCCTCAGTTTTGGCACACATTTGAAGTGTTCATCACCACACCACACACCTCATTTGAGGAAAGATGATGAACATAAATGAAGAGCATGTAACCACCATCAACATGCTCATTAGAGAACAAACTCACATATTGCAAAAGTGGTATTTCCCACATGTGATGTAGGTGGGCTGGACTTATGAAAATTACTACACATTGCTAAGGATGTCCATGCCAAGATCACCCAAATTCAGAACCTTTTTGAGGTCATTTTTGGTATAGATAGAAAGAGGACAGTTTGAAACCACATTCAAATTCAAACTGTTTTTATCCTATGAATTTAAAAATGGGAGGCATATTCTTATTCAACACATTTTTTGTGAGCTCACACACCAATTTTCACTCCATTTGGAGTTGATCTTGACATGAGCTAAGTGGGACGAATTCAAACTTTATTTGAATTCAAAACTGAACTTGTGCTGAAATTCACTCAAACCGAACCCAATTTGAATTCTATTCAATTCAAATGGCTCAGGGGTGAATAATTTGAATCACCAGGGGTATTATGGGGCTCACTATTTACAACAGTGATTAGGAGTAAATTTCAGAGGTTAAAACCCTGGGTGGGACCCACATGTCATAGAGGGGAGATGGAGAAACTTGCACCCAAAGTCAGGGTCTCGGTGGGAAATTCCACCGAGCAGCTGTCGGTTGTGCCACCGAGCAGCTACCGGCGCCACAAGCTGCTTCCCTCTCCGCGCGCTGGCGCCCAGGGCGGCTGGCTCGCGCCCCCACGTGACCGGTACCGCCTCAGCCGAGCAGGAGTCGGTCGGCTTTATCTTCTCGCGGGCAAACCCGAGCAGCGGCAATGTTTCTCGCCACAGCTCTCTGCTCAATCGGGAAAACAAGCAAAACCATCTCCTCCTTCGTCCCTGAGCTGCTAGACAACCACCTGAGGTCGCACTCCACCTCCCCAACGCCAGAAACCCCGAGCTCCGACCTCCTTTGCCCGAAGACCATCGCCACTGCAGCGACCTAGCCTCAGACGAGAGTCAGGCGCCCGTGGGCAGCGTTCCACAGGCATTTTCACGGTCCAGCGAGAGAGGCAACAGGAGCGCGCGACCACCGTGCTGCTCTCCTCTGAGTTTGGAAGCCAACCGTGAAGAATCCGCAGAGAATTTCCAGTTTTTGCTCCGGCGACCGTAAACCGAGCTTCCGGTACGGTTTCTTTAAATTCTCGCTCTATGATCTTTCGTAGGTCATCAAATCTTGCACATAGACACTGGACTAGCCGGCGATCAAGTTCTTTTCTGCATCCGTAGCGTGAAACTCTCTAGGAGTGACGAATTTCAAGCTCGATCGAGGGCGGTCATGACGGGCACGGTCGGTCACACGGTGCCGACCAACTTACCGCCATCCCTGAACCCTTTTGACACCTTGTCGAGCTTCCTAGAGGTACACTGATGCTGTAGGGCCATTTGTTTGAGGTGTTGGCGGGTTTAGAAACCACGGTCGACGGTGTCGAACCTCAACCGAGGCCGTGGCACGTCGCCGAGCTATTTCCGGTCACCCCCAGCCCGACCTGTCACCACCGACGTGTTCCTCGACGTCGACAACCCCCTGGCGGCAATTTTCATACCATGGGAGGTCCAGCAGCGGCGAGCCGGCGAGCCCTGAGTCTGCTCCGGCGAGGTCGGTGGCGCGGGCACGAGAGAACGGCTGGAGGAAGACGAAGCCGGCTGGCCCACGTGTCAGCAGCTGAAGAATTTAAATCAGGATCGGGTGTGGCCGGGGATCTACTGTGCTGGCGCGCAAATACCGTGTGAGCCCCGGTGTGCCGGACACCTCCACGCTCGACACGTGTGGTATCCCCGGTGTGCCGGACACCTCCGCGCTCGACACGTGTCCCCGCTGGCCCCGAGAGTTTAAACCTTTCCCCCGATTTTCAGAATTCTTCCAAACTTCAAATCCTCATAACTTTGGCTAGAAAGCTCCAAATCGAGTGAACCAAATTTTGTTGGATTTAGCTCTCTGAGCACTTTCCAGCAATACTAAATTCAGCTCATGAAAGTGAATAGTTTTCCAGAATTAAATCCCTAAATTTAAACTGTTGGGAATTTTATCTGGAGAACTACTTTATGAAAAATTCTGAAATTTGGCTGAAAGGTTCATTGGAAAATCCCAGAATACCAGTAAAATTTTCATACTCATCCAAGTTCATTTAATTACCCTAATCGGGTGATTAAGAGAACTGCCCTGAGAAAATAGAAAAATGTACAGAAACATTTTTCAGATTTTCTCAAATCTTAATTAGGGCATAACTTTCTGTAGAATTCTTCAAACGACATGAAACCAACTCCATTAGAATCATCCTAAAGTCTAGATTCCAGAAAGTCATGGTTGGAGCCATGAGAACCCCTGGAATTATTCAGAGGCTCAAATATTGACCAAGTGGGCTTTTATTTGTACAAGGTGCAAATGAACTTTGTTTCAAATGAAACTTGGTCAAGACTCTGGTTAGGACCCTACCAAGCCACAATAAAAATTTCAGAACCAAAGGGGAGGGCTAGCTGGAGTTATTAGTAATTAAGTATTCAAGTTTACACGTTGCATTTAAATTTACATGTAGTATTATATTCAACGTGTAGCCATTGAAGAAGAGACTCCGGAAGTGCTGTAGTTCCTTCTGCCGGACGAAGAACTAACTACTGACCAGCAGCAACAAGGCAAGCCCCAGTTTGCATTAACCTTTTTATAAGTTTTTACTTTGTTTACATGTGTCATATTATGTATGTATGTGCATTAGGTATAGGATGGATGGAACCCCACTTGCATAACCAGAATTTCCCCTAAGAGTGAGGGTAGTGTCTAAGACCTCGAGTAGACAGGCTATGCTTAATGATTCATAGGACTTCAGTACAAGTCGAGTAGTTGGAATCTACTCGCGAGATAGGCTTGGGACACACGGGTTCGGTTGAGTGATGTGAGATCACTTTAGTAATGAAAATGAGACTAGGCAGGGGCTAGGGCGCAGCAAGGGGAAGTCTTGTGTGCGCAGCCCTGTCCGTGTCGATTGAGGACCGAGCCATGTGCGGCCCATGCTGATCAAGTTTGAACGTACCGAAGGTATCGGATATATGGGCTCCGATAAACCGATGTAGCCTAAACCTCCGGGCGTCGAGGCATAACGCACCGATTTATAGGTGTAGGTTGAGGGAAGCAAGGTGGAAATCTGCCAACGGTCATAGAGAGATGCTCCGTGTGGGGAACCTCCTGCTCGTTCCGGTGCGACCGGTTCGACGTTTGGGCTGTTGGGTGAAAGGTTGTCCCATACGACATCGAGTGAGTGTGCTGTGCAGCTCCACGGGTGGGCATATATGACGTGTATTTTGGGTTTCCCTGCAGGTGTATATCGAGTCGATTCGCCGTCCCTCGTGGTGAAGAGTACCACTTGGTCACTGAGTCGTGACGTAGATTAATGGATGAAACATGTTGATTCAATATTGCTGGTTGATATAATTGTATTGCTACATGTGTGCCACCAAATACTGCTTACTGAATTTCAGATTTCATGGACTGTTAACTTGTTGCTAAAAGATGAACTAAGGATGAACGTGTAGGCGTGTCCGTTTGCTGCAACATTGCTATCCTATGTCTTGGTATACCTCATGTAGAGTTTCATACTTAGGTGAGTCGGTTAAGCCTTGCTGAGCCTTCGTGCTCATGGTTGCTGCTTAAGTGTTTTACAGGTGAGGAGCCACCCACGGACTCGGAGTACGAGTCCACCGGCGAGGGTTACCCTCCGTCGGGGACCACGGCTGAGTGGGAGCCGTACACGCCGCGCTGAGCTGAGGAGTGCAGCTAGTGTGGGTTGCCCTAGGGCTGGGCAACCACTTTTGCTAGAGAGGTGGGCGTGAGTTGTATAAAAGAAACTTCCGCTGTGTAATAAAAGACCCTAGTTTGTAACTGAGAAGTGTACTATTTTGTACATTCAGTTTGTTTTCCCATGTAATATAATGTGTTCTTATGACGTGTGCTGTCGGGTGTCGCATCGCGCGGCACCACCCTCTGCGATCCTGGATGAGCGGATTCCGGTCCGCCACAACATGCCCCAAGGTTCCCCTGACACGACCAGAGTCTAGAAGTTGCAAGAACGGCCGCGCCGAGAGCGGGAGAGCGCCTCCCTCATCACCAGCGCAAAGGCCGGTGTCATCAAGGGTGCTCCTGAGGCCCCCTCCGCAGCTTCAACGGTCTTCTTGGAGACTCTGCCGCCTAGGATCCTCCTTGGTGCATCAGCGGTTTCCATCTCCTGAAGTTCCCTCATCACCGGCACAAAAGCCGGTGTCATCAAGGGTGCTCCTGAGGCCCCCTCCGCAGCTTCAGCGGTCTCCTTGGAGATTCTGCCGCCTGGAAATCTCCTTGGTGCTTCAGCGGTTTCCTTGAAGACTCTACCATCTGAGAAGGGACGCAACGCCAGGGAGCTTTCTGCCTGCCGTCACCAAGGAAGGGCCCCGTCGGGAGGACGAACCAGAGACCCCTTGGAGGCGCCACCTGTAGAGGCAAGGCAGGCAGGCTCCCTGGGTCCCAGACTTGGTGCAGACGCCGTCGCTGGAGGGAATCGAGAGCGATTCTCCCCACATAAGGCGGGTTAGGAGCCATGGAAGAAGACAAGACTGCAGAGACTCGAGGGAGGCGCAAGGGCTGGAAGCCTTATAAGGGGAGCGTACCCACGTGGCGGTTTCTTTTCACACCTTCCCGGGTGCAATCCCAAGCGATTCGGAACTCTTCGAGTACGCCGCTTTGGCAATCGCTTCGGCTCCGAGACCGAGCGCCGATGACAGGTGGACCCAAGCCGCCCGACTGAAACGGTGGGTCAAGGAGTCAGTCTCCTAAGAAGACAAGCCGGCAAGGCACTTCGGCGGTTCCCGAAGAAAGCGCCGCAACATGCAGAAGTGGCAGTCTTGGGAACCACCGCAGTAAAAGCAACCATCAAGTGGGCGCACGCTCCCATGATCCTGCGTCCGTTCATGCTCCGGCAGTGGTCAATGCGGGACTTAGAGAAAGTGCGCGGATCAGAAGAGACGGAGGTCCCACCTCGGGCTCGCCATCTCCCCCGAGATGGGCCCGGGGGCCACTGTCGGTACCTGCGATATGGGGTACCCCCGTGCACAGGGGAAAATGCCTAAGGAACTCGCCCTTCTCCGCAGGGAGAGCTCCGAAGGCGCCACGCATCCGGCGGGGCCGGACCTCCCTCTCCTCAGAGGAGAGCTCCGGGCCCGCCACATGGCATACAGAAGCCGGACCTCCCCCTCCGTGGGCGAGAGGTCCGAAGGTGCCACGTATCCGGCGGGGCCGGACCTCCCTCTCCTCAGAGGGGAGCTCCAGGCCCGCCACGTGGCCAACAGAAGCCTTACCTCCCCCTCCGCGGGGAGAGGTCCGGAGGCTCCACGTGCCCCGCGGGCTGGACCCTCCTCTCCTCTGAGAAGGCCTTCGGGCCCGCCACGTGGCCAGCAGAACGGCGCTGCCTGCCCCCGAGCGATAGGCAGCAGGCGTAAAGACGGCCCATACCTTGCCCGTACAAGGTATTCAAGGCCCGCGTCTTCCCAAGACGCGGAGCACGCCTCTGTCAGGTGCCGTTGCGCCCACTCGCATTACAGACTGGCGCGCGGTGTCAGAACCTGCCAGCCAATAAACACCGCGACAAGACATCCCATGCCGCATGCACCGTCATCAACCACTATGACTAGCGTGCGGCATGTGCAGGGCGGCAAGACGGAGACTCGGAAGCCTTCGCCAGAGACAACTACCGGCATAACTGCAGATACGGTAGATAACAGTCAATCTCCCCGGGACCACCTGTCGGGTCCCGGGCCCCCTTGTAGGCCACCCGAGTCTTTGACTATAAAAGGCTCGTGTAGGCGACGATAGCAAGGGTTCGCACCTCTGCAACTCATACGCTAGCCATTCACACCCAAGCTGTAACTCACCCCCAAGCTCAGGACTCCGGTCCCGAGCAGCAAGCAATACAGCGAGCTCCATAGCTCGCTGTGGACGTAGGGTTTTACGCTCCGGCGGCCTGAACCACGTAAAACTCACCGTGTCAAGCTCTTACTAACTCGTCCATCCGCGCAAGCTCTCCGCAAGGGACTAGCCCCACCGAAAAAAGAACCTCCGCGGGCTGCCCAGTGCAGGCTCGGGGGAAGTGTCGACCGAACACTTCGTCCACGGCGGATGGAGCTCGCTTTATTGCTTGCTGCTCAGGGCCGGAGTCCTGAGCTTGGGGGTGAGTTACAGCTTGGGTGTGAATGGCTAGCGTATGAGTTGCAGAGGTGCGAACCCTTGCTAACGTCGCCTACCCGAGTCTTTTATAGTCCAAGACTCGGGTGGCTTACAAGGGGGGCCCGGGACCCGACAGATGGTCCCGGGGAGATTGACTGTTATCTAACGTATCTGCAGTTATGCCGGTAGTTGTCTCTGGCGAAGGCTTCTGAGTCTTTGTCTTGCAGCCCTGCCCATGCCGCATGCTAGTCATCGTGGATGATGACGGCGGGGGCGGAATGGCATGTCTTGTCTCTGCGTTTATTGGCTGGCAGACTCTGACACTGCGCGCCAGTCTGTGATGCGACTGGGCGCAACGGCACCTGACAGAGGCGTGCTCCGTGTCTCCGCGTCTTGGGAAGACGCGGGCCTTGAATACCTTGTACGGGCAAGGTATGGTGCGTCTTTACGCCCACTGCCTATCGCTCGGGGGCAGGCAGCGCCGTTCTGCTGGCCACGTGGCGAGCCCGGAGCCCTCCTCAGAGGAGAGGGGGGTCCGGCTCCGCAGGACACGTGGAGCCTTCGGACCTCTCGACGCGGAGGGGGAGGTTCGGCTTCCGTCGGCCACGTGGCGAGCCCGGAGCTCCTCTCTGAGGAGAGGGAGGTCCGGCCCTGCCGGATACGTGGCACCTTCGGACCTCTCTCCCGCAGAGGGGGAGGTCAGGCTTCTGTATGCCACGTGGCGGGCCCGGAGCTCTCCTCTGAGGAGAGGGAGGTCCGGCCCCGTCGGACGCGTGGCGCCTTCGGAGCTCTCCCTGCGAAGAAGGGCGAGTTCCTTAGGCATTTTCCCCTGTGCGCGGGGGTACCCCATATCGCGGGTACCGACAGACCCAATTCACCAGTGCAGCGTTCCAAGACTACTGCGAAGACCTCGGCATCCAGGTGTGCTATGCCTCTGTTGCTCACCCAAAGAGCAATGGGCAAGTTGAGAGGGCCAATGCCGAGATTGTTAGGGGCCTCAAGACTCGCACATATGCCAACCTGAAGAAACATGGTGCCAATTGGGTGGATGAGCTTCCGAACACACTATGGGCTAACCGGACATCCCAGAGCCGGGCCACCGGAGAGACACCCTTCTTCATGGTGTATGGGGCCGAAGCTGTGCTTCCCCCAGAGCTCACCATGAAGTCTTACCATGTCCGGGCTTACGACGAAGCCGCGCAGGACAACCTCCGGCGTGGAGAAATCGACCTCGTCGACGAGGTCCGATTGCATGCAGCACTCTGTAACGCACGGTACAGACAAGCGCTCCGCCGCTACCAACAGAGGTCTGTACGTGCCCGGGAGCTGCAGGAAGGCGACCTGGTGCTGCGGTGCATACTTTCTCACGAAGGAACCCACAAACTCTCCCCTAGTTAGGAAGGTCCCTTCCGAGTCACAAAAGTGTGCCGCCCAGGTGCGTACGCCTTTCCACCGAGGATGGGGACCCGCTCCCGAACCCTTGGAACATAAAACACCTCCGTAAGTTCTACCCCTAGAGCAACAATAGGACAGACTCTTCTTTTTGTAATAGATTCCATAAAGTCCAGGAACAGTGCTCAGAGCAGCTAAGCCTCAGGGGACGGTCCAGTACTACGTTCAGCTTCGCCTGGTTCCGACCCCAAGCGCGTAGAGTCTTGCTTCCCTTCTTAATGGGGCGGGTCGTGGCCTCCATGTTTAGCCTGCCTTCCTCCTATGGAAATTTATATGAAAAGAAACCTGTCCTACTTTGCTCTTCCTTGATGCTCATTTAATTTATGTAATAAATTTTTATGACTGCACTTCTCGCACATGCTCACCATGCGCTCAGCTCCCTCTTCTCATTCTCACCTTTAGTCGGCATTTGCTGCCCTACCAAAGGCGGTTGCGTTGGAGGTACCTGCCGATAGCCATGGGGACCCCGCGCTCCCGGCACTTCGCGCACAGTAGTCCCCAAGCACCGTATAAGTGGAAGGGGACCGTAAGCCAAATAAGACTATGAGATATAGGAGGGGGAGCCCCCAAGGAGAATTACGTTTCCCTTACTTGTGTGCAGGACCTCTCGCCCTCAGCTCCCCGCAGGAGTATGGTAGGTACATCCATCCAATGGAACGCACCTACCAGGGGGCCGCTACGGGATCGCGCAAGACCGAAACTCCAAGGTAAGACCGAAGAACCCAGACCTCACCACTTCCGCAGGGGCGAGACCCGAAGGTCCCACGTGTCCAGCGGGGCCGGACCTCCCTCTCCTTGAGGGGGAGCTCCGGGCCCGCCACGTGGCCTACAGAAGCCGGACCTCCTCCCTCCACGGGGAGAGGTCCGAAGGCTCCACGTGCCCCGCAAGCTCGGACCTCCCTCTCCTTAGAGGAGAGCTCCAGGCCCGGACCCCCACATTCTCATGGGGCGGGTCCTGGAGACCTCCGGGGCCCTTAATATAGTAAGGACCCGGGGAAGGTGTCTGTGCTGAGCCTCGAGATTGGTCAAGGCCTCTGAGTACCTTGCGGAGCTAAGGACTCGGCCAGGTAAAACCAGGAAGAAGACTAAAGCATGCAGACACAGAAGAAAACAAGAGTCTATTCATACAAGGCTCCATGAGCTGGGCTACAGACTCAACAAAAATAAAAAGGAGGTACAGGGCCTGGTGGCCACGGGGGCAGATGCCTAAGAGTCCCCGGACTCCCGTTGGAACCTAGAGGCCACAAGGGCGGCCACGTCCTCGACCTTGGCCCTGGCAGCTTCCTCCCGCTCGGCAACGGGTCCTAGACGGACTGGCTCCAGAGAGAAGGAAGGGTCTTTGCTCCGGAAGCACGCCAGTACGTGCATAGCGACCTCCTTCACCAGGCCCCATCCTTCCACCTCAAGCTCGTCGGCGATCACCGCTTCGAGCCGTTCCAGCTTGCCGCCGATGGACTCAAGTGCCGGGATTGCCTCGGACATCTCCTGCGCCGGAGCCTCCATCCGCACCGGGCTGAAACCAAGAGGAGCCAAGGCGGACCCCGCCTTGGCAATAAAGCCCCAGACCGCCTGGGCCTCGGTAGACCGCGAAGACTGGAGCTTCTCTACCTCTTGGCAAGCCGCCAGCTCGCGATCCAACGCCGCCTGGCGCTCCTAGGAGAATTGCTCCTCCCTCGCGGCAGCAGCCGACTCACGGAGCTCGAGCTCCTCGGTACGAGCCCTCAGCTCGCCCTCTTTGGCCTTCAGCCTTGCAGCGATCTTCTCCTCCTCAGCCGCTGCAGCACGTTCCCGATCAGCGACGGCACACTCTCGACGAGCTACCTGCAGCCGCAACTCCTCCGCGGCGGCAGAACGTGCCTCGGCTTTGGCTTCAACATGGGCCAGGGCCTGGCGGTAGGAAGCGCGAAGCCGCCGGGTCTCTGACTCCAGGCGGCTGATGGCTTTCTTCTAAGTGTAAAGCAGAGCACTAATGGCCTCAAGTCTTGACTGCCTTGAGTCAAGCTCCGCCCTAGCCTCCTGGGTCCGCTGCTGCCAGCTAAGAAGGCGTTCCCTCTCTCCGGCCAGCGCCCCCTGCTCCCGCTTGAAGGCGGCCTGGAACTGTCAGGCGCTGGTCTGGACACGCCCCAGGGCATCCCACATGGGCGCCGGGACAGAGGGGACAGGAGTCACGCCCCTGACCCCCCTGTCGAGTCTAAGACCGGCGGAGGTGCCGGTGCCTCAGCAACCGGAGCGGGACGCTGTCCTGAGGGAGCCAGGGGGCCAGCAGGTGTACCTACAGCGGCCCTTCCAGTCTCAGGACCGGATTTCTGGGCTGGTGGAGGAGGGCGGACAGGTGCGGCTGCGGCAACCGCGGAGGGTGAACTCGCCGGCACAGAGGAAGCCCCCGCCGACTTGGGGGCCATGGGTACCACCGCGGTCCCCAGATGTTGTGGCGCGGAGCCTCCACTAGTTGGAGATGGCCGGGTTAGAGGCCCACCCCCGGCAGCCGGTCGGTCCCTGCAAGAAAAGAAAGCTCTCAGGCAAAGAGAGGGGACGAGAACGCTGCTCCTACAAGCCAGAAGGAGCAACACTTAAAGGGCAACATGAGCGCTCCAATGGGCTTGTAGCCCCTGCCTCTGGGCCGTAGTTGAACCGCCAGGACCTGCGGCTGGAACGGTCGTGGGCCATGGCGTCTGGACCCCCGGCACGCTCCCCGCCGTCGCCCCACCAGCGTCCGTCCTAGAAGCCCCTCCGCTTGAGGAAGGATGACGAGGCGCTTGGCGTTCTTCGGACTGCCGCTGTCCGGGAAGAGACCCATTGGGGTGGGACACCCGGAGCCTGTTCGGGTCGCCACCCGATGGACCAGCACCGCCGGGAGATGGGTGCAAGGGTGCTCCGGCTCCCTGACTCGGCGCAGGCGGTGCCCTCGGAGGAGACCGGGCGCGTTTCTTCTCTGGATGCCCGGGGGCCAGCTCCTTCCCCTTCCCCTTGTCGGCGGCTTGAGTTCCGCCGGCTCTTGGGACAGGTTGGGCAGCGACAGACGCCTCGCGCCCCGATCCGGAGCGCTCGGTTCCTGGGATCGAGATACCTTGGAAGGCATCCCCAACCTGCCTGACGGCAATCCCGATGTCGTCGAGGTTCGGCATCGTCCGCAGTAGCTCTGACCTCCTCTGTGGCTCCAAGAAGAGGGGAGTGGCAGAGGACGGAAGGGCGGGGTCGCCACTGGGAATGAAGTCGCCGCTCACCTTGCCCACCATCTCGTACAGCTCCTCGTCGGAACGATCAGAGCCGGGGCCCCTATCCAGCCTGGTACAGTCCTGCTCGCCAGTGTAGTACCACGCTGGGCGACTGCGCTGCTGCAAGGGTGCAATACGGCGCGACATGAAGTCCATCAGCACCATCAGGGACGTTAGACCCTCGTTGGCCAAGAACCGGATCCGCTCCAAGACCGGTGCGTACTCCTGCTCCAACTCTGGGACCTCCTCCCAGAAGCGACGCTCGGTAGTTGGGCCAGCGGTCGGGAGCTGTAGGCGATCGTGCTCGTCGGTCTGCACGACCACCCAGCTCTCCCTCCAGTTTTCCCACCTTGACGCGCTGAAAGGCAGAAGGTACCCAGAGACCTTTGGGTCCTTGCAGCGATGCTGGAAGTAGTACGCCCCCATCTGGGTCTTCGAGCCACGTCCAGTCGTCCGCAACATGAAGAAGTAGCAAAAGAGCGTCACAGAAACGTGCACCCCCACAAACATCTCACAGAAGTGGACGAAGACAGCGGCCATTGCGAAGGAGTTGGGAGAGAGGTGGTGGAGCTGGAGCCCATACGTCTCCAGCAATGTGACAAAGAAGGAAGAAATTGGCGGCACGAACCCCGCCAGAGCATAGGAAGTAAATAAGACCATTTCCACCTTTTCCAGGAGCAGGGGGAGAGATCCCCGGCGGAGCCGGCGTTTCTGTTCCTCCGTGTGCCAGCCCAGCAGCCTGCGCACTGGCCCAAGCTTGGCCGAACGAACGAGGCGCGTCGGAAGCAAGTTGGAAGCCATGGCGGGGGAGAGCTCAAGGACAGGAAGACCAAGGCACAAGAGTTCAAGGAAAGAGCGAGCGCTAGGAAATGCGAAGGGAAGCCGCGATGCGGGTAAGATCCCCTTTTAAAATTTTCCAGGAATGATTCGAGGTGATTCGAAAACCTTCGAATGCACCGCATCGGCAACCGCATTGGCTCCCAGACCGAGCGCCGATGACAGGTGGACCCAAGCCGCCCAGCTGAAGCGGTGGGTCAAGGAGTCAGTCTCCCAAGAAGATGAGCCGGCAAGGTGCTTCGGCGGTTCCCGAAGAAAGCGCCGCGATGTACAGAAGTGGCAGCCTTGGGAACCGCCGCAGTAAAGGCAACCATCAAGTGGGCGCACGCTCCCACGATCCCGCGACAGTTCGTGCTCCGGCAGCGGTCAATGCGGGACTTAGAGAAAGTGCGCGGAACAGGAGAGACGGAGGTCCCACCTCGGGCTCGCTATCTCCCCCGAGATGGGCCCGGGGGCCACTGTCGGTACCTGCGATATGGGGTACCCCCGCGCACAGGGGAAAATGCCTGAGGATCTCGCCCTTCTCCGCAGGGAGAGCTCCGAAGGCGCCACGCGTCCAGCGGGGCCGGACCTCCCTCTCCTCAAAGGAGAGCTCCGGGCTCGCCACGTGGCCTGCAGAAGCCGGACCTCCCCCCTCCGCGGGGGAGAGGTCCGAAGGCACCACGTGTCCAGCGGGGCTGGACCTCCCTCTCCTCAGAGGAGAGCTCCGGGATCGCCACGTGGCCGACAGAAGCCTTACCTCCCCCGCCGCAGGGAGAGGCCCGAAGGCTCCACGTGTCCTCTGGGGCCGGACCTCCCTCTCCTCAGAGGAGAGCTCCGGGCCCGCCACGTATCCAGCAGAACAGCGTTGCCTGCCCCCGAGCGGTAGGCAGCTGACGTAAAGACGCCCCATACCTTGCCCGTACAAGGTATTCAAGGCCCGCGCCTTCCCAAGACACGGAGACACGGAGCACGCCTCTGTCAAGTGCCGTTGCGCCCAGTCGCATCACAGACCGGCGCGCGGTGTCAGAACCTGCCAGCCAATAAACACAGCGACAAGACATTCCATGCCGCACCCGCCGTCATCAACCACTACGACTAGCATGCGGCATGGGCAGGGCGGCAAGACGAAGACTCAGAAGCCTTCGCCAGAGACGGTAGTGATGGGGAGCACCGGCCACCGCTCGGGCGCATAGATAAGGGCCCCGGGAGTCGGTCCAGCGGCCGTGGGCGGCAAGCAGCTGGTGGCGCGGCGGCCTCCCCTCGGTGGCGCCCTCGGGAGAAGCTCGGGGACCCGAGCACTGAAAGTTCACTCGGTTGAATTTCCTCAGTGGCTGACATGTGGGGTCCCAGTTTTCTTTTAACCTCTAAAATTAACTCCATATCACTGTTGTAAACAGTAAGCCCTAAAATGCCCATTGTGATTTGAATTATTCACCCCTATGCCATTTGAATTGTTTAGAATTCAAATTGGATTTGGTTTGACTAAATTTCAGAACATGTTCAGTATGAAATTCAAATAATGTTTAAAATTCAAATAAATTTGAATTTGCTACACTTAGCTCCTGTCAAGATGAACTCCAAATGGAGTGAAAATTGGTGTGTGAGCTCACAAAAATGTGCTGAGTAAGAATATGCCTCCCACTTTTGTATTCATGGGATAAAAACAGTTTGAATTTGAATGTGGGTTCAAACTACCCTCTTTTTTATCTATACCCAAAAGTGCCTCAAAAAGGTTTTTAATTAGGGTGAAACTTGACATGGACATTCCTAGCAATGTGTAGGAGTTTTTCAACTGTCCAGCCCCTATATGATGTATGTGGGAAATACCACTTTTGCATTTTGTGAGTTTATTCTCTAATGAGCATGTTGATAATAGTTACTTGATCTTCAAAGTGTTCATCAACTATCTTCACATGAGGTGTGGGTGTGTGCTGATGAACACTTTAAATGTGTCAAAAACTGAGGCCTTTACATTCCTCCCCCCTTAAAAGAATCTCGTCCTGAGAATATAAGGTGAAAATGAGAGAGAGGACGGTGGTAAATTACCGGATATGCGACGTGAAAAAGTCGGGGTAGTTAGCTCGAAGAAATCCTTCGCTCTCCCATGTCGCTTCATCCACGGAGTGATTACTCCATAGAACCTTGTAGAACCACAACGTGCGGTTGAGTGTGGTTCGGGCCTTTTCGTCAATGATCTTAACCGGTTCCTCCTGATAGGTGAGATCCGGTTTCAGTTCTTCAATGTCCTCCAGCTGAATGGTAGTAGATAGCTTGAGACACTGTAAAGGTCCCAAAAATGTGAATACAAAGAAACTCTTGTTTGCAAAAGTTTTGTTCCATATGTATGAAATTTGGGACTTGTTGAAACTTTTACCCACATGTTATGACACACATGAGGGCTTTCTTCACACAAGTCAAATGTTTATTTGAGAACTTGGAACCCTAGGGGGGTCTAAAACCAAGAGGGGAAGTTCCCATATGTGTGAGAAAACAAAAATCAGATTTGGAACAATTTGTTAAAACAAAAATTCAAATGAGAGCAACAATGAAAATTCAAAACTGTTATGCTACAAATCTCATTTGCAGCAGCCAAAATTTAAATCACATTACATATTTGGATTCCTTGGGTCCAAATTAGGGGGTGTGCAAAGTTTCATGATTTATGGAAATGATTTGCAACGCATTTTTCAAATGGAATTTAAAAGACACAGAATTCAAATGCATATTTGAATTTGGATAAAACTTGCCCAATTATCCAAATGCCTCTCAGATTTAAACTTCCACAATTGAATTCCATCAATATTCAAAATTGGGGACATATTTTAGAGGGGATAAGGAGGACTGACATGTGGGACCCACATGTCATTGGGAGCACTGAAATTGCAAAAGATCTTCAGTCCTCAGTCTTCATTTGCTCTCCTGCCACGCGAAGCAACAGCCGAGACCGATTTTCCTCCGCTCGACACCGAGCTCGGCGCAGCCACCTCCTGCTGGCTCCCCTTCGCGCTGGAGAGCTGCTGGAAGTCGGTAGCCACCGCCTCTCCCGCCTCTTAACCGAAGCCACAGCGCCGTTTCCTCTCTTCCTCGCACCGAGAGACAGAAACGCGGCCGCTCTTCGTCGATCGCTTGGGTACTCGAGCAGAGCAAGAGAGGAGCGCCTCTGAGCAGCAAAACAACACCACCATCGTCCCCACGACCTCGTCGAGCCATTGCCAAGTGCGTTCGTGCCCTCGACGCCGAGGACATTGAGCTCCCGCGGCGGCCAAACACCCCGGCAGCGACGTGCTCCCGTGGACAGCTCCACAGAGCGGCTTTCACGACCAAGCAAGCGGTCCCTGGGCCGCGCAAGAGCTCCATGCAGTGTCCACCCGAAGCACAGAGCTTGTCTTCGCCTCTGGACGACGAATTTTGGAAATCTTCTCCGGTTGGGGAAAACTGACCCGCGGGTATGAATCCATGAAATTCTTGAGTTATATTCATTTAGAGCTCTGCAAATTTCGAACACAGAACCTAGACTGGTGTAGCAGCGTCGCATGAAACACACTGTGCACGGTGCAATTTCAAGCTTTCCGAAGGCGGTTATGGCGGGAAGGTGCGGGTGCACGGTGAACCCTAGGGTAGAGCCGTTTCCGAGCCCATATGCGGCCATGCCAAGCTTGGTCAACCTCCACTGGTGCTGTAGAGCCTTTCTAGGGAGCTTTTGGCGGGGTATAGCGCCGGGGCGACGTCGCCGGACTGCATCCGAGCCGGTGCACCGTCATGGGCTAGTTTAGGGGCCCCGCCAGCTCGAGGAAACCCCACCAGCGTGTTCCTCGCGTGGGATTAGGGGCTGACGGCGAGTTTCAGCGGCAGGGGTGGCCGGACGACCGATCCCGGAGCTACTCCGGCGAGCCTGGCGGCGGGATCGCGCGGGAGCGGGAGGTGAAAGAAGACCTCGCCGGGCCCGCCTGTCAGTCGCACGGCAACAGTGGGCTGGATACGCTGTGGCGTGGGATCAATTGTGACAGCGCGGGAAATGACCCTGTGACCCCGTGTGGTGTAAAATCCCTAAAAAGTGGTAGCATGAAAATTCAGCTCATGTACACTTATGAAAAATGAGGGGAATTAAAACTTTGAATTATAATGGTATAAGTTCAAAGTGAGGGTTTAGACTTCCCAAAACATCGAAACATGGATATCTAAATGCACAGCTTGGATCTTCATATTCCAAATATTCAACCTTCCAAAATTCAGCTCATTTGGAGGAGTTTTCATATTGGTTTGGGATTAAAAAGAAAAGCCCTCTAATCTGAATTTCAAATTCAGTTTCAAATTCCAATTCCCTCAATTTGAAAATTGGGTTTCACAAATGTGTTCTCCACCTTTTAATGAGCATCCATGCCAAAAATTGGAAATTTTGGAGCTGGTTTGCTATATTTTTTAGGCAATACAAAGTGGAGAATTCAAACTCCTTTTCAAATTCAAATGATCAAACCCCATTCAAATTCTACACCAGAATTCAAACCATTTGAATTCTGCAAATTCAATCTTAACTTTGGGATGAAGTAAAGCTCTTAATGTTGAGTTGCTGGGGTAAAAATATCTGTGGAAAGTAATTGAGAAATTAGAGGTGGTGGGACCCCTTTTGTCAGCCGCACATGCAACACAACCGAATGTTTTTCCTTCTCTCGGGTGATCACGGCGCGCCACCGAGCTGCTTGCCTTGCTTGCTCCCGAAGTCAGCTCGTGGATGATCAAGGCAGCAGCACAAGTGCATTTTTTTCTCTTCTCTGCCTTCAACCGGAGCCTCCTCAGCCCCAGCTCTCGAGCGTCCAGCGAAGGAAACACACGAGCTCCCTCTGTGCTCGTGCTTCAGCAGCCTCCAGCCCCTCCCAGCAGTGGTTGATCGCCCCAGGAGCTGCGCCAGCGACCCCTCAACGTGTTCCACCGCTCCTCAGCTCATCCCCGAGCTCCCCTCGCAGTGCCCAACCTGTTTTTCACCGGGAGGAAATAGAGCACGTCGCCCCATACTGCTCCTCGAGTTCCAGCCACTCCAACGCCTCTACTGCACGTCCAGAACCTCCCTAAGGTGCGCCAAGGTGTGTAGATCATGCTACCGCAGTCCCCTTGCCCTTCCCCGTCGCTGTGTCGCCGGAATTTGAGTTTTGGCGCCGGTACACGTGACGAACAGCCCCAAACCAAAACTGTAAATTCGTCCAACGTGGTTGATCATCGGTTCTACAATTCAATCCACAGAAACTAGTGACCCTAGCGCCCTCCCATGCCAAAGCACGCATCAAACCTTCCACCACACGCCCCGGGCGACGAGAAATCGCCGGCGGCAGCAAAAATGGGTCGGTCCTCCGGTGAACACCATGTTCCGGCCATTTTCTGCAAGGTTTAGCCTGCGTTCCATGTTCCCCGATCATTGGTGATGCTTTAGGAAAGGTAGCTCGCCGGGAGAAGCTTCGGACGCGCCAGAACGCGTTGATGCCGAGCTCCCGAGCCGCCCCACCGGTGCCGGCCTGTTTTCGGCCGTTTTCATGCGTGGAAACCATGCCCGGCAGCTGCGCCATGTTCTCAGGAGCATGTAGGGCGAAACCGGAGCTAATTTGGTGGAGAAATGAGGGAAAACGAGCCATGCCAAGATTTGAACTGGTGTGCACGTGCGTCTCTGGCGGGAGGTTGAAGAAGGACCTGACAGTGGGCCCCCCTGTTAAGTCTCTGTATAGGTTGCAAACAGAGAGCTAGTCAAGTTTCAAAAATCCATAACTTTGTGTATACAGCTCCAAAAAGGGTGAGACAAATTTTGTCTGAATCCTTAGGAGTACTTTACATAGGAAAAAATTGCATGCTATGAAAATGCCCAGGAATTTCTGTAGAATTGTTTTTAATAAATATTTTAGGGATTTATTACAGGAGCAAATCTTTATGAAATATTCCCAAATTTGGGCAGCTAGTCCTTTTCATAGTGCCTGACCTCCAGTAAAAATTTTAGGATTTTTGGAGCTAATTTGGAGGGCTTAATCAGTAGGTTATCTCAGGATTAAATAAATTAGCTAAAAATCATAGAATTGATTTCCAGGAAATGGTTCAACCTTCATACCTCCATAAAATTCTGTAGGGATGTCCAAAATTTGTGAAATAAATTTTGTTGGGTTTATCTCAGTCTGTAATTTGCAGAAATGCAAAGAAATTGATCTGAAGATCTCTGGATATTCTCGAAGATTCATCAAAGTTAAATCTTTGGGAATTTAGTCCAGAATAATCTCTGTTATGGAATTTCTTAAAATTCGGCCAGGAAGTTCCTCATGATATTACTGATCTCCAGTAAAAATTTTAGCTTCATTGGACTTCATTTGCTAGGTCAAATTACCTTCCAAAGTTTAGCCTTTATTTGGAAAATTCAAATTTAAACAGAAACTTTTCAGAACTCTGGCCCAACTTCAAAAATTCATCTCTGTCTGATGGTAGCTCCAAAAATGGTGAAACAAATTTTGTTAGAACCATGGAGACTAACCCTAATCAGATCTTCCACTATTAGCTATGTCAAAGCTCCAGAATTGGGCTCAAAATTCAGAGAAGCATTGTATTTGTAGGAATTTTAAATACTACATTATGCAATGACATGTATCCAAATTTGGCTCAAATCATCCTTAGAGGGTCTAGTATCCACTGTAAAATTCCCAAAGCCAATTTAGGATCCTAAATAGCAGTAGCTATGAATAGTAGTTCAATTCTTATAAAACCTTAATACTTATACATGTATTTTATTACATTTCATAATAGTGACCGAAGTTGAGGATACGCCGGAGCCTTTGGACGTCCTGCCACCAGAAGCTGACTTTCCGTTTAACTCGCAACCAGGCAAGCCCCGGTTTGCAATTAAGTACCTTTTATAGAGCTTTTTTTGTATCATTTATGTCTAGGGTGAATGTTTACATTAGAGTTAGGGTGATTGAAACCCCACTTGCATAGCCTTTTGAATCCTATAAAGGGTTGGTTAGTTTACAAACCGACGAGTAGAGAATGCCATGCTAATGGTTAGGATCTCGGTAGAAGTCGAGTAGTTGGAAGCTACTCGCGAGATAGTACTTATCACATGGGAAGAAAAGAGGTAGATAATGGCTTAAGTTGTGAAAATGAGACCCAGCAGGGGGGATAGGATGCAGTGAGCAGAGGTCTCACGTGCATAGCCCTGTTGGTGTCGGTTGAGGACCGTCCGTGTGCGGCCCTGCTGGACAAGTATCGAACAGTACCGGATGCATATTGGCATATGGGAACCGGGAAACCGATGTAATTGGTTAACCTGGGTGCCGAGGCTTACCCAACCATAAATAGGAGTGGGTTGAGGGTAGCAAGGTGTAAATCTGCCGGTGGGCACAGTCACGCTCCACGCGGGGACCTCCAGCCCGTTACGGATGGACCGGTTCGGCATTTGGGTTGCCTTTGAAAGGTTGTCGCATACAACAGAGTAGGAAGGGGTGTGGAATCACGTTCTAAAAGTGGGTGTATGTGACGTGTTATCCGGGTGTGTCTTGATTGCAATCACCGTCCCTCGCGGTTATTTGAGTACCCGCTTGTTCACTGTGCTGTGACGTAGTAAGAAGTGAAATAAGCCAACTGAAAATGCTGTATTGATCTTGATGTCTTGAATACCTTGATTGCTGTAGATATAGAGCTAATTAAGTTTATATTCCACTTTGGGCATCACCACATCGGAGGAAAGCGTTTCTTGTTTGATTGTGGACTTCCGATGTGAGGGCTGCCTAAGGCACATGAATCTGCTGCTATAAACCTGAAAGTAAGGATCAAAATTTGGGCGTGTCGTTATTGCATCGTACCTTTCCTATGTTAGAAATCTCTGCACGTAGAGTTCCAAGTTTAGGAGTGTCGGTTAAGTCTTGCTGAGCCATCGTTCTCACGGTTGCAATATTTTGAGTTGTGTGCAGGTGAGAGTTATGAGGAAGGTTCCGAGGACGAGGCGATGCCCCCGTCGGGGTACACGGCCGAGCTGGAGCCATGCACTTCGCCGTGATTTCCGGTTACTTGCTGCTAGTGTGTAGCGTCCCTGCGCTGGACGGCTGCACTTTTGCATAGCTAGGATGAGAGGCCATATATGTATATTACTTCCGCTGTATGAATAGGTTTTGTAAAAAGACTTCTGCTGTTTTATATTAAATAAAAGTTTGTATGTTGTTCTTTAATCTTTTCGTGTGTGCTGTTGGATGCCGCATCGCATGGCACCACCCTATGCGATCTTGGACTGGGTAAACCACGGGGGTGGTCCCAACAGTCGTGGTATCAGAGCAGCATTGGGAATAGCACGCTCGAAAAGAGCCTATTTTGAAAACTTAGAAGTAGTCGAGTGAGGATTAGTCATTAAGCCCATATAAGGTCTATGATAGTAGTAGTTACTAAGGTGGAAAGGCTAACTTATGTGTTATACATTCTGTAACGACGCTCCGACGTCAGGTAAGAGGTAAGGTACGCCACCGCAGGCGGATCAATTGCGGTAACTCGCCATACAAGAAATAGTATGGAAGGATATACCGTGGCTTGGCACGGTAGTGAATATAAGTCTCTGAACCTCTTTATGGTTCTGAGAGCATATGAAAACGCTGATCTCCAGCGTGCTTTAGGCAAAAGTGAGAATACCCCATCGTGTGGTAAGCAACACGATAGTATGCAACTCTTGAACGTTCAATGTTCAAAAGGCCATACGCAGCGCTCGCCATCGGTGTGCCTCAACGGTCATGAGGCAGTAGGTGGTATCCGTTGGGTTGATAAAATTCCCAACCGTGACGACCCGTTCGCGCTCTACTCGGGTTCCTCGTCGTGTGGTGTGAAAACACGACCATGTACCTTGAGACGTGGCTTGACTCAAGAACGATCCGTATGGCAATAATACGGACCGTATGTTTTTATTATGATATGGAACTGCCTGAAATGCCAAAAACCATTGTGTGCACCATTATTGTGTGTTCTGCTGCAGGTACATTAACCACGTTAGTGCATGACGTGTAGAAACCGTTTGTGAGTGACGACTTTAGTTCCACCATTTGACACGTATATGCCGGAATACCGGTTTAGGATTTTTCTTTGGTGAGGAAACGTAGTACCGACTGCATAAAGTTTATTTTCAAAGAAAAGAGTCAAAATGAAGTTTAGGATTTCATTTAGGGGTTAGTAAACTCCTATATTGAACTAAGAGTCAATTGGGAGTATAGATTCAATCTCAAAAACATAGGAACAATCTCCCCTGTTTTCGGCAGAAATTTTGCTGAAATTGAACAGGGCATAACTTAATATTGGTTGAACCAATAGAGGTGTGGGATACCATTCTGGAAAGGTTTTGAAGTCCTCTACAATTTTTATGTAGAGTTCCAGAACAAAATCTCCCTCCAAAGGGATGAAAATCTCCGATGAGTAGGTACTGTCCAAAAACAGGGCAGACCAAATGCTCTCTGGAATTTTCTGTGTTTCAACCAAAACACTTAGTTTCACCGTTCGACGTCCAGTGACTGTTGAAAAACAGCGAGTGGAGTCGAAAAGTTTTTGCATTCCAAGTATCATTTCGAGCGAGTACATGTTTGGGTCCAGTACAATAGCGAGAAATTACGCATGCTAACACACTTAACATCCCGTGGTGACCCCGATGGTCGAAATGAACTTTTAACCCATAAAGTTCAATACTTTGGAACTCGATCGTGCGACACGGTCCAGGTATGTATATGTTGAATAAAGTTTATACTTTATCCATATGTGTGATTGTTATACGCACTATTTATTCCATTCTCGCATTACCATTGTATTGACTGGATGGGCTAAACCAACATGTGCTGACCATTTGAATGATCTGAATGCAGAATGGTGTGGATACGTTCAACGCAAGAGGAGGGAGGTCCAAGTCAGGTTCGTCGTGATGAGTCTCCACCACCGGAGCAAACCACGACGCAGCAGCAACCACCTCCTCCACCACAAGAACTTCCAAGGAATCTTGCGGAGGTTCTCGTCACAGTGCTCGGCTCGCGTGACGAGCAAACCGAGTTGCTGCGAATGCTAGTGCAGCAGAATGCGTCCCATCAGGGAGGATGCCAAGACAATGGGCAACGCCAGCCCCAACAAAGCTCGTATTCAGAATTCATGGCGACCCATCCACCGGTCTTCACGGAGGCCGAAGAACCTTTGGAGGCGGACAGCTTTATCCGCACTCTAGAGGCAAAGTTCAGGCTGCTACGATGCACCGAACACCAGAAGGCGCTGTATGCAGCGCAACAGCTTCAAGGAGAAGCCGGTACCTGGTGGGCGAACTACACCACCTCCTTACCGGCTGGCCATGCTGTCACATGGACGGAGTTCCGGGAGGCGTTCCGCGCCTATCACATACCTCCCAGGGTTATGGAAATGAAGCTCCAGGAGTTCCTGGCGCTCCGACAAGGCGAGAGGAGTGCTCATGAGTACTCCAGGTTGTTCAACCGGCTGGCGCAGTATGCGCCAGGATTTGTGGGGACGGAAGACAACAAGCGTAATGCTTTCTTCCGGGGCCTGAACTCCAAGATGAAGGTCCATCTCGCCCAGAGCAATCGCGGCACATTCAACGACCTAGTTAATGCCGCGATTCTACAGGAGAATGCACAGCGTGAGCGCGGTTCTGACAAGAGGAAACGCAGCGCGCTGACGAGCAGCAGTGGTGGGACGCCACAGAAATACCGCGTGGTGTATCGCTCACCATCCTGTCAGAGATGGCAGCCACCGGCGTGACCGCCTCAGTTTCGCGGTTGACAATATAATGCGCCGGGCTTCCGACCGATGTATCCACCACAGAAACAACAGCAGCAAAGGATGGTCCCGCGTGCGCCTCAGTTTCAGCAGCGTGCACCGGGATTCCGTCCTCAAGTCGGCGGGACCCCGACACCTTACACGTGTTACACGTGTGGCCGTGTCGGGCACATTTCGAGGGACTGCCCCGAGCCGCGACAGGGCAGGGGTGCAGCACCATATCAGGGTGCTAATCAGCCCCACAACCAGCCCAAGAAACCAGCACAAAAACCCGGCAACGTCCACCACTTAGCTATCGAAGACGTGCCGGAAGGCGAACACGTCCTCGCGGGTACGTTTTCTTACTTAGATCATCCCATAGTCATACTTTTTGACTCCGGTGCCACCCACAATTTCATAAGTCAGTCTTATGTTATTAAATATCAACTGCCTATCATTCCCACAAATAATTCATATTTGATATGTTCTCCGGGTGGGAAAATAACAGCTGATAGAATGGTCTATAGAGCACCATTACAGTTGGGTGGGAATCTATATCCGACTTCTCTAATCATGTTAGAGAGTCAAAAACTTGATGCCATTTTAGGAATGTCATGGCTACATCGCCATGGTGCTGTTCTTGACATCATTCCACGTGTGGTTCGTTTAAACTCTCCACTTCATGAACCACATGTTCTTATTCTTGACCGTTCGGTTCAAGAAGCACCAGCCACCTATGACACGGAAGCCACAAAACTTGAGGATATTCGTGTGGTCTGTGAATACCCGGATGTCTTTCCGGATGATCTCCCGGGCATGCCACCCGAAAGGGATGTCGAGTTCAAGATCGAACTTGTACCCGGGACGACACCGATCTCACGGAGACCGTACAAGATGGCTCTGAATGAGCTAGCTGAATTGAAGGAGCAGCTCAATGACTTAATGAAGAAGGGTTTCATTCGACCGAGATCCTCACCATGGGGATGCTCGGCGCTTTTTGTGAAGAAGAAGGATGAAACCATGAGGTTGTGTGTGGACTACCGACCTCTCAACGCCGTCACCATCAAGAATAAATATCCACTGCCCCGCATCGATATATTATTCAATCAACTTGTGGGTGCAAGTGTGTTTTCAAAGATGGATCTTCGCTCACGGTATCATCAAATCAAGATCCGAGCGGAAGATATTCCAAAGACGGCCTTCTCTACGAGATATGGGTTGTATGAATACCTCGTCATGTCCTTTGGTCTCACCAACGCCCCGGCACACTTCATGTATCTTATGAACTCCGTGTTCATGCCGGAGTTGGAAAAGTTTGTGGTGGTGTTCATAGACGACATCTTGGTCTACTCCAAGTCTGAAGAAGAACACGCCAAACACTTGCATATCATACTTCAATGATTAAGAGACCATAAGCTTTATGCCAAGTTCAGCAAGTGCGAGTTTTGGATCAGCCAAGTGCCATTCCTTGGTCATATCATTTCTGCAGAAGGCATTGCAGTTGATCCAAGCAAGATCGAACAAGTGCTGAAATGGAAGTCCCCCACATCAGTCCATGAAGTCAGGAGTTTCCTCGGGTTAGCAGGATATTATCGGAGATTCATACCAAATTTCTCCAAGCTTGCTAAGCCAATGACTGAACTGTTGAAGAAGGGGATCAAATATGTTTGGAGCTCAGCTTGTGAAGAAGCTTTCCAAGCACTAGTGAAGCATCTTACAACAGCCCCGGTGTTAGCTCAACCGGATACAACCAAGCCCTTCGACGTATATTGTGATGTGTCTGGCATCGGGCTTGGCTGTGTATTGATGCAAGGAGGAAGAGTGGTCGCCTATGTCTCACGTCAACTCCGTAACCATGAGCAGCACTATCCGACTCATGATCTTGAGCTCGCTGCTGTGGTGTTGGCCTTGAAGATGTGGAGGCACTATTTGCTTGGGAACTTAGTGCACCTCTACACCGACGACAAGAGTTTGAAGTATATATTCACTCAAAAGGAGTTGAATATGCGGCAACGGAGATGGTTAGAACTGATCAAAGACTATGAGATCGAGATTCACTACCATCTCGGTAAGGCAAACGTGGTTGCCGATGCCTTAAACCGCAAATCCCATGTCAACAGTCTGTCCATCACCCCACTTGAAGAGGAGGAGCCGAGTCTGTACTTGGTTCCATATGGGGCGTTATATAATCTTGCTCTCATTCCAACCATAAGAGAGGAGATTATGGAAGCTCAGAGGAAGGACATGGGAATGTCGCGCATTTGGAGAAGGATGGAGAATGGCGAAATGAAATGCTTCCAAAGAGATGAACACGACACGCTATGGTTTAAAGACCGTATAGTGGTACCCCCTGACATGAAGCTTCGGAAGAAAATCTTGGACGAGGCTCATTTGTCCAAGTATTCTATTCATCCGGGCAGCAACAAGATGTACCAGGATCTGAAAACCAGGTTTTGGTGGACACGGATGAAGAGAGAGATAGCAAAATACGTATCCGAATGTGATACGTGTCGGCGGGTGAAAGCCGACCATATGCGTAAAGCCGGACAGCTGCAACCATTGAACATTCCGGCGTGGAAGTGGGAGGATATCAGCATGGACTTCATTGTTGGTTTACCTCTCACGTCTCAAACATGACTCGATTTGGGTGATAGTCGATCGACTAACCAAGTCGGCTCATTTCGTCCCCGTACATACAAAGTATGTGGCCAAGCAATATGTGGAGCTGTACATTGCAAAGATCTTATGTTTGCACGGTGTTCCCCGCTCCATAATTTCAGATCGCGGTGCGCTGTTCGTCTCTCGGTTTTGGGAACAGCTGCACGCCTCGTTGGGGACCAAACTGATCCGAAGCTCCACGTATCACCCGCAGACAGATGGTCAAACTGAACGGGTGAATCAAGTGCTTGAAGACATGCTACGCGCTTGTGCCATCCACCACGGCAAGAATTGGGACGATCATTTGCCGTTGGCAGAGTTTTCATACAACAATGGCTATCAAGCCAGCATCAAGATGGCGCCGTATGAAGCTCTCTACAGACGGAAATGTCGCACACCTCTCAACTGGTGCGAGTCCGGCGAGCGAGTTATCTACGGCATTGAGCATGTGAATGAAGCCGAAGAACGAGTGCGAGTAATACAAGCCAATCTCAAGGCTGCTCAATCTCGTCAGAAGAGCTATGCGGATAAAAGACGTCGCCCTCTCCACTTCGACATCGGGGACCATGTTTATGTCCGTGTGTCTCCGATGAAGGGAGTTCACCATTTCGGAGTGAAGGGTAAACTTGCGCCGCGGTTCATTGGTCCATTTGTCGTCATTGAAAGATGCGGACCCGTGGCCTATCGCTTGGAGTTAACGGCGTCGCTCGCAGGCATTCACAACGTCTTCCACATCTCTCAGCTGAGAAAATGCCTCAAACCCTTAGCTGAAATCCGCACTGAAGACATAGAAGTTCTTCAACCGGACCTCATGTACACGGAGTATCCAATCCAGATTATTGATGAAAAGACTCGTGCCACAAGAAACCGAACCTTATGGTTCTACAAGGTCTTGTGGAGCAACCATACCGCTGATGAGGCGACATGGGAAAGCGAGGACTATTTACGAACATATTATTCGGACTTGCTATCATCATATACCCGGTAAAGTTTTCCCCACTTTGCATTTCTTTTGGAATCTCAGGACGAGATTCTTTTTAAGGGGGGAGGGATGTAAAATCCCAAAAAAGTGGTAGCAAGAAAATTCAGCTCATGTACACTTATGAAAAATGAGGGGAATTAAAACTTTGAATTATAATGGTATAAGTTCAAAGTGAGGGTTTAGACTTTCCAAAACTTCGAAACATGGAGATCTAAATGCACAGCTTGGATCTTCATATTCCAAATATTCAACCTTCCAAAATTCAGCTCATTTGGAGGAGTTTTCATATTTGTTTGGGATTAAAAAGAAAAGCCCTCTAATCTGAATTTCAAATTCAGTTTCAAATTCCAATTCCCTCAATTTGAAAATTGGGTTTCACAAATGTGTTCTCCACCTTTTAATGAGCAGCCATGCCAAAAATTGGAAATTTTGGAGCTGGTTTGCTATATTTTTGAGGAAATACAAAGTGGAGAATTCAAACTCCTTTTCAAATTCAAATGATCAAATCCCATTCAAATTCTACACCAGAATTCAAACCATTTGAATTCTACAAATTCAAACTTAACTTTGGGATGAAGTAAAGCTCTTAATGTTGAGTTGCTGGGTAAAAATATCTGTGGAAAGTAATTGAGAAATTAGAGGTGGTGGGACCCCTTTGTCAGCCACACATGCAACACAACCGACTGTTTTTGCTTCTCTCGGATGATCACGGCGCGCCACCGAGCTGCACTGCTTGCCACCGAGCTGGTTTCCTTGCTTGCTCCCGAAGTCAGCTCGTGGATATCAAGGCAGCAGCACAAGTGCATTTTTTTCTCTTCTCTGCCTTCAACCGGAGCCTCCTCAGCCCCAGCTCTCGAGCGTCCAGCGAAGGAAACACATGAGCTCCCTCTGTGCTCGTGCTTCAGCAGCCTCCAGCCCCTCCCAGCAGTGGTTGATCACCCCAGGAGCTGCGCAAGCGACCCCTCAACGTGTTCCACCACTCCTCAGCTCATCCCCGAGCTCCCCTCGCAGTGCCCAACCTGTTTTTCACCGGGAGGAAATAGAGCACGTCGCCCCTCACTGCTCCTCGAGTTCCAGCCACTCCAACGCCTCTACTGCACGTCCAGCACCTCCCTAAGGTGCGCCAAGGTGTGTAGATCATGCTACCGCAGTCCCCTTTCCCTTCCCCGTCGCTGTCTCGCCGGAATTTGAGTTTTGGCGAAGGTACACGTGACGAACAGCCCCAAACCAAAACTGTAAATTCGTCCAACGAGGTTGATCATCGGATCTACAACTCAATCCACAGAAACTAGTGACCCTAGCGCCCTCCCATGCCAAAGCACGCATCAAACCGTCAACAACACGCCCCGGGCGACGAGAAATCGCTGGCGGCGGCAAAAATGGGTCGGTCCTCCGGTGAACCCCATGTTCCGGCCATTTTCTGCAAGGTTTAGCCTGTGTTCCATGTTCCCCGATCATTGGTGATGCTATAGGGCAAGGTAGCTCACCCGGAGAAGCTTCGGACGCGTCAGAACGCGTTGATGCCGAGCTCCCGAGCCGCCCCACCGGTGCCGGCCTGTTTTCGGCCGTTTTCATGTGTGGAAACCTTGCCTGGCAGCTGCGCCATGTTCTCAGGAGCATGTAGGGCGAAACCGGAGCTAATTTGGTGGAGAAATGAGGGAGAACGAGCCATGCCAAGATTTGAACTGGTGTGCACGCGCGTCTCTGGCGGGAGGTTGAATAAGGACCTGACAGTGGGCCCCCCTGTTAAGTCTCTGTATAGGTTGCAAACAGAGAGCTAGTCAAGTTTCAAAAATCCATAACTTTGTGTAGACAGCTCCAAAAAGGGTGAGACAAATTTTGTCTGAATCCTTAGGAGGAGTACTTTACATAGGAACAAATTGCATGCTATGAAAATGCACAGGAATTTCTGTCGAATTATTTTTATTAAATCCTTTAGGGATTTATTACAGGAGCAATTCTTTATGAAATATTCCCAGATTTGGGCATCTAGTCCTTTTCATAGTGCCTGACCTCCAGTAAAAATTTTAGGATTTTTGGAGATTATTTGGAGGGCTTAATCAGTAGGTTATCTCAGGATTAAATAAATTAGCTAAAAATCATAGAATTGATTTACAGAAAATGGTTCAACCTTCATACCTCCATAACTTTCTGTAGGGATGTCCAAAATTTGTGAAACAAATTTTTTTGGGTTTATCTCAGTCAGTACTTTGCAGAAATGCAAAGAAATTGATCTGAAGATCTCTGGATATTCTCCAAGATTCATCAAAGTTAAATCTTTGGGAATTTAGTCCAGAATAATCTCTGTTATGGAATTTCTTCATATTTGGCCAGGAAGTTCCACATGATATTACTGATCTCCAGTAAAAATTTTAGCTTCATTGGAGTTCATTTGCTAGGTCAAATTACCTTACAAAGTTTAGCCTTTATTTGGAAAATTCAAATTTAAATAGAAACTTTTCAGAACTCTGGCCCAACTTCAAAAATTCATCTCTCTGATGGTAGCTCCAAAAAATGGTGAAACAAATTTTGTTAGAACCATGGAGACTTACCCTAATCAGATCTTCCACTATTAGCTATGTCAAAGCTCCTGAATTGGGCTCAAAATTCAGAGAAGCATTGTATTTGTAGGAATTTTAAAGACTACATTATGCAATGACATGTCTCCAAATTTGGCTCAAATCATCCTTAGAGGGTCTAGTATCCACTGTAAAATTCCAAAGCCAATTAAGGATGCTAAATAGCAGTAGCTATGAATAGTAGTTCAATTCTTATAAAGCCTTAATACTTATACATGTATTTTATTACATTTCATAATAGTGACCGAAGTTGAGGATACGCCGGAGCCTTTGGACGTCCTGCCACCAGAAGCTGACTTTCTGTTTAACTCGCAACCAGGCAAGCCCCGGTTTGCACTTAAGTACCTTTTATAAAGCTTTTTATTTGTATCATTTATGTCTAGGGTGAATATTTGCATAAGAGTTAGGGTGATTGAAACCCCACTTGCATAGCCTTTCAAATCCTATAATGGGTTGGGTAGTTTACAAACCGACGAGTAGAGAATGCCATGCTAATGGTTAGGATCTCGGTAGAAGTCGAGTAGTTGGAAGCTACTCGCGAGATAGTACTTATCACATGGGAAGAAAAGAGGTAGATAATGGCTTAAGTTGTGAAAATGAGACCCAGCAGGGGGGATAGGATGCAGTGAGCAGAGGTCTCACGTGCGTAGACCTGTTGGTGTCGGTTGAGGACCGTCCGTGTGCGGCTCTGCTGGACAAGTATCGAACAGTACCGGATGCATAGTGGCATATGGGAACCGGGAAACCGATGTAATTGGTTAACCTGGGTGCCGAGGCTTACCCAACCGTAAATAGGAGTGGGTTGAGGGTAGCAAGGTGTAAATCTGCCGATGGGCACAGTCACGCTCCACGCGGGGACCTCCTGCCCGTTACGGATGGACCGGTTCGGCATTTGGGTTGCCTTTGAAAGGTTGTCGCATACAACAGAGTAGGAAGGGGTGTGGAATCACGCTTCTGAAAGTCGGTGTATGTGACGTGTTATACGGGTGTGTCTTGATTGCAATCACCGTCCCTCGCGGTTATTTGAGTACCCGCTTGTTCACTACGCTGTGACGTAGTAAGAAGTTAAATAAGCCAACTGAAAATGCTGTATTGATCTTGATGTCTTGAATACCTTGATTGCTGTAGATATAGAGCTAATTAAGTTTACATTCCACTTTGGGCATCACCACATCGGAGGAAAGCGTTTCTTGTTTGATTGTGGACTTCCGATGTGAAGGCTGCCTAAGGCACATGAATCTGCTGCTATAGACCTGGAAGTAAGGATCAACATTTAGGCGTGTCGTTATTGCATCATACCTTTCCTATGTTAGAAATCTCTGCACGTAGAGTTCCATGTTTAGGAGTGTCGGTTAAGTCTTGCTGAGCCATCATGCTCACGGTTGCAATATTTTAAGCTGTGTGCAGGTGAGAGTTATGAGGAAGGTTCCGAGGACGAGGCGATGCCCCCGTCGGGGTACAGGGCCGAGCTGGAGCCATGCACGCCGCCGTGATCTCCGGTTACATGCTGCTAGTGTGTAGCGTCCCCGGGCTGGACGGCTGCACTTTTGCATAGCTAGGATGAGAGGCCATATATGTATATTACTTCCGCTGTATGAATAGGTTTTGTAAAAAGACTTCTGCTGTTTTATATTAAATAAAAGTTTGTATGTTGTTCTTTAATCTTTTCGTGTGTGCTGTTGGGTGCCGTATCGCATGGCACCACCCTATGTGATCTTGGACTGGGTAAACAACGGGGTGGTCCCCACAGTCGTGGTATCAGAGCAGCATTGGGAATAGCACGCTCGAAAAGAGCCTATTTTGAAAACTTAGAAGTAGTCGAGTGAGGATTAGTCATTAAGCCCATATAAGGTCTATGATAGTAGTAGTTACTTAGGTGATCACCACTGTCATAGGTAACCTCTTAAGGTGATCAACACTTAAGTGGGAAAAGCACTTAATATTTGATCTTAGTGTTTAAGCCCAACCCAAACCACTAGCACCAGTGTCATTTTAAATTCTTAAACAGAGTTCCAGTTTTAAAACTGTCATTAGATCTTATTATCAAAAGCTTTTAAATTAAATACATATGCATGATCATATCGTGTAACATATACGTGAAGAAGGGGAGAAGGACTTGAAGTGAAGATCAAGGAGGGAGGAAAACAAGTGATCAAGCTCCAAGTGATCGTCACTAACTGATTGTAACCTTAGTCACCTGCAAAACAGGCAAGCCCCGGTTTGCATTTGAACAGTTTTATAAAGCATTTTCATTTGTAGAGATCATAGCTTTGCATCATCGATTGCAGTAAGTCTAGATGATATTGAAAACCCCACTTGCATGACCAGAAATACCTAAGAGAGAAAGGGTAGAATAGCACCCCCTCGAGTGGATTCGGCTACGCTAAATGTTAGTAGGAAAGGTCCGGTAGAAGTCGAGTAGTTGGAAGCTACTCGCGAGTTTAGAGCTGGTTTACTCGGAACGGGTTCGAATTAGAAAGGATGAGGAAAGTTCACACATAAGAAATGGAGACCGGGCAGGGAGGTTTAGATGCAGCAGGTTGCAGGCCGTGCGTGCATAAACCTGACTGTGTCGGTTAAGGCCCGTCCGTGCTTGGCCCTGCTGGACAAGTTTGAGTTGTGTACCGGGCGCATACTGGCTATATGGGACCCAGGAAACCGATGTACCTTGGGAGATCCATAGTGGAACTTTTCCAACTGCCTTAGGCTTTCGGCGTCAGGGTAGCAGGAGGTATCTCACTTAACAACATACCACTGCAGGTATGTACCTTGAGGGAGCTTGCGTACTCGGGGCAGTTGGACTGCGTCCAATGTGTAAGATCTTGGGAAAGGTGGCCGCGTAAAACGTCAGTCGAGGTTGCTGCCGGCAACTCGGAGTACGGGTGTACGTGTCGTGTAGTGCGGGCGTGTACTGATTCGAATCACCGTCGCTCGCGGTCATATGAGCATACTTGCCCACTGCGTCTTGACGTAGTAAGGACTGAACTGGTTATTCTGTTGAACATGATAAGTCTGTGCTATAACTTGTTTTGCAACCATGATTGAATTAGAGATAGGCTCATTAAACTTTACTTTCACTTTGTGCAAGGGGCATCGCAACAAAGCATTTCTTGTTTGATTGTGGAGTTGCGATGCTTTTCGGCCCAAGGTCTGCACAATGAGGCTTAAAATCTTAAAGTTAAGGATCAACTTTAGGCGAGTCCTTTATGCAAATCTAGCCGACCCAATTGCAACCGTCGCGCATGTAGAGTTTCTTGTTTAGGAGAGACGGGTCAGACTTGTTGAGCCTATGTGCTCACGCTTGCTATATAAGTGGTTTTGCAGGTTAACAACGATGCTGAAAAGAAGGTTGTTCGGTGAGACTCGGGGACTCCCGAGTCAGGTAACACATGGAGAACCCATCTTCTGCTGGTTGTCTTAGTGTTGCTAGCGAGAGGAGTCCGTGGGCTGGACTTCATCTCGAGTGCTCTTAGTTATTCGACGTGAGTTGATATAGACTTCCGATGTAGCTATTTGATGTAAAGTATTTACAAAGAAAAACTTGTAAGCTTCCGCTGTTGCCTTATGTAATACATTGTTCCTCATATGTGTGCTGTTGGGTGCCGCACAACATGACACCACCCAATGCGATTCTCGGGCGAGTGGCCTGTCTCGGCTGAGCGGGCAGCGTCAGCGTGGTATCAGAGCTGAGCCCTGTCTCAGTCGGTACCGCGCCCGTCTCAGTTGGTATCAGAGCCGCATTGGTAATAGCACACGGAATAAGGAAGGTATTACGACAAAAAATTTAGGTTACGGTGAGGATACGGTACTAGGCCCACATAAGGATTACTATTAGCTTAATATGAAGGTGGCAACCTAACTTATTTGTTATGTCGGAAAATCGTGCATCTCGGGACAATTTATGTCTTGGGGGGTGCACGTAAGCGCTGTCCACCAGTGTGCACAAGTTGAAGGGTGGAGCCCCACGGGTGGCAGGTAACCCAATCCGCTTTAGTATCCTCTATGACTCCTCATGTCGTTTGGGGTACTCGAGCAACGTCTGTCCCAGGCGTGCGTGGTGCAATTTGGGAAACCCCTTCACGTGGTTAGTAACGTGAACACGTAGCTCAAGGCATGTTTGGCATGAGAACACCTGTGCGAGTGATGACGGACAGGTGTAAGAACTATATGGATACCGGGTTCGGTGTGCAGCCGGACCTAACGATTGAGTGTGACTTATGCAGGATTAACCACGAAATCGTAGTACAAATAGAACACGTTTGCGAGTGATCATTTTAGTCCCACCTAAGATACGTTTATGCCGGTATAATCCGGTTAGGATTTTCTTTTGGTGAGGTTACGTAGTACCGACATGCTTTTTACAGTGCGTCGACACCATACTAAACTTAATAACCCCTTTCCATTGAAGAAATGAGTCATGAACTAACTTTCAACTAAAAACGGAAGTTTGAAACAAATATTAGTTACTGAACTCTTATTTTGAGCTAAGATTCAAATGAGAGGAACACTAGGCTTCAAAGATTTCAAAAACGGAGTGCTCTGGTTTCGGCAGAAATTTTTGCTGGACTTCAACAGAGCATAACTCTGCGTAGCTTGACCCAATTAAGGTGTATGATACAGTTCTGGAAAGATTTTCAAGTGATCTACATCTTATTTGTAGAGCTCCAGAGCAAAATCACAAGCTAAATGGGTAGAAAGTTCAGAGGAAGGTAAACTGTCCAGAACCACAACAGCAGCAAAACCTCTCTGGACCTTTCCGTTTTTAAGCCATAACTTTCTGTATATAAACCCTTAAGAAGCCTATGATACACCATTGGAAAGGTTATGAATTGTGCCACAATTTTGTTGTTCAAAGTTTGTTCAGATTCCTAATGTATTTACATATACAACTGTGATAAAATCAGCCACGTACAAAGGAGGTGCTGGCAAATTTTATCCAGGAATTCTGTCAACTTTGGAAAATCATAAATTTTAAATCCGGAGATGATCTGGAGGCACATGAGTACTCGTCGGAAAGATACTGAAGATAAATTTAACTTTGGTATTCAACTCGAGATATGAAAATGCTTTTAACTAGATCAAAATCTGGAGATAGTGCATAAAGGTCTGTCCTGTACAGATAGGCTGAATAGCTATGCCTACTAAGAAGTTGTGTAAACATGAATTTTGTTACTGCTTTCGTAAAGTTTTGACATAATCATGTTTCCATTAGTCTCACATACTGCTGAGTTCTTGTTTAACTCATCTCAACTACATTTTGTAGTATGGTTCGTACTCGCTCTAGTTGTAGGGCCGGAAGTTCTCGTTGAGGCGGTGATGCTTCTATTCCACCGCTGGAACCACCATCCACAGGATGGATGGATCTTATGACTCGAGCCATCGAGTCTAATCAAGAGAACGCTAGACTACTCCAAGAAGCAACACAAGAACACACACGCTTACTCCAAGCTTTGGTACAGCAAGGCGTACTCCAGAACGCGCCACAAGCCGTTCCATCTCGGGACGCTTATCTGGATTTCTTGGCGACTCAACCGCCAATCATTACTGAAGCCATCGAACCTGTGGAAGCAGATCAATGGCTTCGTGTCATGGAGTCCAAATTTGGAGTATTCAAGTGTGATGAATACCAGAAGACAAAGTTTGCCGCTCAGCAACTCCATGGAGCCGCCGGAAACTGGTGGGTGGAACATCTTGCCACCATTCCGGAGGACCATCAAGTAGCATGGAGTGAATTTTGTGAAGCCTTTCGTACTCGTTACATACCACTAGGTATTGTCAAGGCAAAGCGGCAGGAATTTCTGGGCTTGAAGCAAGGGGACATGAGTGTCCTCGAGTATGTCAGAAGGTTTAACCTTTTGGCCCAATATGCTGCCGAATATGTAGCGAAAGAAGAAGCACGGTGTGACCCATTCTTCCATGGCCTGAGCGCCATATTACGGGAGAAGTTGGCCGTACATAATAACGGCAGTTACACCAACATGGTCGATGCGGCTCTCATTCAAGAGAAGCCGACACTTGAGTGGCAAGTCGAGAAGAGAAAGATGAGTGAGATCGAGCAGGCTAGCACAAGTTATGTGCCTCAGAAGTACCGTGTGGTGTATCGAACGTCACCCGGTGAAAGATGGAGGCCATCTGTACGATCTACTCCGCAGAGGTTGATTGCTGGACAAGTTCTACAACTTGCACCACCTCCACAGCCGCAGCATCAGACGGTGGTTTGTGCTCCATCGCTGCAGCCATGTGTACCTAGCATCCCACCGAAAGTCAACGAAGAACCGGAGAGGCATCCGTGTTTTACTTGTGGGCGTAAGGGCCATTATGCTAGGAAATGTCTGGAGGGAACTCGAGGCTATGGGTCATCATATTTACAACAATACGATCCGTACCTCAATCTGCAGATAGGAGGACAGATAAGGGGTAACATTCACTATACTGTGATTGATGATGTTCCGGAAGGAGAAGCCGCTTTAGCAGGGATGTTTTCTCTGAATCAGCTACCGGTTTTAGTTCTCTTTGATTCCGGTGCCACACACAACTTCATTGGCCAATCTTTTGTGGCTCAACATCAGCTCCAAACCGTTTATACAAAGAGGCAATACCTCATATCTTCGCCCGGGGGCAGCAGTACCGCAAGTGAGGTTGTCTCCCGAGCACCTCTTTGTTTGGGGGGAAAAATATACCCTACGACCCTCATTATTCTTGAAGGTCTGAAGATCGACATCATTTTGGGGATGTCGTGGTTGAATTACCATAGAGCGGTTCTTAACATCAGCTCTAGGACCGTTGAGCTCAACTCCCCACAGAACGGTCTTCATATATTAATTCTGGGCGCCAGGCGGCAACAGATTGCAACAGTGAACCACACGGAAGTTGTTAAGAAAGAGGACATTCCATTGGTACGTGAGTATCCGGATGTGTTTCCCGAAGATTTACCGGGCATGCCGCGTGAACGAGACGTTGAGTTCAAGATTGAACTTATACCGGGAACAACACCGATATCACGAAGGCCGTACAAAATGGCACCCAATGAACTGGCAGAATTGAAGACAGAGCTGAATGACCTAATGAGCAAGGGCTTTATACGACCGAGTTCGTCACCTTGGGGTTGTTCAGCGTTGTTTGTCAAGAAGAAGGACGAGACACTACGGCTTTGTGTTGATTATCGTCCTTTGAACGTCGTTACCATCAAGAACAAGTATCCACTACCTCGCATTGATATGCTCTTCGATCAATTAGTTGGTGCGAAAGTATTTTCGAAGATGGATCTTCGATCCGGATATCATCAGATTAAAATCCGGGCAGAAGATATTCCGAAGATGGCATTCTCAACGAGATACGGGCTGTATGAGTATCTCGTTATGTCTTTTAGTTTGACCAACGGCCCGGCACACTTTATGTACCTGATGAATTCAGTGTTCATGCCGGAGTTGGATAAATTCGTCGTTGTCTTCATCGACGATATCTTGGTGTACTCCAAGTCAGAGGAAGAACTTGCTGAACATCTGCATATTGTGCTACAAAGATTGCGAGATCATCAGCTCTATGCAAAATTCAGCAAGTGTGAATTCTGGATTAATCAAGTACCATTTCTCGGACACATCATTTCAGCGGAGGGCATCGCTGTAGATCCGAGTAAGATTATCCAAGTACAGAAATGGGAGTCACCAAAGTCAGTACATGAAATCCGAAGCTTCCTCGGTTTAGCGGGTTATTACCGGAGGTTCATTCTGGGTTTCTCCAAGATTGCTAAACCGATGACGGAATTATTAAAGAAGAACACCAGATTTGTATGGGGTGCTGCGTGTGAACAAGCTTTCAAGACTTTAGTGAAGCATCTCACAACAGCCCCAGTTCTTGCTCAGCTGGATACGACGAAGCCATTCGACGTGTATTGCGATGCATCTGGCATCGGTCTTGGCTGTGTGCTGATGCAAGAAAGACGAGTGGTGGCTTATGGATCTCGTCAACTCAGAACTCACGAGCAGCATTACCCAACTCATGATCTTGAGTTAGCTGCCGTGGTCCTTGCTTTGAAGATGTGGAGGCATTACTTGCTCGGAAATCTTGTACACCTCTACACCAACCACAAGAGCTTGAAATACATCTTCACTCAGAAAGAATT
Source organism: Neostapfia colusana (assembly GCA_030760725.1). Taxonomy (NCBI): domain Eukaryota; kingdom Viridiplantae; phylum Streptophyta; class Magnoliopsida; order Poales; family Poaceae; genus Neostapfia; species Neostapfia colusana. Next base: position 98,386,688 of record JASWHV010000003.1, read on the forward strand.
GAACATGAGGCAATGAAGATGGCTAGAGCTCATTAAAGATTATGAACTTGAGATTCATTATCATCCAGGAAAGGCGAATGTGGTCGCCGATGCGTTCAGACGTAAGGCGCATATCCATCACCTAAATATCGCTGAAATGGATGATGACGAACCAAGCCTCCATGTCATCCCGTATGGAGCTCTCTATAATCTCGCTCTCATCCCTACCATCCGAGAGGAGATCATCGAAGCTCAACGAAAAGACAAGGGAATGTTTCACATACGGCGAAGGATAGACAACGGAGAAATGAAGTGCTTCCGGAAGGACGATGAAGGTACTTTGTGGTTCAACGACCGGATTGTAGTACCCCGGGATATGGGACTACGGAAGAAAATTTTGGATGAAGCTCATTTGTCCAAGTTTTCCATTCAATCGGGCAGCAATAAAATGTACCAGGATCTCCGGACGAAGTTTTGGTGCACACGTATGAAACGCGAAGTTGAAAAGTACGTTTCAGAGTGTGATACGTGTCAAAGAGTCAAGGCCGACCACATGAAGAAGTCAGGCCTGTTGCAGCCATTGCAAGTACCGGCATGGAAGTGGGAAGACTTAAGCATGGACTTCATCGTTGGGCTGCCGATGACCTCCCACAACCATGATTTGATTTGGGTAATCGTGGACCGGTTAACCGAATAAGCACATTTCATCCCTGTGCATACAAGATATAACACAAAACAGTATGCGGAGCTGTACATAGCACGGATCTTGTGCTTACATGGAGTTCCCCGGACCATCGTGTCAGATAGAGGATCGCTGTTCGTAGCCCGTTTCTGGGAGCAGCTACACGCATCCTTGGGGACAAAGTTGATTAGAAGCTCTGCGTATCACCCTCAAACCGATGGGCAAACTGAGAGGGTGAATCAAATACTGGAAGATATGCTAAGAGCATATGCCATCCACCACGGTAAGAGCTGGGATGATCACTTACCGCTGGCGGAGTTCTTGTACAACAACGGATATCAGACGAGCATTAAAATGGCACCATATGAAGCTCTGTACGGCCGGAAGTGCCGTACACCATTGAATTGGTGCGAATCCGGTGAACGAGTAACGTTCGGGGTTGATCTTGTCAATAAAGCCGGAGAGAGAGTTCGGATAATACAAGAGAACCTCAAAGCTGCCCAATCTCATCAAAAGAGCTACGCGGACCAGAGACGTCGACCGCTGCATTTCGAAGTCGGAGAACACGTGTATCTTCGAGTGTCTCTGATGAAAGGGATTCATCGGTTTGGTGTCAAGGGGAAGCTTGCTCCCCGATTCATCGGTCCGTTTACTATCACGGAGAAGTGCGGAACTGTAGCCTACCGGCTGGAACTACCGGCAAGTCTTGCCGGTATTCACGACATATTCCACTTGTCCCAGCTGCGGAAATGTCTCAAGTTTACCGCTGCCATCCGCACCGAAGACATCGACGAGTTGAAGCCGGATCTCACCTATGTCGAGCAAACTGTACAGATTATCGATAAAAAGACCCGGACCACCAGGAACCGGACTTTGAAATTTTACAAAGTCCTGTGGAGTAATCATACCCCGGAAGAGGCGACGTGGGAAACCGAAGATTACATCCACAAGAACTATCCAGAGCTTTTGTCATAAACTTTGTAATTACATCCCGCCTTGTTCTTCTTTTGAATCTCGGGACGAGATTCCTTTTAAGGGGGGAGGAATGTAAAGGTCCCAAAAATTTGAATACAAAGAAACTCTTGTTTGCAAAAGTTTTGTTCCATATGTATGAAATTTGGGACTTGTTGAAACTTTTACCCACATGTTATGACACACATGAGGGCTTTCTTCACACAAGTCAAATGTTTATTTGAGAACTTGGAACCCTAGGGGGGTCTAAAACCAAGAGGGTAAGTTCCCATATGTGTGAGAAAACAAAATCAGATTTGGAATAATTTGTTCTAACAAAAATTCAAATGAGAGCAACAATGAAAATTCAAAACTGTTGTGCTACAAATCTCATTTGCAGCAGCCAAAATTTAAATCAGATTTCATATTTGGATTCCTTGGGTCCAAATTAGGGGGTGTGCAAAGTTTCATGATTTGTGGAAATGATTTGCAACCCATTTTTCAAATGGACTTTAAAAGACAAAGGATTCAAATGCATATTTGAATTTGGATAAAACTTGCCCAATTATCCAAATGCCTCTCAGATTTAAACTTCCACAATTGAATTCCATCAATATTCAAAATTGGGGAGATATTTTAGAGGGGATATGGAGGACTGACATGTGGGACACAAATGTCATTGGGAGCACTGAAATTGCAAAAGATCTCAGTCCTCAGTCTTCATTTGCTCTCCTCCCACGCGAAGCAACATCCGAGACCGATTTTCCTCCGCTCGACACCGAGCTCGGCCGCAGCCACCTCCTGCTGGCTCCCCTTCATGCTGGAGAGCTGCTGGACGTCGGTAGCCACCGCCTCTCCCGCCTCTTAACCAAAGCCACGGCGCCGTTTCCTCTCTTCCTCGCACCGAGAGACAGAAACGCGGCCGCTCTTCGTCGATCGCTCGGGTACTCGAGCAGAGCAAGAGAGCAGTGCCTCTGAGCAGCAAAACAACACCACCATCGTCCTCACCACCTCCTCGAGCCATCGCCAAGTGCGTTCGTGCCCTCTACACCGAGGACATCGAGCTCCCGCGGCGGCCGAACACCCCGGCGGCGACATGCTCCCGTCGACAGCTCCACAGAGCGGCTTTCACGACCAAGCAAGCGGTCCCTGGGGCGCGCAAGAGCTCCACGCAGCTTCCACCCGAAGCACAGAGCTTGTCTTCGCCTCTGGACGACGAATTTCGGAAATCTTCTCCGGCTGGGGATAACTGACCCGCAGGTATGAATCTATGAAATTCTTGAGTTATATTCATTTCAAGCTCTGCAAATTTCGCACACAGAACCTAGACTGGTGTAGCAACTTTTCTTCTTCACAAAGCGTCGCATGAAACACACTGTGCACGGTGCAATTTCAAGCTTTCCGAAGGCGTCTATGGCGGGAAGGTGCGGGTGCACGGTGAACCCTAGGGTAGAGCCGTTTCCGAGCCCATATGCGGCCACGCCAAGCTTGGCCAACCTCCACTGGTGCTGTAGAGCCTTTCTAGGGAGCTTTTGGCGGGCTATAGCGCCGGGGCGACGTCGCCGGACTTCATCCGGGCCGGTGCACCGTCACGGGCTAGTTTAGGGGCCCTGCCAGCTCGAGAAAACCCCACCAGCGTGTTCCTCGCGTGGGATTAGGGGCTGGCGGCGAGTTTCAGCAGCAGGGGTGGCCGGACGACCGAGCCCGGAGCTACTCCGGCGAGCCCGGCGGCGGGATCGCGCGGGAGCGGAAGGTGGAAGAAGACCTCGCCGGGCCTACCTTTCAGTCGCACGGCAACAGTGGGCTGGATACGCTGTGGCGTGGGATCAATTGTGACAGCGCGGGGAATGACCCTGTGACCCCGTGTGGCACCCCCTCAGCAGCTGACATGTCACACCCGGTTTTTCCGAAGAACAACCAAGTGAATATCACATGTATGCCAGGATCATTTTCTCATACATGTGATGACAAATAGTGAAGCATCATTTATTACAAGCCAGGTGTCGAATATAAATAAGTCTTACATAGCAAATGTCTCGATGGACAATAATAAACTAGCAGCGGAATATTATTCTTGAGGGCTCCATCACAGGCGTTGCCCGGAGTCTCCACGAACCTAGAAACCTTCTTCGGGTCCAAAGTCTTGGTCATTATATACCACCTCATTATCTTAACCTGAGCAGCAATATAAACCAACAAAATATGCAAGGTTGAGTACCAATGGTACTCAGCAAGTGTGGGAAAATTATATCATGCATGGCTAGAACAAGGAGAGGTTGAACTCATGGTTAAAGCACTATGCACTTAATACCTATCACCTTAGCTTATTAAGCACCTACATTACTACACAAGTGAAATGGTCCCAATCTCCCATCCCATCATCATAATCCAATAACCATAACATCATTTCCAATGTCAAGCTCCCCGCTTAACATCCACAACTTCCAAAACCATCAATCCTCTAATCATGAATAAGTCCAAGCCGCTCTTGACCGTGAGCACGGCTGTCATGACAGTTTTGACTCTGCAGAGTTTGTACCACTGTACCCACATGTAGTGATTTCAGCCCCCGTTGCCGGGTGGACTAAAAGGACCTCCATTATGCAAGTGGCTACGAACCACATTCACACTTCCCAGGTGTGTAGCCAGGAGATCACTACGAAGCCTTTACAAAGGGATTCCCGACGAGCGTGGGCCCACTGAGGTTTCACCCCTAACAGCATACAAGAGGCTCCAACCTCGCTGTAGTGGCCCCCTCTTGAGCCTTGCGGTTCATATGGTAGTCCAGCTGACACCTATTCCCTGCACCATCCAACACACCCATACTACGCCGGGGATACACCTAATTAATTGGCCATGCTGCCCCATCTCAGCATGTGGTTGGCACGGTAAAGCCAGGTTACATGCTCCATGAACCGGTCCTTAGGATCCAGGCAAGTACTAAACACAAACCCGAGTCTCGTGCAACCAGCACACAACCAAAACATCCAACTTGCCTTGACCCCTCCTGCTACATAACTCACAATATCTCATTCAAGAGTATGGAAAAATAAACTGATGATCTCATACCCCAAACATCCCATTCTAAGCATGGCTAAGCATATGCATAATAATAAATGACATGATAAAATAAATCCCAACCCAAGCTACAAGGAAACAAGGTAATGCAATTCTAGGGAAACTTCCTAGCATGGGTTTCATATTTAACTTGACAATGCAAATAATTCTATCTACACATCCTAGCATAGGATCAAAGTGGTCAAGGACACTTGCCTCCTTCTTGCTGCTCTTGAAATGGGTAGTCCTGGTCTTGGAAAGGAATAACTTGCTCTTGAGCAGGTTCTACATCATACCATCACACATAGCAAAAGAAAAACAACAATCCATAAGACATAGTTCACACTTCCACTTCATACAAACCACACATTCACATTTATGAAAGTCATTCACCATTATATGTGTTGTGGTTACTCTATGTGTGTTGATTTGTGTCTTGCATACACTTTTAATCATATGTATATGATTCCTACTTTTGTATTCACATTTATGCTTGCATACTATATATATGAGTTTCCAATTTAAATAAATTTCTTATACTCAATTACTACACCTTTTAGCTACCAAGTATGCATGGAAGGTATTTTCCTTCTCCATATGTGTCTTCATAATTTCTACCAACCCTAAACTGAATCCTTTGGATTTTAGAACTCCATTTATCATTTACTAGTTGCTATATTTTCAGATTTATTTCCTATGCCTAAATGTGAACTTTATTATGAAAATAACAAGACACCTCATCTAAACAGAATAGGTTCTGATCTAAAATATTTACTAATATATTTTTGACCTTTTCCTCTGATGTAAACTATTTTACAATTATTTTCCCTATTTTCTAAAACTATTCATTACTTAAAATTGTGTCCCTAGATGTGAATAATAAATTAAACAGATTCAACTCAGCCCAAAATATGTTTTTATCTCACTCCAAAGTTTTCTAAATACTGAGAAAGTTTTTAATTTAATTATGACAATATGTTTGTCCCACTTTTTAATTTTTAAACACTAGCCACATATTCAATTTCCTAAATTAAATACTAAACAGGGCTAAAAAGTTAAACTTACCCCACTACAGGGTCTATAATATTATTTTCAGAATTCCCAGGGGTCCAGCTACACTTATCAGAGGTGTTTTTCCTAATTTTTATTAAGTCCAGGGGTTAAAACTGATTTTTAAATGAGTTTACATGATTTTCTGGAGTTCCAGGGGTTAGATCAGAAGTTTCCGGGGCTAGCTCTTATTTCCCGAGAACCCCAGGGGGTAGCACGTAAGATTTCCAGTCTTTATAACGCGGGCTGACGTGGACCGTCCGATTTTAAACCGACGGTCGAGATTATAACATCGAACTGGTACGCGGTGGTTTAAACCCTACCGTGCGATTTAAAATAAACAGCGCACAAGCGGCCACATCGCTCTGATCGAGCGCGGGCGGCGCTGCCGGCGGCGCACGGCGGCGGGAAGCGGCGATCTCGCCAGAGACTTTCGGATCTTCAAGATTTCTTCCTAGAACTGTGATTTTATGGCATAGATCGGTAGAGGGGAGGTCGGGGATCTCACCTCGGGGGTTTTCTTGAGCTAGGAGGTCCTGGAAAGTGATCGGCGACGAGGTCCGAGGCGAAACCACGGCGAAGCTCGTCGGCGCTGTGTTTACACCGCAAGTCACCGAGTTTTCTGCACCTGCAAGGTTCCCCGGAGGCGGTGGATCAAGACCAGTGAGTTAGATCGGAATTTCCGAGCTTAGATCGGCCAGAATTCGCCGGAGAAGTCACGGTTCTCACCGGAGTAAAAACAGCCGATCGCGTGGGAAAAACAGAACGAGGCCGGGGTTTTTATAGACGGGGGAGGGCGGCGGGGTGGTTTAGATCATGTCCGCGTCGCCTACGAACAGAATTGAGCGGGGATACGCCGAAATCCCGATCGGTTTTGATTCGGGTGCGAGGGAGTCCGGCGCTGTCGCGAGGTAGACGACGATCAGGTGGGCCCCGCCTGTCAGTGTGAGGCAGCAGCGCGCGCGGCTGCGGGCTGGCGCGGGCGCTGGCTGGGCCGGCTGGTGGGTTTCGGCCCACTGGCCGGTTTTTTCTATTTTCTCTTTTTCTTTTTCTATTTCTTTTCTGATTTGAGTTTAATTTGAATTCTAGTTTGAATTTGAATTTTTGCAAAACATGCAACACGTCCAAAAAATTTTAAATTCCCCTCTTAACATGATTTAGGATTTTGAATCAAAATTTTGGGGTGTTACAGCTCTACCCCCCTTAAAAGAAATCTCGTCCTCGAGATTGGTGTTTCTAAGAAAACAATTCCGGAAATTGTGCCTTGAGCTCATCTTCCCGCTCCCAGGTGGCTTCCTCTTCTGAGTGATGCTTCCACTGCACCTTGCACATCCGGATTCTTTTATTTCTGGTGAGGCGTTCCATTGTCTCCAAAATCTCGTATGGTTGCTCGGCATAAGACAAATCCTCAGCTACGTCCACTTCATTCATGGATAACACCTCTTCAGGCGTCCTCAGGCATTTCTTGAGTTGTGACACATGGAATACATCGTGCACATCCGATAGATGAGCCGGTAACTCTAGTTGATACACCACTTCGTCTTTCCTTTCCAAAACATGAAAGGGTCCGATGTATCAAGGTGACAACTTCCCTTTCACCTTGAACCGACGAAGTCCTCTGATAGGGGACACCTTGAGATAGACATAGTCCCCCACGTTGAAAACGAGCTCTCTTCTTCGCACATCGGCATAGCTCTTTTGGCGTGTCTGTGCTATCCTCAAGTTATTGTGAATTTCCCTCACCTTCGCCTCGGCTTCTTGTAGTACTTCGGGACCAAACACTTTACTTTCCCCTGTTTGGTTCCAAAATAGGGGAGTTCTGCACTTCCTCCCGTACAAGGCTTCAAACGGCGACATCTTCATACTAGCTTGATAGCTGTTGTTATAGGAAAACTCCGCATACGGTAAGTTCTTGTCCCAACTCCTATTGTTTTTTAGTACACATGCCCTTAGCATATCTTCAAGGATCTGATTGGTTCTTTCCGTCTGCCCGTCGGTTTGGGGATGATAGGCAGAGCTGAAATTCAGATGGGTTCCCATGGTCTCATGCAACTTCTGCCAAAACCTCGAGGTGAACTGTGTCCCTCGATCCGACTCAATCTTCTTTGGCACTCCATGGTAACACACGATCCTTGACATGTACAACTCTACCAATTTGGATCCGTTGTAGCTTTCTTTCACGGGGATGAAATGAGCTACCCTGGTTAGCCTGTCAATGATGACCCATATCGAATCATATCCTGATTGGGTCCTAGGCAATCCCACGATGAAATCCATGCTGATTTCATCCCATTTCCATTCAGGCACTTTGAGTGGTTGCAATAATCCCGCGGGTCGTTGATGTTCTGCTTTCACCAACTGACATGTGTCACATAGGGAAACATGTTCCGCGACATCTCACTTCATGCCATACCACCAATACCTGCTCTTGAGGTCCTGGTACATCTTCGTACTCCCAGGATGAATAAAATAGTCGGAATCATGAGCCTCCTTCAAAATCAATTCACGGATCTCCTTTACTTCTGGCACACAGATTCTTTTCCCGTGCCACACCGTTCCTTGTTCATCCTCTCTAAAACCAGGAGCTTTATTTTCCTTGATGAGTTGTCTGATCTCTTGTATCTTCTCGTCATTCTTTTGACCTTCGCGGATGTCTTGCTCTAGTGTGGAGTCCACTTCCATGGCGATGGCTTCACCACTATTCACAAGGCATAGATTGAGCCTTATAACCTCATCCTTCAATTCTGCAGGCATGTCCTTCAAGCTCAACTTATTGACCTGCACTTTCCGACTCAAAGCATCGGCCACGACGTTTGCTTTCCCAGGATGATAATTGATACCTACATCAAAGTCATTGATTAGCTCTAACCATCTCCTTTGTCTGAGGTTGAGATCTGGCTGTGTGAATATGTACTTCAAACTCTTATGATCCGTATATATCTCGGTCCTCTTCCCCATCAAATAGTGCCGCCAAATTTTCAACGCGTGTACCACTGCGGCTAGTTCTAGGTCATGTGTAGGATAGTTCTTCTCGTGCTTCCGGAGCTGTCGGGATGCATAAGCCACGACGTGCCCTTCTTGCATGAGAACACATCCCAACCCGTTTCCAGAGGCATCGCAGTACACCGTAATGTTCATTTGCATATCTGGCATAATGAGCACTGGGGCTGTTGTCAATCTTTCCTTTAACTCCCGAAAACTCGTCTCGCACTGTGGCGTCCAGGTGAATGTGATTCCCTTCTCCAATAGTTTGGTGAGAGGTCTCGAGATCTTGGAGAATCCCTCAATAAACCGTCGATAGTATCCAGCCAATCCCAAAAAGCTTCGAACTTCCCCGACATTTTCAGGGGTCTTCCACTTCTGTATATCCTCGATTTTGGCAGGATCCACGGAGATTCCTCCCTCCGAGATTATATGTCCTAAGAAGGGAACTCTCTTTAGCCAAAACTCACACTTGCTTAACTTGGCATATAGTTGATGTTCTCTTAGCCTCTGCAACACCAACCTTAGATGTTTCTCATGTTCTTCTTCATCTTTGGAGAAGACGAGAATGTCATCTATGAAAACCACCACAAATTTGTCCAGATATTCCATGAATACCTTGTTCATGAGATACATGAAGTATGCCGGGGCATTAGTTAGCCCGAAAGGCATGACGGTGTATTCATACAGCCCGTACCGAGATATGAAAGCTGTCTTGGGAATATCAGATTGCCTTATCTTGAGTTGGTGGTATCCCGACCTGAGATCAATTTTCGAGAACACACAAGCTCCCCTCAACTGATCAAACAAGTCTTTAATGCGGGGTAATGGGTACTTGTTCTTGATGGTTACCTCATTCAAGGCACGGTAATCCATGCATAACCTTTGGGTTCCGTCCTTCTTGGGCACAAATATCACCGGAGCTCCCCATGGTGAGGAACTAGGACGAATATACCCCTTCTCCGACAATTCTCTCAAATGATCCTTGAGTTCTTCCAGCTGCTTGGAGTCCATCCGATAAGGTCTCTTGTATATCGGGGCTGTTCCAGGTACTAGCTCAATTGCGAATTCCACTTCATGATCGGGAGGCATACCTGGCAACTCCTCCGGAAAAACATCTGGATATTCCCTGATGGTCCTGATTTCCTCAACTTTCACCTCAACTTGATTTAATTTAATGTCCCTCCTAGGCTCGTGTATTGTTATGAACTTTACTCTTGTGCCACTAGGGTGAGTTAGTTCCACCGTTCTGGTCGAACAATGGATGATTCCATTATGTTTGGTCAACGAATCCATTCCCAAAATAATATCTATTCCCTGTGAATCTATCACTATGAGGTTAGCAGTAAATACTACCCCATTAATGTCTAGGTTCACTTTGGGACACACTTGTCTTGTCCTTATTTCGTCACCTGGAGAGTTTACAGCTAGCATATGGTTAATTTGTTTGGTTGCTAGGTCATGCTTCTTAACAAACCCTTGAGCAATGAACGAGTGGGTAGCACCAGAATCAAACAGCAGGGTTGCACGGTGTAAATTGGCAGGAAACTTACCAACTACCACGTCGGGTGCCTCTTGTGCTTCCTCCATAGTGACGTGGTTCACCCGTCCTCTCATTACATTCTGCTGTTGTGGCTGCGCAGGCTTCTTATTTGGGCATTTATGGGCGTAGTGCCCCACTTGACCACAGCTAAAACATTGCACCCCAACCTTAGGTGCCTGGCCTTTGTTGTCTTGGGGTTGGTTCGGGGGTCCTTGCACTGCTGGTCGAGGTGGATATGCGGGGCGAGGCTGCTGTACAAACTGACGTTGTGGCTGTGCTGGTGCTGCCGGAGGCCTGTAGTTTGGGTTGTACCCCCTTGGTGCTGAGTAGGGTACCGCAGCACGGTTCGTTTGCCCGGCAGGTTGCTGCATCAGACATGGGCGGGTGTTGCTCCCTGAGGCTTGATGTGACCACCCGGCCTTCCTCTTGTTCTCATTTTCCATGGCCTTCAGCTTCCTTTCTTCCACAAACGCTCTGTCCACCATCTTTTGAAAGCTTTCATACTCATTTGAGGACATTGCACACTGCATCTCTGCGGTAAGTCCTTCCATAAAACAATCTTGTTTCTGCTCATCAGTCTCTATGTCCCGCGGGGCATAACGGGATAGTTGAGTAAATTTAGTGAGGTATTCCCTCACCGTCATGTTTCCCTGCTGCAGTCCCAAAAACTCCTTCCTCTTGTTTTTGAGTTCACCTCTTGGGATGTAATGGTTGCGGAAGCTACGCTTGAACTCTTCCCAAGTGATGTTCTCAGGGTCATGATGGGCGGCCACATAGGCGGTCCACCAATCAGCAGCAGGTCCATGCAATTGATGAGAGGCAAACAGCACCCTCTCATACCCTTGGCATCGTATGATCCTCATCTTACTTTCAATGGTCTTCAGCCAATCATCTGCCTCCAGAGGTTCAGCAGCACTTGCAAACTTTGGAGGTTGAGTTCCTAGAAACTCACTCAACCTTGGTTGGCGTGGTGCAGCTTGTGGAGGTGGAACTTGATGCAAGTTGGCCACCACTTGAGTCAAGTTCTGGATGAGCTGATTTTGATTCTCCAGCATTTGGTGGAGGGGATCAACTCCTTCACGGCGACCACCCCGGTCCTGGCCTCCAGAAAGATGAGGGTTGCATGCCTCATCGTTGTTGTTGGCGGGGTTGGCAGCACGTCCTTTTCCTCTTCCGGCCATCTGGCAGAATCAACCAATGTTAATTTGAAAGCATTTAGTATCATCTTACTACTTTCATTTGTTTGTACTTTGAAGTGTTGAGGCTTTGTTATTCTTCTCTAAGGGTTCACTTTTCACACAAAAATAAATGCAATATTATTTCATGTGGGTTCACACACCAAAACAAAACAATCTAAAGACGAGGCTGTGGACAATTGCTCATGGCTTCCACAACTCACGTCACACACCAAGCATTATCACACCATTAACTTAACTTAACGACTCGCCTATTCGACATCTTGCTGACTAAGGGAGGGACTCTACACTACTCGTTTTCTTGAGCTGGCTCCTCGGGATCTTCCTCATCATTTCAGCTTCCTTCTGACTCTGCTTTGGGTGGGGAGGCTGCTGGTGGAGAAGTGCGACGACGCCTGATCTCTCGGTGATCCGGGGAGTCAGGAGTCCATGTATTATTCACGGTGACACACAGTTCATTCTCATCTCCTCTTTCTCTCGCCCTTAAGCAGGCTCGCAGCAACGCCTCCGTTTCCTTCAGGGTGTCCCGGACATCCTGAAGCTCATGTTGACACTCCTGCAGTCGAGTGCTGAGCATAGAAGCATCCTCCAAGCACAAGTCCATGTGCTCATGGGAAGTCCCTTGCTGCACCAGCGGGTACTTGTACTCCGTGGTACCACTCTCACGTTGGAGGACATACATGTACTCAGTCTTGTCCAGGTGGCGACGATAGATGTGACTCTGGCAGGTGATGGCCTCCCAGGTGACATCCTTCTCCGCATCGACCTGTGTCGCTCTACAAGCTGGAGAGTGGTGGATCTTGAGCAGCTGATTTTCGTGTATTATCCTCATCTCTGAACTCCATTCTTCCCTCTTCTCACGGATGGTCCTGGTGGAGTTATAGTGGATGATTAGCTTGCCCGTATTGCCGGCGGCTTCGAGCATACGCCGAAGACGGCGCAATAAGCCTCCTACTGCCAATCCGTAGGAAAGGTACGTCACCGGACGGTTCTCCTCCCTCTCGGCAAGGGCAACTACGGGAACTCTCCCTCCTGTGGACTTGCGAGCGGTGCGAATCATGCGAACCATCTAAAACAAAAGGATTTAAAATTAGGTTAGATAAACTCTCAAACAAAAATCCTATTTTGAATGAAAGTTGGGGTAAGATGAAGAAAGTGACTCCATTAAATAACACTTTTCAATCCACACCTTTGTAAAATAGTTTTTAAGAAAATAGGGTCCTTAAATACGTCCATTTCTACCTAGGTCCACGTTCCTACGGGCAACCTTGGCTCTGATACCACCTCTGTCACACCCGGATTTTCCGAAGAACAACCAAGTGAATATCACATGTATGCCAGGATCATTTTCTCATACATGTGATGACAAATAGTGAAGCATCATTTATTACAAGCCAGGTGTCGAATATAAATAAGTCTTACATAGCAAATGTCTCGATGGACAATAATAAGTTCATCACAAGTAAATAAACTAGCAGAGGAATATTATTCTTGAGTGCTCCATCACAGGCGTTGCCCGGAGTCTCCACGAACCTAGAAACCTTCTTCGGGTCCAAAGTCTTGGTCATTATATACCACCTCATTATCTTGACCTGAGAAGCAATATAAACCAACAAAATATGCAAGGTTGAGTACCAATGGTACTCAGCAAGTGTGGGAAAATTATATCATGCATGGCTAGAACAAGGAGAGGTTGAACTCATGGTTAAAGTACTACACACTTAATACCTATCACCTTAGCTTATTAAGCACCTACATTACTACACAAGTGAAATGGTCCCAATCTCCCATCCCATCATCATAATCCAATAACCATAACATCATTTCCAATGTCAAGCTCCCCGCTTAACATCCACAACTTCCAAAACCATCAATCCTCTAATCATGAATAAGTCCAAGCCGCTCTTGACCGTGAGCACGGCTGTCATGACAGTTTTGACTCTGCAGAGTTTGTACCACTGTACCCACATGTAGTGATTTCATCCCCCGTTGCCGGGTGGACTAAAAGAACCTCCATTATGCAAGTGGCTACGAACCACATTCACACTTCCCAGGTGTGTAGCCAGGAGATCACTACGAAGCCTTTACAAAGGGATTCCCGACGAGCATGGGCCCACTGAGGTTTCACCCCTAACAGCATACAAGAGGCTCCAACCCCGCTGCAGTGGCCCCGTCTTGAGCCTTGCGGTTCATATGGTAGTCCAGCTGACACCTATTCCCCGCACCATCCAACACACCCATACTACGCCGGGGATATACCTAATTAATTGGCCAAGCTGCCCCATCTTAGCATGTGGTTGGCACGGTAAAGCCAGGTTACATGCTCCATGAACCGGTCCTTAGGATCCAGGCAAGTACTAAACACAAACCCGAGTCTCGTGCAACCAGCACACAACCAAAACATCCAACTTGCCTTGACCCCTACCTCTACATAACTCACAATATCTCATTCAAGAGTATGGAAAAATAAACTGATGATCTCATACCCCAAACATCCCATTCTAAGCATGGCTAAGCATATGCATAATAATAAATGACATGATAAAATAAATCCCAACCCAAGCTACAAGGAAACAAGGTAATGCAATTCTAGGGAAACTTCCTAGCATGGGTTTCATATTTAACTTGACAATGCAAATAATTCTATCTACACATCCTAGCGTAGGATCAAAGTGGACAAGGACACTTGCCTCCTTCTTGCTGCTCTTGAAATGGGTAGTCCTGGTCTTGGAAAGGAATAACTTGCTCTTGAGCAGGTTCTACATCATACCATCACACATAGCAAAAGAAAAACAACAATCCATAAGACATAGTTCACACTTCCACTTCATACAAACCACACATTCACATTTATGAAAGTCATTCACCATTATATGTGTTGTGGTTACTCTATGTGTGTTGATTTGTGTCTTGCATACACTTTTAATCATATGTATATGATTCCTACTTTTGTATTCACATTTATGCTTGCATACTATATATATGAGTTTCCAATTTAAATAAATTCCTTATATTCAATTACTACACCTTTTAGCTACCAAGTATGCATGGAAGGTATTTTCCTTCTCCATATGTGTCTTCATAATTTCTACCAACCCTAAACTGAATCCTTTGGATTTTAGAACTCCATTTATCATTTACTAGTTGCTATATTTTCAGATTTTTTTCCTATGCCTAAATGTGAACTTTATTATGAAAATAACAAGACACCTCATCTAAACAGAATAGGTTCTGATCTAAAATATTTACTAATATATTTTTGACCTTCTCCTCTGATGTAAACTATTTTACAATTATTTTCCCTAGTTTCTAAAACTATTCATTACTTAAAATTGTGTCCCTAGATGTGAATAATAAATTAAACAGATTCAACTCGGCCCAAAATATGTTTTTATCTCACTCCAAAGTTTTCTAAATACTGAGAAAGTTTTTAATTTAATTATGACAATATGTTTGTCCCACTTTTTAATTTTTAAACACTAGCCACATATTCAATTTCCTAAATTAAATACTAAACAGGGCTAAAAAGTTAAACTTACCCCACTACAGGGTCTATAATATTATTTTCAGAATTCCCAGGGATCTAGCTACACTTATCAGAGGTGTTTTTCCTAATTTTTATTAAGTCCAGGGGTTAAAACTGATTTTTAAATGAATTTACATGATTTTCTGGAGTTCCAGGGGTTAGATCAGAAGTTTCCGGGGCTAGCTCTTATTTCCCGAGAACCCCAGGGGGTAGCACGTAAGATTTTCAGTCTTTATAACGCGGGGCTGACGTGGACCGTCCGATTTTAAACCGACGGCCGAGATTATAACATCAAACCGGTACGCGGTGGTTTAAACCCTACCGTGCGATTTAAAATAAACGGCGCACAAGCGGCCACGTCGCTCTGATCGAGCGCGGGCGGCGCTGCAGGCGGCGCACGGCGGCGGGAAGCGGCGATCTCGCCGGAGACTTTCGGATCTTCGAGAATTCTTCCTAGAACTGTGATTTTATGGCATAGATCGGTAGAGGGGAGGTCGGGGATCTCACCTCGGGGGTTTTCTTGAGCTCGGAGGTCCTGGAAAGTGATCGGCGACGAGGTCCGAGGCGAAACCACGGCGAAGCTCGTCGGCGCTGTGTTTACACCGCAAGTCACCGAGTTTTCTGCACCTGCAAGGTTCCCCGGAGGCGGTGGATCAAGACCAGCGAGTTAGATCCGAATTTCCGAGCTTAGATCGGCCAGAATTCGCCGAAGAAGTCTCGGTTCTCGCCGGAGTAAAAACAGCCGATCGCGTGGGAAAAACAGAACGAGGCCGGGGTTTTTATAGATGGGGGAGGGCGACGGGGTGGTTTAGATCATTTCCGCGTTGCCTACGAACAGAATTCAGAGGGGATACGCCAAAATCCCGATCGGTTTTGATTCGGGCGCGAGGGAGTCCGGCGCTGTCGCGAGGTAGACGACGATCGGGTGGGCCCCGCCTGTCAGTGTGAGGCAGCAGCGCGCGCGGCTGTGGGCTGGCGCGGGCGCTGGCTGGGCCGGCTGGTGGGTTTCGGCCCACTGGCCGGTTTTTTTCTGTTTTCTCTTTTTTCTTTTTCTATTTCTTTTCTGATTTGAGTTTAATTTGAATTCTAGTTTGAATTTGAATTTTTGCAAAACATGCAACACGTCCAAAAATTTTTAATTTCCCCTCTTAACATGATTTAGGGTTTTGAATCAAAATTTTGGGGTGTTACATGACACGTGCCTCGTGGCCCCACAGTCAGGTTTAAACATTTCCCGGATTTATTCAAATTCCTGATTTTTCCCCAAACTTTAGAAGAGCATAACTTTTTCTAGGAACCTCCAAATTTAGTGATTCAAATTGGGTTAGATTCAGATTTACAAACTCTATCCAAATATGCAACCCAATTTGTATGAAAGTCTTTATTAAATTCTGGAAAATTTATTAAAACGTTTCAGCAAAAGAATTTTAGAGGGAGTTTGGTTTATCCGAAAATCCTCAAATTTTGCCAGAATATTCTTTAGGGTGTTATTAGACTCCTGTAAAAGTTTCAGCTCATTTGGAGTTGAATTGATCAGGGTAATTCAGATTGTAAGTTCCTGTATTCAAATGAATACACAAACCTTTTCAGAGAATTTCCAAAAATTGTAAATTCAATTCTGGGAAATTCTTAGCTTCAAAATCCTAGGAAAATTCATGTAGACTCTAGGAACTATAATTGAAATTGTGGTTCACTGAGTTTGACATGAACATGGGTGTTAACTCAGAATTAATTCATCTTTGATTAAACCCTTAGAGAATTGTTCTGAATAAACCACTCCATGAAAAGTGCTAAATTTTGGTCCAGAGGACTTTCTTGTGACAAGGAATTCACATGAAAATTCCCAGCTCCATTAGAGCTCTGGATCATCACTGTCATAGGTAACCTCTTAAGGTGATCAACACTTAAGTGGGAAAAGCACTTAATATTTGATCTTAGTGTTTAAGCCCAACCCAAACCACGAGCACCAGTGTCATTTTAAATTCTTAAACAGAGTTCCAATTTTAAAACTGTCATTAGATCTTATTAGCAAAAGCTTTTCCATAAATACCTATGCATGATCATATCGTGTAACATATACGTGAAGAAGGGGAGAAGGACTTGAAGTGAAGAACAAGGAGGGAGGAAAACAAGTGATCAAGCTCCAAGTGATCGTCACTAACTGATTGTAACCTTAGTCACCTGCAAAACAGGCAAGCCCCGGTTTGCATTTGAACAGTTTTATAAAGCATTTTCATTTGTAGAGATCATAGCTTTGCATCATTGATTGCAGTAAGTCTAGATGATATTGAAAACCCCACTTGCATGACCAGAAATACCTAAGAGAGAAAGGGTAGGATAACACCCCCTCGAGTGGATTCGGCTACGCTAAATGTTAGTAGGAAAGGTCCGGTAGAAGTCGAGTAGTTGGAAGCTACTCGCGAGTTTAGAGCTGGTTTATTCGGAACGGGTTCGAATTAGAAAGGATGAGGAAAGTTCACACATAAGAAATGGAGACCGGGCAGGGAGGTTTAGATGCATCAGGTTGCAGGCCGTGCGTGCATAGCCCTGCCTGTGTCGGTTAAGGCCCGTCCGTGCTTGGCCCTGTTGGACAAGTTTGAGTTGTGTACCGGGCGCATACTGGCTATATGAGACCTTGGAAACCGATGTACCTTGGGAGATCCATAGTGGAACTTTTCCAACTGCCTTAGGCTTTCGGCATCAGGGTAGCAGGAGATATCTCGCTGAAGAACATACCACTGCGGGTATGTACCTTGAGGGAGCTTGCATACTTGGGGCAGTTGGACTGCGTCAAATGTGTAAGATCTTGGGAAAGGTGGCCGCGTACAACGTCAGTCGAGGTTGCTGCCGGCAACTCGGAGTACGGGTGTACGTGTCGTGTAGTCCGGGTGTGTACTGATTCGAATCACCGTCGCTCGCGGTCATATGAGCATACTTGCCCACTTCGTCTTGACGTAGTAAGAACTGAACTGGTTATTCTGTTGAACTTGATAAGGCTGTGCTATGACTTGTTTTGCAGCCATGATTGAATTAGAGATAGGATCATTAAACTTTACTTTCACTTTGTGCAAGGGGCATCGCAACAAAGCGTTTCTTGTTTGATTGTGGAGTTGCGATGCTTTTCGGCTCAAGGTCTGCACAATGAGGCTTAAAATCTGAAAGTTAAGGATCAACTTTAGGCGAGTCCTTTATGCAAATCTAGCCGACCCAATTGCAACCGTCGCGCATGTAGAGTTTCTTGTTTAGGAGAGACGGGTCAGACTTGCTGAGCCTATGTGCTCACGCTTGCTATATAAGTGGTTTTGCAGGTTAACAACGATGCTGAAAAGAAGGTTGTCCGGTGAGACTCGGGGAGTCCCGAGTCAGGTAACACATGGAGAACCCAGCCGCTGCTGTTTGTGTTCGTATTGCTAGCGAGAGGAGTCCGTGGGCTGGACTTCATCTCGAGTGCTCTTAGTTATTCGACGTGAGTTGATATAGACTTCCGCTGTAGCTATTTGATGTAAAGTATTTACAAAGAAAAACTTTGACACGACCCCACTGTCTTGTCGAGCCAGGATCATGCTGAGGGGTGTTGCGTTGCACAGCACCGTATAACACACGTCAAAGGTACAAAGCGGAAGCGAAATTTTATTACATAAACAAGTTTATGAACATGTTTACATCAAAATAAGTTCAATCTACACTCACGGGCGTAGACTACGCATGAAGTGCACGTTCAGCCCTTGAACGTGTCCTTGCTAGCACACACGCACACTAACTCTGCGGCGTGCATGACTCCCACTCGACGGGGTTCCCCTCCTGGGGTTCCGTCTCCTCTCCGGGAGTCCCTTCCTCATAGAACCCTGCAAAAGCTTCAAACACAAGCAGTGAGCATGAAGGCTCAGCAAGTCTTACCCGTCTCACCTAATCACGGAACTTCTACATGAGGGGTGATGGGTTACATGAGGTAAAAATCATTTGCAAGGACTCGCCTAATTAGTAGAACCTTATTTTCAAATTTTAGCAGCAGGTTGTGGAGAACCTTACGCGAAGGCACATGAGAGAGCCGCAATCAAACAAGAAACGCATTTCTCTCATGTACTTTGCCCAAAGTTGAAATGAACTTTAGTTAGCGCTAAACTACAGCAAATCATTAGCAATCAGAGTCCATCTTTCAATCAGCAACATTTTAACATGTAACTAGCCTGTTCTTTCTACGTCACGGTACAGTGAACAAGTGGTACTCACTAACCGCGAGGGACGGCGATTGTAATCGATTTACACCTACAGGGTTACCCGAACAACCCGTCACGTACGCCCGTACTCGATGTTGCCTACAACAACCATCACGGACGCCGTACGCAACTACCTTTCACCCGTTAGTCAAATGTAGAACCGGTCCAATCGTCCTGAGCAAGAGGTCTCTGCACGCGCATCTCAGTGCCGCCAGCCGATTTACACCTCGAGCTCTCAACCTACCCTCTGAACGACCAGCTATGCCTCAACACCCAGCTACCCGAGTTACATCAGTTTCCCGGTTCCCATATAGCCGGTAGGTCTTTGGTACTGTTCTAGCTTGTTCAACAGGCCCGCACACGGCTCGGTCCTCAATCGACACAAGCAGAGCTACAGCACACAGGCCCCAAAGTCCTGTTGCCCTTACTCTCCGCTCGGTCTCATCTTTCTTGCCATGTGTATCATGTGCTATCTCTACCCGAGTCGAGTGCCTCTAGCCTATGCTTGCGAGTAGTTCCAACTACTTGACTTGTACCGAATCCTACACTATCTTAGCATTGCAGTAGCTAACAGGGTTTGCCATCCTAAACCAACCCATGGTTTTCTTGGCTATGCAATTGGGTTTCCAAACAAGACTCTAATGCAAAGAATAAGGTACTCAAGTATGTGCTCAAAACAATAAAAATTTGTAAAAACGGTTAATGCAAACCGGGGCTTGCCTTGCTGCTCTTGGTCGTAGGCTAGATGTTCCTCCGGAGTAACAAACTCTAGGACTTTGGGTTCCTCCTCGACCTTAGCGACTACATGATAGAAGAAACATATGTATCAATTTAAATGCATTTGTATTGAGTTTGAAGTTGTGAAGTCTATAACTCTCACTAGACAGACCCAATGACTGTGAAACTTTTACTGTGGCTTGGTTACAACCTAAACAGAGATTTGGTCAAGTTTTAGTTGCAGCAAAGCTCAATTGAGCCCTCCACAATTAATTATGTCCTTGACCTGAATTGAAGGCTCTTAGGGTGTTCTATGGATTTTCATGAAACAAACTATGACATTCTGAAAACTAGATTTTAAGAGGGTTCTAATGGAGTTGGTCTCACTTACTTTGAAGTTTCCTAGCTAAAGATATGAGCTAAACAATTTCAGAGAAAATTCTGAAAATGTTTCTGAACATTTTCTATTTTCTCTGGAATAGTTTCACTAATCACACCATTAGATGGATCAAATTAGGTCAAATGGATCTGAAATTTTTATGGTAGTTCAAGGATATTCTGGTGAACATCCCAGCTAAATTTCAGGATTTTCCTCCAAAGGATTCTCCAGTTAAAATTCCAAACAGTTTAAAATTTAAGGAATTAATTATGGAGAATTAAGGATTTTCATGAAGTGAAACTTGATTTTCTGTAAAGTGCTCAGAGAGCTGAATCCAACAAAATTTGGTTCACTCGATTTGTAGTTTTCTAGCCAAAGTTATGAGGATTTGAAGTTTGGAAAAATTCTGAAAATCAGGGAAAAGTTTAAACTTGCGGGGACCCGCGGGGACACGTGTTGAGCGTGGAGGTGTCCGGCACAGCTGATACCGGCCACACCCGATCCCGATTTAAATTCTTCAGCCGCTGACACGTGGGCCAGCCGGCTTCGTCTTCCTCCCGCTGCCCTCTCACGCCCGCGCCGCCGACCTCGCCGGAGCAGACCCGGAGCTCGCCGGTTCGCCGCTGCCGGACCTCCCATGGTCTGAAACTCGCCGCTAGGGGGTTGTCGACGTCGAGGAACACGTCGGTGGTGTCAGTTCGGGCTGGGGGTGCCCGGAAATAGCCCGGCGACGTGCCGCGGCCTCGGTTGAGGTTCGGTGCCGTCGACCGTGGGTTCTAACCCGCCAACACCTCGAACAAATGGTCCTACAGCATCAGTGTACCTCTAGGAAGCTTGACAAGGTGTCAACAGGGTTCAGGGATGGCGGCAAGTCGGTCGGCACCGTGTGACCGATCGTGCCCGTCATGACTGCCCTTGATCGAGCTCGAAATTCATCACTCCTAGACAGTTTCACGCCACGGATGCAGAAAGAAACTTGATCGCTGGCTAGTCCAGCGTCTATGTGCAATATTTGATAACCACCGAAAGATCATAGAGCGAGAATTTGAAGAATCCGTACCGGAAGCTCGGTTTACGGTCGCCGGAGCAAAAACTGGAAATTCTCTGTGGATTCTTCACGGTTTGCTTCCAAACTTGGAGGAGAGCAGCATGGTGGTCGCGCGCACCTGTTGCCTCTCTTGCTGGACCGTGAAAACGCCTGTGGAACGCTGTCCACGGGCGCCTGACTCTCAGCTGAGGCTAGGTCGCCGTGGTGGCGATCGTTTTTGGGCAAAGGAGCTCGGAGCTCGGGGTTTCTGGTGTTGGGAAGGTGGAGTGCGACCTCAGGTTGCTGTCTAGCAGCTCAGGAACGAAGGAGGAGATTGTTTTGCTGGTTTTCCCGATTGAGCAGAGAGCTGCAGCGAGAAACAATGCCGCTGCTCGGGTTTGCCCGCGAGAAGATAAAGCCGGCCGGCTCCTGCTCGGCTGAGGCGGTGCCGGTCGCGTGGGGGCGCGAGCAAGCCGCCCTGGGCGCCAGCGCGCGTAGAGGGGAAGCAGCTGGTGGCGCCGGTAGCTGCTCGGTGGCACAGACAACAGCTGCTCGCTGGAATTTCCCACCGAGGCTGTGACTTTGTGTGCAAGTTTTGCCTCCTTCTCTCTATGACATGTGGGTCCCACCCAGGGTTTTAACCTCTGAAATTTACTCCTAATCACTGTTGTAAACAGTGAGCCCCATAATGCCCCTGGTGATTCAAATTATTCACGCATGAGCCATTTGAATTGATTAGAATTCAAATTGTGTTTGGTTTGAATGAATTTCAGCACAAGTTCAGTTTTGAATTCAAATAAAGTTTGAATTTGCCCCACTTAGATCATGTCAAGATCAACTCCAAATGGAGTGAAAATTGGTGTGTGAGCTCACAAAAATGTGGTGTCTAAGAATATGCCTCCCACTTTTGAATTCATGGGATAAAAACAGTTTGAATTTGAATATGGTTTCAAACTGCCCTTTTTCTAACTATACCCAAAATGACCTCAAAAAGGTTTTGAATTTGGGTGAAACTTGGCATGGACATCCTTAGCAATGTGTAGGAGTTTTCATATGTCCAGCCCACCCATATCACATGTGGGAAATACCACTTTTGCAATATGTGAGTTTGTTCTCTAATGAGCATGTTGATGGTGGTTACTTGCTCTTCATTTGTGTTCTTCATCTTTCCTCAAATGAGGTGTGTGTGTATGGTGATGAACACTTCAACTATGTGTCAAAAACTGAGGCCCTTACAAACTTGTAAGCTTCCGCTATTGTTTTATGTAATACATTGTTTCTCATATGTGTGCTGTTGGGTGCCGCACAACACGGCACCACCCAATGCGATTCTCGGGCGAGTGGCCTGTCTCGGCTGAGCGGGCCGCGTCAGCGTGGTATCAGAGCTGAGCCCTGTCTCAGTCGGTACCGTGCCCGTCTCATACACTTCCTCAGCTGGGAAATGTGAAAAACGTCGTGCACACCGGAAAGTGCTTCTTGTAATTTCAGCCGGTATGCTACTGATCCACATCTTTTGGTAATCTGGAATGGACCGATGAATCGGGCTGCCAACTTTCCTCTGACCCCAAATCTGTTTACGCCCTTCATTGGAGACACACATAGGTATACGTGATCCCCGACTTCGAACTGCAATGGGCGTCTTCTCCGGTCCGCATACTGTTTCTGTCAGGATTGGGCGGCTTTTAGGTTCGCTTGAATCAGTCGAACCTTCTCCTCCGCGTTGTTGACAAGGTCAATCCCGAAGGTAACCCTTTCGCCAGACTCACACCAGTTCAATGGTGTGCGGCATTTTCTTCCATATAGCACCTCGTAGGGCGCCATCTTTATGCTGGCTTGGTACCCATTGTTGTACGAGAACTCGGCTAACGGTAAATGATCATCCCAATTCTTGCCATGGTTAATAACGCAAGCTCGTAGCATGTCTTCTACGATATGATTTACCCGCTCGGTTTGCCCGCCCGTCTGCGGGTGGTATGCTGAACTACGGATCAGCGTCGTCCCCAATGCAGCCCAAAAACGGGACACAAATAAAGTGCCCTGGTCCGATATGATGGTACGGGGTACGCCGTACAAGCATATGATCCGTGAGATGTACAGTTCAGCGTACTTCTTGGCGTGTAGTTGGTGTTGACCGGAATGAAATGGGCAACTTTGGTGAGCCGGTCGACGATTACCCACATAGAATCATGTTTCTGAAAAGTGGTGGGTAAACCGACGATGAAGTCCATGCTCACATCCTCCCACTTCCAGGCAGGAACGCCCAGTGGTTGTAGCAGTCCCGGTTTCTGCATATGATCTGCCTTCACCCTTCGACATGTATCACACTCAGACACATACTTTGCGATCTCCCGCTTCATCCATGTCCATCAAAACTTGCTTCTGAGTTCTTGATACATTTTGTTGCTGCCGGGGTGAATAGAAAATTTTGATAAGGGAGCCTCATAAAAAAATTTCTTCCATAACTCCGGGTTACGGGGTACGACGATCCGGTCCTTGTACCATAGGACGCTGTCTCCGTCCTTCCGGAAACATTTCAGCTCCCCACTGTCTACACGTCTCCACAAATGCGACATGCCCTTTTCATGTTTCTGAGCTGCTGCTATCTCTTCACGGATGGTGGGGATCAAAGCTAAGTTGTAGATAGCTCCATGTGGAATCACATGCAGTGGTGGTTCGCTCTCTTCCAACGCTGTGATGGTCAGGTTGTTGACGTGTGACTTGCGGCTCAGCGCATCTGCCACTATGTTTGCCTTGCCGGGGTGATAATGGATATCTATTTCATTATCCTTTATCAATTCTAACCATCTTCGCTGCCTCATGTTCAGCTCCTTTTGAGTGAATATGTACCTGAGGCTCTTGTGGTCGGTATATAAATGTACAAGGTTACCGAGTAGGTAGTGCCTCCACATTTTGAGTGCGAGTACCACGGCAGCGAGCTCCAAGTCGTAAGTTGGATAATTCTGCTCATGGTTTCTAAGCTACCGTTACCCATACGCGACCACTCTTCGGTCTTGCATCAGCACACATCCGAGCCCAATGCCGGATGCATCTCAGTACACATCGAACGGTTTTGTTGTGTCTGGCTGCGCCAAAACCGGTGCTGATGTTAGGTGCTTGACTAAAGCCTTGAATGCTGCTTCACATGCTGGACTCCAAACATATTTGGTAGCCTTCTTTGGCTGCTTCACCGGCTGTGTCGCTGACGCGCACGCCAACGGTTGACGGGCAGACGGCGGACTCCAGCTCCACCGGGCTCCCATCGACGGATCTGAGGACAGAGCTGGAACGATGCCACTTGGGCCAAGATGCCCAAGTGTTCCTCGAGCGACGACGAGAAAGGCGTCGCAACCAAGAGGCCGGCGACAGCATGACGTCAGCCTCGACCCTGCCTGAGGTGCAGACCTTCGCCACGCGATCTCTGCCCCAGGCATACGCCACGCAGCATATGCCACAGCCATACGCCCTGCAAACGGCGCCCCCGGTCTATGGCGCAGCCTTGCCCATACCGGGGTACACAGTGCCAGTAGCGAACCAAGCGTTCGCGGCACCAATGCCTGCAGAAACAGGAGCAGGATGTGCGGCCCTGGCGCCCCACCTTCGCTTTGCGAGGTGGCCGTGCAAGTTTCGGCCGCACCTGCCCGAGAAGTACGACGGCAGCGCCAGCCTGCGGAGTTCCTCCAGATCTACTCCACCGCCGTCCTTGCTGCAGAAGGGGACGAGGCTTTTTCATGGCCAACTACTTCCCGTCGCCTTGACCGGCCCAGCCCGGTCTTGGCTCATGAACCTCCCCCAGGGTTCCATAACTTCCTGGGGAGAGCTCTGCCGGCAGTTCACCGCCAACTTCGGTTGTTCCTACACCCGGCCTGGTACGGAGCTCGATCTCCACGCCATCCAGCAACAACCTAGGGAATCGCTGCGCTCTTTCATCCAGCGGTTCTCCCAGGTACGGAACACCATCCCACATATCCAAAATGCTTCTGTGGTGGTGGCGTTCCGGCAAGGCGTCCGGGACAAGAAGATGCTTGAGAAGCTCGAGACCAGAGAGGTCCACGACGTCTCAGAGCTCTTCAGCCTGGCGGACAAGTGCGCCAGAGCAGCAGAAGGGCGGAACATGCACTCCCTGCCGGCCTCCGAGTCAGGAGGACAGCCCGGATCTGGCGCTGCTTCCTATGGAGGCAGCAAGAAGACCAAGAACCGTGGCGGTGGCAAGATGAAGTCACCGGCCGCGGCCCCCATTACCGCAGCAGCGGCGCCCAGTGGAGCTCAGGGGCCGCGCCCCGACAAAAGGCAGCGACAGTCACCAGCCCCAGAGGGTGTGACCAAGGCGAGCTATGCCCCGTGCACGGCAGCTGTCGCCATACTACTGCCGAGTGCCGGGAGATTCAGAAGCTCGCGGAGCACTTCCGTAAAGGGAAGCAGCTGTGGACTGATGCCCCGCCCTTCCGTCAAAGGGAGGGCAAGCAGAAGGTCGACGCCCCAGACAACGTCGACCACCAAGTGGAGTTCCAGGAACCTCAGTGCGCTGTGAAGGCGGTGCACAACCATGAGGACTCCAGATCCAGCGATGATGAGCATCGAAAGAAGCTCTACGTCATATACGGCGGGTCCGCTGACCCCTCGTCCCGAAGCGCGATTAAGACTTTGCGCCGAGCAGTAGCGTCGGTGGCTCCACTCCCAGGTGCCGCACCGCACCACAAGTGGATGGGAACCCCCATCAGCTTCGATGCCACCGACTGCCTCAGGAACATGGCTGGGGCCGGCCAACTACCGCTCTTGGTAGTGCCCACCATCGCCAACGTAAGGATGTACCACGTTTTGGTAGATGGCGGAGCTGGGCTGAACCTCATCAGCCGTGCAGCTTTCCAGAAGCTGCAGATCCCGATGGCCAAGCTCACCCCGTCGAGCCCGTTCTCAGGGGTAGGGCCGGGACAAGTCGTCCCCTACGGCAACAACATCCTTCCAGTGACCTTTGGGGCACCGGACATCTATCAGACGCAGTACATTCTGTTCGACGTAGCGGAGATTGACCTCCCCTTCAACGCCATAATCGGCAGGCCAGCCCTGTACCGGTTCATGGCAGCAGCCCACTACAGCTACCTCATCCTAAAGATGCCTACACCAACAAACATCCTCAGGATTCGTGGAGACCGCACTGCTGCAGTGTCGGCCTTGGAAAAGCTCCAAGCACTTGCGACAGCATGAGCACCAGCCCCTGGCAGTGCGGAACCAGACCAGCTCCACCCGAGTGCACGCCACCGTGCCTCTGCCGCTGCACCCCTTGTGCAACCCCTCGACGAGAGCGACGTCCCCCTGAAGGTCGTCCAAGTCGGCACCGACGCTGCCCAGACCACCCGGCTAGCCGGGGGCCTGGATAGTAAATTGGAAGGCACGCTCATCACCTTCCTCCGGCACAACGTCGACGTGTTTGCATGGCAGCCGTCGCAGATGCCGGGGATCCCTAGGGAGGTGATTGAGCACCACTTGAAGATCTTCCCCGAAGCCCGGCCAGTCTAATAGAAGCCTCGCAAGCAGTCCATCGAGCGGCAGAACTTCATATAAGAAGAGATCAAGAAGCTGCTAGATGCTGGCTTCATACGGGAAGTCCACCACCCCCGGTGGTTGGCGAACCCCGTAGTTGTCCCGAAGGCCGGTGGGAAGCTCCGGATGTGCATCGACTACACCAGTCTCAATAAGGCATGTCCCAAAGATCCATTCCCCTCCCCAGAATAGATCAAATAGTAGACTCGACATCAGGGTGCGATATGCTGTGCTTCCTAGATGCCTACTCGGGTTTCTATCAGATCCCCATGTCTAGAGAAGATGAAGAGCACACCTCCTTCATCACAGTAGATGGCCTGTATTGTTATGTCTCTATGCCTTATGGCCTAAAGAATGCTATCCCCACCTTTGTACGTGCAATGCACAAAACCTTTGGGGAGTTAATAAGAGACTTAGTTGAGGTGTATGTTGATGACATCGTTGTCAAGGTCAGGCAGAGTTCATCCTTGTTAGATAACCTAGCCTTAGTCTTTGACAAATTGCGCTCCACGCGCACCAAGCTGAACCCCGACAAATGTGTGTTCGGCGTATCCTCTGGGAAACTCTTAGGATTCCTGGTCTCACACCAAGGAATTGAGGCCAACCCAGAGAAGATCAAGGCCATCGACTTGATGCGGCCTCCTGCCCGCATCAAAGAAGTCCAGAAACTCACCGGATGCCTAGCCGCGCTGAGTCGGTTTATATCGAGGCTAGCAGAGCGGGCGCTCCCCTTCTTTAAGCTCCTGCACAAATCCGGTCCATTTGCCTGGACTGACAAAGCAGAAGAAGCTTTCCAGGAGTTGAAGCAACTCCTGATGACCCTACCTGTCATGGTAGCCCCCGAGCCCGGAGAGCGTTTGTTGCTCTACATCGCGGCGACAACTGAAGTGGTGTGTATGGTCCTCGTCGCAGAGCGGCCGGACCTCTCGTCATCATAGCCTGCTCCGTTAGCAGGAGACAGACGCTAGGAAACCCTGGAGGTCCAAGACAGCCTCCCGGACCTCCAAGACAACCTCCCAGAGGTCCAGGACAGCCTCCCGGACCTTCAAGACAACCTCCCGGAGGTCCGGGGCGGACCCCCGGACCTTCAACACAACCTCTCGGGTGTCCAACGGGACCCCACGGGGGCCCAATGGGACCTCCCGGAGATCCAGCGGGACCTCCTAGAGCTCCCGGAAAACCAGCGGGACCTCCCGGAAGGCCAAGGCGGCTCAGGAGCCTTCGAGTCCCAACTCCCAGAAGCCCCCCTGGACTCACTCACCTCCGGCAGGGCTGAGCCAATGGATGAAGACCTCTCTGACCTAAGAGAGAGGGTCCGGACCATCCAGAGGCCTGTCTACTACATCAGCGAAGTCCTCCATGACGTCAAGACAAGGTACCTGGAGGTCCACAAGCTGCTGTATGCAGTGCTCGTGGTGTCCAGGAAGCTCCGCCACTACTTTCAGGCCCACCGGGTCTCGGTAGTCACCTCCTATCCGCTGAAGACGATCCTTCACAGCCCCCATGCGACTGGCAATGTCGCTAAATGGGCAGCGGAGCTGGCGGAGTTTGAGCTGGACTTCCTTCCTCGCCATGCAGTCAAAAGCTAAGCGCTGGCTGACTTCGTGGCTGAGTGGACACCAACGAAGGCTGACCCAGGGGGCCACGAAGACGGTGAACCAAAGCACCGAGCTCCGGTCTTCACCGAGCCTCACTGGACGCTCTTCTTCGACGGCTCCTCGCGAAAGCAGGGGGCCGGTGCCGGCGTACTGCTTCTCATGCCATCGGGGGAGCAGTTTGGGTACATGGTGCGTCTCAATTTCAAGGCAACCAACAACATGGCAGAGTATGAAGCACTCATCTTTGGCCTACAGACAACCCTGTCTCTAGGCGCTCGCCAGTTGTTGGCACAGGGCGACTCCCAGCTGGTTATCAAGCAAGTTAAGGGTGAATGCTCCTGCAATGACCCACAGCTAGCTGCTTATCTGCTCCACGTGCAGATGATGGAGAAAGACTTCCTCGCCTTGGACCTGCGCCATATACCACGCGCTGGCAATGCCGGAGCTGACGACCTCTCAACGAAGGCCTCCACCGGGGCCCCTGTGCTCGAAGGAGTCTTTGAGAGGACGTTGCTGCGGCACACAGCCCGGCCCGCTGAGCCGGACGAAGGGGGCTGGACCAGCACCTCAAAGCTGGCGGTCCCGGCGGCCCTGCAACCATGGACACCGCCAAGGATCGTAAGCGTCACTGGGGACTCCGTGCAACCCAGCGCTCAAGATCCAGAAGCTCAAGTCAGACCCGATGCATGGATCACGGAGATCCGGGACTACTTGAAAGATAACATCCTCCCTGATGAACGTGTATCCGCTGAACGGATCGTGCGCATGGCTAAGAGATACCTGCTGGTAGAAGGGGATCTCTACCGGCGTGGCGCCAACCACGTCCTACTGCGGTGCATAACCCAGGGGGAAGGCTGTGACTTGCTCGCTGAGATCCATGGAGGCGAATGTGGGAGTCACTCTTCCTCACGCACGCTTGTCGGTAAAGCCTTCCGGCATGGCTTCTACTGGCCTACAGCACTCCAGGATGCCGTTAAGCTGGTCGAGAGCTGCAAGGCGTGCCAGTTCCACTCCAAGCAGATCCATACACCGGCTCAGGCGGTACAGATGATCCCGCCCTCATGGCCATTCGCCGTATGGGGGTTGGACATCCTGGGACCATTCCCCAGAGCCGTCGGGGGATTCCAGTACCACTACATAGCCGTTGACAAGTTCACCAAGTGGCTGGAAGCCACACCCGTCGTCACCATCAACAAGCAGTCTGCAGTAAAATTCATCAAGTCCATCGTCTGCCGGTTTGGGGTCCCGAACAGAATCATCACTGACAACGGGACCCAGTTTACTAGCACAGCGTTCCAAGAATACTGTGAAGACCTCGGCATCCAGGTGTGCTATGCCTCCGTTGCTCACCCAAAGAGCAACGGACAGGTTGAGAGGGCCAACGCCAAGATTCTTCGGGGCCTCAAGACCCGCAACTATGATGGCTTGAATAAACATGGTGCCAAACGGGTGGACGAGCTTCCAAGCATACTATGGGCTAACCGGACATCCCAGAGCCGGGCCACCGGAGAGACACCCTTCTTCATGGTGTACGGAGCCGAGGCTGTGCTTCCCCCAGAGATCACCATGAAGTCTCACCGTGTCCGGGCTTACGACGAAGCCGCGCAGGACAACCTCCGGCGTGAAGACCTCGACCTCGTCGACGAGGTCCGGTTACATGCAGCACTCCGCAACGCACGATACATACAAGCGCTCCGGCGCTACCACCAAAGGTCTGTGCGTGTCCGGGAGCTGCAGGAAGGCGACCTGGTGTTGCGGCGCATACTTTCTCACGAAGGGACCCACAAGCTCTCCCCCAGCTGGGAAGGCCCCTTCCGAGTCACGAAAGTGTGCCGCCCCAGGTGCGTACGCCTTTCCACTGAGGATGGGGATCCGCTCCTGAACCCCTGGAACATCGAACACCTCCGTAAGTTCTACCCTTAGAGCAATAGTAGGACAGTCTCTTCTTTTTAATAGATCCCATAGAGTCCAGAAACAGCGCTCGGAGCAGCTAAGTCTTAGGGGATGGTCCACGACTACTTTCAGCTTGGCCTGGTTCCGACCCTAAGCGCGTAGAGTCTTGCTTCCCTTTTAATGGGGCGGGTCGCTGCCTCCATGTTTAGCCTGCCTTCCTCCTATGGAAATTTATAGGGAAAGAACCTGTCCTACTTTCCTATTTCCTTATGCTCATTCAAATTACGTATTAATTTTTATGATCACACTTTCTGGGTATGTTCACCATACACTCAGTCCCTTTTTCCCATTCTCACCTCTAGTCGGCATTTGCTATCCTCCCTGGGGCGGTCGCGTTTGAGATACCTGCCGATGGCCAGGGGGCCCCGAGCCCCCGGCACGTCGCGCACTAAAATTCCCAAGCACCGTGCACCGCATCAGGATCGTAAGCCAAATAAGACTATGAGATCGAAAAGGGGGGAGCCCCAAGGAGAATTACGTTTCCCTTGTTTCTGTGCAGGACCCTTCGGCCTTGGCTCCCCGCAGGAGTATGGTAGGAGTACCCAAGCAGTTGGCCACACCTACCAGGGGCCGCTACGGACCGCGCAAGACCGAGAGATCCGGACCCCGCCCCCTCTGCAGGGGCGGGCCCCGGAGGCCCCACGTACCTGGCAGGGTCGGAGCCCCCCCCCCATGCTCAGCGGGTAGTTCCGGACCCGCCATGTGGCCGGCAGAGCTGGGTCTCGCCCCATCCTTAGGGGTGAGCTCCGGAGGCTCCACGTGTCTCATGGGGCCGGGCCTCCCTCCCCTCAGAGGGGAGCTCCGGGGCTGCCACTTGGCCGGCAGATCCGGACCTCCCCATCCTCATGGGGCGAGCTCCGGAGACCTCCGGGGCCCTTAACACAATAAGGACCCAGGGAAGGTGTCTGTGCAGAGCTTTGAGATTGGTGAAGGCCTCTGAGTATCTTGTGGATCTAAGGGCTCGGCCAGGCGAAACCAAGAAGAAGATAGGCATAACAGGCACAAAAGGTCACAAGAGTCTATTTACTCATGACTCCATGAGCTGGACTACAGACTCAAAAAAAAAATAATAAAGAGAAGAGTCCTAGGGTTCCCCTGGCACGTCCAGAACTAGAGGCTACAAGAGTGGCCACATCCCCGACTTCAGCCCTAGCGGCGTTCTCCCGCTCTGCGACCCGAGCACTGGGATCACCTCGGCCACCACCAGCGCAAGGGCCGCTGTCATCAAGGATGCTTCTGAAGCCCCCTCCGCCGCTTTAGTAGTTTCCTTGGAGACTCCACCGCCTGGAGTCCTCCTCGGCGCTTCAGCAGTTTCCTTGGAGACTCCTCCGCTTGAAGCCCTCCTTGGCGTGTTAGCAGTTTCCTTGGAGACTCCACCGCTTGAAGCCTTCCTCGACGTATCAACAGTTTCCTTGGAGACTCCACCGCCTGAGGAGGGAGGACGCAACGCCTGGGAACCTTCAGCCTGTCGTTGCTCAAGAAGAGTCCCGTCGGGATGATGAATCCGAGGCCTCTTGGAGTCGCCACCGGATGAGGCGCCACCTCCAGAAGCAGGGCATTGAGGCTACCTGGATCCCTGACTTAGTGCAGACGCCGCGCCGGAGGAAATCGAGCGCGCTCCTCCTCCGAAGGCGGGTTAGAAGCCATGGCAGAAGACAAGGCCACAGGGACTCAAGGAAGGTGCAAGTGCTGGAAGTCTTATAAGGGGAACCTACCTGTGTTGTGGCTTCCCTTCACACATTCCAGGTGCGATTCGAAGCGATTCAAAACTCTTCGAATACACCCCATGGGCAACTGCTTTGGCTCCAAGACCGAGCACCGATGACAGGTGGCCCCAAGCCGTCCAGCTGAAGCGGTGGGTCAAGGAGTCAGTCTCCCAAGAAGACGAGCCGGCAAGGCACTTCGGCGGTTCCCGAAGAAAGCGCCGCAACATGCAGAAGTGGCAGCCTTGGGAACCGCCGCAGTAAAAGCAACCATCAAGTGGGCGCATGCTCCCACGATCCCTCGACTGTTCGTGCTCCGGCAGCGGTCAATGCGGGACTTAGAGAAAGTGCGCGGAATAGAAGAGACGGAGGCCCCACCTCGGGCTCGCTATCTCCCCCGAGATGGGCCCAGGGGCCACTGTAAGTACACTCTATATGGGGTACCCCCGCTCAAAGGGGAAAATGCCTAAGGATCTCGCCCTTCTCCGCAGGGAGAGCTCCGAAGGCGCCACATGTCCAGTGGGGCCAGACCTCCCTCTCCTCAGAAGAGAGCTCCGGGCCCGCCTCATGGCCAGCAGCAGCCGGACCTCCCCCTCCGCGCGGAGAGCTCCGAAGGCGCCACGTGCCCCCCAGGCCTGAACCTCCCTCTCCGCAGAGGAGAGCTCCGGGCCCGCCACATGGCCGATAGAAGGCGGACCTCCCCCCTCCGCGGGGAGAGGTCCGAAGGCTCCATGTGTCCCACGGGGCCGGACCTCCCTCTCCTCAGAGGAGAGCTCCGGGCCCGCCACGTGGTTGATAGAAGACGGACCACCCCCCTCCGTGGGGAGAGGTCCGAAGGCTCCACGTGTCCCGCAGGGCCGGACCTCCCTCTCCTTAGAGGAGAGCTCCGGGCCCGCCACGTGGCCAGCAGGACGGCGCTGCCTGCCCCCGCGCGATAGGCAGCAGACGTAAAGATGCACCATACCTTGCCCGTACAAGGTATTCAAGGCCCGCGCCTTCCCAAGACGCGAAGACGTGGAGCACGCCTCTGTCAGGTGCCGTTGCGCCCAGTCGCATCGCAGACTGGCGCGCCGTGTCAGAGCCTTCCAGCCAATAAACACAACGACAAGACATCCCCTGCCGCCCCCACCGTCATCAACCACTACGACTAGCTTGCGGCATAGGCAGGGCGGCAGAACGAAGACTCGGAAGTCTTCGCTAGAGACAACTACTGACATAACCTCAGATACGATAGTCGGCAAGCAATCTCCCCGAGAGCACCTGTCGGGTCCCGCCCCCCCCCCCCCCTGTAAGCCTCTCAAGCCTTGGACTATAAAAGGCTCGGGTAGGCAACGTTAGCAAGGGTTCGAACTCTGTGAACTCGCACTCTAGACTTCACTCACCGTTAAGATCAGGACTCTGGTTCTGAGCAGCAAGCAATACAGCGAGCACCTCAGCTCACCGTGGTCGTAGGGTTTTACGCTCCGGCGGCCTGAACCACGTAAAACTTGCCGTGTCAAGCTTCTCCCTCACTCGTCCCTAAAGCTGAAGCTCTCCGCAAGTGTCTAGCCCCTCCAAAAAAGAACCTCCGCGGGCTGCCCAGAGCAGGTCCGGGGGAAGTGTCGACCAAACACTTTGACAAGCTTAGTGCGCGTGGAGCGCAGTTTGTCAAAGACTAGGGCTAGGTTATCTAACAAGGATGAGCTCTGCCTGACTTTGACAACGATGTCATCGACATACACCTCGACTAAGTCTCTAATTAGCTCTCAAAAGGTTTTGTGCATAGCATGTACAAAGGTGGGAAGAGCATTCTTTAGACCATAAGGCATAGAGACGTAACAATACAGGCCGTCTACTGTGATGAAAGAAGTGTGTTCCTCATCTTCAATAGACATAGGGATCTGACTAAAGCCTGAGTAGGCGTCTAGGAAGCATAGCATATCACAGCCTGATGTAGAGTCTACTATTTGATCTATTCTAGGGAGGGGAATGGATCTTTGGGACATGCCTTATTGAGACTGGTGTAGTCGATGCACATCCGGAGCTTCCTGCCGGCCTTCGGGACAACGACGGGGTTCGCCAACCACCGGGAGTGGTGGACTTCCCGTATGAAGCCAGCATCCAGCAGCTTCTTGATTTCTTCTCGGATGAAGTTCTGCCACTCGATGGACTGCTTGTGGGCCTTCTGTTGGACTGGCCAAGCGTCAGGGAAGACCTTCAGATGGTGCTCGATCACCTCCCTAGGGATCCCCGGCATCTGCGACGGCTGCTGTGCAAACACGTCGACGTTGTGCCGGATGAAGGTGATTTGCGCGCCTTGCTATTTGCGGTCCAGGCCCCCGGCTACCCGGGTGGTCTGGGCCGCGTCGGTGCCGACTTGGACAACCTTCAGGGGGACGTCGCCCTCATCAAGGGGTTGCACGCGGGGTGCTGAGGTCGAGGCACGGTTGCGTGCACTCGGGTGGAGCTGGCCTGGTTCTGCACCGCCAGGGGCTGGTGCTCGGGCTGTTGCAAGTGCTTGGAGCTTCTCCAAGGCTGATACTGCAGCAGTGCGGTCTCCATGAATCTTGAGGATGCCTGCTGGTGTGGGCATCTTCAAGACGAGGTATCCGTAGTGGGCTATCGCCATAAATCGGTACAGGGCTGGCCTGCCGATTATTGCGTTGAAGGGGAGGTCGATCCCCGCCACGTCGAACAGAATGTACTCTGTTCGATAGCTGTCCGGTGCCCCAAAGGTCACCGGAAGGCTGATGTTTCCGTAGGGGACGACTTGTGCCGGCCCACCCCTGAGAACGGGCTCGATGGGGTGAGCTTGGCCATCGGGATCTGCAGCTTCTGGAAAGCTGCACGGCTGATGAGGTTCATCCCAGCCCTGCCATCTACCAGAACGTGGTACATCCTCACGTTGGCGATGGTGGGTGCTACCAAGAGCGGTAGTTGGCCGGCCCCAGCCATGTTCCTGGTGCAGTCGGTGGCGTCGAAGCTGATGGGGGTTCCCATCCACTTGAGGTGCGGCGCGGCACTTGGGAGAGGAGCCACCGACGCCACCGCTCGGCGCAGAGTCTTGACTGCGCTTCAGGACGAGGGGTCAGCGGACCCACCGTAGATGACGTAGAGCGTCTTCCGGCGTCCGTCATCGCTGGAGCTGGAGTCCTCATGGTTGTGTACCGCCTTCGCAGCGCGCTGAGGCTCCTGGAACTCCACCTGGTGGTCGACGTTGTCTTGGGTGTCGACCTTCTGCTTGCCCTCCCTTTGATGGAAGGGAGGGGCGTCAGCACGCGGTTGCTTCTCCTTGCGGAAGCGCTCCGCGAGCTTCTGAATCTCTCGGCACTCAGGAGCAGTATGGCTGCTGGTGTTGTGCACGGGGCACAGCTCGCCTTGGTCACCATCTGGAGCTGGTGACTGCTGCTGCCTCTTGTCGGGGCATGGCCCCCGAGCTCCACTGGGTGCTGCTGCTGCAGCAATGGGAGCTGCGGTCGGTGACTTCATGTTGCCACCTCCCCGATTCTTGATCTTATTGCTGCTTCCATGGGAAGCAGCGTCAGATCTGGGCTGTCCTCCTGACTCGGAGGCTGGCTGTGAGTGCCAGTTCCGCCCTTCTGCCGCCCTGGCGCACTTGTCCGCCAGGCTGAAGAGCTCTGAGACGTCGCGAACTTCTCTGGTCGCGAGCTTCTCGAGCATTATCTTGTCCCGTACACCCTGCCGGAAAGCCACCACCACAGAAGCATTTTTGATATGCGGGATGGTGTTGCGCACCTGGGAGAACCGCTGGATGAAGGAGCGCAGCGTCTCTCCAGGCTGTTGTTGGATGGCGTGGAGGTCGAGCTCCGTGCCAGGCCGGGTGTAGGAGCTGCCGAAGTTCGCAGTAAGCTGCCGGCAAAGCTCTCCCCAGGAGGTTATGGAACCCTGGAGGAGATTCATGAGCCAAGACCGAGCTGGGCCGGTCAAGGCGACGGGGAAGTAGTTGGCCATGACGGCCTCATCCCCTCCTGCAGCAAGGATGGCGGTGGAGTAGATCTGGAGGAACTCCGCCGGGTTGACGCTGCCATCGTACTTCTCCGGCAGGTGCGGCCGGAACTTGTGCGGCCACTTCGCGAAGCAAAGGTGTGGCGCTAGGGCCGCACATCCTGCTCCTGTTGCTGCAGGTGTTGGTGCCGCGAACGCTTGGTTCCCTGCCGGCACTGTGTACCCCGGTATGGGCAAGGCTGCGCCATAGACCGGGGGCACAATTTGCAGGGCATATGGCTGGGCCATATGCTGCGTGGCGTATGCCTGGGGCAGAGATCGCGTGGCGAACGTCTGCGGCTCAGGCTGGGTAGAGGCGGTTGACATGCTGTCGCCGGCCTCTTGGTTGCGACGCCTTTCTCGCCGTCGCTCGATGACCACTCGGGCATCCTTGCCCAGGTGGCGTCATTCCAGCTCCAACCTCAGGTCGGCCGATGGGAGCCTGGTGGAGTGGGAGTCTGCCATCGTCCCGTCAACCGTTGGTGTGCGCGTCAGCGACACAGCCGGTTGACTGGGACGTCGTCCCCACTGAAGTTGAGGGTTGGCGGCGGCGACGACGAGACGGTCTACATCGCGAATCCACTGCTGGGTCGCTGACTGAGGCGCGTGCAGCAGGTGGATTGTGCAGTAGTACTCGTGCTGAAGCTAGTGCACTCCCGTGGGAGACGCTCAGTGCTGCAGTGGATCTTGGGCTCGCTGGAGTCGGTGCTGCCGCAGTCGGCTGCTGGCTTCCAGCTTGCACCGACACACTCCGTCCTGAGTGTGTCGAGACGTAGCCCCGCTGGTCACCGTTCGTCGTGAACGTGGGCGGGGAAAGCTTGCCACTGATGGAAGCTTTGTCATCTTCGTCGGTGAAAGCTCGTCGCACAAGGGAAAAACCCCCTTCCTGGCACGCCAAATGTCGAAGTGTGTTGTCGACACTTCCCCCGGGCCTGCTCTAGGCAGCCCGCGGAGGTTCTTTTTCGGAGGGGCTAGTCACACACGGAGAGCTCACGCGTTAGGGACGATGGAGGGAGAAGCTTTACACAGAGATTTTTACGTGGTTCAGGCCGCCGGAGCGTAAAACCCTACGTCCACGGTGAGCAGAGATGCTCGTTGTATTGCTTGACGCTCAGAACCGGAGTTCTGAGCTTGAGGATGAGTTGGGTGCTCGGATGCTGGACCGTAAGTGTGCAAAGAGTCAAACCCTTGCTAACGTTGCCTACCCGAGCCTTTTATAGTCCAAGGCTCGGGCGGCTTACAAGGTGGGCCTGGGACCCGACAGGGGGTCCCGGGGAGATTGCCTGCCATGTAACGTATCTGCAGTTACGCCGGCAGTTGTCTCTGGCGAGGGCTTCTAAGTCTTCGTTCTGCCGCCCTGCCCATGCCGCAAGCTAGTTGCAGTGGTTGATTATGGCAGGGGCGGCAGGGGATGTCTTGTCGCTGTGTTTATTGGCGTACAGCCTATGACGCGGCGCGCCAGTCTTCACTGCGATGTGATTGGGTGCAATGGCACCTGACAGAGGCGTGCTCCGCGTCTCCACGCCTTGGGAAGGCGCGGGTCTTGAATACCTTATATGGGCAAGGTATGGCGCGTCTTTACTCTTGCTGCCTACCGCGCTGGGGCAGGCAGCCCTGTTCTTCTGGCCACGTGGTGGGCCCGGAGCCCTCCTCTGTGGAGAGGGGGGTCCAGCCCCACTGGACGCGTGGAGCCTTCGGAGCTCTCCCTGCGGAGGGGGGGAGGTCCGGCTTTGCTGTCCACGTGGCGGGCCCGGAGCCCTCCTCTGAGGAGAGGGAGGTCCGGCCCCGCTGGACACGTGGAGCCTTCGGAGCTCTCCCCGCGGAGGGGGGAGGCCCGGCTTTTTGCCGACCACGTGGTGGGCCCGGAGCCATCCTCTGAGGAGAGGATGATCCGGCCCCACTGGACACGTGGAGCCTTCGGAGCTCTCCCCGCGGAGGGGGGAGGTCCGGCTCTGTTGGCCACGTAGCGGGCCCAGAGCTATCCTCTGAGGAGAGGGAGGTCTGGCTCCACTGGACATGTGGCGCCTTCGGAGCTCTCCCCGTGGAGAGGGGCGAGGTCCTTAGGCAGTTTCCCCTGTGTGCGGGGGTACCCCATATTGAGGGTACCGACAAGCGCTGAAGCAGTGCCGCTCCCGGCACGCCCCTGCTTGCCGTCCGCCTGAGGAGCTCCACCGACTCCTCCCGCTCCTGCATCCGAAGGCTGGTCGCCACCAGCCGGCTCCACCAAGTCCTCAACAGCCGCCGCCGCTGCAGGAGCCGGTTCCACCGGGCCAGAAGGAGGAGGCACCTAGACCTGCTCGGGGGCCGGTGAAGCTGCCGCAGCATCCGGACGCTGCGGCACCGGGCCCCTGCCAACCGGAGGAGGCCGGGGAACAGACGCGTCCACAGCAGCCAAAGAATTTCTGCAAGCACAGGGCGCTCTCAAGACAAGAAAAGAAGTACGCGAGTACAAGATCCGGTGAGTGCAAACTTACCGAGAATTGTGAACACTCCAGCGGGCATGGAGCCCTGGCTTCCGATCCGGGGCAGGGCCGCCGGAGCCTGCCGTCGCCGCCGGGGCCTGCACCGAAGGCACCTGGACCGGCGGAACAGGGGGTGCTCCCGGAGCCCCCAGAGAAGATGGGGCAGCAGAGCTCCCGCCGGCAGCACCTCTGGCGCCGCCCGAACCAGCCCCTGAAGCCCGGGGCACCTGCGTCCCCGGATGAGTCCTGGCTGCGCTCCCTCTGGCGCCGCCGTCTCCCGAGCCTGCAGCAGGGACACTCGACGTCCAGACACCTGAGCTCCCGTCTCAGCACCGGACGGCGCAGCACCGGCGTCCCTCCTCGGAGCTCCACCACCCGTGGAAGGAGGGTGGGATGCCCGGGGATCCTCCGACTGCCGCTGTCCAAGAGGAGTCCCGTCGGCGCGGATGACCCGGGACATCTTGTGGTCGCCGCCCGACGAGCCGACGCCTCCCGATGAAGGGCGCGGGGGGACCTTGTTCCCCTGACTCGGAGCGAACGACGCCTTCGGCGGAGATCGGGAGTGCTTCCTCTTCGGCGAGCTGGAGTACGGCTCCTTGCCTTTCCCCTTGACGGCATGCCGAGCTCTGTCATCTCTCAGCACGCGTTGGGTGTCGGTGGACGCCTCGCGCCGTTCCCCGGAACGGTCAACCCCAGGGATCAAGATTCCTCGGAAGGCATCTCCGACCTGGCGCACGGCGACCCGATGTCGTCCAGCGACGGCATCTCCTGCAGCAGCTCTGCCCTCCGCGTCGGCTCCATGAAGAGAGGGACGCAGGAATCTGGGATGGTGAGGAAGCCATCGTCGATGAGGTTGCTGCTCACCCTCGTCACCATCTCCCACAGCACCTCGGCGGATGGGTCAGAGCCTAGACCTGTCTCCAGCCAGGTGCAGTCCTGCTCGCCGGTGTAGTACCACGCCGGACGGCTGCGCTGCTGGAGTGGCGCAAGGCGGCGCGTCAAGAAGTCTGTCAGCACCATCAGGGATGTCAACCCCTGATCCGACAAGAACCGGTCTACTCCAAGACTGGCGCATACAACGGCTCCAGCTCCGCGCTCTCCTCCTAGAAGCGGCGCCCGATGGTTGGACCGTCAGTAGGCAACTGGAGGCGATCGTGCTCGTCGGTCTTCACGATCACCCAGTTGTCCCTCCAGCCTTCCCACCTCGCAGCGCTGAAGGGCAGAAGGTACCCAGAGATCTTCGGGTCCTTGCAGCGGTGCTTGAAGTAGTACGCGCCCAGTTGATTCTTCGAGCCGCGCCCAGTCGTCCGCAGCATGAAGAAGTGACCGAAGAGCATCACTGAAGCGCGCACTCCCATGAAAATTTCGCAGAAGTGGATGAAGACGGTGGCCATGGCGAAGGAGTTGGGGGAGAGGTGATGAAGCTGGAGGCCATACGTCTCCATTAGAGTCACAAAGAATGAAGAGAACGGCGGGACGAACCCCGCCAAGGCGTAGGCGGTGAAGAAGACGGTATCCCCCCTCTCCAGACACAGGGGGAGGGATCCTCGCCGAAGACAGCGCCTCTGCTCCTCTGAGTGCCATCCCAGCAGCTTGCGCATCGTCCCAAGGTCTCTTGACCGGGCGAGACGGGGCGGAGGCAGGCAGGAAGCCATCAGAGGCGAGGAAGCAAGAACTCAGAAGGTAGTAGAGGCTTGGGCGCACGGAGGAATCCGGAAAGCTCAGGCGCAAGGAAGTGTGCAAAGGGAAGCATGCGATGCAGATGAGATCCCCTTTTAAACTTCCCAGAAGCAATTCGAAACGCTTCGAATGTGCCGCTCAGGGCGGACGCTTCAGATCCAAGCCCCAGCGATGATGACAAGTGGGTCCAGGCCGTTCGGCAGAAGCGGTGGGCCAAGAAGTCAGCCACTCAAGCGGGCAACCCGGCGTTTCCTGGAAAGGCGCTGCAACGTGCGGTAGTGCGCTGCGACATGCAGTTGTGGCAGCATTGGGAACCGCCGCAGTAAAAGCAGATTTCAAAGCAAGAGTCAAGCCCCCATGACCTTCCGTTGCCCAAGCGACGGTTCCGGGGAAGTTTGAAGAACGTGCGCGGGGTAGAAAAGGTGAAGGCCCCACCTCGGGCTCCTTACCTCTCCCGAGATGGGCCCGGGGGCCACTGTCGGTACCCTCAATACCGGGTTCCAACGTGCACAGGCTAAAACCGCGTAAGGACTTCGCCCCCTCCACAGGGGTGAACTCCGAGGGCGCCACGTGTCCAGCATGGCCGGACCTCCCTCTTCTCAGAGGAGAGCTCCGGGCCGGCCACGTGGCCAGCAGCGCCGGACCTCCCCCTCCGCGGGGAGAGCTCTGAAGGCTCCACGTGTCCAGCGGGGCCGGACCTCCCTCTCCTAAGAGGAGAGCTCCGGGCCCTCCACGTGGCAAGTAGAGCCGGACCTATCCCCTTCACGGGGGAGAGCTCCGAAGGCTCCACGTGTCCAGCGGGGCCAGACCTCCCTCCCCTCAGAGGTGAGCTCTGGGCCCGCCACGTGGCCAGCAAATCCGGACCTCCTCCCTATGCGGGGGAGAGCTCCGAAGGCTCCAAGTGTTCAGCGGGAACGGACCCCCCTCTTCTCAGAGGGAGGCTACAGGCCCGCCACGTGGCAGCGGAGTTGCGCTGCCCGCCCAGCGCGGTAGGCAGCAGGAGTAAAGCCGCGCCATGCCTTGTCCGTACATAGTATTCAAGACCCACGCCTTGCCAAGGCACGGAGATGCGGTGCACGCCTGCTAGGCGCCACTGTGGTCAGTCATAGTCGGGACAGGCCGCGTCTTCCCAAGACAAGAAGACAGGCACGTAATGTCAGAGGCTTTACACCAATAAACACAGCGACAAGACAACCCCTGCCGCCCCTGCTATCATCAACCACTACGCCTAGCTTGCGCCATGGGCAGGGCGGCAGGACGGAGACTCAGTAGCCTTCGCCAGAGACAACTACCGGCATTACTGCGAGATATCGTAGATGGCAGGCAATCTCCCCGGGACCACCTGTCAGGTCCCGGGGCCCCCTTTGTAAGCCGCCCACCGCCTTGGACTATAAAAGGCTCGGGTAGGAAACGTTGCAATGGGTTCGGTTCGAACTCCAGTGGTTCGGTTCCCTTGGCATTCAACACTTAGCTAGCACTCAGCAAATCCCCATGCTCAGAACTCCGGTTCTAAGCACCAAGCAATAAAACGAGCACCTATGCTCACCGTGGACAGAGGGTTTTACGCTACGGCGGCCCGAGCCACGTAAAAATCTCTGTGTCAATCATCTCTTTCCTTTGTCCAAACACGCGATACCCTCCGAGAGGACTAGCCCCTCCGAAAAAGATACTTCGCGGACTGCCCAGAGCAGGCCCGGGGGAAGTGTCGACAGCCACACTTCGACACCCTCAAATTCATTTCCATGCATTGCATACATTTTTCATGTAGAGAAGCATTATAAAAGAAGTAGAAATGGAGAAAGAACCCTAAAAATGGAGAAAGAACTATAGAAATGGAGAAATGACCATAGAAATGGATAAAGAACCATAGAAATGGAGGAAGGAACCATAGAAATGGAGAATGGGGCATAGAAATGGAGAAGGGAAATGTAGAAATGGATAATGGGACATAGAAATGGAGAGGGGAATGTAGAAATGGAGAATGGGACATAGAAATGGAGAGGGGAATGTAGAAATGGAACAAGTGACATAGAAATGGTGAGGAATGGGAAAAAGATAGCTGAAATAAGCCATTCCCAAATTTCCCCCAAATTTTCCAAATTCCCTAATTCCGCAAAAGGGGAATTTTCCTCACATTTGAGGGATTAAATCCAAAGGCTGCCGCACGCAACAAAAAGATAAGTTTGTTATGATCCAAAATTGAGTAGGACTCTTATTTGAGTTCCAATTGGTGTAGGACTCCTCCCTCCCCCCCCCCCCCCCTTATAAATACAACCCAGCCCCCCTCCCCACTTTGGCCGCAGCCTCCCCCTCCTCCCCCCTCCCAAGTCGGCGAGCTGGAAGCCCTACCCCTCCAAGTCGCCGAGTTAGCACCCCCCTCGCCGGAGTTTTGTTGCCGGTGAGCCCCGCCGGTGAGCCCTGCCGACGAACCCCGCCATCGAGCCCCGCCGTCGAGCCCCGCTATCGAGCCCCGTCGTCGAGGCCTGACGTCAAGCCCCGTCGTCGAGCCACGTTGTCGAGGCTCGCCGCCGAGCCCCGTCACGCCTCGCCGTCGCCGGAAAACAAGCCAACGATCTG
The DNA here is from genome assembly GCA_030760725.1 of Neostapfia colusana. Classification (NCBI taxonomy): domain Eukaryota; kingdom Viridiplantae; phylum Streptophyta; class Magnoliopsida; order Poales; family Poaceae; genus Neostapfia; species Neostapfia colusana. The sequence goes on from JASWHV010000003.1 coordinate 98,429,489, forward strand.
TCCTGCCCTAATCTTCCATAGAAAATTCCCCGCTGCTGCCATTGCTAGGAGAAAGGCCCTGCCACAAGGAGGAAGTGAGGTAGGTCCCCATTACTCATCTTACAACGTCGCTGCTGTTTCTGCGCATCTGTTTTCTTTGCCCCCTTCGAGCAGAAACTTTTTCGATTGGACAGATCATGTTTTGATCGATTTTTGATGGTGGAATTGATCTAGATCTTGAGTCAAGATCATCACCACGTCCACACTTGATCCCAGAACCCTTGTTCATCATAAAACCCCATGAAAGCCCATTCAAACATGCAATAACAAGTCCAAACTGGTTTAATAAAACAGCACCATAGGATTTGCATTCATCTACCCCGTTGCATCTTGAGTAAAGATTGTGCATGATGATTGATTGCTGTGAATTTTGTATGTGCGTGGTCGTGAGTAGAAGGACAAGCTCAAGAGGCCATCTATGAGGAACTACAGCACCAAGACATCGAGACACTTGAGCAACAAGAACCACGGGAGCAAGGCAAGGGCCCCTTGACCATAATGATCCCATGTTTTGAAACTGTTTTGTTTGTGAAAACTCATATGCTTGAGTCAAATTGATGGGACACCCTTTTATAAGAGTTTACTAGTTTTATTAACCATCCTTGTCGCCAGGAATGTTGATGAGTCGGGTATGGTCGTTTTTTCTTTTTGCTTCGCTTAATTCACGGGATACGGGAAGCTAAAATAAAACATGTCTAGCTACTGCACTCATATGAATAATGATGATGAGATCTTGATGATGTTAATGGGCATGGAATCGGGAAGATCTAGGCAAGCTTGGTTCGTGAATGTTGCTGGATGAGATGGTGGTACTTGCCGTAGATCTAAGGACCGGTTCATGCGAAAATATGCCAGGAAAACAGTGCCATCACAAGGCCAAGTATGGGTGCGGCTTAGCTGATTAATTAGGTGTGTTGCTAGCTTGTTATGGACCGTGGATGGCGCGGGGAATGGGAGTCGAGGAGGACTGCCCTGGGAACTGCATGGCACAAGAGGCGGCCCGTGGGTGGGAGAATGGTGATTTGAGCCTGCCAGTAAAACCTCAGTGAGTCCATACATCTAGTAGCCCCTTTGTAAAGGATATTTTGTGATCTCTTGGCCATACACTGACGGTTGTGTACTGGTATAATGGAGGTTCTGCAGTCGCCGACGGGTGACGAAATCATGAACTTGTGGGTAAAGTGGTGCCACCTCTACAGTGTAAAACTACCATGATAACCGTGCTTCCAGTCACAAGCACCTGGCCAACTTCCATGATTAGAGGGAAGAACATGGGATGGTTATTCGGTATGGTTGTGGTATGGTCTTTGGGATTGGTTTTGGGACTGTTTTGAGTCATGACAATGAGTTTTGTTTTGGTTATATGAATATGAGATGGATATGAATATTTATGAGCATGAGATGAACTTGAGAAAGATTAATGGCTGGTTGAGACTTGATAAATGGTGAATTATGATGAAAGAATGTTGCTGTTTTACTTGATTATATTAGGATTAAATTCATCTAGAGATAGTTGATGTTTTTATCATGTTTGTGAAATAAAATTTGCTTGCTGCAATGAGCCTTTTTATTTCCTACCTTGTTGTAAGCTACATGTCATACTTTTTCCACACTTGCTGAGTACGACATATACTCACCCTTGCATTACCACATAAACATCAGCTACAGGAGATGATTACATGGAGGGCCATGTGGAGTACTAGGCGTGCAAACTACCGTCAACATGCCTGTGCAGTCGAAGATGGAGCCTGCTGTCTTTAGTCACTTTCCGCTGTCGTTAGAGTCTTCCGCTGCAAGAATATGTTAGGGATTCATGAGTGAGACAATGATTTGATGTAATAAAGTACTTAAACACTATTTATTCGTGGTTATATTCTTAATTCAGTTTGTTGGATTACATGTGTATGTGTGATGAACATCCTGGGCACACATATGCATTCACTTGGTTCTATATTCAGAACCGGTTGTCACAGATTGGTATCAGAGCCACTTTGACCGTAGGACGCAAGCCTAGGCAGAATGACACTCTAAAACATATAGGAACACCCCTCTAAACTGTTATTTTCAAAAATTGCTTGCTGCTGGACTTTACTTGTCAATTCAGCCACCGCAAAGTGCTATTTTCAGCCCCTCTTTTCTCTTCTTTTGGACAGCAACACTTTTGCTTTCTTGCTCCATAGCTTCTGAAATTTTGGAGTTATTTCTTCCTTCTCTAAAGATTCTCATGTCGTATTTATAAATGCCGGTCACTAGGAGCACATCACGCATAATAACTCGTCCACCACCACTTGGGAGTGCACTTAACCCCATTGAGGTGTGCGATGGACCATATTGGGAGGAGGTGGAGATGGAACCTCATGATGAAGATGAATTCAGTAGTTCTATTCATGAGGAAGAGGATCCAGAAGAGGTAGAACCATTCAAAGACGATATGGAGGATGATCCACAAGAGGAGTTTCACGCGGGCCCACACCCCATGGAGCCTCATGAAGCTATGACGGGAGGACATGAACCCGAGGAGGAGCCACCCCTTGCTCAGGCTGAGAATGAAGGTGATGAATGGGCGAACCATTCAGTTTAAGAATTTCGGTCCGACGGAACGGAAGGAGGACACATATCCAGGGAGCTCAAAGAATTTCTGGATTGCTGCAGCTTATACCCAGAGTATCTCCTCAAGAAAGTCCCTCGTCTCAGACATGAAAAGTGGAAGGCCGACGTAACCATCCTATCTAACGGTAGGGTTGTCACCCGGCACTTCACACCCACATGGAGAGCTACAAGGGCAGAAGCTATCGATGATGCTGCATTGGAAGCACTCACCGGACTGTGCTACGCCTTCCATGAGCAGCTTGAGGACACAACTTTTGAGCTGCACCCGTATCGGAAGAGTGGTAGAAGGGAGATCATTCGACCCCAGGTAACAGCTCTTTCCAACCCACAAGCTGCTGACAAGTCTCATAGGTTTCTCGTGGAGTTAGGAAACCACTACGCAAGCGCACAAGAAGAGATCCGTGACCTCTGCAAGAAGCTGTATTTGCTGGAGAAACAAGATGAGACTCGTGCCAGCGCGGGAGCAAATGGAGCACCAGCGTCATCTAACCCTACATGGACTGCCGACTCACCATGGCGTGCGCCCATGTGTGGACCACCTCAATCACATGGCGAGAACAGCACCGGTTCACATGATTAAGTTTAGGATTCCCATTGAATAAGCTGTAATAGGAAAGTTTCGATCGGAGTAGCTTGAATAAGAGTGGTGTGTTGAACTTTTGTGATGATTGCTTGTGTTTGTGTGCTTGGTGTGTGACACCCTCATCTCGGGTGTCAGCATATGTTCATGTTTTATGAAGAAGAAAAACATTTTTAGAAAAGAGGGAACAGAAACAAGTATCAAAAGGATAGCCAGTAAAGCTCTCTGAGAGCGCCGAAGGCAACTTCCACGACCAGCAGACCATGTGGCTTGTTCGGAACTCATTCCCGAGAGATAGGGAGAGGTCCGACGCTAAACTGGATACGTGGCAGGCTCGGGGGTCACCTCCGCAATTGGAAAGAGGTCCGACCCTGTGGGACGCGTGTTGCCGTGGAGCTAGCCTCTGCAGAAGAAGCAAAGGCATTTTTCATGGGACACATGTCACCTTCGGAGCTAGTCCTCGCGGAAGTCAGGGGACCAGTCGCACGGGATACGTGTTGATCTCGGAACCCATCTCCGAGAAGTCCGGATCTATTGAACACGTGTCGCCACCGGAGCTTATCTCCGGAGGTCCGTCGCTGCTGGACACGTGTCGACCTCGGGGCATGTCCCTGAGGGAAGGAAAGGCGGAAAGACCGGCACCCACACGTGGCGTGCGCGGAGCTCGTCTCCGAAGAAGAGGGAGGTCTCGATCGATTGACATGCGGCACAACCGGAGCTCGTCTCTGCGGATGAGGAGATACCAGGCCCGGAGAACACATGGAGCTTCCGGAGCTCATCATCACGGAGGTAGCGAGTTCTGGAGCGGTTTTTACGCGTAAAGATACCGGTACGCAACATAAACCGATCTAAATTCCACGATGTTACCAAAGATAAGACGTTAGGATCCAACAAAGATCTGAATAAGACTCTTATTCAGGATCCAATCAGATTAGGACTCTTCTCTTCCCAATTATAAATAGAATCCAAAACCTCTGGCCGAAACCACAAACTTCTCTTTCAAATCCTGAGCCGGCGACTTAGAGCCCTAGCCCTAACTCGCCGAGCAAAACATCGCCGAAGCACAACAAGGGAGATCATCGGAGAAGAACCGAGCAGTCCGAGGAGGACCTCGAAGTCAAGAAGAACGTGAGGTAGGGTTTCAATACCACCTTACGACATCATTGTGTTCATCTCTTGCATCTGTTCTTCAATTCCTTTCGAACAGAAGCCTTCTCGTGGGCAGATCACTCGATGATCAGTTTGATCTAAAAGACAAGACCATCGCCACGTTCACCTTTAATACGAACACCTCTGACCATGCAAGCCATGCAAGAATACGTACAGATCAATCTAATAAAACTAATCGTAGGATAGCATGCATGTGCATCATCACATCTAGTATAAGGATTGCGCATGATATTGATTGCTGTCAATCTTGTATGCACGTGAATCCTACATAGCAGGACAAACTCAGGAAGCTGTCTACGTCGAGCTGCAGCGACAAGATTTTGAGAATCAAGAACAACCGGAACCACAAGAACAAGGCAAGTGCTCCTTGACCATGTTGATCCTATGTTTTGGGTAAAACTATTTTGTTTTGCGAAAAGGTGTGCGTGCTGAGTCAAACATGATGGGAAACCCTTTTTATAGGAGTTTACTAGTTCTGATTAAACCACCCTTGACGCCTGGGAAGTTTATGAGTCGGGTATGGTTTTTGCTTTATGCTTCGCTGAGTCCATGGGGTTGGGAGACGAGATAGATGTGTCTAGCTAACTGCACTCGTACTGATGATGAGAAACTGATGATGTTAATGAACATGGATCAGAGGGAGATCTAGGCAAGCCTGGGTTTGTGAATAAGGTAGCATGAGATGGTGGTTTTGCTTGCCGTAGATCTAAGGACCGGTTCATGCATGCACATGCCAAGATAACAGTGCCACCACAAGGCCAAGTATGGGTGCGGCTTAGCTGAGTAATTAGGTAAGTTGCTAGAGTGTTATGGACTGTGGAAGGCGCGGGGAATGGGAGTCGAGTGAGGACTGCCCTGGGAACTGCATGGCACAAGAGGGGGCCCGTGGGTGGGAGAATTGGAGATTCTAGCCTGCCGGTGAAACCTTAGTGAGTCCATACATCTAGTAACCCCTTTGTAAAGGCTATTTTGTGATCTCTTGACCATACACCGACGTTTGTGTACTGGTATAATGGAGGTTCTGCAGTCGCCGACGGGTGACGAAATCACAAACTTGTGGGTAAAGAGGTGCAAACTCTGCAGAGTTATTAAAACTATCATGATAGCCGAGCTTACGGTCACGAGCACCTGGCTAAACTGCCATGATTAGATGGGATGGTTACTGGAATGGTTATTGGGAAGGTTCTTGGTTATAGTTTTTGGTTATGGTTTGGTTTGGAATTGTTAAGTCTGGATGATGAAAGGGTTGCATGACTGGTGGGTCATGATATGAGATTGGTCTCGGTGCGAGACAAGGTTGTTTCATGAGGTGAGATGGTAGCGAATACGAGGAGGTATTCGTGAGTATGGGTAAAGGATTGGTTAATGTTTGGATGGAACACGGGAAGTGATGGAGATATGTTGGTAATTTCATACATGCTGGGACTACATTCATCTAAAGTTAAGTTGCTGTTTTATCACGGTTTTATAAATCTGCTTTTCTACAAATAAGCCTTTTATACCTACCTTGTTTATGAGCTGCATGTCATGTGTTATTCCCGCACTTGCTGAGTACATCATTGTACTCAAACTTGCATTATTATTTCTTCATCAACAGCAAGAGAAGACTACTATGAAGACCGAGTAGAGCATTATGGCGTGTGATCTGTTCTCAACCTTGCCTGTGGAGGGAGTAGAGATGGAGCCACTTCTGCTTAGTTTTGCTTCCGCATTAGTTTTTGCTTCCGCATTTAAATAAGATTTCCGCTGCGTAGAAATAAGGACTTCCGCTGTGAGCATGAGTCCAAGACTCATGAGGTGCTGTAATAAACTCTGTTATTCGTGGTAATATATAATCTGAATTCAGTTTGTGGAACGTATGTGTATGTGTGATGAACATCCTGGGCACACATATGCATTAGTTCTCGGTTCCGTGGTTTCCCACAGAATTGAGGGCGTCACATGGTGTGAGTTGTGGGATGCTTCGGTTAATGTCCACATCCACACATAGTGGAGAGATGTGAGATGATTCGGCATGTGTTCACATCCTCATATAGGCTGAAATTAACAAAAGAAGTTGCTTAGTTCATACACCTTGATGCATATAGTTGGGAAATCATACTTTCAGTTCTGAGTTCTATTCCGAGAGTAAGCATTAGAATAAGGGAGCTAGACTTTCTTGCCAACCTTATCATCTTTGATTACCAAGGGATTGACATAATACTTGGAATGAACTGGTTAAGCAAGCACAACAGAGTGATTCAATGTGCTGATAGAAGCGTGAAGTTGACAAATGAGCACGGAACTCGTATTGAGTTCGAGTCAGCCCAACCGGCAACCGAGAAGGCAACGCTGAACCACGTCAAAGTAGTGACATTGGAAAGCATTCCAATGGTTTAAGAATATTCAGATGTGTTCCGGAAGAACTTCGAGGTATGCCACCTGACCGGGACATTGAATTTGCTATTGATTTAGTACCCGGAACTGTACCTATAGCGAAGAGGCCATATAGGATGCCTGCTAATGAACTAGTGGAGCTTAAGAAGAAAATTCAGGAGCAGCTAGAAAAGGGTTTTATACGCCCAAGCTCGTCACCATGGGTAGCCCCCGTGCTCATCAAGAAGGATGGGACCCAAAAGATGTGTGTGGATTATAGGTCTCTCAATGAGGTGACGATCAAGAATAAATAACCGCTGCCCGTATAGAGGACCTGTTTGACCGAATGAAAGGTGCCCGAATTTTCTCCAAGATTGATCTTTGGTCGGGATACTTACAGCTGAAGATTAAGCCCTCCGACATACCCAAGACTGCATTTTGAACACGGTATGGTTCGTATGAGTATACCGTTATGTCTTTTGGGTTAACAAATGCACCCGCATATTTTATGTACCTCGTGAATAAGGTCTTCATGGAGTACATGGACAAGTTCGCCGTGGTTTTCATTGACTATATCATGGTGTATTCGAAAAGCGAGGAAGAACACGAAGAACACTTGAGGTTAACATTGCATAAACTGCGAGAGCATCAATTGTATGCTAAGTTCAGCAAGTGTCAATTTTGGCTAAAGGAGATATCGTTCCTAGGCCACATCATCTCCGAGGGAGGAGTATCGGTTGATCCCGGAAAAGTGGGAGATGTTCTGAAGTGGAACCAACCGCAGAATGTGAGATATTCGGGGTTTCCTTGGGATGGTTGGATACTTCCGCCGGTTCGTCAAGGATTTCTCCAAAATAGGGAAGCCTATTACTGAATTGCTAATGAAGGGGAAAGAATTTCAGTGTACAGCAGCGTGTCAAGAAAGCTTTGAAAAACTAAATAAGAGATTAACAACAGCGCCGGTTTTGATATTGCCGGACGTAAGCAAGGGCTTCGACATATATTGTTACGCATCAAGACAAGGGCATGGAGGTGTGCTCATGCAAGAAGGACAAGTGGTAGCCTATGCATCGATACAACTAAAGAAACATGAGCTGAATTACCCCACACATGACTTGGAACTTGCAGCCGTGGTACATGCCTTGAAGATTTGGAGGCATTATATCCTTGGCCACCGATGTGAGATCTATACGGATCACAAAAGCCTCAAGTATATATTCAAGAAAATGGATCTGAATTTGAGGCAACGTTGATGGTTGGAACTCATCAAGGATTACGATGTTGGAATCAACCATCACCCCGGAAAGGACAATGTAGTAGCAGATGCGTTGAGCCGAAAGGAAGCATGTCACCAACTCATGGTTCGGGAGCTGCCACCCGAGCTGTGCAAGGAGTTCGAACGGTTACATCTCGGGTTCTTGAACGAGATGGAAGTGATAGAACTGAACTCCTTGCTGGAACAAGAGATACGAGATGGCCAAGCAACGGATGAGGAAATCAAGGAAAGAATCCGACGAGGCATAGAAAAGGATTTCAAGGAAGACAAGAAAGGCATGCTTTGGTTAGGGAAAAGGATTTGTGTGTGTAATGTGAAGCACATCCGTGACATGATATTAAAGGAGACACATGACTCACCTTATTCCATACACCCTGGCTGTACAAAGATGTCAAAGAACCTGAAAACTTATTATTGGTGGGATGGTACGAAAAGGGACATAGCTGAATATGTTGCCTTATGCGATATGTGCCAACGGGTGAAGGCCGAACATCAAAGACCCGCTGGACTGTTGCAGCCATTGAAAGTACCCGAGTGGAAGTGGGAAGACATCAGCATGGATTTCATCTTCGGATTGCCACGTACTCAATCGGGTGTGACGCCCTCAATTCTGTAGAAAACCACAGAACCGAGAACTGATGCATATGTGTGCCCAGGATGTTCATCACACATACACATATGTTCCACAAACTGAATTCAGAATATATATAACCACGAATAACAGAGTTTATTAAAATGTCTCATGAGTCTTGGACTCATGCTCACAGCTGAATTCTTAATCTACCAGCGGAAGTCTTATTTCTATGCAGCGGAAGTCTTCTAACTAGTGCGGAAGCAATCTAAGAAGTAGCGGGTCCATCCCTACTCCATCCCCACAGGCAAGGTTGAAGACCGATTACACGCCTAATGCTCCACTTGGTCTTCATAGTAATCTTCTCCTGTTGCTGATGATGAAATAATAATGCAAGTTTGAGTACAATGATGTACTTAGCAGGTGCGGGAAATATGATATGTAGCTCATAACAAGGTAGGTATAAAAAGACTCATTGCAGAAAAGCAAAGTTATTTATCAAAAACCATGATAAAACAGCAACTTATCTTTAAGTGAATGTAATCCCAACATGTTTTAAAATACCAATCATACCTCCATTATTTTCATTACCTTCCATGTCCCATCCAGACATCAATCAACCTCATTCTTGCTCACGAATACCTCCTCGTATTCGCTACCATCTCACGAATATCATCTCGTATTCGCTACCATTTCATCTCATAAACAATTTCATCTCCCACCGAGACCAACCTCGTTGCCATGACTCATCAGTCATGCAACCCATTTATTCTCCCGGACTCAACAGTCCCGAAAACAAAACCAAAACCAAACCATCCAAAACCATACCCAATAACCATATACAATAACCACATCCAATAACCATCCCAACTAATCATGGAAGTTGGCCAGGCGCTCGTGATCATAAGCTCGGCTTTCATGATAGTTTTAAGACTCTGCAGAGTTTGCACCTCTTTACCCAAGTTTGTGATTTCATCACCCGTCGGCGACTGCAGAACCTCCATTATACCAGTACACAACCGTCGGTGTATGGCCAAGAGATCACAAAATAGCCTTTACGAATGGGCTACTAGATGTATGGACTCACTAAGGTTTCACCGGCAGGCTAGAATCTCCAATTCTCCCACCCACGGGACCCATCTTGTGTCATGCAGTTCCCAAGGCAGTCCTCACTCGACGCCCATTCCCCGCGCCTTCCACGGAGCATAACAATCTAGCAACTTACCTAATTAGTCAGCTAAGCCGCACCCATACTTGGCCTTGTGGTGGCACTGTTATCCTGGCATGTGCTCGTATGAACCGGTCCTTAGATCTATGGCAAGTAAACCACCATCTCATGCTACCTCATTCACAAACCTAGTCTTGCCTAGATCTCCCTCCGATCCATGTTCATTAATCACATCAGTTTCTCATTATCATTACAAGTGCAGTTAGCTAGACACATCTATCTCGCTTCCCAATCCCATGGACTCAGCGAAGCATAAAAGCAAAAAGCATACCCAACTCATAAACTTCCCTGGCGACAAGGGTGGTTTAACCAAAACTGGTAAACTCCTATAAAAGGGTTTTCCATCATGTTTGACTCAGCACACACAACTTTTCGCAAAAAAAACAGTTTCCCAAAACATAGGATCAATATGGTCAAGGGGCACTTGCCTTGTTCTTGCGGTTCCGGTTGCTCTTGAATCTCGAAACCTTGTTGTTGCAGCTCGTCGTAGACAGCTCCCTGAGCTTGTCCTTCTATACAGGATCATACACATACAAGATTCATAACAATCAATACCATCGACAAACATTAACTAGATGCGATGATGCATATGCATGCTATCCTATGATCAGTTTTTATTAGATCAGTTTGTACGTATTCTTGCATGGCTTGCATGGATTTTATGATGAACAGAGGTGTTTGGATCAAATGTGGACGTGGCGATGATCTTGTCTTTAGATTAACCCGATCAACAAGTGATATGTCCACGAGAAAGCTTCTGTTCGAAAGGAATCAAAGAACAGATGCAAAGAAAACACGATGATGTCGTAAGGTGATATTGGAGACCTACCTTACGTTCTTCTTAGTCTCAGGGTCCTTCTCTTAGCAAGACAGATTGTTGGGACTCTCTTCCGGTGATCTTCCTCGACTGAACTCCGGCGATGGGTTTACTTCGGCGAGTTGGGGCTAGGGCTCTAAGTCGTGGGCTCAGGAGGTGGAAAAGAAATTCGTGGTTTTGGCCTAGGGTTTTGGATTCTATTTATAATGGGGATAAGAAGAGTCCTAATCTGATTGTATTTCAAATAAGAGTCCTATTCAGATTGTCGTTGAATCTTAACAACTTAACTTTGTTGATTTGGTGCGGTGACATTGTGGAATTCATGTCGGTTTCCTCTCCATACCGGTATTTCCACGAGTACAGAATCCAAAACCGCTCCAGAACTCGTTACCTCCGCGGTGATGAGCTCCGGAAGCTGCACGTGTCCACCGGGGCCTGGTCTCCCCTTTTCCAAAGAGACGAGCTCCAGTTGTGCCGCGTATCAAGCGAGCGAGTCCTCCCTTCTCCTTCGGAGGTGAGCTCCGTGTGCGTCACATATCCTGGCGGTCGGGACCTCCTCTTTTATTCGGAGGTGGCTCCGCGCACGCCACGTGTTAGTGCTGGACCTTCCCTCTCTCCGGAGGTGAGATCCGTGAATGCCACGCGTCAAGTAGCGCCAGACTCCCTTTTCCACAGAGACGAGCTCCAAGGTCGACACGTGTCCAACAGTGTCGGGCCTCCCGCAGATAAGCTCCGGTGGTGACACGTGTCCAATAGAACCGGACCTCTCGGAGGTGAGCTCCGAGATCGACACGTATCTCACGCCACTGGTCCTCTGATTTCCGCGGTGACTAGCTCCGAAGGTGACACGTGTCCTGCGAGACTTCCTTCGCTTCTCCGCAGAGGCTAGCTCCGGGGGCAACACGTATCCCACGGGGTCGGACCTCTCCCCCTTTGCGGAGATGAGCCCCGAGCCTGCCACGTAGCCAGTTTATCGGCGGACCTCTCCCAACTTCGCAGGGATAAGCTACGAACACGCCACGTGGCCAGCAGGCTGCGGGAGTTGTCTTCGGCGCTCTCTATGAACTGGATTCGGCTCTTTTTGGCTATCTTCTTTTATTCTTTCTCTGTTCCCACTTCTTTTAAAATGTTTTCTCTACATGAAACATGAATACATGCAGAAACCAGAAATGAGAGTGTCACAAATCTACCCCCCTTAAATTGAACCTCGCCCTCGAGATTCGTTAGTAGAGAATAGATGAGGGAATTCTGCTTTGATGTCTTCTTCACGCTCCCATGTGGCTTCAGCTTTGGTGTGATGGCTCCATTGTACCTTGCACCATCGGATCACTTTGTTCCTTGTGACCCTTTCTTTTACGTCCAAAATTTGGACATGGTGCTCCGCATAAGTCAGGTCCTCTTGAAGTTCAAGTTATTCCATTGGTACTTGCTCCACTGGTACTCTCAAGCACTTCTTGAGCTGGGATACATGAAACACGCCATGTACGTCGGAGAGATATGTTGGGAGCTCTAGTTGATAGGCTACTTCTCCTCGCTTGTCCAAAATCTTAAATGGTCCGATGTAGCGAGGTGCTAGCTTGCCTTTGACGTTGAAACGTCGTTGGCCACGGATAGGCGATACCTTAAGGTATACGAAGTCTCTCACTTCGAAGGTCAACTTCCTTCGCCTATTGTCCGCATAGCCTTTCTGTCGTGACTGAGCAGCCTTTAAGTTCTCCCGTATCGTTTGGAACTGCTTTTCAGCTTCTTGTAGCACTTCGGGTCCAAACACCTGGTTCTCTCCGGTCTCGTTCCAGAACAGCGGCGTTCTACACCGTCTACCGTACAATGCTTCGAAAGGCGACATCTTCAAGCTAGCTTGATAGCTGTTGTTATAGGAGAATTCGGCATACGGTAAACTCCTGTCCCAACTACGCCCATGTTTCAAGGCGCAAGCTCTCAACATGTCCTCCAAAGTTTGGTTTGTCCTTTCGGTTTGTCCATCGGTTTGTGGGTGATAGGCGGAGCTAAAATCTAGTCTTGTACCCATGGCTTTCTGCAACTTCCCCCAGAATCTAGAGGTAAACTGAGAACCTCAATTTGAGACTATCCTCCTCGGGACTTCATGACGGCACACGATCTGTTCCATGTACAACTCGGCTATTGTGAAACGTTGTACTTGGCCCTGGAGAAAATGGGCTGTTTTCGTCAATCGGTCCACGATAACCCAGATGGAGTCATAACCCGACTGAGTACGTGGCAATCCGACGATGAAATCCATGCTGATGTCTTCCCACTTCCACTCGGGTACCTTCAAAGGTTGCAACAATCCAGCGGGTCTTTGATGTTCGGCCATCACCCGTTGGCATATGTCGCATAGGGAAACGTATTCAGCTATATCCCTTTTCATACCATCCCACCAATAACAAGTCTTCAAGTCCTTTACGTTTTGGTACTTCCGGGATGTATGGAATAGGGTGAATCATGTGCCTCTTTTGATATCATGTCGCGGATGTGCTTCATGTTAGGCACGCAAATCCTTTTTCCTAGCCAAAGCGTACCCTTCTCATCTTCTTTGAAATCCATCTCTATTCCTTGTCGGATCCTTTCCTTGATCTCCTTGATCTCCTCATCCGTTGCTTGGCCATCTCTTATCTCTTGCTCCAATGAAGAGTGGATCCCCATCACTTCCATGTTGTTTAATAATCTTAGGTGTAACCGTTTGAACTCCTTACGAGCCGTGTGCGGGCCTATTGAACAAGCTAGAACAGTACCGAATACCTACTGGATATACGGGAACCGGGAAACCAATGTAACTCGGGCAGCTAGGTGTTGAGGCATAGCTGGTCGTTCATAGGGTAGGTTGAGAGCTTGAGGTGTAAATCGGCTGGCGGCACTGCGTATGCGCACGCAGAGACCTCTTGCTCGGGACGATTGTACCGTCTCAACATTTGGCTGACGGGTGAAAGGTGGTTGCGTACGACGTCCGTGATGGTTGCTGTAGGCAACATCGAGTACGGGCATACATGATGGGTTATTCGGGTAACCCTGCAGGTGTAAATCGATTATAATCGCTGTACCTCGCTGTCAGTGAGTACCACTTGTTCACTGTATCGTGACGTAAAAGAACAGGCTAGATCCATGTTAAAAGTTTGCTGATTGGAAGGATGGGCCTTGATTGTTAATGAAGTGCTATAGTTTAGAGATAATTAAAGTTCTTTTAGACCTTGAGCAAAGCACATGAGAGAAATGCGTTTCTTGTTTGATTGCGGCTCTCTCATGTGCCTTAGCGTGAGGTTCTCCACAATTTGCTGCTAAAACTTGAAAGTAAGGTTCAAATAATTAGGCGAGTCCTTTGCAACTTTCATTCCCAATTACGCATCATCCCGCATGTAGAAGTTTCATGTATAGGAAAGACGGGTCAGACTTGCTGAGCCATCGTGCTCACTGCTTGTGTTTGAAGCATTTGCAGGCTGTTATGAGGAAAGGATTCCTGAGGAGGAGACGGCACCCCAAGAGGGAAACCCCGTCGAGTGGGAGTCATGCACGCCGCCGTGTTAGTGTGCATGTGTGCTAGCGGGGACACGTTCACGGGCTGAACGTGAACTCGGTGCGTAATCTATGCCCGTGAGTGTAGACTGAACATAATTTGTTGTAAAAATGTTCATAAACACGTTTATGTAATAAAACTTTGCTTCTGCTTTGTACCTTCTATGTGTGTTGTCCGGTGTTGTGCAACACAACACCCCTCAGCGTGATCCTGGCTCGACAAGGCCGTGGAGTCGCGTCATGTACAAGAGACATAAAACCACAATTTAAAGTGCAACTTAAATTAAAATTTAAACTTTGTTGTACATACCTCTGCAACGGCCTTCAACATTGGTAACTCTTGGATGTAAGTAACCGGGTCGGATTTGCATGACATAAAGTCTGCATCTAACTCATTTTCCAGAAGACTTGCGACACATCTATCACATTCTTCTAGTAGTCCTGAAATTCCAAGTTTTCTTCGAAACCTTTTCTTAAAAACATTGTTCATACCTTCACTCCTTTGAGTTGTGGTCATATCAGCAGTAAAAGAATCACGATACACTACAACCCAATGCTCTCGTAGGTCGTACAAGTTTTGCAACCAGGAGTTTTCTTCAAGTTTATAATGAATCAATAATTTGTGCCACAACTCAATAAAACATGTCACTGATCTTTCCTCATACACACAACTCTTAAAATCAGCAAGAAAACTATTATGACTAAGATGTTTACCTGCTGTGGGGACCACCCCGTGGTTCACCTACTCCAGGATCGCATAGGGTGGTGCCGTGCGATGCGGCACCCAATAGCACACACAAAAAGAATTAAGAACAACATATAAACTTTTATTTGATATAAAACAGTGGAAGTCTTTTACAAAAACTTAATTATACAGTGGAAGTTATATATATAGCTACTCTCAAATACTAACTAAGCAAAAGTGCAGCCGTCCAGCCCGGGGACGCTACACACTAGCAGCATGGAACCGGAGAATCACGGCGGCGTGCAGGGCTCCAGCTCGGCCGTGTACCCCAACGGGGGCATCGCCTCGTCCTCGGAACCTTCCTCATAACTCTCACCTGCACACAGCTCAAATATTGCAACCGTGAGCATGGAGGCTCAGCAAGTCTTAACCGTCAACCCAAGGCATGGAACTCTACATGCAAGGATGTGTAAGATAGTAAAAGGACTTTGCAATAAAGACACACCTACATGTTGATCCTTACTTTCAGTTTTATAGCAACAGTTTATTGAGCCTTAGGCAGCCCTCACATCGGAAGTCCACAATCAAACAAGAAACGCTTTCCTCCGATGTGGTGATGCCCAAAGTGGAATATAAATTTAATTAGCTCTATAACTACATCATACAAGATTTTAAGACATTAATAGTTCAATACAACATATTCAGTTGACTTATTTCACTTCTTACTACGTCACAGCACAGTGAACAAGCGGATACTCAAATAACCGCGAGGGACGGTGATTGCAATAAGGAGACACCCGGATAACACGTCACATACACCCACTTTCAGAAGCGTGATTCCACACCCCTTCCTACTCTGTTGTATGTGACAACCTGTGAGAACTATGTGTGCTGAATACATTGGCTTTGACGATAAAAGTTTTAAATACTACATAAACACCTTTTTAACAAGGTCTGACTCTAGGTCCAAGCTCTTGCAAGGTCCGACGATAGGTCCGACTTGTTTTGGGTAGCTCCGGCAAGGTCCGATGTAAGGTCCGACTTGCTTTGTCTAGGTCTGACTTATTTTGGCTAGGTCCGACTTGTTTTTGCTAGCTCCGGTGCTAAGTCCGACTAGTTTTGATAAGTTCCGTGCTAGGTCCGACTAAGCTTTAGGAAGCTCCGGCGCTGGGTCCGACTAGCTTTGGTAAGCTCCGGTTCAAGGTCCGGTTAGCTTTGGTAAGGTTCGGAGCTTGATTGCAATGGTTCTGCTTTTAACTTGCAATGTTTCGAACTTGCTTTACTCTTATGGAAAGTTTGCTTAGTATTATTTTACTAAGTTTTTGGTGTGTTTTGGTGGTTATGGCTGATATCATTTTGCTGTGGTTTACAACATGCTTATGTGAGGTGCTCACGTAAGATGTTGTAGTTTCGGAACTAACGAGAGTCAAGTCGAGGACTTGTGCTCGGAAGTATTGGTTGTTTATTCATGTGCAGGTGTTGCTTGAGTTCAAGACATGGCTGGTGACGGGATCCATTGAACTAGTCTTAGGGAGAAGATGAGGTTCAACAACCAAGTTTGGGAGGAATTGTGGTTGAGTTGATCGGGAGGTTGCGCAGTATGTTTGAATCAAGAACAATGCATATGAAGGTATCTTGGACGTCGTTGGAAGATGTCTGCACGTGTGCAAGGAGTGCCAGGACGTGGCTGCATGGTTTCAAGGCGTGATGAAGAGATGTGGACATAAAGAATTGGTTGGAAAGGTCCAACCGACTAGGTTATGGACTCTACCTGCGGCTGAGTCATGTTTGACTCAAATATGGAAAGTTTTGAATTAGTTATGATAGGATTTCGTGTGGGTCATGAATTTGAGTTATTTTAGAAATGTGGGATACGTTCCTAAGGTGTTTGGAAGTCTTAAGATTGATTCTATCTGCGTATAGAAGAGTACTAAGCAGTATTGGAAAGTTACAGTTTGAATCCAAGTAGGAGTAGGAGTCCTAGTTTGAGTTGAGTTGGCCTTCGGGCTGGTTATATAAGCAAGGGAAGCCAGAGCTCGTGGTGCACGACTTTGGTGTTGTTCCTCTTGTGTTTTGATAAATAAAATTCGTATTCTAAAGGAACTTTTGTGCCTTGTTCGTCCGACTTGTTTCAGACAAGTTTTTCTCGTCGAGTTTCTGTTCAGCACTACCTTGCTTCGGTGGTTTTATCATAACTCGAGTTTTACAGATCCAATTGATGTGAATCTTTTTTGGGTTGTCTTCACAACTTGATTATCTATCATCTATGAAAATGTCACGGTCATTGAATTTGTGTTTTCTGATCTACACGAGTTTCTTTGCAGTATTCCAGAACTGTTTTTCTCGCGTAGGACAGATTGACCTTTGTTCGATCTTTCGATCGTAACATGAGTTTCTCTTAACAGATTTTCATGATTTTTGTTGTGACATCTTCATGAATTGATTCTCTACAATCTATACTAGTTTTGTCACAGTTGAACACGTTTAGATTAGTCGCACACACGGTTTCTTTAACAGATCGGTTTTCTGCTGAGGGGTGTTTTGTTGCTTCCGCTGAAATTTTTTTATCTACCATTCACCCCCCTCTGGTAGCTTTACACATGTACTTTGATCCTACAATTGGTATCAGAGCCAGGTTGCTCTAATCTTTGTGATTTGCACGTGTTTTGACTAATCATCATGGAGAAATACTCCGCCAAACCTTGTGTGTTTAGTGGTATTGATTTTCAGGTTTGGCTGGCACGCATGGAAGCTTTAATCCAGACGCAAGGCTTTGCAATATGGGAAAAGGTGTACAAGCCTTAAGATGTGCCTTCAAACGATCAAGTCACAGCTACAAACATGAGAGATGTCGACAACAACAACAAGGCTCGGAACTTGATCATACAAGGACTAACTCAGAGCGACTTCGACCGTGTTGCACACCTCCGATCGGCGTACGATGTGTGGAGAGCACTTTGTGACTACCACGAAAAATCCAACACGATCAATAAGGTAAGACAGGATATGTTCAAGAAAAAATACATGCGCTTTGAGATGCAACCCGGTGAGTCCATTGATGACCTCTTTGCTCGCTTTAATAAAATTCTCAGCAACTTGTGTAGCGTCAATGTTAATTTTTCAGATGCTGAAAATGCTAGGCAATTACTAAGTGCATTAGACATGTAAATTTTGGAGATGAAAGTAACATCCATACGTGAATCCACTGTCATGAGTACTCTTACATTAGATATGCTTTATTCTAAGCTAAAAACTCATGAAATTGATATTATATCACGTAAGAACCAAAATAAGACTATTGCATTTGTCTCACAACGTGATATGCCTAGCTCCGGCCAATCATCTAGCAATACATTTGCTTTGCTGTCTTCACTAACTCTGGAACAGATTGAGGAGTTTCCAGAGGAGGAGCTAGTGTCACACCCGGTTTTTCCGAAGAACAACCAAGTGAATATCACATGTATGCCAGGATCATTTTCTCATACATGTGATGAAAAATAGTGAAGCATCATTTATTACGAGCCAGGTGTCGAATATAAGTAAGTCTTACATAGTAAATGTCTCGATGGACAATAATAAGTTCATCCCAAGTAAATAAACTAGCAGCGGAATATTATTCTTTAGGGCTCCATCACAGGCGTTGCCCGGGGGTCTTCATGAACCTAAAAACCTTCCTCGGGTCCAAAATCTTGGTCATTATACACCACCTCATTATCTTGACCTGAGCAGCAATATAAACCAACAAATATGCAAGGTTGAGTACCAATGGTACTCAGCAAGTGTGGGAAAATTATATCATGCATGGCTAGAACAAGGAGAGGTTGAACTCATGGTTAAAGCACTATGCAATTAATACCTATCACCTTAGCTTGTTAAGCACCTACATTACTACACAGGTGAAATGGTCCCAATCTCCCATCCCATCATCATAATCCAATAACCATAACATCATTTCCAATGTTAAGCTCCCCGCTTAACTTCCAAAACCATCAATCCTCTAATCATGAATAAGTCCAAGCCGCTCTTGACCGTGAGCACGGCTGTCATGACAGTTTTGACTCTGCAGAGTTTGTACCACTGTACCCACATGTAGTGATTTCATCCCCCGTTACCGGGTGGACTAAAAGAACCTCCATTATGCCAGTGGCTACGAACCACATTCACACTTCCCAGGTGTGTAGCCAGGAGATCACTACGAAGCCTTTACAAAGGGATTCCCGACGAGCGTGGGCCCACTGAGGTTTCACCCCTAACAACATACAAGAGGCTCCAACCCCGCTGCAGTGGCCCCTTCTTGAGCCTTGCGGTTCATATGGTAGTCCAGCTAACACCTATTCCCCGCACCATCCAACACACCCATACTACGCCGGGGATACACCTAATTAATTGGCCAAGCTGCCCCATCTCAGCATGTGGTTGGCACAGTAAAGCCAGGTTACATGCTCCATGAACCGGTCCTTAGGATCCAGGCAAGTACTAAACACAAACCCAAGTCTCGTGCACCCAGCACACAACCAAAACATCCAACTTGCCTTGATCCCTACCTCTACATAACTCACAATATCTCATTCAAGAGTATGGTAAAATAAACTGATGATCTCATATCCCAATTATCCCATTCTAAGCATGGCTAAGCATATGCATAATAATAAATGACATGATAAAATAAATCCCAACCCAAGCTACAAGGAAATAAGGTAATGCAATTCTAGGGAAACTTCCTAACATGGGTTTCATATTTAAATTGACAATGCAATTAATTCTAGCTACACATCCTAGCATAGGATCAAAGTGGTCAAGGACACTTGCCTCCTTCTTGCTGCTCTTGAAATGGGTAGTCCTGATCTTGGAAAGGGATAACTTGCTCTTGAACAGGTTCTACTTCATACCATCACACATAGCAAAAGAAAAACAACAATCATAAGACATAGTTCACACTTCTACTTCATACAAACCACACATTCACATTTATAAAAGTTCTTTACCATTATATGTGTTGTGGTTACTTTATGTGTGTTGAGTTGTGGCTTGCATGCACTTTTAACCCTGTGTATATGATTCCTACTTTTGTGTCCACATTTATACTTACATACTATTTATATGGGTTTCCAATAAATTTCTTATATTCAACTACTACACCTTTTTACTACCAAGTGTGTATGAAAAGTATTTTTCTTCCCCATATGTGCCTTCATAATTTCTACCAACCCTAAACTGAACTCTTTGGATTTTAAAAACTCCATTTATCATTTACTAGTTGCTATATTTTCAGATTTATATTCCTATGCATAATTGTGTATTTTATTATGAAATTAGTAATACACATCATCTAAACAGTATAGGTTCTGGTCCTAAATAATTTAATAACATATTTTGACCTTGGCTTCTGATGTATACTATTTCATAATAATTTTCCCTATTTTTCTATAGCTATTCTTTACTTAAAAATGTGTCCCTATACTATTAAATGTGAATAATAAATGAAACAGATTCATTTCAGCCCAAAATATAGTTTTATCTCACTCCAAGGTTTTCTAAGTACTGAAAAAGTTTTTAATTAATCTTGACAATTATGTTTGTCCCACTTTTTAATTTTTAAACACTAGTTACATATTCAATTTCCTAAATTAAATACTAAACAGGGCTAAAATAATGAACTCACCCCATTACAGGGTCTATAATATTATTTTCATAATTTCCAGGGGTCTAGCTACACTTATCAGAGATGTTTTACCTAATTTTTATTAAGTCCAGGGGCTAAAACTGATTTTTAAATGAATTTACATGATTTTCTGGAGTTCCAGGGGCTAGATCAGAAGTTTCCGGGGCTAGCTCTTATTTCCCGAGAACCCCAGGGGGTAGCACGTAAGAATTCCAGTCTTTATAACGCGGGGCTGACGTGGACCGTCCGATTTTAAACCGACGGCTGAGATTATAACATCGAACCGGTACGCGGGGTTTTAAAGTCTACCGTGCGTTTTAAAATAAACGGCGCACAAGCGGCCACGTCGCTCTGATCGAGCGCGGGCGGCGCTGCCGGCGGCGCACGGCGGCGGGAAGCGGCGATCTCGCCGGAAAGTTTCGGATCCTCGAGAATTCTGCCTAGAACTGTGATCTTATGGCATAGATCGGTAGAGGGGAGGTCAGGGATCTCACCTCGGGGGTTTTCTCGAGCTCGGGGGTCCTGGAAAGTGATCGGCGGCGAGGTCCGAGGCAAAACCACGGCGAAGCTCGTCGGCGCTGTGTTTACACCGTAAGTCTTCGAGTTTTCTGCACCTACAAAGCTCCCCGGAGGCGGTGGATCAAGACCAGCGAGTTAGATCAGAGTTTCTGAGCTTAGATCGGCCAGAATTCACCGGCGAAGTCTCGGTGCTCACCGGAGTAAAAATCGGCGATCGCGTGGGAAAAACCGATCGGGGCTGGGGTTTTTATAGCCGGGGGAGGGCGGTGAGTCGGTTGTGATCGAGTTTGAGTCTTCCGGGATCAGAATTCGGGCTGAGGGACGCGGTTTCTAGTCGGTTACGATCGCGCGCGCTCGGGGGAAAAAGTCCGGGCCGCAGACGCTCGGGGTTAGGGATGACAGGTGGGTCCCACCTGTCTGTGAGAGATAGCGCGGGCGCGCGGCTGCGGGCTGGCACGGGGGTAACTGGGCCGGCTGGCGGGTTTCGGCCCACTGGCCGGTTTTTTCCCGTTTTCTCTTTTTCTTTTTCCATTTCTTTTCTGATTTGAGTTTAATTTGAATTCCAGTTTGAATTTGAATTTTTGCAAAACATGCAACACGTCCAAAAATTTTTAAATTCCCCTCTGAACATGGTTTAGTGTTTTGAATCAAAATTTTGGGGTGTTACAGCTAGTACTTCTACTAGGTTCTCAAAAGCATTGCAAAATGTGAGAACTAGAAGGAGAGGAAGCTCCGGACCTCAACGATGCTTTGAATGTGGTAAGACAGGACACTTTCGTACAGATTGCCCTAACCTTTCAGGTTCTTCTAACCGTGATGAAAAGCAGAATAAAGTCAAGTCCTCTTTTGGCAACACCAACAAAAAAAAAGAAGGTTTTTACAGGACGCAAACTGATAAACAGTTTCATCACCGCACTTCAAGAACTTGGCTCGAGTGATGTAGACATTGGAAGTGATGAAGATGAAGATGATCTGGCAAACTTGTGCTTCATGGCGGGCAAATCAAAATCAAGTATGGAGGATGCAGAACACAACAGTGACAACGAAGAGGTATGTCCTACTTGCGAAGAAATATGTGATGCTATTTCTCGTGCCACTATTATTGTTAAGAAAAAGGACAAAAAGCTTAGGGACAATGTTGTTAAAATTGAGTCACTAGAATCTGAAATTAACCGTTTAAAATCCTTGATTCCTAGTGATGATTCCTGTTCCTCATGTGATTTAATATATGAACAATTGTTCTCTCTAAGAAGTGCACACATCTCCACAGTTGATAAACTTGAACTTGAAATCGAAAAGAACAAAAAGCTTGTTGCACTTAATGATAAAAACTTGAAAGATGCTTGTTGTTCTGCAGTTGATTTGCATTGTTCTACTTGCGATGATCTTGATAAGAAACCACAAGATGCTATGAAAGAAATTTCTATATTGAACAATGCTTTACGTTCTCATGAAGTTAAATATTGTTCCAATTGCAAATTAAAAGGAAAAACTTCATGTGAAAATTGCCTTGATCTATCAAATAAACTAACATGCATAGGACATTAGATCGGTTTTGTAATGGGAATAAGAACCTAAACTTGCTGCTGAATTCTTCCAAGTCTTGCAATGATAAAACTGGTTTAGGTTTTGATTCACATGCTCATGATAAGGAACATCCACCTAAAATTGTAAAATCATTAGGAAGTGGTTTGATTCAAACAATTCCTAAACAAAAAGAAGTGGTTTTTAAATCTGCGGGAGTGTTGTCACATTCGGGTTCAAATAAGCATACTGCATGCTCATCTAGACATGAACACAAAGTTAAATTTCATTGTACCTATTGTGGTAGAGATTGTCATGTCATAAAACTTTGTTATAGACTAGCTAAACAACATAAGAAGGAAAGAATGTAAGCTAGATCTTATAACTCTCATGCAAAATTTGCTGCACATACTAAACCAAATGTCAGGAACTTGCAACCTGCTGTTATGAGTCAGAAATATTCAAAGTTTACCTCCGGAGCTTCAGTTTTTGCCTCCGAAGCTTCAGTTTTTGCCTCCGGAGCTACTGATTGTCGTGCTACACAAGTAACAACTCATAGGTCAGTAGTTAAGAAAAAAAATCTCAAACTTTGACTCATAAACCTGCTGTTTTATCTCATATTTCGCATGTTATTCCTGCTGGACGTCGTGTGACTCAGTAATGGATTCCTAAATGCCTTTTAACTAACCCTAGTATTGATTCATCGACGTATTGTGCTTCTATGTAGGTTACACGCTTGAGGAAGGAGAACATTTGGATTGTGGATTCAGATTGCTCACGCCACATGACCGATAACAAAGAATGGTTCTCCTCTCTCTCTCTCTTTTGTGTCACGTGTAGAGAATGTTATTTTTGCTGATAATTTTCAACTCCTATAATTTCTAAGGGTTCGGTTAGAGTAAATGATCACTACACTTTGAAGTATGTGGCACTTGTCAAAAATATGAAATACAACTTGCTTTCTGTTTCACAATTGTTAGATGAAAATCTGGAAATCATTTTCAATAAAAACTGTTGCAAAGTTGTAGGTTCAAATAGTGAGCTTATTTTTAACATGTCTCGGTTTGGAAGAGTTTTTAAAGCTGATTTTGATATGTCTTCCTCTAAGCATAGATGTCTAGTTGCAAATGATTCCAAAGATTTATATTTTTGGCTTCGTAGACTTGGTCACGTAGGCTTTGATCATCTCACGCGTGTTAGTGCTCTTGGTCGCATACGTGGGCTGCCTAAGCTTAAAGGGGAAAAAGAAATTGTGTGCTCTTCTTGTAGACATGCTAATATGGTTGCAGGTTCACATGCTCCTCTCACAATGACCATGACAACTGAACCGGGTCAACTTTTACACCTTGACACCGTAGGACCTTCGCGTGTTCAATCCTTCGGAGGTAAATGGTATGTTCTTGTGATTGTTGATGACTATTCTAGATACTCTTGGGTTTACTTTATGACATCTAAGAATGAAGTTTTTAGCCACTTTAGAACTTTATTTCTTAGATTATCAATTGACCACCCAGGATCTTTAAGAGCAATTAGAAGTGATAATGGAACCGAATTTAAAAATCAATCGTTTGATCACTTTTGTGCTAAAAATGCAATAGATCATCAATTTTCTTCCCCATATGTACCTCAACAAAACGGTGTTGTAGAAAGAAAGAATAAAACCTTAGTTGAGATGGCTAGGACTATGCCTTATGAATATCAAACTCCTAGGAAATTTTGGGCTGATGCAATTGCAACCGCTTGTTATGTCTTAAATCGTGTTTTCTTGCGTGCTAAGCTAGGTAAAACACCACATGAGCTCAGGTTTGGACATAGGCCTAGTGTCACACACTTTAGGGTCTTTGGCTGCAAATGCTTTGTTAAGAAACATGGTAATCTTGATAAATTTGAAGCTAGATCTGTTGATGGCATGTTTCTTGGTTATCCATCTCATACTAGAGGCTACCGTGTGCTTTTATTTGATACTAACAAAATTATGGAGACTTGTGAGGTTTCTTTTGATGAAGCTAGCCCAGGTACTAGTTCAAATATTGCAGGTCCGGATCCATATCCGCAGGGGGAGAGTATTTTCGTTGAAGAAGAGGAAGAAGTGGTGCTGCTGCCTGAAAATTCAGCAGCTAATGACATTGTTCCAACTCCTGATCTTGATTCACAGCCAGCACCGACGACCACCATTGCTGGTCCAAATCCTCCTCATGTCACAAGCTCATCTATTTGTGATGAACATGAAGAAGAAGAAGCTTGTGAAGTGTCCACTCCCCTCCGGATTCTCAAAAGTCATCCTCCACAACAAATTATTGGAAGCTTGCATGAACGAGTTACAAGATCCATGTTTTTCGACCCCAATTCTCATGCTCATTCTGCTTTTGTTGCTTCTTTTGAACCCAAAGATATATCACACGCACTCACTAATGAATCTTGGATTATTGCCATGCAAGAAGAGTTAGAAAATTTAGAAAGAAATAATGTTTGGAAACTTGTACCTCCACCTCAAGGTCACACTTTAATTGGAACTAAATGGGTGTTTAAAAATAAACAAAGTGTGGATGGGGTTGTGGCTAGGAATAAGGCTAGGTTGGTTGCTCAAGGTTTCACACAAGTTGAAGTTTTAGATTTTGATGAAACTTTTGCTCCTGTTGCTAGATTAGAAGCCATAAGAATTTTGTTAGCTTTTGCTGCATCTAAAGTTTTTAAGCTATATCAAATGGATGTTAAAAGTGCTTTTCTTAATGGCTACATAGATGAGGAGGTTTATGTCAAACAACCACCTGGTTTTGAAAATCTAAATTTTCCTAATCATGTTTACAAACTGTCCAAAGCCTTGTACGGTCTCAAACAAGCCCCTAGAGCATGGTATGATATGTTAAAACATTCTTACTTGAAAAGGGGTTTACCATGGGCAAGGTTGATAAAACTCTTTTTGTGCTTAAGCATGGCAATGACTCATTATTCGTTCAAATGTATGTGGATGATATTATCTTTGGTTGTGCTTCTCATGATCTTGTGTCCAAGTTTTCAGCTATGATGAGTTCAGAATTTGAGATGAGTATGATGGGAGAACTCACGTACTTTTTGGGGCTGCAAATCAAGAAAACCAAGGAGGGTACCTTTGTGCATCAAACAAAGTATACAAAAGATCTCCTAAGGCGCTTCAACATGGAAAAAAGCAAGCCTCTTCGGACACCAATAGGAACAGCAACAGCACTTGAACTTGATGAAGATTGTGATCCCGTTGATCAAAAAGAATATAGAAGCATGATCGGATCACTTTTGTATCCCATGGCATCAAGACCGGACATACAATTCAGCGTATGTCTTTGTGCATGGTTTCAAGCCTCCCCACGTGCTTCACATCGTCAAGCCGTAAAAGGATTCTCAGGTACTTACATGGAACTCAAGAAATTGGCATTTTTCTTCCTTCTTCCTCAACTGTTACTTTGAAAGCTTTTTCCGTTGCTGATTTTGGGGGTTGTAGGATTGATAGGAAAAGTACTTCTGGTGCTTGTCATTTTCTTGGTAATTCACTTGTTACCTAGTTCTCTAGAAAACAAAGTTCAGTTGCACAATCCACAGCCGAATCTGAATATGTAGCTGCTGCTAGTGCTTGCTCACAAATTCTTTGGATTGTTCAAACACTTAAGAACTATGGGGTTGATCTAGATAGTGTTCCACTGTTTTGTGATAACACTAGTGCCATTTGCATTGCTAAAAACCCCGTGCAACATTCGAGAACTAAGCACATTGACATTAGGTATCACTTTCTCTGTGACAATGTCGAAAAAGGGAACATTGTGCTTCACCATGTAGATACCGAACAACAATTGGCTGACATTTTTACAAAACCTTTGGATTTCACTCATTTTTGTTACATTCGTAGTGAAATAGGGGTTATGCATCCTCATGGCTTAAATTGAGGGAGAATTTTGAAACTTGGGAAGTCTATGTGTGAATCTGAAATTAAAATAATATGAGCATAGTATTTCATGCATATATGACTTTGTGATTCCTTTTCATGCTGAAAGTTCTTACTACATTACTCGTGTTATACATTTTGTAGTTTTTACCAAGTCTAGTAATTGGAATAATTACTTACACTAAATATGGTCATGGTCGAACTTTCTTGCTGTTTTGAACTTGTTGCATGCTCACAAGTGCTTTTAATCATAAAGAATTAATCAAGTAATCAACTCACATGTCGAGTTTTTATGTTCAAATAAAAAATGAGAAAAGATCAAGAGAATATGCATGCATCGCACTTTTTCTTTTGAGATGGCTTATCATTGCACTTAGATATGAACTTGAAAGGCGTTGTGTATGACTAAAACCATGTCCTTAAGCTTCTGACTGTCAAATGACATAGGCTTGGCTTGGTTGGTTAGAATAAGGCTGATGCTGCATATAATCTCTTGCAAATGTCATAAGATCAAAATTTGTGCTTTAAATGATAAATAAAATGCAGCAACAAGTGTCATGCTTTTAGGTATTGAAATAGTTAAGTTTGTGAGATCATGACTTGCTTACTAGCATGGCTTACACTACTTTATGTATCTCATTGATGTGATAGTGTAAGTTACTTGATAGTATGATTTGGATGAGCTCTGTTTTATATGTATATGTTATAATGTGCTCATAACAAATTAAAATTTCTCTTTTGTACCCTGCTGAATACATTGTCAAAGGGGGAGAAATTGATCACACATTGCACACATTCAGAAGTGTTTTGGCACGATTCTTCTCAGGGGAGAATTTTGGTATTTTTGTTTTTCTTCTCATTTTATTTCTGATTTACAAAGGGGGAGAAATTGTTTTCAATACTTTTCATGTGAATAATCCAATGTTCGGATTTTAAGTGGTGTTGCCAATGCATTCATCAAGGGGGAGATTGTGAGACCTATGTGTGCTGAATACATTGGCTTTGACGATAAAAGTTTTGAATACTACCAAAACACCTTTTTAACAAGGTCTGACTCTAGGTCCGAGCTCCTACAAGGTCCGACAATAGGTCCGACTTGTTTTGGGTAGCTCCGGCAAGGTCCGATGTAAGGTCCGACTTGCTTTGTCTAGGTCTGACTTATTTTGGCTAGATCCGACTTGTTTTTGCTAGCTCCAGTGCTAGGTCCGACTAGTTTTGGTAAGTTCCGTGCTAGGTCCGACTAAGCTTTAGTAAGCTCCGGCGCTGGGTCCGACTAGCTTTGGTAAGCTCCGGTTCAAGGTCCGGTTAGCTTTGGTAAGGTTCGGAGCTTGATTGCAATGGTTCTGCTTTTAACTTGCAATGTTTCAAAATTGCTTTACTTTTATGGAAAATTTTCTTAGTATTATTTTACTAAGTTTTTGGTGTGTTTTGGTGGGTATGGCTGATATCATTTTGCTATGGTTTACAACATGCTTATGTGAGGTGCTCACGTAAGATGTTGTAGTTTCGGAACTAACGAGAGTCAAGTCGAGGACTTGTGCTCGAAAGTATTGGTTGTTTATTCATGTGCAGGTGTTGCTTGAGTTCAAGACGTGGCTGGTGACAGGATCCATTGAACTAGTCTTAGGGAGAAGATTAGGTTCAACAACCAAGTTCAGGAGGAATTGTGGTTGAGTTGATCGGGAGGTTGCGCAGTATGTTTGAATCAAGAACAATGCATATGAAGGTATCTTGGACGTCGTTGGAAGATGTTTGCACGTGTGCAAGGAGTGCATGGATGTGTCTGCATGGTTCCAAGGCGTGATGAAGAGATGTGGACGTAAAGAATTGGTCGGAAAGGTCCAACCGACTAGGTTATGGACTCAGGCTATGGATAAGTCGTGTTTGACTCAAATATGGAAAGTTTTGAGTTGGTTATGATAGGATTTCGTGTGGGTCACGAATTTGAGTTATTTTAGGAATGTGGGATACGTTCCTAAGGTGTTTGGAAGTCTTAAGATTGCTTCTATCTGCGTATAGAAGAGTCCTAAGCAGTATTGGAAAGTTACAGTTTGAATCCAAGTAGGAGTAGGAGTCCTAGTTTGAGTTGAGTTGGCCTTCGGGCTGGTTATATAAGCAAGGGAGGCCAGAGCTCGTGGTGCACGACTTTGGGGCTGTTCCTATTGTGTTTTGATAAATAAAAGTCGTATTCCAAAGGAACTTTTGTGCCTTGTTCGTCCGACTTGTTTCAGACAAGTTTTTCTCGTCGAGTTTCTGTTCAGCACTTTCTTGCTTTGGTGGTTTTATCATAACTCGAGTTTTACAGATCCAATTGATGTGATTCTTTTTGGGTTATCTTCACAACTTGATTATCAATCATCTGTGAAAATTTCACTATCATTGAATTTGTGGTTTCTGATCTACACGAGTTTCTTTGCAGTATTCCAGAACTGTTTTTCTCGCGTTGGACAGATTGACTTTTGTTCGATCTTTCGATCGTAACTTGAGTTTCTCTCAACGGATTTTCATGATTCTTGTTGTGATGTCTTCGTGACTTGATTCTCTACAATCTATACTAGTTTTGTCACAGTTGAACATGTTTAGATTAGTCGCACACACGGTTTCTTTAACAGATCGGTTTTCTGCTGAGGGGTGTTTTGTTGCTTCCGCTGAAAATTTTTATCTACCATTCACCCCCCTCTGGTAGGTTTACACATGTACTTCGATCCTACACAACCTTTCTATGGCAACCTAAATGCCGAACCGGTCCACCCGTAACAGGCAGGAGGTCCCCGCGTGGAGCGTGACTGTACCCTCAAACCACTCCTATTTACGGTTGGGTAAGTCTCGGCACCCAGGTTAACCAATTACATCGGTTTCCTGGTTCCCATATGCCAGTATGCATCCGGTACTGTTCAATACTTGTCCAGCAGGGCCACACACAGACGGTCCTCAACCGACGCCAACAAGGCTACGCACGTGAGACCTCTGCTCACTGCATCCTATCCCCCCTGCTGGGTCTCATTTTCACAACTCCAGCCATTTTCTACCTCTTCTCATTCCGTATGGTAAATACTATCTCGCGAGTAGCTTCCAACCACTCGACTTCTACCGAGATCCTAAATATTAGCATGGCATTATCTACTCGTCGAGTTTGTCAACTACCCAACCCTTTATAGGATTTAAAAAGGCTATACAAGTGGGGTTTCAATCACCCTAACTCTAATGCATACATTTCAATCTAGACATAAGTGATACAAATGAAAAACTTTATAAAAGGTACTTAAGTGCAAACCGGGGCTTGCCTGGTTGCGAGTCAGAGGAGAAGTTAGCGTATGGCGGGAGGATGTCCAAGGGCTCCGGTGCGTCCTCAGGTTCGGTCACTATTATAAAATGTAACAAAATATATGTATAAGTATTAAGGGATAATGAGAAGTAACTTCTATTCATAGCTACTTCTATTTAGGATCCTTAATTGGCTTTGCGATTTTTACAGTGGATACTAGACTCTCTAAGGATGATCTGAGCAAAATTTGGAGAAACGTCATTGCACATTGTGGTCTCCAAAATTCCCACAAGCACAAGGCTTCTTTTAATTTTGAGCCCAAATCAGGAGTTTTGACATAGCTAATGGTGGAAGATCTGATTAGGGTAAGTCTCCATAGTTCTAACAAAATTTGTTTCACCATTTTTGGAGCTACCAACAAAGAGATATGAATTTTTGAAGTTCTGAAAAAGTTTCTGTTTAAATTTGACTTTCCAAATAAAGGCTGAACTTTGGAAGGCAATTTAGCCTAGCAAATATACTCCAATGAAGCTCAAATTTTTACTTGAGATCAGTTATTATGAAAAGGATTTGCTTCCCAAATTTAGGAATGTTTAATAAACAATTGCTCCTGTAATAAATCTCTAAAAGATTTACTAAAAACAATTCTACAGATATTCCAGGGCATTTTCATAGCAAGCAATTTGTTCCTCTGTGAAGTACTTCTCATGAGGATTCCAAAAAAATTGGTCTCACCATTTTTGGAGTTTTCTACACAAAGTTATGGATTTTTCAAACCTGAATAACCTTCTGTTGGAAATTTACACAGAGACTAAACTGGGGGGGGGGGGGGGGGGGGGGGGGAGGGCACTGTCAGACGTTTCTTCAACTTCTAAACAGGCCCCCGCGCGCGCACGCTGGACCCGACAGTGGCGCGCCGTGTTCTTGCCCGTTTCTCCACCATTTTTCCTACGGTTTCGTGCTACACCACCCTTGTATCACAGCCAAACAGCCGGGCAAGGTTTCGGGTTATGAAAACGCCGGGAAACTCATCGGCGACGGCGAGGCGGCTCGGTGGCGCGGCGCTGGCGATGAACCGCATGTTCCAAGCCTCAACCGATGATCCAAGGGGCCGTACACCATCCCTGGAGCACGTAGAACATGATGCTACCCCTAGCCCGAGCTGGAAATGCCCGCAAATGGACGCTCCACGGTGAACCGAAGTGTTTTTGGCCGGCGGCGACGGATTCTCCTCGCCCGGGGTGAAGAAGAGGTGATTCCATTCGTGCTTTGGAATGGGAGGTCGCTAGGAGCTCTAGTAGCTGTGTTTAAGACCGGAGACCCGATGATCCAACGTATGGGGAGAATTTCCCGGAGTTGTCTCGATCGGTACTTCACGTGCACCGTCGGAAATTTCCAAATTCCGGCTAACCGGCGGTGGTAAAGTACAAAAGAACGTCGGTGTGAGAAACTAGACTCCATGATGCACCTATGGGTGGTGTTCCTCACGCTGGGGAGGTCGGAGTCAGCCGGAAGACGTGGAACAGCAAGGTGCGGCGTTGGCTCTGCTTCGCCGGAGGAAAACTGGTTGGTACCGATCGGAGAAGGCTGGGCACGAGCTGTGGAGGTGCGGACGACGTCCAGTGAAGGTCGGTGCACTCTCTGGTCAGCTCAGCTGGGCGCTAAAGTGGCCGGAGGCCAATCAACGAGGGGAGCCTAGGGAGCTCCGTGTGCTCTGTGTTTTCCCGGTTTCTTGCTCGAGCAGAAACTGTGGAGTCCGCGGGGCAACAGGGATAGGCGATAACAGGCACTCGGCTGCCGCTTGATCAACATGCGAGAAAACCGACGTCTGGAGCGGCGCGTGAAGCAGCTCGGTGGACGTCGGGCGGAGAGTTTTCCGGGAGCTGGCACGCTGTGATCACCCGGGAAACAGAGAGAGAGAGAGGGAAAAAGTGAATTTCTGAGGCTGACTGTTGGGCCCCACCACTTAATTTTCTTAATCCAATTTTTCCACCCAGCTACTCACAATTGAATGCCTTACTTCACCCCAAAGTTAAGATTTGAATTTGCTGAATTCAAATGGTTTGAATGCTGGTGTAGAGTTTGAATTGTGTTTGATCATTTGAATTTGAAATTGGAATTTGAATCCTGCTTTTTGCATTGCTCCAAAACATAGCAACCAAGTCCAAAGTTTCTGATTTTTGGCATGGCTGCTATTCAAATGTAGAGATCACATTTGTGGAACCAAATTTGCAAATTGAGGAAATTGGGATTTGAAACTGAATTTGCAATTCAGATTAGAGGGCTTCCTCTTTTAATTCCCAAACAATTATTAAAACTCCTCCAAATGAGTTGAAATTTGGAAGGTTGAATATTTGGAATATGGAGATCCAAGTTATGCATTTAGATCTCCATGTTTGGAAGTTTTGGGAAGTTTGAATCCTCACTTTGAACTTACACCGATATAATTCAAAGTTTTAATTGCCCTCATTTTTCCTAAGTGTACATGAGCTGAAAATTCTTGCTAACACTTTTTGGGGATTTTACATCCCTCCCCCCTTAAAAAGAATCTCGTCCCGAGATTCCAAAAGAAATGCAAAGTGGGGGAAACTTTACCGGGTATACGATGACAGCAAGTCCGGATAATATGTTCGTAGATAGTCCTCGCTTTCCCATGTCGCTTCATCAGCGGTATGGTTACTCCACAAGACCTTGTAGAACCATAAGGTCCGATTTCTTGTGGCGCGAGTCTTTTCATCGATAATCCAGATTGGATACACCGTGTACGTGAGGTCCGGTTGAAGAACTTCTATGTCTTCAGTGCAGATTTCAGCGGAGGGTTTGAGGCACTTCCTCTGCTGAGAGATGTGGAAGACATTGTGAATCCCTGCGAGTGACGCCGGTAAATCCAAGCGATTGGCCACGGGTCCGCATCTTTCAGTGACGGCGAATGGACCAATGAACCGCGGCGCAAGTTTACCCTTCACTCTGAAACGATGAACTCCCTTCATCGGAGACACACGGACATAAACATGGTCCTCGATGTCGAAGTGGAGAGGGCGGCGTCTTTTGTCCGCATAGCTCTTTTGACGAGATTGAGCAGCCTTGAGATTGGCTTGTATTACTCGCACTCATTCTTCAACCTCATTCACAAGTTCAATGCCGTAGATAACTCGCTCGCCGGACTCGCACCAGTTGAGGGGTGTGCGACATTTCCGGCCGTAGAGAGCTTCATACGGCGCCATCTTGATGCTAGCTTGATAGCCATTGTTGTAAGAAAACTCCGCCAGTGGCAAATGATCGTCCCAATTCTTGTCGTGGTGGATGGCACAAGCGCGTAGCATGTCTTCAAGCACTTGATTCACCCGTTCAGTTTGACCATCCGTCTGCGGGTGATACGCGGAGCTTTGGATCAGTTTGGTCCCCAACAACGCGTGCAGCTGTTCCCAAAACCGAGAAACAAACAGCGCACCGCGATCTGAAATGATGGAGCGGGGAACACCGTGCAAGCACAAGATCCTTGCAATATACAGCTCCGCATATTGCTTGGCCACGTACTTTGTATGTACCGGGATAAAATGAGCCGACTTGGTTAGTCGATCGACTATTACCCAAATCGAGTCATGATTGTGAGACGTGAGAGGTAAACCAACAATGAAGTCCATGCTCATATCCTCCCACTTCCACGCCGGAATGTTCAATGGTTGCAGCTGTCCGGATTTACGCATATGGTTGGCTTTCACACGCCGACACGTATCAAGGATACGTACTTTGTGACTTCTCTTTTCATCCATGTCCACCAAAACCTGATTTTCAGATCCTGATACATCTTGTTGCTGCCCGGATGAATAGAATACTTGGACAAATGAGCCTCATCCAAGATTTTCTTCCGAAGCTTCATGTCACGGGGTACCACTATACGGTCTTTAAACCATAGAGTGTCGTGTTCATCTCTCCGGAAGCATTTCATTTCGCCATTCTTCATCCTTCTCCGAATGTGCGACATTCCCACGTTTTTCTTTTGAGCTTCCATAATCTCTCGTATCGTAGGGACGAGAGCAAGATTAAACAATGCCCCATATGGAACCATGTATAGATTCGGCTCCTCCTCTTCAAGTGGGGTGATGGACAGATTGTTGACATGAGATTTGCGGCTTAAGGCATCAGCAACCA
Organism: Neostapfia colusana; assembly: GCA_030760725.1. NCBI lineage: Eukaryota > Viridiplantae > Streptophyta > Magnoliopsida > Poales > Poaceae > Neostapfia > Neostapfia colusana. The sequence goes on from JASWHV010000003.1 coordinate 98,463,383, forward strand.
CGTTTGCCTTACCGGGATGATAGTGAATCTCAATCTCATAGTCTTTGATTAACTCTAACCATCTCCGTTGCCGCATATTCAACTCCCTTTGAGTGAATATATATTTTAGACTTTTCTGGTCGGTGTAGAGGTGCACTAAGTTCCCAAGTAAATAGTGCCTCCACATTTTCAAGGCTAACACCACAGCAGCAAGCTCAAGATCATGAGTCGGATAGTGCTGCTCGTGGTTACAGAGTTGACGTGAGCCATAGGCAACCACTCTTCCTCCTTGCATCAATACACAGCCAAGCCCGATGCCGGACGCATCACAATATACGTCGAAGGGCTTGGTCGTATCCGGTTGAGCTAACACCGTGGCTGTTGTAAGATGCTTCACTATTGCTTGGAAAGCTTCTTCACAAGCTGAGCTCCAAACATATTTGATCCCCTTCTTCAACAGTTCAGTCATCGGCTTAGCAAGCTTGGAGAAGTTCGGTATGAATCTCCGATATTATCCTGCTAACCCGAGGAAACTCCTGACTTCGTGGACTGATGTGTGGGACTTCCATTTCAGCACTTGTTTGATTTTGCTTGGGTCAACTGCAACGCCTTCTGCAGAAATAATATGACCAAGGAATGGCACTTGGCTGATCCAAAACTCGCACTTACTGAACTTGGCAAAAATCTTATGGTCTCGCAATCGTTGAAGCACGATATGCAAGTGTTTGGCGTGTTCTTATTCAGACTTGGAGTAAACCAAGATGTCGTCTATGAACACCACCACAAACTTGTCCAACTCCGGCATGAACACTGAGTTCATGAGATACATGAAGTGTGCTGGGGCGTTGGTGAGACCAAAGGACATGACGAGGTATTTATACAACCCATATCTCGTTGAGAAAGCTGTCTTCGGAATATCCTTCGCTCGGATCTTGATTTGGTGATATCCAGAGCGAAGATCCATATTTGAAAATACACCCGCACCCACAAGTTGATCGAAGAGAATATCGATGCGGGGCAGTGGATATTTATTCTTGATGGTGACGGCGTTGAGAGGATGGTAGTCCACACACAACCTCAAGGTTTCATCCTTCTTCTTCACAAACAGCGCCGAGCATCCCCATGGCGAGGAACTCGGTCGAATGAAACCCTTCTTCATTAAATCATTGAGCTGCTCTTTTAATTCAGCTAGCTCATTCGGAGCCATCTTGTACGGTCTCCGTGAGATCGGTGTCGTCCCAGGTACAAGTTCAATCTTGAACTCGACATCTCTTTTGGGTGGCATGCCCGGGAGATCATCCGGAAAGACATCCGGGTATTCACAGACCACATGAATACCCTCAAGTTTTGTGGCTTCTGTGTTATATGTGGCTGGAGTTTCTTGAACCAAACGGTCAAGAATAAGAACATGTGGTTCATGAAGTGGAGAATTTAAACGAACCACACGTGGAATGATGTCAAGAACAGCACCATGGCGATGTAGCCATGACATTCCTAAAATGGCATCAAGTTTTTGACTCCCTAACATAATTAGAGAAGTCGGATATAGATTTCCACCCAACTGTAATGGTGCTCTATAGACCATTCTATCAGCTGTTATTTTCCCACCCGGAGAGCATATCAAGTATGAACTATTTGTGGGAATGATAGGCAGTTGATATTTCATAACATAAGACTGACTTATGAAATTATGGGTGGCACCGGAGTTAAAAAGTATGACTACGGGATGATCTAAGTAAGAAAACGTACCCGCAAGGACAGGTTCGCCTTCCGGCACGTCTTTGATGGCTAAGTGGTGGACGTTGCTGGGTTTTGGTGCTGGTTTCTTGGGATGATTACGGGGCTGATTAGCACCCTGATATGGTGCTGCACCCCTGCCCTGTCGCGGCTCGGGGCAGTCTCTCGAAATATGCCCGACACGTCACACGTGAAGCACGTGTAAGGTGTCGGGGTCCCGCCGATTTGAGGACGGAATCTCGGTGCACGCTGTTGAAACTGAGGCGCACGCGGGACCATCCTTTGCTGCTGCTGTTGCTGTGGTGGATACGTCGGTCGGAAGCCCGGCGCATTATATTGACGACCGCGGAACTGAGGCGGTCACGCCGGTGGCTGCCATCTCTGACCGGATGGTTAGCGATACACCACACGGTATTTTTGTGGTGTCCCACCACTGCTGTTTGTCAGAGCGCTGTGTTTCCTCTTGTCAGAACCGCGCTCGCCCTGAGCATTCTCTTCTAGAATCGCGGCATTAACTAGGTCGTTGAAGGTGCCGCGATTGCTTTGGGCGAGATAGACTTCATCTTGGAATTCAGACCCCGGAAGAATGCATTGCGCTTGTCGTCTTCCATTCTCACAAATCCTGGCACATACTGCGCCAGCTGGTTGAATGACCTGGAGTACTCATGAGCACTCCTCTCACTTTGCTTCAGCGCCAGGAACTCCTGGAGCTTCCTTTCTATAACACCGGGAGGTATATGATAGGCGCGGAATGCCTCCTGGAACTCCGTGCATGTGACGGCATGGCCAGTCGGCAATGAGGCGATGTAGTTCGCTCACCATGTACCGGCTTCTCCTTGAAGCTGTTGCACTACATACAGCGCCTTCTGGTATTCAGTGCACTGTAGCAGCCCGAACTTTGCCTCCAGAGCATGGATAAAGCTGTCCGCCTCTAAAGGCTCTTCAGCCTCCGTGAAGACCGGTGGATGGGTCGCCAGGAATTCTGAATAAGAACTTTGTTGGGTCTGGCGTTGCCCATTTTCTTGGCGTCCTCCTGGACGGGACGCATTCTGCTGAACTAGCATCCGCAGCAACTCGGTTTGCTCATCGCGCGAGCCGAGCACTGCGGCGAGAACCTCTGCAAGATTTCTTGGAAGTTCTAGCGGTGGAGGAGGTGGTTGCTGTTGCGTCGTGGTTTCCTCCGTAGGTGGAGACTCATCACCACGAACCTGACTCGGACCTCCCTCCTCTTGCATGGACCGTGTACGCACCATTCTGCATTCATATCATTCAAACGATCATCACATGTTGGTTTATTGCATCCAGTTTATACAATAGTAGTGCGAGAATGGAATAAATGATACGCATAACAATCACACATATGGATAAAGTATAAACTTTATACAACATATACATCCATGGACCACGTCACACGATCGAGTTCCAAAGTATTGAACTTTATGGGTTAAAGTTCATTTCGACCATCGTGGGTCACCAGAGGATGTCAAGTGTGTTAGCCTGCGTAAATTCTCGCTATTGTACTGGAACCTAACATGCACTAACTCAAAGTGATACGTCGAATGCATAACATTTTTTACTCCACTCGCTGTTTTACAACAGCCACTGGACGTCGAATTGTGAAACTAAGTGTTTTGGGTGAAACACTTCAACATGGTGTTCCCTGTCCAGCTTCTGGTCCAGCTGACAAGTCTGGATAATTCAACTGTTTTGGACACCTTGAAGGCAAAGTATGGACTAGAGTGCAACAACATAGTTGTAGTAGACTCGACAAGGAATCCAGATTGTATTTATTTGCCTCCATGGCCTTCCTAGTTTGTGAGTTATGACTCCTACAAGTTGGCAGAATTTTCTTAGGAATTTTGACAGCACCTCCTTTGCAAGTTGCTGTTTTATTTACAAAATTCCAACTATTTCTGCCCTCCAACTAGGAAAGCACTGAACTACAAAGTTGTATCACATGTCCTATACTTTCCAGCAATGTCTTACTGGACTCTTAGAATTTTTTCTACAGAAAGTTGTGGTTGAAATATAAAAAATTTCAGAGAGCATTTAGGTCTGCCCTGTTTCTGGACAGTGTATACTCATCTGAGATTTTCATCCATTTGGAGGGAGATTATGTTCTGGAGCTCTACACAAAAGTTGTAGAGGACTTCAAAACATTTCCAGAATGGTATCTCACACTTCCATTGGTTCAACCAATCCTAAGTTATGCCCTGTTTATGCTCAGCAAATTTCTGCCGAAAATAGGGGAGGTTGTTCCTAAGTCTTGAAATTGAATCTATACTCCCAATTGACTCTTAGTTCAATATGGGAGTTTAATAACCCCTAAATAGAATCCTAAACTTCATTTCGACTCTTTTATTTGAAAAATATCCTTTTATGCAGTCTCGGTACTACATTTCCTCAACAAAGAAAAATCCTAAGCCGGTATTCTGGCATATACGTATCAAATGGTGGAACTAAGAACGTCACTCACAAACGGTTTCTACACGTCATGCACTAATGTGGTTAATGTACCTGCATAAGAACACACAATAATGGTGCACACAAAGGTTTTTGACATTTAAGGCAGTTCCATATCATAGTAAAAACATATGGTCTGTATCATTGCCATACGGATCGTCCTTGAGTCAAGCCACGTCTCAAGGTACATGGTCGTGTTTTCACACCACACGACGGGGAACCCGAGTAGAGCGCGAACGGGTTGTCATGGTAGGGAATTTTATCAACCCAACGGATACCACCTAATGCCTCATGACCGTTGAGGCACGCCGATGGCCGGCGCTGCGTATGGCCCTTTCAACATTGAACGTTTAAGAGTTGCATACTATCGTGTTGCTTACCACACGATGGGGTATTCTCACTTTTGCCTAAAGCACACTGGAGATCAGCGTTTTCATATGCTCTCAGAACCATGAAGAGGTTCAGAGACCCATATTTACTATCGTGCCAAGCCACGGTATATCCTTCCATACAATTGCTCGTATGGGAGCTACCACAATTGATCCGCCTGCGGTGGCGTACCTTACCTCTTACCTGACGTCGGGTGTCGTTACAGAATGTGTAACAAATATGTTAGCATTTCCACCATAATATCTACTACTATCATAGACCTTATTTGGGCATAAAGATTAATCCTCACTCGACTACTTCTAAGTTTCCAAAATAGGCTCTTTTCGAGCGTGCTATTCCCAATGTGGCTCTGATACCACGCCTGTGGGGACCACCCCGTGGTTCACCCACTCCAGGATCACATAGGGTGGTGCCGTGCGATGCGGCACCCAATAGCGCACACAAAAAGAATTAAGAACAACATACAAACTTTTATTTGATATAAAACACCGGAAGTCTTTTACAAAAACTTAATTATACAGCAGAAGTTATATACATAGCTACTCTCAAATACTAACTAAGCAAAAGTGCAGCCGTCCAGCCCGGGGACGCTACACACTAGCAGCATGGAACCGGAGAATCACGGCGGCGTGCAGGGCTCCAGCTCGGCCGTGTACCCCGACGGGAGCATTGCCTCGTCCTCGGAACCTTCCTCATAACTCTCACCTGCACACAGCTCAAATATTGCAACCGTGAGCACGAAGGCTCAGCAAGTCTTAACCGTCAACCCTAGGCATGGAACTCTACATGCAAGGATGTGTAAGATAGGAAAAGGACTTTGCAATAAAGACACACCTACATGTTGATCCTTACTTTCAGTTTTATAGCAACAGTTTATTGAGCCTTAGGCAGCCCTCACATCGGAAGTCCACAATCAAACAAGAAACGCTTTCCTCTGATGTGGTGATGCCCAAAGTGGAATATAAATTTAATTAGCTCTATAACTACATCATACAAGGTTTCAAGACATTAATAGTTCAATACAACATATTCAGTTGGCTTATTTCACTTCTTACTACGTCACAGTGCAGTGAACAAGCGGGTACTCAAATAACCGCGAGGGACGGTGATTGCAATCAGAATACACCCAGATAACACGTCACATACACCCACTTTTAGAAGCGTGATTCCACACCCCTTCCTACTCTGTTGTATGAGACAACCTTTCAAAGGCAACCCAAATGCCGAACCGGTCCATCCGTAATGGGCAGGAGGTCCCCACGTGGAGCGTGACTGTGCTCACCGGCAGATTTACACCTCGCTACCCTCAACCCACTCCTATTTACGGTTGGGTAAGACTCGGCACCCAGGTTAACCAATTACATCGGTTTCCTGGTTCCCATAGGCCAGTATGCATCTGGTACTGTTCGATACTTGTCCAGCAGGGCCGCACACGGATGGTCCTCAACCGATGCCAACAGGGCTACGCACGTGAGACCTCTGCTCACTGCATCCTATCCCCCATGCTGGGTCTCAATTTCACAACTCCAGCCATTTTCTACCTCTTCTCATTCCGTGTGGTAAATACTATCTCGCGAGTAGCTTCCAACTACTCGACTTCTACCGAGATCCTAAACATTAGCATGGCATTCTCTACTCATCGAGTTTGTAAACTACCCAACCCTTTTATAGGATTTAAAAAGGCTATGCAAGTGGGGTTTCAATTACCCTAACTCTAATGCATACATTTCAACCCAGACATAAGTGATACAAATGAAAAACTTTATAAAAGGTACTTAAGTGCAAACCGGGGCTTGCCTGGTTGCGAGTCAGAGGAGAAGTTAGCGTATGGTGGGAGGATGTCCAAGGGCTCTGGTGCGTCCTCAACTTCCGTCACTATTATGAAATGTAACGAAATATATGTATAAGTATTAAGGGATTATGAGAAGTAACTTCTATTCATAGCTACTGCTATTTAGGATCCTTAATTGGCTTTGGGATTTTCACAGTAGAGACTAGACTCTCTAAGGATGATCTGAGCAAAATTTGGAGAAATGTCATTGCACATTGTGGTCTCCAAAATTCCCACAAGCACAAGGCTTCTCTTAATTTTGAGCCCAAATCAGGAGTTTTGACATAGCTAATGGTGGAAGATCTGATTAGGGTAAGTCTCCATGGTTCTAACAAAATTTGTTTCACCATTTGTGGAGCTACCAACAGAGAGATATGAATTTTTGAAGTTGGATAGAAGTTCTGAAAAAAGTTTCTGCTTAAATTTGACTTTCCAAATAAAGGCTGAACTTTATAAGGCAATTTAGCCTAGCAAATGAACTCCAATTAAGCTCAAATTTTTACTGGAGATCAGTTACTATGAAAAGGATTTGCTTCCCAAATTTGGGAATGTTTCATAAATAATTGCTCCTGTAATAAATCTCTAAATATTTATAAAAACAATTCTACAGAAATTCCTGGGCATGTTCATAGCAAGCAATTTGTTACTCTGTGAAGTACTCATGAGTATTCCAACAAAATTGGTCTCACCCTTTTTGGAGTTTTATACACAAAGTAATGGATTTTTCAAACATGAATAACCTTCTGTTGGAAATTTACACGGAGACTAAACAGGGGGGGGCACTGTCAGACGTTTCTTCAACCTCTCGACAGGCCCCCCCTCGCGCACGCCGGACCCGACAGTGGTGTGCCATGTTCTTGCCGTTTGTCCACCATTCTTCCTACGATTTCGTGCTACACCACCCTTGGATCACAGCCAAACAGCCGGGCAAGGTTTCGGGTTATGAAAACACCGGGAAACTCATCAGCGACGGTGAGGCGGCTCGGTGGCACGGCACCGGCAATGAACCGCACGTCCCAAGCCTCAACCGATGATCCAAGGGGCCGTACACCATCCCTGGAGCACGTAGAACATGATGCTACCCCTAGCCCGAGCTGGAAATGCCCGCAGATGGGCGCTCCACGGTGAACCGAGGTGTTTTTGGCCGGAGGCGACGGATTCTCGTCGCCCGGGGTGAAGAAGAGGTGATTCCCTTCGTGCTTTGGAATGGGAGGTCGCTAGGAGCTATAGTAGCTGTGTTTAAGACCGGAGACCCGATGATCCGACGTATGGGGAGAATTTCCCGGAGTTGTCTCGATTGATCCTCCACGTGCACCGTCGGAAATTTCCAAATTCCGGCTAACCGGCGGTGGTAAAGTACAAAAGAACATCGGTGTGAGAAACTAGACTCCATGACGCACCTCTGGGTGGTGTTCCTCGCGCTGGGGAGGTCGGAGTCGGCCGGAAGACGTGGAACAGCAAGGTGTGGCGTAGGCTCTGCTTCGCCGGAGGAAAACTTGTTGGCACCGATCGAAGAAGGCTGGGCACGAGCTGTGGAGGTGCGGACGGCGTCCAGTGAAGGTCGGCGCACTCTCTGATCAGCTCAGCTGGGCGCTAAAGTGGCCAGAGGCCGATCGACGAGGGGAGCCGAGGGAGCTGCGTGTGCTCTGTGTTTTCCCGGTTGCTTGCTTGAGCAAAAACTGTGGAGTCCGCGGGGCAACAGGGATAGGTGATAACAGGCACTCGCCTGCCGCTTGATCAACATGCGAGCGAACCGACGTCGGGAGCGGCGCGTGAAGCAGCTCGGTGGACGTCGGGCGGAGAGTTTTTCCGGGAGATGGCGCGCTGTGATCACCCGGGAAACAGGGAGAGAGGGAAAAAGTGAATTTGTGAGGCTGACTGTTGGGCCCCACCACTTAATTTTCTTAATCAATTTCCCCCCAGCTACTCACAATTGAATGCCTTACTTCACCCCAAAGTTAAGATTTGAATTTGCTGAATTCAAATGGTTTGAATTATGGGGTAGAGTTTGAATTGTGTTTCATCATTTGAATTTGAAATTGGAATTTGAATCCTCCTTTTTGCATTGCTCCAAAACATAGCAACCAAGTCCAAAGTTTCTGATTTTTGGCATGGCTGCTAATTAAAATGTAGAGATCACATTTGTGGAACCAAATTTGCAAATTGAGGAAATTGGGATTTGAAACTAAATTTGAAATTCAGATTAGAGGGCTCCCTCTTTTAATTCCCAATAAATTATTAAAACTCCTCCAAATAGGCCGAAATTTGGAAGGTTGAATATCTGGAATATGGAGATCCAAGTTATGCATTTAGATCTCCATGTTTGGAAGTTTTGGGAAGTTTGAATCCTCACTTCGAACTTACACCGCTATAATTCAAAGTTTTAATTCCCCTCATTTTTCCTAAGTGTACATGAGCTGAAAATTCTTGCTACCACTTTTTGGCGATTTTACACCTGCATTTTGGAAAATATACCAAAACATAGACGGTGTCGTATGTTTGGGAAGGCGATACTAATTGCCGCTGACATGGCTGCACATTGATCTGTGAAAATTGTGCATGGATGCTTCCCCGCTACTGCTGATAAAAAAAGTTCTAAAAAGTCAAACAAATGATTATATGGTCTCATTATATATCAATGCAGCCCTAAAAATAATAGTTTGCTTGTGGTGGTTTGTTCCAATGATCGGGGCAAAAGGCATCTCGAACTTGTTTGTTTGAAAAGTTGTGTCAAAACATACAACATCACCAAAGCAGGCATAATCCATGATAGATTGACCATCTACCCAAAAAATTAGCTATCTGACCATCATCTTTGTCTAGTACTATGGTCCAAAAGAAAGAAGGATCCTCTAACCATTTATTCTTCAAGTACTCTAACAAGGTTTGTGCATCATTAGACGGCAAATACTTTCTACGCTGACCACCAATCTGATTATTGCAATCAACCCGTGAGAAGGGTACATTGTTGGCTCCACCATACCAATTTTTGAAAAAATCATATACTTGGGCTGGCCTCATTCTCGCTTCTCGTATTTGATTGATTAGTACTTTATCTGCCTCTATAACACATCGCTAGCGCGCCCCAAGACGTCAGTCGTTGGGACCGTAACTTGTGCACTTTATTCGGGCTAGCAAGGCAATGATTATGCTTAAGTATGACCTTCTGAATTGTCCAAATTTCCTTTCAATAAACACTAAACTGAACACAAGCTTTGTAATCTGTCCTGGTAATAGAATTTTCTTTTACAGTGTCGTGAACTGAGTGTGAGCCTCGTATTCCCTCATTACTACAAACTAGACGCTTCATATATATTATTTTATCCGCTCTTTGTTTTGTGATGCTTTTTCCAATGTTAAAACCAATCTGTCTAGCATAGGAGTTATACATATCATATGCATCAATCTCCGTCTCAATGTTCATGCCTACTTCAGGAATAACGACTGTTTGACAGTGTGCATCATCCTTCTACAATGTAATATGTACAATTTAAAAATATTGTAGAATATGAGAGAAAATACAATAAATTTGTACAAGTTATGTACCTTATTTTGTAATGACCTTGGAGATGACTGTGATGATGGAGGGGCTGCCATGCTGACATAATCAGGGTTCGATGATGCATGTGTGACCGTATTTACGTCAGATGCACCCTATTAAATATATTGATTATGAACAAGATTGATTAACAATTTTTATGCATGGCTAAAGTGTGTGAATTAGCTGCTGAATTTTTTCAGAGTCCATAGGCAAGTTTGACAACAAGGCTGGCGCTTCAGTGATTGGTGGATCACGTCCTGCCATCGGTGACATCAGCAGAGGATACAAAGCTTGAGATCCTCCGTCGATGACCACAGTTGCAGAGCCATCGAGACGATCTGCAATATCAATCAGGGGCGCCAGATTGATTTATTGTTGAACAAGGCTGACATCAGGGTGATTATGGAGAGATTATCACGTGCAAGCAAACATCGAAGTCGAAATCAGGCCTTTGGCGATGAGACGGTGAGCGATCGGCAGAGACGGCACGTGACCCAACCTCCTCCCACGTGAATCTGCTCCTGCACGCAGAACATTTTCTGCCTTTGATATCGAGCCGAAACGGCTGAGGGTTCGAGCCGGCGCAGCACAGAAACTTTTTCTGCCTCTGCGATCGAGCCTGAGCCGCACGTCGCGCGTGAGCCGGAAACAGTGGTGGGATCGAGCCGGCGCAGGAAGCTTTGAGATTCATGCTGTATTCTACGTGGAAGTCATCGCTTGGGGTTGTACCACGGGGCATGTGGATCCGGTATACAGAAAATTTGGTTTCCTCTAATAGGTCCGATAGTAATGGTGAGAAGAGACAAGGGACTGCATATATATTCTTACTAGCTAGCGGTTCAGATCTTACTGTGTTACCCCTTAAAAAGCATGCATATACCATATTAAAATTTCAATAAAAATAAAGATTGATAGTTAAACAGTTGCAGTCCACACTGCGGCCTCTCTTTTTTTCATGTTATAGCTTGTACATATTTTTTATATATCTCAAATTCTACAAGATTGTTGACAATGATATCAAGTATGTATTCATTCTTATTATTTTTTCGTATTTACTTTGATAGTTTTTTTATAGATACCACTGTACCATCTGATATTTTCCGAGTGATTGAGCTGCACCGGTGCTCTGACGAGCCAAGAGATGGGGTCGAGGCAGGAATGCAGTACAACCACGTCGCCTACGTATGTGTCCTGCATGCGCCTCTCCGCTCTTAAACAAAGCCCACGCACAGCTGGAAATTTTTATTTTAACATGACTTTTAAATCATTTATTATTAATAGTCTGCAAAAATTCTTTTTTTTACCTAAATAGCCATCTTGTCATCCACGTGGACAAGTAGTCGTTCACGCCGTGGAATATTTGTCCACGTAGACAACAAATCGTTCACGCCATGGACTATTGGATTAAATCGTCCACGGCGTGGACGACTGGCCGTCACGTTTGCTCAACGGTACGGGCCGTTGGACCGACGTGGCCTGGACGACAGGCATATATATGCCGCAGCACCGCAGAGGTCGCTCATCCGAGAGAAGAGTGGGAAGAGAGGGAGAAGGGAGGAAGAGGAAGAGAAGAGAAGAAAGAAGGGAAGAGAAAAGAGGAAGAGGACGAAAAAAAGGAAGAGGTGTATTTTTCATAGTTTTTGTTTTAGTTTAAACTTCTGAATTTGTAGTTAGGATATACAATTAATTAAGTTATGTTTAGTTATAATAGTTTGAGGTTGGATTAGGAGAATTAGGTTAGATTTAAAAAATTAGGTTAGATTATGAAAAAATTAGTTTAGATTAGAATAAATTAGAATAGTTTTGGTTAGATTATTAATAACTAGGTTAGATTTTAATAAAGAAGAAAAATACTTTAGGTTAGAATAAATTGGAAAATTTTAGGTTAGATTAGAAAAAATTGCATTTAGATTGGAATGAAAAAGAAAAATTTAAGTTAGATTATTAAAAATTGGTTAGATTAGACTATATTTAAAAATTAGTTTAGGTTAGAATGAATTAGAAAAACTTAGATTAGATTAGAAAAAATTAGTATATATTATAATAATTTAGAAAAAATTAGGTTACATTAGAAATAAATAGAAAAAAGTTACATTAGAAAAAATTAGGTTAGAATAGAGAAATCAAATATAAAGTAAACCTAATGTAATCTAATCTAATTTAGGTTATATTAGAATTAAATTCTTTATATTAGATTAGATTTAGTTTTACGTAATTTTTAGGTTAGATTTAATTGGTTATGTTATATTAGATTTAGATTTAGTTTAGTTTTATATGGTTTTAGGTTATATTTAATTGCTTTACTTATATTTGCGTACATAGATCATTTTGTATTTTAGTTATTTTCCTTAATTGTTTAATAGTTTCATTTTTTGTATTTATATTTCTGAAATTTAATTTCTGTTTTTATTTGTGTATTTACAATTTTGTATTTATTAATTGTATTTATATTTCCATATTTATATTTGTACATTTAATTTATATATTTATTTTCTGTATTTAATTTATGTAGAATATCCATATTTATATTTTGAATTATGTATTTAAGTTAACATAGATTTATTTTGGAGACATAGTTGTCATGATAATCTTTACATTTATTTCTTAGCGGATAAAATTGATTTTGAGATATTTTGTGAAGATGGAGAAATTAATTACAGTCCAACCAGGATAGATTTATTAGGATTCCCTTTTACAAATCGAGGAATACCAAGTCCAACGGAGAGGATATTTATGTGTGTTTATAGATGGTTGTTGAAAGTGTTTAGATTAAGTGATGATGAATATGAATTGAAGATACACGGAGTTGTCAGCCGTGCAAGGGAGGGATTTTTTTGGGAACTACTGCCACTAAATGGAATACGTGTTTGGCGAACTTACATAACAAAGACTCTAGAATATGGGTGGTCTTTGATGCTTCTCATTAGGGTACAAGCATAGCAGCTAGTTGATCAGACACAGGTGGAAGTTGATGATGAAGGAAATGATGCTGATGATGCTGCTGCAGATACTGAAGATGAAAATGAAGATGGCGCGACACATACTGTTGTTAGTGAGGCAACGGGTCAAGCAGATGAAGGAGAGCATTGTAACACCCTCAATTTCATATCCACGCATGCATGCATATTTCATATAAAGAAATAATTTAAAAGAAGTAGAAACTGAGAAAGAATCGGAAATATAGCCGAAAGGAGCCAATTCCAGTTCGTCGAGGAGCACTGTCGACACTTCCCGCGGCCTGCTGGCCACGTGGCGTTTTCGGAGCTCATCCCTGCGGAAGGGGTGAGGTCCGGCATTGCCATACATGTGGCAGCCTCGGGGCTAGCCTCTGTGGAAGGGGCGAGGTGCGACTCGCTGAACACGTTTTGCCTCCGGGGCTTGTCTCTGCGGAGAAGCGAGGTCCAGCCTTGCAGGACACGTGTCCCCACTGGAGCTAGTCGCTGCGGAAAAGCAAGGCCCAACCCCGCGGGACACGTGTCGCTCTCGGAGCTCACCTCCGAGGGGTCCGCCCCATGGGACACGTGTCACCCTCGGAGCTCGTCTCCGAGAGGTCCGACACTGTTGGACACGTGTCATCCTCGGAGCTCACCTCCGAGGAGAAGGGAGGTCCGACACTACGGGACACGTGTCATCCTCGGAGCACACCTCCGAAGGTAAGGGAGGTCCGACACCAATGGACATGTGTCGACCTCGGAGCTCGTCTCTGAGGAGAAAGGAAGTCTGGTGCTACTGGACACGTGGCACTCTCGGAGCTCGCCTCTGAGAGAACCGGTCTGCTAGACATGTGTCGACCTCGGAGCCTGTCTGTGAGGAGAAAGGAAGTCCGGCGCTGCTGGACACGTGGCACACTCAGAGCTCACCTCCGAAGAGAGGGGAGATCCGGCACTAACACGTGGCGTACGCGGAGCTCGCCTCTGAGGGAGAGGGGAGGTCCCGCCCGCCAAGAAACGTGGTGCACGTGGAGCTCACCTCTGAGGAGAGGGGAGGTCTCGCCCACCTTACACGCGGCACAACCGGAGCCCACCTCTGCGGCGAAGGGAAGCCCGGCCCCCGCTAGACACGTGGAGCCTCCCGAGATTATCCCTGCCGAAGGACGAGATCCTTAAGCGGTTTTCCCCTGTACGCGAGTACCCGGTACTGAGGAAACCGACATGAATTCTTCCACATTGAATACTGCAACCAAATCAATTGAAGATAAGTTGTTAAGATCCAAAAACAAATTTAATAGGACTCTTATTTGAAATCCAATCGGAGTAGGACTCTTCTTTATCCCCTTATAAATAGAACCCGAAACACATCTTGGCCGTAACACCTTCTCAAGTCAACAACTTAGAGGTCCTATCCCCCAACTCGCCGAGTTAACCCCCTACATAGTTGTTCAGCCACCGGTGAGACCGCTGACGAGCCCCGTCACGTTCTCCGTCGCCGGAAGAGAGCTGAAGAACTATCTTGCTGCCATTGCTAGGAGGAAGGCCGAGGTAGGTCTTTGTTACCACCTTATGACATCATCGTGGTTTTCTTCCCATCTGTTTCTTCAAACAGAAGCCTTTTCGTGTGGACAGATCACGTGTTGATAGGTTTTTAATGGTGGAATTGATCTAGATCTTGAGTCAAGATCATCACCACGTCCACACTTGATCCTTACACCCTTGTTCATCGTAAAACCCATGCAAAGTCATTAAAACATGCAAGAACACGTACAAACTGAATTAATGAAACTGCACCATAGGATTAGCATGCACCTACACCATTACATCTTAAGTGAAAATTGTGCATAATGATTGATTTATGTGAATCTTTTATGTGCGTGATCGTGAGTAGAAGAACAAGCTTATGGAGCTACCTACGAAGGACTACAGCACCAGAACATCGAGACACGTGAGCAACCAGAGCCACAGGATCAAGGCAAGTGTCCCTTGACCATATTGATCCCATGTTTTGGAAACTGTTTTGTTTGCAAAAACATGTATATTTGAGTCAACTTGATGGGAAACCCTTTTATAGGAGTTTACTAGCTTTGTTAACCACCCTTGTCGCCGGGGAAGTTTATGAGTCAGGTATGGTCGTTTTTGCTTTTTGCTTCGCTTAGCTTACGGGTTATGGGGAGCGAGATAGAACGTGTCTAGCTACTGCACTAATCGGGGGAGATCTAGGCAAGCTTGGTTTGAGGATATGGTAGAATGAGATGGTGGTTTACTTGCCGTAGATCTAAGGACCGGTTCATGCCAGCACATGCCAGGAAAACAGTGCCACCACAAGGCCAAGTATGGGTGCGGCTTAGATGACTAATTAGGTAAGTTGCTGGATTGTTATGGACCGTGGAAGGCACGCGAAATGGGAGTTGAGAGAGGACTGCCCTGGGAACTGCATGGCACAAGAGGGGGCCATAGGTGGGAGAATGGTGATTCGAGCCTGCTGGTGAAACCTTAGTGAGTCCATACATCTAGTAACCCCTTTGTAAAGGCTATTTTGTGATCTCTTGGCCATACACCGACGGTTGTGTACTGGTATAATGGAGGTTCTGCAGTCGCCGACGGGTGACGAAATCACAAACTTGTTGGTAAAGTGGTGCCACCTCTGCAGAGTGTAAAACTATCATGATAGTCGTGCTTCCGGTCACAAGCACCTGGCCAACTTCCATTATTAGAGGGAAGGTTTGGGATGCATGTTTATTGGTTTGGTTATGATATGGTCTTTGGGATTGGTTTTTGGGACTGTTGAGTCATAACAATGAGTTTGGTTTCGGAAGATATGAATATGAGATGAATATGAGATGGTGGTATGAATATGAGATGGTTATGGATATCATTAATATGAGATGGTTATGGATATCATGAGCATGAGATGAAAGTTGAGAAAGATTTATGGTTGGTTGAGACATGAAAGGTGGTGAATCATAAAGGAGGTATGTTGATGTTTTAATTGGATATATGTTGGGATTAAATTCACTTAAAGTTAGTTGCTGTTTTTACCATGTTTGAGAAATAAACTTTGCTTTCTGCAATGAGCCTTTTTAATCCTACCTTGTTGTAAGCTACATATCATATTTTCCCGCACTTGCTGAGTACGTCATGTACTCAAACTTGCATTATTACTTCATCATCAGCAACAGGAGAAGTGTACTTCGAAGATCATGTGGAGTATTAGGCGTGCGAACTACCGTCAACTTGCCTGTGGAGTTGGAGATGGAGCCACTGCCGTGTTTAGTTTGCTTCTGCTATCGTTTAGAGACTTCCGCTGCTAGAATAAGTTAGAGACTTCCGCTGCAAGAATAAGTTAGAGATTGATGTAATAAAGTACTTAAACCCTATTATTCATGGTTATATTCTGAATTCAGTTTGTAGATTACATGTGTATGTGTGATGAACATCCTGGGCACACATATGCATCAGCTGGGTTCCGTTTTCACGAGACCGAGCGTCGCAAGCATATTGAACACTTAGTTCAACATATGCTTAAGAAAGATGCATAGTATAGTAATGTTCCTGAATATGATTCATCTAACGATGAAGATCAACCTCCAATCCCTAACGATTGGAGTAATCAAATTTCGAAAACTTAAGAGTTACTAAAGGGTATCCTTTACCATTGGATTACCATAACAATGCAGTAACAGTTGGATCTCTTTTCAAAGATAAAGAAGCATTGAAATATATTGTTAAATATTGGTCCCTTGCAGTGAACAGATCATTAAGGTTTCCCAATTAACTAAATTTTTTTATGATGTCGTATGTTTATAAACAACTTGTCCATTTCACGTTCACGGATATGCAGAGAAGTAAAGTACCCTTTGAAAGTGTTCTATTGTGATTTATCATACATGTGAGTTGCAACATCTTGAGAATATGCAATACCGCCCTAACATCATAGTTTATTGCAAATCGCATTTATGCTCATGTGGGTTATAATATTTCGTTTGAGCCAAAATCAATCATCAACACACTTGAGCAAGATTTTAAGTATACCATAAGTTATTCTAAAGCTTGGAAATCGAAACGGAAAGTTATTGAGCCTAGATTTGGTACTTATGAAGCATCTTATGATAATCTTCCAAAGTCCAAAGTTATTGCATACCATCAAAAGTCGGAATGTTGGCACGAATGTCGACACCGTGGATGCTCCAAACCCTAGGCTTCTTGGAAAGCTGATTTTTCACCGTGCATTCTTTTCATTTGGTTAATGCATAAATGTATTTCGACATTGTAGGCTCATTCTTTGTATGGATAGTACATTCCTAACTAGAAAGTACAAAGGTCAAATTCTTACGGCCATTGGAGTTGATGGCGACAATCAAATTGTGCATGTGGCTTTTGCTTTTGTTGATAGTGAAAATCCTGACAATTGGTATTGGTTTCTCTATCAGGTTAGAGTTTATGTAGTGCAAGTCCGAGAAAATTTATGTGTCATACATGACCGTCATGCTGGTTTGCTGAAGGGAGTAGCGGATATCAAATACGGTTGCGCTGAGACTGGTCTCGCACCAGTTTGGCCAGATATAGAATAAAGGTGGTTCATGAGGCACTTGGGTGCAAATTTTTACAATCACTTAAAGAACAAACAGCTTATGAACATGTTCAAGCGTTTGTGTAGTTAGAATGAAGAGAAAAAGTTTAATACTTTGTGGTGTCGTCTTGATGAGTTGACAAGAAAACAAATTCAGGAGGTACTTGGACGGGATAATAATGAAGATAATTGTGTACCTCTTTGTAGTCTTCCGTTAACCAACCATACAATTTCTCAGAGGGCAGGATCATCTATCTGACACTTCTCGCATTGGATTCATAATGCACCGAAACAGAAATGGTCGTTATATGACACACAGGGTGCTAGGTATGGAATTATGACAACTAATTAAGCTGAGGTATGACATTGTGATTAGTAATTTTGATATTTTTTAAACTTATTAATACTAAAAATTAATACTATTTCACTATAGGTGTACAACTTTGTCCTACGTGGGTCAAGAGTTTCACCACGGGTTGGTATTGTTGAAGGAATTTTGAATGGAGCGATGAAGTACTTTCATGATCGTTTTGCAAAAGCATATCTACTTATGGCTGATTCTAATTTAGTTTTCTCAAAATTTATTTGTGACTACATAGATGAGAAGATTAAGAAGGCTCATTTACATAGTGTGAAATAAACGGGGACTTTGCAGAACAGGTTTGAGATCACATGCAGGGACAGAGGCAGGCATTCTGGCACACATGAAAGGACGATGTACGAGTGCGTTTTTCGTGAGAACTAGTCCATATGTACTTGCATGAAGCCAAAGCTCTTCCCTAGGCCTTGTTCTCATGTCATTGCTGTATGCATCCGGAGCAAATTATCTCCAATCATATATGTCTCACAATACTTCTTGAATGAGGCTTTGAAGATGACCTGGCTTGCTGAGATATTTGGGTATCACATATTTGGTACATTCACGAAGGATCCAGGACCTGAATTTGAAAGAGGTCCTGATTATTTGAGGTTGAAGCAAAGTCATGGTTGGCGTAAAACCAAACGTATAAGAAATGATATGAACGAGTCCTCATTGTCAGTACTAGTGAGATGTATCAACTGCAACGAATTTGGCCATAGTTACAAGAATTGTATTCAGGGTAATGGTACGGGAGCAGCTGAAGCGAGACCTTTAGAGAATCTGCTTGACGGGAGACGTCCTCATGGTCGTCGCTCATGGAGGGATGAACAATGATATGTTCTTTGAGTCCATTTCACTTTCTGTAATCTTCGAACTTATCTACGTCATGTATCATAGTTGCTGTAATGAACCCTTTGCTATGTTAAAATGTTAGCTATGTTATCAGGTTTCTTTGTAACTTAATATTTTGTCGTTTGCTTTGTGAGGAAGTGTTGTAGTCTACATTTTAATGACTACAGAGTTACTATATTGTATTTCTGCCGTTACGGCTGTAGGTGCTTGTGGCACTCCAGAGCTACTGGACGCTCAGTTCAACTTTCGACACCGCTCGTACTTGAGCAGTGTTCAACATGCCGAACTTGACACGTTGCGATTGAGACTGCCGAAGAAGCTGTTACACCTGGATGATTGATGGGTTACACGGTACGTATGTTCTTAAAATATATAATTGAAATAATGTTATATGATTTCCGTATTACTTATAATTTTATGATACAGTTTAAGTGTAGCGGGGCTTCTACCACTGTGTAGGATGTTGAAGCCGCATACAATCAAACGGTCTAAAGAGAAGTCGATGTGGCTGACCTATGACTGTTTCCTTGATCGACAGATGGAGACCAGACACATACTTTCCACATGATATATGGGGAGATGTGACGCTTCAGGACGTGTCCTACCTCCACGGTGTTCCTATGCCAGCCATGCAGTTTGTAGGCCTGACTTCACGGATTACTGGCATGAGGATTTATTTAGTCATTTCTTGAGCGTCGTTCCTCACCCCAGGTACACTCAAAGGAATGGTCCAATAAGACCGATTCCATTGAAACAGGATCATGGTCCACCAAAGAGTTGGTTGCAGCAGTACGAGGTTGAAATAGGATCACGGTCCACCGAAAAGTTTCATAGAATTATAGTTACAGTATTCATTTTTAATAGTAATTGTTCTATATTATATTATTTGTTGTTCGTTACAGCCCAAGAACATCCACCACAATGCGGACGGTTACTCGATCTCGAGACACTTGGAGGCGTACCTGTTGTGGCTTTTCGGATGGATAATGTTCACAGGTTCACATGGGGACTCCTGCGACAACCATCTGATCTACTTTGCTAGGGGCATAGCGGACACTCCACCGGATGTACTACCGCAATATAGTTAGGTTTCAGCTGTGCTTGCGGCTACGTATCGAGGTCTCTGTATGACTTGCACAAAGATAATTTACTAACAATAAAATGTTCATTCATATGTTAATTTCACATCTCTTAATCATCTAACTTCTAATATTTCCATTGTATTAAGATCGCGGTAGATGAATTTTGACTGGTTGTCCTTTCTTCCTGATTTTATGGGCGTACGAGCGATTCACGATAGGTCGGGCGGTAGTCGACATAACCACGTATGGCGACACCTTGTACGGGGACACTGACGAGGACAGACCGACAATGGGCACGTTGTGGACTGGACGCAGGGTAATTGAAATTCTTTTTCATATATGTTTGACCATATGCAGGGTAATTCAAAATGTATTTGCTTAATTGTAAGGCTTTGTTTTGCAGCGTACATGAGGTGACGATACAGTGCATAGGGGGTACATGGAGTACACGATGTCGTTCGATCGCCTATAGCCCAACAGCGATATCGTTTGGACTCCGTACTCATACGAGGCTGTGGAGCACCGCGCGCCCACCGAGTTGTTGTCGTATTACACGAGAGATGTGGACTTTTGGTGGACACAGAAGGCCCTCGTGTATGACATTTTCGTGGAGGAGTACTCACCTCATCGGGTGATACGGCAATTCGGACGGCAGCAGGTCTTTCTAGTCCCAAGGGGCCTCGCGGTTCTGCCTTCTGCACACACGTAAGTTGGTTTGTACATTTCAATATCTATCGTATATTAACTTTAAATTGCTCTACAGCGTTGTATGTTGCACGCAGGCACACATGCAAGGATATCTCTGCAGCCTTGTTCTCGCCTCGTATGGAAACGTGGGTACAACAGTGGGCAGATGCAGCTTTGGACATCATCGCGGATGCATTTCCGTTCACTGTCGAGTCGTACGCGAAGTACCTGCAATGGTATGTGACTCGTACATGTACCAGGATCACATATGCACCAGCAGAGCCGGAGGTACATGTCGCGTCGTAACACCTTCGTTGCGGTAAGTTTGCTCTTTTTTCTTTATTTGAATTATGTAGGTTTTGTTATAACACATATAATTTAAATTTTCATTGTTTACAGGTTGAGATGCTACGCAATGCACAAATTGATGCTAGGGCAATGGTCCAAAAGACTGAACTAGGATTGCATGTCAACCCACACGAGATGACATCTGCATGGATTAAGATGGACAGATACATTACGAACGCCTTGAAGAACATGGCTCTGTCGTGCATGAAGTCTTGTCATCAGGACTCCTCCGTGCAACAGCTGAGGTTCACTCCAGCGACGACAGTTCCACCGCCGGCGTCGGTTGAGCCAGCAAGTAAGATATTCTAAGAACTTTTACTTTTCGTAAAATGTTGAAGGTACTAATGTAAACTATTATCTGTACAGTGCCATCCACATCATCCATTCGTCCTACGCGTCCGATTGATATTGTTGGGACATCCAACTGGTACAGTGGTGTCAGGTTTCTTTCAAAACAACGTTTTTAAAGATTATTGTTTATTTATAAATATAATAACCAAAAAAATTTATAGGTTTGGACAAACTTATGTTGCGCATCAGGATTTGGGAGGCTCCTTCGATTGGGAAGCCTATGTCATGGATACTATAGCAGACACACTTCCTCACAGACAAGGAGATCTAGGACCGACATAGCCGACACAGCTGACGTAGGATGCAACGCCGAAACCAGTAGCTCGGCCCAGGAACCCGCCGGACCATTATCATATGATGTTGACCGCGTTCGAGCAGCGCAGAGGGCTCCTAGGGGACGAAGCAAGCGTGCAGGTGCTGATGTTGTGCCTTTTGTAGTGTATCATGTGTATGTTGTTTCACTTTATGTATGATACTTTGGATGTTATTTTATTTTTATGTCTCTTAGTTGTTGAAAGTAATACTTTCTGTGCCATTCCCTTTTCAGTATGTTTCTGCTAAATAATGTGGTCTTTCCCAATGACAATATCATTGGTCTGTAGCCTTGCACCAATGTATGGTAAGCCATAGTCATCAAGACTGTCAACACGTCCCCTTTTACTTTCCATTTTTTCAAAGTTTATCTTTTCCTTGAATCTTAGTCTTTCGACTCCATCTTTGTTTTCTACTTTTGCCTTATAGCTGCTGAGATGCTCCGATATCATTATAGCTAATGAGAAAGAGTATCAACTGTGATGAGTGTAATTGTTGTAGAGTATCCAATAGCTTCCTATTCTTCAACAGCAATGAACCCAATTACTTCTTGTTGCATTCGTTCCTAGAATGAGTATTACCGTTCAGAAAGATTTTATCCATTCTTGTAACCTCGTCGTTATGAATTTGATCCAGCTTACTCATTCCAAAAGAAATGAAGTTGTCAATCAAATGTTGAACCACCTTAGAGATAACAAAAGCATGTCATGGAATTATGTTTAAGACAAAAATAATTAATTAGGGGTATCATGCGTTCCCAGCTTTAACCGCATAAGCAACTTGTTGCAAGGTTTTGCTCAAGTATGACATCATCTAAAGAGGATTTGTTCTCCTTAGAGTAGCAACAATTCCTGTGCATCATTTTTTTGGGTAGGGATGACACCAGGAACTATCGTTTCTACTCGTACGCTTGGTCCATGGACCACACAACATTGATCTATAAAAGGGTCACCCCATACACCCCATATCTCATTCAAGTTAGTACTCCAACAATGGTGAGCAGAGGTCGTGGCAGGAGAGGAGGGGGAAACATTAGAGCGGTGCCTGAGAACTACTTGGTGGGTGGTCCTGCGTGGTATGAACCACCACTCGACGAGTTCCCGCTTCTAAGCAAGAGTGATGTTGGTGTGTTCGATCCTCTTCGTCCATATGATAGTACCAAAGAAGAGTGGCCTAAGTGCCGCTGTGGCATTGATTACATTGTGCAAATGATGGAAGGAAGAGGGGGCAGCGGTCATCAATTCTTTCGTTGCCCCAACGGTGGATTAAGTTGAAATCATTTATTATTTATGAGATGACATATTTTCATATTTTGACTTATATTTCTGTTTGTCTAGTGCTACTTCGATGATGATAACTACGGATACACACTGTGGGTTGATCCACCACCTATCAAGCCAACTGAAGATTATATAAAATATTTACAAGATCAAAACCGAGAAATGGTGGGCGGAGTAGCTGAAATTGAGTCACAACTATTCGACTACATTGGTACTAGTACCGTGTGCAACAACATGTCTTGCGAATGTCCTCACCACAAGCCAAAATGTATTAGTTAGAAACTACCTTTGATTATTGTTTTCAATGTATGTTTGCAATGTATTCTTCTAATGTATCCTCGCAATGTATGTTCTTCTACCTTCAATTTCAATAAAAATTTTATTTTCAACATATGGCTGCCAGTGCCTCTGATTCTAATCTCAGACCTATGGCATCGGACAACAATGGAGTGCAAAAATCTCACAACATGGATGAAGCAAACTGCAAGTCTCCTATAGATGTTGATGAAGGGCAGTCTTCTGTGATGTGGACATCAGAGGAAAATCAACCCTTGATGGTGATACTAAAGGAAAGTTTTCTTCAAAATAACACTTACAAGCGCCCTCTGAGATGAGTGTGGAAAGACTAGACAAGTTCTGCAAGGAAGCATCAAGATCCTTTGTGGAACGACTCGTCCACCTAATGGACGAGTCGTCCACCTATTGGACGACTACATGTTTTGATCGTCTACATAAGAGCGACCACACACCTTCACCACAATCGCACATCACAAACTCACCTCCCACCACAATCACACCCGTTCCATACATCGTCTTACCATGGACTCACATTTCTCCCCACTAAACAACAATGAAAGAGTCGACATCCTAGAGGTATTACAACCGTCAGTATGTCTATGGGACATTGGTTGTCGGTTTGTAAGAGATCGTAGGTTGGGGGACTTCTATATGGTTTGAGACTGTGGATGTGCAAAAAATATGAATATGATCCCCATCATAGGATCATGCCATTTTTTTACAAACGGTACACATCAGGTAACATACATACTTCAGGATTCTCTATCATTTTCACGTTCATATTTGAATTAGAATGTTGCTAACGACACATCTTGAATCATGCAGTCCCCACCGCCTCTTTGCATGTTCAGACAGTACATCAACCACGAACAATCAGTACAAGACGTCGAGTACGTATACGGGATGCATAGATCTGCATGGAGGGACTTCCTCTACGAGTTGGAGTCTGACAATCTGGTTGAGCAAGAGAGGAGGGAGAGAGCTGAACAGGAGGAGCATCGTCACAAGCGTCAGGAAGAGTTTTGACGAGTGGAGAAAGAGTATTGTCGGTACCCTCAAGACCGGGTACCCCGCGTGTAAGAGCAAAAGAAGACAGGGACCCAGCCTGCAGGCTGGGCCCAACCGCCAGCTAGGGAGAACCCATGAGAAGGCGCGTGCTCTAGGCCTCGGGCCCGACCACTCGCTAAGGAGTGCTCCGAGGCTGCCATGTGTCTTCAGGCTCTGAGCCTTTCCACCGGCCGAGGATGGCTCCGTAGCCGCCACATGTCCAATGGTGCTGGGCCCAACCTCCCGCCAGGGAGGGCTTTGGTGCTGCCACGTGTCCGTAACCCCCGAGCCACGCCTCCCGCCAAGGATAGCTCCGGAGGTGTCGCGTGTACTACAGCTCCGAGCCCGACCTCCAGCATGGGAGGGCTCCGGTGCTGCCACGTGGGCAACAACTCTAGGCGTACCTTCCCGCCAAGGAGAGATCTGGAGGTGCCACGTGTCCTACGGCTCTGGGCCCGATCTCCAGCATGGGAGGGCTCCGGTGCTGCCACGCGCCCAGCGACTACGGACCCCTCGCTACTCCGCAAGACTGCTACGGTGACGACGCGTGTCCTGGGGGCCAGCCACCTGGACTCCGCGCCGACAAGCAACGAGCAAGTAGCCAAGGAGTAAAGAGGAAAGCGCGCTGTTAGGCCATGCATTCAAGGCTCACGCCTTCCCCAGAAGCATTGTGCACGGCGCACGCCCCCGTCCTCCGCCTGTTCACCATTACGGTGACAAGACAGGGCAGTGAGGCGTGACGGAGGAACAGTGCCACATAGCGGCACTATTCCGCTCAGCAGAGCGAGAGGACGCAGCGACAAGACGTGGACTTCATCATCACCGGCTACCCGGTCAGAGGCGCCCGGCGTGTTAGGAGGCGCGCCTTAACTCCTCCGAAAGCGATGTTGCATATAGCTGTAAAAGCCCTAGCTCACGTATAGGGTACAGACCGCTCCAGGGCCACCTGTTGGGCCCGGGCCACATTGTAACTGCCCCGGCCTTGGGCTATAAAAGGACCGGGGCAGCCTCAGGGCAAAGGTTTTGCAAGTCGGCTACTTTACACACTCATACGCGCAAGCAATACAACAGTCACACCGTGGACGTAGGGTATTACGCTCCGGCGACCCGAACCACGTAAATCCTTGTGTTCATCTCGCCACCGAGCTCCGACGCTCGAAACCACTAGCCCCTCCTAAAAAGGAACCTCAGTGTGCTGCTCTAGGGCAGACCGGGGGAAGTGTCACAGTGAACACTTCGACATTTGGCACGCCAGGTAGGAGGCTTCTGGTTTCTGAAGTTGTTCATGATGCCCTCGATGGTGAACATCCATTCTCTTGGAGGATCTTCCTGCCCCTCGCGCCGCCAGCAGCAGGGGAGCAGGAAGCCTCATCCCGTTCCAGAGCGGGAACAACTGCACCGGCGCCAGTCCCTACGGCGATGGTGCCCGTTGCCACCCAGCAGCCTTCAGTTGCGACGGCATCGCAAGTGCTGACCAAAGCCAGCCCGGAGAGTGCGCTGCTAGCAGCATGCGCGCTCCTCCACAACCCCCCGAGCGCGGGAGCTTCTCCTTCCGCTGCAGAGCAGTGGCGCAACGACGTCGACCACCTGGTCGTCGCTGCGCTCAACTCGCCTTGCCACCGGAGACAGCGACTAGAGACGGTACAGCTTCCGTCCCGTACCCTAACAAGGGATTACAGGACGGCAGCAACCCACTCCACGGCGATGTCTAGGCTCTCCACCGCAGATCTCAGAGACGAGCTGGACCGCCGCCACCATCAGAAGGAAGATGGTCACGTCACCATCGAGCGACAGCACGAGCGGCATCGCAACCTCGAGGAGGAGTATGGTACCCCGAGTGCCATGCGCTCCATCTACGTGGGTCAGAACCCTGTCTCCCCAGGCAAAGTGGGAGGCTGCATGGTCTGGCCCTGCACCTCTGTATGGTGTTGTGGCCACACAAATTTCGGCCGCACTTGCCGGAGAAGTTCGATGGGACAGTCAACCCCATCGAGTTCCTGCAGATCTACTCCACGGCCATCCTAGCTGCAGGAGGGGATGAGGACATCATGGCCAACTACTTCCCTGTGGCCTTGAGCGGTCAGCCCAATCATGGCTCATGAACTTGCCCCAGGAGTCTATAACCTCCTGGGAAGGGTTGTGCCATCAGTTCACGACCAACTTCGGGAGTTCCTACACCCGGCCAGGCATGGAGGCCGACCTCCACTCCCTGCAACAGCAACCGGGAGAATCGCTGCGCTCCTTCATCCAGCGTTTCTCTCAGGTCAGGAACACCATCCCTCGCATCTCCAACGCCTTCGTCGTTGTTGCCTTTCGACAGGGCATCTGCGACAAGAAGATGCTCCAGAAGCTGTCCACGCACAACGTGCAGGACGTCTCCGAGCTCTTCAGCTTGGCGGACAAGTGTACCAGAGCCGCGGGGGGCTGCAACTGGCACACACCGCCTGGCAAGGGGAGTGAGTCCACCAGAGAGGGCTCTGGCGGCAATAAGAAGAAGACCAGCGGCAAGGACAAGCCGCTGGCCGGAGCCCATACTGCAGCAGCAGTAGCAGCTGCAGGGCGCCGGGGGACGCACACCGACAATCGCCCGCTACAGCCGTCCGACGGCGACGATTGAAAACAGGGGTGCCCGGTCCACAACACCAAACGGCACAGCGCCAGCGAGTGCCGGGAGATCAAGAAGCTAGCAGAGCGCTTTTGGGGAGCTCCAACAGCAGCGCCAAGATGGCGCACCCTTCCGCCAGCGGGAGGGCAAGCAAAAGGCTTACCCGAAGGTCAGCAAGGATCAGGAGATGGAGTTCCAAGACGCCAAGGGGGCATTGAAGGTCATCTACGACCAAGAAGAGGGCTCCGACTCCGATGGCAGCCCGGGCGAGCGTCGAAAGACGCTCCATGTGATGTACAGAGGATCATGGGACATCACGTCCCGACGAGACGTCAAGACCCTCTGACGGGAGGTCATGGCAGTAGCACCCTCCGCCATGCCGGCTCCCTACCGCAAGTGGATGGAGACGGAGATCACTTTCACCACCTCCGACTGCCCAAAGAACATGGCGGGAACCTGGCAGCTGCCGCTCATCGTCTCCCCGACCATAGCCAATGTGAAGCTCTACCACGTGCTGGTCGATGGAGGAGCAGTCCTGAACCTCATCAGTCTTGCAGCCTTCCAGAAGCTGCAGATTCTGATGGGAAAGCCTTCCGTGCGAGTGATGACGGACGGGTGTATGAAACTGTATTGGGACCGGGTTCGATGTGCAGCCAGACCTGATGATTGTGTGTAACTTATGCAGGTGCTAACCACGAAACCGTAGTCCGAGTAGAACACGTTTGCGAGTGATCGTCTTAGTGCCACCTTTGGATACATATATGCCGGTGTGAGCCGGTTAGAATTTTCTTTTGTGAGGCAACGTAGTACTGTCATATCTCTTACGGTGTATTGCCACCATACTACACTTGATAATTTTATTTCCTCCGAGAAATGATTCATGACTAACTTCCAACTAAAAATGGAAGTTGTAAAAACACATATTAGTTACTGAGCTCTTCATTTGAACTAAGCTTCAAAGGAGAGAATTGCTAGGCTTCATTCGATCTAAAACAAAAGTGCTCTGTTCTGGCAGAAACTTTTGCTGGAGTTTGACAGAGCATAACTCTGAGTGGATTTACCCAATGGAGGTGTATGATACAGTTCTGGAAAGATTTTTAAGTGCTCTAAAACTTCTCTGTAGACCTCCAGAGCAAAATCACAAGCCAAATTGGTTGAATGTTCAGTTGAATGAAAACTGTCCAGAAATAGGACAGATTCGAAAACTCTCTGGACATTTCTGTATAGCCCTCAAACTTTGTGGAAAAATCACTAGACGGAAAATTTATCATATGTGCAACAATTTTGTAGTTCAGAGTTTGTCCAGAATTGTATTGTATTTTGATGTACAACTGTGATAAAAACAGCCACATTCAGAGGAGATGCTGGCCAATTTTATCCAGAAATTCTGTCAACTTTGAGCAATCGTAACTTTCGATCCAGAATAGATCTAGAGGCAAATAAATACTTGTTAGAAAGTACTGAAGTTAACTTTAATTTTGGTATTCAACTCGAGTTATAAAAATGCTGCTAAACGGATCAAAATCTGGGTTAGGACAGAAGAGTTTGTTCAGTACAGCAAAAAGGACTGGTTAGGCCTATCACACGGAAGTGTTTAAAACCGAGGATATTCCGGTGGTACGTGAATAACCGATGTGTTCCCGATGATTTACCAGGCAGACCGCCCGAATGGGACATCGAGTTCAAAATTGAACGGGCGCCAGGAATAACACCGAGTTCACGGAGGCCGTACAAAGATGGCACCCAATGCACTAGCGGAGTTGAAGGAGCAACTAAGTGAAAACTCATGAGCAAAGATTTTATACGACCAAGCTCGTCACCTTGGGATTGCTCTGCGCTGTTCGTTAAGAAGAACGATGAGACACTAAGATTAGGATGCTGCCCAGACCACCCGCATTGCGGGAAACTTGGGCAGCAAATAGGAACTCGCGCTCATCACCTTCCTCTAGGCTAACGTCGATGTGTTTGCTTGGCAACCATCGTAAATGTCCGGGATCCCCAGGGAGGTGATCGAGCACCATCTGAAGATCCACCCCGACGCCAAGCCGGTGATGCATAAGCCTCGGAAGCAGTCCGTCTAGAGGTAGAACTTCATCTGTGAAGAAATCAAGAAGCTGCTCGACACCGGCTTCATCCGAGAAGTCCACCATCCAAGATGGCTGGCCAACCCTGCTATGGTACCCAAGGCTGGCAGGAAGCTTTGGATGTGCATCGACTACACCAGCCTAAATAAGCATGCCCTAAGTATCCCTTTCCCCTCCCACGAATAGATCAAATTGTAGATTCTACTTCTGGCTGTGATCTACTGTGCTTCCTAGATGCTTATTCTGGTTTTCATCAAGTACCCATGTCTAGAGAAGATGAAGAGCACACTGCTTTTATAACAGTAGACGGTCTTTATTGCTATGTCTCTTTGCCTTATGGCCTCAAAATACCTTGCCTACCATTGTGCATGCCATGCATAAGACATTTAGGGACCTCATAAGGGACTTAGTGGAGGTGTATGTCGATGACATCGTAGTGAAGGTCAAGTCGCATACATCTTTGTTAGACAACTTAGCCTTAGTTTTTGACAAGCTACGCACAACTCGCACCAAGCTGAACCCAGATAAGTGCGTGTTCGGAGTCTCTGCCGGGAAGCTTCTCAGTTTCTTGGTCTCGCACCGAGGAATCAAGGCTAACCCCGACAAGATTAAGGCTATAGAGATGACGCGTCCTCCCGCCCGAGCCAAGGATGTACAAAAGCTCACGGGATGCCTGGCCGCCCTTGGTCGGTTCATCTCTCGACTGGCAGAGTGTGCTCTCCCGTTCTTTAAGCTTCCGTGGAAGACCGGACCCTTTGTTTGGACTGAAGAAGCTGACAAGGCCTTCCAAGAGTTGAAGCAGTACTTCACCTCACTACTGATCATGGTAGCTCTGGAGCTGGGTGAGCACCTACTTCTCTACATCTCCGTGAAGGAAGAAGTCGTTAGCATGGTCCTGGTCGCTGAGTGGCCAGAACCCGAGCGACCCCGAACACCAAGCAAAGATCCTGCTTCTGGTCCCGAGTCTCAGGACCCGGACCCCGCAGGAGAGCTTGGGGTAGCTCTGGGCCCAGACGCCCCCGGGTCATAGCTCCCGGAGGCCGGACCCTAAGACTAAGAAGCTGCAGGCCTCCTGCCAATGGAGGAGGATGTTCCGGACCCCTCCGAGAGGGTCTGGACCACTCAGCGACCGGTCTACTACATCAGCGAGGTCCTCCATGACGCCAAGACACGGTTCAAAGGTCCACAAGCTGCTCTACGTGGCGCTGATCGCGTCAAGAAAGCTCCGCCACTACTTCCAAGCTCACAAGGTCTCAGTGGTAACGGCCTATCCACTGAAGACGGTGCTCCACAGACCCAACGCAACGGGGAACATAGCAAAGTGGGCAGCTGAGTTAGAGGAGTTTGACCTCGACTTCCTACCGCGCCATGCCGTCAAGAGCCAGGCGCTGGCGGACTTCATGGTGGAATGGACTCCGTCTCCATGCCACCCAGGGGGTCAAGACAACGGCGACCCGTAGCCTAGATCTCTGGTGCTCACCAGACCCCACTGGACACTACTTCGACGGCTCCTCACGCAAGCAAGGTGCCGGAGCGGGGGTCCTGCTCATCTCGCAAGCGGGAGAGTAGTTCAAGTACATGGTTCACCTCGACTTCAAGGCTACAAACAACATGGCGGAGTACAAAGCCCTCATATTTGGGATGAGTACTGCCCTGTCCTTAGGCGTGCGGTAGATGCTAGTCAAAGGGGAGTCCCAACTTGTCATCAAACAAGTCAAGCATGAGTGCTCCTGTAATGATCCTCAGCTTGCTGCCTACCTTCTCCATGTGCAGAAGATGGAGAAGGAGTTTCATGCCTTGGAGTTGTGCCATATCCCCCATGCCAACAACGCGGTGGCACACGACCTTACAACAAAAGCCTCTAAATGGGCTCCGGTCCCCGAAGGTGTCTTTGAAAGGAAGCTGCTGCGTCCAACGGCCTGGTCTGCCGAACCAGGTGAAGGGGGCAAGTCCAGCACATCGAAGCTGGCAGTCCCGGTGGCCCTGCAACCATGGCGCCCGCCAAGGATCGTATGCGTCACTGGGGACTCCGTGCACGCCGGCGCCCAAGATCCAGAAGCTCAAGTTGGTCCTAATGCATGGATCATGGAGGTCCGGACCTACTTGAAGGATAATATCCTTCCCGATGAACATGTATCCGCTGAACAGATCATTCGTATGTCTAAGAGATACACACTGGTAGATGGGGATCTCTACTGGCGTGGTGCCAATAGCGTCCCATTGCGGTGCATAACCCGGGAGGAGGGCTGCGAGCTACTCGTAGAGATCCATGGAGGAGAGTGCGGCAACCACGCTTCGTTCCGCACGCTGGTCGGTAAAGCCTTGTGGCATGGCTTTTACTGGCCGACAGCTCTCCTGGATGTCGACGAGCTGGTCAAGAGATGAAAGGCGTGCCAGTTCCACGCCAAGCAGATCCACCCACCGGCGCAGATGCTGCAGATGATCCCACCCTCATGGCCATTCGCAGTATGGGGCTGGACATCCTGGGGCCATTCCCTAGAGCCTTCGGAGGGTACCGGTACCTCTACGTCGCCGTAGACAAGTTCACCAAGTGGCTGGAAGCAACCCCTATGGTCACCATCAACAATCAGTCCGCAATAAAATTCATCAAGTCAATCATCTGCAGGTTTGGGGTCCCGAACATGATCATCACCGATAACGGGACCCAATTCACCAGTGCAGCATTCCAAGAGTATTGCGAGGACCTTGGTATCCAGGTCTGCTATGCGTCCGTTGCTCACCCAGAGAGCAACGGCCAAGTCGAGAGAGCCAATGCTGAGATACTCAGGGGCCTCAGGACGCGTACATACGCTGGCCTAGAAAAGAATGGCGCCAACTGGATTGATGAGCTTCCGTGCGCACTATGGGCTAGTCGGACATCACCAGCCGAGCCACAGGGGAGACTCCCTTCTTCCTAGTCTACGGAGCAGAGGCCGTCCTCCCTCCGGAGATCACCTTGGGCTCCCCTCGTGTCAAGGCATATGATGAAGCCACGCAGGACCAGATCCGGCATGAAGATCTTGATCTTGTCGACGAGCACAGATGGCAAGAAGCAATTTGGAATGCACGGTACCACCAGGCGCTCCGGCGCTACCACCAGCGGTTCATGCGGAGCAGAGAGCTGTGGGCGGGCGACCTGGTGCTCCTGCGAATACTTTCCTGGAAGGGGTCCAACAAGCTTTCCCCCACTGGGAAGGACCCTTCTGGGTGACACAAGTATGCCGAACAGGATGCGTCCACCTGGCAACGGAGGATGGCGACCTGATTCCAAACCCTTAGAACATTGAGCACCTCCGTAAGTTTTACCCGTAGAATAGGGTAGGGCAGTCTTTTTCTGGAAAGGAGCCATAGTGCCTAGGACCAGTAATCGGATCAACTAAGCTCCGGGGGGGGGGGGTATGGCTACCCCTGTCATTCCGGAGTGGGTCGTTGAACTCCTGTATAGCCTGACTCCTCCTATGTAGCTCCATGATAAAGAAAACTCTTGCCCTACCTTATGCACCTCTACAGTTTTTGCAGCTTTCCATTCAAGCTTGCATATATTTTGGTGTACCTCTCGACGTGTACATAGTTGTGTCTCTCGGTCTCGCTCTTGGCCAAAGTTATGCCATCCTGCTACAAGGAGGAAACGCCTGAGGCACCTGTGTTTTCTCCGGACCCCCTTGGTTACCTTCCTGCCCGGGTCCGGTGGTGCCAGAAGGTCGCCCCCACTTCGGGGTGCCACGCCAGTGGGAGGTCCAGGGTGTGTAGCCTGCTTAGCCTGGTCATGTACCCTAAGCATGCACACTCTGCCTCCTCAGCGCAGCAGCCAAGGGCTGGGGGCCCGGATGGCACACCACCCTGGGAAGGATGGTAACAAGGGTCCGGACACTACTACAATGAATTGCCCAGGTCCCGTAGCTTAGCAGTGTAAAAGTTCCAAAAATGTTAATGAAGAGAAATGGATGTTTGAACATCATTGTGTTTCTGGTTCATGTAAAATGGGACTTACAAAAACTTTCTTACACGGGACGGTGTACATGGGGTTCAACAACATGGGCTCAAAGATTCATTTGAATGAGTGAACCCATGTTAAGTTAAACTCAGGTGTATATCATACATGTGTATGAGAAAGAATAAAAAGCAGATCTTTAGACTCAAATGCTCACCTCAAATCACCGACAAATTTTTGGATACACATGGAACATCGTACATTTGAAATTGAGGAAATTTATGGTTGCAACATTCTGATTTGAGGGGGAGCTAAACAGGAGTTAATTATGATCATTTGCGAATCCGTTCTGAATTAAAAATTGAAGGGCAAGTTCAAACTGGACTTGTGAAGTTCAAACTAGAACCAAAAGTGATCAAGAATGGGCTATAGGCCAACCAAATTTTTCACTCAAATTCAAACTTCCATCACAAAAAGAGGACTTCAAAACCGATGGTTCAAAATGTATGTTTGCGGCATCCGAATTTGAAATCTGGGTCCACATTTGAAATCCTTAGCTTTAAATGGGTGGGAATGCAAATTTTGCAAAAACTTGGAGGTGCATCATTAAGTAATTTGAAGTGACCATCGAATAAACATTTGAATTTAAATTTGAATTTGCATTTCGATGAAACTTTGTGGTATGTCAAAGTAACATCCAAATTTGAACTCTCCAAATGGAATTTGGATCACCTGCCAAAAATTTAGATCTTTTGGGGACGATAAGAAGAGGGGGAAAAGAAGTGGGCCCCACTGGACAGTGAGCCACTCAGACATGCAACTGAAGTCATCGAGCTGTTGTTTCTCTGTTCAGACTCGAACCAACCGAACGTCCTCCGAGCGCCGCCGAAGGCTGAGCACCGCGCCACCTCCTCCCGGCTCCATCGTGCTGGAGACCTGCTTGCGCCCTCATCTGCGGGCAAGGCGATCTTTTTGTGCACAAACCGCCACACCGAGGTTCTGTCCCCCTCGCTCAAGAACAGAACGCAGCCGCTCGGCGCCAGATCTGAAATTCAATCGGGAGTTGGCAAACGTGTGCGCACAACACCTCTACGAACTGCAAAATGGTACTGAGTGATCATCCTCCACAACCTCGGCACGAAAACATGCAAGTTTCGGGCTCCCCGACCCTACTCCGGTTGTTCTTCACAGCGCCAAGCTTTACCACCACTAGGTGTTCACGTGGACAGTGCAACCGTGGGGCTTTCATGGCTGAGCAGGGACGCCAAGAGGAGCGTCAGAGATCCCCGTTGCTCCTCGCCAAACCTCAAGCCGAGCCATGAACCACCGAGCGCCAATTTGAAAGTTTTCCTTCGGAGGGTGCAACTCAACCTCTCGGTACGAAACCCAGAAATTCTCCCTCTTTATTCATTCATAGGCCACCAAATTAAGCACGAAGGATCTAGGCTAGATGGCGTAATTTCCTCTTTTCAAACCTAGCTTGAAACCGACGAGGGGCGGCGTATTTCAAAGTTTCCCGAGTGCAAAACCGGCAACATCATACGGGCGCACGGTGAAACCCCATTAGAAGCCATGCCCGAGTGTATTTGCTTAC
This sequence comes from Neostapfia colusana, assembly GCA_030760725.1. Taxonomy (NCBI): domain Eukaryota; kingdom Viridiplantae; phylum Streptophyta; class Magnoliopsida; order Poales; family Poaceae; genus Neostapfia; species Neostapfia colusana. The sequence continues at coordinate 98,497,658 of JASWHV010000003.1, forward strand.
TTGCCGAGCTTCCCTAGCATCTACTGTTGCTTTAGAGCGGTTTGGTTGATTGTTTGGCAGGCTAGGTTGGCCGGCTGACGGTGCCGGAGTGGTTCCGAAGCCGCCGCACGCCGCCGACTAGTTTCCGACCTTTGACAGCCCGAGCAAACCTCACCGACGTGTTCCCCGGCCTCCCAAACCCCCTGGCGGCGAACCTCCGGCGTAGAGGCATCCGGAAACGCCGGGCCGGCGAGCTCCGGCCTCGGTCCAGCGAGGTAGCGGCACGGGCGCGAGAAAGGGCTGGAGGAGGAAGAAGACTCGGCCGGGCCCAGCTGTCAGCGACCGAATTTTAAAAGCTTGGAAAGGCTGTGGCTCGGATCAACTGTGGCTGCACGCGTGGTAACCCCGTAGCCTTGTGTGGCTCGAATGCTATTGGCTGTGGTTTAAAAACGTGGGCCCAACCAATTTCCAGTAGCAAAAACAATCCCAGTTTCAGTTCCAACTTTGAAAATTCATAACTTTGTGTAGGAAACTCCAAATTGGGTGATTAAAATTGGGTTAGATTCAGTTTACAGAGATCTATCCAAATTTGCACCCCAATTTGTACGAAAGTCAATAATAAATTCTGGAAAATTCTTTGAAATGTTTTCTTAAGAAAAGAATTATTGAGGGAGTTTGGTTCATCCAAAAATTCTAAAATTTTGCCAGAATATTCTTTAGGATATTGTTGACATTCTAGCAAAATTTCAGCTCATTTGAAGATGATTTGAATAGGAATTTGCTGAATACAAACTGCTGTGTTCAAAGTGGTCCAGAAACTTTTTCAGAAAATGTTTCCAACTTGTAAATCCATTCTAGGCAATTCATAGCTCCAAAAATCATGAGACAATTCAGGCATGCTCCATGAATCATACTTGAAATTTTAGTTCACTTTATTGGTCATGAAAATGCACATTACTCCATAATTAATTCTTTTTATTAGAAATGCTTAAGGAATTATTCTGGTGGAACTACTCAAGTAAAAGGTCTGAATTTTGTATCAAAGTACTTTATTGTGACCAGTATCTCACATGTAAAGTTTCAGATAAGGTTGAGCCTTATATCTCCCTGTTCTTGTTCTCCATGCTTATGTATGTGAGAAACACATAGAGAATTATGATGGGAATTATGGGAGACACAATTTCCATCCACATTAGCTGCAATTTGGCAAGCTAAGTCTCTGTGTAGTGTAGGACTTCCTTTAAAAATTTAGAAGTGATTAGAGATCAGGATCTTCAGTTACTTCCAAATCATTTCAGTCCATCTCATAATTCTATATTGAAACATAGCACACTAGAGCTGAAATTTCCTAAGTGTTGGTTGATGTTTCACTTTATTTTCTATACACAACAGAGGCAACAGATTCTTTCTCAGCACTCCCACACAACCTCTGTTCTTATAGAAATTTAGGTCTTTAAATTCTTTAAATTGCATTATAAGAACATGTGCAGATACATGTCGATAGGACCTACGACGGAGGCGATCAATGGAAGAGTTCGACGGAGTGAATCCATTGAAGTGGATCATTTGATCAAGCCTCAAGGGATACAAGACTCTAACTGAATTATATACTATTAGACCCTGCAAAACAGACAAGCTCCGGTTTGCATTTAACTGCTACTAAGTTTTTACTTTGTATACACTATGTCGGTTAGGGATTAATTGTTCATTAAGTCTAGATGTTTGATACTCCTCTTCCATGACCAGAAAATCTATGGAGTATTTGAGGTAGATGTCCTTCCACCGTGTAGAAACTGCCATGCTTAAGTAGGACTCGGTAGAAGTCGAGTGGTTGGACGCTACTCGCGAGTATAGGAAATTGGGAGCACAGGGGATTGGTTCAATAAGTTGTTAGTATGTTGAAATGAGACCGGGCAGGGTGTAGGAGCAACAGGACTGCGGGCCTGGGTGCTTTAGACCTGTCCGTGTCGATTTTGGACCGATCCGTGTGCAGCCCACACTGATCAAGTTTGAATGTAACGAAGGCATATCGGATATATGGGACCCAATAAACTGATGTAACCTATACCTCCGGGCGTCGAGGCATAACGCACCGTTTTATAGGTGTAGGTTGAGGGCAGCAAGGTGGAAATCTACTAACGGGCATAGAGAGATGCTCCGTGTAGGTAACCTCCTGTCCGTTTGGGTGCGACTGGTTTGACGTTTGGGATGTTTGGTGAAAGGTTGTCCCTTATCAACTTCAAACCGCTGCTATTGTGATCGTGTTGCTAGTGAGAAGGGTCCGCGGGCTGGACGTCTTCTCTGCTGCTTAGCATAGATATGAGACGTGAGTTGTATTAGTCTTCCGCTGTTGATGATTTTGAGAAGTATTTGTAAAATTAACACTTTGTAAGCTTCCGCTTGACTTATGTAATATGATGCTTTATTATGTGTGCTGTTGGGTGCCGCATCGCACGGCACCACCCAATGCGATTCCCGGGCGAGCGGCACGGCCCCGTGATCGGGTTCGGGCCATCACAAGAAGAGTACCATAAGCCGTAATGGGGCCAGCGAACCGGGAAAATACAAATACACGGCACGGTTACCCCTTTCTTCTAGTGTTTGTGCAGGCCACAGGGCTCCGGTCCATGGGGTTGGTTCCGGAACAACAGCTTTCCCAGGGGGGCCACTCTCGGACCCCAAGGCTGGCGTCTCCCGAAGGGTCCGGAGCTGGCAGCATGCGCCTTTTTGGTAGGCATCCCCAAACACTTGGGCACACCTACCAGGGGGGCATCACGACTGCTCAAGGCAAGCAATACTGCCGGACCCCTACAGCGCACAGCAAGGAAGTGGGTACATGTCTACCGCAAGCAAGAAGGAAGCATCAACCACTTTGGCAAATGAGGGAGACTCCGGTCCTTGCGACATCAAGGACCAGAGGACCTCGCGAAAGCTAAAGTGGTCCTTCCTACCGGACCCTGCACCGAGTAGCTGAAGGGTGAGAGGCCAACAAAAAGACTTTCATTCATCAGCAAGGAGTACAAGTCAAGACACAAAAGACAAAAGAAATATACAAGGGCCAGGGCCCACCTAAGACTCACTGGCACCACGCCTCAACTGCTCGGCGACGAGGGCTCCTAAGTCTTCGACCTCAGACTGAGCTGCCGCCTCCCTCGCAGCGACGGGGCCTTGGACGACCGGCTCTAGGGAGACACTGGGGTCCCAGCTTCAGAAGCAAGTCAACACATGTGTTGCCACCTCCTTAGCCGGGGCCTTTCCCTCTACCTCCAGCTGGTCGATGACAACATCTTCCAACGCTGCCATCTCCACGCCTGGAGAGTCAAGCGCAGGGAGCAATTGACTCATCTCCTGCCGGGCTGAAGCCGAAGGGCACCAGTGCTGACTCGGCCTGGCCCAAGAAATCCCAGACATGCTGGACCTCCGCCGTGCGTGAAGCCCGGAGCTCCTGAAGATCTTGCCATGCCACGGCCAAGGCTGCTGCGTTGCTTTCGGAGAGTCTTCTCTCCTTGGCAACCAACATCGCCTCCCGGGCATCAAGCTCACGGGCACAGCGCTGCAGTCCCTCCTCGCGGAATGAAGCATCGAATTCTGCAGCCAGGAGGTCCTGGCGCTCCTTCATCTGCCTCTCCCGCTCCTTGTTTAGAGAGGCCTGCTGGCGATCCAAGTCGTCGGCCCGAGACTTCAGCTCGGCCTGCTCCCACTGTCACACCCGGTTTCTCCAAAGAGCAACCGAGTGAGTATCACATGTATGCCAGGATCATTTTCTCATACATGTGACGACAAATAGTGAAGCATCATTATATTACAAGACAAGTGTTCGAATATAAATAAATCTTACATAGCATACGTCTCGATGGACAATAATATGTTCATAACATGTAAATAAAACAGCAGCGGAATATAAATCTTGTGGGCTCCATCACAGGTGTTGCCCGGGGGACTTCGTGATCCTAGAATCTTTCTTCGGGTCCGAAGTCTTGGTCATTGAATCCCACATCATCCCCTTGACGTGAGCAGCAATTTAAACCAACAGAAAAGCAAGCTTGAGTACCGTTGGTACTCAGCAAGTGTGGAAAAGTTATGTCATGCATGGCTAGAGCAAGGAGAGGTTGAACTCATGGTTAAAGCACTACGCAATTAATACCTATCACCTTAGCTTATTAAGCACCTACTTTACTACACAGTGAAATGGTCCCAATCCCTCAACCCATCATCAGTATCAAGTAAACATAGTCTCATCTTCAATGTTAAGCTTCCTGCTGAACATCCTCAACTTCCCAATTCATCATCCTCTAATCATGAATAAGTCCAAGCCGCTCTTGACCGTGAGCACGGCTGTCATGACAGTTTTGACTCTGCAGAGTTTGCACCACTGTACCCACATGTAGTGATTTCATCCCCCGTTGCCGGGTGGACTAAAAGAACCTCCATTATGCCAGTGGCCGCGAACCACGTTCACACTTCCCAGGTGTGTAGCCAGGCAATCACTACGAGGCCTTTACAAGAGGCTCCAACCCCGCTGCAGTGGCCCCCTCTTGTGCCTTGCGGTTCATATGGTAGTCCAGCTGACACCTATTCCCCGCACCATCCAAAACACCCATACTACGCCGGGGATACACCTAATTAATTGGCCAAGCTGCCCCATCTCAGCATGTGGTTGGCACGGTAAAGCCAGGTTACATGCTCCATGAACAGGTCCTTAGGATCCAGGCAAGCACTAAACACAAACCCGAGTCTCGTGCACACAGCACCAACCAAATCATCCAACTTGCCTCGATCCCTACCTCTACATAACTCATAATATCTCATTCAAGAGTAAGGTAAATAAGTTGATGATCTCATATCCCACTTATCCCATTCTAAGCATGGCTAAGCATAAGTAATATGAATGAATGACATAATAAAATAAGTCCCAACCCAGGCTACAAGGAAATAAGATAATGAAAATCTAGGGAAACTTCCTAGCTTGGGTATCATATTCCAAATTGACAATGCAATTAAATTCTAACTACACCTCCTAGTAAAGGATCAAAGTGGTCAAGGACACTTGCCTTCTTCCTGCTGCTCTGGGAATGGAAATTCTTGGTCTTGAAAGGTGAGAACATGCTCTGGGGCTAGTTCTACTCATGCCAATACACATAGCAAAAGAAAACAACAATCCATAAGCCATAGTCCACACTTTCACTTATGCAAACCACACCTACATACATATGAAAATCATTCACATTTCTAAGTGTTGTGGTTACACTAGATGTGTTGATTTTAGGCCCACATACACTTTTTAACATTTATATATTATCTCTAACTTTTGTATTCCGATTTCTATTTGTACACTATATATGAATTTCCAATTTAAACAAATTCTCTATATTTAATTAATACACTTTTTAGCCACAAATTTGCATGAAAGATAATTTCCTACTCCAAATAGGTTTTCAGATCTTCTACAAAATCCTAAATTGAAGTTTTTTTGGATTTGGAGACCACATCTATCATTTTCTACTTATGCATACCTATTTTCCTATATTTTCAGATTTATTTTCTATGCCTAAAAGTGAACTTTAGTATTAAAATAATAAAATATATCTCCTAAACAGAATATGTTCTGATCTAAAATGTTCAATAAAATATTCTTTGACTTCCTCTCTGATGGAAATCAATTTAAAGTTATTTTTTACCCATTTTCAGAATTGTTTTCTAGTCTAGAAATGAATTTCCACCAATAAAATAGCAACCTAAATTCCTACAAAAATTTCTTCTGTTCAAATTTCCCAAACAGAACCTTCATAAATTTTTCCTATCCCTTTTTGGTTATTTAGACTCACTTTCCCACAGTTTAAACTTATTTTATGCCTAAAGGGCATATTTCAGATATAAATTACAAAACAGTAATCTTATTGAGTTTAAAAGTTTATTTCCCCTCAAAATTCAGATCTTAGATTGTTTCTACAAATTTTCCACAGTGTTAGAATAATTAAACTGATCATATACCTATGTTTGAATTTTAAATCCTATTCGCATATTCAATTTCCTGAAATTAATAACCCTCAGGGGCTGATGTGCAAATCCACCATACTGTGGGGCCCCATTTCCCAATTTCTAAATTTTTAGGGGTCTAAGTTTGCAAAACAGGGAGGTCTTCCTAATTCTTATTAAGTCCAGGGGCTAAAACTGATTTTTAAATGAATTTACATCAATTTCTACGGGTCCTGGGGCTAGATTAGAAGTTTCCAGGGCTAGCTCGTGTTTTTTGAGGTCCCCAGGGGGTAGCGCGTAAGATTCCCGGCCTTTATAACGCGGGGCTGACGTGGGCCATTGGATTTAAAACAGACGGCTCAAATTAGATCGCCGAAGGGGTATGCGCCGATTTAATTTCTGCCGTGCGATTTAAAATAGACGGCCCACAAGAGGCGCACGCCGGCAGCGGTGCGATCTCGCCGGCGAGGTTGCGGATCTTCATCTACAGACGCTAACACCCGCCCTTTTTGGTAGCAAACGGCAGAGGGGAGGAAGGGGGCCTCACCTCAGTGGTTTTCTTGATCCCTACGTGGCTAGATGGGGTCGGCGGCGAGCTTCAATGGCGATGGTCTTCGGTGCACGTCGAAGTGGCAGTTGGGCGGTGATCCCTTCGAGCAATCGGGTCATGACGCTTCACTGGGGTCTATAGATGGCACACCGATGATTAGGGTGGATCAAAACCGTGTAATTCAAAGGTTTCACCGGCGAGCGGCAGCGGTACTCACCGGCGAGCGTCGGGTTGGTCGTTTCCGGTGGTGTTTCCCTCCAGGGTCGGCGTCTACAGCTTGTCCGCGGTGCTGCGGGGTCACGAGATCGGTTTGACAGAGGGAAGCGGCGATGCCCTCGGGAATTTCTAAACGGCGGCGGCGCTCACCGGGAGAGAAACTGCTCATGCGAGGGGAGGTCGGCGGGGTCATCTGTTTTTATCAGGGCCGGGAGCACGGGGGTTTGTTGCGATCGAACAGAACAGAGCGAGGGATTCAGGGTTGGGTCGAGTGCGCGGAATCCAGGGCGGGCCGCGCGATCGTTGCGGAAGAGCCGGGGCGGTTGGGGGCGCGCGCAGGGAAAGGGATGACACGCGGACCCCGCGTGTGAGAGAGAGGGAGAGTGGGGGAAAATGGGCGCGGGTTTTGGGCCGGCTGAGGTGGGTTTCGGCCCAGTGGCCGTTTTTCTTTTTTCTTTTTCCTATTCTTTTTTCTGTTTTGATTCAAATTTAAATTCCAGTTTGAATTTGAATTGCTTCACCACATGCAATACGTCCAAAAAATTTTAAATTCCCCTCTTTAGCAGGTTTTGGGTGTTACAACTCTACCCCCCTTAAAAGAAATCTCGTCCTCGAGATTGGTGATTCTAGGAAAACAAATCCGGAAACTGTGCCTTAAGCTCGTCTTCTCTCTCCCATGTGGCTTCTGCTTCCGAGTGATGCTTCCACTGCACCTTGCACATTCGGATTCTTTTATTTCTTGTGAGGCGTTCCATTGTCTCCAAAATCTTGACCGGTTGCTCGGCATACGAAAGATCCTCTCGTACATCCACCTCATTCATGGGTAATATCTCTTCGGGTGTTTTTAAACATTTCTTGAGTTGTGACAGATGGAATACATCGTGCACATCTGATAGGCGAGCTAGTAGTTCTAGTTGATATGCCACTTCACCTTTCCTCTCCAGAATCTGGAAGGGTCCGATGTATCACGGTGATAATTTCCCTTTCACCTTGAACCGATGAAGTCCTCGGATAGGGGACACCTTGAGATAGACATAGTCTCCCACGTTGAAAATAAGTTCTCTTCTCCGTACATCGGCATAACTCTTTTGTCGGGTCTGGGCTATCCTCAAGTTGTTGCGAATTTCTCTCACTTTCGTCTCGGCTTCTTGTAGTACCTCGGGCTCAAACACTTTACTTTCCCCTGTTTGGTTCCAAAATAGTGGAGTCCTGCACTTCCTCCCATACAACGCCTCAAATGGTGACATCTTCATACTAGCCTGATAGCTGTTGTCGTAGGAGAACTCCGCATACGGTAAGTTCTTATCCCAACTCCTATTGTTCTTGAGTGCACACACTCTCAGCATATCCTCAAGGATCTGATTGGTTCTTTCCGTCTGCCCGTCAGTCTAGGAGTGATAAGCAGAACTAAAATTCGGATGAGTTCCCATGGTTTCATGTAACTTCTGCCAGAACCTTGAGGTGAACTGTGTCCCTCGATCTGACACTATCTTCTTTGGCACTCCATGAACACACACGATCCTTGACATGTACAATTCCGCCAACTTGGATCTGCTGTAGCTTTCCTTCATGGGGATGAAATGAGCTACCTTAGTTAGCCTGTCGATGATGACCCATATCGAATCATATCCCGATTGGGTCCTAGGTAGTCCCACTATGAAGTCCATGCCTATTTCTTCCCATTTCCATTCAGGCACTTTGAGTGGTTGCAATAGTCCCGCGGGTCGTTCATGTTCTGCTTTCACCAACTGACATGTGTCACATAGGGCAACATGTTCCGCGACATCCCGCTTCATGCCATACCACCAATATCTGCTCTTGAGATCATGATACATCTTCGTACTCCCAGGATGAATGGAATAGTCGGAATCATGATCCTCCTTCAAAATCAATTCACGGATCTCCTTCACCTCAGGCACACAGATTCTTTTTCCATGCCACATCGTACCTTGTTCATCCTCTCTGAACCCAGGGGCTTTATTTTCTTTGATGAGTTCTTTAATTTCTTGTATCTTCTCGTCATTCTTCTGACCGTTGCGTATGTCTTGCTCTAATGTGGAGTCCACTTCCATGGCTAGGGCCTCACCCCTATTCACAATACATAGATTGAGTTTTGCAATCTCTTCCTTCAATTCTGTAGGCATGTCCTTTGAACTCAACATGTTGACCTGCACTTTCCGGCTTAATGCATCCGCAACGACGTTCGCTTTCCCAGGATGATAGTTGATGCCCACATCAAAGTCATTGATTAGCTCTAACCATCTCCTTTGTCTGAGGTTGATATCTGGCTGTGTGAAAATGCACTTTAAGCTCTTATGATCCGTATATATCTCTGTCCTCTTTCCCATCATGTAATGCCGCCAAATCTTTAATGCGTGTACCACTGCGGCTAGCTCTAGGTCATGCGTAGGATAGTCCTTCTCGTGTTTTCAGAGCTGCCGGGACGCATAAGCCACGACATGCCCCTCTTGTATGAGAACACATCCCAACCCGTGTCCAGATGCATCGCAGTACACCGAAAAATTCTTCTGCATATCCGGCATAACTAGCACTATGGCTGTTGTCAGTCTTTTCTTCAATTCTTGAAAACTCGTCTCACACTCCGGTGTCCATGTGAATGTGATTCCCTTCTCTAACAATTTGGTGAGGGGTCTCGAGATCTTGGAGAAACCCTCAATGAACCGTCGATAATACCCAGCCAATCCTAAGAAGCTTCGAATTTCCCCAACATTTTCAGGGGTATTCCACTTCTGCACATCCTCGATCTTGGCGGGATCTACGGAGATTCCTCCCTCCGAGATTATATGTCCTAAGAAGGGAACTCTCTTCAGCCAAAGTTCACAGTTGCTCAGCTTGGCATATAGTTGGTGTTCTCTCAGCTTTTGCAACACCAGTCTTAAATGTCTCTCATGTTCTTCTTCATCTTTGGAAAAGACGAGAATGTCATCAATGAAAACCACCACAAATTTATCCAGATATTCCATGAATACCTTGTTCATGAGGTACATAAAATATGCCAGTGCATTAGTTAGCCGAACGGCATGATGGTGTATTCATACAGCCCGTACCGAGAGACGAAAGTTGTCTTCAGAATGTCAGTTTTCCTTATCTTCAGTTGGTGGTATCCCGACCTGAGATCAATTTTTGAGAATACACATGCTCCCCTCAACTGATAAAATAAGTCTTCAATGCGGGGTAATGGGTACTTGTTCTTGATGGTTACTTCGTTCAACGCACAGTAGTCCACGCATAACCTTTGGGTTCCGTCCTTCTTGGGCACAAATATCACTGGAGCTCCCCATGGTGAGGAACTAGGACGAATATACCCCTTCTCTGTCAATTCTTTTAAATGTTCCTTGAGCTCTTCCAGCTGTGTGGAGTCCATCCGATAAGGCCTCTTGTATATTGGGGCTGTTCCGGGCACTAGTTCAATCGCGAATTCCACTTCACGGTCGGGAGGCATACCTGGCAACTCCTCCGGAAAAACATCTGGATACTCCCTGATAGTCCTTATCTCTTCCACTTCCACCTCAACTTGATTGAGTTTAATGTCCCTCCTAGGTTCTTGCACGGCTATGAACTTCACTTTTGTGCCGCTAGGGTGAGTTAGTTCCACCGTTCTTGTCGAACAATGGATGATTCCTTTATGTTTGGTCAACCAATCCATACCCAAAATAATATCTATCCCTTGTGAGTCTATCACTATGAGGTTTGCAGTAAATACTACCCCATTAATGTCTAGATTCACCCTGGGACACACTTGTCTTGTCCTTATTTCTCCCCCTAGAGAGTTCACTGCTAACATATGGTTCATTTGTGTTGTTGCTAGATCATGCTTCTTAACAAACCCTTGAGCAATGAACGAGTGGGTAGCACCAGAATTGAACAATAGGGTTGCAATGTGTAAATTTGTAGGAAACTTACCAATTACCATGTCAGGTGCCTCTTGCGCTTCCTCCATGGTCACGTGGTTCACCCTTTCTCGCATCACATCTGCTGCTGTGGCTGCATGGGCTTCTTCTTTGGGCACTTATGGGCGTAGTGCCCCACTTCACCATAGTTGAAGCATTGTACCCCAACTTTAGGTGCCTGGCCTTTGTTATCTTGGGGTTGGTTCGGTGGCCCTTGTCCTGCTGGTCGAGGTTGATATGTGGGGCGTGGCTGCTGCACAAACTGACGCTGCGGCTGTACTGGTGCTGATTGAGGCCTGAAGTTCGGGTTGTACCCTCTCGGTGTCGGGTAGGGTACCACAGCACGGCTCGTCTGCCCTGCAGATTGCTGCATCATACGTGGACGTGTGTTGCTGCATGATGCTTGGTGTGACCATCCCATCTTCCTCTTGTTTTCATTCTCCAAGGCCTTCAGCTTCCTCTCCACGACAAATGCTTTGTCTACCATCTTTTGGAAGCTTTCATACTCGTTGGAGGACATTGCACATTGCATTTCCATGGTAAGTCCTTCCACAAAACAGTCCTGCTTCTGCTCATCCGTTTCGATGTCCCGTGGTGCATAACGGGATAGTTGGGTGAACTTAGTGAGGTATTCCCTCAAAGTCATATTGCCTTGCTGCAGTCCCAAGAACTCCTTTCTCTTGTTTTTGAGTTCACCCCTTGGTATGTAGTGGTTGAGGAAACTACGCTTGAACTATTCCCAAGTGATGTTCTCGGGGTCATGATGGGCTGCCACGTAAGCGGTCCACCAATCAGCAGCAGGTCCATGCAATTGGTGAGAGGCAAACAGCACCCTCTCATACCCTTGGCATTGTATGATCCTCATCTTGCTCTCAACGGTCTTTAGCCAATCATCTGCCTCCAGAGGTTCAGCAGCACTTGCAAACTTTGGGGGTTGAGTTCCCAGAAACTCACTCAACCTTGGTTGGCGTGCTGCAGCTTGTGGGGGTGGAGCTTGGTGCAAGTTGGCCACCACTTGAATTAGACTCTGGATGAGCTGATTCTGATTTTCGATCATTTGATAGATAGGATCAGCTCCTTCACGGCGACCACCCCTGTCTTGTCCTCCAGAAAGGTGAGGATTGCCGGCCTCATCGTTGTTGTTGTTGGGGTTGGCACCACGACCTTTCCCTCTTCCAGCCATCTATCATGATCAACCAAATGTTAACTTAAAGCATTACGTATTAACTTCCCAAATTGCTTGTTTAAACTTAAACTTTTGAGGCTTTAATATTTAAACAATTTCTGAAGATTTCACGTAGATCTTTGGGCTTCACGTCTCACGCGAAAATAAAAATGCACTATTGACTCATAGGGGTTCACACACCAAAGCAAAGCAACCTAAAGACTAGGTTGTGGACAAATGCCCATGGCTTCCACAACTCACGTCACACACCAAACATTAACACACGAATAAATAAGGTATTGACTCGACTACTCGATAACCTGCTGAAATAAGGGAAATGGCTCTAAACAACTCGTATCACTGAGCTGGCTCGTCGGGGTCTTCCTCATTATTTCGGCTGCCCTCTGATTCCGCTTTAGGTGGGGAAGCGGCTGGTGGAGAAGTGCGGCGACGCTTGCTCGCCCGGCGGTCTGGGGAGTCAGGAGTCTACGTGTCATTCACGGTGACACACAGTTCATTCCCATCTCCCCTTTCTCTTGCCCTCAAGCTGGCGCGCAGCAACGCCTCAGTCTCCTTCAGGGTGTCACGAACATTCTGAAGCTCCTGCTGGCACTCCTGCAGTCGAGTGCTGAGCATAGCAGCATCCTCCAAGCATAGGTCCATGTGCTCATGGGAAGTCCCCTGCTGCACTGGCGGGTACTTGTACTCCGCGGTGCCACTCTCACACTGAGGACATACATGTACTCAGTCCTGTCCAGGTGGCGACGGTTGATGTAACTCTGGCAGGTGATGGCCTCCCAGGTGACATCCTTATCAGCATCGGCCTGAGTCGCCCGACAAGCTGGAGAGCGGTGGATCTTGAGCAGATGATTTTCATGGATAATCCTCATCTCTGAGTTCCATTCTTCCCGCTTCTCATGGATGGTCCTGGTGGAGCTGTAGTGTATGATCAGCTTGCCCACATTGCTGGCGGCGTGGAGCATACGTCGAAGACGGTGCAACAAGCCTCCTACTGCCAACCCGTGGGAGTGGTACGTCACCGGACGGTTCTCCTCTCTCAAGGCAAGGGCAACTACAGGAACTCTCCCTGCGGTGGACTTGCGGGCGGTGTGGATCATGCGAACCAACTAAAACATAAAGCATTTAAAATTAAGTTAGATAAGAATTAAATAAAGATTGTATTTTGAATAAAAGTTGGGGCAAGGTAAATAAAGTGACCCCATTAAATAACACTTTCAACCCACATCTTTGTTAAATAGTTTTTAAGAAAATAGGGTCCTTAACCACGTCCATTTCTACCTAGGTCCACATTCCTACGGGCAACCTTGGCTCTGATACCACTTCTGTCACACCGGGTTTCTCCAAAGAGCAACCGAGTGAGTATCACATGTATGCCAGGATCATTTTCTCATACATGTGACGACAAATAGTGAAGCATCATTATATTACAAGCCAAGTGTTCGAATATAAATAAATCTTACAAGCATACGTCTCGATGGACAATAATATGTTCATCACATGTAAATAAAACAGCAGCGGAATATAAATCTTGTGGGCTCCGTCACAGGTGTTGCCCGGGGGACTCCGTGATCCTAGAATCCTTCTTCGGGTCCGAAGTCTTGGTCATTGAATCCCACATCATACCCTTGACCTGAGCAGCAATTTAAACCAACAGAAAAGCAAGCTTGAGTACCGTTGGTACTCAGCAAGTGTGGGAAAGTTATGTCATGCATGGCTAGAGCAAGGAGAGATTGAACTCATGGTTAAAGCACTACGCAATTAATACCTATCACCTTAGCTTATTAAGCACCTACTTTACTACACAGTGAAATGGTCCCAATCCCTCAACCCATCATCAGTATCAAGTAAACATAGTCTCATCTTCAATGTTAAGCTTCCCGCTGAACATCCTCAACTTCCCAATTCATCATCCTCTAATCATGAATAAGTCCAAGCCGCTCTTGACCGTGAGCACGGCTGTCATGACAGTTTTGACTCTGCAGAGTTTGCACCACTGTACCCACATGTAGTGATTTCATCCCCCGTTGCCGGGTGGACTAAAAGAACCTCCATTATGCCAGTGGCCGCGAACCACATTCACACTTCCCAGGTGTGTAGCCAGGAGATCACTACGAGGCCTTTACAAAGGGATTCCCGACGAGCATGGGCCCACTGAGGTTTCACCCCTAACAACATACAAGAGGCTCCAACCCCGCTGCAGTGGCCCCCTCTTGAGCCTTGCGGTTCATATGGTAGTCCAGCTGACACCTATTCCCCGCACCATCCAAAACACCCATACTACGCCGGGGATACACCTAATTAATTGGCCAAGCTGCCCCATCTCAGCATGTGGTTGGCACGGTAAAGCCAGGTTACATGCTCCATGAACCGGTCCTTAGGATCCAGGCAAGCACTAAACACAAACCCGAGTCTCGTGCACACAGCACCAACCAAATCATCCAACTTGCCTCAAGAGTAAGGTAAATAAGTTGATGATCTCATATCCCACTTATCCCATTCTAAGCATGGCTAAGCATAAGTAATATGAATGAATGACATAATAAAATAAATCCCAACCCAGGCTACAAGGAAATAAGATAATGAAAATCTAGGGAAACTTCCTAGCTTGGGTATCATATTCCAAATTGACAATGCAATTAAATTCTAACTGCACGTCCTAGTATAGGATCAAAGTGGTCAAGGACACTTGCCTTCTTCCTGCTGCTCTGGGAATGGAAAGTCTTGGTCTTGAAAGGTGAGAATCTGCTCTGGAGCTGGTTCTACTCATGCCAATACACATAGCAAAAGAAAACAACAATCCATAAGCCATAGTCCACACTTTCACTCATGCAAACCACACATACATACATATGAAAATCATTCACATTTCTAAGTGTTGTGGTTACCCTAGATATGTTGATTTTAGGCCAACATACACTTTTTAACATTTATATATTATCTCTAACTTTTGTATTCAGATTTCTATTTGTACACTATATATGAATTTCCAATTTAAACAAATTCTCTATATTTAATTAATACACTTTTTAGCCACAAGTTTGCATGAAAGATAATTTCCTACTCCAAATAGGTTTTCAGATCTTCTGCAAAATCTTAAATTGAAGTTTTTTTGGATTTGGAGACCACATCTATCATTTTCTACTTATGCATACCTATTTTCCTATATTTGCAGATTTATTTTCTATGCCTAAAAGTGAACTTTAGTATTAAAATAATAAAACATATCTCCTAAACAGAATATGTTCTGATCTAAAATGTTCAATAAAATATTCTTTGACTTCCTCTCTGATGGAAACCAATTTAAAGTTATTTTTTACCCATTTTCAGAATTGTTTTCTAGTCTAGAAATGAATTTCCACCAATAAAATAGCAACCTAAATTCCTACAAAAATTTCTTCTGTTCCAATTTCCCAAACAGAACCTTCATAAATTTTTCCTATCCCTTTTTGGTTATTTAGACTCACTTTCCCACAGTTTAAACTTGTTTTATGCCTAAAGGGCATATTTCAGATATAAATTACAAAACAGTAATCTTATTGAGTTTAAAAGTTTATTTCCCCCCTAAACTCAGATATTAGATTGTTTCTAAAAATTTTCCAGTGTTAGAATAATTAAACTGATCATATACCTATGTTTGAATTTTAAATCCTATTCACATATTCAATTTCCTGAAATTAATAACCCTCAGGGGCCGATGTGCAAATCCACCATACTGTGGGGCCCCATTTCCCAATTTCTAAATTTTTAGGGGTCTAAGTGTGCAAAACAGGGAGGTCTTCCTAATTCTTATTAAGTCCAGGGGCTAAAACTGATTTTTAAATGAATTTACATGAATTTCTACGGGTCCAGGGGCTAGATCAGAAGTTTCCGGAGCTAGCTCGTGTTTTCTGAGGTCCCCAGGGGGTAGCACGTAAGATTCCCAGCCTTTATAACGCGGGGCTGACGTGGGCCGTTGGATTTAAAACAGACGGCTCAGATTAGATCGCCGAAGGGGTATGCGCCGATTTAATTTTTGTCGTGCGATTTAAAATAGATGGCCCACAAGAGGCCACGTCGCTCGTGGCCGGAATTCGCCCGCGTGCTCGGCGGCGCACGGCGGCAGCGGTGCGATCTCGCCGGCGAGGTTACGGATCTTCATCTACAGACGCTAACACCCACCCTTTTTGGTAGCAAACGGCAGAGGGGAGGAAAGGGGCCTCACCTCAGTGGTTTTCTTGATCCCTACGTGGCTAGATGGGGTCGGCGACGAGATTCAACGGCGATGGTCTTCGGTGCACGTCGAAGTAGCAGTTGGGGCGGTGATCCCTTCGAGCTCTAGGGTCGTGACGCTTCACTGGGGTCTAGAGATGGCACACCGATGATTAGGGTGGATCGAAACCGTGTACTTCGAAGGTTTCACCTGCGAGCGGCAGCGGTACTCACCGGCGAGCGTCGGGTTGGTCATTTCCGGCGGTGTTTCCCTCCGGGGTCGGCGTCTACAGCTTGTACGCGGTGCTGCGGGGTCACAAGATCGGTTTGACAGAGGGAAGCAGCGATGCCCTCGGGAATTTCTAAACTCAACGGCGGCGGCGCTCACCGGGAGAGAAACTGCTCGTGCGAGGGGAGGGCGGCGGGGTCATCTGTTTTTATCAGGGTCGGGAGCACGGGGGTTTGTTGCGATCAAGCAGAACGGAGCGAGGGATTCGGGGTTGGGTCGATTGCGCGGAATCCGGGGCGGGGCACGCGATCGTCGCGGAAGAGCCGGGGCGGTTGGGGGCGCGCGCGGGGAAAGGGATGACACGCGGGCCCCGTGCGTCAGAGAGAGGGAGAGGGGGGGAAAGCGGGTGCGGATTTTGGGCCGGCTGAGGTGGGTTTCGGCCCACTGGCCGTTTTCTTTTTTCTTTTTCCTATTCTTTTTTCTGTTTTGATTCAAATTTAAATTCCAGTTTGAATTTGAATTGCTTCACCACATGCAATACGTCCAAAAAATTTTAAATTCTCCTCTTTAGCAGGTTTTGGGTGTTACACCCACTGCAAGCGCGATGAAGACTCCTCCTCCTTCCCCGCTAGCTCGGCTCACGCTCGCCTAATGTGATCTCACAGCGAGCCAGCGCTAGCCGTAGCTCTTCCAGGGTTGCAAGGCGATCGTTGGCCGCCTGGTGTGCCTCCTTGGCTTCTGCTCAGAGCTTCTTGGACTGCTCGTCCAACTGATCAACCAGGTCCCACTGCCGGTTGGTCAGTTTCTGCTCCTCCCGCAAGCGAGCATCCTTCGTCTCCAACCTCCTCCGTGTCTCCCGGGTCCAGAGGTTGAGTAACCTTTCCCAACCAACGAGGCGCTCCTCCTCCTGCTAAATGGCTTCCCGCTCCTGGTCCAGCGCCAGCTGAACTCGGTGGAGGCTTGCCTGAGCCGAAGCCACGGCCTCAAACAAGAGGATCCGTTTGACACGTGCCAGAGCCTCCTGGGCGTCATCCTCCAGGATGTCGATGGCCATTGCAGTGGGCACCAAGATGCATGGACCCAGGGAATCTTCGGCTTGCGGAAGGAGGCGAGTGAGCTTACGGCTGGGGAGTGCTACCCTCCGGGGTAGGGGTCACGACATCCGAAGCGCCCTCATCGAGGCGGGAGCGGGCTCGTTGCCATCTGCCAGCAGAGCCTCATCAGCCTCAGCTGGCCGGGAACCAGGCCCCGCACCAGGGGCCACCGGGAGACATCTGCAGAAGAGGCAGGTGGCGTGGACGTCGCCGGCGCTGGAGGGTTCACACCCTGGGCTGGAGTAGTCCCAGCAGCCGCCGGCGGATCGCTGGACGCCTCGGGCACTCGAGCACTCCCAGGAGCACCTGCGGACGGAGCCCTACATAAAGAACGGGGTCAGCAGCCAAACATCAAAGCATAACCAAAAGCAGCAAAAGCTGGCCTCGGATGATCTACCTGGGGCCAGCGAAGCTCCATGAAGCGGCTCGGAAACGCTTGACCGGGCCTCCAGAGCCATCGGACCCCCCGACTGCGGCCAGCCTCTTCGTTGACTATGGAGGTGGTGGAGCTACAGGAGTTCCCTCTGTGGGCTTGGATGCAGGACCGTCCGCGCCTCTTCCGGTCTCGTCCTCTAGTTCAACTACAGAAGGCGCCACGGGGCGCGGTGCCGAGGTAAAGGTCCCGTCTGCACGCATCAGCCTCCACTTCTTCCTGGGAGAGCTAGACTAGGGGGCCACCGGTGCCTTCCCTTTCCGTTGTCCAGGCTTGGAGCGGAGGAGTTCGGAGCCGCGGATCTCGGCGCAGCAGTGCTTGGAGCAGCACGGGCCGGAGCGGAGGAAGGAGCCCGCTCGCTCCAGTCACCCCAGGGATCGATACTCCTCGTGAAGCGTCGCCATCCTGCCGGGTAGCGATGTCGATGTCGTTTATCGTCGACATCGTCTTCGGGCGCTGTGATCTCAACCCCTGATCCATGAAGATGGGCAAGCACGACGCCGGAGGGTTGACGAGGTCGTCGGAGGCACCGTCGGTCCCAACATCGACGCACAGCTTCGCCATCATGGCGTCCATAAGCTCCGTCTTCAAGTTGGTCCCGGGACGCGCTCCAGGCCAGATGAGTCATTCTTGCCGGTGTACATCTAGGCCGCGCGGCAACGGTTCTGGAGGGGAGCGAGGTGCCGACCCACGAAGTCGGCCAACACCATCAGCGAAGACAACCCTTGGTCCGCCAGGAGCTTAATCCTCACCAGCACAGGGGAGCAGGCACTCCGCAGGTGGGGCATCTTCTCCCAACTTGTTCGTGTGGTCGAAGGGGGGGGGTCGGCAGATCCAACCGGTCATGTGCGTTGGTCTTCAAAATGACCCAGTCATCCCTCCAGTTCTCCCATTGTTGGGGGAGAGCGGAGAGATGTACGTCGCCACGGATCTGGTGCGATGCTGGAAGTATTAGCCGCCCAGGAAGCTCGGGCTCCTCCCCGATTACCGCAGGACTAAGAACGCCCGGAACAGCCGCACCCCTATGAACATCTCGCAGAGGTGGACGAAGATTGTCACCAGCACGAGGGAGTGCGGCGTCAGGTGCTGCAGCTGGAGCCCGTAGAACTCCAGCAGGGTTAGGAAGAAGTAAGAAGCGGGGAAGGTGAGCCCCGCTAGCATGCACCCGGTGAAGATGACGACTTCACCGGGCTGAAGGTCTATGAGTGGGAGGGATCCGCAGCGAATCCTCCCATCGTAATGAGGCACCTGCCAACAGATTAGGTGCCTACGCGCCCCACATCAGCAGCGCTTTGGAGACGAGACTCTTGGAGGTTTGCCGCCATTGGAGCAGGAAGAGAAAGCAAGGAGGCTAGGAGACTGGAGCAAAAGGAAGCAAGAAGAGGCGCAAGGAAGCAAACAAAGGAGAGGACTCCTGCCAGCCACAGAGGACCTCTTTATTTGCCCCTGACTCTTCGGAAACCGCCGAGCCCAACGTGTGCCTGATGAATCGCACCCGCATCGGCTATACCGCCAAGTGCAGATGTGCCAGGCCCACTCGGCACACAGTGAGGGTAAGAAGCACCGCGGTTACAATAGGTAAAAGCGGTTCCCCAAGAAAGCCTGACAAGAGGAAGAGAAGGGGTCGTGTTGGGAACAGTCGCAAGTAATGCGGCAGTTGCGCGCAGTCTGCGCCCCCACAACCCTCCAACAATAAATGGACACCTGTCCGTGACAGCAGAAGAGTCCTTTCGACTGAAGCAAGACCAGAAGACTACACGTGGGATTTTTTACGGAGGTCCCATCCCCAAGACCCTTCGTCTCTGTACAGATGGGCCCAGGGGTCACTATCGGTACCCTCAAGACCGGGTACCCCGCGTGTAAGAGCAAAAGAAGATAAGGACCTAGCCTGCAGGCTGGGCCCAACCGCCAGCTAGGCAGCACCCATGAGAAGGCGTGTGCCCTAGGCCTCGGGTCCGACCGACCGCCAGCTAGGGAGCACACATGTTGGTGTGTTTGATCCTCTTCGTCCATATTATAGTACCAAAGAAGAGTGGCCTAAGTGCCGTTGTGGCCTTGATTACATTATGCAAATGATGGAAGGAAGAGAGGGCAGCGGTCATCGATTCTTTCGTTGCCCTAACCGGTGGATTAAGTTGAAATAATTTATTATTTATGAGATGAAATATTTCCATATTTTGACTTATATTTCTGTTTGTCTAGTGATACTTCGATGATGATAACTGCGGATACACACTGTGGGTTGATCCACCACCTATCAAGCCAACTGAAGATTACATAAAATATTTACAAGATCAAAACCGAGAAATGGTGGGCGGAGTAGCGGAAATGGAGTCACAACTATTCGACTATATTGGTACTAGTACCGTGTGCAACAACATGTCTTGCGAATGTCCTCACCACAAGCCAAAACATATTAGTTAAAAACTACCTCTGATTATTGTTTTCAATGTATGCTTGCAATGTATCCTTGCAATGTATGTTCTTCTACCTTCAATTTCAATAAAAAATTAATTTTCAACGTATGGCTACCAGTGCCTCTGATTCTGATCTCAAACCAATGGTATCGGACAACAATGGAGTGCAAAAATCTCACAACATGGATGAAGCAAACTGCAAGTCTCCTATAGATGTTTATAAAGGGCAGTCTTCTATGATGTGAACATCATAGGAAAATCAACCCTTGAAGGTCATATCAAAGGAAAGTTTTCTTCAAAATAACATGTACCAGCCCTAACTTTTGTAAAGTTTGATGTCAACTTATGAAATAAAGTTAAGACGATAAAAGACTATAGTTGTGTCACATGAAATGATGAACACAAATATGGACAGGTGAGGGAGTTAAAAAATTTCTCTAGCCCATGCTCAACACATGTTAACCTAGGGGAAAGGATTACACTCCCAAAAAACTTTAACTCATGTGCACCTTCTCTATGAGGAGAATGGAGGAAATTTAAACACAATTTTGAACCTTTTAAAAGGATTCATATTCAGATTGACAAATACATGCAAATGAATTCACCGATGCATTCTCCATGTATCAATGAGCTCATGATCCGAGTTTGGATATTTTTGGAGCCCGTATACCAATTAATTCGAAGGAATATTTGTGAGCACATTCAAATTTAAATTTGAATTTGGAAACTGAACCAAATGTGCTCAATTTTGAAATCAGATTTCATATTCAAATTCCTCACATTATGTTTGGCCTATCCTCCAAATTTGGTGATATTTGGGCAACGGTTCCGTGGGAATCTCAAAGCACAGTGGGGAAATCAAATAAAAGGGGCTGGACCCACATGTCATAGACCCGGTGCAGTGAACCGCCTCTGTTCCTCTCGGTGGCGTGCATGCGACAGCACACCGACGTCCGGTGAAGTTTTTTTTGCGCCAGCTCCTGCTTACCTCGTTTCTGCTCGATCTGATCCTCCCCACAGCGAGTGCAACAGAGCTACTTTGCTTCCTCCCCGTGCTGCCTCGTTCCCGTGTGTTTGCTCCCGAGAAGAAAAACAGCAGCCGCTGCTCTGTTCCTCTGATCGCCCAAGCAACCCAGCTCCCTTTTCCCCAGCTTACCACAGCAAAAACCTTCGCCCATGAGTGCTCTAGCCGGCTAGCACCTTCCCTCCGCCGTCCCGAGCTCACCGGCGCCTAGAAACACAAAAGTTTCTGCTGCTCCCGTGTTGAACGTCGGAGGACCGAAACTGATCACCGTGGCCAGCCCAAACCTGGAGGGATCACGCCCAAGCAAGCCACCCCATCTGTGCACCTACAAGTCTAGTTGCTCACCTATGAGCTCAGCCCTAGCCATTGATCACAGAGGGAGAATTTCAAGTTTTTCTCCCGGGCGGCAGAAACAGACCTTGAGGTAAGGAATTGTAAAATTCGTCCTCAAATCATGTTTGTTGGGTTTCAAACTTCACACAAAGGATGTTAACTGCCTAGCACACCTCCTCCATCAATTTTAGACCAAGAAATTGTTGGAAAATTCACATGACATGCAATTAATTTGACAAACCAGAACAGAGAAATAGGAAAAACAAATATACTAGCAGTCAACATGAACAGTGCTAGTATTAGACGGAAATGAATTAAGACATATGCAAATAGACCGCATATCAAAAATATCGAATCAGTCATGGATCGAGTAATTACTTACAAAGAATCCCGCTAAGGAAGTAGAGGATTAGATGACAAAGATGTTGAGGACGATGGAAGTGCTGCGAGCGGCCGTGCGAGCGCACTTCCTAGAAACCTGATCGCCGGCACCTGTGCAGGTCTTCAGATCACCGGCCGTCGGTTCGGAGACACCGCTCTCCCTCAATCTGTTGCACGACGAATGGAGGGACGGCAGGCAAAAAAACCGGCGGCGCAGAGCAATTTCTGAGAGGGTTGAGTTTGTGTATCTTCTCCAGTACCCAGGACGTCTCCTTTATACTCGAGCCTGACAACCCTCTCAAATTCGATTTGCCATAATTTAAGTAAACCGCCCCCTCAAATCCTTCAACGTGCAACTAATAGAGCAATTATGGCCATTACGCACATTAAACGTGTGTCTGCATTTATGCATCATTACACACATTAAATGTGTGCTTGTATTTATGCACCATTACGCACATTAAATGCGTGCCTGCATTTATGCATCATTACACACATTAAACATGTGTCTGCATTTACGCGATATAACACATAAAATGTGTGTCTGCATTTACGCGTCATTACACACATTAATCATGTGTCTGCAGTTATGCCACAATTACTCCTCAAGTTGACCTAGCAGTCTAGGTGTTGATGAGATATTTCAAATTATATAAGTGGCAGAAAATAAAGGCTTAGTTGAACACAACTCGTCACGACACGAACGCGCAAGTCGCAAGTCACAAGTCACGCGATAAATACGCGTAAAATCATGAAACGTGCGCGCGTGCGTGTGTGTTTGTGTCCATAGCAGCAGCCTTATCTCCTTCATTATTCTCATGTTAAGAAACACTCCAAAGGCCACTATATATATTGGGAAACATCCATCTAGGTAGGCAAGGTGGGACTAAACATCCTAGCCACCTCTCCACACCACACCTTGGCTTTATACCAATGGATTTGGCCCAAATAATTCAGCCCAGGACTGGGGTGTTGCTCATGTAGGCCAAATTCCAACATTCCCCACCAAAAGCCAAGGTCTACAAGTAACATTTCGGCACTTTCATATATCAGCTTTCCGGTGCAGACCCATAACGGGTTGAGCTGCACCTAGCATTCCATGATTCACATACTCACAACTTTGCAATGGACACAGCCTTGAATTGCTAGTTTTATGTAAGTAAGTTTTAAATGAAAGCATCGCTGATACTAATCCGACTAAAGCCATGCCTATGGTTGGAGCATTACGGTCTTGCTCCTGTGTTTGTTCATGAGTTTATTTCAGATTACCCATATCTCATAGACTGCGACCTCACAGTCAAACTCATATAGGTGTGTTCTTACAAGTATACCCTGCAGGATCGTATCTTGCCAAAATAGGCCTCAGAACACATTAAGACATTAAAGTCAACCTTCCATGCAGTACTGAGAGTACGCATCTTCTAACAGAAATGAATAGCGAATAGTACTCTCTAGTTATCTATACAACTTGTTTTTCACAAGATCTACTTCACATGATCTCCGATCAAATAGTTTGGGTTACTATTGTATGATAACATCATGTGGGTTTCAAACCCATTTCCCTTGATGCTTCATCAATTACAGCACGTGCTAATCCCTTAGTAAAAGGGTATGCCAGATTTCTTTTAGTATTAATATACTTAATGGCAATCTCTCCCGTATTTCTCAAATGTCTCACGGATTTGATTCGCCGTTTCACATGTCTTGATGACTTTAAATTTTCTTTTGCATTGCCAATAGTTGTGATGACACTTTGATTATCACAATGCAAAAGAATGGCCGGCACAGGTTTATCGACCAAAGGCAAGTCCATCAAGAGTTGTTTCAGCCACTCCGCCTCACATGTGGCTGTTTCAAGCGCTACAAGTTCCGCCTCCATAGTAGACTTTGTCAATATAGTCTGCTTACGAGACCTCCATGAAACTGCAGCACCACCAATAGTAAATATGTATCCACTAGTGGCCTTAATCTCATCAGCATCTGAGATCCAATTTGAATCACTATACCCTTCAAGTACAGCTGGGTACCCCGTATAGTGAAGCCCATATGTTGAAGTACCTCTCAAGTATCTCATTACACGTTCTAGTGCACACCAGTGATCTCTTCCAGGATTGGAAGTAAATCTGCTCAATTTGCTTACTGCAAATGAGATGTCAGGTCTGGTTGCACCAGCAAGATACATGAGAGAACCAATAATCTGGGAATATCTCAACTGATTAATCCCTGGTCCTCTGTTCTTGCGAAGTTTTAGACTAGGATCATATGGCGTTGGAGAAGGTTTAGAATCTGAGTATCCAAATCGACTCAGAATATTCTCCACATAATGAGATTGTTTCAAAGTAATCTCATTCTCACACTTAATCAGTTTGATGTTTAGAATAACATCAGACTCTCCCAAATCCTTCATATGAAATTTTGGGACAAGAATGATTTTACATCATTTATCACATCGATACTTGTTCCAAAAATTAATATGTCATCAACATATAAGCACAATATTACTCCTTTACCCCCACCAAACCGATAGTACACACACGTGTCAGCGTCATTTACCACAAAACCTGCTGAGATCGTAGTTCTATCGAACTTCTCATGCCACTGCTTCGGTGCCTGCTTGAGGCCATACAAGGATTTTCGAAACTTGCACACTTTGTTCTCTTGCCCAGGCACCACAAAACCATCAGGCTGCTTCATATATATCTCCTCATCGAGCTCGCCATTTAGGAAAGCCGTCTTCACATCCATTTGATGAATGAGGAGATCATTACATGCAGCAAGTGCAACAAGCACACGAATTGTGGTTAACCTAGCAACAGGTGAATAAGTATCGAAAAAATCCTCGCCTTGCTTTTGGGTAAATCCCTTGGCTACAAGTCTAGCCTTATATTTATCGACTGTACCATCTGGTTTGAGTTCTTTTTAAATATTCACTTACACCCAACAGGTTTACACCCAACTGGACAGTCACATATTTCCCAAGTTCCATTTGTTAAAATGGACTCCATTTCAATATGTACTGCCTCCTTCCAGCTCTCTGCATCTGGCGATGCATATGCTTCTGAAAGTGTTTTGGGTGTATCATCAATAAGGTAGACAGTAAAATCATCACCAAAGGATTTTTCAATCCTTTGTCTCTTGCTCCTTCGAGGAGTAATATTTGTACTGTCATCCTCAATGGGTTTTTTAGTGTAAGAACAAGGTACGAATAATGGAGAAGGATCAGGAGTAAAACTAGTAGATGTCTCGCTACGACCTGCAACTCTATCCTTCATTGGAAAATATTCTTGAAAAATGTGGCATCACGAGATTCAGTCACGGTGTTAACGTGCACATCGGGAATCTCGGATTTAATCACTAAAAATCTATAAGATGCACTGTGTTGTGCGTATCCTAGAAAGACACACTCCACGGTTTTTTGTCCCAATTTTTGTTTCTTACACACAGGCACATTAACTTTGGCCAAACAGCCCCATGCACGTAAGAAACCGAGAGCAGGCATCCTTCCTTTCCATCCTTCATATGGGGTTATTTCCCCCTTAGATGATGGAACTCGATTCAGCACAAAACATGCGGTCAAAATGGCTTCCCCCCACCATGAGTTGGATAAACCCGAACTGTCTAGCATGGCATTAACCAAGTCCGTAAGTGTTCGGTTTTTCCGCTCAGCCACCCCATTAGATTGGGGTGAGTAGGGAGCCGTTGTCTCATGGATAATTCCATGTTCCACACAATATTCGCCGAAATCATTAGAAAGATACTCCCCTCCTCTATTAGACCTAACTCGTTTGATTTTCCTTTCTAGTTGGTTTTCTACCTCAGCCTTATAGATTTTAAAACAATCTAGTGCCTCATCTTTCGTTTTAATAAGATAGAGTTGACAATATCTTGTAGCATCATCAATAAAAGATATAAAATATTTCTTCCCTGCTCTAGTCAAAATTCCATTCATTTCACACAAATCTGAGTGAATAAGATCTAGTGGTGATAAGCTCTTCTCTTCCACGCTTTTAAAAGGTTTACGTGGCTGCTTAGCTTGCACACACGCATGACACTTAGATCTTCTTTCAACAGGAATTTTCGGAATCAAATTAAGTTTGGACAGTTTAATGATGCGATCGTAATTAATGTGACAAAGCCGAGAGTGCCAAACAGTAGCCTCTCTTCCATTGCATTCAGATTTAGAACAAGCAATTGTGTTCACAAGATTATTACAATCTTCAACAACTGAAAGGCGGAACAGACCTCCGCTATCATAGCCTTTTCCGATAAATAAACCAAACTTTGAAACAATAAATTTGTTTGACTCAAACACTAACTTATAGCAATCACGACATAAAAGAGAACCACTAATCAGGTTCCTATTTATTCCAGGGACGTGCTGCACATTTTTCAAAGAAAGAGTCTTTCCGGATGTCAACTTCAGATCGACTCTTCCAATTCCATGTACAGCAGTCCTAGACCCATTGCCCATCAACACGGAGCAATTGTCGGTAGCCTGATAAGAAGAAAATAAATTATAGTCAAAACACACATGCATATTAGCTCCTGTGTCTAACCACCAATCGGTAGAATGACATGCTAGAAAAACTTCTGGAACATACCCTGCTCCAGACGTTCCTCCAGCATCGCTAATAGTGACATTCACAGATTTCTGACCACCACCTTTCTTGCCTTTTCTATTGCGGCATTTCTTGGCTATGTGGCCAAACTCGCCGCACACAAAGCAAGTGAGGTCTTCTTTCTTCTTCTCCTTAAAGCTAGTTTTTTGTTTGGCCTTTCCTTTCCAGTTTTTGGTGTTCTTATTGCCACCACCCGATTTACCTTCAACCACATTGGCATTAGAAGGAGTTCCTTCTCGCGGAACCGAACGAGGCACATCCTTGGATCTTGCCTTTTCCTCAACATCAAGAGTTGAGATCAGACTTTCAACAGTCATAACCTCTTTCTTGTGTTTAAGACTCGTGGAGAAACTTCTCCAAGATGGAGGCAGTTTTGGAAATAATTCCACCAACCACGAATTTGTCAGGCAAGACAGTATCAAAATGTGCAAGTTCCCCCACAAGAAGTTGGATCTCATGAGCCTGTTCCACGATAGATCAATCATCGACCATCTTGTATTCGTGGTACTGGTCATTAACATATAGTTCACGTCCAACATCCGATTCCGCATATTTGCGGTCTAGGGCCTCCCATAGTTCTTTAGCCGATGTATGGTTCATGTAATGTAACACCCCAAAATCCTGTTAAGAGGGGAATTTAAAATTTTTTGGACGTGTTGCATGTTTTGCAAAAATTCAAATTCAAACTGGAATTCAAATTAAACTCAAAACAGAAAAGAAATAGAAAAAGAAAAAGGAAAACAGAAAAAAACCGGCCAGTGGGCCGAAACCCACCAGCCGGCCCACCCAGCCCCCGCGCCAGCCCGCAGCCGCGCGCGCCCCCTTCCTCCCACTGACAGGCGGGGCCCACCAGCCCTTCTTCTACCTCGCGCCCGCGCCCGCGATCGGCCGGACTTCTCTCACCCCGAATCAAAACCGACCCGGATTCCTGTGCATCCCCGCCGAATTCCGTTCGTAGGCAACGCAAACTCAATCATAACCGAACGCTGCCCTTCCTCCGTCTATAAAAACCTCGGCCTCGTTCTGTTTTTCCCACGCGATCCGCCGATTTTACTCCGGTGAGAAACCGAGCCTTCTCCGGCGAATTCTGGCCGATCTAAGCTCGGAAATTCCGATCTAACTCGCTGGTCTTGATCCACCGTCTCCGGGGAACCCTGCAGGTGTAGAAAACTCGGTGATCTGCGGTTCAAACACAGCGCCGACGAGCCTCACCGTGGTTTCACTTCGGACTTCGTCGCCGACCGCCTTCCAGGACCTCCGAGCTCAAGAAAACCCCCGAGGTGAGATCCCCGACCTTCCCTCTGTCGATCTATGCCATAAAATCACAGTTCTAGGAAGAATTCACGAAGATCCGAAACTCTCCGGTGAGATTGCCGCCGTGCGCCGCCGGGCAGCGCCGCCCGCGCTTGATCAGAGCGACGTGGCCGCTTGTGCGCCGTTTATTTTAAGTCGCACGGTAGTGTTTAAATCCCCGCGTACCGGTTCGACGTTATAATCTCAGCCGTCGGTTTAAAATCGGACGGTCCACGTCAGCCCCGCATTATAAAGACTGGAAATCTTACGTGCTACCCCCTGGGGTTCTCGGGAAATAAGAAGCTAGCCCGGAAGTTTCTGATCTAGCCCCTGGAACTTCAGAAAATCATGTAAATTCATTTAAAAATCAGTTTTAGCCCCTGGACTTAATAAAAATTAGAAAAAACCCCTCTGTTATGTGTAGCTAGCCCCCTGGAAGTTCTTAAAATAATATAATAGACCCTGCAGTGGGGTGAGTTTACCTTTTTAACCCTGTTTGATATTTAATTTAGGAAATTGAATATGTGGCTAGTATTTAAAATTTAAAAAGTGGGACAAACATATTGTCAAATTTAAATTAAAAACTTTCTCAGTACTTAGAAAACTTTGGAGTGAGATAAAAATAGATTTTTGGCTGAGATGAATCTGTTTAATTTATTATTCACATTTATTAGTTGAAGGGACACATTTTTAAGTAAAGAATAGTTCTGAAAATAGGGAAAATAAATGTAAAATAGTTTACATCAGAGGAAAAGGTCAAAAATATATTATTAAATATTTTAGATCAGAACCTATTCTGTTTAGATGATGTGTCTTATTATTTTCATAATAAAGTTCATATTTAGGCATAGGAACTAAATCTGAAAATATAACAACTAGTAAATGATAAATGAAGTTTCTAAAATCCAAAGAATTTAGTTTAGGGTTAGTAGAAATTCTGAAGACACATATGGAGTAGGAAAATACCCTTCATGCATACTTGGTAGTTAAAGGGGTGTAGTAATTAAATAAAGGGATTTACTTAAGTTGGAAACTCATATATATAGTAAGCAAGATTAAGTGTGAATACAAAAGTAGGAATCATATACACATGATTAAAAGTATATGTAAGCCAAAGATCAACACACATAGAGTAATCAAAACACATAGAATTTGTGAATGACTTTTATACATGTGAATGTGTGGTTTGTATGAAGTGAAAGTGTGAACTATGTCTTATGGATTGTTGTGTTTCTTTTGCTATGTGTGATGGTATGATGTAGAATCTGCTCCAGAGCAAGTTCTTCCTTTTCAAGACCAGGACTATCAAATCCAAGAGCAGCGGGAAGAAGGCAAGTGTCCTTGACCACCTTGATCCTATACTAGGATGTGTAGATAGAAATATTTGCATTGTCAATTGAAAATATGAAACCCATGCTAGGATGTTTCCCTAGAATTGCATTACCTTGTTTCCTTGTAGCTTGGGTCGGGATTCATTTTATCATGTCATTTATTATTATGCATATGCTTAGCCATGCTTAGAATGGGATATTTGGGATATGAGATCATCAGTTTATTTTACCATACTCTTGAATGAGATATTGTGAGTTATGTAGAGGTAGGGATCAAGGCAAGTTGGATGTTTTGGTTGTGTGCTGGGTGCACGAGACTCGGGTTTGTGTTTAGTACTTGCCTAGATCCTAAGGACCGGTTCATGGAGCATGTAACCTGGCTTTACAGTGCCAACCACATGCTGAGATGGGGCAGCTTTGCCAATTAATTAGGTATATCCCCGGCGTAGTATGGGTGTGTTAGATGGTGCGGGGAGTAGGTGTCAGCTGGACTACCATATGAACCGCAAGGCTCAAGAGGGGGCCACTGCAGCGGGGTTGGAGCCTCTTGTATGCTGTTAGGGGTGAAACCTCAGTGGGCCCACGCTCGTCGGGAATCCCTTTGTAAAGGCTTCGTAGTGATCACCTGGCTACACACCTGGGAAGTGTGAATGTGGTTCGTAGCCACTGGCATAATGGAGGTTCTTTTAGTCCACCTGGCAATGGGGGATGAAATCACTACATGTGGGTACAGTGGTACAAACTCTGCAGAGTCAAAACTGTCATGACAGCCGTGCTCACGGTCAAGCGCGGCTTGGACTTATTCATGATTAGAGGATTGATGGTTTTGGAAGTTGTGGATGTTAAGCGGGGAGCTTAACATTGGAAATGATGTTATGGTTATGGGATTATGATGATGGGATGGGAGTTTGGGACCATTTCACCTGTGTAGTAATGTAGGTGCTTAATAAGCTAAGGTGGTAGGTATTAATTGCATAGTGCTTTAACCATGAGTTCAACCTCCCCTTGTTCTAGCCATGCATGATATAATTTTCCCACACTTGCTGAGTACCATTGGTACTCAACCTTGCATATTTTGTTGGTTTATATTGCTGCTCGGGTCAAGATAATGAGGTGGTGTATAATGACCAAGACTTTGGACCCGAAGAAGGTTTCTAGGTTCATGGAGACCCCCCCGGGCAACGCCTGTAATGGAGCCCACAAGAATAATATTCCGCTGCTAGTTTATTTATTTATGATGAACTATTTATCGTCCATCGAGGCATATGCTTTGTAAGACTTATTTATATTCGACACCTGGCTTGTAATAAATGATGCTTCACTATTTGTCATCACATGTATGAGAAAATGATCCTGGCATACATGTGATATTCACTTGGTTGTTCTTCGGAGAAACCGGGTGTGACAGAAGTGGTATCAGAGCCAAGGTTGCCCGTAGGAACGTGGACCTAGGTAGAAATGGACGTATTTAAGGGCCCTATTTTCTTAAAAAAACTATTTTACAAGGTGTGTGTTGAAAGGTGTTATTTAATGAGTCACTTTCTTCATCTTACCCCAATTTTCATTTAAAATAGGATTTTTGTTTAAAAAGTTTATCTGACCTAAGTTTAAATGCTTTTTGTTTTAGATGGTTCGCATGATTCGCACCGCTCGCAAGTCCGCAGGAGGGAGAGTTCCCGTAGTTGCCCTTGCCGAAAGAGAGGAGAGTCGTCCGGTGACGTACCTTTCCTACAGATTGGCAGTAGGAGGCTTGTTGCGCCGTCTTTGACGTATGCTCGAAGCCGCCGGCAATACGGGCAAGCTAATCATCCACTATAACTCCACCAGGACCATCCGTGAGAAGAGGGAAGAATGGAGCTCAGAGATGAGGATTATACACGAAAATCGACTGCTTAAGATCCACCGCTCTCCAGCTTGTAGGGCGACAGAGGTCGATGCGGAGAAGGATGTCACCTGGGAGGCCATCACCTGCCAGAGTCACATCTATCATCGCCACCTGGACAGGACTGAGTACATGTATGTCCTCCAGCGTGAGAGTGGTACCACAGAGTACAAGTACCCGCCAGTGCAGCAAGGGACTTCCCATGAGCACATGGACTTGTGCTTGGAGGATGCTGCTATGCTAAGCACTCGACTGCAGGAGTGTCTGCAAGAGCTTCAGGATGTTCGGGACACCTCGAAGGAAACCGAGGCGTTGCTTCGAGCCTGCTTGAGGGCGAGAGAAAGAGGAGATGGGAATGAATTGTGTGTTACCGTGAATGATACATGGACTCCTGACTCCCCAGATCGCCGAGCGATCAGGCGTCGTCGCACTTCTCCACCAGCAGCCTCCCCACCCAAAGCAGAGTCAGAAGGCAGCCGAAATGATGAGGAAGATCCCGAGGAGCCAGCTCAAGAAAACGAGTAGTGTAGAGTCCTTCCCTTAGCTAGCAAGATGTCGAATAGTCGAGTCGTTATGTTAAGTTAATGGTGTGTTAATGCTTGGTGTGTGACGTGAATTGTGGAAGCCATGAGCAATTGTCCACAGCCTCGTCTTTAGATTGTTTTGCTTTGGTGTGGGAACCCACATGAAATAATATTGCATTTATTTTTGTGTGAGAAATCAACCCTCAGAAAAGTATAACAAAGCTTCAACACTTGAAAGTACAAACAAGTGAAAGTAGTAAGATAGTACGTAATACATTAAATTAACATTTGGTTGATCATGCCAGATGGCCGGAAGAGGAAAAGGACGTGCTGCCAACCCCGCCAACAACAACGATGAGGCCGGCAACCCTCATCTTTCTGGAGGCCAGGACAGGGGTGGTCGCCGTGAAGGAGTTGATCCCCTCCACCAAATGCTGGAGAATCAAAATCAGCTCATCCAGAACTTGACTCAAGTGGTGGCCAACTTGCATCAGGTTCCACCTCCACAAGCTGCACCACGCCAACCAAGGTTGAGTGAGTTTCTAGGAACTCAACCTCCAAAGTTTGCAAGTGGTGCTGAACCTCTGGAGGCAGATGATTGGCTAAAGACCATTGAAAGCAAGATGAGGATCATACAGTGCCAAGGGTATGAGAGGGTGCTGTTTGCCTCTCATCAATTGCATGGACCTGCTGCTGATTGGTGGACCGCCTACATGGCTGCCCATCATGACCCTGAGAACATCACTTGGGAAGAGTTCAAGCGTAGCTTCCGCAACCATTATATCCCGAGAGGTGAACTCAAAAACAAACAGAAGGAGTTCTTGGGACTGCAGCAGGGAAACATGACGGTGAGGGAATACCTCACTAAATTTACTCAACTATCCCGTTATGCCCCACGAGACATAGAGACTGATGAGCAGAAACAAGATTGTTTCGTGGAAGGGATTACCGCCGAAATGCAGTGTGCAATGTCCTCAAATGAGTATGAAAGCTTCCAAAAGATGGTGGAAAGAGCATTTGTGGTGGAAAGGAAGCTGAAGGCCTTGTAAAATGAGAACAAGAGGAAGGCCGGGTGGTCACACCAAGCCTCAGGGAGCAACACTCGCCCACGTCTGATGCAGCAACCTGCAGGGCAGACGAACCGTGCTGTGGTACCCCACTCAGCACCAAGAGGGTACAACCCGAACTACAGGCCTCCCGCAGCACGAGTGCAGCCACAACGTCAGTTTGTACAGCAGCCTCGCCCCGCATATCCACCTCGACCAGCAGTACAGGGACCTCCAAACCAACCCCAAGACAGCAAAGGCCAGACACCTAAGGTTGGGGTGCAATGTATTAGCTGCGGTGAAGTGGGGCACTACGCCCATAAATGCCCAAAGAAGAAGCCCGCACAGCCACAACAGCAGAATGTGATGCGAGGACGGGTGAACCACGTCACTATGGAGGAAGCGCAAGAGGCACCCAACGTGGTAGTTGGTAAGTTTCCTGCCAATTTACACCTTGCAACCCTGCTGTTTGATTCTGGTGCTACCCACTCGTTCATTGCTCAAGGGTTTGTTAAGAAGCATGACCTAGCAACAACACAAATGAACCATATGCTAGCAGTAAACTCTCCAGGTGGAGAAATAAGGACAAGACAAGTGTGTCCCAAAGTGAACCTAGACATTAATGGGGTAGTATTTACTGCTAACCTCATAGTGATAGATTCACAAGGGATAGATATTATCTTGGGTATGGATTGGTTGACAAAACATAAAGGAATCATCCATTGTTCGACCAGAACGGTGGAACTAACTCACCCTAGTGGCACAAGAGTAAAGTTCATAACAATAC
This sequence comes from Neostapfia colusana, assembly GCA_030760725.1. Lineage (NCBI taxonomy): Eukaryota > Viridiplantae > Streptophyta > Magnoliopsida > Poales > Poaceae > Neostapfia > Neostapfia colusana. Next base: position 98,531,057 of record JASWHV010000003.1, read on the forward strand.
ACGAGCCTAGGAGGGACATTAAATTAAATCAAGTTGAGGTGAAAGTTGAGGAAATCATGACCATCAGGGAATATCCAGATGTTTTTCCGGAGGATTTGCCAGGTATGCCTCCCGATCGTGAAGTGGAATTCGCAATTGAGCTAGTACCTGGAACAGCCCCGATATACAAGAGACCTTATCGGATGGACTCCAAGCAGCAAGAAGAACTCAAGGATCATTTAAGAGAATTGACGGAGAAGGGGTATATTCGTCCTAGTCCCTCACCATGGGGAGCTCCTGTGATATTTGTGCCCAAGAAGGACGGAACCCAAAGGTTATGCGTGGATTACCGTGCCTTGAATGAGGTAACCATCAAGAACAAGTACCCATTACCCCGCATTGAAGACTTGTTTGATCAGTTGAGGGGAGCTTGTGTGTTCTCGAAAATTGATCTCAGGTCGGGATACCACCAACTCAAAATAAGGCAATCTGATATTCCCAAGACAGCTTTCGTATCTCGGTACGGACTGTATGAATACACTGTCATGCCTTTTGGGCTAACTAATGCCCCGGCGTACTTCATGTATCTCATGAACAAGGTATTCATGGAATATCTGGACAAATTTGTGGTGGTTTTCATAGATGACATTCTCGTTTCTCCAAAGATGAAGAAGAACATGAGAAACATCTAAGGTTGGTGTTGCAGAGGCTGAGAGAACACCAACTATATGCCAAGTTGAGAAAGTGTGAGTTTTGGCTGAAGAGAGTTCCCTTCTTCGGACATATAATCTCGGAGGGAGGAATCTCCGTGGATCCTGCCAAAATCGAGGATATACAGAAGTGGAAGACCTCTAAAAATGTCGGGGAAGTTCGAAGCTTCTTGGGATTGGCTGGATACTATCGACGGTTTATTGAGGGATTCTCTAAGATCTCGAGACCCCTCACCAAACTGTTGGAGAAGGGAATCACATTCACATGGACACCGCAGTGCGAGACGAGTTTTCAGGAGTTAAAGAAAAGATTGACAACAGCCCTAGTGCTGGTTATGCCAGATATGCAGAGGAATTTCACGGTGTACTGCGATGCCTCTGGAAACGGGTTGGGATGTGTTCTCATGCAAGAAGGGCATGTCGTGGCATATGCATCCCGGCAGCTTCGGAAGCACGAGAAAAACTATCCTACACATGACCTAGAACTAGCCGCAGTGGTACACGCGTTGAAAATTTGGTGACACTATTTGATGGGGAAGAGGACAGAGATATATACGGATCATAAGAGTTTGAAGTATATTTTCACACAGCCAGATCTCAACCTCAGACAGAGGAGATGGTTAGAGCTAATCAATGACTTTGATGTGGGCATCAACTATCATCCTGGGAAAGCAAACGTCGTGGCCGATGCTTTAAGTCGGAAAGTGCAGGTCAATAAGTTGAGTCTGAAAGACATGCCTGCAGAATTGAAAGACGAGGTTATAAGGCTCAATCTATGTCTGGTAAATAGTGGTGAAGCCATCGCCATGGAAGTAGACTCCACACTAGAGCGAGACATACGCGAGGGTCAAAAGAATGACGAGAAGATACAAGAGATAAGACAACTCATCAAGGAAAATAAAGCTCCTGGTTTTAGAGAGGATGAACAAGGAACGGTGTGGCACGGGAAAAGAATCTGTGTGCCAGAAGTAAAGGAGATCCGTGAATTGATTTTGAAGGAGGCTCATGATTCTGACTATTCCATTCACCCTGGGAGTATGAAGATGTGCCAGGACCTCAAGGGTAGTTATTGGTGGTATGGCATGAAACGAGATTTCACGGAACATGTTGCCCTATGTGACACATGTCAGTTGGTGAAAGCAGAACATCAACGACCCGCGGGATTATTGCAACCACTCAAAGTGCCTGAATGGAAATGGGAAGAAATCGGTATGGATTTCATAGTGGGACTGCCTAGGACCCAATCAGGATATGATTCGATATGGGTCATCATTGACAGGCTAACCAAGGTAGCTCATTTCATCCCCGTGAAAGAAAGCTACAGCGGATCCAAATTGGCAGAGTTGTACATGTCAAGGATCGTGTGTTACCTTGGAGTGCCAAAGAAGATTCTGTCGGATCGAGGGACACAGTTCACCTCAAGGTTCTGGCAGAAGTTGCATGAAACCGTGGGAACCCATCTGAATTTCAGCTCTGCCTATCATCCCCAAACTGACGGGCAGACGGAGAGGACCAATCAGATTCTTGAGGATATGCTGAGAGCTTGTGCACTCAAAAACAATCGGAGTTGGGATAAGAACTTACCGTATGCGGAGTTTTCCTATAATAACAGCTATCAAGCTAGTATGAAGATGTCACCGTTTGAAGCTGTGTACGGGAGGAAGTGCAGAACTCCCCTATTTTGGAACCAAACAGGGGAAAGTAAAGTGTTTGGTCCAGAAGTACTACAAGAAGCCGAGGCGAAGGTGAGGGAAATTCGCAACAACTTGAGGATAGCACAGACACGCCAAAAGAGCTATGCCGATGTACGAAGAAGAGAGCTCGTTTTCAACGTGGGAGACTATGTCTATCTCAAGGTGTCCCCTATCCAAGGACTTCGTCGGTTCAAGGTGAAAGGGAAGTTGTCACCTCGATACATCGGACCATTTCAAGTTCTAGAGAGAAAAGGAGAAGTGGCGTATCAACTGGAATTACCGGCTCGCCTATCGGATGTGCACGATGTGTTCCATGTGTCACAACTCAAGAAATGCCTGAGGATGCCTGAAGAGGTGTTACCCATGAATGATGTGGACGTAGCAGAGGATTTGTCTTATGCCGAGCAACCCTAGAAGATTTTGGAGACAATGGAACGCCTCACCAGAAATAAAAGAATCCGGATGTGCACGGTGCAGTGGAAGCATCACTCAGAAGAGGAAGCCACCAGGGAACGGGAAGATGAGCTCAAGGCGCAATTTCCGGAATTGTTTTCTTAGAACCACCAATCTCGAGGACGAGATTTCTTTTAAGGGGGGTAGAGCTGTAACACCCCAAAATCCTGTTAAGAGGGGAATTTAAAATTTTTTGGACGTGTTGCATGTTTTGCAAAAATTCAAATTCAAACTGGAATTCAAATTAAACTCGAAACAGAAAAGAAATAGAAAAAGAAAAAGGAAAACAGAAAAAAAACCGGCCAGTGGGCCGAAACCCACCAGCCGGCCCACCCAGCCCCCGTGCCAGCCCGCAGCCACGCGCGCCCCCTTCCTTCCACTGACAGGCGGGGCCCGCCAGCCCTTCTTCTACCTCGCGCCCGCGCCCGCGATTGGCCGGACTTCTCTCACCCCGAATCAAAACCGACCCGGATTCCTGCGCATCCCCGCCGAATTCCGTTCGTAGGCGACGCAAACTCAATCATAACCGAACGCCACCCTTCCTCCGTCTATAAAAACCTCGGCCTCGTTCTGTTTTTCCCACGCGATCCGCCGATTTTACTCCGGTGAGAAACCGAGCCTTCTCCGGCGAATTCTGGCCGATCTAAGCTCGGAAATTCCGATCTAACTCGCTGGTCTTGATCCACCGCCTCCGGGGAACACTGCAGGTGCAGAAAACTCGGTGACCTGCGGTTCAAACACAGCGCCGACGAGCCTCACCGTGGTTTCACTTCGGACCTCGTCGCCGACCGCCTTCCAGGACCTCCGAGCTCAAGAAAACCCCCGAGGTGAGATCCCCGACCTCCCCTCTACCGATCTATGCCATAAAATCACAGTTCTAGGAAGAATTCACGAAGATCCGAAACTCTCCGGCGAGATCGCCGCCTCCCGCCGTTGTGCGCCGCCGGGCAGCGCCGCCCGCGCTCGATCAGAGCGACGTGGCCGCTTGTGCGCCGTTTATTTTAAATCGCACGGTAGAGTTTAAATCCCCGCGTACCGGTTCGACGTTATAATCTCAGCCATCGGTTTAAAATCGGACGGTCCACGTCAGCCCCGCATTATAAAGACTGGAAATCTTACGTGCTACCCCCTGGGGTTCTCGGGAAATAAGGAGCTAGCCCCGGAAGTTTCTGATCTAGCCCCTGGAACTTCAGAAAATCATGTAAATTCATTTAAAAATCAGTTTTAGCCCCCGGACTTAATAAAAATTAGGAAAAACCCCTCTGTTATGTGTAGCTAGCCCCCTGGAAATTCTTAAAATAATATAATAGACCCTGCAGTGGGGTGAGTTACCTTTTTAACCCTGTTTGATATTTAATTTAGGAAATTGAATATGTGGCTAGTATTTAAAATTTAAAAAGTGGGACCAACATATTGTCAAATTTAAATTAAAAACTTTCTCAGTACTTAGAAAACTTTGGAGTGAGATAAAAATAGATTTTTGGCTGAGATGAATCTGTTTAATTTATTATTCACATTTATTAGTTGAAGGGACACATTTTTAAGTAAAGAATAGTTCTGAAAATAGGGAAATAAATGTAAAATAGTTTACATCAGAGGAAAAGGTCAAAATATATTATTAAATATTTTAGATCAGAACCTATTCTGTTTAGATGATGTGTCTTATTATTTTCATAATAAAGTTCATATTTAGGCATAGGAACTAAATCTGAAAATATAACAACTAGTAAATGATAAATGAAGTTTCTAAAATCCAAAGAATTCAGTTTAGGGTTAGTAGAAATTCTGAAGACACATATGGAGTAGGAAAATACCCTTCATGCATACTTTGTAGTTAAAAGGGTGTAGTAATTAAATATAAGGGATTTACTTAAGTTGGAAACTCATATATATAGTAAGCAAGATTAAGTGTGAATACAAAAGTAGGATATACACATGATTAAAAGTATATGTAAGCCAAAGATCAACACACATAGAGTAATCAAAACACATAGAATTTGTGAATGACTTTTATACATGTGAATGTGTGGTTTGTATGAAGTGAAAGTGTGAACTATGTCTTATGGATTGTTGTGTTTCTTTTGCTATGTGTGATGGTATGATGTAGAACCTGCTCTAGAGCAAGTTCTTCCTTTTCAAGACCAAGACTATCAAATCCAAGAGCAGCAGGAAGAAGGCAAGTGTCCTTGACCACTTTGATCCTATACTAGGATGTGTAGATAGAAATATTTGCATTGTCAATTGAAGATATGAAACCCATGCTAGGATGTTTCCCTAGAATTGCATTACCTTGTTTCCTTGTAGCTTGGGTTGGGATTCATTTTATCATGTCATTTATTATTATGCATATGCTTAGCCATGCTTAGAATGGGATATTTGGGATATGAGATCATCAGTTTATTTTACCATACTCTTGAATGAGATATTGTATTCACACTTAATCTTGCTTACTATATATATGAGTTTCCAACTTAAGTAAATCCCTTATATTTAATTACTACACCCTTTTAACTACCAAGTATGCATGAAGGGTATTTTCCTACTCCATATGTGTCTTCAGAATTTCTACTAACCCTAAACTGAATTCTTTGGATTTTAGAAACTTCATTTATCATTTACTAGTTGTTATATTTTCAGATTTAGTTCCTATGCCTAAATATGAACTTTATTATGAAAATAATAAGACACATCATCTAAACAGAATAGGTTCTGATCTAAAATATTTAATAATATATTTTTGACCTTTTCCTCTGATGTAAACTATTTTACATTTATTTTCCCTATTTTCAGAACTATTCTTTACTTAAAAATGTGTCCCTTCAACTAATAAATGTGAATAATAAATTAAACAGATTCATCTCAGCCAAAAATCTATTTTTATCTCACTCCAAAGTTTTCTAAGTACTGGGAAAGTTTTTAATTTAAATTTGACAATATGTTTGTCCCACTTTTTAAATTTTAAATACTAGCCACATATTCAATTTCCTAAATTTAATATCAAACAGGGTTAAAAAGGTAAACTCACCCCACTGCAGGGTCTATTATATTATTTTAAGAATTTCCAGGGGGCTAGCTACACATAACAGAGGGGTTTTTCCTAATTTTTGTTAAGTCCAGGGGCTAAAACTGATTTTTAAATGAATTTACATGATTTTCTGAAGTTCCAGGGGCTAGATCAGAAACTTCCAGGGCTAGCTTCTTATTTCCCGAGAACCCCTGGGGGTAGCACGTCAGATTTCCAGTCTTTATAATGCGGGGCTGACGTGGACCGTCCGATTTTAAGCCGACGGCTGAGATTATAACGTCGAACCGGTACGCCGGGATTTAAACTCTACCGTGCGATTTAAAATAAACGGCGCACAAGCGGCCACGTCGCTCTGATCGAGCGCGGGCGGCGCTGCCCGGCGGCGCACGGCGGCGGGAGGCGGCGATCTCGCCGGAGAGTTTCGGATCTTCGTGAATTCTTCCTAGAACTGTGATTTTATGGCATAGATCGGCAGAGGGGAGGTCGGGGATCTCACCTCGGGGGTTTTCTTGAGCTCGGAGGTCCTGGAAGGCGGTCGGCGACGAGGTCCGAAGTGAAATCACGGCGAGGCTCGTCGGCGCTGTGTTTGAACCGCAAACCACCGGTTTTCTACACATGCGAGGTTCCCCGGAGGCGGTGGATCAAGACCAGCGAGTTAGATCGGAATTTCTGAGCGTAGATCGGCCAGAATTCGCCAAAGAGGGCTCGGGTTCTCACCGGAGTAAAAACAGCAGATCGCGTGAGAAAAACAGGACGAGGCCGAGGTTTTTATAGACGGAGGAAGGGCGGCGTTCGGTTATGATTGAGTTTACGTCGCCTACGAACGGAATCCGGCGGGGATGCGCAGGAATCCGGGTCGGTTTTGATTTGGGGTGAGAGAAGTCCGGCCGATCGCGGGCGCGGGCGCGAGGTAGAAGAAGGGCTGGCGGGCCCCGCCTGTCAGTGGGAGGAAGGGGGCGCGCGCGGCTGCGGGCTGGCGCGGGGGCTGGGTGGGCCGGCTGGTGGGTTTCGGCCCACTGGGCGGTTTTTTTTCTGTTTTCCTTTTTCTTTTTCTATTTCTTTTCTTTTTTGAGTTTAATTTGAATTCCAGTTTGAATTTGAATTTTTGCAAAACATGCAACACGTCCAAAAAATTTTAAATTCCACTCTTAACAGGATTTTGGGGTGTTACAATTCCTTATGTCTCTGAGAAATGGGAAAAATAAACAGAGACATTTTCAGCTTTTTCCCAACCTTCTAAAATCCATATCTCCTTGTAGGAAACTCCAAAAAATGGTAAAACCAATTCCTATGGACTCAGGACATTTTGTACTTCACATAAAGTCTACTTTGAAGCATAGGAGAGCTTAATATCTAGGGGTTAAAGGCAGGTTAGTGAAGACAACATAAGGATTTGTTGTGCTCATATGAAGCCATATCATGAGCTCGATTTTGGCACACTGCCTAAATACCTTCCACAGAAGCTGTGGTTAAATTGTCAGCTTCATTAGACCTCTGGAACTTGAGCTACCATCTTTAAGATTTAAGTGTTCATATAATGGACTTAATCACATGGTGATTACTAGTATCTCTTTTCACCCTAGCTTTCATCATCTCTAAGGTTGTAGATCCAACAACAGAAACCTTGCTGTTGTTTGTCCTTTTTAGGTGTGAGTTAACTGGTACAACAGCTTTGAATCATTTTCTAAATTGCTTTTGAATACATGTGCATAAATCATCTTAATAGCACGTGACGTTGACGTTCGACGAGGACTCGACTCTGCAGCCAGGATCTCCATCTTGTGACGAGTTTGGCGGATTCTCCGGAGGAAGACTAACTCCAAGCTTCTAACAAAACCGTTGAGCAAGGAAAGCCCCGGTTTGCATATCGTTACCGTTTTAAATTTTGCTTTACTTCACCTGATTGTATTAGACTTGATATTGTGCATTATGTCTAGGATGATTGAAACCCACTTGCATGGCTATTAAATCCCTGAGTAGAAGGTTTAGTGTAGGCTTTGCCTCGTTGTAGATGCTAGGCTAATGTTGTAGCTAGCTCGGTAGAAGTCGAGTAGTAAAAAGTTACTCGCGAGAAAGTTCAAGTAATGGAGTTACTGGCGAGAGGTTAATGATAAGAGCACCCTCATGAAAATGAGATGGGGATGGGGATGTTCCTGTAGGATGGAGCGCTCAAGGTTGGTCTCGACCTGCGATGGGTGTGATAATGCTTGAGACCACATTTGGCCTGGACCGGGATGGTAAGGCAAATGTGGAGGTTGATTGTAGCCCCGTCCGTGTCGGTTAAGGACCGTATGTATGCGGCCCTGCTGGACAAGATTGAGTTGTACCGGATATATAGTGGGGTATGGGACCCATGAAACCGATTTAACTCGATGGACCGTGATGTAGAAACTCATCCTTCGCGTGGGAATGGCGTTGAGAAGGCGGGAGGTGTAAACCCTTTAGCGGGCAACTTCGACGTGTCCGCGTAGAGGACCATCCTGCTCGGCGCGAAGCGTTTTTCTATGTCGGGGTGTCGTTTGAAAGGTTGCTGCATAGAACGTAAGAAAGAGCTCTTGAGATAGTCTTTCGAGGCGGGTGTATGTGTCGTGTATTCCGGGTTGTTATTGATTCGAATCACCGTCGCTCGGGGAAGAGGATTGAGCATACTTGCCCACTGTGCCGTGACATAGTAAGAAGAGGAACTAAGTCTCTTAACTTGTTGTTTGTGGATTAATCACTGTATTGGAACCTTGACTGAAGTAGATATAGAGCCAACTAAATTTCATTTCCACCTTAGGCTAGCAACATCGGGATAAGCGTTTCTTGTTTGATTGTGGACTTCCGATGTTGTGAGGCGTGAGGACCACTAAAATGAAGGCTATAAGAATCTGAATATAAGGATCAAGTTTAGTCAAGCTGCATTTTGCAAATTCTTGTTCCTACTGTCTTACTACCCCTGCATTTAGAGTTACATGTTTAGGAGTGACGGTTAAGTCTTGCTGAGCCTTAGTGCTCACGGTTGCTTCTGAGTTGTTTTTGCAGGTAGCAGGATGCCTGCTATGAAGAGGGTTGCTCGGTGAGATGACGAACCTCACGGTTCGTTCAACTCATCGGAAACCTAGCCGCTACCTTTCTTTGGTGAAGCTAGTAGGAAGCGTTCACGGGCTGAATGACTTCTCTTCGGCGTAGTTAGGGTCGAGAGTGAGTAGATTGTCCAGCTAGTTTTAATTTCCGCTGCGTGTGTACTGATGTTGTAAAAGAACTTATCTTGGGTAACAAAATGGTTCCGTTATGTTCTTGAGCCTCTTTTCGTGCATGCTGTTGGGTGCCCCATCGCACGGCACAACCCACTGCGATTCCCGGGCGTGGCTCCCTCTCATCGTGGTATCAGAGCCGCATTGGGAATAGCACGCATGAAAAGAGCATATTTTCAAAAACTTAGAGGTATACGAGTGAGGAATGTATAGTATGCCCATATAAGGAGTATTATTAGCATAGTTACTTAAGGTGGCAAGCTAACATTGTGTTAATCTTCAGTATTTCAATTATGTAACGACGCACCTACGTGGAGGTAAGAATGGTAAGGAACGCCACCGAAAGCGGATCAATTTTGGTTAGCTCACCCATACGAGGAAAGTAGTGTGGGATGTCCCGTTCAGCAATGGACGGGAAGTGAATATGTTTTCTAAGACTCTTCATGTCTTAGAGACATATGAATGGCACTAACCTCTAGTACGCAAACCCAGGGGCAAGAGGAGGAGACCCCATCGTGTGGTTTGTAACACGAAGTTTGTTCTCTAGGACTCTTCATGTCCTATGAGGCATACGAAAGCGCTGTTCCACCAGTGTGCTTTATTGCAAAGGTGCGGAGCCCCCGTCGGGTGGTGAATAACCCGATCATGTACCTTGAGACGTGGCTTGACTCAAGGACGGCCCGCATGGTAATAATATGGGGCATATGTTTTTACTATGATATGGACCTGCCTGAAATGACAAACCAAGGTGTGCATCATTATTGAGTGGTTTTCTGAAGGTACATTAACCACGTTAGTACATGTCGTGTAGAAGACGTTTGTGAGTGATCGTTTTAGTGCCACCACTTGAGACGTATAAGTCGGTATAAAGCCTGTTAGGATTTTAATTTGGTGAGGAAACGTAGTACCGTGATGTGTTTTGAACCGCATGAAAAAGAAGATTTGAAAAGGAAAAGAATAAATTTGGAGTCTAGGATTCTATTAGGGGGTAATGAACTCCTATATTGAACTAAGAGTCAGTACAGATTTATTTACAAAGACTTAGGAATAAACCTCCCCTGTTTTCGGCAGAATTTTTGCTGAAGTTGAACAGGGCATAATTTTTGTTTGGTTGAACCAATGGAGGTGAGTGATATATTTATGGAAATATATTGAAGTCTTCTACAACTTTTCTGTAGAACTCCAGATCAGAATCACCCCCCAAATGGATCAAATTCTCATATGAGTGGGAACTGCCCAAAAACAGGGCAGACACAAAAGGCTCTCTGGGAATTCCTGTATTTCGACCATAACTTTCTGTAGAAAATTCTAAGGGTCAAGTAATACACCGTTGGAAAGCTTGTGATATATGCTATGACTTTGTAGTTCAAAGTTTCTCCAGATTTGGAGTTTAAAGTGATGAAATCTTGCGGACAAAACAGCCACTTCCAAAGGAGATGCTGTCAAAATTGTTCCAGATTTCTGTTAACTTTGAAATATCACAACTTTTGATCCAGAACTGATATGAAGGCAAATGGATACTCGTTGGAAAGATATTGAAGTTAACTATAACTTTTATATTCAACTTGAGACATGAAATTGCCATTTTCATATTCAAATTCTGGGGTTAAGACCAAATGGTCATTCCGAACAGAGTAGTGCTTATTGCCATTTAACTTGAGACTTGTTGTGGACAGGGATGTCTTAGGCTTCTCTAAGTTCCATAACATGTTCTTGAGTTATTTTTCAGTTTTCCGACTATTAGAATTAAGGGTTTCGACAAATTTGCTCATGTTATGTAGATTTCAGAGTTGTCGAAACCCTTAGTTAGCTTGTGTAATGCTGCAATGTTGATGTGATGCTTTTACGGCTATGTTTTCGATTCAAGTTGAGTTTAAAATTCGAATTTTAACTGTAGATTTGCTCACTCTTGCAGCATGGATCATGCTCATTCCAGGAGTGAGGTTGGTGAGTTGAGTCACGGCAAAAGTAATTCGCCACAACAAGAAATGCCGACATCATCAACCGGATTGGCGGAAATCTTGGCAAAGATGGCTGAGTCTCTGGATCTGTTGGTGCGACAAAGCATACGACAGGAGACACTACAGCAAAATCCCCCACCAAGCACCTATTTTGATTTTCTAGCAAGACAACCACCGGTTTTCTCGGAAGTGAAAGAACCGTTGGAGTCGGCTCATTGGCTCCAATGTATTGAAGCCAAGTTTGATATGCTTGAGTGCGATGAATATTAGAAGAATCTATTTGCCGCTCAACAACTGCACGGAGCCGCTGGAGCATGGTGGGCAGAGTATCTTGCAACTCTTCCTGAAGGTCATCGTGTGACGTGGGATGAATTCCGGGATGTTTTCCGGGCACGTCACATTTGTTCGGGAATTCTAGAACAAAGTATCAAGACTTTTTGGAATTAAAGCAAGGAGAAAGGAGTGCGTACGAGTACTTCAAAGAGTTTGAAGACTTGATGCAATACGCCACTCATATGGTAGACTCGGAAGCGTTGAAGTGCGACTATTTCTTCCGAGGTTTGAATGTCGAACTTAAGGAACAAGTGACCTTGTTCAATAACGGTATTTACAATGAGTTGGTAAATGCCGCTATCATTAAAGAAGACATGCATCTCCATTGTGAAGTGAAGTTGAAAAGAAGTATACCGCCAGATAGTGATATCGAGGTTCGTCCGAACTATCGGGTGCGATATTACTCGCCAGTTAGGCAACAAATTCAGCCAGTGGTGCAACTCTCACAACCACGGATTGAGTTGATCACTTATGAGCCTCCACCTCAATAGCAATTATCAGAAGTTGTTTGTGCAACCCTACCCCAACCAGCTGTGCACGGTTTATCTCCACCTCGTGTTAGTACAGAGCTGAGGATTTCTGCAACACGAAACCGTTGTGGTGCTGAGCAGAGTCACACTCGTGTGTTGTCTCGTCAATGCTCAGATCAGCATCATGAACTTTCAAAGAAGCATCTTTCAAAAGCTGGCAGGGTTATCTACACTGCTATTGAGGACATTGCAAAAGGCGAACCAGTTTTAGCGGGTATGTTCACTTTACATGAACAGCCCACTTTCGTGTTGTTTGATTCCGGAGCCACCCACAATTTTATTAGCAGAGACTATGTGCTGAAGAATAATCTTCCATTTAGCACGGATAGACATCCGTTTCATATCAGCTCACCCGGAGGCAAGATATCAACAGATGAGATGGTCTCACAAGCACCTTTTTGTTTTGGTGGAAACATCTATCCTGCGAGCCTTATAATACTCAAAGGCCAAAGAATTGATATTATCTTGGGGATGTCATGGTTGACACATTATGGAGCTATCTTTGACATCAGCTCTCGGACTGTCCAACTGAATTCCCCAATACATGGTTGCAACATATTGAATCTTGTGAATCCATCACGACGTGTTGCAGCAGTGCATCAGATTGAAGCTCCTAACCTTGAGGATATTCTAATGGCATGTGAATATCCAGATGTGTTTCCTGAGGACTTGCCGGGTATGCCGCCCGAACGTGATGTAGAGTTCAAGATTGAACTAGCACCGGGAACAACACCTATTTCTCGGCGACCATACAAAATGGCACCGAAGGAGCTAGCAGAATTGAAGGAGCAGCTTAATGACCTCATGGACAAAGGTTTTATACACCCAAGTTCAACACCTTGGGGCTGTTCCGCACTCTTCGTGAAGAAGAAGGACGAAACTTTGAGGCTATGCGTAGATTATCGTCCATTGAATGCTGTCACTATCAAGAATAAGTATCCACTACCGCGCATTGATATTTTATCTGATCAACTAGTGGGTGCTAAGGTATTTTCCAAGATGGATCTTCGGTCCGGGTATCACCAGATAAAAATCTGGGCAGAAGACGTACCTAACACGGCGTTCTAAACAAGATATGGTCTTTATGAATATCTTGTCATGTCCTTTGGGTTGACCAATGCTCCGACTCACTTTATGTATCTCATGAACTCTGTGTTCATGCCGGAGTTAGACAAGTTCGTCGTGGTTTTCATCGATGATATCTTGATCTATTCAAAGTTAGAAGAAGAACACGCTGAACATTTTCGTATTGTACTCCAACGCTTGAGGGATCACAAGCTATATGCAAAGTTCAGTAAATGTGAGTTTTGGATCAGCAAAGTGCCGTTTCTTGGGTATATTATTTCAGCGGAAGGCATCGCTGTGGACCCAAGTCAAATCGAGCAAGTGCTGAATTGGAAATCTCCAACATATGTTCATGAAGTGAGGAGTTTCCTGGGTTTGGCGGGTTATTACCGGAGATTCATTCCAAACTTCTCCAAAGTCGCTAAACCTATGACGGAGCTGTTGAAGAAAAGCACCAAATATGATTGGAGCGATTCATGTGAACAAGCTTTTCAAACATTAGTGAAGCATCTCACTACAGCTCCAGTTTTGGCCCAGCCGGACACTACGAAGCCGTTTGATGTTTATTGTGATGCATCCGGCATTGGTTTGGGTTGTGTGTTGATGCAAGAAGGACGCGTGATCGCGTATGGATCCCGACAACTCAGGGGTCATGATCAGAATTACCCGACGCACGACCTTGAACTAGCTGCAGTGGTCTTAGCGTTGAAAATGTGGAGACATTATCTACTAGGCAATCTAGTACATCTCTACACTGACCACAAAAGCTTGAAGTACATCTTCACACAGAAAGAATTGAATATGAGGCAGCGAAGATGGCTAGAATTGATCAAGGACTATGAACATGAAATTCATTACCATCAGGGTAAAGCGAATGTGGTTGTCGACGCACTTAGTCGAAAAGCCTGCATTCACCATTTATCCATGGCTGCACACGAAGAAGGAGAACCAAGCCTGCGCTTAGTTCCCTATGGATCGCTGTTCAACCTCACTCTTATTCCTACAATCCGAGATGAGATTGTAGAGGCTCAGAAGAGAGACAGAGGTATGTCTCACATCCGGAGGAGAGTGGACAGCGGTGAATTGAAGATGTTCCACAAGGATAAAGAGGGTACTCTATGGTTTACCAACCGAATAGTTGTACCCCGGAATATGAAATTGCGGAGGAAGATATTGGATGAAGCGTATTTATCCAAGTACTCCATTCATCTGGGAAGCAACAAGATGTACCAGGACTTAAAATCTAAGTTCTGGTGGACACGGATGAAAAGAGAGATTGCGAAGTACGTATCCTTGTGTGATACGTGTCGGTGGGTTAAAGACGACCATATGAGGAAAGCCGGACCACTTCAACCGCTGAAGGTTCCAGCATGGAAGTGGGAAGACATAAGTATGGACTTCATCGTCGATTTACCCATGACCAGCAACAAGCATGATTCTATTTGGGTAATCGTCGATCGTTTGACCAAGACAGCTCATTTTATTCCAGTCCATGCTAAATATGTGGCAAAGAAGTATGCAGAGCTGTTCATCTCAAGAATCGTGTGTTTACACGGGGTTCCCCGCACCATCGTTTCTGATCGAGGTGCGTTATTCGTATACAGATTTTGGGAGCAACTGCATGCTTCCTTGGGAACCAAGTTAATTCGGAGTTCAGCCTATCATCCACAAACTGATGGTCAAACAGAGAGGATAAATCAGATTCTGGAGGATATGCTACGGGCATGTGTCATCAATCATGGGAAGAATTGGGATGACCATCTACCTTTAGCAGAATTCTCATATAATAACGGTTATCAATCCTGCATCAAGATGGTGTAACACCCCAAATTTTGATTCAAAACTCTAAACCATGTTCAGAGGGGAATTTAAAAATTTTTGGACGTGTTGCATGTTTTGCAAAAATTCAAATTCAAACTGGAATTCAAATTAGACTCAAAACAGAAAAGAAATGGAAAAAGAAAAAGGAAAACAGGAAAAAACTGGCCAGTGGGCCGAAACCGCCAGCCGGCCCAGCAACTCCCGCGCCAGCCCGCCCCCGCGCGCGCCGCGCTGCCTCTCACCGACGGGTGGGACCCACATGTCATCCCTAACCCCGCGACCCCGGACTCTCTCCCGCGCGCGCGATCGCAACCGATCGGGAAACCCGTCCCGACGCCCGAATTCTGGACCCAGAGAACTCCAACTCGATCACAACAGACCCACCGCCCTCCCCCGGCTATAAAAACCCCCGATCCGATCAGTTTTTCTCACGCGATCGCCGATTTTCACTCCGGTGAGCACCGAGACTTCGCCGGTGAATTCTGGCCGATCTAAGCTCGGAAACTCTGATCTAACTCGCTGGTCTTGATCCACCGCCTCCGGGGAACTTTGCAGGTGCAGAAAACCCGAAGACTTACGGTGTAAATCCAGCGCCGACGAGCTTCGCCGTGGTTTTGCCTCGGACCTCGCCGCCGATCACTTTCCAGGACCACCGAGCTCAAGAAAACCCCCGAGGTGAGATCCCCGACCTCCCCTCTACCGATCTATGCCATAAGATCACAGTTTTAGGCAGAATTCTCGAGGATCCGAAACTTTCCGGCGAGATCGCCGCTTCCCGCCGCCGTGCGCCGCCGGCAGCGCCGCCCGCGCTCGATCAGAGCGACGTGGCCGCTTGTGCGCCGTTTATTTTAAATCGCACGGTAGACTTTAAAACCCCGCGTACCGGTTCGATGTTATAATCTCAGCCGTCGGTTTAAAATCGGACGGTCCACGTCAGCCCCGCGTTATAAAGACTGGAATTCTTACGTGCTACCCCCTGGGGTTCTCTGGAATTGAGAGCTAGCCCCGGAAACTTCAGATCTAGCCCCTGGAACTCCAGAAAATCATGTAAATTCATTTAAAAATCAGTTTTAGCCCCTGGACTTAATAAAAATTAGGTAAAACACCTCTGATAAGTGTAGCTAGACCCCTGGAAATTATGAAAATAATATTATAGACCCTG
This sequence comes from Neostapfia colusana, assembly GCA_030760725.1. Taxonomy (NCBI): domain Eukaryota; kingdom Viridiplantae; phylum Streptophyta; class Magnoliopsida; order Poales; family Poaceae; genus Neostapfia; species Neostapfia colusana. The sequence goes on from JASWHV010000003.1 coordinate 98,547,026, forward strand.
TAATGAGGTGAGTTCATTATTTTAGCTCTGTTTAGTATTTAATTTAGAAAATAGAATATGTAACTAGTGTTTAAAAATTAAAAAGTGGGACAAACATAATTGTCAAAATTAATTAAGAACTTTCTCAGTACTTAGAAAAACTTTGGAGTGAGATAAAAATATATTTTGGGCTAAAATGAATCTGTTTCATTTATTATTCACATTTATTAGTGTAGGGACACATTTTTAAGTAAAGAATAGCTATAGAAAAATAGGGAAAATGATTATGAAATAGTTTGCATCAGAGGCCAAGGTCAAAATATGTTATTAAATTATTTAGGACCAGAACCTATACTGTTTAGATGATGTGTATTACTAATTTCATAATAAAATACACAATTATGCATAGGAATATAAATCTGAAAATATAGTAACTAGTAAATGATAAATGGAGTTTTTAAAATCCAAAGAGTTCGTTTTAGGGTTGATAGGAATTATAAAGGCACATATGGAGAAGAAAAATACTTTTCATACATACTTGGTAGTTTAATATAAGGAATTTATTTAAAAACTGAAACACACACACATATATATATATATATGTATAGTATGTAAGTATAAATATGAACACCAAAGTAGGAATCATATACATATAAATAAAAGTGTATGCAAGCCACAGATCAACACACAAAGTAACCACAACACATATAATGGTGAATGGATTTCATAAATATGAATGTGTGGTTTGTATGAAGTAAGAAGTGTGAACTATGTCTTATGATTGTTGTTTTTCTTTTGCTATGTGTGATGGTATGAAGTAGAACCTGTTCAAGAGCAAGTTATCCCTTCAAGATCAGGACTACCCATTTCAAGAGCAGCAAGAAGAAGGCAAGTGTCCTTGACCACTTTGATCCTATGCTAGGGTGTGTAGATAGAATTATTTGCATTGTCAAGTTAAATATGAAAACCATGCTAGGAAGTTTCCCTAGAATTGCATTACCTTGTTTCCTTGTAGCTTGGGTTGGGATTTATTTTACCATGTCATTTATTTCCATGCATATGCTTAGCCATGCTTAGAATGGGGTATTTGGGACATGAGATCATCAGTTTATATTACCATACTCTTGAATGAGACATTGTGAGTTATGTAGAGGTAGGGATCAAGGCAAGTTGGATGTTTTGGTTGTGTGCTGGGTGCACGAGACTTGGGTTTGTGTTTAGTACTTGCCTGGATCCTAAGGACCGGTTCATGGAGCATGTAACCCGGCTTTACAGTGCCAACCACATGCTGAGATGGGGCAGCTTGGCCAATTAATTAGGTGTATCCCCGGCGTAGTATGGGTGTGTTGGATGGTGCGGGGAATAGGTGTCAGCTGGACTACCATATGAACCGCAAGGCTCAAGAGGGGGCCACTGCAGCGGGGTTGGAGCCTCTTGTATGCTGTTAGGGGTGAAACCTCAGTGGGCCCACGCTCGTCGGGAATCCCTTTGTAAAGGCTTCGTAGTGATCTCCTGGCTGCACACCTGGGAAGTGTGAATGTGGATCGTAGCCACTGGCATAATGGAGGTTCTTTTAGTCCACCCGGCAACGGGGGATGAAATCACTACATGTGGGTACAGTGGTACAAACTCTGCAGAGTCAAAACTATCTTGATAGCCGTGCTCACGGTTAAGAGCAGCCTGGACTTATTCATGATTAGAGGATTGACGGTTTTGGAAGTTAAGCGGGAAGCTTAACATTGGAAATAATGTTATGGTTATTGGATTATGATGATGGGATGGGAGATTGGGACCATTTCACCTGTGTAGTAATATAGGTGCTTAATAAGCTAAGGTGATAGGTATTAATTGCGTAGTGCTTTAACCATGAGTTCAATCTCTCCTTGTTCTAGCCCTGCATGATATAATTTTCCCACACTTGCTGAGTACCATTGGTACTCAACCTTGCATATTTGTTGGTTTATATTGCTGCTCAGGTCAAGATAATGAGGTGGTGTATAATGGCCAAGATTTTGGACCCGAGGAAGGCTTTTAGGTTCATGAAGACACCGGGCAACGCCTGTGATGGATCCCTAAAGAATAATATTCCGCTGCTAGTTTATTTACTTGTGATGAACTTATTATTGTCCATCGAGACATTTACTATGTAAGACTTACTTATATTCGACACCTGGCTTGTAATAAATGATGCTTCACTATTTGTCATCACATGTATGAGAAAATGATCCTGGCATACATGTGATATTCACTTGGTTGTTCTTCGGAAAAACCGGGTGTGACAGAGGTGGTATCAGAGCCAAGGTTGCCCGTAGGAACGTGGACCTAGGTAGAAATGGACGTATTTAAGGGCCCTATTTTCTTAAAAACTATTTTCCAAGGTGTGGGTTGAAGAGTGTTATTTAAAGAGTTATTTTCTTCATCTTACCCCAACTTTCATTCAAAATAGGATTTTTGTTTGAGAATTTATCTAACCTAATTTTAAATTCTTTTGTTTTAGATGGTTCGCATGATTCGCACCGCTCGTAAGTCCACGGGAGGGAGAGTTCCCGTAGTTGCCCTTGCTGAAAGAGAGGAGAGTCGTCCAGTGACGTACCTTTCCTACGGATTGGCAGTAGGAGATTTGTTGCGCCGTCTTCGACGTATGCTCGAAGCCGCCGGCAATACGGGCAAGCTCATCATCCACTATAACTCCACCAGGACCATCCGTGAGAAGAGGGAAGAATGGAGTTCGGAGATGAGGATTATACACGAGAATCAGCTGCTTAAGATTCACCACTCTCCAGCTTGTCGAGCAACACAAGTTGACGCGGAGAGAGATGTCACCTGGGAGGCCATCACCTGCCAGAGCCACATCTATCGTCGCCACTTGGACAAAACTGAGTACATGTATGTCCTCCAACGTGAGAGTGGTATCACGGAGTACAAGTACCCACCGGTGCAGCAAGGGACTTCCCATGAGCACATGGACTTGTGCTTGGAGGATGCTGCTATGCTCAGCACTCGACTGCAGGAGTGTCAACAAGAGCTTCAGGATGTCCGAGACACCCTAAAGGAAACGGAGGCATTGCTGCGAGCTTGCTTAAAGGCGAGAGAAAGAGGAGATGGGAATGAACTGTGTGTCACCGTGAGTGATCCATGGACCCCTGACTCCCCGGATCGCCGGGCAATCAGGCGTCGTCGCACTTCTCCACCAGCAGCCTCCCCACCCAAAGCAGAGTCAGAAGGTAGCCGAAATGAGGAGGAAGATCCTAAGGAGCCAGCTCAAGAGGACGAGTAGTGTAGAGTCTTTCCCCTAGCGAGCAAGAGGTCGAGTAGTCGAGTCGTTACGTAGTTAATGGTGTGATAATGCTTGGTGTGTGACGTGAGTTGTGGAAGCCATGAGCAATTGTCCACAGCCTCGTCTTCAGATTGTTTTGCTTTGGTGTGTGAACCCACAGGAAATAATAGTGCATTTATTTGGTGTGAGATATAAACCCTTGTAAAATTTTAACAAAGCCTCAACACCTCAAAGTACCAACAAATGAAAGTAGTAAGACGATACTAAATGGGATCAAATTAACATTGGTTGATTCTGCCAGATGGCCGGAAGAGGAAAAGGACGTGCTGCCAACCCCGCCAACAACAATGATGAGGCATGCAACCCTCATCTTTCTGGAGGCCAGGACCGGGGTGGTCGCCGTGAAGAAGTTGACCCTCTCCACCAAATGCTGGAGAATCAAAATCAGCTCATCCAGAACTTGACTCAAGTGGTGGCCAACTTGCATCAAGTTCCACCTCCACAAGCTGCACCACGCCAACCAAGGTTGAGTGAGTTTCTAGGAACTCAACCTCCAAAGTTTGCAAGTGCTGCTGAACCTCTGGAGGCAGATGATTGGCTGAAGACCATTGAAAGTAAGATGAGGATCATACAGTGCCAAGGGTATGAGAGGGTGCTGTTTGCCTCTCATCAATTGCATGGACCTGCTGCTGATTGGTGGACCGCCTACGTGGCCGCCCATCATGACCCTGAGAGCAACACTTGGGAAGAGTTCAAGCGTAGCTTCCGCAACCACTACATCCCAAGAGGTGAACTCAAAAACAAGAGGAAAGAGTTTTTGGGACTGCAGCAGGGAAACATGACGGTGAGGGAATACCTCACTAAATTCACTCAACTATCCCGTTATGCCCCACGGGACATAGAGACTGACGAGCAGAAACAAGATTGTTTCGTGGAAGGGCTTACCGCAGAAATGCAGTGTGCAATGTCCTCAAATGAGTATGAAAGCTTTCAAAAGATGGTGGACAGAGCATTTGTGGTGGAAAGGAAGCTAAAGGCGCTGGAAAATGAGAATAAGAGGAAGGCTGGGTGGTCACATCAAGCCTCAGGGGGCAACACCCGCCCACGTATGATGCAGCAACCTACGGGGCAGACGAGCAGTGCTGCGGTACCCTATTCAGCACCAAGAGGATACAACCCAAACTACAGGCCTCCCACAGCACCAGCGCAGCCGCAACGTCAGTTTGTGCAGCAGCCTCGCCCCACATATCCACCTCGACCAGCAGTGCAAGGACCCCCAAACCAACCCCAAGACAACAAGGGCCAGGCATCTAAGATTGGGGTGCAATGTTTCAGCTGTGGTGAAGTGGGGCACTACGCCCATAAGTGTCCAAAGAAGAAGCCTACGCAGCCACAGCAGCAGAATGTAATGAGAGGACGGGTGAACCACGTCACTATGGAGGAAGCACAAGAGGCACCCGATGTGGTAGTTGGTAAGTTTCCTGCCAATTTACACCTTGCAACTCTGCTGTTTGATTCTGGTGCTACCCATTCGTTCATTGCTCAAGGGTTTGTTAAGAAGCATGACCTAGCAACCACACAAATGAACCATATGCTAGCGGTAAACTCTCCAGGTGGAGAAATAAGGACAAGACAAGTGTGTCCCAAAGTGAACCTAGACATTAATGGGGTAGTATTTGCCGCTAACCTCATAGTGATCGATTCACAAGGGATAGATATTATTTTGGGTATGGATTGGTTGACCAAACATAAAGGAATCATCCATTGTTCGACCAGAACGGTGGAACTAACTCACCCTAGTGGCACAAGAGTAAAGTTCATAACGATACACGGGCCTAGGAGGGACATTAAATTAAATCAAGTGGAGGTGAAAGTTGAGGAAATCAGGATTATCAGGGAATATCCAGATGTTTTTCCGGAGGAGTTGCCAGGTATGCCTCCCGACCGTGACGTGGAATTCGCGATTGAGCTAGTACCGGGAACAGCCCCGATATACAAGAGACCTTATCGAATGGACTCCAAGCAGCTAGAAGAGCTCAAGGATCATTTGAGAGAATTGACGGAGAAGGGGTATGTTCGCCCTAGTTCCTCACCATGGGGAGCTCCGGTGATATTTGTGCCCAAGAAAGACGGAACCCAAAGGCTATGCGTGGATTACCGTGCTTTGAATGAGGTAACCATCAAGAACAAGTACCCATTGCCTCGCATTGAAGACTTGTTTGATCAGTTGAGGGGAGCTTGTGTGTTCTCGAAAATTGATCTCAGGTCGGGATACCACCAACTCAAGATAAGGCAATCTGATATTCCCAAGACAGCTTTCGTATCTCGGTACGGACTGTATGAATACACTGTCATGCCTTTCGGGCTAACCAATGCCCCGGCATATTTCATGTACCTCATGAACAAGGTATTCATGGAATATCTGGACAAATTTGTGGTGGTTTTCATAGATGATATTCTCGTCTTCTCCAAAGATGAAGAAGAACATGAGAAACATCTAAGGTTGGTGTTACAGAGGCTGAGAGAACACCAACTATATGCCAAGTTGAGCAAGTGTGAGTTTTGGCTGAAGAGAGTTCCCTTTTTAGGACATATAATCTCGGAGGGAGGAATCTCCGTCGATCCCGCCAAAATCGAGGATATCCAGAAGTGGAAGACCCCTGAAAATGTCGGGGAAGTTCGAAGCTTTTTGGGATTGGCTGGATACTATCGACGGTTTATTGAGGGATTCTCCAAGATCTCGAGACCTCTCACTAAACTGTTGGAGAAGGGAATCACATTCACCTGGACGCCACAGTGCGAGACAAGCTTTCAAGAGCTAAAGAAGAGATTGACAACAGCCCCAGTGTTGGTTATGCCAGATATGCAGAAGAATTTCACAGTGTACTGCGATGCCTCTGGAAATGGGTTGGGATGTGTTCTCATGCAAGAAGGACATGTCGTGGCATATGCATCCCGGCAGCTTCGGAAGCACGAGAAGAACTATCCCACACATGACCTAGAACTAGCCGCAGTGGTACACGCGTTAAAAATTTGGCGGCACTATTTGATGGGGAAGAGGACAGAGATATATACGGATCATAAGAGTTTGAAGTACATATTCACACAGCCAGATCTCAACCTCAGACAAAGGAGATGGTTAGAGCTAATCAATGACTTTGATATAGGCATCAACTATCATCCCGGGAAAGCAAACGTCGTGGCCGATGCTTTGAGTCGGAAAGTGCAGGTCAATAAGTTGAGCTTGAAGGACATGCCCGCAGAATTGAAGGACGAGGTTATAAGGCTCAATCTATGTCTAGTAAATAGTGGTGAAGCCATCGCCATGGAGGTGGACTCCACACTCGAGCGAGACATACGCGAGGGCCAAAGGAATGATGAGAAGATACAAGAGATCAGACAGCTCATTAAGGAAAATAAAGCTCCTGGTTTTAGAGAGGATGAACAAGGAACGGTGTGGCACGGGAAAAGGATCTGCGTGCCAGAAGTAAAGGAGATCCGCGAATTAATTTTGAAGGAGGCTCACGATTCCGACTATTCCATTCATCCTGGGAGTACGAAGATGTACCAGGACCTCAAAAGTAGGTATTGGTGGTATGGCATGAAGCGAGATGTCGCGGAACATGTTGCCCTATGTGACACATGTCAGTTGGTGAAAGCTGAACATCAACGACCCGCGGGATTATTGCAACCACTCAAAGTGCCTGAATGGAAGTGGGAAGAAATCAGCATGGATTTTATCGTGGGATTGCCTAGGACCCAATCCGGGTATGATTCAATATGGGTCATTATTGATAGGCTAACCAAGGTAGCTCATTTCATCCCTGTGAAAGAAAGCTACAGCGGATCCAAATTGGCAGAATTGTACATGTCAAGGATTGTGTGTTACCATGGAGTGCCAAAGAAGATAGTGTCGGACCGAGGGACACAGTTCACCTCGAGGTTTTGGCAGAAGTTGCATGAAACCATGGGAACCCATCTGAACTTCAGCTCTGCCTATCATCCCCAAACTGACGGGCAGACGGAGAGAACCAATCAGATCCTTGAAGATATGTTAAGGGCATGTGCACTTAAAAACAATAGGAGTTGGGACAAGAACTTACCGTATGCGGAGTTTTCCTATAACAACAGCTATCAAGCTAGTATGAAGATGTCACCGTTTGAAGCTTTGTATGGAAGGAAGTGCAGAACTCCCCTATTTTGGAACCAAACAGGAGAAAGTAAAGTGTTTGGTCCAGAAGTGCTACAAGAAGCCGAGGCGAAGGTGAGGGAGATTCGCAACAACTTGAAGATAGCACAAACACGCCAGAAGAGTTATGCTGATGTACGAAGAAGAGAACTCGTTTTCAACGTGGGAGACTATGTTTATCTCAAGGTGTCCCCTATCAGAGGACTTCGTCGGTTCAAGGTGAAAGGGAAGTTGTCACCTCGATACATCGGACCCTTTCAAGTTTTGGAAAGGAAAGGCGAAGTGGCGTACCAACTAGAGTTACCGGTTCATCTATCGGACGTGCACGATGTATTTCATGTGTCACAACTCAAGAAATGCCTGAGGACGCCTGAAGAGGTGTTACCCATGAATGAAGTGGATGTAGCTGAAGATTTGTCTTATGCCGAGCAACCATACAAGATTTTGGAGACGATGGAACGCCTCACCAGAAACAAGAGAATCCGGATGTGCAAGGTGCAGTGGAAGCATCACTCAGAAGAGGAAGCTACCTGGGAACGGGAAGATGAGCTCAAGGCACAATTTCCGGAATTGTTTCCTTAGAAACACCAATCTCGAGGACGAGATTTCTTTTAAGGGGGGTAGAGCTGTAACACCCCAAATTTTGATTCAAAACTCTAAACCATGTTCAGAGGGGAATTTAAAATTTTTTGGACGTGTTGCATGTTTTGCAAAAATTCAAATTCAAACTGGAATTCAAATTAGACTCAAAACAGAAAAGAAATGGAAAAAGAAAAAGGAAAACGGGAAAAAACTGGCCAGTGGGCCGAAACCGCCAGCCGGCCCAGCAACTCCCGCGCCAGCCCGCCCCCGCGCGCGCCGCGCTGCCTCTCACCGACGGGTGGGACCCACATGTCATCCCTAACCCCGCGACCCCGGACTCTCTCCCGCGCGCGCGATCGCAACCGATCGGGAAACCCGTCCCGGCGCCCGAATTCTGGACCCAGAGAACTCCAACTCGATCACAACAGACCCACCGCCCTCCCCCGGCTATAAAAACCCCCGATCCGATCAGTTTTTCTCACGCGATCGCCGATTTTCACTCCGGTGAGCACCGAGACTTCGCTGGTGAATTCTGGCCGATCTAAGCTCGGAAACTCTGATCTAACTCGCTGGTCTTGATCCACCGCCTCCGGGGAACTTTGCAGGTGCAGAAAACCCGAAGACTTACGGTGTAAATCCAGCGCCGACGAGCTTCGCCATGGTTTTGCCTCGGACCTCGCCGCCGATCACTTTCCAGGACCCCCGAGCTCAAGAAAACCCCCGAGGTGAGATCCCCGACCTCCCCTCTACCGATCTATGCCATAAGATCACAGTTTTAGGCAGAATTCTCGAGGATCCGAAACTTTCCGGCGAGATCGCCGCTTCCCGCCGCCGTGCGCCGCCGGCAGCGCCGCCCGCGCTCGATCAGAGCGACGTGGCCGCTTGTGCGCCGTTTATTTTAAATCGCACGGTAGACTTTAAAACCCCGCGTACCGGTTCGATGTTATAATCTCAGCCGTCGGTTTAAAATCGGACGGTCCACTTCAGCCCCGCGTTATAAAGACTGGAATTCTTACGTGCTACCCCCTGGGGTTCTCTGGAATTGAGAGCTAGCGCCGGAAACTTCAGATCTAGCCCCTGGAACTCCAGAAAATCATGTAAATTCATTTAAAAATCAGTTTTAGCCCCTGGACTTAATAAAAATTAGGTAAAACACCTCTGATAAGTGTAGCTAGACCCCTGGAAATTATGAAAATAATATTATAGACCCTGTAATGAGGTGAGTTCATTATTTTAGCTCTGTTTAGTATTTAATTTAGAAAATAGAATATGTAACTAGTGTTTAAAAATTAAAAAGTGGGACAAACATAATTGTCAAAATTAATTAAGAACTTTCTCAGTACTTAGAAAAACTTTGGAGTGAGATAAAAATATATTTTGGGCTAAAATGAATCTGTTTCATTTATTATTCACATTTATTAGTGTAGGGACACATTTTTAAGTAAAGAATAGCTATAGAAAAATAGGGAAAATGATTATGAAATAGTTTGCATCAGAGGCCAAGGTCAGAATATGTTATTAAATTATTTAGGACCAGAACCTATACTGTTTAGATGATGTGTATTACTAATTTCATAATAAAATACACAATTATGCATAGGAATATAAATCTGAAAATATAGTAACTAGTAAATGATAAATGGAGTTTTTAAAATCCAAAGAGTTCATTTTAGGGTTGATAGGAATTATAAAGGCACATATGGAGAAGAAAAATACTTTTCATACATACTTGGTAGTTTAATATAAGGAATTTATTTAAAAACTGAAACACACACACATATATATATATATGTATAGTATGTAAGTATAAATATGAACACCAAAGTAGGAATCATATACATATAAATAAAAGTGTATGCAAGCCACAGATCAACACACAAAGTAACCACAACACATATAATGGTGAATGGATTTCATAAATATGAATGTGTGGTTTGTATGAAGTAAGAAGTGTGAACTATGTCTTATGATTGTTGTTTTTCTTTTGCTATGTGTGATGGTATGAAGTAGAACCTGTTCAAGAGCAAGTTATCCCTTCAAGATCAGGACTACCCATTTCAAGAGCAGCAAGAAGAAGGCAAGTGTCCTTGACCACTTTGATCCTATGCTAGGGTGTGTAGATAGAATTATTTGCATTGTCAAGTTAAATATGAAACCCATGCTAGGAAGTTTCCCTAGAATTGCATTACCTTGTTTCCTTGTAGCTTGGGTTGGGATTTATTTTACCATGTCATTTATTTCCATGCATATGCTTAGCCATGCTTAGAATGGGGTATTTGGGACATGAGATCATCAGTTTATATTACCATACTCTTGAATGAGACATTGTGAGTTATGTAGAGGTAGGGATCAAGGCAAGTTGGATGTTTTGGTTGTGTGCTGGGTGCACGAGACTTGGGTTTGTGTTTAGTACTTGCCTGGATCCTAAGGACCGGTTCATGGAGCATGTAACCCGGCTTTACAGTGCCAACCACATGCTGAGATGGGGCAGCTTGGCCAATTAATTAGGTGTATCCCCGGCGTAGTATGGGTGTGTTGGATGGTGCGGGGAATAGGTGTCAGCTGGACTACCATATGAACCGCAAGGCTCAAGAGGGGGCCACTGCAGCGGGGTTGGAGCCTCTTGTATGCTGTTAGGGGTGAAACCTCAGTGGGCCCACGCTCGTCGGGAATCCCTTTGTAAAGGCTTCGTAGTGATCTCCTGGCTGCACACCTGGGAAGTGTGAATGTGGATCGTAGCCACTGGCATAATGGAGGTTCTTTTAGTCCACCCGGCAACGGGGGATGAAATCACTACATGTGGGTACAGTGGTACAAACTCTGCAGAGTCAAAACTATCTTGATAGCCGTGCTCACGGTTAAGAGCAGCCTGGACTTATTCATGATTAGAGGATTGACGGTTTTGGAAGTTAAGCGGGAAGCTTAACATTGGAAATAATGTTATGGTTATTGGATTATGATGATGGGATGGGAGATTGGGACCATTTCACCTGTGTAGTAATATAGGTGCTTAATAAGCTAAGGTGATAGGTATTAATTGCGTAGTGCTTTAACCATGAGTTCAATCTCTCCTTGTTCTAGCCCTGCATGATATAATTTTCCCACACTTGCTGAGTACCATTGGTACTCAACCTTGCATATTTGTTGGTTTATATTGCTGCTCAGGTCAAGATAATGAGGTGGTGTATAATGGCCAAGATTTTGGACCCGAGGAAGGCTTTTAGGTTCATGAAGACACCGGGCAACGCCTGTGATGGATCCCTAAAGAATAATATTCCGCTGCTAGTTTATTTACTTGTGATGAACTTATTATTGTCCATCGAGACATTTACTATGTAAGACTTACTTATATTCGACACCTGGCTTGTAATAAATGATGCTTCACTATTTGTCATCACATGTATGAGAAAATGATCCTGGCATACATGTGATATTCACTTGGTTGTTCTTCGGAAAAACCGGGTGTGACAGATGGCCCCGTATGAAGCTCTTTACGGCCGGAAGTGCCACACACCGCTGAATTGGTGTGAGTCCGGCGAGAGAGTGGTCTATGGGATTGATCTTGTGAATGAAGCCGAGGAACGAGTGCGAGTGATTCAAGCCAATTTAAAGACTGCTCAATCTCGGCAGAAGAGTTATGCAGACAAAAGACGTCGACCTCTTCACTTCGACATCGGGGATCACGTTTATCTTCGTGTCTCTCCAATGAAAGGGGTTCATCGGTTCGGAGTTAAGGGAAAGCTTGCTCCACGATTCATCGGGCCGTTTGCTGTCACTGAGATATGCAGACCCGTGGCCTATCATTTGGAGCTACCGGCGTCACTTTCTGGTATTCACAATGTTTTCCACATCTCTCAGCTACGGAAGTGTCTTAAGTACCCAACCGAAGTTCATATGGAGAACATTGAGGATCTTTAACCGGATCTCACTTATTCTGAGTATCCGATACAGATTATCGACGAGAAGACTCGCGCCACAAGAAATCGGACGTTGCGATTTTACAAAGTCTTGTGGAGCAACCACACAGCTGATGAAGCCACGTGGGAAAGCGAGGAATTTCTCCGTTTAAGTTTTCCCAAGTTTGTACAATATGTCTAGTAGTCATTCTCCCTTCTTCTTTCTTTTTGTAATCTCAGGACGAGATTCTTTTAAGGGGGGAGGAATGTAACAGCCCTAACTTTTGTAAAGTTTGATGTCAACTTATGAAATAAAGTTAAGACGATAAAAGACTATAGTTGTGTCACATGAAATGATGAACACAAATATGGACAGGTGAGGGAGTTAAAAAATTTCTCTAGCCCATGTTCAACACATGTTAACCTAGGGGAAAGAATTACACTCCCAAAAACTTTAACTCATGTGCACCTTCTCTATGAGGAGAATGGAGGAAATTTAAACACAATTTTAGACCTTTTAAAAGGATTCATATTCAGATTGACAAATACTTGCAAATGAATTCACCGATGCATTCTCCATGTATCAATGAGCTCATGATCCGAGTTTGGATATTTTTGGAGCCCGTATACCAATTAATTCGAAGGAATATTTGTGAGCACATTCAAATTCAAATTTGAATTTGGAAACTAAACCAAATGTGCTCAATTTTGAAATAAGATTTCATATTCAAATTCCTCACATTATGTTTGGCCTATCCTCCAAATTTGGTGATATTTGGGCAACGGTTACATGGGAATCTCAAAGCACAGTGGGGAAATCAAATAAAAGGGGCCGGACCCACATGTCATAGACCCGGTGCAGTGAACCGCCTCTTTTCCTCTCGGTGGCGCGCACGCGACAGCACACCGACGTCCGGCGAAGTTTTTTTTGTGCCAGCTCCTGCTTCCCTCGTTTCTGCTCGATCTGATCCTCCCTACAGTGAGTGCAACAGGGCTACTTTGCTTCCTCCCCGTGCTGCCTCGTTCCCGTGCGTTTGCTCCCGAGAAGAAAAACAGCAGCCGCTGCTCTGTTCCTCTGATCTCCCAAGCAACCCAGCTCCATTTGCCCCAGCTTCCCAAAGCAAAAACTTTCGCCCATGAGTGCTCTAGCCGGCTAGCACCTTCCCTCCGCCGTCCCGAGCTCACCGGCGCCTAGAAACAGAAAAGTTTCTGCTACTCCCGTGTTGAATGTCGGAGGACCGAAACTGATCACCGTGGCCAGCCCAAACCAGGAGGGATCATGCCCAAGCAAGCCACCCCATCTGTGCACCTACAAGTCTAGTTGCTCACCTACGAAGCTCAGCCCTAGCCATTGATCACAGAGGAAGAATTTCAAGTTTTTCTCCCGGGCGGCAGAAACGGACCTTGAGGTAAGGAATTGTAAAATTCGTCCTCAAATCATGTTTGTTGGGTTTCAAACTTCACACACAGGATGTTAACTGCCTAGCACACCTCCTCCATCAATTTTAGACCAAGAAATTGAGTGTACAGTGAGCAATCCGAGTTCTTTTAGAGGGTATACCGCTGGACCCTATCGGGCGCACGGTGCCGATAGGTTTAGAGCGCTCCCCGGCTTGTTTCGACCTCATGCCGGTCTTCTACATGATCTCATGGTGCTTTAGAGCCCAAGAATCAACCATTTGGTGTAGAATTCACCATGCAAGACCTCGCCGGAGCCCTAGGGTTTGCTGTGGCCGGTGCGCCCTGTTTTCTGGCGAGTTTCAGCCGCCGGCAACCTCACCAACGTGTTCAGCATGGGGGAAAATGGGGGGGGGGGGGGCGGCCTGCAGGGGGTCTGGAGGTGGCTGGGAAGTGCTTTTCCGGCAACATCGCCGGAGGGGGCCGCCACTGCCCTGTTTGGCGCGAGTCTGGAGGTTAGGGATGACAGGTGGGACCCACTGTCGGCATTTAAACATTTTCCAGATTTTCCCACTTTAGTTCAAACTTTGGAGAGCCATAACTTTGTGTAGGTATGTCCAAAAATTGTGAAACAAATTTTGTTGGATTCCTCTCAAAGAGTACTATCCAAAGGTGCAGCCCAATGTTTATGAAAATTCCTGTATTTGGCTCATTAATTCATTAAAGAAAATCTTGTACGAATTTTTACAGGAGTTCTGTTTATTGGAAAATTTCCAAATTTGGACAGGACATTTTTACAAGATTCCTTGAACTCCAGTAAAATTTTCAGAGGCATTGGACCTCATTTGCTTGGTCAAATAATGTATTCATTCCTTATGTCTCTGAAAAATGGGAAAAATGAACAGAGACATTTTCAGCTTTTTCCCAATCCTTCTAAAATCCATATCTCCATGTAGGAAAGTCCAAAAAATGGTAAAACCAATTCCTATTGACTCAGTACATTTTTTACTTCACAAAAAGTCTACTTTGAAGCATAGGAAAGCTTAATATCTAGGGGTTAAAGGCAGGTTAGTGAAGAGGCACATAAGGATTTGTTGTGCTCATATGAAGCCATGTCATGAGCTCAATTTTGGCACACTGCCTAAATACCTTCCACAGAAGCTGTTGTTATATTCTCAGCTTCATTGGACCTCTGGAACTTGAGCTACCATCTTTTAGGTTTAAGTGTTCATATAATGGACTTAATCACATGGTGATTACTAGTATCTATTTTCACCATAATTCATCATCTCTAAGGTTGTAGATCCAACAACAGAAACCTTGCTGTTGTTTGTCCTTTTTAGGTGTGAGTTAACTGGTACGACAGCTTTGAATCATTTTCTAAATTGCTTTTGAATACATGTGCATAAATCATCTTAATAGCACGTGACGTCGACGTTCGACGAGGACTCGACTCTGCAGCGAGGATCTCCATCTCGTGACGAGTTTGGCGGATTCTCCGGAGGAAGACTAACTCCTGGCTTCTAACAAAACCATTGAGCAAGGCAAGCCCCGGTTTGCATATCGTTACCGTTTTAAGTTTTGCTTTACTTCACCTCATTGTATTAGACTTGATATTGTGCATTATGTCTAGGATCATTGAAACCCACTTGCATGGCTATTACATCCCTGAGTAGAAGGTTTAGTGTAGGCTTTGCCTCGTTGTAGATTCTAGGCTAATGTTGTAGCTAGCTCGGTAGAAGTTGAGTAGTAAAAAGCTACTCGCGAGAAAGTTCGAGCAATGGAGTTACTCGTGAGAGGTTAATGATAAGAGCACCCTCATGAAAATGAGATGGGGACGGAGATGTTCCTGTAGGGTGGAGAGCTCAAGGTTGGTCTCGACCTGCGATGGGTGTGACAATGCTTGAGACCACATTTGGCCTGGACCGGGATGGTAAGGCAAATGTGGAGGTTGATTGTAGCCCCGTCCGTGTCGGTTAAGGACCGTATGTATGCGGCCCTGCTGGACAAGATTGAGCTGTACCGGATATATAGTGGGGTATGGGACCCATGAAACCGATGTAACTCGATGGACCGTGATGTATAAACTCATCCTTCACGTGGGAATAGCGTTGAGAAGGCGGGAGGTGTAAGCCCTTTAGCGGGCAACTTCGACGTGTCCCCGTAGAGGACCATCCAGCTCGGCGCGAAGCGTTTTTCTATGTCAGGGTGTCGTGTGAAAGGTTGCTGCATACAACGTAAGAAAGAGCTCTTAAGAGAGTCTTTCGAGGCGGGTGTATGTGTCGTGTATTCCGGGTTGTTATTGATTCGAATCACCGTCGCTCGCGGAAGAGGATTGAGCATACTTGCCCACTGAGCCGTGACGTAGTAAGAAGAGGAACTAAGTCTCTTAATTTTTTGTTTGTGGATTAATCACTGTATTGGAACCTTGACTGAAGTAGATATAGAGCCAACTAAATTTCATTTCCACCTTAGGCTAGCAACATCGGGATAAGCGTTTCTTGTTTGATTGTGGACTTCCGATGTTGTGAGGCGTGAGGACCACTAAAATGAAGGCTATAAGAATCTGAATATAAGGATCAAGTTTAGTCAAGCTGCATTTTGCAAATTCCTGTTCCTACTGTCTTACTACCCCCAGTATTTAGAGTTACATGTTTACGAGTGACGGTTAAGTCTTGCTGAGCTTTAGTGCTCACGGTTGCTTCTGAGTTGTTTTTGCAGGTAGCAGGATGCTTGCTATGAAGAGGGTTGTTCGGTGAGATGACGAACCTCACGGTTCGTTCAACTCATCGGAAACCTAGCCGCTGCCTTTCTTTGGTGAAGCTAGTAGGAAGTGTTCACGGGCTGAACGACTTCTCTTCGGTGTAGTTAGGGTTGAGAGTGAGTAGATTGTCCAGCTAGTTTTAATTTCCGCTGCGTGTGTACTTATGTTGTAAAAGAACTTATCTTGGGTAACAAAATAGTTCCGTTATGTTCTTGAGCCTCTTTTCGTGCATGCTGTTGGGTGCCGCATCGCACGGCACCACCCACTGCGATTCCCGGGCGTGGCTCCCTCTCATAACACTTACAAGCGCCCTCTGAGATTAGTGTGGAAAGCCTAGACAAGTTCTGCAAAGAAGCATCAAGATCCTTTGTGGAACAACTCATTCACCTAATAGACGACTACATGTTTCGATCGTCTACATAAGAGCGACCACACACCTTTGCCACGATCGCACATCACAAACTCACCTCCCACCACAATCACACCCATTCCATACATCGTCTTACCATGGGCTCACATTTCTCCCCACTAAACAACAAAGAAAGAGTCGACATCCTAGAGGGATTACAACCGCCAATATGTCTATGTGGCACTGATTGTAGTTTGTAAGAGATCTTAGGTTGGGGGACTTCTATATGGTTTGAGATTGTGGATGTGCAAAAAATATGAATATGATCCCCTCATAGGATCATGCCATTTTTTTTACAAACGGTACACATCAGGTAACATGCATACTTCGGGATTCTCTATCATTTTCACATTCATATTTCAATTAGAATGTTGATAACAACACATCTTGAATCATGCAGTCCCCACCGCCTCTTTGCAAGTTCAGACAGTACATCAACCACGAACAATCAGCACAAGACGTCGAGTACGTATATGGGATGCATAGATCTGCATGGAGGGACTTCCTCTACGAGTTAGAGTCTGACAATCGGGTTGAGCGACAGAGGAGGGAGAGAGCTGAACAGAAGGACCATCGTCTCAAGCGTCAGGAAGAGTTTCGACGAGTGGAGGAAGAGTATTGTCGGTACCCTCATAACCGGGTACCCCCGCGTGTAAGAGCAAAAGAAGACAGGGACCCAGCCTGCAGGCTGGGCCCAACCACCAGCTATGGAGCACCCATGAGAAGGCGTGTTCCCTAGGCCTCGGGCCCGAACACCCGCTTAGGAGGGTTCCGAGGCTGCCACGTGTATTCAGGCTCTGAACTTTTCCACCGGCCGAGGATGGTTCCGGAGCCGCCACGTGTCCAATGGTGCGGGAGGGAGGGCTCCGGCGCCACGTGTCCGGAACCTCCTAGCCACGCCTCCCGCCAAGGATAGCTCCGGATGTGCCGCGTGTACTACAGCTCCGGGCCCGACCTCCAGCATGGGAGGGCTCCGGTGCTGCCACGTAGGAAACAACTCCAGGAGTCCCTTCCCACCAAGGAGAGATCCGAAGGTGCATGTCCTACAGCTCCAGGCCCGACCTCCGGCATGGGAGGGCTCCGGTGCTGCCATGTGCCCAGCGACTCCGGACCCCTCTCTACTCCGCAAGACTGCTCCGATGACGACGCGTGTCCTGGGGGCCAGCCACCCGGACGCCACGCCGACAAGCAACGAGCAGGTAGCCAAGGAGTAAAGACGAAAGTGCGCTGTCAGGTCGTGCATTCAAGGCTCGCGCCTTCCCCAGAAGCATGGCGCTCGGCGCATGCTCCCGTCCTCCGTCTGTTCACCATTACGGTGACAAGACAGGGCGGCGAGGCTTGACGGAGGAATAGTGCCACCCTGTGGCACTGTGCCGCTCAGCAGAGCGAGAGGGCGCGGCGACAAGACAGGGACTTCATCATCACCAGCTACCCTGCGAGAGGCGCCCGGTGTGTCAGGCGGCGGGCCTTAACTCCTCTGAAAACGACGTTGCATATAGTTGTAAAAGTCCTAGCTCATGTATAGGGTACGGACAGCCCTGGGGCCACCTGTCAGGCCCCGGGCCACATTGTAACTGCCCCGACATTGGGATATAAAAGGACCAGGGAAGCCTCCAGGCAAAGGGTTCGCAACCCGGCTAGTTCACACACTCATAAGTGCAAGCAATACAACAATCACACCGTGGACATAGGGTATTACGCTCCGGCGGCCCGAACCGCGTAAATCCTCTTGTTCATCTTGCCACCGAGCTCCGACGCTGGAAACCACTAGCCCCCATAAAAAAGAACCTCGGCGGGCTGCTCCAGGGCAGACCGGGGGAAGTGTCGCTGTGAACACTTCGACAAGTATCATCGCAAGGCTCATGAGGAGGTATGTATTGTTCGGCGGGCAAGAGAGGATGAGCGGGAGCGCTTACGTGAGAGAGCACATCGCGCAAGGGAAGTCGGGCCGGATACATTACGCAAGTGAAAATACCCCCGTTGCACTCAATAGATTCTACATGAGTCATTAGCACTCAATGCTTGGCTTTACATTCAAGTAAGGTGGTTTAGACGTACGTTGGTGCACATAGGTTAGCTATTAGGTGCATCATACACACAACATTGTACCGTTAATTTTATATTTCTGTTCATAAATAAGTGTTGTTTGTCTTATATATGATAGGAGTAGAGAGGCGGACAAGATACACTTATTTAATGAACTTCGTAATGTATGCAATCGTTAGTTTTTATTAAATGCATGTATTTATGTAATTATGGTACTGTGATCGTAATGCATATTTCAAAACTGCATAACAATTCATTCCTTATAAGATCAGTTTGTGTAACTAATTGCATAAAATTATAACGATGTATACTACATTTACTTCCATAACAACATCTCTCAAATATGTCTCTAAGTATTTTTAAATCACAGTTCAAAAATGAATACAATGGAGGCAAAATTTTGACACTTGAACCATGTGATTGTAATGTGTATTTCAAAATTATATAACGATTCACTCCTTACACAAAAACTTTAAGTAACTGATTGCATGAAATCATAACAATGTATACTCCATTTACTTCCATAACAATATTTCCTAAATATGTCTCTAAGTATTTTTTAAATCACTGTAAAAAACTGAATGTAATGCAGTCAAGTATGTAGAATTCCTGTAGCAGACAACTGCAAACCAGTGGCTGACTTGGCCGCCACCGTGGGCAAATCGTCCACGCCGTGGATGATTACTTGTCCACGTGGAGAAATTGTCCACGCCGTGGACGATTTCTTCTCCATGTGGAGGAATCGTCCAAGGCGTGGATGACTTATTATCCACGTGGATAAATCGTCCACACTGTGGATGACAAGGTGGCTATTTTGATAAAAAATTGCAATCTATTGATATTAAATGATTTAATAATCGTGCTAAAATAAAAAATCCTCACAGTTGTACGCACGCTGTCTAGATACATGGGCCGGCCTGTTGCACCCTGCTGCTTGAGCGGAGCTGATCTTTTTAGCGGCAGAGTGTTGTGCTAGTCCAAAAATATGGTGAAGTCCGATGTTTTATTGATTTACAAGGATTACCATTACATTTTACCAGCCGAAAGAGTAACTGATTAGTACTGCTGGCGACTAAACAGCATCCCAAGTTTGCCATCGATCAGCTAGTATCACTTGTACCTGCTGACGATGTTCCGTGTCTATGCATCCATCGGCTGTCGCGATGGATCGACGGGCTCCATGCTTCCATGTACATGATCTGGATTATCCGCATGTACTGCTGCCAATGGCGTCGATCCATGTTTACAATAATTTGCATGATGCGATGATGGAAGTTATTTGATGATGAGTAGGCCGCGCCGCAATCTCGAGCGTTCTGGGCCGTTCTCCCCTCCAGTCTATTGACCTTTTGGCCCCATGCCTATTGTTCTATATATTCTGCTCAAGATACGTGCTGGAGTTCTCTTTTTTTTATTTATTTACACATGTACTCCTCTATATGTGTGTACATCTAGGCCGTAGTATAGGCGTTGGAATGAAGCTGGGCTGTTTCAGTTTGGCCCAGGCACACGGTCTGGACGAGCCGTGTTCAGGGCGACACAGGCACGATCGATGGGTCATGCTTAGGTTGCCGTTTCAGCACGTGGACTGGCACAGGCGCAACCTATTCAGTCGCAGCCAAGGTAGCCCGTTGTGCCGCATAACCGAATAAACAACACCACTCTATTGAGCACGGCCCACGCCGCCTAACTCTAGCCGCCTGCATCGTATATAATCCGCAAGCCGTGCCGCTCATCATCTCTCCCTAGTCATCCCACCCTGTGTCACACACAACGCCAGCATGGTGTTGGCTATCGCTAGACCATTTTGGCCGCAATCCCACATAACACCACCACTCTCCCTAGTTACCCATCCCATCTCACACTGTGCTCGCACAACACCACCCGCCACTCTCTCACTTGACTATTCTCCCTCTCTCCATCTCCAAACCCTAGCCCTCTTGCTTCTCCTCTTATTTTTGATGATGCGACGATAAGTCAGCAAAACATGTAAGCGTCGTTCTCCTGCCTGTCCACTCCCCATTGCCAAACCCTAGCGCTCTAGCCCTTCTGCTCCTGCCCCCCTCCCGCAAGTGTAGAACTCCGATGTGTGGAACTACTTTGGTGGGATGTTCAAGATGGTGAAGGTAAGCAAGTCAAGTATGCCATTAAATGTCACTACTGTAAGAAATAGTTATTTGTTACCTCTAGTGGTGGTAATGATCACTTGCTATATCACCGTAAAACTGCTGCAAAGCCCTAGTTTTTGCTTCAACTAGATACTGACAACTTTGTTAGTCGGTGGGAGTATGATTCTGATGTTGCTCGGGTTGAACTGTGCTACATGATATCTAGATTAGATCTTCCTCTATGTGTTGATGTCACTGATGCATTTGAGAATTACACTAAACATGCTTGTAATCTTAGATATATTATTGTTTCTAAGCAAACTACAACTAGAGATTTTGCTAACCTTTACAATCAAGGTTGTTTTGTGCTTATAGAATGCTTGAAGTTCTGTTCTTTTGTTGCAATTACTTCTGATATTTGGATTGGTATTGCTAACAAGGACTACCTTAGTATGGTTGAACACTTTGTTAATTCTGATAAGAAATTAGAAAGAACGGCTCACAGGACTTAGGTTGATTCATATTTCACATTTTGGTGTCAATATTATGGAATTTATGCCATAATCCTTGATATTTTGCTTAGAAAGATAAGGATTATTGTTGGTGTTTCTTCCACCGGCTAGTAATTGTATGCTTCGTGTTCGTCGGTCTTATATTAGCTCAACAGTTCAGAGAACCAGGGTTACAAACGAGGCTTCCTCGAGCGCGGGAACGTGAAAAATCCTAAGTGTTATGCATGTGTGGGCGTGAAATCATTCGAGGGGGGTTTCGGGCCTCCACTTTTATAGCCCAGACGCCTCTACCCACCCGTCGACTCCTCATAATGGGGCGGGGATTTACATGGCGTGTCAGCTCCTAAGGCGGCCCAATGTGATATAAGAGCGATGAGTACACCTGCTCCCATCTTGTCTATGGTCTACGTCTACTTTCCATCCCTGTACATCCGAGCCGAGCTGGAGTCAGGTTGGAGTCAGGTCGGCTGCCAGACACTAAGGCTCGGTTGGAGTCAGGTCGGCTGCCTACGATCGCTCGAGACAGCTCGGAGAGCTCGGCCGCCACCACAACCGCGGTTTCTTGCTCGTAACTGCATTGGTCACACAGGAGAACCTCTCTGAACTTGGCGCCTATGGTCATGACACGGCGCGAGCCCAACATCTTCAGCTTGAGGTAGGTGTAGTTAGGGACGGCCATTAACTTCACGTAGCATGGTTGACCAAAGATGGTCTGGTAGGCGCCGTTAAGGTCCGCTACCTCGAACGTGAGCGTCTCGGTACGAAAGTTGGTCACATCCCAGAACGTGACGGGGAGGTCTACCTGTTCCAGTGGTGTCACCTGTTTTCCCGAGACAACCCTGTGGAAGGGCGCCCGGGTCAGGCGCAGCTAGGATCGGGCAATTTCCCTAGCGTCAAGTGTTCCGGCGTAGAGGATGTTGAGGCTGCTTCTGCCTTCCATGAGCACCTTCATCAGGCACTTTGGGCCGGTGATCGGGTCAACGACCAGGGGAAAGCGCTCTGGTTGCCGAAGGTGCTCGGGGTGGTCCGACCTGATAGGAGGATGAGTCCAGATCTTCCGAGAGGTAGGGTAAACTTGATTGGGTGGAGATCTCGACATTGATGATCCAAGGCTCCGAATGAACGAAACCCCGCAATCACTACACCACTGCTCCATTGGTTATCACCCGTGTCACACGAATGACCTCGCCACAAAGGCTTATCCCTGTAAGCGCAATCAAGAACACAAGCAAGAACAGAGAAGTTGCAATCAAAACTGAATTGATCACGAATTTGGGGTCTCACAACTGATGATCGGCGACACTGTTCAATGACAGATTGTAACTAAGCAAAACCCGACCCTAGTGTGGTGACGGCTGCTGTATAAAAAGGAGTTTAGGGGCGTGCAAGACCCCTGGACGCAACCCAAATGGGCTTCCACACGATACACGGGCCAGCAGCCCAAAAGGCGGTGGCGCAGCACCGGACAGATTCTGGACACCCACTTGTTTCGCTGATTTCCGTCAACTTAGAAGGAATTTTGAGGTGGGGCTGGTTCCATTGGAAGCTTTATGAAATCACGGTTCCAACCATATATAGAACGTCCAAATACGACTCCGTATGTGTCCGGGACGTCAGTTTTGGTGAAGTCAGCTCCTGGAACCCGAGGTGGAGTCGAAGTCGAGTTGTACTTGGGCTCCTCCTTGGTGTGCACGTCCTATCTCCTCCTCCTTGACTCCTTGGACTCCTCCCAGCCCTTGCTGGTCCTCTCCATTGTTCCTAATCAATAAAACATGTATGGAAACAAGCGTAAGTTCTGTAAAACAATTGACAAGGTTAGAACGTACCTGGAGATCCAATTGTCGTGCACGTGCTCTAGTGATCGGTCCTTGCATTGTATGCAAAGGAGAGATGTCCTCATCATCCTCCCCCTCTTGAATTGGAGTCGTCCTCGACTCAAGCTCATCTTCCTCACCCAAGTATGGCTTCAAATCTGAAATGTTAAATGTGGGACTAACCCCAAACTCGGGAGGCAACTCAAGTTTATATGCATTGTCATTTATCTTCTCAAGAACCTTAAAAGGTCCAGCAGCATGTGGCATGAGTTTGGACTTTCTCAAATCCAGGAACCTATCTTTTCTCAAATGAACCCACACCAAATCACCGGGTTCCAATTTTACCTCCTTCCTACCTTTACTAGCAGCAATGCGATACTTTTCATTCATTTTTTCAATTTGTAACTTAGTAGTTTCATGCAACCTAAGAATAAATTCAGAACGTTGTGTAGCATAAAAGTTCACAATTTCAGTATGTGGTAAAGGTAGCAAATCAATTGGAGCACGAGGATTGAAACAATAGACTACCATAAACGGACTTAACTTGGTTGTGGAGTGAATAGACCTGTTATAAGCAAACTCAATATGTGGCAAACACTCCTCCTACAACCTCAAATTGTTTTTCAAAACAGCCCGCAACATAGTAGATAATGTATGATTAACTACCTCCGTTTGCCCATCAGTTTGTGGATGACAAGTAGTAGAAAACAGCAACTTTGTTCCCAATTTATACCATAAAGTTATCCAAAAGTGACTCAAAAACTTAGCATCCCTATCAGAAACAATAGTATTGGGAACACCATGCAAACGCACAACCTCATTAAAGAACAAATCAGCAACATGTGAAGCATTATCGGTCTTGTGGCAGGGTATAAAATGAGCCATTTTAGAGAAACGATCAACAACCACAAAGACACTATCCCTCCCCCTCTTTGTTCTAGGCAATCCTAAAACAAAGTCAATAGAAATATCCTCCCAAGGTACACTAGGAACCGGAAGAGGCATATAAATACCATGTGGGTTAAGTAGAGACTTAGCTTTGTTGCATGTCGTGCAACGTGAAACGTAGCGCTCCACATCACGCCTCATTCGTGGCCAAAAGAAGTGAGCGGCCAGCACATCCTCTGTCTTTTTAACACCAAAATGTCCCATCAAACCACCTTCATGCGCTTCCTGCAACAACAAAAGACGAACAAAGCTAGCTGGAACACACAGCTTGTTAGCACGGTAGAGAAGGCCTTCACGCAGCAGGAATTTTTGCCACGTTCTTCCCTCTCTACAATTTTCAAAGGCATCTTTGAAGTCCAAATCAGTAGCATATAACCTCTTTATGGTTTCCAAACCAAAGATTTTATGAGAAAGTTGGGACAGCATGGTATAACGTCTAGATAAAGCATCGGCAATCACATTGTCTTTCCATTCTTATGTTTAATGATGTAAGGAAATGATTCTATGAACTCAATCCATTTAGCATGACGTTTATTCAGATTAGCTTGTCCTTTAAGATACTTCAAAGACTCATGATCTGAATGTATGACAAATTCTTTAGACCATAGGTATTGTTGCCAAGTTTGCAAGACACGCACTAAAGCATAAAGTTCTTTGTCATATGTAGAATAATTCAGCGAAGACCCATGTAATTTTTCACTAAAGAAGGCAACAGGTTTACCTCCTTGAATTAGCACTCCTCCAATGCCAATGCCGCTCGCGTCACATTCAAGCTCGAAGGTCTTCTCAAAATCAGGAAGTTGCAGCAATGGTGCTTGTGTGAGCTTCGACCTGAGAACATCAAAAGATTGTTGTTGTGCTGGTCCCCATCAAAACGGCACTCCATGCTTTGTCAACTCGTGGAGAGGTACCGCAATGGTGCTGAAATCCCATACGAAATGCCGGTAGAAACCTGCGAGACCAAGAAAACTCCGAGCCTGTGTGACCGTAGTCGGAAGTGGCCAGCTCGTGACGGCAACAGTCTTTGCCTCGTCCACCTCAATGCCCTGCGAAGTAACAACATACCCAAGAAAAGACACACGATCGGTGCAAAAGGTGCACTTCTCAAGGTTACCATATAAACGTGCATCGCGCAAGACATTAAAAATAGCACGCAAATATTCAAGATGCTCATCATATGACTTGCTGTAAATAAGGATATCATCAAAGTAAACCACCACAAATTTACCAATGAAAGCACGTAAAACGTCATTCATCAACCTCATGGAAGTGCTGGGTGCATTAGTTAAACCAAATGGCATGAGTAACCATTTATAAAGTCTGAATTTAGTTTTAAAAGCAGTTTCCCATTCATCACCTAAAGCCATATGAATCTGATGATACCCACTACGCAAATCAATCTTGGAGAAAATAACAGAACCACTCAACTCATCAAGCATGTCATTCAATCTAGGAATAGGATAGCGATAACGAACGGTAATGTTATTGATGGCTCTACAATCAACACACATGCGCCAAGTGCCATCTTTTTTTGGAACCAGAAGAACAGGAACAGAACAAGGACTAAGGCTCTCACGAATGTACCCGCGGTCCAGAAGATCTTGGACTTGTCGCTGAATTTCCTTAGTCTCGTCGGGGTTGGTCCTGTAGGCAGCACGGTTTGGCAAGCTCGCCCCTGGAACCAAATCAATCTTGTGCTCAATGCCTCGCACAGGTGGTAATCCAGGGGGTATCTCTGATGGAAAAACATCCATATATTCCTACAAAAGGTTAGCAACATCAGGTGGCAAGACAATGGATGTATCCTCAATGGAATATAAGGCATGTTTGCACACTAAAGCATAGCAAGTTCCATTAGAGGCATATAAATCATCAAGATCAGATTTAGTTGCAAGCAAAATAGGATTTTTCAACTTAATAGGTTGCTGAATTTCAGAATTGAAAACACCCTTTTGCTTAGCATTATTCTTTTTCTCCTGCTCAAATTGTACAATTTCAGTGGGACTCATAGGAAGCAACACAATTTTCTTGCCCTTATGCATGAGAGTATACTTATTAGATCGACCATGGTGCATAGCATCAGTATCAAACTCCCAAAGACGTCCCAACAAAAGAGAACAAGCATCCATAGGTACCACATCAAAATCAGCAAAATCATGATAAGAACCAATGGAAAAATGTATCCTTGCTGTTTGTGTTACCTTAACCTTACCATTGTTGTTAAACCATTGAATGTGATAAGGGTGGGGATGCTCCCGTGTGGTCAAGCCAAGCTTCTTGACCACCTCAACATTCACCAAATTGTTGCAGCTACCACCATCAATGATGGTATGTACACGGCAGTCCTTGACGACGAGAAACATGTTGAAAAGGTTGTGACGTTGGCGGTTGTCATCCTATCAAACCGTGGCACTCAAAGCTCGCTGCACAATCAAAGTCCTATAGTTGTTTGTCGCAGATGTACCAAGAACCTCCTCAGCACCAACATCCGAACCTGAAACGTTAGTTGCAATAATATTTTCATCTTCAATATCAGAAGCACTAACATACCCACCATCAGCAGTGTCAATGATCGCCCGTTTGCTGGGGTAATCTCGTTGCATATGGCCAAGTTCCTGGCAGCGATGGCACTTGATGTCGGAGCTGCGACTTGTTGAAGTGTTGGGTGCTGCCGCCTTTGCTGCAACACCTGGAGGCATCTGGGACTTGCTGTTATGTTTTCCCCGTGATGTAGAAGGTGTGATGCTGCTGCGTACAACACCCGTGGAGGGTGGTGTAGAAGCACGTACGCTCGAGGAGGGCGCTGCTTTGGATGGCACCGAAAATTGTCGTGGCGTGAAGGTGTTGTCCCGCCGCTGCTGTTGGCGATCCTGCACTTCTTTTTCTGCTAACATAGCAAGTTGAAATAAACGTTGAATAGAATGATATTCCTTGTAGTCAACTATGTTTTTGATCTCACGCCGCAAGCCCCCATAAAACCTAACAATTTGGTCTTCCTGATCCTCAACTACCCAAGAACGAAGCATACCTTTCTGCAACTCTTGGTAGTACTCTTGGACAGTCATAACACCCTGATCAAAGCGTTGCAATTTCTTAAGAAGATCAAATCTATATGAAGGAGGAACAAACCTAGCGCTCATCTCTTCTTTTAACGCATCCCATGTTTGTGGTGCATTGCGTGTATTGACAAGTTCATTCCACCAAATTATAGCAAAATCTTTAAACTCACTAGTGGCTTGTCTAACTCTATATCGCTCAGGAACAAGATGAGAGCTAAATTTTTGTTCTACCGTCATCTCCCAATCCAAGTAAGTCTCAGCATCATAAGATCCATAAAATGTTGGAATAGAAAACTTAATCTTAGCATAAGGATCATTATCTTGTTTAGGAGCATGAGGACGAGGTCTACCTCCCATACCTTGATGATTTCGTCGAGGGCGACGGCGCTGCTGTGCATCAACCTCATCGTTATTGAAGTCATCCTCTGTGTCGTAGTGAGCATGTGCATCACCATCAAGGATGATAGAGGGTGTACCTTGTTGGGGAAGACGAGTCTCCATCTCGTCCAACCGTATGGTCAGACCAGCAACACTTGTATGGAGCCTCTAAAAGGTGGCTGTTGTAGTGGTCTGGTAATTGTTGAAAGCTTCGGTCATTGCCCGCATCATGTCCCTTAGTTCCATATGGGACACGCACTCATCATCATCCGGAGGTGTAGAACCAGAGGTCTTATCCATAGGCTTCTTTCCTGTCATTGTTAGTACAAAACAGAAACGAAGACAAAAAGATCCTGAAGAACCCTATTACTACGCCTCTCCGAAGTGGGTGGAAAATCGATCAGTAAGATGCGTCTTACCCCGCTCTTACAAGTTTCTTACCAGCACTGCAGGTGGCCAACGGTGACCGGTGTGAAGCAAGCAGAGAGTGGGTGTGATTGCAAAGCTTACCTGTTCTGCTCGAGAGAAGGTGGAGCTTGGAAGGCTCAAATGCAGTATATGTATGTGGCACACAAGTTAGTAACAGATAGCAATGCTGAATACGTGTCCAAAGAATTTCACCTAGTTGTTGGCCTAAGAACGTATTAGAACAGTTGTGGCAACAAGCAAGGACAAGAATGAATGATGATGAACAACAAGGATAATATCAGCAAGTATCCAGCACTCACACAGAAATACCACAACTAGAAAACCCCTTAGCCTCCTGTTTTTGTCTTGAAGCACTAGTAGAAATCAAAAAAATTCTCTTTATTTTTTTGATATTTTTTTCTCAACCAGGGGCACAAGAATAGAAACAGCACCAAGTATTAGCTCAAACTGATGAAAGATGAGATCGGCACAAATTCAGGAGCGATTGGAAAAACTGGTGCTAGAACTTCGGAGTTCGAAACGAGGACCTTCTTATTTTTTTTATTTTTTTTTTGAAAATGTCGTGACCGGTGTAGCTGGTGTATCGTATGTGGACTTTTTCGAGACCTTTCCGGGAAAAAATTGTGCCTCAATCGGAGTTACGAGCGAAAAGTTATGCCCGTTTTAAGGAGGATACCCTGAATCAGGTTCTGGTGGTGGTGGAAACTGCAACAGAAACGAATCGGTGGATGAATTTTTTTTTGTAGATTGGTTTTTTTGTAGATGGCAGCGGATGGAAGAAACAAAACTGAACCAAAAAAATCTAGACCAGCAACCAGACTCAACCTAGGACACGAACTCAGAACTACGGACTCCGAAACTAAATTGTGCAAAAGGTTGAGCGGGGGTTGTAGGTCAGGGAAACTAAAATTTTTTTTGTGGCTTTTTATGGACGATAGAACTGAAACAAAATAAATCTAAAGGGCACACAAGTATACCTCACGGTGAACCTGGAAATCTGATACCAATTGATAGGAGGATGAGTCCCGATCTTCCGAGAGGTAGGGTAAACTTGATTGGGTGGAGATCTTGACGTTGATGATCCAAGGCTCCGAACGAACGAAACCCCGCAATCACTGCACCACTGCTCTGTTGGTTATCACCAGTGTCACACGAATGACCTCGTCACGAAGGCTTATCCCTGCAAGCGCAATCAAGAACAAAAGCAAGAACAGAGAAGTTGCAATCAAAACTGAATTGATCATGAATTTGGGGTCTCACAACCGATGATCGGCGACACTGTTCAATGACAGATTGTAACTAAGAAAAACCCGACCCTAGTATGGTGATGGCTGCTGTATAAAAAGGAGTTTAGGGGCGTGCAAGACCCCTGGACGCAACCCTAATGGGCTTCCACACGATACACGGGCCAGCAGCCCAAAAGGCGGTGGCACAGCACCGGACAGATTCTGGACGCCCACTTGTTTTGCTGATTCCTGTCAACTTATAAGGAATTTTGAGGTGGGGCTGGCTCCATTGGAAGCTTTATGAAATCACGGTTCCAACCATATATAGAACGTCCAAATCCGACTCTGTATGTGTCCGGGACATCAGTTTTGGTGAAGGCAGCTCCTGGAACCCGAGGTGGAGTCGAAGTCGAGTTGTACTTGGGCTCCTCCTTGGTGTGCACGTCCTATCTCCTCCTTCTTGACTCCTTGGACTCCTCCCAGCCCTTGCTGGTCCCCTCCATTGTTCCTAATCAATAAAACATGTATGGAAACAAGCGTAAGTTCTGAAAAACAATTGACAAGGTTAGAACGTACCTGGGGATCCAATTGTCGTGCACGTGCTCTAGTGATCGGTCCTTGCATTGTATGCAAAGGAGAGATAACCTCATCACGATCTGTCGAACGTGATGGTGGTCACGGACCAGCGTAGGTATATTGAGATGGTTGGCTCAACGGTGTTGACCTCCTGAGCCGTCAGCTTCTACCTTCATTGGCTTTCCTGGGCGCGGGTGCCTCCGAAGATCATGATGCAGCTGGTCGGCTCGGGGTAGGTAGGCTCTTCCTCTTGCTCCGCGGCCGCTTGCATGGGCCTTTTGTCTTTGTCGTTTGGGGAACCCGACTCTTTTCCCAAAAAACTCTTTTCCCAAAAAGCATTTCAGGAAAAATCAATCCTTGAGAGCATGTATGACCGGGAAGGCACGATTGGTGCACGGCTTCTCCAGCAGCTTCTCAAAGTGGTCAGTCTTCGATCGGGCTAGCCTCTTGCCTTCGCAGCATTCGACCATCGCAACCAAGTCCGAGTCCGCCTCGGCCTTATGTTGCCACTCGTCAATGTCGACCCTCTTCTTCATCTTGTCCCTTCGACGAGGTGTCGCGTCCTATCACGTATCGGGGGTCCTCAGCGCCAACTAGTCGAAGGATGCCCCGGCAGCCTATTATTTCGAGACGTGGTTGGCGGTGATGTCGAGCAGGTCCTTAGTGGTTCTCGGCTTGATGCAACCGAACTCGTGCACCAGGGACCTGCATACCCTCTCCCCAAAGGCCCAGGGCCCTGAAGCATTTGGGCTCAGGCTGTGATCCTCGTCGTTGTCATAGCGTCCCCCTCAGCGCGGTTGGTGTCGACGCTCGGGATGTGGTTCCACGGTTTTCTCTTCAGCTCCCTTGTGGGGCTCAAGAACCTTACGCAAGTCTGGTGACCGCACATGCCCGTGTATCAAGCTACACGTAGGGGTAGAGAAGATGCACTTCTCGGTCTCGCCTGGAGCGTGGGCTCACGGTGTCCCTGTGATGTTTTTGGTGTGCCCGCGGGAGCCACCGGGGACAGATGCCCCTCTCGTCAAGCGAGTGAACTCTCGGCAGGCTTGGCCGTGACTTTCCACAGCAGGGAGCACAGTGCCTCCAGCTCGTTAGGTTGATTGATATTTTTGCATGATGAGTGGACCTTAACATATAAGATTTTCTCTTTTATATTAGATATTGCTTTTCTCAATGCTAGTGCCATGTTCCATCTTACACCAAAGTTTTCTAGTTATGTCCACTTCAGGAAAATAACAAATTAACGATGCCAAAATTATTAATGACGGTACCTTCGTTAATAAAAATATTCATGACGGTGTATATTGGCCGTTATGAATAATGCCCTTATTCATGACGGTTGATCTAGACCGTCGTGAACACTGTCCTTATTAACGACGGCGAACCCTGACCGTCGTGAATACTTAGCTTATTAACGACGAGGCCAACCACAGTAGTAAATATCACCTTATTTATGACGGCCCGGAACCGTCCGTCGTAAATAAGCGATATACATCCGCCCGTGTCGGGGTCGGCGCGGGCATTCACGGCCGCGCTGACCCTGAGCAGTTGCACCGCCGCCACCGCCCTCGCGCGCGCCGCCGCCGCCGAAACGAGCCACCGCCACCGCCACCGCCCAACCGAGCCACCGCCGCCTCCCAAGTGTGCCACCGCCCCCCTCCTACCCGAGCTCCACCGCTGTCACCCCCCGTCCTACCCGAGGCGCCCCCGTGCGCCACTGGCCCCCGCGTCGCCGCCGTCTTCATCCACGCTGCCTAAATGAGCCGCCGCGACCGCCCAACCGAGCCGCCGCCGCCTCCCAAGCATGTTGCCGCCCCCCCGGCCTACCCGTGCGCTACCGCTGCCGCCCCCCCGGCCTACCCACGTGCCGCCGCCGCACCGTCCGCCCCTGGCCCGCGCACGACGGCGCCAGCATCCGCCGGCCCGCGCCGAGGCCCCCCTTGCGCCACCGGCCCCCCGCGTCGCCGCCGTCTTCATCCACGCCGTCCACGGCTTCCCCACGCCACGCCACCTCCAAAAACGAGTAAGTTAGAAATTTAGTTTGTGAATTATTAGTTTACCTTTAAAATATTTAGTTTAGGTTTAAATTATATGGTTATTTAGTTAGTTTGGTTATTTAGTTTAATTAGTTATCTAGTTTAGTTTGTAATTAGTTTAAATTAATTAGTTTTATTTCATTTGTAATTATGTTTTAATTACTTTATTTTAATTTAATTAGTTTAATTTAGATGATTAATTTGTTAATTAATGACTTAGTTAGTTTGTAATTAGTTTGTTTTTAGTTTGTAATTAGTTTGTTTAACTAGTCTGTAATTGATTAATTAGTTTTTAATTATCAATTAGTTTCATAAGTTAATTAGTTTTAATTATTTAATGACACGACCCCACGGTCTTGTCGAGCCAGGATCACGCTGAGGGGGGCTGCGTTGCACAGCACCGGATAACACACATCAAAGGTACAAAGCGGAAGCGAAATTTTATTACATAAACAGGTTTATGAACATGTTTACATCAAAATAAGTTTAGTCTACACTCGCGGGCATAGACTACGCATCAAGTCCACGTTCAGCCCTCGAACGTGTCCTTGCTAGCACACACGCACACTAACTCTACGGCGTGCACGACTCCCACTCGACGGGGTTCCCCTCCTGGGGTTCCGTCTCCTCTTCGGGAGTCCCTTCCTCATAGAACCCTGCAAAAGCTTCAAACACAAGCAGTGAGCACGAAGGCTCAGCAAGTCTGACCCGTCTCACCTAAACATGGAACTTCTACATGAGGGGTGATAGGTACATGAGGTAAAATTATTTGCAAAGAGACTCGCCTAATTAGTGGAACCTTACTTTCAGGTTTTAGCAGCAGGTTGTGGAGAACCTTACGCTAAGGTACATGAGAGAGCCGCAATCAAACAAGAAATGCATTTCTCTCATGTACTTTGCCCAAAGTTGAAATGAACTTTAGTTAGCTCTAAACTACAGCAAGTCATTAGCAATCAAGTCTATCTTTCAATCAGCAACATTTTAATATGTAACTAGGCTGTTCTTTCTACGTCACGGTACAGTGAACAAGTAGTACTCACTGACCGCGAGGGACGGCGATTGTAATCAATTTACACCTGCAGGGTTACCCGAACAACCCGTCACGTACGCCCGTACTCGATGTTGCCTACAACAACCATCACGGACGCCATACGCAACCACCTTTCGCCCGTCAGCCAAATATTGAACCGGTCCCATCGTCCCGAGCAAGAGGTCTCTGCACGCGCATCTCCGTGCCGCTAGCCGATTTACACCTCAAGCTCTCAACCTACCCTCTGAACGACGGGCAATGCCTCAATACCCAGCTACCCGAGTTACATCAGTTTCCCGGTTCCCATATAGCCGGTAGGTCTTCGGTACTGTTCTAGCTTGTTCAACAGGCCCGCACACGGCTCTGTCCTCAGTCGACACAAGCGGAGCTACAGCACACAGGCCCCAAAGTCCTGCTGCCCTTACCCTCTGCTTGGTCTCATTTTCTTGCCATGAGTTTCATGTGCTATCACTACCCGAGTCGAGTGCCTCTAGCCTATGCTTGCGAGTAGTTCCAACTACTCCACTTGTACCGAATCCTACTCTATCTTAGCAATGCAGTGGCTAACGAGGTTTTCAATCCTAACCCCAACCCATGGCTTTCTTGGCTATGCACTTGGGTTTCCAAACAAGACTCTAATGCAAGGAACAATAGTATTCATGTATGTGCTCAAAACAATAAAAATTTGAAAAAGGTTAATGCAAACCGGAGCTTGCCTTGCTGCTCTTGGTCGTAGGCTAGCTGCTCCTCCGGAGTAACGAAGTCTAGGACTTCGGGTTCCTCCTCGACCTTAGCGACTACATGATAAAAGGAACACATGTATCAATTTAAATGCATTTTTATTAAGTTTGAAGTTGTGAAGTCTATAACCCTTGCTAGACAGACCCAATGACTGTGGAACTTTTTCTGGGGCTTGGTTACAACCTAAACAGAGATTTGGTCAAGTTTTAGTTGCAGTAAAGCTCATTTGAGCCCTCCACAATTAATCATGTACTTGACCTTAATTGAAGGCTTTTAGGGTGTTATAAGGATTTTCATGAAACAAACTATGACTTTCTGAAAACTAGATTTTCAGAGGGTTCTAATGGAGTTGGTCTCACTTAATTTGAAGGTTCCTAGCTAAAGTTATGAGCTAAACAATTTCAGAGAAAATTCTGAAAGTGTTTCTGAACATTTTCTATTTTCTTTGGAACAGTTCCACTAATTACACCATTAGTTGGATCAAGTGAGCTCAAATGGATCTGAAATTTTTATGGTAGTTCAGGGATATTTTGGTGAACACTCCAGCAAAATTTCAGGATTTTCCTCCACAGGATTCTCCAGTTAAAATTCCAAACAGTTTAAATTTTGAGGAATTAATTCTGGAGAATTAAGGATTTTCATGAAGTGAAACTTGATTTGCTGGAAAGTGCTCAGAGAGCTGAATCCAACAAAATTTGGTTCACTCTATTTGGAGCTTTCTAGCCAAAGTTATGAGGATTTGAAGTTTGAAGGAAATCTGAAAATCGGGGAAAAGTTTAAACTCGCGCGTGGGCCCCAGGGACACGCGTCGCACGCCGAGGCGACAGCACACCGCAGTCCACAAGGATTTTGCGTGCCAGCATACCCGATCCCGGCCGCAGCCCGATCCCGATTCAAAATATCGGCCGCTGACAGCTGGGGTCCACCCCCTTCTTCAACCTCGCGACGCCCGCGCTCTGCCGCCGAGGGACCTCGCTGGAGAGCTCGCCGCCGGCTTCTGTGCTGCTCCAAACTTCACGATTTTGGCCGCCTCTGCCTACTTTCACTCGGGGAACAGGATTCTAGGGTCAGCTACTCATGACAATGGCCGGTGCATGGTCAGCGACGAGCCGCCACCTCGGAAAGACTTCGGCCATGTCGGCTGACTTCCCTGGCACCTCAACTACTCGAGGAACCGGTCGGGAAGCATCAGTGGACCTCAGGGAAGGTCGACATGAGCTTGAGGCAGCTCGGGGAAGGCCCGAAGTAGGTCCTCACCGTGCGCCCGATGCCTCCCGTTTGTTCCGCCGTTGGTAAACCTCGAATTACGCCGGGTACAGAGGTTCTCCGGCCAAGGGTTGTGATGGCAACTTGTGCGTTATCGTGTCTAGTTTGTGTGAGAGCGGATTGCGGCCCTCTAATCCTTTCTAGAGCACGAATTCAACGAAATCGCACCCGAAGGTCGTGCTGCACAAAGAAAGGGGAAAATTGGAAATTCGTCGCCGGTGAGCAATCACTCGGGCTGTGGCTCGGGGGTGAGCAGCACCAGTCACCAGCGCGTCCAAGGGTGCCTTGGCTCGGGCATGACAATGCCCTGGTTGGGCTGTCCACGGAAGCCCGAGGTGCGGCGGTTCTAAGTCACCGAATTGATCTTTCAGCATAACCGATTTCAATCGGTGTCAACTGAATTCTAGCAGCGGGGAGGACGGAGGAAGGTCTCTAGTACCTTGCCGTGGCTCTAGAGGGGACGGAGAGGCGATGATCAAGCTTCTCTGATCAGCTCCGAGTGATCGGCAGCGATGGCGTGGTTCTGATGCGAGGAGGCAGCAGAGTGGGCGGTGATCGCTCCGATCAGGGCGGTGGCGTAGATAAGGGGGCTGTGAGGCGGTTCAGCACGTCGGGGCGGCAAGCAGGTGGTGTCCCGGTCACCTCTTCGCCGTGGCGGCTGCTCAGTCCGGCGCAAGAACCCGAGCTGGGTTTTCAGTCGGTTTGGGTTGGAGTGGTGGCTGACATGTGGGTCCCACTTCCAGTTTTAACCTCTGAAATTTACTCCTAATCACTGTTGTAAACAGTGAGCCCCAAAATACCCCAAGTGATTCAAATTATTCACCCATGAGCCATTTGAATTGAATAGAATTCAAATTGGGTTGGGTTTGAATGAATTTCAGCACAAGTTCAGTTTCGAATTCAAATAAAGTTTGAATTTGTCCCACTTAGCTCATGTCAAGATCAACTCCAAATGGAGTGAAAATTGGTGTGTGAGCTCACAAAAATGTGCTGAGTAAGAATATGCCTCCCACTTTTAAATTCATGGGATAAAAACGGTTTGAATTTGAATGTAGTTTCAAACTGCCCTCTTTCTAGCTATACCCAAAATGACCTCAAAAAGGTTTTGAATTTGGGTGAAACTTGGCATGGGCATCCTTAGCAATGTGTAGGAGTTTTCATATGTCCAGCCCACCTATATCACATGTGGGAAATACCACTTTGCAATATGTGAGTTTGTTCTCTAATGAGCATGTTGATGGTGGTTACTTGCTCTTCATTTGTGTTCATCAACTTTCCTCAAATAAGGTGTGTGGTGTGGTGATGAACACTTCAAATGTGTGTCAAAAACTGAGGCCCTCACATTTAAATGTATATTTAGTTTTGAATTGTTCAATTAGTTTTAAATTAGTTAATTAATTGATTATGAGTGTTCAATAATTATACGTATATTAACGGGTTTTGGGCCGACACGACACAACACGGCACGACCTGACACGACACGGCACGACCCGGCATGGCCCGACCCGGCACGGCCCGGCCTGGCGCAGCGCAACCCGGCATGGTCCGGCCCAGCACAGCCCGACCCGGCCCGACACGGCACGGCGACAAGACTGATAGGCCCTTTTGAACTTTCAACTCTGACCAACTTACCCTCTCTTTCTCGTTCTTTCCTCTCACGTAAATGACTAAAAAATAAAAATGAGTAACATAACCTATAGAAATTAATTACTCGTTTCAAATCTGCACATCTCACTTGTGATAGGCATGTGAGGCGTGCAGTTTTAAAATTGTCCTTTTTGGATAGCCTGAGAGTGACCGAGGACGTGCTTTTGACGAGTTAGGTACGGGGTCTGTATCTAAACGTGATTTCGATAGCATTAACCCTGATGTTCTCTTCATCGCGACAGACAGAATCGAGGCAGGCTAGCTCCCTTGAGCTCCAGAGTGTCTGGGAGGAGCTCCGCAGGACACAGCAGGAGCTCCAGCTAGAAAGGGAGCGTCAAGCCGTGGATAAGAGGGCTCGGGACGAGTATCAAATCTGGTTCATGCTATAGATGCAAGCAGCAATATAGGTATGTATTGGTCATTTTACTTAATATTTCTAACATATCAATGGTGGTTATGTGATAATGTTTTATGTTCACAGGCTATGACGGCAGGGCAGCCGGCCGTCTTCCCACAGTGGCAGCCCCACAGGAGGCACAATCCCCGTTTACCGGAGCAGAGATACAAATTTACTTAAACTTCCACAACATAGCCATATTTGATAAGTTTAATCTAATTTTTTAGAATATCACCAAACTTAGTCAAACATAGACAAACCTAGTTTAACTTGATTAATTATAGGTTATAGTAAGCTAACTTAGGAAAACATGCATTTTTAAACTCATAACTTGTCTAACTACACTTATACATAACAGTGCTCCGCGACCGAGTCTCACACGCCATCGTCACAGCTACCGGAAGGACGAAGGCTCAAGGACGACTTCTCGGCTTCTGGAGGTAGCGAACATGGTAGTGCGTAGTGTGGTATGTGTGTCTAGTGTTCATGAATTACTGTTATGTTTATAATGTTTTGACTGCCTGTGTGAGCTGGCCATCGAGGCAGAGCTGGCCTCGAAGCCAGGGAAGAATTTTCTCATTAAAAAATTACCAACCTTATTTATGACGGTTTTCTGGTCACGACCGTCGTAAATAAGCCAGAATTGTTTACGACGGCCTGCCCCGTCGTTAATAGTATCATACTTATTCATGACGGCCTCGTCGTGAATAAAATGGAGTATTCACAATGGTCCCGTCGTGAATATGAATAAAGCCCCTACGCCACGTGGCAGTCGGGAAACTTATTCGCGGCGGTATTATTTAGCCGTCGCTAATAAGCTTATTCACGACAGTGCCGTTGTTAACAGTCTTATTTACGACTAATTATTGGTGACGACCAAAAACCGTCGTGAATAAGCCTTCCCCGTCGTGAATAACTTATTCACGACGGTTTACCTTTTATTAGCGATGGTTTCCAACCGTCATTAATTGTTTATATTCCTGTAGTGGTCAGTTATGTTTTCTCACATCAGAGATGTTCGTATCATGTCATAAACCCAATTATCAAGTTTGATTTAAATCATTTAACATCTTACTTTGAGGCTTTCAGAAAAAATTGTATTTTGAGTTCTTCTAGCCTGTTGTGGGGTAAGCCCTTTGAAAGTTCTGTTCGGATATGAATGCAAGATGAAACTTACTTATTTAATGTTGAGGCATCTTCCATACATATTATTGAGACGTCTGTCCATTTGAATAACTATGAGAATAATGATTTGCTTAAGGATCCAATAGTTCTTATGAAATCTAAGTTCTTTAAATACTAGAAGAACATCTCTTTGTTATATTCATTTGCTTTGGTATTGAACCCTAGAGTTAAGATGTGAGATTTTAATAAAACATTTACTCTTGTTTCTAATCTTACTGCTATCGATTATTATGATTACAATGATAATGTTTGTGTGAGTTAACCAATATTTCTGGCACGCGTAAAACACAATTTGATACAATCCGTTTACTACAACCACTAGAGACCTCATGTAGTTCTGAAAGGAAGGAAATATCATAGGGA
The DNA here is from genome assembly GCA_030760725.1 of Neostapfia colusana. NCBI lineage: Eukaryota > Viridiplantae > Streptophyta > Magnoliopsida > Poales > Poaceae > Neostapfia > Neostapfia colusana. The sequence continues at coordinate 98,585,281 of JASWHV010000003.1, forward strand.
AAGATCTTTAGTGATTCTGATGCAGACAACTTCATTTGCATCTACATATGCTTCACCCTTTACAGCTCCATCCTCTAAACTATCATCTTACCTCGATGGTGATCTAATTACTCAATACAACAATGATTTTAACATTCTCAGATGGTAGCATGATCATAAATGTTCATTCCCAGTACTATCTATATCAGCTAAAGATGTTACCATAGCATATGGTTCAACAATTAGTCAGAATCAACATTTAGTCTTCCTGGCAAGGTCATTGATGAGTGGCGACAATGTTTGACAAGTGGGATGCTGAAGATTCTATCATGTGTGAAGGACTAAGAGTTTGTAGCAGCCCGGTCGCAACACATCATGAAGGATCTAGAACATGTACCTGAAGTGGAGTTAGAGCAATGGAGTCTAGAGCTTGGAGTTAGAGTGCCAAACAGCCAAAGTGAGAGTGAGTTGTAGTTGTACTCTTTTCCTTTGTAGGAGTCTCTCATGTAGTTGAATGTGTTTTTATCTAGGGCGTTTTTTTAACAAAATAACCATATGTTAGAAATAGGCAAAATAGTCTAATTCGTCCTCCAACTTTGGTTAGCGGCTCAATTTGATCCCTAACTATCAAAATGGATAATTTCATCCTTAAACTTAGAGTCTTGGGTCTAATTTAGTCTTTTGTATGAGCTGGCTATCCACATATGCACGTCTAGTCAGCTTGGCCCCTGGCATACTGAGAAAATATCTATTTTACCCTTAGCTTTTTATGTGTATGTGATGCTTATGTCACCTAGTTTAGTCCGTGCATGTGTTGCTTTTACATAACGCTGCATCAAGAAAATATAAATTTTAAAGTAACTGACCCGCAAAGTACCAATATAATTATGTTTCTCCTAAATCTTAGTACAAACATAAGAAATACGTGTTCAAAGGTTCAAAATAAAATGAGTACAGGTTGCTCAAAAACAGGAGCAGGGAAGAATTCATGCGCCTGGGTTAGGATTGAAGCTGAAGGTAAAATGGAAATTTCCTTGGATGATTAGGGTTAGAGCTGATTAGGAGTGCCGACGTGGACGTCCAGCTAGGACAAGATACGCACATGTGGACTGCCAACTTTAATAGAACCTAAAGTTTATGGATGAAATTGGTCACTTTAATAGTTGAGGGACCAAATTGAGACTCTCACCAAAGTTGGACACGATTGACTATTCTGCCTTAGAAATAACTCTCATAACCTCAACAACGTTATGTGTTAATCATTCGTTTTTTCCTGTAAGTCTTTGTTGGTATTTGGATTTACGACTAGTAACTAATGTACCGCGTGTTCTATCTCGAGATGGCCTAGCTAAGAACACAAAGAAATTTATCCTTGTTCGGGCAAGGTTCCCTACGTCCAATCTGGGGTGTCGTGTTGTTCTTTCACAAGAATGGGGGTGATTCTTACAACTGCGAGAGCTCAGTCTCCTGGGGTCGATTGATCTCTCTATTTTTATCCTCTCTCCTTTGCCATGTCTCGAATTACAAGTGGGGAGAAAGTTGTGGGAACAGGGACAGCTTGTCCCGTTGTACGCTTGACAGGGCACTCGATGGTGTCGCCGTATTCGTAGCATGCAACTACGCCTACCCCCATATTGTCGTCGGGGTAGACCATACCGAGATGCATGCTCCTCTTCGGTTTAGTTGGAGGTTACGAGTATTCAATGTCGAGGCCAGGGGAGACACTCGAGTGCACCCCCTCCCCCACTTGGCCAGCGCGGCGTTTGCTCCGCATTGAAGGCCACTTGCCTGCCCGAGGTCAGGCTTGGGCCTTCTCTTCGGGATTTCCCTTTCGTTCACCCCCTGGAGGTGAGGCTCGTGGCTGGCTTCAGGGGTCGGGTCCGAGCTCTCTGTCTTCTCCTGAGCTCGGACTCGGGCCTCCTCCTTCGTCGCCCCTTGAGGGGAGGCCTCTTGCTTCTCCCAAGGGGTCGGAATCGTGAACCCCGTCAGTAGCCCACGAACCTCTGATCAATCTCGCTGATCGATCAGGGGGTGCACGATGGTCTGCTTCGATCCTGTAGAACTGAAGAAAAAGGAAAGATCATTAGTATTCGACTCAACTTACATAGCTGTGATGTATGGACCTCCAGCCGCCGGTGACGACCTTTAGTCGTGCCCGCTGGGACCCTGCGAAAAACCCTGGGCCCTCTTTTCGAGGGATCGGGTTGTCGCCATGGCAAGTTCGCCTCGCCCCCCATCCACGAACCGTCCGTGGCTTGGAGGGGTCGGGTTGATTCGGGGATTTCCTCGTTGGTTGAGCCTCCGATCCCAGTGAGTTTCCTACCGGGTGGAGCCAAGTGAAACCCATTCGCCCTGTTCATTTTGGACGGTTGGAACCATTGGTCCTGCTTTGCACCGAGGCGCTTCCTGATCGAGGTTCGGTGTTTGTGTTTCATTAGATCCCTGCTCGAGGCGTGCGCGTGGTTCCCGAGCTCGTCGCTGGCTCAGGCGGCTCGCTGTCGACCTTTTGGGGGCTAACCTTGGCGCTCACAGGGCTGGGACTTGGCTATAAGCTTATAGGTGTCGGGCTGATTCGTCCTGCCTGAAGTTGTCTCTGTCTTGGACCACCTCGTGTCGCTTGCCCCTCACTCAGGGTCGTCCTAGACAACCTCTGAGCCTTTCGCCGGCCAACCTATGAACCCAGGACTTTCAAGCTCGTGATGTTGGCTGGAGACTTACCTTCCTCCATCTATCGCGTCATCCTCCGTATCTTCCGTGTCCAGGGGTTTGAGGAGGCACCGCTCTACTTGAACCCATGTCGCGATCGTGATTTTGGGTCACGAAGCCTGACGACCGCTGCTGGTGGGGCCTTCACGCCTTTCGGGATGGTCTCGATGCAGGGATACTAAGGAGGCGCCGTTCAACTCGGTTCCCTGGCAACCTAAGCGGTTTTAATTCGGGGGCGATTGGAGGCATTACGATGACAGTTCCTTCGAGGTGGCTCGAACGGTCGCCTGCCTTCTGACGGTTGTCAGATCCGGCGTCACTTTGACGGCTTTATATTTCTCCTCTCCTGAACATCCCTTGCGGGTATTCCTGCGTTGCTTCTGTGCCTCTCCGCTCAGCGTCACATTCCTTTCTTCTTCCGTCTTTTGCTACAGTAGAGACTCATCCCCTTTTCCTCTGTTCGCCTTGTCTGCGTGGACCGATTCTCGTGCGAGTGCAAGCCAAGTTTCTGAGTTTGCCGCGCGCGGGTTGTTTTTGTCGAGGGAGGCCTACTCCGTTTGAATCACCGAGGGGGAGATCTTTCCCGCGCCACACGACGATGAGGTTGTCTCCTTTTTCACGTTTCACACACAAGGGTTCGGGATTCCAGCAGACCCCTTCTTCTTGCGGCTTCTCGAAGAGTACGGCGTAGAGCTTCATCAGTTGATGCCGAATGGGATCCTCCATATGTAGTGTTTGTTATGTTGTGTGAAGCTTTCATGAAGGTGGAGCAGGATCTTATTTTGTGGAAATTCTTCTTTTGGGTGCGAGCTTTGACGAACGACTTCCGCTACCAGATCTCGACGGCGTTTGCATCCAACTCCGTGCGCAGCAGATGCACTATTTCTTTGTCCCCCTTTGGTCTTTGCTCAAGGGGTGGCACCAATAATGGTTTTACATCCAGAATGAGGCGTCGGAGCTTTCGCTCTTCACCAGCAGCCCTCCGGTCCTGAAGCCTTCCTGGCGCGAGGGCGTCTCCGACATCGAGGCGACTGCACTGGCGTCGCTCCTTGCCCGGCTGGAAGATCTCCAAGGGAGGGGCCTTACTGGCGCTGCGTTCCTTCAGGTCCGTGGGCACCCGATGTGGGAGTATTTGGGCCCCGTAGACCCGACAAGGGAATTGGAGGTGGAACTCACACGTTCAGAGGCGGCGGCGAGGATGAAGGACCTCAAGGGGGTGGCTGCTACGGATGATGTCACGCCTGCCGTGCCCCCTAGCCGCGAACAGGCTCCACATCCATCCATGCTTCGACCGGCGCTAGAGCCCCTGACCCAATGCGCCCCTCCGGCACAGGCATCCGAGCATGCGCTCGATCTGGTGCTGAGGAAGAGGAAGGTGAGAGGAGGGCCATCTCTTGCCTCAAGTCCGGCCCAGCCACGGAGGTCGAAGTCAAGGTGATACTGGTCCACTCCAAGAGGTTTGAGTTTCATCCCTGTCGTGGTGGCGCTGGTTGATGAAGGGGCAAAGATTTCTCACTATGCCGTTGTCGCTAATGATGGCGTTTAGCACCCCGAAGCGGTAGACGATGTCACGGAAGAAGCTCGCCGCTTGCTCTGACGATGCCATGACGAACGGTCTTGCTTCCATCCACTTAGTGAATTTGTCTGCTGCAACGAGAAGGACGGTGAAGCCCCAGGGTGCTTTCTTGAAAGGGTAGAGGAGGTCAAACCCCCACACAGTGAAGGCCCATGCGAGGGGGTTGGTTTGGAAGTCCTGGGTTGGGGCGTGTATTTCTCGGGTGAATACTCGAAGCCCTAGGAGGTGTGCACGATTCACTCGGCGTCGGAGATGGCTGTCGACCATTAAAACCCCTAGTGGTATGCCTTCCCGACCAAGGACCTCGGGGCCACGTGGTGCCCGCAGACCCCTTCGTAGATGTCGAGGAGTAGCTCCCTTCCTCATTCCCTCGGGATGCAACGTTGCAGGATCCCGGTGACACTCCGTCGGAAGAGCTCACCCTCTATGAGGACGAACATCTTGGCCTGGCATGCGATTCACCGAGCCTTGACTTCTCCTAGCTGCATAACCTGTCCGCCAGGAATGATGCTGTAGAAGGTCGTTTGAGCCGGCCGAAGGTTGGAGCGTGGTATCCCTATATCGTCAAAGGTTTTGACATATAGGATGTTAAGGCTGCTTCTGCTGTCCATCATTACCTTGGCCACGCACTTTGTACCGTCTATTGGGTCCACGAATAGGGGCAGACGCCCAGCTTGCGGGAGATGGGCGGGGTGGTCGGCACGGTCGAAAGTGATCCCCTTCCTGGCACGCCAACAGTCGACGTTTGGATTTCCAACATGTCTCTCTATTTTTATCCTCTCTCCTTCGCTATCTCTCGAATTACAAGTGCCGAGAAAGTCGTGGGAACAGGGATAGCTTGTCCCGTCGTATGCTTGACACGACACTCGATGGTACCCCGTATTCGTAGCCTGCAACTATGCCTAGTCCCATCTTGTCGTCGGGGTAGACCATAACGGGACGCACGCACGTCCCGCTTACCGCTCCTCTCCGGTTTCGTCAGAGGTGACGGGTATTCAATGTCGAGGCCACGAGAGACACACGAGTGCCCCCCTCTCACTTCGCTAGGGTGGCGCCTGCTTCGCATTGAAGGTCACCTGTCTCTCGCCAGCCCGAGGTCGGGCTCAGGCTGGATTTATCTTTCGTCCACCCCGTGAAGGCGAGGCTCGTGGCTCGCCCCAAGGGTTGGGTCCGGGCTCTCTGTCTTCTTCCAAGCTCGGGCTCGAGCCTGCTTCTTGGTCGCCCACTTGAGGGGCGGCCTCCCGCTTCTCCAGGGGTCGGAATCGTGAATCCCGTCAGTCTTGTTGACTGTTATTCTGAACTTAGGTATATTGCTGGTTGTTGTTGCTGATTTGTTAAACAATATGGTTCTGAACTTATTTGATATTCTTCGTGCTGATATATATTGTTATTCTGAAATTGAAGTCTGAAGTTATCTGATAGATATAGTTATTCTAAACTTTGCTGTGATAGATTACATGTCAGGTCAAAATCGTGCTCCGGGCCAAATGAATTATCGTGCCAACGAGTTAAATAGGCTAACATGACATGGTTAAGAGCAAGATGTGTCGTGACTAGACCGCCGCTCAGGCACACGTGGATTGTTAGCACGACAATTTGTACCATGCTGAATTCATTAAATGCGGCTCGAGCACCATCCCGTTGGGCATAGTGCACTGAAAACGTAGTAGCTCGAGCGAAGCCAGCTGCACCTGTGCGTGCCGCGCGTTACAAATTGGCTGCAACAATAATGCAGGACGTAGACGTATGCTTGGCGTATCGTACGTACGTGCATATACCGTAGTGTAGGTAGCAACCCTGTGTGCAGTGTACACAACCAGTCGGTTCTGCCAGTTTCACTCCACATGAGTGAAGGTCAGTTTTGTCGGCTTGCTCCGAGTTGGAGGGGTAATTTGGACTTTACGCACGGGAAACCAGCGGCGGCCCAGCCCAATACCATCAGCGGCGACGGCTCGATGCACCGCACCGCACCGCACCGCACCGCACGGTCGCCAAGCCGCGGGAGAGGAGGCGGCGCGAGCGGCTTCACGGCTGGCCCAACACGCGTCCGCCCGCTTCACGTGCTACGCCTCTCGTTTGTTTGGACCTCGCTCGCCGTGGCCGCCCCCACATGCGTTACCAGCACAGTCGACCACGCCGTCAATCTCGCCGTCAACCCTTCCTTCACACGCCCCTTCCTCTCTCTGCCCCCTCCTATAAAGTAAGCGCGCAAAAACGAAGAGGAAGCCATCCATCCTCCATCGCCGGCACCTCGATCTTCTCCGACCATGGAAGCCGCTTCCACCCTGGCACGGTCCCTCTCCCTCAGCCCCCGTCCCCGCACCGCCAGGTTCCCCTCTCCCAACCTCTGTCCATTCTCTGCCTCCACGGCCTTGCCGCGGGCCCTCCCGCTCCGCCGCGCCAGTTCCGACCTCGCCGCCTTCACGAGATCTGCCGTTCTCCTCCGCCAGTCCTCCATGACGCCCGTCCTTGAGGCCCGCAAAGAGCATGAGGATGGTCATCACAGCACCAAGTCACCCGCGGGCCTCCTCGACGGCGCCGGCGCCGGCAGGAACGGCAGGGGCGTCTCCGGCGGCAGGGGAGGCGGCGACGGGAGCGGGTGCGGGATGGGCGAGTACTATCGCCGCGTGCTGCGCGTGGACCCGGAGAACCCGCTGCTTCTGCGCAACTACGGCAAGTACCTGCACGAGGTGGAGCGGGACCTGGCGGGCGCCGAGGCTTGCTACGCACGCGCGCTGCTGGCCTCCCCCGGCGACGCCGACCTGCTCAGCCTCTACGGTCGCGTCATCTGGGAGGCGCGCCAGGAGAAGGACCGCGCCGCGGGGTACTTCGAGCGCGCCGTGCAGGCAGCGCCCGACGACTGGTACGGCCCTGCTGGAACCAGAAGTTGGTCGTGATTGTTCGTCGGTCAATTTGTTCGTTAGTTGATCGATATGCTGGTGTGATCGTCCAGCTACGTGCTGGGATCGTACGCGAGCTTCCTGTGGGACGCTGAGGAGAACGATGACGACGAGGAGACGTTAACACCGGCAGACCTTCAGAAAGACGGAACCGTGGCGCACGGCTCTCCGGGACTGGTGCCCGCATGCTGAGCTAAGCGGATCGGTCGACGCGCCGCCTGGTGGGTTACCTGCTCTGCTCCGCTCCGCCGTTGATATGTAACTGTGTAGATAGGCAGGAAGGGAAGATAGCCGGACCGATCGGACGGCGGTTGCAGCTGGGGTACTCGTGGATGCAACCGCCGACGCTGGATCGATCCGTCCAGGAATAACGAGGCGCCGACGTGCTCTGATGCGACGCATTGCAGGGGATATGGAATGAGAAGAGATGCATGAGATGGTCGATCACAAGACCATGATGGGATCGTGATGACGATCCCCTGCCACTGTCCATCGAGCCCAGCAGGAGGCGTCATCTAGTATAGTACTAATAATAGTTTTACTAAGCACTTGGATCATTTCTTATAGAGTGGCTCTGTACTCGGCGATTAATAACATCTTCACATATGTATAGAGCTAGAATTCTCCTGTTTTTTTTCGAAAAAATGCTAATTAGTATCCCCTACTTGTAGTGTCTTGAGGACTGACGACGATGCCATAAGTTAAGCATCTGTATAATTATATTAGTTCTAAGTACTAGTAGTAAACTGCTACCATATTCTAGTATCATGGCACGACTACTTTTGTATAATAATCGCTGTCATAAAAATCGATTGATGAATTAGCACCACCGAGTCCGAGCGAGGAGGGTGCGTTCAATCTGCCCCGCACTAACGAGAAGCTACATCCATGAGCACCACACTGTAGCCTGATGAATACCAGCCCTCGGAACTCTCTCCGATTTCCAAATCCCTATGCTTGTTTGCCTTGATCGAGCTACCGATGACGAACTGGAGAAGCTCGTATCAGTTCGATCCTGCCTCCATGGGGATGCGTTGGTGGCTTGGTGCTCGATCCAGCAAACAAACTACTTAGATTCAGCGCGCAGTTGGATCGCGTGCAGGGCCGTCGGCGGTGGGTCGTTCAAGATGAATCATTTTTCAGAGGCTGGACTTTTGTATCAGATTTTTCTTCTTTGGCTGCACGTAGACAGGATATCATATTGAATTCTCCATCGAGGTCCATCGATACTATGCAGCAGAAGCTGGCAATAAAGCCACCCACTCTGGCACCCCTGATTGGGCAGTCATTTTCTCATGGATGCAGCAGTGGCAATGTGGAATAACGCACAGCTGAGACAAGAGTAACGATCGTCGATCAATGTGGAAACACGTCGAGTACTAGTTACATGCGTGGACATGGTACATGGACGGAAACATGTTTCAGCGTTGTTCCATCGAGACCGTCCTTCTGTTTACGGGCCGCAATAGGTAACCGCGGGCTACACGAGTACGGGCTGGGCTTATATACTTGCTACTCCGTGTTCTGTGTCGAGCGGCCCATGTATGGATGCAACCATGGATGATGATGGCCCGTGCAAACTCGAGACCCCAAATGATCCACCAGTAATCATTCCCAGCTACCGCTGGATCCCACCTTTTCTTTAGTCCGCTCCAGTCACTCCATAACGTGACCGTGCCACTGGCGTCACCGGATGACGCCTTTCGAAGATGGAATCTCATTCCGTTCCAGGGCTGTCAATCCTTTCCTTTTCTCTGCGGAGATTCCATGGCCCGTGAGTGATACGGAGGGAAGATTCCATGGGCCATGGCTGATTGGCTGGTATGGCGTGGAGCACCTGCTCATACAGATCTAGCACGTGGAGACGTACGTACTACTCCGTACGTATCAGTTAAGTATTGAAGCGAACGCGTGGCCCTCGCCCCCAACCCTCCGTCTCCATCTGGACGACAGTATTACAAGCCACGACGAGGCGCCATCGGGAGCCGTCCGTTCCGCCGCGCCTAGCATCAAAAGTGGCAGCGCGACGCGGCGCTGGAGGAGGCGCCACGTGTGCCGACACGATGAGCGCGCCCCTGTCTCAGAGCCACTGCAACAGCCTCACGCGCTCACCTGATCCATGACCACGATGAACTCACATGGACCATGCCTACACGCACACCGAACCAGGTGCTAATCCAAAACACCCCGCTGCTTGTGCCACTGTACAACTGACCTGCACTGACCAATCTAATCTAATATGTGCTTTTTCCTAATCTATTTTTTGAGAATGTATACTTTATTGATTAAGTAACAGAGTTCTTTTCGAATATATTCCAAAATTGTGACACCTGTCGAACCAAGTGATACGTATGTGTGCCCAGTATATTTATCACACATACACATATCCATCACAAACTGAATTCAAAATATAACCACGTACGAATAGTGCTTAAGTACTTATTACAATAACTCAATGTCTCAATCATAGTATCTAATTTATTCTGCAATGGAAGAGTCTAAATGACAGCGAAAGTAAACTAAAGACGACTGGGCTCCAACTTTAACTCCACACGCAATTGACGCTAGTGCGCATGCCTAGTACTCTACCTACTTTCGAGTACTCTTCTCCTATGGCTGAATTATTTGTGGGAATGCAAGGGTGAGTACATGTCGTACTCAGCAAGTGCGAAAAAGTATGACATGTAGCTTAAAATAAGGTAGGAAACAAAAGTATCATTGCAGCAAATAAGTTTTATTTCACAATCACGAGAAAACAACCTATAATGTCTAGGTGAGTTAATTCCCAACATATCCAAATAATTCATCATCATCAATACCATCATACTTCATTATTTATCAAGTCTCAACCAACCAATGCTCATTGTCAAGTTTATCTTATATTCACAATTGCTCATGATCAACACATAATCACATAACCGAATCTAATCTCATATTTCTAACCAAAACCAGTCCCAAAAACAATTCCAATAAGAATACCATAACCATGCACAAATAACCATCCCAAGTTTTTCCTCTAATCATGGAACTTGGCCAGGTGCTTGTAACCGGGAGCACAACTATCAATGATAGTTTTACACTCTGCAGAGGTGGCACCACTTTATCCTCAAGTTCGTGATTTCATCACCCGTCGGCGACTAGAGAAACCTCCATCATGTCATTACAGAACCATCGGCGTATGGTTAAGAGATCATAAAATATCCTTTACAAAGGAGCTAGTAGAATGTACAGACTCACTGAGGTTTCACCGGCAGGCTTGAATCTCCATTCTCCCACCCACGGACCCTCTCGTGTGCCTTGCAGTTGCCAGGGTAGTCCTCCTCGACTCCCATCCCCCGCACCATCTAATGGTCCATAACAAACTAGCAACACACCTAATTAGTCAGCTAAGCCGCACCCATATTTGCCACTACAGGAATCCGGATAATAGACGACGGCCAGAAACCGTCGTCAAGAACACTACCGTCGTCAATAACTTATTGACAACGGTAAAAGTTTATAGACGACGGTTTCTAGCTGTCGTCAATTGTTAGTCGTCAATAAATATATTGACAACGGTAACCATCGTCAATAACCTTATTGACGACAGCTAAATCTAGCTGTCGTCAATAAACTTATTGACGACAGCTAGGATATGAACCGTCATCAGTAACGATGGCTTATTGAAGACGGTTTCTGGTACCTGGCCGTCGTTAATAAAAAAGGCTTATTGACGACAGCTAAATCAGGCTGTCGTAAATAAGCTTATTGACGACGGCCAGGATTTGAACCGTCGTCAGTAACCATGGCTTATTGACGACGGTTTCCGTTTGGCTGTTGCCAATAACAATGGCTTATTGACGACGGTTTCTGGTACCTGGCCGTCGTCAATACTAATGGCTTATTGACGATGGCCAAGTACCAGAAATCGTCGTCAATAAGCTTTCCAATTTTTTTTTTAAAAAAAAACAGAAAATACTGCCCTGGCTTCGAGGCCAGCCCTGGCTTGATGGCCAGATCACAGGCAATCAAAATATACATCACATGCAGGCACAAAAACACTATATGCACGCCACACTACCCTACGCTACCCCGACCGCTGCCACCGGAGTCCAGGAAGTCGTCGTGCGCTCGTCCAAACGCTGGTTGCTGAGGGGATGGAGTTTCCTGAGCCCGCGTCGCCGATCCCTATGATGTACATGTATAGTTAGACAATTAGAATTTCACAAATGTGTATATGATTAAATAAACTCATTACAAGTTAGAATTGAGCAAGTTAGCTAGATTTAGCTATGTTTGAGTAAGTTTGCTCATATTTTACTAAGTTTGAGAAGTATGGATTAGTAGTGTTTGTGTTTAAGCTAGTTCAAATAGTTTTGGCTATGTTTGAGTAAGTTTGGTCATATTTGACTATAGTTGAGTAAGTTGTACCATATTTTACTCAGTTTGAGGATGTTTAACTAATTTTCTCTAAGTTTAAGTAAGTTTGATCAAATTCAACTAAATTTGAGCAAGTTTAACTAGTTGCAGCTATTATGAGAAATTTTGTACCTGTGCTCCTGACGTCGACCCCTGTGGTAGCTGTATCGGTGGCGGCGCCCACTGAGGAAAGACAACAGGTTGTCCTGTGGCCATAGCCTGCAAATATGAAGTAAATTATTATACATGTCATTTATATATTAGAAATGTTGAGTACAATGATCTGAACTTACCTGCATGGCGGCGCCCACTGAGGAAAGACAACAGGTTGTCCTGTGGCCATAGCCTGCAAATATGAAGTAAATTATTATACATGTCATTTATATATTAGAAATGTTGAGTACAATGATCTGAACTTACCTGCATGGTAGCTTGCAGCTGTAGCATGTACGAGTGTTGATACTCGTCCCTAGCCCGGAGCTCGGCTGCCTGCCTCTCGTTCGCGAGCCTCAGCGCTTCCTGCGTCCTCTGGAGCTCCTCCTGGACACTCTGGAGCTCTAGATCGCGGCTGCCACGCCTGCTGGATCCACCCTGTGATGAAGAGGCCCTCGAGTAAGACCGCGCCTCCCTCGAGTCTACTACTCCATCGAAGATGGCCAACCTACACAACGAAGTAAGAGTATTAAAGTTTCGTGTCTCGAAGTTCATGAAAGTAAATGAAAAACAACAGAACTCATCGGCCGTGAGGTTTACTGCCACCGCTTGCATAGGCGGCTTCAGGTACGATCGGCGAGTTCTGCCAATCGTAATCGTGGCCTCGAAGCCTCCGCACCTCCTCCCCATACCTTTCCTGAAAATACAGAAAATTAAAGTCATCAAAAGTTTTAAAGAGAATACAATTAAGTCAACTAAAGAACTCACCAACGTCTCCGTCGCTGTCCGAGAAGACAGCTGATCAGGCTGCGAGGGGTCACTTCCCATGTGACCCCTCCTCCACACCTGGATAGCGGTCGGCTCCTGACCGATCTCGCACTCCTATCAATACGTGTTTGCACATGGATAGCGATAGAAATTAACTAGAATATAATTTGAGTATCACTTATCATCCGTTTAGCAAGGCGTACGTAGCCGTCCCCGCCAAGACGGTGTTTCCCGCCCGTCCCTCGACTCTGTCGGCAGGTCATCGACAGGCCTTGGAAGCCCTGGCTCGCCCAACGAGCACACAGGGAACTGTAGGCGTCCGGACAGGACTCAAGCCATGGTACGCTGACCTGCACACATTTGTTGTTGGATGAAAACATTGATGAAAATTGGATAATGAAGCAAAGTAAAACAAAGAATTTACCTCTGCGTACCGTGCCTCCGTCAAGTACTTGTCCGCCACATCCCTAAACTGCCCCGGCTCACCCTCGTCCGGATGCAACTTATAGTACGCCTTCGTAGCCTGAATGCGAGCCGTTGAAATCGACTGCATCAGGAGCTTCCTAGCGTTGTTGTTGAAGACCAGGCGAGCGTGATCCAGCTGGGCCTCGTCCTCCAAACGGTAATATTTCTACAAGAAGAAATATAAAAGTTAATGTATTTAACATATAATAGGTTCACATTTAATGAATAGATGATTTACTTACCATGAATTCATGCCACACATGCTCCTGGTGGTTGCCGTAGGTAATGTCCTGGGCCGTAGCGTAATCGTCCCAAGACATAGCAGCCCGTCCGTTCACTAGACCGGGGTAGTGACAACGGATGAGCTGGCCCAGGACAGCGTTGACCTGGCGGTGGCGTCCTTAACCTGTGAACGAGTCATCGGCCCAAGACCTAATACACGATTCTCAATTAGTACATATATAAGTGTTAAAATATCTAAATTTATTTGTTATAGATTTACTTACCTATCGCCAACCGGACGAATAACAACCCGATCATCTGGCCGTGCAGGAACCGGAGGAGGGGCTCCACATCAGGCTATGTGGAAGACTATGAAGCAGGGTATGAAGCCTGCGGTGCCGGAACCTGAAGAGGATCCGAAGCAGGATCTGTAACAGGCTCCGAAACCTGTGGTGTCTGAAGAGGACCCCTGGCCTTTGTCTTCTCAGACGTAGAGTCGTCCTAAAAATTTGAAGATTGGTAATATAGATTTAAGAAAGTTATTTATATAATTTATGTAATTTAATATTCTTTACCTGTCGTGACCGCTCTCGTGACCCCTGGCCTCTGTCGAGGCCCAACAGCTGAGACAATCTACCATTGCTAGACCGACAGCCCTGGAAAACGGAGTCTGCTCTCGGGGGCAGAAAGCCCCGCGTCCCCCGTCCTCTACTGCTCGACGACATCCTGATGAAAGGAAATTTGATAAGGAATTTAAAGGAAAATATAGAAGACGAAAGAAGAGATGAAGGAAACGTTACTTGTACTCAATTTTAAAATTCATTAGTATCACGATCATGTACTCTACTTCGTAAACCGGACCATCGATCTTTTGTCGTGGTTGTTCGCCGTTTTCATTTTTTTCACATTATGAGTCTGTACGTCTTGTGCATCTCCAACTAATTCATCAAGTCGTAGACTAGGCTCAACGACAAAGGAATCCGACAACTCTTCTTCTTGGCAACATCAGCCTCATCAATGTAACCAGTATTGTCCGGTGTATATAACCGCTCACGAGGATTCACCTTTTGTACAACCCACCATGCACTAAGTTTTTCACATGGATATTGTAGATAGTACACTTGTTCGACTTGGTGTGCAAGGACAAAGGTGTCGTAGCCTCGTAGGCGGTCCTTGTGTTTGACTTCTACCATGCCAAATTGGTTTTGTCGAGTTCCATTGTTATTATCAAACCAATCGCAGTCAAAGAAGACTACTTTAAGGTCTTTACTCCCGGCAAAACTAAATTCTAGGATTTTGTTTATGATCCCATAGAAATTAGTTTCACGTCCTTCGACATCGGCAGCCCTCGTCACAACTCCGGTGTTTGATGTTGCCCTTAGAGGACGTTGAGCTTCAAATTGAGTTGAACGAAATTGGAACCCATTGAAATCATATCGACCAAAGAGTTTAACTTTAATGGATCCGTTGGACAGCTGTCGCAAATCTTCATGAACACCGGCTTGTGTCTTGCACTGTCCAACATATGAAGTAAGAAGACTATTTTATGCTATGAACATAATTACTAAGAGGAACAAGACAAGGAAAACGTTACATGATTTTGAAACCAGGTTTGGAAGTTAGGTCCTCCATTTACTCCATAATGTCGCATTGTTTGTATTTGCTTGCTAGTAGGTTGCTGCTTAGACTTCCAATTTTGTCGATCGAACTCACTAAATAAGGACAAAACAAAATTATTAGCGTAGATGTATAACACACCACGCAAATTAGTATAGATGTTGAACAACCACTTACTGAAAAAAATTGTCCATCCCATCGATGTTAGCGTACATGTATAACAAAGCAGTTGTCTTTTCATCTGCTAAAGCATCATAGCTCGTGCCACTACCAACAGTGGTGCCTCTCGTTTGAAAAAGTGAGAGTTCGCTACAAGAGGTTGCTTCAGCCATATTGTACCGCAACACCGATGCATTAACATTGTGTTCTTCTGCAAAGTAGACACTTGAAAAGTATCCTATCTCCTGAAGTGTAAATGCTTCGGCGATGCATCCTTCAACCCTTGCCCTATTACGAACCTTCGGTTTTAGACATCCGAGTGCTCTTTCAATGTGGTACATCCACCTATATTGAACAGGGCCGCCTACTTTAGCTTCATATGGAAGATGGATTAGAAGGTGTTGCATTGGATTGAAGAACCCTGGAGGAAATACTTTTTCTATCTTACATAAAAGCACGGGTATCTCTTTTTCCAACTTCTCCATCATCTCACTTTTGATTTCTTTAGCACAAAGCTGTCTATAAAAATAGCTAAGCTCGGCTAACACCTTCCACACCTCATCGTCAAGATAGCCTCAAAACATAACCGGCAGAAGTCTTTCCATGATTATGTGATAATCATGGCTCTTCAAACCAGTAAGATTTCCAGTCTTAACATTAACGGCTCTTCTCAGGCTAGCAGCATAACCGTCTGGGAACTTCAACTGTTTCAACCACTTGAAGACTTCTTTCTTTTCTTTTGGTCGAAGACAGAAAGAAGCTCGTGGTTCGCCACCAGCTTCGGAGAGCTCAAGACTTGGTCGGTTACAAACCTCTGCCAAATCCTTCCGAGCTTTTATATTATCTTTTGTTTTGCCCGTCATATCCAAGCACGTGCTTATGATGCATTCGCCCATGTTACGTTCCTGGTGCATGACATCAATGTTATGCATTAGAATTGAAGACTTCATATACGGTAACTCCCATAGTGCACATATATGAGTCCAATTGTGATCCTCTCCGTAACCAACAAAATATCCAGGACTACCTTCATCTGGCACTAGATTGTTGAGCTGTTTAACAATTTCCGACCCATTCAGACGTTGTGGTGGTCCCTTTTTTACAATGGTACCCTTCCTAAAGGCATTTCTCTGTTGCCTAAACACGTGATTTCACGGTAACCAACGTCTATGACAATCAAAGTAGCATATCTTGCCACCATGACTTAGACGAAAACAATCCGTGTCCGAAGCACATATTGGACATCAATCGACCATGAGTGCTCCAGCCAGAAAACATGCCGTAAGCTGGAAAATCATGAACAGACCACAAGTACGCAGCTCGAAGGTTGAATTCCTGTTTTCTATAACAATTGTACGCTTCGACTCCTGTCCATAACATTTTGAACTCTTCAATCAATGGCTGCATCATCACATTCAGTCGTGAACCAGGATGATCTGGTCCAGGTACAATAAGGCATAGGAACATGAACTCATACTTCATACAAAGCGATGGTGGTAAGTTGTACGGAATAGCGAACACGGGCCAACAAGAGTATGGTGTGGCGTTTGTACTAAATGGTGAGAAGCCATCTGTCGCCAACCCAAAGCGAATATTTCTCGCGTCATTGGCGAAATCTGGATCGAAGCGGTCAAGCGCCTTCCATGCCTCACCATCCGACGGGTGCACCATCATGCTGTTGTTCTCACGTACACCTTCTTTATGCCACCTCATGTGTCTAGCTGTTTTTTTAGATAGAAACAAACGCTTGAACCTAGGTGTGACAGGCAAGTAGTGAAGCTGCTTCTGTGCGACTTGAGTCATTACTTTTGAACCGTCGTCATTAACAACTTTGATAAATCTCACTTTACCACATTTTAAGCACTTGTTCTCGTTGGCATGCTCTCTCCAAAAAAGCATGCAATTGTCTAGACACATATCAATCTTCTCATATTTCATACCTAGACCAGAAATAAACTTCTTAGACTGATACATATCTTTAGGCACTTTATGTGGTTGTGGAAGGATATCGCTGATCAATTTGATGAGATCGTTGTAGCAGTTATTGGAGAAGAAATACTTAGACTTAATGGCCATAAATCTAGTCATGAAAGTAAGGAGCGTCACTTCGGTGTGTTCATGCAACTGCTCTTCTGAAGTTTTGAGAAGCGTGAAAAACGCTTCAACCTCCGTTGTAGGAGGATCCTCCATCAATTCAGGATTTATGGCATCAAGCATCTCGTCCATCCTATCGACCCCTGTGTTGTCATCCTCATCTGAAACTTGTAAGGGTTGAGAAGATGTCTCACCGTGAGAGGTCCACACCTCATAATCTTGCATGAAACCGTATCGACATAAGTGAAACGCCAAATTCACTTTGTCCCAACACTTTGCACCTTGACATTTCGTACATGGGCACCGCACCTTATCAATATTTGACAATGAAAAAGCTCGATCTACAAAAGCATCTGTCTTTGCAAACCACTCATCCGAGTGACCACCAGAACTGTTCATCCAACCGGTATACATCCAACTACGATCCTCACCCATGTTTGAATCTACAGTTTAATGTCAAGGAAATTATAGTTACTTTATAATTTATTTATGTCACGGCCCTACATCTATTGGAAAGGATAGGTCCTAAACCCACCCAAGAGTGACCGAGCGGAGCGTGCTCATGACAAGATGCGTGGTATGGATCCGAACGAAATTTCGGCAGCATAACCCCGCTGTTCTCCACTGCATGCCCGAAAATGGTGCAGCAGAGAACAACAGGGTTATGCCGTCGAAATCTCGTCTAGATCTAAACCCACGTTTCATCACATGCCACGCCCCTCGGTCACTCCCAGGCTGTCCAAAAAGGGACAATTCCGAACGTACACGCCTCACATGCATAACACATGTGAGACAGGCCCGTTCGAAACGGGTGACGCATGTTGTATAGGTTTACGTCAATCTTTTGTTTTTGAGTCATTTAAAAGAGAGAGGAAAGAACGAGAGAGAAGGAAAGAACGAGAGACAAAGAAGTGGGTTAGCCGTCCTAAGTTATGCCCCGTTGGGGCCTGCCATTGTCTTACGATGCCTTTAGGGTTAGCCTTTGTACGTTATGCCCCATCGTAAGTGGGTCAAAGATGAAACCGCACCGTCGGGGCCCGCCGTCCACGCGCGGGAGCTTGCCGTCCTCGTGCCTGTCTCGACTAATATATTACCAATAAATGGGCCGTGACAGACCCTAAATGGGTCGTGTCAGGCCGGACCGGGCCGAAACCCATTTATTTACATATAGTAACTAATCACGCAATCAATCAAAGTATTATTTAAACAATAATCAATAACAATACTAATTAAACAATTAATCAGCTAAGGTCGGGCGGCGCGGCAGGGCGGGGCTTGGGGCGGGGCCGGGCGGCACAGCAGGGCGGGGCTCGGGGCGGCCGAGGCGTGGCCGGGGCTCGGTGCGAGCAGGGGCGGACGGGCGGGGCTTGGGGCGGGACGGCTGCGGCTGCGGCGGGGCGGGGCGCGGGATGGTGGTGCGCATTGGGGCGGGGCACGGGACGGTGGTGTGCGGCGGCAGGGCGGGGCATGGCGGCACGAGGAATCGCCAGCGTGAGGCATCTGCGGTGGCAGCGCGAGGGGCCAGCGGCACCTTGCAGCGACGGCGGCGGGCGGAGGCGGAGGTGAGGGAGCAGCAGATCCGGGAGAGCTTCAGTCAGGCGCCGGGTGCCGGTCTGGGGGGGGGGGAGATTGGCCCTGCGGCAAAGGCGAGGGAGCAGCAAATCTGGGGGAACTTCGATCGGGCGCCGGCCTGGAGATGGGGGCGGGGGTGCAGATCCGCCCTGCGGGAGAGGCGAGGGAGGAGGGGTGAGGGCAAATCCACCCTGCGCCAGAGGCGAGGCAACTTCAGTCGGGTGCCGGTGTGGGGGGGGGCGGCGGGGGCATTGGGCGTAGGGCAAAGAGGTCAGGCGTTGGCTGTGGGGGGGAGGAGGTGGCCTGTGAAAAGTTATCCTCGGACAAAAACAAAGTGGGCTGGGTTGGGACCTTGATATTTAACCTTGGAATTGATATTTGACCTTCATAAGGCCGGACCAAAAGTATAAATCACCCGATCGTTTCTTTACTTGTGATAGTGGCTTATTAGACAAGTACTTCGGGTTAATAAGACATCACCAAACACCATCCTCATCCATAAGCTTAAACAACCATTTACTCAAAAGACATCTATTTTAGATCTCTAGGTTTTGGATACCCAAACCTCCAAACTCCTTCAGTCTACAAATTACACTCCACTTAGTGAGTGGATACACAGCGGCGGGCCACGTGGAGGAGGCTAGGGGCGGCTTGGTGGCGGCGCGGCAACGAGGTCGGTGAGGCGGTTGTTTAGTTACCTCTAACGTCTTGATCAGTTTGTTTTTCACAAATAACAGGCTGTGGCGAGCCAGGGCGTGTCCTGCACTGTCCACATGACTTATACGCTTCATGGCTTGCATGCATCGGGGGCGGCGGCGGGAGGCGTGGAGCAGGCTGGACAGCGGTGCGGTGGGGGCAGGCTGGCGGCTGTGGTGGTGGAGGCGCGGGCGAGCGGGAGAGAAGCAGGCTGCGAGAAGGCCCGCTCGTGAACAGGTATATGACCCTTATTTACGCCGTGATGAATGAGGAGAACTGACTATCGATCATCAACAGCTTAGCATCTAAACATTCCATTGCAGAACAGATCCAGGGCCCGGGCCGGAGGGGGAGGTGTGAGGCGTCGGTCGGTCCTAGAAACGGTGGCATCTAGCGAGGAGTTAACGGCCGTACGTGCTGCAACCTAGGGATCACCAGGCAGCTCTCGCCCCGGGACACTAGGGTGGTTTACGATCAGGCTGATCATCCTTATGGAAACAAATTTGCCTTCACAGCGATCTGCCCTATTGCAGGAGCTTCAGTGTGTCTCTTAGTTTCTTTTATGGATGGTTAGCTCACTCACCGACTGACCTTTTTGGCTACCTCCAAAGGAAGAGGAGGTGATTAAGGAACTGAAATAAGCCTACTTGAGCAACTTTACTTTCAGGCATATACCGGTGCTTCTGATCGAATTCTTTTATCCATCGCAGCCCAATAGTTCCTTTTCTTACTGCCTAATCTTACATTGAGGCCTACCTACGCACTTCTTTCCAATATCCTCTAGCTAAAAATCAAGTCGGCCCTCTGAGGCAATAGTAGAATGCGAGCCGGGAAGGGGAAGTCACTTAGTTACGACCTTTATCGATTTGGAATCGTAGAAGCAGAAGGAATGAAAGCAATCAAAGGATTGGAATACCCGAAATACCGGGGCAGAGGAGCTGAGCAAGCGAAGAGCCTCACTGCTGTAGGTCTCTGCTATCTCCGGGGAGGGGGAGGGGACTTACCTCCGGGCGGCGGCGGCGGGGACGGGCGGCGGCGACCGGGATGGTGGCGGCGACAGGGAAGTCCTGGCGACGGCGGCGGCGGGGACGGGCGGCGGCGACCGGGACGGCGGCGGCGACGGGGAACTCCGGCGCGAGTCGGGAGGCGGCACTGGCCGCCTCCTGGCTCGCGCACGGGTTATATACCCCGCTATTGACGACGGTGCTAGGAAACTGTCCTCTGTAAGGACTTGTTGACGACGGTGCTAGGTCACCGTCGTCAATAACTCCTCAGGTGGGCCCGAATTTAGTTAAAGACGACGGCCACCGTCGTCAATAATTTATTGACAACGGTTCTCGTCTGGCTGTCGTCAATAACTAAGTTATTAACGACGGCTAGATAAAGCCGTCGTCAATAACATTAAAGACGACGGCCCCATTGTCAATAAATTTGGCCGTCGTCAATGATCGTTTTTCCTGTAGTGTGCCTTGTGGTGGCACTGTTTTCCTGGCATATTCTCATATGAACCGGTTCTTAGATCTAAGGCAAGCAAATCACCATCTCATTCAACATAACCACAAGCCAAGCTTGCCTAGATCTCCCTAGTTCCATGCTCATTAAACATCATCATTTTCTCATCATCTTTAATCTTTATGAGTACAGTAGCTAAACAAGTTTATTTTAGTTTTCTCGAATTCCCGTAAGCATGCGGTGCAAAAGAGAAAAAAACCATACCTGACTCAACAAGTTCCCGACGACAAGGGTGGCTGACAATGCTATTAAACTCCTACTAAAAGGGTTTCCCATCAAGTTTACATGAGCATGCAATTTTCGCAAGCAAAACAGTTGAAAACATAGGATCAATATGATCAAGGGGCACTTGCCTTGCTCCCACGGTTCGTGTTGCTCAAGCGTGTCAAAGTCTTGGTGCTGGAGGTCCTCGTAGACGGCCCCTTGAGCGTGTCCTTCTATTCAAAATCACGTACATACAAGAAAATACATCAATCAATACAATGCACACATTTTACTCAAGATGCGATGACGTGGATGCATGCGAATCCTATAATGCAACTTATAGTGACTGGTTTGCAGGTGCTCATGCGAGTTTTAGTTAGGTTTAGTGGGGTTTACAACGATCGGTGCTGCTGGAAATTATTTGGAACGTGACTATGATCCTAATCTCGGTATTAGATCAAACCGTAATCAAACCTAAACCAGTGGTTGTCCTACTTACATGCAGTAGCTCCTATTCGCAGGGTGTGGTGCAACGGGAATTGAGATGATAGCAACGATGTTGCACGAGGGGTGACGGGTCCTACCTCTCTTCTTCCTCCTCTCCTCCTCGGCAGCTGGTCTTCTTCTTGCAATGGCAGCATCTAGAGCTCCCCTTGATGATCAATGCAGCGGCTGGGTTTTTTCCTTGGAGAAGAACAGGGCCGCGACCAGGGTAGGGCGCTGGGGTATTTATTTATTTATTTGTTCCTATACTCATTTATCTCTTTTCTTCTTCTTTTTAAATGCTTATCTATGTGCAATGCATGATGATGAATATGAGGGTGTTACAAACCTACCCCCTTGAAATGAATCTCACCCTAGAGATTCGATAGAGTGGAGAAAAGATGAGGGAATTATGTCTTGAGGTCTTCTTCACACTCCCATGTAGCTTCAGCTTCCGTGTGATGGCTCCATTGTACTTTGCACCAATGGATTACCTTGTTCCTCATGACTCTTTTCTTTGTATCTAGGATTTTGATGGGGTGTTCTGTGTAGGTCAGATCCTCCTGGAGTTCTAACTCATCAATTGATACTTGTTCTTCTGGCACTTTTAGGCACTTCTTGAGCTGGGACATGTGAAATACGTCGTTCACGCCAGAGAGGTGTGCCGGCAGCTCTAGTTGATATGCTACCTCTCCTCGCTTGCCCAAATTCTTGAATGGTCCGATGTAGCGAGGTGCTAGCTTGCCTTTGACGGTAAACCGTCGCTGGCCTCGGATAGGTGACACCTTGAGATACATGAAGTCTCCGACTTCGAAGGTCAGACTTCTTCGCCTATTATCCGCATATCCATTTTAACGTGACTGAGCGACCTTTAGATTTTCACGTATTGTTTGGACTCGCTTCTCGGCGCTCTGTAACATTTCGGGTTCAAACACTTGGTTTTCTCCCATCTCATTCCAGAACAGGGGTGTTCTACACCGTATACCGTATAATGTCTCAAAAGGTGACATTTTCAGGCCAGCTTAGTAGCTATTGTTGTACGAGAATTCAGCATACGGCAAGCTCTTGTCCGAACTACACTCATGTTTCAAGGCGCAAGATCTCAACATGTCTTCCAATATCTGATTCGTCCTCTTGGTTTGTCTGTCGGTCTATGGGTGATACACGGAGATGAAATTCAACCGTGTACCCATAGCTTCATGCAGCTTCTTCCAGAACCTAGAGGTAAATTGAGAACCTCGGTCTGAAACTATTTTCTTCAGAACTCCATGACGACATACTATATTCTCCATATACAGCTCAACTAACCGCGATGGCACGATTCTCCTCTTGTTTCTCCAGCATGTACAACTTCTTGCGGAGGTAGCGGATCTCTTCTTGTGCGCTTGTGTAGCGGTTTCCCAACTCCACGAGCATTCTCTGAGACTTGTCAGCAGCTTGTGGGTTGGAAAGAGCTCCTCCATGGGGTCCAATGATCTCCCTTGTACCACTCTTCCGATATGGGTGCAGCTCAAAGGTAGTGTTTTCAAGTTGCCCACGGAAAGCGTAGCATAGTCCGGTGAGTGCATCACATGCAGCATCATCAACAGTTTCTGCCCTTGTGGCTCTCCATGTGGGTGCGAAGTATCGTGTGACAACCCTACCATTAGATAGGATAGTTACTTCAGCCTTCCACTCTTCATGTCCGAGACGAGGGACTTTCTTTAGGAGGTTCTCCGGGTATAAGCTGCAGCAATCAAGGAACTCTCTCAGCTCCCTGGTTATGTGCCCTCCCTCCATCCCGTTGGACCAGAATTCCTGAGCAGAACAGATGACCCGTTCATCATCTTTATTCTCGACCTCAGCAGGTGGTGCCTCCTCTCCATGTTCATCTTCTTCCGGTGCAACTTCATAGGGCTCTGCCGGGTGTAAGCCCGCGTGGTATTCCTCCTGAGGTGCGTACCAGTGTTGCCCTTCCCACGGATCATCTTCCATGTCATCCTCGAATGGTTCCACCTCTTCTGGATCCTCTTCCTCATGCATAGGGCCATTGATTTTATCCTCGTCATGAGGTTCTGTCTTCACTTCCTCCCAATACAGTCCATCGGAAACCTCGATGGGGTTGAGCGTGCTTCCAAGTGATGGTGGACGAGTTCTCATGCGTGCTGTGTTCCTAGTGATCGGCATCTATAAAAAGTTATGAGAACCTTAGAGAAGAGGGTAAATAAATCCAAAATTTCAGCAGCTGTTAAGCAACAGAATAGAAGGTGTGGCTATCCAAAAAGGAAAGAAGAAAAGGGGGCTGAAAATAGCACTTTGCGGTGGTTGAGTTGACAAGTAAAATGCAACAGCAAGAAATTTTCGAAAATAGCAGTTTAGAGGGGTGTTCCTATGTGTTTTAGAGTGTCCATTCTACCTAGGCTTGCATCCTACCATCAACGTGTCTCTGATGCAAATTTGCATCCTACGGTCAACGTACTGCTCGACAAGATCATAGGCGAGTGACGTCCATCCGAACCGGCTCCCGTGGGCTTGTTCATAGCATAGCAGGGACACCCCATGCCCGCGCACCAAGCCGAGCTGAGAAAGCTGGTTCGTCCAATCCGTCACTTTGCTCGACGCGCAGGCGTACAAGGTTGTCTGACCCGCATAGGGCCTTAGAGCTCATAAGGGAACCAGGGACGAGGTTGCAGAACAGCAGCCCGAGCGTCAACGTCAGCTGTGCTGGGGCCGGCGCTACAACGGCAGTGAAGGCCGGAGCCCAAGCCCCGATGCTCCTTGGCCCCGGGCCTTCGGAAGGGGGATACGTAACGCGCCCTTCCCGCCTTGTTTTGGCACCCCGACAAACGTCACGAAGTACGACGGAGAGTCGAACCCCAGCGTCTGGCTAGAAGACTACCGCCTGGCCTGTAGAGCCGGCGGAGTAACGGATGACCGCTTCATCATCCAATACCTTCCCATCTACTTGGCGGATTCAGCACGAGCTTGGCTTGAATACCTCCCGGTGGGCAGCATCCAAAGTTGGGCCGAGCTAAAGCACACCTTCGTCGACAACTTTCAAGGCACTTACATGCGCCCAGGAAACTCATGGGACCTCAAGGCATGCCGACAGAAGCGCTGCGAAACCTTGAGGCAATACTTCAGGCGTTTCTCCAAGAAATGCAACGAGCTGCCCGATGTCGTCGATACAGATGTCGTCGGAGCCTTCCTCTCCGGGACAACATGTAAATCCCTGGTACACAAGCTCGGCTGCATAAAGCCGGGGACCACCAAGGAATTACTCGATGTTGCCACCAACCAGACCTCAAAAGAAGAAGCAGTCAGGGCAATCTTTGACTAGAAGGCGGCAAGGATGCCCGACGCAAGAAAGGACACCGCGCTGCGACAGAAGGACTAAAGGAGAAGAAGGTCTGGAGCCGATAAACGACAACAGCAAGCGGAGGTCGAATCTGATCTGGTTGCAGTTGCTGAGCGCTGAGAAGGCAAGATACTGGCCCAGGCACAGACCGATCACTTTGAGAAGCTGCTAGAGAAGCCGTGCACCAATCATAACTTGCCGGTCAGACACAACCTCAAAGACTGCGCTCTCCTGAAATGATTTTTGGGAAGGAGTAGGGCTCCCAAAACAACAAAGGCAAGAGACCGGCGCAAGACCTTCTCAAGTGCCAGGCAGCGTGCATGCCGACCCAGTCGCCGCGCGACACTCAGGGGCTACCCACCCGCTATAAGCGGAACTACTGAGACCCTAGGACTGTCAGCAAGACCTTCTTCCCGAAAGGCTTCCCCGCGCTTCTGAGCTAAGACGTTTTGCCCGTGGCCTTTGATTGAGGATCGATCAATATCAAAGCACAACACGAAGAAAGGCAAATACACGCATAAGGAGAGCTTGTTCTTCTCCTCATAAAAAGAGGGGGAGACACTTACGACTAAAATATTTGCATTACAAAACAAAGAAGAAAAATACAAGGAGCCTAACTCCTGCCGACATATCCCAGGACGGCCTCTGGCGTGATCACCACGGCCAAGGAAAGGGCGGTAGGCTTGACGCCGGCATCGATGGCCTGAAGATCCTCTTCAGGACGGCCGACAGCAAAGCCTTCCCCAAGAGTCGGAAGGTTGACCCCGTCGTAATGGGAAGTGACCACGGAGAAAGCCAGCTGCACGCCTAGCTGAGCCCCAACAGTTGCCACCTCGTCAAGACACACCTTCACCAGCGAAGGGAGCTGTGTAAACTGCACGGCCAGAGGAGCAGTCTAGTCTCCAGGCGTAGCCTCGCCAGCAACTTGGCCCGTGACATGGAGATCTTCAAGCCCCCTCCGGAGGTCACACAGGATTTCGGCCGCGTCACCAAGCCGAGACACCACCGCTCTGGGCGCCACCTAGGTGACGGACTCCGGGGGGCCCAGCACGGCTTTGCAAACCTCCACACCTGCCCTTACAAGAATCCTCCGCTCCTCATCCTCGATAGAAACCCAGGCCGCTGCCTCGCCGAGCCGGGAGACCAACCCTCGCGTCTTCCGCAGGGGCCCGAGCACAGCTTCGCAGAGCTTGTTCCCAGCCTTCTTGAGGCGGGCAAGCTCCGCTTCTTGGGTCTGAACCAGGTCCCTCGTCACGACAAGGGAGCCCTGCACCTCTACAAATAAGAAGCAAAGCAAAAGCTTAGTTGCGAAAGAAGGTTGAAATAGGGTGAGAGTACGGTTGGGAGAAACTCATGATCAAACTCCCGCATAGACCAGGCAAGAGCAACTTTCACTTTTTCAGCCTCACTCCAGGAGGACCTCGCCGGATTGCCCGCCTTGGTGATCTCCCCGACAAGATTTGCCTTAACGGTCACCACGGCCTCCTCTTTCTCCCGAAGCAGCCGGGAGGCCTCTATCCGAATCGCGGCAGCCATACGGTCTACTTCCGCTCGCGCGGCCGCGACCTTGTTTCGAGCCCTCTCCGCCTCCTCCTTCCACCTTGCCACCTCAGCTTCCGCAAACCTTTGGCGGACAGGGCCTCCTTGAGAAGCCCCCCCGCTCAGCCTCCCGCTCGGCAAGCCTCTGCCCAAGAATAAGCCGAATAGCACGGTCACAAACAAGTCCCGTGGCGACCAGCAAAGAAAGTAATAATAGCGGGACTTACGCTGATCGGGAGCATGCCACGGTTGAGCCATTGATCCGCGTCTAGGAGGAGGTCTCGGCCGGAGGTAAACATCCCCACAGCCTCTGCAAGCCAAGGACCGGGGAGGAGTGATGGGGTTCCCGATTCTGACCCCTTGGGGGAAGCGGGAGGCTTCCCATCGAGGGGCAATGAAGGAGCTGGCCCGAGCCTGATCTTGGGGTTAAACGAAGCAGAGAGCCCGGACCCGACCCCTAGGGTGAGCCGCGAGCCTCACCCTCAGGGCGCAGACCAAAGAAAAACCCCGTGGGCAAAGCCAAAGCCCGACCTTGAATAGTCAAGGAGAAGGTGGGTTTTAATGCGGAGCAGGCGCCGCGCAGGACAATTGGGAAGGCACTCGAGTGCCACCCGAGGCTATGACATTAAATACCCATCACCTTCGATGGAACCAAAGATAAGTATTATGCCGGAGGCACATGCGCCCTGGTATGGTCTACCTCGATGACAAGACGGGAGCAGGAGTGGCGGCAGACGGCGATACGGTGACCCAATCAAGTCCCCTGCCGAACGTATGGTGGGACAAGCCAACCCTGTGGCCACGATCATCACCCCACTTGTAATACGAGAGAGGATGAGAGAGGGAATAAAAGAGAGAGATAAGTCGAGAAAGAACAGCGAGACATCCCAGGCTGGACATAGGGCACCTTGCCCGAACCAAGATAATTCATTTGTGTTCTTAGCTAGGCCACCTCGAGGTACATTAGTTACTAGTCGAAAATCCGAACGCCGACAGTTGGCGCGCCAGGTAGGGGGAACTGCCGTGCGTTTTGTTCTTCATCACCTCGATGGATCCACTCCAATCGACCTTCGCACCCGGCGTAAAGATATCCTTCGGCTACCTTGACTTCATTGCCGGTGATGACGGCCTTCTGGAATACGCTCCTGCCCGCCCCTAGAGCCGGACCGCACGACCGAGAAGCCAGGATCTATTTTCCCATGATGCAAGCATCCCTCAGGTCCCTGGTGGGGTACAGGTCGCTTCGCCCCCGACAGGCGTACTGACCTGCAGCTCCAGAGAAAGCACCACCCATAGGTGCCCTCCTTCCTGATAGGAGGATGAGTCCCGATCTTCCGAGAGGTAGGGTAAACTTGATTGGGTGGAGATCTCGACGTTGATGATCCAAGGCTCCGAACGAACGAAACCCCGCAATCACTACACCACTGCTCCGTTGGTTATCACCCGTGTCACACGAATGACCTCGCCACGAAGGCTTATCCCTGCAAGCGCAATCAATAACACAAGCAAGAACATAAAAGTTGCAATCAAAACTGAATTGATCATGAATTTGGGGTCTCACAACCGATGATCGGCGACACTGTTCAATGACAGATTGTAACTAAGCAAAACCCGACCCTAATGTGGTGACGGATGCTGTAAAAAAAGGAGTTTAGGGGCGTGCAATACCCCTGGACGCAACCCTAATGGGCTTCCCCACGATACACGGGCAAGCAGCCCAAAAGGCGGTGGTGCAGCACCGGACAGATTCTGGACGCCCACTTGTTTCACTGATTCCCGTCAACTTAGAAGGAATTTTGAGGTGGGGCTGGTTCCATTGGAAGCTTTATGAAATCACGGTTCCAAACATATATAGAACGTCCAAATCCGACTCCGTATGTGTCCGGGACATCAGTTTTGGTGAAGGCAGCTCCTGGAACCCGAGGTGGAATCGAAGTCGAGTTGTACTTGGGCTCCTCCATGGTGTGCACGTCCTATCTCCTCCTCCTTGACTCCTTGGACTCCTCCCAGCCCTTGCTGGTCCTCTCCATTGTTCCTAATCAATAAAACATGCATGGAAACAAGCGTAAGTTCTGAAAAACAATTGATAAGGTTAGAACGTACCTGGAGATCCAATTGTCGTGCACGTGCTCTAGTGATCGGTCCTTGCATTGTATGCAAAGGAGAGATGTCCTCATCATCCTCCCTCTCTTGAATTGGAGTCGTCCTCGACTCAAGCTCATCTTCCTCACCCAAGTATGGCTTCAAATCTGAAATGTTAAATGTGGGACTAACCCCAAACTCGGGAGGCAACTCAAGTTTATATGCATTGTCATTTATCTTCTCAAGAACCTTAAAAGGTCCAGCAGCACGTGGCATGAGTTTGGACTTTCTCAAATCCAAGAACCTATCTTTTCTCAAATGAACCCACACCAAATCACCGGGTTCCAATTTTACCTCCTTCCTACCTTTACTAGCAGCAATGCGATACTTTTCATTCATTTTTTCAATTTGTAACTTAGTAGTTTCATGCAACTTAAGAATAAATTCAGAATGTTGTGTAGCATCTAAGTTCACAATTTCAGTATGTGGTAAAGGTAGCAAATCAATTGGAGCACGAGGATTGAAACCATAGACTACCATAAACGGACTTAACTTGGTTGTGGAGTGAATAGACCTGTTATAAGCAAACTCAATATGTGGCAAACACTCCTCCCACAACCTCAAATTGTCTTTCAAAACAGCCCGCAACATAGTAGATAAGGTACGATTAACTACCTCCGTTTGCCCATCAGTTTGTGGATGACAAGTAGTAGAAAACAGAAACTTTGCTCCCAATTTATACCATAAAGTTCTCCAAAAGTGACTCAAAAACTTAGCATCCCTATCAGAAACAATAGTATTGGGAACACCATGCAAACGCACAACCTCATTAAAGAACAAATCAGCAACATGTGAAGCATTATCGGTCTTGTGGCAGGGTATAAAATGAGCCATTTTAGAGAAACGATCAACAACCACAAAGACACTATCCCTCCCCCTCTTTGTTCTAGGCAATCCTAAAACAAAGTCAATAGAAATATCCTCCCAAGGCGCACTAGGAACTGGAAGAGGCATATAAGTCGAGACTTAGCTTTGTTGCATGTCGTGCAACGTGAAACGTAGCGCTCCACATCATGCCTCATTCGTGGCCAAAAGAAGTGAGCGTACAGCACATCCTCTGTCTTTTTAACACCAAAATGTCCCATCAAACCAACTCCATGCGCTTCCTGCAACAACAAAAGACAAACGGAGCTAGCTGGAACACACAGCTTGTTAGCACGGTAGAGAAGGCCTTCACGCAGCAGGAATTTTTGCCACGTTCTTCCCTCTCTACAATTTTCAAAGGCATCTTTGAAGTCCAAATCAGTAGCATATAACCTCTTTTGTGGTTTCCAAACCAAAGATTTTATGATAAAGTTGGGACAGCATGGTATAACTTCTAGATAAAGCATCGGCAATCACATTGTCTTTCCCTTTCTTATGTTTAATGATGTAAGGAAATGATTCTATGAACTCAATCCATTTAGCATGACGTTTGTTCATATTAGCTTGTCCTTCAAGATACTTCAAAGACTCATGATCTGAATGTATGACAAATTCTTTAGACCATAGGTAATGTTGCCAAGTTTGAGAGACACACACTAAAGCATAAAGTTCTTTGTCATATGTAGAATAATTCAGCGAAGGCCCATGCAATTTTTCACTAAAGAAGGCAACGGGTTTACCTCCTTGAATTAGCACTCCTCCAATGCCAATGCCGCTCGCGTCACATTCAAGCTCGAAGGTCTTCTCAAAATCAGGAAATTGCAACAATGGTGCTTGTGTGAGCTTTGACTTGAGAACATCAAAAGCTTGTTGTTGTGCTGGTCCCCATCGAAACGGCACTCCATGCTTTGTCAACTCGTGGAGAGGTGCCGCAATGGTGCTGAAATCCCGCACGAAACGCCGGTAGAAACCTGCGAGACCAAGAAAACTCCGAACCTGTGTGACCGTAGTCGGAAGTGGCCAGCTCGTGATGGCAACAATCTTTGCCTCGTCCACCTCAATGCCCTGCGAAGTAACAACATACCCAAGAAAAGACACTCGATCGGTGCAAAAGGTGCACTTCTCAAGGTTACCATATAAACGTGCATCGCGCAAGACATTAAAAACAGCACACAAATATTCAAGATGCTCATCATATGACTTGCTGTAAATAAGGATATCATCAAAGTAAACCACCACAAATTTACCAATGAAAGCACGTAAAACCTCATTCATCAACCTCATGAAAGTGCTGGGCGCATTAGTTAAACCAAATGGCATGACTAACCATTCATAAAGTCCTAATTTAGTTTTAAAAGCAGTTTTCCATTCATCACCTAAAGCCATACGAATCTGATGATACCCACTACACAAATCAATCTTGGAGAAAATAACAGAATCACTCAACTCATCAAGCATGTCATCCAATCTAGGAATAGGATAGCGATAACGAATGGTAATGTTATTGATGGCTCTACAATCAACACACATGCGCCAAGTGCCATCTTTTTTGGAACCAAAAGAACAGGAATAGAACAAGGACTATGGCTCTCACGAATGTACCCGCGGTCCAGAAGATCTTGGACTTGTCGCTGAATTTCCTTAGTCTCGTCGGGGTTGGTCCTGTAGGCAGCACGGTTTGGCAAGCTCGCCCCTGGAACCAAATCAATCTTGTGCTCAATGCCTCACACAGGTGGTAATCCAG
This sequence comes from Neostapfia colusana, assembly GCA_030760725.1. Taxonomy (NCBI): domain Eukaryota; kingdom Viridiplantae; phylum Streptophyta; class Magnoliopsida; order Poales; family Poaceae; genus Neostapfia; species Neostapfia colusana. The sequence goes on from JASWHV010000003.1 coordinate 98,616,411, forward strand.
GGGGTATCTCTGATGGAAAAACATACATATATTCCTGCAAAAGGTTAGCAACAGCAGGTGGCAAGACAATGGATGTATCCTCAATGGAATATAAAGCATGTTTGCACACTAAAGCATAGTAAGTTCCATTAGAGGCATATAAATCATCAAGATCAGATTTAGTTGCAAGCAAAATAGGATTTTTCAACTTAATAGGTTGCTGAATTTTAGAATTGAAAACACCCGTTTGCTTAGCATTATTCTTTTTCTCCTGCTCAAATTGTACAATTTCAGTGGGACTCATAGGAAGCAACACAATTTTCTTGCCCTTATGCATGAGAGTATACTTATTAGATCGACCATGGTGAATAGCATCAGTATCAAACTCCCAAGGACGTCCCAACAAAAGAGAACAAGCATCCATAGGTACCACATCAAAATCAGCAAAATCATGATAAGAACCAATGGAAAAATGTATCCTTGCTGTTTGTGTTACCTTAACCTTACCATTGTTGTTAAACCATTGAATGTGATAAGGGTGGGAATGCTCCCCTGTGGTCAAGCCAAGCTTCTTGACCACCTCAACATTCACCAAATTGTTGCAGCTACCACCATCAATGATGGTATGTACACGGCAGTCCTTGACGACGAGAAACATGTTGAAAAGGTTGTGACGTTGGTGGTTATCGTCCTCTTGAACCGTGGCACTCAAAGCTCGCTGCACAATCAAAGTCCTATAGTTGTTTGTCGCAGATGTACCAAGAACCTCCTCACCACCATCATCCGAACCTGAAATGTTAGTTACAATAATATTTTCATCTTCGATATCAGAAGCACTAACATACCCACCATCAGCAGTGGCAATGATCGCCCGTTTGCTGGGGCAATCTCGTTGCATATGGCCAAGTCCTTGGCAGCGGTGGCACTTGATGTCGGCGCTGCGACTTGTCGAAGTGTTGGGTGCAGCCGCCTTTGCTGCAACACCTGGAGGCATCTGGGACTTGCTGTTATCTTGTCCCCGTGATGTAGAAGGTGCGATGCTGCTGCGTACAACACCCATGGAGGGTGGTGTAGAAGCACGTACGCTCGAGGCGGGCGCTGCTTTGGATGGCACCGGAAATTGTCGTGGCGTGAAAGTGTTGTTCCGCCACTGCTGTTGGCGACCCTGCACTTCTTTTTCTGCTAACATAGCAAGTTAAAATAAATGTTGAATAGAATGATATTCCTTGTAGTCAACTATGTCCTGGATCTCACGCCACAAGCCCCCATAAAACCTAACAATTTGGTCTTCCTGATCCTCAACTACCCCACAACGAAGCATACCTTTCTGCAACTCTTGGTAGTACTCTTGGACAGTCATGTCACCCTGATCAAAGCGTTGCAATTTCTTAAGAAGATCACGTCTATATGAAGGAGGAACAAACCTAGCGCGCATCTCTTCTTTTAATGCAGCCCATGTCTGTGGTGCATTACGTGTATTGACAAGTTCATTCCACCAAATTATAGCAAAATCTTTAAACTCACTAGTTGCTTGTCTAACTCTATGTCGCTCAGGAACAAGATGAGAGCTAAATTTTTGTTCTACCGTCATCTCCCAATCCATGTAAGTCTCAGCATCATAAGATCCATAAAATGTTGGAATAGAAAACTTAATCTTAGCATAAGGATCATTATCTTGTTCAGGAGCATGAGGACGAGGTCTACCTCCCATACCTTGACGATTTCGTTGAGGGCGACGGCGCTGCTGTGCATCAACCTCATCGTTATTGAAGTCATCCTCTGTGTCGTAGTGAGCATGTGCATCACCATCAAAGATGATAAAGGGTGTAGTTTGTTGGGGAAGACGAGTCTCCATCTCGTCCAACCGTGTGGTCAGCCAGCAACACTTGTATGGAGCCTCTGAAAGGTGGCTGTTGTAGTGGTCTGGTAATTGTTGAAAGCTTCGGTCATTGCCCACATCATGTCCCTTAGTTCCATATGAGACACGCACTCATCATCATCCGGAGGTGTAGAACCAGAGGTCTTATCCATAGGCTTCTTTCCTGTCATTGTTAGTACAAAACAGAAACGAAGACAAAAAGATCGTGAAGAACCCTATTACTACGCTCTCCGAAGTGGGTGGAAAATCGATCAGTAAGATGCGTCTTACCCCGCTCTTACAAGTTTCTTACCAGCACTGCAGGTGGCCAACGGTGACCGGTGTGAAGCAAGCAGAGAGTGGGTGTGATTGCAAAGGTTACCTGTTCTGCTCGAGAGAAGGTGGAGCTTGGAAGGCTCAAATGCAGTATATGTATGTGGCACACAAGTTAGTAACAGATAGAAATGCTGAATAAGTGTCCGAAGAATTTCACCTAGTTGCTGGCCTAAGAATGTATTAGAACAGTTGTGGCAACAAGCAAGGACAAGGATGAATGATGATGAACAACAAGGGTAATATCAGCAAGTATCCAGCACTCACACAGAAATAGCACAACTAGAAAACCCCTTAGCCTCCTGTTTTGTCTTGAAGCACTAGTAGAAATCAAAATTTTTTTTCTCTTTATTTTTTGATATTTTTTCTCAACCAGGGGCACAAGAATAGAAACAGCACCAAGTATTAGCTCAAACCGATGAAAGATGAGATCGGCACAAATTCAGGAGCGATTGGAAAAACTGGTGCTGGAACTTCGGAGTTCGAAACGAGGGCCTTCTTAATTTTTTTAAATTTTTTGAAAACGCCGTGACCGGTGTAGCAGGTGTATCGTATGTGGACTTTTTCGAGACCTTTCCGAGAAAAAATGCGCCTCAATCGGAGTTACGAGCGAAAAGTTATGCCCGTTTTAAGGAGGATACACCAAATCAGGTTTTGGTGGTGGTGGAAACTACAACAGAAACAAATCGGTGGATGGAATTTTTTGTAGATTGGTTTTTTGTAGATGCCAGCGGATGGAAGAAAAAAAACTGAACCAAAACAAATCTAAACCAGCAACCAGACTCAAACTAGGACACGAACTCAGAACTACGGACTCCGAAACTAAATTGTGCAAAAGGTTGAGCGGGGGTTGTAGGTCAGGGAAACTAATTTTTTTGTGGCTTTTTGTGGACGATAGGACTGAAACAAAATAAATCTAAAGGGCACACAAGTATACCTCACGGTGAACCTGGAAATCTGATACCAATTGATAGGAGGATGAGTCCCGATCTTCCGAGAGGTAGGGTAAACTTGATTGGGTGGAGATCTCGACGTTGATGATCCAAGGCTCCGAACGAACGAAATACTACACCATTGCTCCGTTGGTTATCACCCGTGTCACATGAATGACCTCGCCACGAAGGCTTATCCCTGCAAGCGCAATCAAGAACACAAGCAAGAACAGAGAAGTTGCAATCAAAACTGAATTGATCATGAATTTGGGGTCTCACAACCGATGATCGGCGACACTGTTCAATGACAGATTGTAACTAAGCAAAACCCGACCCTAATGTGGTGACAGCTTCTGTATAAAAAGGAGTTTAGGGGCGTGCAAGACCCCTGGACGCAACCCTAATGGGCTTCCACACGATACACGGGCCAGCAGCCCAAAAGGCGGTGGTGCAGCACCGGACAGATTCTGGACGCCCACTTGTTTCACTGATTCCCGTCAACTTAGAAGGAATTTTGAGATGGGGATGGTTCCATTGGAAGCTTTATGAAATCATGGTTCCAACCATATATAGAACGTCCAAATCCGACTCCGTATGTGTCCGGGACGTCAGTTTTGGTGAAGGCAGCTCCTGGAACCCGAGGTGGAGTCGAAGTCGAGTTGTACTTGGGCTCCTCCTTGGTGTGCACGTCCTATCTCCTCCTCCTTGACTCCTTGGACTCCTCCCAGCCCTTGCTGATCCTCTCCATTGTTCCTAATCAATAAAACATGCATGGAAACAAGAGTAAGTTCTGAAAAACAATTGACAAGGTTAGAACGTACCTGGAGATCCAATTGTCGTGCACGTGCTCTAGTGATCGGTCCTTGCATTGTATGAAAAGGAGAGATGTCCTCATCACTTCCCGCGAAGGAACGGCCGAGCCGGTTCCATCGCCTCCCCACGACGTCCGGGGAGTCGACATTGCTGTTGCAGCTTCCGCACAACCCCTTCGTTGGTCTGGGACGAGGATCACTTTCAACCGGACCGACTACCCCGCCCATCTCCCACAATCTGGGCGCCTGCCCCTGATCATGGACCCGATAGTCAGCACCAAACGGCTGACCAAGGTAATAATGGATGGTGGAAGCAGCCTCTATATCTTGTACGTCAAGACCTTTGACGATATAGGGATACCACGCGCCCTTCTACGGCGTCATTCCTGGCGGATAGGTGATGCCACTCGGAGAGGTCGACCTCCTTGTCACCTTCGAGGTCCCCGAGTGCGATAGTGCCTTCCACGCCGTATTAGAACAACCATGTTACGCGATGTTCGTGGCCATTCCGAGCTACACCTACCTTGAGAAAAAGAGCGGAGAATAGAAGATGTGCGCTGACTACATGAGCTTGAACAAAGCATGCCCGAAGTACCCCATCCTGCTGTCTCGCATCGACCAGGTCATCGACGTCATCACAGGGAGCGAGTGTAACAGCCCTGACTTTTGTAAAGTTTGATTTCAACTTATGACGCAAAGTTAAGGAAAAGAAAAGGGGCATTATGTGTCACATGAAATAATGAACCCAAAAAATGGACATGTGAGGGAGTTAAAAATTTTCTTTAGCCCATGCTTAACACATGTTAACATGAGCAGGGAACTTCACTCCCTAATTTTGAATTTATGTCAACCCTCACTATGAAGAGGATGGAGGGAAATTTAAACACGATTTGAATATTTAAAAGGATTCATGTTCAGATTGTCCAAATGCCTACATGTGATTTCACCAATGCATTCCTCAGGTATTAAAGAGCTTAAGTTCCAAATTTGGATAATTTTGGAGTTCATATACTATTTATTCCGAGGAATAATCGAGGGGGAGTTCAAATTCAAATTTGAATTTGAAAACTGAACCAAACGTGCTCAATTTTGGAATCTGAGTTTAGATTCAAATTCCTCACAATAATTTTTGGCCTAACCTCCAGTTTTGGTCAAATTTGTACAACCCAAGTGTGGGAATCTCAAAGCAAAGTGAAGGAAAGAAAATGAGGAGGTGGACCCTAGTGGTCAGCCACACACTTCACAAACCGACTCTGTTTTCTCGCATTGCAACGCGCGCGCGACAGCTCCCGGCGTCCGACCCCTGCCAATGCTCTCTCATGCCAGCTCCTGCTAGCCGGCCAATTGCTTCGCTCGTACCCCTCACCGTGGACCCACACGGGAAGTTCGCTTTCTCTCCCTGCTGGAGCCGCTTCTCTGTTCCTTTCCTCGCATGCGAAGAACAGCCGATGCCACGCTCTCGGTTTCTGATCGCACACCACAACCGAGCGTCGGATGATCTAGCTCTCAACAGCAAAGACCATCGCACACGCGTGCTCTAGCCGGCTAACTTATTCCGTCCACGGTCCTGTGCTCGTTTGTGCCTGAAACTTCAAAGTTGCGGCGAGCTCCCGAGGTGCACCGGCGGACTCCACTTCGGGTCACCGTGGACAGAGCGCCATGGCCGTCGTCGCCTCCAACTTGCTGCACAAGAAAGGTGCGCTATCCTCCATAGACTATGTAGCTGAAACCCTCTTAGCAAATGACCAATCAGTTGGTGAGAATTTCCACAAAAACCGAACCCTAGTTCATCCTCTTAAGTCTCGGTTTAAACCTTAATTCGAGTTACACGATTTACCAACACTCGAGTAAGCTTGCACGTAGCTTGTACACCTCCTAGCGCCCCTCCTCAAAGAAGAACCGAGCAAAAAGATCCAGAAATGACCGAGTTATCACTGTTTTTGTGCCGCCATGGGGAAACGACCTCGGGTCACCGTGGAGCTTGAGTTTGCCGGCCGTTTCACAGGTGTTGGCTGCGATTCAAAGCTTCCTCATGATCCCCTGGTGCTCTAGAGCCAAAAACCCAAAGATTTGAGCCTCCCCGACCTCGCCGGAACCCTAATCGGAGCTGCAGCCGGTGCGCGCGGGTTTCCGATGATTGCCGGCCGCTGGCGACCCTCCAAATGGGTTCAGCGGGCTGAATTAGGGGGGGCAGCGAATATGGGGCCGGGAGGTGTCCGGTGTGACACCCTCATTTTTGGTTTCTGCATATATTCATGTTTCATGAAGAGAAAACATTTTAAAAGAACCAGGAACAGAGGAAAATATCAAAAAGATAGCCAATAAAGAGCCGAATCCAGTTCCCAGAGAGCGCCGAAGACAACTTCCGCGGCCCGCTGGCCACGTGGCGTGTTCGGAGCTCATCCCTGTGAAGTGGGGAGAGGTCCGCCGCTAAACTGGCTACGTGGCAGGCTCGGGGCTCATCTCCACAAAGGTGGAGAGGTCCGACCCTGTGGGACACGTGTTGCCCCCGGAGCTAGCCTCTGCGGAATAAGCAAAGGCAGTTCCGCAGGACACATGTCACCTTCGGAGCTAGTCACCGCGGAAATCAGAAGACCAGTCGCGCGGGATACGTGTCGATCTCGGAGCTCACCTCCGAGAGGTCCGGTTCTATTGGACACGTGTCGCCACCGGAGCTTATCTCCAGGAGGTCCATCACTGTTGAACACGTGTTTATCTCGGAGCTCGTCCTAGAGGAAAAAGGAAAAAGTCTGGCGCTACTTAACGCGTGGCATTCACGGAGCTCACCTCCAAAGAGAGGGAGGTATGGAATGGATACGTGGCACACCCGGAGCTACCTCTGGAGGGAGGAAAGGTCCGGCACTGACACGTGGCGCGCGCGGAGCCACCTCCGAATAGAGAGGAGGTTCCGACCGCCAGGATACGTGGCGCACGCGGAGCTCACCTCCGAAGGAGAAGGGAGGTCTCGCTCGCTTGACACGCGGCACAACCGGAGCTCGTCTCTGCGGAAAGGGAGACACCAGGCCCCGGGGGACACGTGGAGCTTCCGGAGCTCATCACCGCGGAGGTAACGAGTTCTGGAACAGTTTTTGGATTCGGTACGCGTAGAAATATCGGTACGGAGAGGAAACCGACCTGAATTCCACAATGTTACCGCACCAAATCAACTAAAGATAAGTTGTTAAGATTTAATGACAACCTGAATAGGACTCTTATTCGGAATACAATCAGATTAGGACTCTTCTTCTCCCGATTATAAATAGAACCCAAAACCCTTGGCCAAAAACCACAAACTTCTTTTCAATTCCTGAGCCGACGACTTAGAGCCCTAGCCCCAACTCGCCGAGTAAGCCATCGCCGAAGTTCAGAGAGGAAGGTCGCCGGAAGAGAGCCCCAACGATCTGCCTGATCAGAGAAGGACCCCAAGACCGAGAAGAACGTAAGGTAGGTCTCCAATACCACCTTATGACATCGTTGTGTTTTCTTTGCATCCGTTCTTTGATTCCTTTCGAACAGAAGCTTTCTCGTGGACAGATCACTTGTTGATAGGGTTGATCTAAAGACAAGGTCATCGCCACATCCACATTTGATCCGAACACCTATGTTCATCGTAAAACCCTGCAAGAACACGTACAAACCGATCTAATAAAACTGATCATAGGATAGCATGCATATGCATCATCGCATCTAGTTAAAGTTATGCATGATATTGATTGCTATGAGTCTTGTATGTGCGTGATCCTGTATAGAAGCACAAGCTCCGGGAGCTATCTACGACGAGCTGCAACAACAAGGTTTCGAGATCCAAGAGCAACCGGAACCGCAAGAACAAGGCAAGTGCCCCTTGACCATATTGATCCTATGTTTTGGGAAAAAACTGTTTTGTTTTGCGAAAAGGTGTGTGTGCTGAGTCAAACATGATGGGAAACCCTTTTATAGGAGTTTACTAGTTTTGGTTAAAACCACCCTTGTCGCCAGGGAAGTTTATGAGTCGGGTATGGTTTTTACTTTTATGCTTCGCTGAGTCCATGGGATTGGGAAGCGGGATAGATGTGTCTAGCTAACCACACTCGTAATGATAATGAGAAACTAATGTTGTTAATGAACATGGATCGGAGGGAGATCTAGGCAAGACTGGGTTTGTGAATGAGGTAGCATGAGATGGTGGTTTACTTGCCGTAGATCTAAGGACCGGTTCATGCGAGCACATGCCAGGATAACAGTGCCACCACAAGGCCAAGTATGGGTGCGGCTTAGATGAGTAATTACTTAAGTTGCTAGATTGTTATGGACTGTGGAAGGCGCGGGGAATGGGAGTCGAGTGAGGACTTCCCTGGGAACTGCATGGCACAAGAGGGGGCCCGTGGGTGGGAGAATTGGAGATTCTAGCCTGCCGGTGAAACCTTAGTGAGTCCATACATCTAGTAGCCCCTTTGTAAAGGCTATTTTGTGATCTCTTGGCCATACACCGACGGTTGTGTACTGGTATAATGGAGGTTCTGCAGTCGCCGACGGGTGACGAAATCACAAACTTGTGGGTAAAGAGGTACAAACTCTGCAGAGTTGTAAAACTATCATGATAGCCGAGCTTATGGTCACGAGCGCCTGGCCAACTTCCATGATTAGTTGGGATGGTTATTGGTTATGGTTTTGGGATGGTTTGGTTTTTTTTTGGCACTGTTGAGTCCAGGTGATAAGATGGGTTGCATGACTGTTGAGTCAAGACAATAAGGTTAGTCGCGGTGGGAGACGAAGTTGTTTTATGAGATGAAATGGTAGCGAATACGAGATGGTATTCGTGAGATGGTAGCGAATACGAGGAGGTATTCGTGAGCAAGAATGAGGTTGATTGATGACTGGTTGTGACATGGAAGGTAATGAACATAATGGAGGTATGATTGATATTTTAATACATGTTGGGATTACATTCACTTAAAGATGAGTTGCTGTTTTATTATGGTTTTGATAAATAACTTTGCTTTCTGCAATGAGCCTTTTTATACCTACCTTGTTATGAGCTTCATATCATATTTTTCCCGCACTTGCTGAGTACATCATTGTACTCAAACTTGCATTACTTCATCATCAGCAACAGGAGAATATTTCTATGAAGACCAAGTGGAGCATTAGCGTGTGATCTGTTCTCAACCTTGCCTGTGAGGATGGAGTAGAGATGGAGCCACTGCTGCCTAGAATTGCTTCCGCATTAGTTAAATTGCTTCCACATTAGTTAGAAGACTTCCGCTGCATAGAAATAAGACTTTCGCTGTGAGCATGAGTCCAAGACTCATGAAACATTGTAATAAACTCTGTTATTCGTGGTTATATATATTCTGAATTCAGTTTGTGAAACATATGTGCATGTGTGATGAACATCCTGGGCACACATATGCATCAGTTCTCGGTTCCGTAGTTTTCCACAGAATTGAGGGCGTCACAGACGGGAAGGCGATTCCGGCGAACCTCGTCGGAGGGCGCCGCTGCTCGGTCTGTTGGCGCGAGGTTGAAGAACAGCGCTGACGTGTGGGGTCTGCCGGCAGCGTTTAAATATTTTGAGGATTTTTGCAGTTTTGGTTTAAACTTTGAGGGGCCATAACTTTGTGTAGGAGTGTCCAAAAATTCCATATAAGTTTTGTTGGATTCCTATCAGAGAGTACTATCCAGGGGTGCAGCCCAATAATTATGAAAATCCCTAGATTTGGCTCATTAATTCATTTAAGGCAAATTTTGTAGGATTTATTTCAGGAGTTCTGTTTATTGGAAAATTCCCAATTTTGAGAAGAACCTTCCTATAAATAGACTTGAACTTCAGTAAAAATTTCAGAGGAATTGGACCTCATTTGCTTGGCCAAATGTGGTGTCAATCTTTTATGTCTCTGAAAAATAGGAAAAAGGACAGAAACATTTTCAGACTTTTTCCAATCCTTGTAAAATCCATATCTCCATGTAGTAAACTCCAAAGATGGTAAAACCAATTCCTATGGACTTAGCACATTTTGTACTTCACAAAAGTCTACTTTTAAGCATAGGAAAGCTTAATATCTAGGGGGTAAAGGCAGATTATTGAAAACCACATAAGGAATTATTGTGATCACATGGAGCCATTTCATGAGCTCAAGTTATGCACACTGCCTACATGCCTTTCCTTGAAGCCATGTTTAAATTTTCAGCTTCATTGGACCCCTGGATCTCGAGCTACCATTTTTTAGGTCTAAGTGTGTATATGAGGGCTTAATCACATGGTGATTAATAGGACCTCCATTTCACTTAGCATTTTATTCTCTAAGGTTGTATATCCAACAACAGAAACCTTGCTGTTGTTTTTCCCTTTGAGTCTTAGTTAACTTGTGCAACCACATTAAATAAATTTCTAAGTTACTTTTGAAATATATGTGCATTGCATTTTAATAGCTCACATGATGTCGACGTTTGACGAGGATTCAACTCAGCAGCGAGGATCTCCGTCTCGTGACGAGTTTGGCGGATTCTCCGGAGGAAGAATAACTTCTAGTCTCTAACAAAACCGTTGAGCAAGGCAAGCCCTGGTTTGCATATAATTACCGTTTTAAATTTTTCTTTACCTTCACCTAATGTCGTTAGACTTGATATTGTGCATTACGTTTAGGATGCTTGAAACTCCAACTACATTACCATGAAATACCTGAGTATATGGTTATAATAGGCTTTGCCTCGTAGTAGATGCTAGGCTAATGTTGTAGATAGCTCGGTAGAAGTCGAGTAGTAAAAAGCTACTCGCGAGAAAGGTCGAGTAACGGAGTTTACTCGCGAGAGGTTGATGATAAGAGCACCTCATGAAAAATGAGATGGGGACGGGGAGTTCCTGTAGGATGGAGCGCTCAACGTTGTCTCGACCTGTGATGGGTGTGACAATGCTTGAGACCACATTAGGTCTGGGCCGGGAGGGTAAGGCAAATGTGGAGGTTGGTTTGTAGCCCCGTCCGTGTCGGTTAAGGACCGTGCGTATGCGGTCCTGCTGGACAAGTTTAAGCTGTACCGGATATATATAGTGGGATATGGGACCCATGAAACCGATGTAACTCGATGGACCATGATATAGAAACTCATCCTTCGCGTGAGAATGACGTTGAGAAGGCAGGAGGTGTAAATCCTTTTAGATCAGAACCTATTCTGTTTAGATGATGTATCTTGTTATTTTTATAATAAAGTTCACACTTAGGCATAGGAAATAAATCTGAAAATATAGCAACTAGTAAATGATAAATGGAGTTTCTAAAATCCAAAGAATTCAGTTTAGGGTTGGTAGAAATTCTGAAGACAAATATGGAGAAGAAAAATACCTTTCATGCACACTTGGTAGCTAAAAGGTGTATCAATTGAATATAAGGAATTTATTTAAATTGGAAACTCATATATTATATACAAACATAAAAATGAATACAAAAGTAGAAATCATATGCACATGTTTAAAAGTGCATGTAAGCCAAAATCAACACACATAGAGTAACCACAACACATAGAAATGAGAATGACTTTCATAAATATGAATGTGTGGTTTGTATGAAGTGGAAGTGTGAACCATGTCTTATGGATTGTTGTTTTTCTTTTGCTATGTGTGATGGTATGATGTAGAACCTGCTCAAGAGCAAGTTATTCCTTTCCAAGACCAGGACTACCCATTTCAAGAGCAGCAGGAAGGAGGCAAGTGTCCTTGACCACTTTGATCCTATGCTAGGATGTGTAGATAGAATTATTTGCATTGTCAAGTTAAATATGAAACCCATGCTAGGAAGTTTCCCTAGAATTGCATCACCTTGTTTCCTTGTAGCTTGGGTTGGGATTTATTTTATCATGTCATTTATTATTATGCATATGCTTAGCCATGCTTAGAATGGGATATTTGGGATATGAGATCATCAATTTATTTTACCATACTCTTGAATGAGATATTGTGAGTTATGTAGAGGTAGGGATTAAGGCAAGTTAGATGTTTTGGTTGGTGCAGGGTGCACGAGACTCGGGTTTGTGTTTAGTACTTGCCTGGATCCTAAGGACCGGTTCATGGAGCATGTAACCTGGCTTTACAGTGCCAACCACATGCTGAGATGGGACAGCTTGGCCAATTAATTAGGTGTATCCCCGGCGTAGTATGGGTGTGTTGGATGGTGCGGGGAGTAGGTGTCAGCTGGACTACCATATGAACCGCAAGGCTCAAGAGGGGGCCACTGTAGCGGGGTTGGAGCCTCTTGTATGCTGTTAGGGGTGAAACCTCAGTGGGCCCACGCTCGTCGGGAATCCCTTTGTAAAGGCTTCGTAGTGATCTCCTGGCTACACACCTGGGAAGTGTGAATGTGGTTCGTAGCCACTGGCAAAATGGAGGTTCTTTTAGTCCACCCGGCAATGGGGGATGAAATCACTACATGTGGGTACAGTGGTACAAACTCTGCAGAGTCAAAACTGTCATGACAGCCATGCTCACGGTCAAGAGCGGCTTGGACTTATTCATGATTAGAGGATTGATGATTTTGGAAGTTGTGGATGTTAAGTGGGGAGCTTAACATCGGAAATAATGTTATGGTTCTTGATTTTGATGATGGGTTGGGAGATTGGGACCATTTCACCTTTGTAGTAATGTAGGTGCTTAATAAGTTAAGGTGATAGGTGTTAATTGCGTAGTGCTTTAACCATGAGTTCAACCTCTCCTTGCTCTAGCCATGCATGATATAATTTTCCCACACTTGCTGAGTACCATTGTTACTCAACCTTGCATATTTGTTGGTTTATATTGCTGCTCAGGTCAAGATAATGAGGTGGTGTATGATGACCAAGACTTTGGACCCGAAGAAGGTTTCTAGGTTCATGGAGACCCCCGGGCAACGCCTGTGACGGAGCCCCCAAGAATAATATTCCGCTGCTAGTTTATTTACTTGTGATGAACTTTTTATTGTCCAACAAGACATTTGCTATGTAAGACTTATCTATATTCGACACCTGACTTGTAATAAATGATACTTCACTATTTGTCATCACATGTATGAGAAAATGATCCTGGCATACATGTGATATTCACTCGGTTGTTCTTCGGAAAAACCGGGTGTGACAGAAGTGGTATCAGAGCCAAGGTTGCCCGTAGGAACGTGGACCTAGGTAGAAATGGACGGATTTAAGGGCCCTATTTTCTTAAAAACTATTTTCACAAGGTGTGTGTGGAAAAGTGTTATTTAATGAGTCACTTTCTTCATCTTACCCCAATTTTCATTCAAAATAGGATTTTTGTTTAAAAGTTTATCTAACCTAAGTTTAAATGCTTTTTGTTTTTAGATGGTTCGCATGATTCGCACTGCTCGCAAGTCCACAGGAGGGAGAGTTCCCGTAGTTGCCCTTGCTGAAAGAGGGGAGAGCCGTCCGGTGACGTACCTTTCCTACGGATTGGCAGTAGGAGGCTTGTTGCGCCATCTTCGACGTATGCTCGAAGCCGCCGGCAATACGGGCAAGCTATTCATCCACTATAACGCCACCAGGACCATCCGTGAGAAGAGAGAAGAATGGAGTTCAGAGATGAGGATTATACAAGAAAATCAGCTGCTTAAGATCCACTGCTCTCCAGCTTACAGAGCGACACAGGTCGATGCGGAGAAGGATGTCACCTGGGAGGCCATCACCTGCCAGAGTCACATCTATCGTCGCCACCTGGACAGGACCGAGTACATGTATGTCCTCCAGCGTGAGAGTGGTACCACAGAGTACAAGTACCCGCCGGTGTAGCAAGGGACTTCCCATGAGCACATGGACTTGTGCTTGGAGGATGCTGCTATGCTCAGCACTCGACTGCAGGAGTGTCAGCAGGAGCTTCAGGATGTTCGTGACACCCTGAAGGAAATCGAGGCGTTGCTGCGAGCCTGCTTGAGGGCGAGAGAAAGAGGAAATGGGAATGAACTGTGTGTCACCGTGAATAATACATGGACTCCTGACTCTCCAGATCGCCGAGCGATCAGGCGTCGTCGCACTTCTCCACCAGCAGACTCCCCACCCAAAGTAGAGTCAGAAGGCAGCTGAAATGATGAGGAAGATCCCGAGGAGCCAGCTCAAGAAAACGAGTAGTGTAGAGTCCTTCCCTTAGTTAGCAAGATGTCGAATACTCGAGTCGTTAAGTTAAGTTAATGGTGTGTTAATGCTTGGTGTGTGACGTGAGTTGTGGAAGCCATGAGCAATTGTCCACAACCTCGTCTTTAGATTGTTTTGCTTTGGTGTGTGAACCCACATGAAATAATATTGCATTCATTTTTGTGTGAGAAATGAACCCGCAGAAAAGTATAACAAAGCCTCAACACTTCAAAGTACAAACAAATGAAAGTAGTAAGATGATACTAAATGCTTTCAAATTAACATTGGTTGATTCTGCCAGATGGCCGGAAGAGGAAAAGGACGTGCTGCCAACCCCGCCAACAACAACGATGAGGCATGCAACCCTCATCTTTCTGGAGGCCAGGACCGGGGTGGTCGCCGTGAAGGAGTTGATCCCCCCACCAAATGCTGGAGAATCAAAATCAGCTCATCCAGAACTTGACTCAAGTGGTGGCCAACTTGCATCAAGTTCCACCTCCACAAGCTGCACCACGCCAACCAAGGTTGAGTGAGTTTCTAGGAACTCAACCTCCAAAGTTTGCAAGTGCTGCTGAACCTCTGGAGGCAGATGATTGGCTGAAGACCATTGAAAGCAAGATGAGGATCATACAGTGCCAAGGGTATGAGAGGGTGCTGTTTGCCTCTCATAAATTGCATGGACCTGCTGCTGATTGGTGGACCGCCTACGTGGCTGCCCATCATGACCCTGAGAACATCACTTCGGAAGAGTTCAAGCGTAGCTTCCGCAACCATTACATCCCACGAGGTGAACTCAAAAACCAGAGGAAGGAGTTTTTGGGACTGCAGCAGGGAAACATGACGGTGAGGGAATACCTCACTAAATTCACTCAACTATCCCGTTATGCCCCACGGGACATAGAGACTGATGAGCAGAAACAAGATTGTTTCGTGGAAGGACTTACCGCAGAAATGCAGTGTGCAATGTCCTCAAATGAGTATGAGAGTTTCCAAAAGATGGTGGACAGAGCGTTTGTGGTAGAAAGGAAGCTGAAGGCCTTGGAAAATGAGAATAAGAGGAAGGCCGGGTGGTCACATCAGGCCTCAGGGAGCAACACCCGCCCACGTCTGATGCAGCAACCTACAGGGCAGACGAACCGTGCTGCGGTACCCTACTCAGCACCAAGAGGGTACAACCCGAACTACAGGCCTCCCGCAGCACCAATACAGCCACAACGTCAGTTCGTACAGCAGCCTCGCCCGGCATATCCACCTCGACCAGCAGTACAAGGACCCCCAAACCAACCCCAAGACAGCAAAGGCCAGGCACCTAAGGTTGGGGTGCAATGTTTTAGCTGCGGAGAAGTGGGGCACTACGTCCATAAGTGCCCAAATAAGAAGCCCACGCAGCCACAACAGCAGAATGATGAGAGGACGGGTGAACCACGTCACTATGGAGGAAGCACAAGAGGCACCCGACGTGGTAGTTGGTAAGTTTCCTACCAATTTACACATTGCGACCCTGCTGTTTGATTCTGGTGCTACCCACTCATTCATTGCTCAAGGGTTTGTTAAGAAGCATGACCTAGCAACAACACAAATGAACCATATGCTAGCCGTAAACTCTCTAGGTGGAGAAATAAGGACAAGTGTGTCCCAAAGTGAACCTAGACATTAATGGGGTAGTATTTACTGCTAACCTCATAGTGATAGATTCACCAGGGATAGATATTATTTTGGGTATGTATTGGTTGACCAAACATAAAGGAATCATCAATTGTTCGACCAGAACGGTGGAACTAACTCACCCTAGTGGCACAAGAGTAAAGTTCATAACAATACACGAGCCTAGGAGGGACATTAAATTAAATCAAGTTGAGGTGAAAGTTGAGGAAATCAGGACCATCAGGGAATATCCAGATGTTTTTCCGGAGGAGTTGCCAGGTATGCCTCCCGATCGTGAAGTGGAATTCGCAATTAAGCTAGTACCTGGAACAGCCCCGATATACAAGAGACCTTATCGGATGGACTCTAAGCAGCTAGAAGAACTCAAGGATCATTTAAGAGAATTGACGGAGAAGGGGTATATTCGTCCTAGTTCCTCACCATGGGGAG
Source organism: Neostapfia colusana (assembly GCA_030760725.1). Taxonomy (NCBI): domain Eukaryota; kingdom Viridiplantae; phylum Streptophyta; class Magnoliopsida; order Poales; family Poaceae; genus Neostapfia; species Neostapfia colusana. The sequence goes on from JASWHV010000003.1 coordinate 98,632,502, forward strand.
CTCCGGTGATATTTGTGCCCAAGAAGGACGGAACCCAAAGGTTATGCGTGGATTACCGTACCTTGAATGAGGTAACTATCAAGAACAAGTACCCATTACCCCGCAATGAAGACTTGTTTGATCAGTTGAGGGGAGCTTGTGTGTTCTCGAAAATTGATCTCAGGTCGGGATACCACCAACTCAAGATAAGGCAATCTGATATTCCCAAGACAGCTTTCGTATCTCGGTACGGACTGTATGAATACACTGTCATGCCTTTCGGGCTAACTAATGCCCCGGCATACTTCATGTATCTCATGAACAAGGTATTCATGGAATATCTGGACAAATTTGTGGTGGTTTTCATAGATGACATTCTCGTCTTCTCCAAAGATGAAGAAGAACATGAGAAACATCTAAGGTTGGTGTTGCAGAGGCTAAGAGAACACCAACTATATGACAAGTTGAGCAAATGTGAGTTTTGGCTGAAGAGAGTTCCCTTCTTAGGACATATAATCTCGGAGGGAGGAATCTCCGTGGATCCTGCCAAAATCGAGGATATACAGAAGTGGAAGACCCCTGAAAATGTCGGGGAAGTTCGAAGCTTCTTGGGACTGGCTGGATACTATCGACGGTTTATTGAGGGATTCTCCAAGATCTCGAGACCCCTCACCAAACTGTTGGAGAAGGGAATCACATTCACATGGACGCCACAGTGCGAGACGAGTTTTCAGGAGCTAATGAAAAGATTGACAACAGCCCCAGTGTTGGTTATGCCTGATATTGTAAGGGCCTCAGTTTTTGACACTCATTTGCAGTGTTCATCACCACACCACACACCTCATTTGAGGAAAAATGATGAACACAAATAAAGAACAAGTAACAATTATCAACATGCTCATTAGGGGACAAACTCACACATTGCAAAAGTGGTACTTCCCACATGTGATATAGATGGGCTGGACATATGAAAACTCCTACACTTTGCTAAGGATGTCCATGCCAAGTTTCACCCAAATTCAAAACATTTTTGAGGTCATCTTGGGTGTAGATAGGAAAGGGGCAGTTTGAAAACATATTCAAATTCAAACTGTTTTCACCCACTGAATTTAAAAGTGGAAGGCATATTCTTGCTCAGCACATTTTTGTGAGCTCACACACCAATTTTCACTCCATTTGGAGTTGATCTTGACATGAGCTAAGGGGGAGAAATTCAAACTTTATTTGAATTTCAAACTGCACTTGTGCTGAAATTCATTCAAACCAAACATCATTTGAACTTTGATCAATTCAAATGGCTCTTGGGTGAATAATTTGAGTTGCCAAGGGTAGAATAGGGTTCACTGTTTACCACAGCTGTTAGGAATAAATTTCAGAGGTTAAAAGAGGAGTGGGACCCACATGTCAGCCTCAGCCTCAAAGCAAACCGACTGAAACACAGTTCAGTCGGTTCCCGGCAGCTGTGCGCGCGCGCCACCGAAGGGGGCAGCCGGCGCCAGCTCCTGCTGCGTGCCCCAAGCCGGAGGCCAGCCGGCCGAGCTATTTATTCCCTCCCCGGCGTGCCTCAGTCACCATTTCCCCGAGCTACCGACGTGCGCGACTGCTTTTCCCACTGCCATCGCCGCCGCTCGAGTTCCTGCTTGATCAAGCCGATCGCAGCTCCCTCTTTCCATTCCAAGGTCCCAGCAAGGTACTAGCAACCATCCTCCATCCTTCCCATTGATAGAAATCGATTGAAACCGAGTGATATCGGCTGTGCCGAAAGATCAAACTCGGAACTGGAAACCGCCGCACCTCGGGCTCTCGTGGACAGCCCAACCTGGGCGTTGTCACGCCCGAGCCAAGGCACCCTTGGACGCGCAAGTGATCGGTGCTGCTCATCCCCGAGCCACAGCTCGAGTGGTTGCTCACCGGCGGCGAATTTCCACTTTTCCCCTTTCTGTGTGCAGAACGACCCTCGGGTACGATTCTGTTTAATTCGTGCTCTAGAAAGGATTAGAGGGCCTCAGGCCACTCCCACACGAACTAGACACGGTGACGCACAAGTTGCCTTCACAACTCTGGGCCGGAGAACTTCTGTGCCCGGCGTAATTCAAGGTCTACTAATGGCGGAACGCACGGGGGGTATCGGGCGCACGGTGAGGACCTATTTCGGGCCTTCCCCGAGCTGCCCCGAGTTCATGTCGACCTTCTCTGAGGTCCACTGATGCTCTCCGACCGATTTCCCAAGTAGCTGAGGCACTAGGAGCATCAGCCGACATGGCCGAAGTCGTTCCGATATGGCGGCTCGTCGCCGACCATGCTCCGACCGTTGTCATGAGCAGCTGACCCTCGGATCATGTTCCCCAAGTAAAAGTAGGCAGGGGCGGCCAGAATCAAGGAGTTTGAAGCTGTACAGCAGCCAGCGGCGAGCTCTCCGGCGAGGTCCCTCGGCGGCGGAGCGCGGGTGTCGCGAGGTTGAAGAAGGGGGTGGACCCCAGCTGTCAGCGGCCGATATTTTGAATCGGGATCCGGCTGCGGCCGGGATCGGGTGTGCTGGCGCGCAAAAGCCTTGTGGGCCGCGGTGTGCTGTCGCTTCGGCGTGCGACGCGTGTCCCCTGGGCCCACGCGCGAGTTTAAACTTTTCCCCGATTTTCAGATTTCCTTCAAACTTCAAATCCTTATAACTTTGGCTAGAAAGCTCCAAATTGAGTGAACCAAATTTTGCTGGATTCAGCTCTCTGAGTACTTGCCAGAAAATCAAGTTTCACTTCATGAAATTCCTTAATTCTCCAGAATTAATTCCTTAAAGTTTAAACTGTTAGGAATTTTAACTGGAGAATCATTTGGAGGAAAATCCTGAAATTTTGCTGAGATGTTCACCAAAATATCCTTGAACTACCATAAAAATTTCAGATCCATTTGAGCTCATTTAGTCCACCTAATGGTGTGATTAGTAAAACTGTTCCAGAGAAAATAGAAAATGTTCAGAAACATTTTCAGAATTTTCTCTGAAATTGTTTAGCTCATATCTTTAGTTAGAGACTTCCAAATTAAGTGAGACCAATTCCATTAGAACCCTCTGAAAATCTAGTTTTCAGAAAGTCATAGTTTGTTTCATGAAAATACCTAGAACACCCTAAAAGCCTTTAATTAAGGTCAAGGACATAATTAATTGTGGAGGGCTCAATTGAGCTTTGCTGCAACTAAAACTTGACCAAGTCTCTGTTTAGGTTGTAACCAAGCCACAGTAAAAGTTTCACAGTCATTAGGTCTATCTAGCAAAAGTTATAGACTTCACAACTTCCAACTTAATACAAATGCATTAACTTAATACATACATTGTTCTTATCATGTAGTCGCTAAGGTCGAGGAGGAACCCGAAGTCCTAGACTTCGTTACTCCGGAGGAACAGCTAGCCTACGACCAAGAGCAGCAAGGCAAGCCCCGGTTTGCATTAACCATTTTATAAATTTTTATTGTTTTGAGCACATATTTGTTTTCTTTATGTTGTGCATCAGAGTCTTGTTTGGAAACCCCACTGCATAGCCAAGAAAACCATGGGTTGGGGTTTAGGATTGCAAACCCCGTTAGCCACTGCATTGCTAGGATAGAGTAGGATTCGGTACAAGTCGAGTAGTTGGAGCTACTCGCGAGAATAGGCTAGAGGCACATTGCTCGGGTAGAGATAGCACATGACACACATGGCAAGAAAATGAGACCGAGCGGAGAGTAAGGGCAGCAGGACTTTGGGGCCTGTGTGCTGTAGCTCCGCTTGTGTCGATTGAGGACCGAGCCGTGTGCGGGCCTGATGAACAAGCTAGAACAGTACCGAAGACCTACCGGCTATATGGGAACCGGGAAACTGATGTAACTCGGGTAGCTGGGTGTTGAGGCATTGCCCGTCGTTCAGAGGGTAGGTTGAGAGCTCGAGGTGTAAATCAGCTGGCGGCACAGAGATGCGCGTGCAGGGACCTCTTGCTCGGGACGATGGGACCGGTTCAATATTTGGCTAACGGGTGAAAGGTAGTCGCGTACGGCGTCCGTGATGGTTGTTGTAGGCAACATCGAGTACGGGCGTACGTGACGGGTTGTTCGGGTAACCCTGCAGGTGTAAATCGATTATAATCGCCGTCCCTCGCGGTCAGTGAGTACCACTTGTTCACTGTACCGTGACGTAGAAAGAACAGGCTAGTTACATGTTAAAATGTTGCTGATTGAAAGTTGGATATTGATTGTTAATGATATGTTGTAGCTTAGTGCTAACTAAAGTTCTTTTCAACTTTGGGCAAAGTACATGAGAGAAATGCGTTTCTTGTTTGATTGCGGCTCTCTCATGTGCCTTAGCGTAAGGTTCTCCACAACCTGCTGCTAAAACTTGAAAGTAAGGTTCTACTAATTAGGCGAGTCCTTGCAAATGATTTTTACCTCATGCAACCCATCACCCTCATGTAGAAGTTTCATGTTTAGGTAAGACGGGTCAGACTTGCTGAGCCTTCGTGCTCACTGCTTGTGTTTGAAGCTTTTGCAGGGTTCTATGAGGAAGGGACTCCCGAAGAGGAGACGGAACCCCAGGAGGGGAACCCCGTCGAGTGGGAGTCGTGCACGCCGCAGAGTTAGTGTGCGTGTGTGCTAGCAAGGACACGTTCGAGGGCTGAACGTGCACTTGATGCTTAGTCTACGCCCGCGAGTGTGGACTAAACTTATTTTGATGTAAACATGTTGATAAACTTGTTTATGTAATAAAGCTTCCGCTTCCGCTTTGTACCTTTGACGTGTGTTATGCGGTGCTGTGCAACGCAGCACCCCTCAGCGTGATCCTGGCTCGACAGGACCCAAAGGGGTCGTGTCAGCGTGGTATCAGAGCTCGCTTGAGGTTTAACACAGTACAAAGGTCTCCCTTTTAAAAAAATCCAGTGAGGAACGAGTTAGTAGCCCGTATAAGGATGTTATTAGTATATAGAAAGTGGCTTAGTAACCTATTTGTTATGTCGGAAAATCGTGCATCTCGGGACGTCCATGTCTTGGGGGGTGCACGTAAGCGCTGTCCACCAGTGCGCACAAGCTGAAGGGTGGAGCCCCACGGGTGGCAGGTAACCCGACCCGCTTTGATATCCTCTACGACTCTTCATGTCGTTTGGGGTATTCGAGCAACGTCTGTCCCTGGCGTGCGTGGTGCAACATGGGAGACCCCGTCACGTGGTCTGAAACGTGAACACGTAACTCAAGGCGTGTTTGGCTTGAGAACATCCGGGCGAGTGATGACGGCCGGGTGTACCAACTGTATGGATTCCGGGCTCGGGGTGCCGCCGAGTCTGATGATTGGTTGAATTTCTGCAGGTAGCCTTACCACGAAACGGTAGACGTGTAGCATCCGTGTGCGAGTGACGAGTAGTGCCACTAAACTAACGAAGCCGGCTAAGTCCGGTATAGGTTTTTCTTTGTGAGGACGTAGTACCGACATGATCTGGTGACGCATCGACGTCACACCCAACTAAATGAACAACTTCATTTAAAAACTTGAAGGTTTTGATCCAAAGTAGTAAAACTTGATGTAACTCCTTCCCTTGAACAGGACATTCAAAGTTAATAAGTTTTCAACTTATAGGATGTTAAGGACAGAGCACCCTGTTTTCAGCTAAATCAAGGCTGAAGTTAATCAGAGGTTAGAGGTTGAGTTCTTTCGAGGTTGGGGTCGTATGATACATTTCTGGAAAGCTTTGGAGGAGCTTTACAACTTTTCTGTTGAGTTACAGAGGTGTTTCATCCCTTAACCACTCGAAAAATACAGTAGAGTTGAAACTGTCCAGAAAACAGGACGTAGTAAAGACTCTCTGTAGACTCTCTGTAAATTAAGCATAACTTCCTGCATAAAAATCCAAAAATAGAAAATGAGGTGGTTCTGGGAAGCTTATGAGATGGGTTACAACTTTGTAACAGAAAGTTTTGTCAGATTAGAAACAGAATTAACTGGAATTCTTGGATCAAATCAGTACCTAAGGCAGGGAGGTGCTGTCCAATTGGTTCCAGAAATTCTGTTAACTTTGACATCTCATAACTTTTGAACCGGGACAGATCTTAGGCCAACCAAATACTTTCTGGAAAGCTATTGAAGTTAACTTTAACTTTGATGTTGAGCTCCAGGATTGGTTTTGCTTTTAACCTGGCCTAAACCAGATTGATATGGAAACTGGTCAGGGCTGTCATGGTAACAGCAGATCAACAGTCAAATTTGTTTAAAAATTTGAACTATGTTTCCAAGTGTTATGGGTTCAATGACATATCTTATGTTATAACTCAATGGTTTACTGTTCAAATAAATATTTGACATTTCTCAAATATATTTTTACAGATGGCAGCAGATAAACGGTTGGAGAACGGGTGGGTAGTTTCCCACTGTTCTGACCGTAGCGGCTACCCGGGAGCATTGTGGCTAATGCTCCAATATTTCGGGTACAACCAGATGCCGCAATACTTCGCCAAGGAAGAAGGCGAAGAGGGGAACAAGACGTGGACGATCCATGTCGAGGTTTCTGCAGGGCCTACGCCACCCGGTTGGGTGCCATTCACCGTCACGGTGAGAGGAAGACAACCGGAAGGGATGTGGCAAGTGGCAGCCCGTGACACTATGTCACGTTTCTGCCAACTACACGTACAGGCTATGGAGGGAACTCCATACGCACTCGTTCCGGTGGAGGGACGAGCTCAGCATGTGTGGGAAGATTTCAGCAAGCGTAATGGTCTCCAAAGCACCATTATGCTTAGCGGGTAGAGTGTACCCCACGTCTCTCATTATCTTAGAGGGACAGAAGGTCGATGTCATCCTAGGGATGTCGTGGTTAACCCGCCACGGCGCTGTTTTAGACACCGTCCTCCGAGTCGTGCACTTAAACTCAGGAGTGCACGGTTCTCACTCATTATTTCTGGACAGTCCAGAAATAAAACTTCCAAGTGTCTATCAAGCCACAACCATCAGATTGGAAGACATTCCAGTGGTCCGAGAATTCCCTGATGTATTCCCGGATGATTTGCCGGGGATGCCACCCGATAGAGAGGTGGAGTTCAAGATTGAACTTGCACCGGGAACCATGCCAATATCCCGAAGGCCGTACAAGATGGCGCCCAAGGAGTTGGCTGAACTGAAGACTCAGCTCACGGACCTTCTGGAGAAGGGTTTTATTAGGCCGAGCTCCTCGCCATGGGGCTGTTCGGCATTATTTGTCAAAAAGAAGGATGAAACGTTGCGGCTTTGCGTGGACTACCGTCCATTAAATGCCGTAACCATCAAGAACAAGTACCCGTTGCCACGGATCGACATGTTGTTTGATCAGTTGGTCGAAGCAAAGGTCTTTTCCAAGATGGATTTAAGATCCGGGTACCATCAGATTAAGATCAGGGCTGAGGACATTCCAAAGACAGCTTTTTCGACAAGGTACGGACTTTATGAGTACCTGGTCATGTCCTTCGGCCTCACCAATGCTCCAGCTCACTTCATGTACTTAATGAACTCGGTGTTCATGCCGGAGCTGGACAAGTTTGTCGTGGTCTTCATCGACGACATCCTGGTATATTCCAAGTCGGAGGAAGATCACAAGAAACATCTGCGTATAGTCTTGCAACGGCTGCGGGATCACAAGTTATACGCAAAGTTCAGCAAATGCGAATTTTGGATATCGCAAGTGCCTTTCCTCGGGCATATCATCTCAGCGGAGGGTATCGCTGTGGACCCGAGCAAAATCACGCAAGTGCTGAATTGGAAATCCCCGAGAACTGTTCATGAGGTACGGAGTTTCCTCGGACTCGCGGGATATTATCGGAGGTTCATTCCGAACTTCTCGAAGATTGCCAAGCCAATGACAGAGCTGCTAAAGAAGGCTACCAAATATGTTTGGAGTCCAGCGTGTGAAGCAGCATTCAAGGCTTTAGTCAAGCACCTAACATCAGCACCGGTTTTGGCGCAGCCAGACACAACAAAACCGTTCGATGTGTACTGCGATGCATCCGGCATTGGGCTCGGATGTGTGCTGATGCAAGACCGAAGAGTGGTCGCGTATGGATCACGACAGCTTAGGAACCATGAGCAAAATTATCCAACTCACGATTTGGAGCTCGCTGCCGTGGTACTTGCACTGAAAATGTGGAGGCACTACCTACTCGGTAACCTCGTACATTTATATACCGACCACAAAAGCCTCAAGTACATCTTCACTCAGAAGGAGCTGAACATGAGGCAACGAAGATGGTTGGAACTGATAAAGGATTACGAGATAGAGATCCATTATCATCCGGGCAAGGCAAACGTTGTGGCAGACGCGCTAAGCCGCAAGTCACACGTCAATAATCTGACCATCACACCGTTGGAAGAGAGCGAACCACCACTACATGTGATCCCACACGGAGCTCTCTACAACCTAGCTTTGATCCCCACCATCCGTGAAGAGATAGCGGCAGCCCAGAAGAATGACAAGGGCATGTCACATTTGCGGAGACGTGTAGACAGTGGGGAGTTGAAATGCTTCCGGAAGGACGGAGACGGCGTCCTATGGTTCAAGAACCGGATCGTCGTACCCCGAAACCCGGAGTTACGGAAGAAAATCTTTGATGAGGCTCACTTATCAAAGTTTTCTATTCACCCCGGCAGCAACAAGATGTATCAAGAACTCAGAAGCAAGTTTTGGTGGACACGGATGAAGCGAGAGACTGCAAAATACGTGTCCGAGTGTGATACATGTCGACGGGTGAAGGCAGACCACATGCGGAAACCGGGACTGCTGCAACCACTGGGCATTCCTGCCTGGAAGTGGGAGGACGTGAGCATGGATTTCGTCGTCGGTTTACCCACCACCTTACAGAAACATGATTCTGTGTGGGTAATCGTCGATCGGCTCACCAAAGTTGCCCATTTCATCCCGGTCAACACCAACTATAACGCCAAGAAGTACGCTGAACTGTACATCTCACGGATCCTATGCTTATACGGCATACCCCGTACCATCGTATCGGACCGGGGCACTTTATTTGTGTCCCGTTTTTGGGAGCAGCTACACGCTGCCTTGGGGACGAAGCTGATCCGTAGTTCAGCCTACCACCCGCAGACGGATGGGCAAACGGAGCGGGTAAATCAAATCCTAGAAGACATGCTACGAGCTTGCGCTATCGACCACGGCAAGAATTGGGATGATCACTTGCCATTAGCCGAGTTCTCGTACAACAATGGGTACCAAGCCAGCATCAAGATGGCGCCCTACGAGGCGCTATACGGCAGGAGATGCCGCACACCACTGAACTGGTGTGAATCTGGCGAGAGGGTTACCTTCGGGACTGATCTTGTCAACAACGCGGAAGAAAAGGTTCGATTAATTCAAGCGAACCTAAAAGCCGCTCAATCCCGACAGAAACAGTATGCGGACCGGAGGAGGCGCCCATTACAATTCGAAGTTGGAGATCACGTATACCTACGAGTGTCTCCAATGAAGGGCGTAAACAGATTTGGGGTGAGAGGAAAGTTAGCACCCCGATTCATCGGTCCATTCCAGATTACCGAAAGATGTGGATCGGTGGCATACCGGCTAAGATTACCAGAAGCACTTTCCGGTGTGCACGACGTCTTTCACGTTTCCCAGCTGAGGAAGTGTCTCAAGCTATCAACTACCGTTCAGCTGGAAGACATTGAAGAACTGCAACCGGATCTCACCTATCGGGAGGCACCGGTGCAGATTATTGATGAAAAGGCCCGAACCACACGCAACCGTACGTTGTGGTTCTACAAGGTTCTATGGAGTAATCACTCCATGGACGAAGCGACATGGGAGGGCGAAGAATTCCTTCGCACTAACTACCCCGACTTTTTCACGTCGCATATTCGGTAATTTTCCACCGTCCTCTCTCTCATTTCACCTTATAATCTCGGGACGAGATTCTTTTAAGGGGGGAGGAATGTAAGGGCCTCAGTTTTTGACACTCATTTGCAGTGTTCATCACCACACCACACACCTCATTTGAGGAAAAATGATGAACACAAATAAAGAACAAGTAACAATTATCAACATGCTCATTAGGGGACAAACTCACACATTGCAAAAGTGGTACTTCCCACATGTGATATAGATGGGCTGGACATATGAAAACTCCTACACTTTGCTAAGGATGTCCATGCCAAGTTTCACCCAAATTCAAAACATTTTTGAGGTCATCTTGGGTGTAGATAGGAAAGGGGCAGTTTGAAAACATATTCAAATTCAAACTGTTTTCACCCACTGAATTTAAAAGTGGAAGGCATATTCTTGCTCAGCACATTTTTGTGAGCTCACACACCAATTTTCACTCCATTTGGAGTTGATCTTGACATGAGCTAAGGGGGAGAAATTCAAACTTTATTTGAATTTCAAACTGCACTTGTGCTGAAATTCATTCAAACCAAACATCATTTGAACTTTGATCAATTCAAATGGCTCTTGGGTGAATAATTTGAGTTGCCAAGGGTAGAATAGGGTTCACTGTTTACCACAGCTGTTAGGAATAAATTTCAGAGGTTAAAAGAGGAGTGGGACCCACATGTCAGCCTCAGCCTCAAAGCAAACCGACTGAAACACAGTTCAGTCGGTTCCCGGCAGCTGTGCGCGCGCGCCACCGAAGGGGGCAGCCGGCGCCAGCTCCTGCTGCGTGCCCCAAGCCGGAGGCCAGCCGGCCGAGCTATTTATTCCCTCCCCGGCGTGCCTCAGTCACCATTTCCCCGAGCTACCGACGTGCGCGACTGCTTTTCCCACTGCCATCGCCGCCGCTCGAGTTCCTGCTTGATCAAGCCGATCGCAGCTCCCTCTTTCCATTCCAAGGTCCCAGCAAGGTACTAGCAACCATCCTCCATCCTTCCCATTGATAGAAATCGATTGAAACCGAGTGATATCGGCTGTGCCGAAAGATCAAACTCGGAACTGGAAACCGCCGCACCTCGGGCTCTCGTGGACAGCCCAACCTGGGCGTTGTCACGCCCGAGCCAAGGCACCCTTGGACGCGCAAGTGATCGGTGCTGCTCATCCCCGAGCCACAGCTCGAGTGGTTGCTCACCGGCGGCGAATTTCCACTTTTCCCCTTTCTGTGTGCAGAACGACCCTCGGGTACGATTCTGTTTAATTCGTGCTCTAGAAAGGATTAGAGGGCCTCAGGCCACTCCCACACGAACTAGACACGGTGACGCACAAGTTGCCTTCACAACTCTGGGCCGGAGAACTTCTGTGCCCGGCGTAATTCAAGGTCTACTAATGGCGGAACGCACGGGGGGTATCGGGCGCACGGTGAGGACCTATTTCGGGCCTTCCCCGAGCTGCCCCGAGTTCATGTCGACCTTCTCTGAGGTCCACTGATGCTCTCCGACCGATTTCCCAAGTAGCTGAGGCACTAGGAGCATCAGCCGACATGGCCGAAGTCGTTCCGATATGGCGGCTCGTCGCCGACCATGCTCCGACCGTTGTCATGAGCAGCTGACCCTCGGATCATGTTCCCCAAGTAAAAGTAGGCAGGGGCGGCCAGAATCAAGGAGTTTGAAGCTGTACAGCAGCCAGCGGCGAGCTCTCCGGCGAGGTCCCTCGGCGGCGGAGCGCGGGTGTCGCGAGGTTGAAGAAGGGGGTGGACCCCAGCTGTTAGCGGCCGATATTTTGAATCGGGATCCGGCTGCGGCCGGGATCAGGTGTGCTGGCGCGCAAAAGCCTTGTGGGCCGCGGTGTGCTGTCGCTTCGGCGTGCGACGCGTGTCCCCTGGGCCCACGCGCGAGTTTAAACTTTTCCCCGATTTTCAGATTTCCTTCAAACTTCAAATCCTTATAACTTTGGCTAGAAAGCTCCAAATTGAGTGAACCAAATTTTGCTGGATTCAGCTCTCTGAGTACTTGCCAGAAAATCAAGTTTCACTTCATGAAATTCCTTAATTCTCCAGAATTAATTCCTTAAAGTTTAAACTGTTAGGAATTTTAACTGGAGAATCATTTGGAGGAAAATCCTGAAATTTTGCTGAGATGTTCACCAAAATATCCTTGAACTACCATAAAAATTTCAGATCCATTTGAGCTCATTTAGTCCACCTAATGGTGTGATTAGTAAAACTGTTCCAGAGAAAATAGAAAATGTTCAGAAACATTTTCAGAATTTTCTCTGAAATTGTTTAGCTCATATCTTTAGTTAGAGACTTCCAAATTAAGTGAGACCAATTCCATTAGAACCCTCTGAAAATCTAGTTTTCAGAAAGTCATAGTTTGTTTCATGAAAATACCTAGAACACCCTAAAAGCCTTTAATTAAGGTCAAGGACATAATTAATTGTGGAGGGCTCAATTGAGCTTTGCTGCAACTAAAACTTGACCAAGTCTCTGTTTAGGTTGTAACCAAGCCACAGTAAAAGTTTCACAGTCATTAGGTCTATCTAGCAAAAGTTATAGACTTCACAACTTCCAACTTAATACAAATGCATTAACTTAATACATACATTGTTCTTATCATGTAGTCGCTAAGGTCGAGGAGGAACCCGAAGTCCTAGACTTCGTTACTCCGGAGGAACAGCTAGCCTACGACCAAGAGCAGCAAGGCAAGCCCCGGTTTGCATTAACCATTTTATAAATTTTTATTGTTTTGAGCACATATTTGTTTTCTTTATGTTGTGCATCAGAGTCTTGTTTGGAAACCCCACTGCATAGCCAAGAAAACCATGGGTTGGGGTTTAGGATTGCAAACCCCGTTAGCCACTGCATTGCTAGGATAGAGTAGGATTCGGTACAAGTCGAGTAGTTGGAGCTACTCGCGAGAATAGGCTAGAGGCACATTGCTCGGGTAGAGATAGCACATGACACACATGGCAAGAAAATGAGACCGAGCGGAGAGTAAGGGCAGCAGGACTTTGGGGCCTGTGTGCTGTAGCTCCGCTTGTGTCGATTGAGGACCGAGCCGTGTGCGGGCCTGATGAACAAGCTAGAACAGTACCGAAGACCTACCGGCTATATGGGAACCGGGAAACTGATGTAACTCGGGTAGCTGGGTGTTGAGGCATTGCCCGTCGTTCAGAGGGTAGGTTGAGAGCTCGAGGTGTAAATCAGCTGGCGGCACAGAGATGCGCGTGCAGGGACCTCTTGCTCGGGACGATGGGACCGGTTCAATATTTGGCTAACGGGTGAAAGGTAGTCGCGTACGGCGTCCGTGATGGTTGTTGTAGGCAACATCGAGTACGGGCGTACGTGACGGGTTGTTCGGGTAACCCTGCAGGTGTAAATCGATTATAATCGCCGTCCCTCGCGGTCAGTGAGTACCACTTGTTCACTGTACCGTGACGTAGAAAGAACAGGCTAGTTACATGTTAAAATGTTGCTGATTGAAAGTTGGATATTGATTGTTAATGATATGTTGTAGCTTAGTGCTAACTAAAGTTCTTTTCAACTTTGGGCAAAGTACATGAGAGAAATGCGTTTCTTGTTTGATTGCGGCTCTCTCATGTGCCTTAGCGTAAGGTTCTCCACAACCTGCTGCTAAAACTTGAAAGTAAGGTTCTACTAATTAGGCGAGTCCTTGCAAATGATTTTTACCTCATGCAACCCATCACCCTCATGTAGAAGTTTCATGTTTAGGTAAGACGGGTCAGACTTGCTGAGCCTTCGTGCTCACTGCTTGTGTTTGAAGCTTTTGCAGGGTTCTATGAGGAAGGGACTCCCGAAGAGGAGACGGAACCCCAGGAGGGGAACCCCGTCGAGTGGGAGTCGTGCACGCCGCAGAGTTAGTGTGCGTGTGTGCTAGCAAGGACACGTTCGAGGGCTGAACGTGCACTTGATGCTTAGTCTACGCCCGCGAGTGTGGACTAAACTTATTTTGATGTAAACATGTTGATAAACTTGTTTATGTAATAAAGCTTCCGCTTCCGCTTTGTACCTTTGACGTGTGTTATGCGGTGCTGTGCAACGCAGCACCCCTCAGCGTGATCCTGGCTCGACAGGACCCAAAGGGGTCGTGTCAGATATGCAGAAGAATTTCACGGTGTACTGCGATGCCTCTGGAAACGGGTTGGGATGTGTTCTCATGCAAGAAGGGCATGTCGTGGCATATGCATCCCGGCAGCTTCGGAAGCATGAGAAAAACTATCCTACACATGACTTAGAACTAGCCGCAGTGGTACACGCGTTGAAAATTTGGCGGCACTATTTGATGGGGAAGAGGACCGAGATATATACGGATCATAAGAGTTTGAAGTACATTTTCACACAACCAGATCTCAACCTCAGACAAAGGAGATGGTTAGAGCTAATCAATGACTTTGATGTGGTTATCAACTATCATCCCGGGAAAGCAAACGTCGTGGCCGATGCTTTGAGTCAGAAAGTGCAGGTCAATAAGTTGAGCTTGAAGGACATGCCTGCAGAATTGAAGGACGAGGTTATAAGGCTCAATCTATGTCTAGTAAATAGTGGTGAAGCCATCGCCATGGAAGTGGACTCCACACTAGAGTGAGACATACGCGAAGGTCAAAAGAATGATGAGAAGATACAAGAGATCAGACAACTCATCAAGGAAAATAAAGCTCCGGGTTTTAGAGAGGATGAACAAGGAACGGTGTGGCACGGGAAAAGAATCTGTGTGCCTGAAGTAAAGGAGATTCGTGAATTGATTTTGAAGGAGGCTCACGATTCTGACTATTCCATTCATCCTGGGAGTACGAAGATGTACCAGGACCTCAAAAGCAGGTATTGGTGGTATGGCATGAAGCGAGATGTCGCGGAACATGTTGCCCTATGTGACACATGTCAGTTGGTGAAAGCAGAACATCAACGACCCGCGGGATTATTGCAACCACTCAAAGTGCCTGAATGGAAATGGGAAGAAATCAGCATGGATTTCATTGTGGGATTGCCTAGAACCCAATTAGGATATGATTCAATATGGGTCATCATTGATAGGCTAACCAAGGTAGCTCATTTCATCCCCGTGAAAGAAAGCTACAGCAGATCCAAATTGGCAGAGTTGTACATGTCCAGGATCGTGTGTTACCATGGAGTGCCAAAGAAGATTGTGTCGGATCGAGGGACACAGTTCACCTCCAGGTTCTGGCATAAGTTGCACGAAACCATGGGAACCCATCTGAACTTTAGTTCTGCCTATCATCCCCAAACCGACGGGCAGACGGAGAGAACCAATCAGATCCTTGAAGATATGCTGAGGGCATGTGCACTCAAAAACAATAGGAGTTGGGACAAGAACTTACCGTATGCGGAGTTTTCCTATAACAACAGCTATCAAGCTAGTATGAAGATGTCACCGTTTGAAGCTTTGTACGAGAGGAAGTGCAGAACTCCCCTATTTTGGAACCAAACAGGGGAAAGTAAAGTGTTTGGTCCAGAAGTACTACAAGAAGCCGAGGCGAAGGTGAGGGAAATTCGCAATAACTTGAGGATAGCACAGACACGCCAAAAGAGCTATGCCGATGTGCGAAGAAGAGAGCTCGTTTTCAACGCGGGGCACTATGTCTATCTCAAGGTGTCCCCTATCAGAGGACTTCGTCGGTTCAAGGTGAAAGGGAAGTTGTCACCTCGATACATCGGACCCTTTCAAGTTTTGGAGAGGAAAGGCGAAGTGGCGTATCAACTAGAATTACCGGCTCGTCTATCGGATGTGCACGATGTATTCCATGTGTCACAACTCAAGAAATGCCTGAGGACGCCTGAGGAGGTGTTACCCATGAATGAAGTGGATGTAGCTGAGGATTTGTCTTATGCCGAGCAACCATACAAGATTTTGGAGACAATGGAACGCCTCACCAGAAATAAAAGAATCCGGATGTGCAAGGTGCAGTGGAAGCATCACTCAGAAGAGGAACCACCTGGGAGCGGGAAGATGAGCTAAAGGCACAATTTCCGGAATTGTTTTCTTAAAACCACCAATCTCGAGGACGAGATTTCTTTTAAGGGGGGTAGAGCTGTAACACCCCAAAATTTTGTTAAGACCCTAAAATCATGTTAAGAGGGGAATTTAAAAATTTTTGGACGTGTTGCATGTTTTGCAAAAATTCAAATTCAAACTGGAATTCAAATTAAACTCAAATCAGAAAAGAAATAGAAAAAGAAAAAGAGAAAACAGAAAAAAACCGGCCAGTGGGCCGCAACCCACCAGCCGGCCCACACAGCGCCCGCGCCAGCCCGAAGCCGCGCGCGCCACTTCCCCCCACTGACAGGCGGGGCCTGCCAATTCATCGTCTACCTCGCGCCAGCGCCGGACTCTCTCACCCGAATCGAAACCGATCGGGAATTCTCGCGTATTCCAGCCGAATTCCGTTCGGGGGCGACGCAAACTCGATCTAAACCACCCCGCCGCCCTCCCCCATCTATAAAAACCCCGGCCTCGTTCTGTTTTTCCCACGCGATCTGCTGTTTTTCCTCCGGTGAGAACCCGAGCCTTCTCCGGCGAATTCTGGCCGATCTACGCTCGAAATTCCGATCTAACTCGCTGGTCTTGATCCACCGCCTCCGGGGAACCTTGCAGGTGCAGAAAACCCGGTGACTTGCGGTGTAAATACAGCGCCGACGAGCCTCGCCGTGGTTTCACCTCGGACCTCGTCGCCGATCACCTTCCAGGACCTCCGAGCTCAAGAAAACCCCCGAGGTGAGATCCCCCACCTCCCCTCCACCGATCTATGCCATAAAATCACAGTTCTAGGAAGAATACTCGAAGATCCGAAAGTCTCCGGCGAGATCGCCGCTTCCCGCCGCCGTGCGCCGCCGGCAGCGCCGCCCGGGTTCGATCAGAGCGACGTGGCCGCTTGTGCGTCGTTTATTTTAAATCACACGGTAGGGTTTAAATCCCCGCGTACTGGTTCGACGTTATAATCTCAGCCGTCGGTTTAAAATCGGACGGTCCACGTCAGCCCCGTGTTATAAAGACTGGAAATCTTACGTGCTACCCCCTGGGGTTCTCGGGAAATAAGAGCTAGCCCCGGAAACTTCTGATCTAGCCCCTGGAACTTCAGAAAATCATGTAAATTCATTTAAAAATCAGTTTTAGCCCCTGGACTTAATAAAAATTAAGAAAAACTCCTCTGATAAGTGTAGCTAGACCCCTGGAAATTCTGAAAATAATATTATAGACCCTGTAGTGGGGTGAGTTTACCTTTTTAGCCCTGTTTAATATTTAAATTGGGAAATTGAATATATGGCAAGTGTTTAAAACTTAAAAAGTGGGACACACATATTGTCAAAATTAAATTAAAGACTTTCTCAGTATTTAGGAAACTTTGGAGTGAGATAAAAACATATTTTGGGCTGAATTGAATCTGTTTAATTTATTATTCACATTTAGGGACACATTTTTAAGTAAAGAATAGTTCTAGAAAATAGGGAAAATAATTGTGAAATAGTTTACATCAGAGGAAAAGGTCAAAAATATGTTAGCAAATATTTTAGATCAGAACCTATTCTGTTTAGATGATGTATCTTGTTATTTTTATAATAAAGTTCACACTTAGGCATAGGAAATAAATCTGAAAATATAGCAACTAGTAAATGATAAATGGAGTTTCTAAAATCCAAAGAATTCAGTTTAGGGTTGGTAGAAATTCTGAAGACAAATATGGAGAAGAAAAATACCTTTCATGCACACTTGGTAGCTAAAAGGTGTATCAATTGAATATAAGGAATTTATTTAAATTGGAAACTCATATATTATATACAAACATAAAAATGAATACAAAAGTAGAAATCATATGCACATGTTTAAAAGTGCATGTAAGCCAAAATCAACACACATAGACTAACCACAACACATAGAAATGAGAATGACTTTCATAAATATGAATGTGTGGTTTGTATGAAGTGGAAGTGTGAACCATGTCTTATGGATTGTTGTTTTTCTTTTGCTATGTGTGATGGTATGATGTAGAACCTGCTCAAGAGCAAGTTATTCCTTTCCAAGACCAGGACTACCCATTTCAAGAGCAGCAGGAAGGAGGCAAGTGTCCTTGACCACTTTGATCCTATGCTAGGATGTGTAGATAGAATTATTTGCATTGTCAAGTTAAATATGAAACCCATGCTAGGAAGTTTCCCTAGAATTGCATCACCTTGTTTCCTTGTAGCTTGGGTTGGGATTTATTTTATCATGTCATTTATTATTATGCATATGCTTAGCCATGCTTAGAATGGGATATTTGGGATATGAGATCATCAGTTTATTTTACCATACTCTTGAATGAGATATTGTGAGTTATGTAGAGGTAGGGATCAAGGCAAGTTGGATGTTTTGGTTGGTGCTGGGTGCACGAGACTCGGGTTTGTGTTTAGTACTTGCCTGGATCCTAAGGACCGGTTCATGGAGCATGTAACCTGGCTTTACAGTGCCAACCACATGCTGAGATGGGGCAGCTTGGCCAATTAATTAGGTGTATCCCCGGCGTAGTATGGGTGTGTTGGATGGTGCGGGGAGTAGGTGTCAGCTGGACTACCATATGAACCGCAAGGCTCAAGAGGGGGCCACTGCAGCGGGGTTGGAGCCTCTTGTATGCTGTTAGGGGTGAAACCTAAGTGGGCCCACGCTCGTCGGGAATCCCTTTGTAAGGGCTTCATAGTGATCTCCTGGCTACACACCTTGGAAGTGTGAATGTAGTTCGTAGCCACTGGAAAAATGGAGGTTCTTTTAGTCCACCCGGCAACGGGGGATGAAATCACTACATGTGGGTACAGTGGTACAAACTCTGCAGAGTCAAAACTGTCATGACAGCCGTGCTCACGGTCAAGAGCGGCTTGGACTTATTCATGATTAGAGGATTGATGATTTTGGAAGTTGTGGATGTTAAGTGGGGAGCTTAACATCGGAAATAATGTTATGGTTCTTGATTTTGATGATGGGTTGGGAGATTGGGACCATTTCACCTGTGTAGTAATGTAGGTGCTTAATAAGCTAAGGTGATAGGTGTTAATTGCATAGTGCTTTAACCATGAGTTCAACCTCTCCTTGCTCTAGCCATGCATGATATAATTTTCCCACACTTGCTGAGTACCATTGGTACTCAACCTTGCATATTTGTTGGTTTATATTGCTGCTCAGGTCAAGATAATGAGGTGGTGTATAATGACTAAGACTTTGGACCCGAAGAAGGTTTCTAGGTTCATGGAGACCCCTGGGCAACGCCTGTGACGGAGCCCCCAAGAATAATATTCCGCTGCTAGTTTATTTACTTGTGATGAACTTTTTATTGTCCAACGAGACATTTGCTATGTAAGACTTATCTATATTCGACACCTAGCTTGTAATAAATGATGCTTCACTATTTGTCATCACATGTATGAGAAAATGATCCTGGCATACATGTGATATTCACTCGGTTATTCTTCGGAAAAACCGGGTGTGACATGATTCGAATCACCGTCGCTCGCAGAAGAGGATTGAGCATACTTGCCCACTGCGCCGTGACGTAGTAAGAAGAGGAACTAAGTCTCTTAACATGTTGTTTCTGGCTTAATCATTGTATTGGAACCTTGACTGAAGCAGATTTAGTGCCAACTAAGTTTCTATTCCATCTTAGGCTAGCAACATCAGGATAAGCGTTTCTTGTTTGATTGTGGACTTCCGGTATTGTGAGGCATGAGGAACACTAAAATGAATTTTATGAGAATTTGAATATAAGGATCAAGTTTAGTCAAGCTTCATTTTGCAAATTCATGTTCCTACTGTCTTACAACCCCTGCATGTAGAGTTACATGTTTAGGATTAACGGTTAAGACTTGCTGAGCCTTAGTGCTCACGGTTGCTTCTTTCTTGTTTTTGCAGGAAGCAGGATGCTTGCTATGAAGATGGTTGTTCGGTGAGACGTCGAACCTCATGGTTCGTTTAACTCACCGGAAACCTAGCCGCTGCCATACTTTGGTGGAGCTAGTAGGAAGCGTTCATGGGATGAACGACATCTCTTCGGCATAGTTAGGGTCGAGAGTGAGTAGATGTCCAGCTTTTATATTCCTCTGCATGTGTACATTATGTTGTAGAAGATCTTATGTTGAGTATTAAAGCATTTCTTATGTACTACCAACTTTTTATGCATGCTGTTGGGCGCCGCATCGCACGGCACCACCCAGTGCGATTCCCGGGTGAGCGACACGGCCCTGTCGTTGGCCGGGCCCTCACAGCGAGTCCCTGTGCTTCCTTGATGCCTACTCAGGGTACCACTAGATCGCCCTCTATGAGGAAGAGCAACGGGCAACAGCGTTTATCACCCCCTTCGGCTCCTACTGCTATGTGAGGATGCAATTTGTGTTTAAAAATGCAGGAGCAACATACCAGCGGTGCATGTAGAAGTGCTTCCAGCGGCAAATCGGGCGAAATCTCGAAGTATACATCGATGACATCATGGTAGAATCGAAAAGGGCGACCAGCCTCATCCTCGACCTCGAGTAGACCTTTGCCGATCTCCGCCGCAACAACATAAAGCTGAACCCCGAGATGTGCGTGTTCGGCATCCCCTGAGGAAAACTGCTTGGATACATCATCTCGGAGTGCGGCATCGAAGCCAACCCTGAAAAGATCACGGCGATCACCGACATGGGTCCCATCAGTGATGTCAATGGCGTGCAAAGGTTGATGGGCTGTCTCGCAGCCTTGAGCCGTTTCATTGCCGACTCGGGGAGTGGGGGCTGCCCCTCTACAAGCTCCTGATGAAGTCCCAACCGTTCAGATGGACGGAGGAAGCTCAGAAAGCCCTCAACAACCTGAAGGTTTTCCTCACCAATCCCCTGATACTAGTGTCCCCTGAATCAGACAAGCCGCTCCTCCTCTACATTGCGGCCACCAGCCAAGTGGTCAGCATTTCCCTCGTCGTGGAACGGAAGGAGCCCAAGCGTGACCACCGGATCTAGAGGCCGGTCTACTTCGTGAGCAAGGTGTTGTCCGACTGTGAGACACGCTATCCACACATGCAGAAGCTCTTATACAAAATCCTCATAACAAAGCGAAAGCTCCTACACTACTTCCAGAGCCAGTCAGTGCTGGTGATGACGGCGCACGGGCTCGGAGCAATCATAAACAGCCTGGACTCATCCGGGAGGATTGCGAAGTGGGCGCTGAAACTCATAGGATACGACATATCCTACGTCCCCCGGACGGTGATCAAGTCCCAAGCCCTGGCCGACTACGTCGCCAAGTGAATGGAGGCACAGGCATCTCCCAGCCCGACCTGTCATAAGTACTGGACAATGTACTTCGATGGGTCGCTAACCCTCAACAGCACGAGAGGTGGTGTCGTCCTTATTTCCCCAGGGGGGGTCGGCTCCAATACGCATAGCGATTGCATTTCAATGCGACCAACAACGTCGAGGAGTATGAAGCCCTCCTCAACAGATCCCAAATCGTGGCCGAGCTCAGCGTGCGACGCCTCTACATAAACGGTGACTCCGAGATTGTGATCAACCAGATTATGAAGGAGTCGAGCTGTCATGATGCGCGCATGGAGGCCTACTGTTGAGAGGCGTGAAAGCTGTAAGATAGGTTCGAAGGACTTGAGCTAAGCCATGTCCCGAGATGGGAAAATAGTGCGGCCGACGCGCTGGCTAAACTCGCTTCCAGCCATGAGGCCCTGCCCCCAGGAGTGTTCATTATTGACCTCATCGAACCATCCATCTGTGTTGAAGAAACGTGACCAGGTAAGCCTCGCCAAACCAGGATGGCAGGCCCCGTACGTGGAGTACCTGTCAACTGGGAAACTCCCCACCGAGGAGGTCGAGGCTCGGCGAACACACGTCGGGCCAAGACGTTCGTCCTCTTAGAGGGCGAGCTCCTTCGATGGAGCGCCACCGGGATCCACTAACGTTGCATCTTGAGCGAAACAGGAAAAGAGGTACTCCTCGACATCCACGAAGGGGTCTGCGGAAATCACGCGGCCTTGAGGTCCCTAGTCGGAAAGGTTTATCGCCAGGAGTTTACTGGCTGACCGCCGTCTCTGACGCCGAGTGAATCGTGCGCACCTATTAGGGCTGCCAGTATGTCGCCCTCCGGATACACGCCCCGGCCCAGGACCTCCAAACCATCCCCCTCACGTGGCACTTTGTTGTGTGGGGGCTTGACCTCCTCGATCCCTTCAAGAAGGCGCTAGGGTCTTCACCGTCCTCGTTGCTGTAGACAAGTGCATCAGATGGATCAAAACAAGACCGTTCGTCACGGCATCGTCAGAGTAAGCGGCGAGCTCTGTCCGCAACATTATCTACCGCTTCAGTGTGCCAAATGCCATCATCACTGACAATATCACTCAGTTCCCGGGGAGAAAGTTTCTCGAGTTCTATGACAGCTTCTACATCCGGGTCGACTGGGCATCGGTAGCCCACTCGCGCACCAATGTACAGGTCGAGCGGGCCAATAACCTGATATTACAAGGACTCAAGACTTACATCTTCAACCGCCTCAACAAATGCGTTAGGCGCTGGGCCACTGAGCTGCCTTTCATATTTTGGAGCCTGCGCACCACATCCAATCACTCCACTTGTTTCACGCCTTTATTTATGGCATACGGCGTGGAGGCCATCCTACCGACCGGGCTCGAGTACACGTCACCCCAAACCAAAGCGTACGAAGAAATCCGATCCAAGCAGGCAAGGCAGGACTCCGTCAACAAGCTCGATGAGGCCCACGACGTCGTACTCCTGCGATCGACAAAATACCAACAAGCACTGCGGCGCTACCATGAATGGTGAGTCCACCCCCGAGCCCTCCAAACAGGGGATCTGGTCCTCTGAAGGATCCAGACCAACAAGGACCGACCAGGCGCCTACCGCCTGGATGACGTTGACGGCAATCCCCTACCCAACGCATGGAACATCGAGCAACTCCCACGCGATTTTATGCGTAAGGACGCCAAGCCCCGTGCGTATAACGCATCAGTAGCACTTAGTAAAAAAAAGGGGAGAAACGATACAAAACTATGGATGGACTACCCTAGCATTTGCTTCCCCGTCTCCTCCATCTGCTGGATGCAGCCGTCAGGGACCATCTATTGCAGGGACCGGGTGTGACACACGGTTCCGAAAATAGAACCAAGTGAATACATATGTATGCCCAGGATGTTCATCACACATACAAATGTAATCCACAAACTGAATTCAGAATATAACCACGAATAAATAGTGTTTAAGTACTTTATTACAATGACTCAATGTCTCACTCATGAATATCTAATGACAGCGGAAAGTGACTAAAGACAACAGGCTCCAATCTTCAACTCCACAGGCATGTTGACGGTAGTTCGCAAGCCTAGTACTCCACATGGTCCTCGAAGTACTCATCTCCTGTAGCTGATGTTTATGTGGTAATGCAAGGGTGAGTACATGTCGTACTCAGCAAGTGCTGGAAAAGTATGACATGTAGTTTACAACAATGTATGGAATAAAAAGGCTTATTGCAGCAAGCAAATTTTATTTCACAAAACATGATAAAAACAGAAACTATCTCTAGATGAATTTAATCCCAATATAACCAAGTAAAACAACAACATTCTTTCATCATAATTCACCATTTATCAAGTCTCATCCAGCCATTAATGTTTCTCAAGTTCATCTCATGCTCATAAATATTCATAACCATCTCATATTCATATAGCCAAAACTAAACTCATTGTCATGACTCAAAACAGTCCCAAAATCAATCCAAATGACTGTACCATAACCATACCGAATAACCATCCCAAGTTTTCCCTCTAATTATGGAAGTTAGCCAGGTGCTTGTGACCGGAAGCACGGCTATCATGATAGTTTTACACTCTGCAGAGGTGACACTACTTTACCCACAAGTTCGTAATTTTGTCACCCGTCGGTGACTGCAAAACCTCCATTATACCAGTACACAACCATCGGTGTATGGCCAAGAAATCAAAAAATAGCCTTTACAAAAGGGCTACTAGATGTACGGACCCACTGAGGTTTCACTGGCAGGCTCGAATCACCATTCTCCCACCACGGGCCCTCTCTTGTGCCATGCAGTTACTAGGGCAGTCCCTCTCGACTCCCATTCCCTGTGCCATCCAACGGTCCATAAAGTAACACACCTAATTAGTCAGCCACCTAGGTAGAATGGACACTCTAAAACACATAGGAACACCCTTCTAAACTTCTATTTTTGAAAATTGCTTGCTGCTGCACTTCCATGTCAATTCAGCCACCGCAAAGTGCTATTTTCAGCCCCTCTTTTCTCTTCTTTTGGACAGCCATACCTTTGCTTCCCTGCTCCATAACTCCTGAGGTTTTGGAGTTATTTCTTCCTTCTCAAGGTTTTCTCATGTCCCATTTATAGATGGAGCTGGTGTTCCCGATCAACGCCATCTAACCATATGTGGACTGCCAACTCACTATGGCGTGCGCCCATGCATGGACCACCCCCCTCACATGGCGGGAACATCACCAGTTCACATGATTAAGTTTAGGACTCCCATTGAATAAGCTTGAATAGGAGTGGTGTGAACTTTTGTGATGATTGCTTGTGTTTGAGTGCTTAGTATGAGTTGTGGGACGCTTCAGCGTTGTCTACATCCACACATAGTAGAGAGATGTGAGGTGTTTCGGCACTTGTTCACATCCTCATTAATAAAAGAAGTTATTTAGTTCATAAACCTTGATGCATATAGTTGGAGGGATCAATCTAAACTTCTAACTTCTATTCCACTCAACTCTCTCTCACAGATGGTGAGAGAAAACGCCGGCCGTCAAAGAAGGAATGTTCGTGGCAACCAGGAACCACAAGAGGATGGCCACGTTGAAGTTCCTGAGAATGCTGACCCCGGGGCTGGTGCAAACAACCTTGAACGGTTGATGGCTATGCAGAACCAACTCATGCAAACCATGATACAAACATTGGGACAGCTGCAAGCCAACAACAACCACAATCCTAACCCTATTCCTGCACCACCACCACCGCCGGCGGCTCACAACAGACTAGGAGAGTTCATGAGGACTCGACCGCCCACTTTTGTACAAGCTAATGATCCCATGGAGGCTGATGATTGGTTGAAATCCATGGAGAAGAAGCTTACCATTGTTCAGTGCAATGATCGGGAGAAAGTTCTCTTCGCATCGCACCAACTTATGGGAGCAGCCGCTGACTGGTGGGACGCTCTTTGCAATGCTCATGTCAACCAGGAGACTATCACTTGGACTGAGTTCAAGGAGAGTTTCCGCTCTCATTACGTCCCTTCTGGAGTCATGATGCTTAAAAGGCAAGAGTTCGAAGGTCTCCGCCAAGGCAGGAAGAGCGTGAATGAGTACCTCAACAAGTTCACGCAGCTGTCAAGGTATGCCCCCGAGGATGTCAACTCGGATCAAACAAAGAAATACCTGTTCATGAGAGGGTTAAACAATGAGATACAAGTTCAACTGCTCAACAATGACTATGGAAACTTCCAGAAGCTAGTTGACAAAGCTATAGTGGTTGAGAGCAAGATCCGTGAGATCGAGCAAGAGGGCAATAGAAAGATGCCATACCAGCCACTAGGGAGCAATGTACGTCCCCGTTTCATGCCCCCAGCTGCACCACAGTATGGCTCATCCGCTTCTACTTTTCGCCCTAATTGACCACCACAACAACGTCCTGTTATGCAAGCACCTCGTGTGCCTTTGCCTCCTGTGAGCCAATTCCAATTCGCCGAGGAGCGCTGTCGACACTTCCCGCGGCCCGCTGGCCACGTGGCGTCTTTGGAGCTCATCCCTGCGGAGTGGGTAAGGTCCGGCACTGCTGGCCACGTGGCAGGCTCGGAGCTCGCCTCTGAAGAAGAGGCGAGGTCCGACCCCACTAGACACGTGTCGCCTTCGGAGCTAGTCTCCGCGGAGAAGCGAGGCTCAGCCCCGCGGGACACGTGTTGACTTCGGAGCTAGTCTCTGCAGAGAAGCGAGGCTCAGCCCCGCCAAACACGTGTCGACTTCGGAACTCACCCCTGCGGAAGGGATGAGGCCCGACCTCACTGGACACGTGTCACCCTCGGAGCTCGCCTCCGAGAGGTCCGGCCCACTGGACACGTGTCACCCTCGGAGCTCTCCTCTGAGAGGTCCAGCCTGCTGGACATGTCGTCCTTGGAGCTCACCTCCGAGGAGAAGGGAGGTCCGACACTGCTGGACACGTGTTGTCCTCGGAGCTCACCTCCGAGGAGAAAGGAGGTCCGTCGCTGTTGGACACATGGCACTCTCGGAGCCCACCTCCGAGGAGAGGGGAGGTCCGGCACTGACACGTGGCGCCCCCAGAGCTCGCCTCTAAGGGAGAGGGAGGTCCTGCCCGCCAGACATGTCACACACGTGGAGCTCACCTCTGAGGAGAAGGGAGGTCCCGCCCGCCAGACACGTGGCGCACGCGGAGCTCGCCTCTGAGGAAAAGGGAGGCCCCGCCCCGCTGGACGCGTGGCAGGTCCGGAGCTCGCCTCTGAGGAGAAGCAAGGACCGGCCCCCGCTGGACACGTGGCATCTCCGGAGCTCACCACTGCGGAGATGTGAGGTCCTTAGGCGGTTTTACCTCCTGTGCGCGGGAGTACCTGGTACGGAGGATACCAACACAATTTTTCCACGTTGCTCCCTCACCCAAATCAATTGGAGATAATTTGTTAAGATCCAAAACAAATTGAATAGGACTATTAATTGAACTCCAATTGGAGTGGGACTCTTCTTTCACTCTTATAAATAGAACCCAAAACCCAGCCCGCAACCACGTACCTATTTTCCACCTCACGAGTCGATGACTTGGAGGCCCTAGCTCCCAACTCGCCGAGTTGAACCCCCTGCCGGAGTTCAGTCGCCGGTGAGCCCCACCGGTGAGCCCGCCGACGAGCGACATCACGCCTCGCCGTCGCTGCTGCCATTGCTAGGAGAAAGGCCCCGCCACCAAATAGAAGTGAGATAGGTCTTCGTACCCATCTTACGACCTCGTCGCGGTTTCTTCGCATCTGTTTTCTTCGTTCCCTTCGAACAGAAGCTGTTTTATGTGGACAGATCACGTGTTGATCGGTTTTTGACGGTGGAATTGATCTAGATCTTGAGTCAAGATCATCACCACGTCCACACTTGACCCTTACACCCTTGTTCACCATAAAACCCCATGCAAGCCCAGTAAAATATGCAAGAACACGTACAAACTGGTCTAATAAAACAGCACCATAGGATTTGCACCATTGCATCTTGAGTAGAGTTTGTGCATGATGATTGATTGCTGTAAATATCATATGTGCGTGATCGTGAGTAGAAGGACAAGCTCAGGGAGCCATCTACGAAGGACTACAGCACCGAGACTTCTAGACATGTGAGCAACAAGAGCCACAGGAGCAAGGCAAGTGCCCCTTGACCATATTGATCCCATGTTTTGAAAACTGTTTTGTTTGCGAAAATGTGTATGCTTGAGTCAACTTGATGGGAAATCCTTTTATAGGAGTTTACTAGTTTTGTTAACCATCCTTGTCGCCGGGAAAGTTGATGAGTCGGGTATGGTCATTTTTCCTTTTTGCTTCGCTTAAGCTACGGGATAGGGGAAGGCGAAGTAGAACATGTCTAAGTACTGCACTCATATGAATATTGATAATGAGAACTTGATGGTAATAATGAACATAGAATCGGGGAGATCTAGGTAAGCTTGGTTTGTGGATGTGGTAGAATGAGATGGTGGTTTACTTGCCGTAGATCTAAGGACCGGTTCATGCCAGCACATGCCAGGAAAACAGTGCCACCACAAGGCCAAATATGGGTGCGGCTTAGCTGACTAATTAGGTAAGTGTGACACCCTCACCTCAGGTGTCAGAATATGTTTGTGTCCTATGAAAAGGAAACATTTTAATGAAAAATAGGAACAGAGAGAATTATCAAAAGAATAGCCAATAAAGCCTTCAGAGAGCGCGGAAGGCAACTTCCGCGGCCAGCAGGCCACGTGGCGTGATCGGAGCTCATCCCTGCGAAGTGGGGAGAGGCTGCCGCCAAGCTGGCTACGTGGCAGGCTCGGGGCTCTTCTCCGCAAAGGGGAGAGGTCGATCCTGTGGGACACGTGTTGCCCACGGAGCTAGCCTCTGCGGAAGAAGCAAAGGCATTTCCGCAGGACACGTGTCATCCTCGGAGCTAGTCCTTGCGGAAATCAGAGGACCAGCCGCGCGGGATATGTGTCGATCTCGGAGCTCACCTGCGAGAGGTCCTGTTCTATTGGACACGCGTCACCACCGGATCTTATCTCCGGGAGGTCTGTCGCTGCTGGACACGTTTCGACCGTGGGGCACGTCCCTGAGGAAAGGAGAAGGGGAAGACCGGCGCCAACACGTGGCGTGCGTGGATCTCACCTCCGAAGAAGAGGGAGGTCTCGCTCGTGACACGGGGCACAACCGAAGCTCGTCTCTGTGGGAGAAGAGATACCAGGCTCGGAAGGACACGTGGAGCTTCCGGAGCTCATCACCGCGGAGGTAACGAGTCTGGAGCAGTTTTTACGCGTAAAGATACCGGTACGCAACAGAAACCGATCTAAACTCCATGATGTTACCGAAGATAAGACGTCAGGATCTAACAAAGATCTGAATAAGACTCTTATTCGGATACAATCAGATTAGGACTCTTCTCTTCCCGATTATAAATAGAACCCAAAACCTCTGGCCGAAACCACAAACTTCTCTTTCAACTCCTGAGCCGACGACTTAGAGCACTAGCCCTAACTCGCCGAGCCAACCATCGCCGAAGCGCAACAAGGGAGATCATCGGAGAAGAACCGAGCGGTCTGGGGAGGACCTCGAAGACAAGAAGAGCGTGAGGTAGGACTTCTATACCACCTTACGACATCATTGTGTTCATCTTTGCATCTGTTCTTCAATTCCTTTCGAACCGAAGCCTTCTCGTGGGCAGATCACTCGGTGATCAGTTTGATCTAAAGACAAGATCATCGCCACGCCCACCTTTGATCCGAACACCTCTGCCCATGCAAGCCATGCAAGAGCACAACAATCTAATAACAATCATAGGATAGCATGCATGTGCATCATCGCATCTAGTTTAAGGTTTGCGCATGATAATGATTGCTGTGAATCTTGTATGCACGTGAATCCTACATAGCAGGACAGATCCAGGAAGCTGTCTACGATGAGCTGCAGCAACAAGGTTTTGAGAATCAAGAACAACCGGAACCGCAAGAACAAGGCAAGTGCTCCTTGACCATGTTGATCCTATGTTTCGGGTAAAACTGTTTTGTTTTGCGAAAAGGTGTGCGTACTGAGTCAAACATGATGGGAAACCCTTTTATAGGAGTTTACTAGTTTTGGTTAAACCACCCTTGTCACCAAGGAAGTTTATGAGTCGGGTATGGTTTTTTGCTTTATGCTTCGCTGAGTCCATGGGATTGGGAAGCGAGATAGATGTGTCTAGCTAACTGCACTCGTACTGATAATAAGTAACTGATGAGGTTAATGAACATGGATCGGAGGGAGATCTAGGCAAGCCTGGGTTTGTGAATGAGGTAGCATGAGATGGTGGTTTTACTTGCCGTAGATCTAAGGACCGGTTCATGCATGCACATGCCAGGATAACAGTGCCACCACAAGGCCAAATATGGGTGCGGCTTAGCTGAGTAATTAGGTAAGTTGCTAGAGTGTTATGGACTGTGGAAGGCGCGGGGAATGGGAGTCGAGTGAGGACTGTCCTGGGAACTACATGGCACAAGAGGGGGCCCGTGGGTGGGAGAATTGGAGATTCTAGCCTGCCGGTGAAACCTTAGTGAGTCCATACATCTAGTAACCCCTTTTGTAAAGGCTATTTTGTGATCTCTTGACCATACACCGACGGATGTGTACTGGTATAATGGAGGTTCTGCAGTCGCCGATGGGTGACGAAATCACAAACTTGTGGGTAAAGAGGTGGAAATTCTGCAGAGTTATTAAAACTATCATGATAGCCGAGCTTACGGTCACGAGCACCTGGCTAAACTGCCATGATTAGATGGGATGGTTATTGGGATGGTTATTGGGAAGGTTCTTGGTTATGGTTATTGGGTTGGAACTGTTGAGTCTGGATGATGAGATGTTTGCATGACCGTTGAGTCATGACATGAGAATTTGGTCTCGGTATGAGACGAGGTTGATTTGTGAGATGAGATGGTAGCGAATACGAGGAGGTATTCGTGAGAATGAATAAAGAATTGGTTAATGTTTGGATGGAACACGGGAAGTGATGAAGGTATGTTGGTAATTTAATTCATGCTGGGATTACATTCATCTAAAGTTAAGTTGCTGTTTTATCATGGTTTTACAAGATTGCTTTTCTGCAAATAAGCCTTTTTATACCTACCTTGTGTATGAGCTGCATATCATGTGTTTTCCCACACTTGCTGAGTACATCATTGTACTCAACCTTGCATTATTACTTCATCACCAGAAGCAGGAGAAGCCTACTATGAAGATCAAGTGGAACATTATGGCGTGTGATCTGTTCTCAACCTTGCCTGTGGAGGGAGTAGAGATGGAGCCACTTCTGCTTAGTTTTGCTTCCGCATTAGTTTTTGCTTCCGCATTTAAATAAGGACTTCCGCTGCATAGAAATAAGACTTCCGCTGTAAGCATGAGTCCAAGACTCATAAGGAATTGTAATAAACTCTGTTATTCGTGGTAATATATAATCTGAATTCAGTTTGTGGAATGTATGTGTATGTGTGAAGAACATCCTGGGCACACATATGCATTAGTTCTCGGTTCCGTGGTTTTTCCCACAGAATTGAGGGTGTCGCAGTAAGTTGCTAGATTGTTATGAACCGTGGAAGGCGCAGGGAATGGGAGTCGAGAGAGGACTGCCCTGGGAACTGCATGGCACAAGAGGGGGCCCGTAGGTGGGAGAATGGTGATTCGA
Organism: Neostapfia colusana; assembly: GCA_030760725.1. Lineage (NCBI taxonomy): Eukaryota > Viridiplantae > Streptophyta > Magnoliopsida > Poales > Poaceae > Neostapfia > Neostapfia colusana. The sequence goes on from JASWHV010000003.1 coordinate 98,663,279, forward strand.
GCCTGCTGGTGAGACCTTAGTGAGTCCATACATCTAGTAGCCCCTTTGTAAAGGCTATTTTGTGATTTCTTGGCCATATACTGACGGTTGTGTACTGGTATAATGGAGGTTCCGCAGTCGCCGACGGGTGACGAAATCATAAACTTGTGGGTAAAGTGGTGCCACCTCTTAAGAGTGTAAAACTATCATGATAGCCGTGCTTACGGTCATAAGCGCCTGGCCAACTCACATGATTAGATGGAAGAACTATGGATGGTTATTTGGTATGGTCATGGTATGATCATGGTATGGTTATGATATGGTTATTGGGATTGGTTTCTGGACTGTTGAGTCATGACAATGAGTTTGGTTTTCGGTTATATGATTATGAGATGGATATGAACATGAGATGGTTAGCATGAGATAAACTTGAGAAAGATCAATGGCTGGTTGAGACTTGAGAAAAGGTGACTTATGATGAAAGAATATTAAGGCTTGATAAAATGGAGGTATGTTGCTGTTTTATTTGGATATATGTTGGGATTAAATTCACTTAAAGATAGTTTCTGTTTTTATCATGTTTATGAAACAAAAAATTGTTTTTCTGCAATGAGCCTTTTTATTCCTACCTTGCTGTAAGCTACATGTCATACTTTTCCCGCACTTGCTGAGTACGACATGTACTCACCCTTGCATTATCATACAAACATCAGCAACAGGAGAAGAGTACTTCGAAGATCATGTGGAGTACTAGGCGTGCGAACTACCGTCAACATGCCTGTGGTGTTGGAGATGGAGCCGCTGTTGTTTAGTTTTGCTTCCGCTATCATTTAGAGACTTCCGCTGCTAGAATAAGTTAGAGACTTCTGCTGCAAGAATAAGTTAGAGATTGATGTAATAAAGTACTTAAACCCTATTATTCGTGGTTATATTCTGAATTCAGTTTGTGGATTACATGTGTATGAGTGATGAACATCCTGGGCACACATATGCATTAGCTGGGTTCCGTGTTTTACGGGACCGGGCGTCACACAGGGGGGGCGACCAAAAGAGAGAGGATTTCGGCCAGGGGGTGGGGGTTATATTTATAAGGGGGAAAACAGAGAGTCCTACTCCAATTGGAGCTCAAATAAGAGTCCTATTCAATTTTTTTGGATCTTAACAAACTTATCTCTTGTGGTGCGGCAGCCTTGGGGATTTTATCCCCAAAATGTGGGGAAAATTCCACTTTTTGGGAATTGGGGAATTTAGAAATTTTGGGGGAAATTTGGGAATGGCTCATTTCAGCTATCTTTTCCCATTCCTCATTATTTCTATGTGACTTGCTCCATTTCTACATTCCCCTCTCCATTTCTATGTCCCATTCTCCATTTCTACATTCCCCTCTCCATTTCTATGTCCCATTCTCCATTTCTACATTGCCCTTCTCCATTTCTATGCCCCATTCTCCATTTCTATATTCCCCTCTCCATTTCTGTAGTTTTACTCCATTTCTATGGTTCCTTCCTCCATTTCTATGGTTCTTTCTCCATTTCTATGGTTCCTTCCTCCATTTCTATGGATCTTTCTCCATTTCTATGGTTCTTTTCTCCATTTCTACGGTTCTTTCTCCATTTCTATAGTTCTTTCTCCATTTCTACTTCTTTTATAATGTTTCTCTACATGAAAAATGTATGCAATGCATGGAAATGAATTTGAGGGTATTACAAACCTACCCCATTAAACTGAATCTCGCCCTCGAGATTCGATAGAGTGGAGAATAGATGAGGGAATTCTGCCTTGAGATCTCCCTCACGCTCCCATGTAGTTTCAGCCTCCGTGTGATGGCTCCATTGTACCTTGCACCAACGGATCACTTTGTTCCGTGTGACCCTTTCCTTCACGTCAAAAATTTTGACGGGGTACTCCCCGTAGGTCAGATCCTCTTGAAGCTCGAGCTCATCCATCAGTACTTGTTCTTCCGGTACTCTTAAGCACTTCTTGAGTTGGGATACGTGAAATAAGTTGATAGGCTACTTCTCCTCACTTGCCCAAAATCTTGAATGGCCCGATGTAGCGAGGTGCTAATTTGCCCTTGACGTTGAACCGTCGTTGGCCTCGGATAGGCGATACCTTAAGATACACGAAGTCTCCTACTTCGAAGGTCAATTTTCTTCGCCTATTGTCCACATAACCTTTTTGTCGTGACTGAGCAGCCTTCAAATTTTCTCGTATCATTTGGACTTGCTTCTCGGCATCTTGCAGCACTTCGGGTCCAAACACTTGGCTCTCTCCGGTCTCATTCCAGAACAGCAGCATTCTACACCCTCTACCATACAATGCTTCGAAAGGTGTCATCTTCAAGCTGGCTTGGTAGCTGTTGCTGTATGAGAATTCAGCGTACGGCAGGCTCCTATCCCAACTACGCCAGTGTTTCAAGGCGCAAGCTCTCAACATGTCTTTCAAAATTTGATTTGTCCTCCTAGTTTTCCAGTCGGTTTGCGGGTGATAAGAGGAGATGAAATTCAGTCGTGTACCCATGGCTTCATGCAGCTTCTTCCAGAACCTAGAGGTAAATTGAGAACCCCGATCTGAAACTATCCTCTTTGGAACTCCATGGCGACACACGATTTGCTCCATATACAGCTCGGCTAGTTGTGCAACACTGTACTTGGTTTTAGCAGGAAGGAAATGGGCTGTTTTCGTCAACCGGTCCATAATAAGCCAAATAGAGTCGTAACCTGACTGAGTACATGGCAGTCCGACTATGAAATCCATGCTGATGTCTTCCCACTTCCACTTGGGTTTTCAATGGCTGCAACAATCCAGCGGGTCTTTGATGTTCGGCCTTCACTCGTTGGCACGTGTCACATAAGGCAACATATTCAGTTATGTCCCTTTTCATACCATCCCACCAATAGCAAGTTTTCAGGTCATTGTACATCTTTGTACAGCCGGGATGTAAAGAATAAGGTGAGTCATGTGCCTCCTTTAATATCATGTTGCGGATGTGCTTCACGTTAGGCACATAAATCCTTTTCCTAACCAAAGCGTGCCTTTCTCGTCTTCCTTAAAATCCTTTTCTATGCCTTGTAGGATTCTTTCCTTGATTTCCTTGATTTCCTCATCCGTTGCTTGGCCATCTCGTATCTCTTGTTCCAGCGAGGAGTTCAGTTCTATCACTTCCATCTCGTTCAAGAACCCGAGATGTAACCGTTTGAACTCCTTGCGTAGCTCGGGTGGCAGCTCCCAAACTGTGAGTTGGTGACATTCTCCCTTTCGTCTCAACGCATCAGCTACTACATTGGCCTTTCCGGGGTGATAGTTGATTCCAACATCATAATCCTTCATGAGTTCCAACCATCGATCTTGCCTCAAAGTCAGATCCGTTTGCGTGAATATATACTTGAGGCTTTTGTGATCCGTATAGATCTCACATCGGTGGCTAAGAATATAATGTCTCTAAATCTTCAAGGCATGTACCACGGCTGCAAGTTCTAAGTCATGTGTGGGGTAATTCAGCTCATGTCTCTTTAGTTGTCTCGATGCATAGGCTACCACTTGTCCTTCTTGCATGAGCACACATCCAAGCCCTTGTCTTGATGCGTCACAATATATATCAAAGCTCTTGCTCACGTCCGGTAATACCAAAACCGGCGCGGTGGTTAATCTCTTCTTTAGTTCTTCAAAGCTATCTTGACACGCTTGTGTTCACTGAAATGCTTTCCCCTTCATTAGAAATTCAGTCATAGGCTTCTCTATTTTGGAGAAATCCTTGATGAAATGGCAGTAGTATCCAGCCATCCCAAGGAAACTCCGAATATCTCTCACATTCTGCGGTTGATTCCACTTCAAAACATCTCCCGCTTTTCCGGGATCAACCGATACTCCTCCCTCGGAGACGATGTGGCCTAGGAACGGTATCTCCTTTAGCCAAAATTGAAACTTGCTGAACTTAGCATACAATTGATGCTCTCGCAGTTTCTGCATTGTTAACCTCAAGTGTTCTTCGTGTTCTTCCTCGTTTTTGAATACACCATGATATCATCGATGAAAACCACGAAGAACTTGTCCAAGTACTCCATGAAGACCTTATTCATGAGGTACATAAAGTATGCGGGTGCATTCATTAACCCAAAAGACATAACGGTATATTCATACGAACCATACCGTGTTCGAAATGCAGTCTGGGGTATGTCGGAGGGCTTAATCTTCAGCTGGAAGTATCCCGACCGAAGATCAATCTTGGAGAAAATTCGGGCATCTTTCATTTGGTCGAACATGTCCTCTATACGGGGCAGCGGGTATTTATTCTTGATCGTCACCTCATTGAGATACCTATAATCCACACACACCCTTTGGGTCCCATCCTTCTTGTCTACGAAGAGCACGGGGGCTCCCCATGGTGGCGAGCTTGGTCGTATAAAAACCCTTTTCTAGCTGCTCCTGAATTTGTTTATTGAGCTCCACTAGTTCATTAGCGAGCTCCACTAGTTCATTAGCAGGCATCCTATACGGCCTCTTCGCTATAGGTGCAGTTCCGGGTACTAAATCAATGGCAAATTCAATGTCCCGGTCAGGTGGCATACCTAGAAGTTCCCCCGGAACACATCTGAATATTCTTGAACCACCGGAATGCTTTCCAATGTCTCTTCTTCGACATGGTCCATTGCTGCCTTCTCGGTTGCCGGTTGGGCTGCCTCGAACTCAATACGAGTACCGTGCTCACTTATCAACTGCACGATCCTCTCAGCACATTCAATCACTCCGTTGTGCTTGCTTAACCAATCCATTCCAAGTATTATATCAATCCCTTGGGAATCCAAGACGATAAGGTTGGCGAGAAAGTCGACCCCCCTTATTTTAATGCTTACTCTCAGAGTAGAATTCAGAATTGAAAGAAGCGATTTCCCATCTATATGCATCAAGGTGTATGAACTAAGCAACTTCTTTTATTAAAATCAGCCTATATGAGGATGTGAACAAGTGCCGAAGCATCTCACATCTCTCTACTATGTGTAGATGTGGACTTTCGCAGAAGCGTCCCACAACTCACATCAGCACACAAACCAAGCAATCATCACAAATATTTCAGCACACCACTATTATTCAAGCTACTACGATCTAAGCATTCATATTACAGCTTATTCAATGGGAAACCTAAACTTAATCATCTGAACTGGTGCTTGTGACACCCGGTTCCGGAAACAAAACCAAGTTAATGCATATGTGTGCCCAGGATGTTCATCACACATACACATGTAATCCACAAACTGAATTCAGAATATAACCACAAATAAATATGGTTTAAGTACTTTATTACATCGACTTATTGTCTCACTCATGAATCTCTAACTTATTCTTACAGCGGAAGTCTCTAAACGACAGCGGAAATAACTAAGTAGCAGTGGCTCCATCTTCAACTCCACAGGCATGTTGACGGTAGTTTGCATGCCTAGTAGTCCACATGGTCCTCGAAGTACTCTTCTCCTGTTGCTGATGTTTATGTGATAATGCAAGGGTGAGTACATGTCGTACTCAGCAAGTGCGGGAAAAATTTGACATGTGGCTTACAGCAAGGTAGGAATAAAGAGGGGTCATTGCAACAAGCAAATTTTATTTCACAACATGATAAAAACAGCAACTATATCTAAGTAATATTTATCCCAACATGATCAAGTAATTTAGCAACAATTTCTCCATCATAATTCACCATTTATCAAGTCTCAACCAGCCATTAATCTTTCTCAAGTTTATCTCATACTCATAAACATTCATAACCATCTCATATTCGTATAACCGGAACCAAACTCAATTTCATGACTCAAAACAGTCCCAAAACCAATCCCAATGACCATACCTTTACCATGCCGAATAACCATCCCAAGTTTTCCCTTCTAATCATGTCAATTGGCCAGGTGCTTGTGACCGGAAGCACGGCTATCATGATAGTTTTACACTCTGCAGAGGTGGCACCACTTTACCCACAAGTTTGTGATTTCGTCACCCGCCGGCGACTGCAGAATCTCCATTATACCAGTACAAAACCGTCGGTGTATGGCCAAGAGATCACAAAATAGCCTTTACAAAGGGGCTACTAGATGTATGGACTCACTGAGGTTTCACATGCAGGCTCGAATCACCATTCTCCCACCCATGGGCCCCCTCTTGTGCCATGCAGTTCCCAGGGCAGTCCCTCTCGACTCCCATTCCCCACGCCATCCACGGTCCATAACAATATAGCAACACACCTAATTAGTAAGCTAAGCCGCACCCATATCTGGCCTTGTGGTGGCACTGTTTTCCTGGCATGTGCTGGCATGAACCGGTCCTTAGATCTACGGCAAGTAAACCACCATCTCATTCAGCAACATCCACGAACCAAGCTTTCCTAGATATCCCCTGATTCCATGCTCATTAACATCATCAAGTTCTCATCATCATTATTCATATGAGTGCAGAAGCTAACCATGTTTTAATTCAGCTTCCCGTATCCCGTGGACTAAGCGAAGCAAAAAGGAAAAACGACCATACCTGACTCATCAACTTTCCCGGCGACATGGATGCTTAACAAAACTAGTAAACTCCTATAAAAGGGTGTTCCATAAAGTTGACTCAAGCATACGAGTTTTCGCAAACAAAACAGTTTCAAAACATGGGATCAATATGGTCAAGGGGCACTTGCCTTGCTCCCGTGGCTCTTGTTGCTCAAGCGTCTCGAAGTCTTGGTGCTGTAGTACTTCGTAGATGGCTTCCTGAGCTTGCCCTTCTACTCACGACCACGCACATACAAAATTTACAGCAATCAACCATCATGCACAAACTTTACTCAAGATGCAATGGTGTAGATGAATGCAAATCCTATGATGCTGTTTTATTAAACCAGTTTGTACGTGTTCTTGCATGTTTTAATGGGCTTTCATGGGGTTTTATGATGCAAAAGGGTGTAGGAATCAAGTGTGGACGTGGTGATGATCTTGACTCAAGAGCTAGATCAATTCCACCGTCAAAAATCGATCAAAACGTGATCTGTCCACACGAAAAAGTTTCTGTTCGAAGGGAGCAAAGAAAACGGATGCGTAGAAACAGCGATGACGTTGTAAGATGGGTAACGAAGACCTACCTCACTTCCCTTTGGTGGCAGGGTCTTCCTCCTAGCAATGGCAGCAGCGGGGGCTCACCGGCGACTGAACTCCGACGAGGGGGGGGGGGTTAACTCGGCGAGCTGGGGGCTAGGGCCTCCAAGTCGTCGACTTGGGAGGAAGAAAAAAGAAAGAGGGGTTACGGCCAAAGGGGATTTTGGGTTCTATTTATAAGGGGAAAAAGAGGAGTCCTACTCCAATTGGAGCTCAAATAAGAGTCCAACTCAATTTGTTTGGATCTTAACAAACTTATCTCCAATTGATTTGGTGCGGCAGCAACGTGGAGGACATTCGAATGTGGGAAAAATTTGGGGAAATTGTGTCGGTACCCTCAGTACCGGGTACTCCCGTGCACAGGAGGAAAAACCGCCTAGGGACCTCGCCTCCTCTGCAGGGGTGAGCTCTGAAAGCGCCACGTGTCGGGCGGTGCCGGACCACCCCTCCTCCGCGAGGGTGAGCTCCGAAGGCGCCACATGTCCAGCAGTGCCGGACCTCCCCTCCTCCACGGAGGTGAGCTCCGAAGGCGCCACGTGTCCAGCAGTGCCGGACCTCCCCTCCTCCGTGGAGGTGAGCTCCGAAGGCGCCACGTGTCCAGCAGTGCAGGACCTCACCCCCTCCGCAAGGGTGAGCTCCGAAGGCGCCACGTGTCCAGCAGTGCCGGACCTAACCCCCCTCCGCAAGGGTGAGCTCCGAAGGCGCCACGTGTCCTGCAGGGGCCGGGCCTCCCCTCTCCTCAGAGGCGAGCTCCAGGCCTGCCACGCGGCCAGCTGAGCCGGGCCTCGCTCCCTCTGCAGGGGCGAGCTCCGAGAGCACCACGTGTCCAGCGGTGCCGGACCTCTCCTCCTCCGTGGAGGTGAGCTCTGAAGGGGACACGTGTCCGGCGGGGCCAGGCCTCGCCTCTCCGCAGAGGCGAGCTCCGAGGGTGACACGTGTCTCGCGGGGCCAGGCCTCCCCTCTCCTCTGAGGCGAACTCTGAGGGCGACATGTGTCCCGCGGGGCTGGGCATCACCCCCTCCGCAGGGGTGAGCTCAGCAGGCGCCACGTGTCCCGCGGCCCTGGGAATTGTCGACAGCGCACCTCGATAGATTGGAATTTGCTCATTTCAGCTATTTTTTCCCATTCCCCACCATTTTTATGATTCTTTCTCCATTTCTACTTCTTTTATAATGTTTGTCTATATGAAAAATGTATGCAATGCATGGAAATGAATTTGAGGGTGTTACAAACCTACCCCCTTAAACTGAATCTCGCCCTCGAGATTCGATAAAGTAGAGAATAGATGAGAGAATTCTGCCTTGAGGTCTTCCTCACGCTCCCATGTAGTTTCGGCTTCCGTGTGATGGCTCCACTGTACCTTGCACCAACGGATCACTTTGTTCCTCGTGACCCTTTCCTTCACGTCCAAAATTTAGACGGGGTGCTCCACAAAGGTCAGATCCTCTTGAAGCTCGAGCTCATCCATCGGTACTTGTTCTTCCGGTACTCTTAAGCACTTCTTGAGTTAGGATACGTGAAACACGTCGTGTACGTCGGACAGGTGTGTTGGCAGCTCTAGTTGATAGGCCACTTCTCCTCACTTGCCCAAAATCTTAAATGGCCCGATGTAGCGAGTTGCTAATTTGCCCTTGACGTTGAACCGTCGTTGGCCTCGGATAGGCGATACCGTAAGGTACACGAAGTCTCCTACTTCGAAGGTCAATCTTCTTCGCCTATTGTCCGCATAACCTTTTTGTCATTACTGAGCAGCCTTCAAATTTTCTCGTATCGTTTGGACTTGCTTTTCGGCGTCTTGCAGCACTTCGGGTCCAAACACTTGGCTCTCTCCGGTCTCATTCCAGAACAGCGGCGTTCTACTCCGTCTACCGTACAATGCTTCGACAGGTGACATCTTCAAGCTGGCTTGATAGCTGTTGTTATAGGAGAATTCAGCATACGGCAAGCTCCTGTCCCAACTGCGCCCATGTTTCAAGGCACAAGCTCTCAACATGTCCTCCAAAATTTGATTTCTCGTCTCAGTTTGCCCGTTAGTTTGCGGGTGATAAGCGGAGCTGAAATTCAGCCGTGTACCCATGGTTTCATGCAGCTTATTCCAGAACCTAGAGGTAAATTGAGAACCCCGATATGAAACTATCCTCTTCAGAACTCCATGGCGACACACGATTTGCTCCATATACAGCTCGGCTAGTTCTGCGACGCGGTACGTGGTTCTAACAGGAAGGAAATGGGCTGTTTTCGTCAATCGGTCCACAATAACCCAAATGGAGTCGTAACCCGACCGAGTACGTGGCAATCCGACAATGAAATCCATGCTGATGTCTTCCCACTTCCGCTCGGGTACTTTCAATGGCTGCAACAGTCCAGCGGGTCTTTGATGTTCAGCCTTTACCCGTTGGCACGTGTCGCATAAGGCAACATATTCAGCTATGTCCCTTTTCATACCATGTAAGGGCCTCAGTTTTTGACGCATGTTTGAAGTGTCATCACCACACACACACCTCATTCGAAGCAAGTTGATAAACACATTTGAAGAGCAAGTAACCACCATCAACATGCTCATCAGAGAACAAACTCACATATTGCAAAAGTGGTATTTCCGACATGTGATATACAGGGGCTGGGCATATGAAAACTCCTACACAGTGCTAGGAATGTCCATGCCAAGTTTCACCCAAATTCAAAACCTTTTTGAGGTCATTTTGGGTATAGCTAGAAAGAGGGTAGTTTGAACTCAAATTCAAATTCAAACTGATTTTATACCATGAATTCAAAAGTGGGAGGCATATTCTTGCTTAGCACATTTTTGTGAGCTCACATACCAATTTTCACTCCATTTGGAGTTAAGCTTGACATGAGTTAAATGTAGCAAATTCAAACCTTATTTGAATTTCAAACTACATGTGTGCTGAAATTTAGTCAAACCCAAACCAATTTGAATTCTACCCCATTCAAATGGCTCAGGGGCAGATAATTCAAATACTCGAGGTTAGTTTGGTCTCTACTGTTTGGAGCAGTAGAGCAAAGTTAATTTCAGAGGTTAAAACCCCGGGTGGGACCCACATGTCAGCCACTGAGGCAAAAGAAACCGACTGAGAGCTCAGCACGGGTACTAGCGCGCGCTGCAGCGACCGCCACGGTGAAGAAACGGCGAGGACAGCAGCTGCTTGCCGCCCTCGGCCGGTGAACCGCCTCGCAGGGTCCTTATCTACGCGCCCGAGCGATCGCAGGGGGTCTACACCGCTGCCTCGACGTGTTTCCACCCGGAAAGCCGAAGCTCCTCGCCGCTCGGTTGAATCTTCGGTTCCTCATCGCCCGGTCGATCTAGTGATCCTCCCGGCGATCGGAGACCAGCACCAGGTGCGCCAAGCCATCTTCGACACCCTCGCGTCGGTTCCAGGCTCGGAGCAGTCCTCCCCGAGCTCCAACACGGCGATCCTTCCTCTGCCGGTTCAGCTCGAGCCGCCGCTGCAGGAACCATCCTTCTGGCAACCACAGCCCACTGATCACCGAGCTGTGAACAGCAAAGAGGTTCGCCTTCAGTCCCTCTTTCATTCCCGCAAGCTCCGGTGGCGTGACAAACACTGCTCAGGCAGGAATTTCGTGTTTTGGCGACGGTGTGCAAAAGTGGAGTCGGTACCGATCAGAGAAATTCGTAAACCACCCTGCATCACTCATCCTCTCATGGAGAGGATCACTTCTAGTTGCCCGTACGAGTCCATAGGAACAGGAACCACGAAGAACCATGGAGGGAAACCGCTGTTCTTCAAGTTTTAGTAGAAATCCTGATTTCCGGCCTAGGTCGCACAGTGACCGCCCAACACAGCCCTTCCCGAGCTCCGTGGAGCTCATGTCGACCTTTCCTATGGTCCACTGATGCTCGACGACCCTTAGCTCGATCGGGTGAGGTGCTAGGGAGGACGGGCAACACGGCCGAAGTTCTCCCGAGGCTGCTGCTCGTCGCCGACCATGTGCCGGCCATTTTCATGACGAGCTGAGCCCGGAATCGTGTTCTCTGAGTGAAAATAGGCAGGGGCAGCCGGAATCATGAAGCTTGGAGCTCTACAGAGGCTGCGGCGAGCTCTCCGGCGAGGTACCCCGGCGGCAGAGCGCGGGCGGCGGGAGGTAGACGAAGGGGGTGGACCCCAGCCGTCAGCGGCAGATATTTTAAATCGGGATCGGGCTGCGGCTCGGATCCGGTGTGCTGGCGTGCAAAAACCCCGTAGAATCCGGTGTGCCAACGCCTCAGCCCGCAACACGTGTCCCCGTGGCCCACCGGCAGATTTAAACTTTTCCCCGACTTTCAGATTTCATTCAAACTTCAAATCCTCATAACTTTGGCTAGGAAGCTCCAAATCGAGTGAACCAAATTTTGTTGGATTCAGCTCTCTGAGTAATTTCCAGCAAATCAAGTTTCACTTAATGAAAATCCTTATTTCTCCATAATTAATTCCTCAAAGTTTAAACTGTTGTGGAATTTTAACTGGAGAATCCCTTGGAGGAAAATTCTGAAATTTTGCTGGAATGTTCACCAAAATATCCCTGAACTACTATAAAAATTTTAGGTCCATTGGAGCTCATTTGATCCACCTAATGGTGTGATTAGTGAAACTGTTCCAGAGAAAATAGAAAATGTTAAGAAACATTTTCAGAATTTTCCCTGAAATTGTTTAGCTCATATCTTTAACCAGGAAGCTTCAAATTAAGTGAGACCAATTCCATTAGAGCCCTCTGAAAATCTAGTTTTCATAAAGTCATGGCTTGCTCCATGAAAGTCCCTAGAACACCCTAAGAGCTCCAATTAAGGTCAATGACATAATTATTTGTGGAGAGCTCAAATATGTTTGCTGCAACTAAAACTTGACCAAGTCCCTGTCTAGGTGGTAACCAAGCCACAATAAAAATTTCAGAGTCATTTAGTCTGTCTAGTAAGACTTAGAAGGGTCACAAGTTTAAAACTCAATTCAAATGCATTTATTTAATACATGTACTTCTTATATCATGTAGTCGCTAAGGTCGAGGAGGAACCTGAAGTCCTAGACTTCGTTACTACGGAGGAGCAGCTAGCCTACGACCAAGAGCAGCAAGGCAAGCTCCAGTTTGCATTAACCTTTTTACAAATTTTTATTGTTTTGAGCACTTACTTGAGTATTATGATTCCTTGCATTAGAGTCTTGTTTGGAAACCCAATTGCATAGCCCAGAAAACCATGGGCTGGGATTAGGATTGAAAACCCCACTAGCTACTGCAATGCTAAGATAGTATAGGATTCGGTACAAGTCGAGTAGTTGGAACTACTCGCGAGCATAGGCTAGAGGCACTCGACTCGGGTAGAGATAGCACATGATACACATGGCAAGAAAAACAAGACCAAGCGGAGAGTAAGGGCAGCAGGACCTTGGGGCCTGTGTGCTATAGCTCCGCTTGTGTCGATTGAGGACCTAGTCGTGTGCAGGCCTGTTGAACAAGCTAGAACAGTACCTAAGACCTACCGGATATATGGGAACCGGGAAACCGATGTTACTCGGGTAGCTGAGTGTTGAGGCATAGCTGGTCGTTCAGAGGGTAGGTTGAGAGCTCGAGGTGTAAATCGGCTGGCGGCACTGAGATGCGCGTGCAGAGACCTCTTGCTCGGGACGATTGGACCGGTTCAACATTTGGCTAACGGGTGAAAGGTAGTTGCGTACGGTGTCCGTGATGGTTGTTGTAGGCAACATCGAGTACGGGTGTACATGACGGGTTATTCGGGTAACCCTGCAGGTGTAAATCGATTATAATCGCCGTCCCTCGCGGTCAGTGAGTACCAATTGTTCACTGTACCGTGACGTAGAAAGAATAGGCTAGTTACATGTTAAAATGTTGCTTATTGAAATATGGACTTGATTGTTAATGATTGCTGTAGTTTAGAGCTAATTAAAGTTCCTTTCAACTTTGGGCAAAGTACATGAGAGAAATGCGTTTCTTGTTTGATTGCGGCTCTCTCATGTGCCTTAGCGTAAGGTTCTCCACAATTTGCTGCTAAAACTTGAAAGTAAGGTTCCACTAATTAGGCAAGTCCTTGCAACTGATTTCACCTCCTGTACCTATCATCCCTCATGTTAGTGTGCGTGCCGCCGTGTTAGTGTGCGTGCGTGCTAGCAAGGACACGTTCATGGGCTGAACGTGAACTTGATGCATAGTCTACGCCCGTGAGTGTAGACTGAACCCTTTTGATGTAAAAATGTTCATAAACCACTTCATGTAATAAAAGTTTTGCTTCCGCTTTGTACCTTTGATGTGTGTTATTCGGTGCTGTGCAACGCAGCACCCCTCAGCGTGATCCTGGCTCGACAAGACGGTGGGGTCGTGTCAGCGCTGGTATCAGAGCTCGCTTGAGGTTTAACGCACTACAAAGGTCATCCTTTTCAAAAATCCAGTGAGGAACGAGTTAGTAGCCCATATAAGGATGTTATTAGTGTATAGAAAGTGGCATACTAACTTATTTGACTATGTCAGAAAGTCGTGCATCTCGGGACGCTTTATGTCTTGGGGGGTGCACTTAATCGCTGTCCACCAGTGCGCACAAGCTGAAGGGTGGAGCCCCACGGGTGGCAGGTAACCCGACCCGCTTTAATATCCTCTACGACTCTTCATGTCGTTTGGGGTATTCGAGCAACTTCTGTCCCTGGCGTGCGTGGTGCAATTTGGGAGACCCCGTCACGTGGTTAGTAACGTAAACACGTAGCTCAAGGTGTGTTTGGCTTGAGAACATCCGGGCGGGTGATGACGGCCGGGTGTACGAACTGTATGGATACCGGGCTCGGTGTGCAGCCGGGTCTGATGATTGTTTGAGTTTTCTGCAGGTAGTCTAACCACGAAACGGTAGACGTGTAGCATCCGTGTGCGAGTGACGTTTAGTGCCACTGGATTAACGAAGCCGGGTAAGTCCGGTATAGGTTTTTCTTTGTGAGGACATAGTACCGACATCCTTTGGTGACGCATCGACGTTACACCCCACTAAATGAACAACTTCATTGTAAAACTTGAAGGTTTTTAATCCAAAGCAGTAAAAATTGATGTAACTCCTTCCCTTAATCAGGATATTCAAAGTTAACAAGTTTTCAACTTATAGGTTGCTAAGGACAGAGCACTCTGTTTTCAGCAGAATTAAGGCTGAAGTTCATCAGAGGTTAGAGGTTCAGTTCTTTCGAGGTTGGGGTCATATGATACACTTATGGAAAGCTTTGGAAGAGCTTTACAACTTCTCTGTTGAGGTCCAGAGGTGTTTCATCCCTTAACCACTCGAAAAATACAGTAGAGTTGAAACTGCCCAGAAAACAGGGCAGAGTAAAAACTCTCTGTAAACTCTCTGTAAATTGAGCATAATTTCCTGCATAAAAATCCAAAAATAGAAAATGAGGTAGTTCTGGAAAGCTTATGAGATGGGTTACAACTTTGTAAATTCTTGGCCCGAGCTATTCTGATTGGTCCACTTGGCAGGTGGAGTGGATCCTTAGCAGGTTCATGTGTTCCTTGTTTACGTAGCTCTTCTGTTGGATCACGTAGCCTTGTCCTAATTTCTTTCTTGGAAACATGTATGAAATGAAAGACTTATGTGAATAAGATCCAACAGAAAGTTTTGTGTAACACCCCAAAACCTGCTAAAGAGGGGAATTTAAAAAAATTTGGACGTATTGCATGTGGTGTAGCAATTCAAATCCAAACTGGAATTTAAATTTGAATCAAAACAGAAAAAGGAAAAGGAAAAAAGAAAAAGAAAAAACCGGCCAGTGGGCCGAAACCCACCCAGCCGGCCCAAAACCCGCGCGCGCCCCCTCCCTCTCTCCCTCTCTCTGACGCGCGGGGCCCGCTTGTCATCTTCTTCCCCCCTCCCCCGCGCGCCCCAACTAACCCGAACTTCCCGCACCGATCGCGGCTGCTCCAACCGGTTTCCACGCCCGATCTTCGGCAGGGCGCTACTGCATATCCAAACCAACCCTCCCCTCCCTCACCCATTTAAACGCCGACAATCACCCCTTTTTCCTCCCCGATTGGCCCTTTTTCTCTCCGGTGAGAACCGAAGCTTCTACCGCCGTTTTTCTTTCGATCCTCGCTCGGATTTCCTGATCTAACGTGCTGATCATGTTCCACCGCCGCCGTGGAGTCTTGCAGGTGAAGGAAACCCGGTGTTTTGCGCTCTAGACACAGCTCCGGCGAGCACTGCCGCGTTTTCACCTTGGACCTCGTCGCCGACCGCGTTCCAAGGCCTCCGAGCTCAAGAAAAACCCCGAGGTGAGATCCCCGACCTCTCCTCTTCCGTTCTACGCCAAGGAATCCAAGTTTTAGGAAGTATAGATGAAAACCCAAAGTTCTCCGGCGAGATCGCCGCCTCCCGCCGCCGCACACCACTGGGCAGCGCCGCCCGCACACGGCCAGGGCGACGTGGCCCCCTGAGGCCCGTCCATTTTAAATCTTGCGGTTCCTATTAGATCTAACCCGTACCGCTTCGCGTTATAATCTCAGCCGTCTGTTTCAAATCAGATGGTCCATGTCGGCCCCGCATTATAAAGGCCGGGAATCTTACGCGCTACCCCATGGGGATCTCGAAAAACAAGAGCTAGCCCCGGAAACTTCTGATCTAGCCCCTGGACCTTCAGAAATTCATGTAAATTCATTTAAAAATCAGTTTTAGCCCCTGGACTTAATAAAAATTAGAAAAACCTCTCTGTTATGTGTAATTAGGCCCCTGAAAATTTAGGAAATAGTAAATTAAACCCTGCAGTAGGGTGGATTTTCCTTTTTTACCCTGTAAGATATTAAATTCAGAAATTTGAACATATGAGTAGAATTTAAATTCAAAAGGTAATATAAACACCTGTGCAAATACAAATTTAAACTCTCCTAGCACTTGGAAAACCTTTAGAGGGAGTTAAAAATAGATTTTAGGCTGAAATGAAATCTGCCTAAGTGTTGCTTATTTTTATTACTTCTAGAGACACATTTTAGGCTAGGAAATAATTCTAAAAACTGGTAAAATAAATTTAAATTGTTTTTCACACCAGAGAGGAAGTTCAAAAATATTTTATTGAACATTTTAGATCAGAACCTATTCTGTTTAGATGATATGTCTTACTATTTTAAAATTTACTTTTAGGCATAGAAAATAAATCTGAAAATATAGGAAAATAAGTATGCAAAATTTGAAAATGTTAAACAAGGTCTTTATTTTCAAAAACTTCAAATTGAGATTTTGAAGAAGATCTGAAAACCTATTTGGAGTAGGAAACTTTCTTTCATGCAAATTTTGTGGCTAAGGAGTGTATTAATTAAATATAGAGAATTTGTTCAGATGGGAAATTAATATATAGTGTGCAACTAGAAATCTGAATACAAAAGTTAGAAATAATATATATATGTTTAAAAGTGTATGTAGGCTTAAAATCAATACATCTAGGGTAACCACAACACCTAAACATGTGAATGACTTTAATATGTATGTATGTGTGGTTTGCATGAGTGAAAGGGTGGACTATGGCTTATGGATTGTTGTTTTCTTTTGCTATGTGTATTGGCATGAGTAGAACCAGCCCCAGAGCAGATTCTCACCTCTCAAGACCAAGACTTTCCACTCCCAGAGCAGCAGGAAGAAGGCAAGTGTCCTTGACCACTTTGATCCTATACTAGGATGTGTAGTTAGAATTAATTTGCATTGTCAAATTGGAATATGATACCCAAGCTAGGAAGTTTCCCTAGATTGTCATTATCTTACTTCCTTGTAGCCTGGTTTGGGATTTATTTTATTATTTATTCACATACTTATGCTTAGCCATGCTTAGAATGGGATAAGTGGGATATGAGATCATCAACTTATTTACCTTACTTTTGAATGAGATATTATGAGTTATGTAGAGGTAGGGATCGAGGCAAGTTGGATGATTTGGTTGGTGTTGTGTGCACGAGACTCGGGTTTGTGTTTAGTGCTTGCCTGGATCCTAAGGACCGGTTCATGGAGCTTGTAACCTGGCTTTACCGTGCCAACCACATGCTGATATGGGGCAGCTTGGCCAATTAATTAGGTGTATCCCCGGCGTAGTATGGGTGTTTTGGATGGTGCGGGGAATAGGTGTCAGCTGGACTACCATATGAACCGCAAGGCTCAAGAGGGGGCCACTGCAGCGGGGTTGGAGCCTCTTGTATGCTGTTAGGGGTGAAACCTTAGTGGGCCCACGCTCGTCGGGAATTCCTTTATAAAGGCCTCGTAGTGATGTCCTGGCTACACACCTAGGAAGTGTGAACGTGGTTCGCGGCCACTGGCATAATGGAGGTTCTTTTAGTCACCCGGCAACGGGGGATGAAATCACTACATGTGGGTACAGTGGTGCAAACTCTGCAGAGTCAAAACTGTCATGACAGCCGCGCTCACGGTCAAGAGCGGCTTGGACTTATTCATGATTAGAGGATGATGAATTGGGAAGTTGAGGATGTTAAGCGGGAAGCTTAACATTGGAGATGAGATTATGGTTACTTGATATTGAAGATGGGTTAGGAGATTGGGACCATTTCACCTATATAGTAATGTAGGTGCTTAATAAGCTAAGGTGATAGGTATTAATCGCGTAGTGCTTAAACCAAGAGTTCAACCTCTCCTTGCTCTAGCCATGCATGACATAACTTTCCCACACTTGCTGAGTACCAACGGTACTCAAACTTGCTTTTCTGTTGGTTTAAATTGCTGCTCAGGTCAAAGGGATGATGTGGTGTTCAATGACCAAGACTTTGGACCCGAAGAAGGTTTCTAGGTTCACGGAGTCCCCCGGGCAACGCCTGTGACGGAGCCCACAAGAATTATATTCCGCTGCTTCTTTATTTACATGTTATGAACATATTATCGTCCATCGAGACGTATGGTATGTAAGACTTATTTATATTCGAACACTTGGCTTGTAATAAATGATGCTTCACTATTTGTCATCACATGTGTGAGAGAATGATCCTGGCATACATGTGATATTCACTCGGTTGTTCTTTGGGGCAAACCAGGTGTGACAGAAGTGGTATCAGAGCCAAGGTTGCCCGTAGGAACGTGGACCTAGGTAGAAATAGACGTATTTAAGGACCCTATTTTCTTAAAAACTATTTTACAAAGATGTGGGTTGAAAGTGTTATTTAATGGGGTCACTTTATTCACCTTGTCCCAACTTTGATTCAAAATACAATCTTTATTTAATTTTTATCTAACTTAATTTTAAATGCTTTATGTTTTAGATGGTTCGCATGATCCGCACCGCCCGCAAGTCCACCGGAGGGAGAGTTCCTGTAGTTTCCCTTGCCCTGAGAGAGGAGAACCATCCGGTGACGTACCATTCCTATGGATTGGCAGTAGGAGGCTTGTTGCGCCGTCTTCGGCGTATGCTCCACGCCGCCGGCAATGTGGGCAAGCTGATCATACACTACAACTCCACCAGGACCATCCGTGAGAAGCGGGAAGAATGGAGCTTAGAGATGAGGATTATCCATGAAAATCAGCTGCTCAAGATCCACCGCTCTCCAGCTTGTCGGGCGACTCAGGCCGATGCTGAGAAGGATGCCACCTGGGAGGCCATCACCTGCCAGAGTTACATCAACCGTCGCCACCTGGACAGGACTGAGTACATGTATGTCCTCCAGCGTGAGAGTGGCACCGCGGAGTACAAGTACCCGCCAGTGCAACAGGGGAATTCCCACAAGCACATGGACCTATGCCTGGAGGATGCAGCTATGCTCAGCACTCGACTGCAGGAGTGCCAGCAGAAGCTTCAGGATGTTCGTGACACCCTGAAGGAGACTGAGGCGTTGCTTCGCGCCAGCTTGAGGGCAAGAGAAAAAGGAGATGGGAATGAACTGTGTGTCACCGTAAATGACACGTGGACTCCTGACACCCCAGACCGCCAGGCGAGCAAGCGTCGCCGCATTTCTCCACTAGCAGCTTCCCCACCTAAAGCGGAATTAGAGGGCAGCCGCAATAATGAGGAAGATCCCGACAAGCCAGCTCAGTGATACGAGTTGTTTAGAGTCATTTCCCTTAGTTCAGAGGGTTATTGAGTAGTCGAGTCAATAACCTATTTATTTGTGTGTTTATGTTTGGTGTGTGACGTGAGTTGTGGAAGCCGTGGGCATTTGTCCACAACCTCGTCTTTAGGTTGCTTTGCTTTGGTGTGTGAACCCTTATGAATCAATAGTACATTTTATTTTCACGTGAAACATGAAGCCCAAAGGTCTACATGAAATCTTCAGAAAATGTTTAAATATTAAGGCCTCAAAAGTTTAAGTTTAAACGAGCAATTTGGGAAGTTAATACGTAATGCTTTAAGTTAACATTTGGTTGATCATGATAGATGGCTGAAAGAGGAAAGGGTCGTGGTGCCAACCCCAACAACAACAACGATGAGGCCGGCAACCCTCATCTTTCTAGAGGACAAGACAGGGGTGGTCGCCGTGAAGGAGCTGATACTATCTATCAAATGATCAAAAATCAGAATCAGCTCATCCAGAGTCTAACTCAAGTGGTGGCCAACTTGCACCAAGCTCCACCCCACAAGCTGCACCACGCCAACCAAGGTTGAGTGAGTTTCTAGGAACTCAACCCCCAAAGTTTGCAAGTGTTGCTGAACCTCTGGAGGCAGATGACTGGTTAAAGACCATAAAGAGCAAGATGAGGATCATACAATGCCCAGGGTATGAGAGGGTGCTGTTTGCCTCTTACCAATTGCATGGACCTGCTGCTGATTGGTGGACCCCTTACATGGCAGCCCATCATGACCCCGAGAACATCACTTAGGAAGAGTTCAATCGCAGTTTCCGCAACCACTACATACCAAGGGGTGAACTCAAAAACAAGAGAAAGGAGTTCTTTGGACTGCAGCAAGGCAACATGACTGTGAGGGAATACCTCACCAAGTTCACCCAACTATCCCGTTATGCACCACGGGACATCGAAACTGATGAGCAAAAACAGGACTGTTTTGTGGAAGGACTTACTATGGAAATGCAATGTGCAATGTCCTCCAACGAGTATGAAAGCTTCCAAAAGATGGTAGACAGAGCATTTGTCGTGGAGAGGAAGCTGAAGGCCTTGAAGAATAAAAACAAGAGGAAGGCGGGATGGTCACACCAAGCCTCAAGTAGCAACACACGTCCACGTCTGATGCAGCAACGTGCAGGGCAGACGAGCCGTGCTGTGGTACCGTACTCAGCACCGAGAGGGTACAACCCGAACTTCAGGCCTCCATCAGCACCAGTACAGCCGCAGCCACGCCCCACATATCAACCTCGACCAGCAGGACAAGGGCCACAGAACCAACCCCAAGATAACAAAGGCCATGCACCTAAAGTTGGGGTGCAATGCTTCAACTATGGTGAAGTGGGACATTACGCCCATAAGTGCCCAAAGAAGAAACCCATGCAGCCACAACAGCAGAATGTGATACAAGGACGGGTGAACCACATGACCATGGAGGAAGTGCAAGAGGCACATGACGTGGTAATTGGTAAGTTTCCTGCAAATTTACACACTGCAACCCTATTGTTCGATTTTGGTGCTACCCATCGTTCATTGTTCAAGGGTTTGTTAAGAAGCATGATCTAGCAACAACACAAATGAACCATATGTTAGCAGTGAACTCTCCAGGGGGAGAAATAAGGACAAGACAAGTGTGTCCCAATGTGAATCTAGACATTAATGGGGTAATATTTACTGCAAACCTCATAGTGATAGACTCACAAGGGATAGATATTATTTTGGGTATGGATTGGTTGACCAAACATAAAGGAATCATCCATTGTTCGACAAGAACGGTGGAACTAACTCACCCTAGCGGCACAAAAGTGAAGTTCATAGCCGTACAAGAACCTAGGAGGGACCTTAAACTCAATCAAGTTGAGGTGGAAGTAGAAGAGATAAGGATTATCCGGGAGTATCCAGATGTTTTTCCGGAGGAGTTGCCAGGTATGCCTCCCGATCGGGAAGTGGAATTCGCGATTGAGCTAGTGCCTGGAACAGCCCCAATATACAAGAGGCCTTATCGGATGGACTCCAAACAGCTGGAAGAGCTCAAGGAGCATATAAGATAATTGACAGAGAAGGGGTATATTCGTCCTAGTTCCTCACCATGGGGAGCTCTAGTGATATTTGTGCCCAAGAAGGATGGAACCCAAAGGTTATGCGTAGACTACCATGCGTTGAACGAAGTAACCATCAAGAACAAGTACCCATTACCCCGCATTGAAGACTTATTTGATCAGTTGAGGGGTGCTTGTGTGTTCTCAAAAATTGATCTCAGGTCGGGATACCACCAACTTAAAATAAGGCAAACCGACATTCCAAAGACAGCTTTTGTATCTCGGTACTGGTTGTATGAATACACCGTCATTCCGTTCGGGCTAACTAATGCCCCGGCGTATTTCATGTATCTCATGAACAAGGTATTCATGGAATATCTGGACAAATTTGTGGTGGTTGTCATTGATGACATTCTCGTATTCTCAAAAGATGAAGAAGAACATGAGGGACACTTAAGATTAGTGTTGCAAAAGCTGAGAGAACACCAACTATATGCCAAGTTGAGCAAGTGTGAGTTTTGGCTGAATAGAGTTCCCTTCTTAGGACATATAATCTCGGAGGGAGGAATCTCCGTAGATCCCGCCAAAATCGAGGATGTGCAGAAGTGGAAGACCCCTGAAAATGTCGGGGATGTTCGAAGCTTCTTAGGATTGGCTGGGTATTATCGACTGTTTATTGAGGGTTTCTCCAAGATCTCGAGACCCCTCACCAAATTGTTAGAGAAGGGAATCACTTTCACATGGACACCGCAGTGTGAGACGAGTTTTCAAGAACTGAAGAAAAGATTGACAACAGCCCCAGTGCTAGTTATGCCAGATATGCAGAAGAATTTTTTGGTGTACTGCGATGCATCTGGACACGGGTTGGGATGTGTTCTCATGCAAGAGGGGCATGTCGTGGCTTATGCGTCCCGGCAGCTCCGGAAACACGAGAAGAACTATCCTACGCATGACCTAGAGCTAGCCGCAGTGGTACACGCATTGAAGATTTGGCGGCATTACTTGATGGGAAAGAGGACAGAGATATATACGGATCATAAGAACTTAAAGTACATTTTCACACAGCCAGATCTCAACCTCAGACAAAGGAGATGGTTAGATCTGATCAACGACTTTGATGTGGGCATCAACTATCATCCTAGGAAAGCGAACGTCGTGGCTGATGCTTTAAGCCGGATGGTGCAGGTCAACATGTTGAGTTTAAAGGACATGCCTACAGAATTGAAGGAAGAGATTGCAAAACTCAATTTATGTCTGGTGAATAGTGGTGAGGCCATCACCATGGAAGTGGACTCCATATTAGAGCAAGACATATGCAACGGTCAGGAGAATGACGAGAAGATACAAGAAATTATAGAACTCATCAAAGAAAATAAAGCCCCTGGGTTCAGAGAGGATGAACAAGGTACGGTGTGGCATGGGAAAAGGATCTGTGTTCCTGAGGTGAAGGAGATCCGTGAACTGATTTCGAAGGAGGCTCATGATTCTGACTATTCCATTCATCCTGGAAGTACGAAGATGTATCATGACCTCAAGAGCAGATATTGGTGGTATGGCATGAAGCGAGATGTCGCGAAACATGTTGCCCTATGTGACACATGTCAGTTGGTGGAAGCAGAACATCAACGACCCGCGGGACTGTTGCAACCACTCAAAGTGCCTGAATGGAAATGGGAAGAAATCGGTATGGATTTCATAGTGGGACTACCCAGGACCCAATCAGGATATGATTTGATATGGGTCATCATCGACATGCTAACTAAGCTAGCTCATTTCATCCCCGTGAAAGAAAGCTACAGTGGATCCAAATTGGCAGAATTGTACATGTCAAGAATCGTATGTTTTCATGGAGTGCCAAAGAAGATAGTGTCAGATCGAGGGACACAGTTCACCTCAAGGTTCTGGCAGAAGTTACATGAAACCATGGGAACTCATCTGAATTTTAGTTCTGCCTATCACCCCCAGACTGACGGGCAGACGGAAAGAACCAATCAAATCCTTGAAGATATGCTGAGAGCTTGTGCACTCAAGAACAATAGGAGTTGGGATAAGAACTTACCGTATGCGAAGTTCTCCTACAACAACAGCTATCAGGCTAGTATGAAGATGTCACCATTTGAGGCATTGTATGAGAGGAAGTGCAGGACTCCACTATTTTGGAACTAAACTGGGGAAAGTAAAGTATTTGGGCCCAAGGTACTACAAGAAACCGAGGCGAAAGTGAGGGAAATCCACAACAATTTGAGGATAGCACAGACCCGACAAAAGAGTTATGCCGATGTACGGAGAAGAGAGCTTATTTTCAACGTGGGGGACTATGTCTATCTCAAGGTGTCCCCTATCCGAGGACTTCATCGGTTCAAGGTGAAAGGGAAATTATCACCGCGATACATCGGACACTTTCAGATTCTGGAGAGGAAAGGAGAAGTGGCATATCAACTAGAACTACCAGCTCGCCTATCAGATGTGCACGATGTATTCCATGTGTCACAGCTCAAGAAATGTTTAAGAACGCTCGAAGAAATGTTACCCATGAATGAGGTGGACGTACGAGAGGATCTTTCTTATGCCGAGCAACCGGTCAAGATTTTGGAGACAATGGAACGCCTCACAAGAAATAAAAGAATCCGAATGTGCAAAGTGCAGTGGAAGCATCACTCGGAGGCAGAAGCCACATGGGAGCGAGAAGACGAGCTTAAGGCACAGTTTCCGGATTTGTTTTCCTAGAATCACCAATCTCGAGGACGAGATTTCTTTTAAGGGGGGTAGAGCTGTAACACCTCAAAACCTGCTAAAGAGGGGAATTTTAAAAAAATTTGGACGTATTGCATGTGGTGTAGCAATTCAAATCCAAACTGGAATTTAAATTTGAATCATACCAGAAAAAGGAAAAGGAAAAAAGAAAAAGAAAAAGAAAAAAACTGGCCAGTGGGCCAAAACCCACCCAGCCGGCCCAAAACCCGCGCGCCCCCCCTCCCTCTCTCCCTCTCTCTGACGCGCGGGGCCTACTTGTCACCTTCTTCCCCCCTCCCCCGCGCGCCCCAACTAACCCAAACTTCCCGCGCCGATCGCGGCTGCTCCAACCGGTTTCCACACCCGATCTTCGGCAGGGCGCTACTGCATATCCAAACCAACCCTCCGCCGCCCTCCCTCGCACATTTAAACGCCGATAATCACCACTTTTTCCTCCCCAATCAGCCCTTTTTCTCTCCGGTGAGAACCGAAGCTTCTACCGCCGTTTTCCTTCGATCCTCGCTTGGATTTCCTGATCTAACGTGCTGATCATGTTCCACCGCCGCCGGGGAGTCTTGCAGGTGAAGGAAACCCGGTGTTTTGCGCTCTAGACACAGCTCCGGCGAGCACCACCGCGTTTTCACCTCGGACCTCGTCGCCGACCGCGTTCCAGGGCCTCCGAGCTCAAGAAAAACCCCGAGGTGAGATCCCCGACCTCCCCTCTTCCGTTCTACGCCAAGGAATCCATGTTTTAGGAAGTATAGACGAAAACCCGAAGTTCTCCGGTGAGATCGCCGCCTCCCGCCGCCGCGCGCCGCCGGGCAGCGCCGCCCGGACACGGCCAGGGCGACGTGGCCCCCTGAGGCCCGTCCATTTTAAATCGTGCGGTTCCTATTAGATCTAACCCGTACCGCTTCGCATTATAATCTCAGCCGTCTGTTTTAAATCGGACGGTCCACGTCGGCCCCGCATTACAAAGACCGAGAATCTTACGCGCTACCCCCTGGGGATCTCGGAAAACACGAGCTAGCCCCGGAAACTTCTGATCTAGCCCCTGGACCTTCAGAAATTCATGTAAATTCATTTAAAATTAGTTTTAGCCCCTAGACTTAATAAAAATTAGGAAAACCTCTATGTTATGTGTAATTAGGCCGCTGAAAATTTAGGAAATAGTAAATTAAACCCTGCAGTAGGATGGATTTGCCTTTTTTACCCTATAAGATACTAAATTTAGAAATTTGAACATATGAGTAGAATTTAAATTCAAAAGGTAATATAAACACATGTGCAAATACAAATTTAAACTCTCCTAGCACTTGGAAAACCTTTAGAGGGAGTTAAAAATAGATTTTAGGCTGAAATGAAATCTGCCTAAGTGTTGCTCATTTTATTATCTCTAGAGACACATTTTAGGCTAGGAAATAATTCTAAAAACTGGTAAAATAAATTTAAATTGTTTCACACCAGAGAGGAAGTTCAAAAATATTTTATTGAACATTTTAGATCAGAACCTATTCTGTTTAGATGATATATCTTACTATTTTAAAATTTACTTTTAGGCATAGAAAATAAATCTGAAAATATAGGAAAATAAGTATGCAAAATTTGAAAATGTTAAACGAGGTCTTTATTTTCAAAAACTTCAAATTGAGATTTTGAAGAAGATCTGAAAACCTATTTGGAGTAGGAAACTTTCTTTCATGCAAATTTTGTGGCTAAGGAGTGTATAAATTAAATATAGAGAATTTATTCAGATGGGAAATTAATATATAGTGTGCAACTAGAAATCTGAATACAAAAGTTAGAAATAATATATATATGTTTAAAAGTGTATGTAGGCCTAAAATCAATACATCTTGGGTATCCACAACACCTAAACATGTGAATGACTTTAATATGTATGTATGTGTGGTTTGCATGAGTGAAAGTGTGGACTATGGCTTATGGATTGTTGTTTTCTTTTTCTATATGTATTGGCATGAGTAGAACCAGCCCCAGAGCAGGTTCTCACCTTTCAAGACCAAGACTTTCCACTCCCAGAGCAGCAGGAAGAAGGCAAGTGTCCTTGACCACTTTGATCCTATACTAGGATGTGTAGTTAGAATTAATTTGCATTGTCAAATTGGAATATGATACCCAAGCTAGGAAGTTTCCCTAGAATTTCATTATCTTACTTCCTTGTAGCCTGGGTTGGGATTTATTTTCTCATTTATTCACATACTTATGCTTAGCCATGCTTAGAATGGGATAAGTGGGATATGAGATCATCAACTTATTTACCTTACTTTTGAATGAGATATTATGAGTTATGTAGAGGTAGGGATCGAGGCAAGTTGGATGATTTGGTTGGTGCTGTGTGCACGAGACTCGGGTTTGTGTTTAGTGCTTGCCTGGATCCTAAGAACCAGTTCATGGAGCATGTAACCTGACTTTACCGTGCCAACCACATGCTGAGATGGGGCAGCTTGGCCAATTAATTAGGTGTATCCCCGACGTAGTATGGGTGTTTTGGATGGTGCGGGGAATAGGTGTCAGCTGGACTACCATATGAACCGCAAGGCTCAAGAGGGGGCCACTGCAGTGGGGTTGGAGCCTCTTGTATGCTGTTACGGGTGAAACCTCAGTGGGCCCACACTCGTCGGGGATCCCTTTGTAAAGGCCTCGTAGTGATCTCCTGGCTACACACCTGGGAAGTGTGAACGTGGTTTGCGGCCACTGGTATAATGGAGGTTCTTTTAGTCCACCCGGCAACGGGGGATGAAATCACTACATGTGGGTACAGTGTGCAAACTCTGCAGAGTCAAAACTGTCATGACAGCCGTGCTCACGGTCAAGAGCGGCTTGGACTTATTCATGATTAGAGGATGATGAATTGGGAAGTTGAGGATGTTAAGCGGGAAGCTTAACATTGGAGATGAGATTATGGTTACTTGATATTGATGATGGGTTAGGAGATTGGGACCATTTCACCTATATAGTAATGTAGGTGCTTAATAAGCTAAGGTGATAGGTATTAATTGCGTAGTGCTTAAACCATGAGTTCAACCTCTCCTTGCTCTAGCCATGCATGACATAACTTTCCCACACTTGCTGAGTACCAACGATACTCAAACTTGCTTTACTGTTTGTTTAAATTGCTGCTCAGGTCAAAGGGATGATGTGGTGTTCAATGACCAAGACTTTGGACCCGAATAAGGTTTCTAGGTTCATGGAGTCCCCCGGGCAACGCCTGTGAAGGAGCCCACAAGAATTATATTCCGCTGCTGCTTTATTTACATGTTATGAACATATTATCGTCCATCGAGACGTATGCTATGTAAGACTTATTTATATTCGAACACTTGGCTTGTAATAAATGATGCTTCACTATTTGTCATCACTTGTGTGAGAGAATGATCCTGGCATACATGTCATATTCACTCGGTTGTTCTTTGGGGCAAACCGGGTGTGACATTTTGTCAGATTGGGAGCAGAATTAACTGGAATTCTTGGTTCAAATTAGTACCTCAAGCAGGGAGGTGCTGTCCAATTTTCGCCAGGAATTCTGTTGACATCTCATAACTTTTGAATCAGGACAGATCTTAGGCCAAGCAAATAATTTCTGGAAAGCCATTGAAGTTAGCTTTAACTTTGATGTTGAGCCCCAGAATTGGTTTTGCCTTTAGCATGGCCTAAATCAGATTGAAAGGGAAACTGGTCAGGGCTGTCATGTTGGACAGCAGATCAGCAGTCAAATTTGTTTAAATTTGAACTATGTTTCGAAGTTTTATGGGTTCAATAACATGTTTTGTGTTATAACTCAATGGTTTACTGTTCAAATAAATATTTGACATTTCTCAAATATATTTTTACAGATGACAGCGGATAAACAGCTCGAGAACGGGTGGGTGGAATCTCACTGTTCTCACCACAGCGGCTATCCGGAAGCATTGAGGCAGATGCTTCAATATTTCGGGTACAACCAAATGCCACAGTACTTCGCCAAGGAAGAAGGCGAGGAGGGGAACAAGACGTGGACAATCCATGTCGAAGTCCCTGCAGGACCTACGCCACCCGGTTGGGTGCCGTTCACCGTCACGGTGAGAGGTAGACAACCGGAAGGGATGTGGCAAGTGGCAGCCCGTGACACCATGTCACGTTTCTGCCAACTACACGTGAGAGCGATGGAGGGAACTCCATACACGCTCGTTCTGGTGGAGGGACGGGCTCATCATGTGTGGGAAGGGAGGTACCGGGAGGCAACAGACCCAAGTTGCCCAAGGTACAACCCCGCGGAGGCAAACCTCAGCCTCCAGATGAGGGCGGGAAAGGCCGTGATGGACAGCCAAGCTGTTCATACGGAGCATCTCGCCATAAGGCTCAAGGAGAGCACAAGCCGTGGAGACTATTTCGATAGTGCTCAAAGCGCACTCCGCAATGTGCTCCTTCCGACGATCAAGCGACTGCATGAACAGTATAATCAGTTGCATCGTCTGAAGAAGGCGAAGAAGAAAAGCCGTGTCGACATCGCGGCGTTGCAAGAGCTGGTGCAGACTCTAACCCAGCAGAATGAGGACCTTGCTCAAGAGCGGGATGACGCTATTGAGGAAGGGCAAGGCTGGGAAGAAGACTACAACCAAGCCATGGACGAGGTACATGCATTGCTGGACCTCGTACCTCCGGTATTGGGCATACCAGTGGTCTTGGGTCTTCCGGCAATGGGAGAACCCGAGATGGGAGAAGAGGTGGTAGATCCGGAGCCACCAGCAGAGGTACTGGAGGAGGACGACCCACAGGAGGTCGAGTTCTACTCCGAGTAGGGGGTTACAGTAGCCAAGTAGGGCAGCTAGGGTAGGGTAACCCAAACTTTTATAATCGGTAACATGTCGTGTAGGCAGTAGCGTATGTATAGGTAGTGACGACATGAGCACGACTTCTCGGAGACCCGAGAATAATGTATCTTGTATAAAGTTTATGCTGTATCAATATATGTGAATGTTGTGCAAATTATTCATGTGTCACTTCAATACCTACTATTGCATATGGAATTTTAAGTATGACATGTGTTAATCGCTGCTGTTTTGAATTTCAGAATGACTCGTACTCGTGCCAACCCGGACGTTGGGGGTACTAGCCAAGGGGGAGAGACCTCCCAACAGCCTCCCGAGGACTCCTCGGCACAGCAGCAGCAACAGCAGCAACAGCAACAGCAACAGCAAAGACCGCCACCGCCACCGCCAACGGTTGCATTGGCCGACTTCGTTGCGGCAATGGCGGGTTCTCATCAGCAGCACACGGACTTGCTGCAAACTCTCATCGCCAATAAGTCTCGCCCAGAGAGACGTCAAGATCGTGAGGAGCATCAACAGAGCTCCTACTCTGACTTCCTAGCGACTCATCCCCCGGTATTTTCAAGGGCGGATGAACCCCTCGATGCGGATAACTGGCTCCGCACGATAGAGATGAAGTTCGGGCTGCTCCAAATAAGTGAGCAGCACAAGACTCAGTTCGCGGTCCAGCAGCTCCAAGGATCCGCGAGCGCGTGGTGGGCAAACTTCTGTGCTTCACAGCTCACCGACCGAGTTATGACCTGGGCGGAGTTCCGGATGGCCTTCAGGGCCTATCACATACCGCCGGGTCTGATGAAGAGGAAGACACAGGAGTTCTTACACCTGCAACAAGGGAGCCGGAACGCGCTGGAATATTCCAGGGCGTTCAACGATCTCGCGCTTTACGCGTCGTATCACGCCGATACTGACGAGAAACGGCGGGACCACTTCTACCAGGGGCTTAACCCGCTCCTGAAGGACAAGTTGGCGATGTTCAATCGCGGCATCCTCAATGACATCATTGATGCTGCGATTGTTCAGGAGGACTCCGGCAAGGAGTTAGCGGTGGCGGAGAGAAAGCGAAGCGCGCTGCAAAGCAGCGGAGAAGGAGGCAGTCCTTCTCAGAAGTTTTGGATGGTGAATCGCCCACCATCAGGTCCACGCTGGCAGCCACCACAGAGGTCGATGCTGTTCCGCAGTCGGCCGTACTCTTCACCGGCATTCAGGCCGGCACTGCCAGCACCACCTCCACAAAAACAACAGCAGCAGCGGGCGATGCCGCGTGCGTATGCACCTCAGCAGCGCATGCCGGGCTTTCGTCCCCCGAGCACCGCACAAGCAGCGGCCACATGTTACAAGTGTGGTCGTCCAGGACACTTCGCCAGCAGTTGTCCGGAGAGGCAAGGCGGCGGAGTTGCACCGCAGTTTCCGGGGAGGAATCAACCCCGGAACCCTACTAATGCGCGGCGGGCGAACCCTAGGCCTGGCACTGTCCACCAGCTTGCCATAGAGGACGTGCCGGAGGGTGAGCCAATCCTTGCCGGTATGTTCAAACTCCACCAGCATCCGGCCATAGTATTGTTTGATTCAGGCGCCACGCATAGCTTCATTAGCCAAGCTTCCATTAATAAATATAGCTTGCAAATACTACCCACCGATAGTCCTTATGTGATCTGTTCACCGGGTGGGAAAATTTCAGCAAGCATGATGGTCCCAAAAGCGCCATTGTGCTTGGAGGGTAGAATATACCCTACGTCTCTCATAATTTTAGAGGGACAAAAGGTCGATGTCATCTTAGGGATGTCGTGGTTAACCCGCCACGGCGCTGTGTTAGACACCGTCCCTCCGAGTTGTGCACTTAAACTCAGAAGTGCACGAATCTCACTCCTTATTTCTGGACAGTCCAGAAATAAAACTTCCAAGTGTCTATCAAGCCACAACCATCAGATTGGAAGATATTCCAGTGGTCTGAGAGTTCCCTGACGTATTCCCGGACGATTTGCCGGGGATGCCGCCTGATAGAGAGGTGGAGTTCAAGATTGAACTTGCACCGGGAACCATGCCAATATCCCGAAGGCCGTACAAGATGGCGCCCAAGGAGTTGGCTGAACTAAAGACTCAGCTCACGGACCTCCTGGAGAAGGGTTTTATTAGGCCGAGCTCCTCACCATGGGGATGTTCGGCATTATTTGTAAAGAAGAAGGATGAGACGTTGCGGCTTTGCGTGGACTATCATCCATTAAATGCCGTAACCATCAAGAACAAGTACCCGTTGCCACGGATCGACATGTTGTTTGATCAGTTGGTCGAAGCAAAGATCTTTTCCAAGATGGACTTAAGATCCGGGTACCATCAGATTAAGATAAGGGCTGAGGATATTCCGAAGACGGCTTTCTCGACGAGGTACGGACTTTACGAGTACCTGGTCATGTCCTTTGGCCTCACCAATGCTCCAGCTCATTTCATGTATTTGATGAACTCGGTATTCATGCCGGTATCCAAGTCAGAGGAAGATCACAAGAAACATCTGCGTATAGTCTTGCAACGGCTGCGGGATCACAAGCTATATGCGAAATTCAGCAAGTGTGAAATCTGGATATTGCAAGTGCCTTTTCTCGGGCATATCATCTCAGCGGAGGGTATCGCTGTAGACCCGAGCAAGATCACTCAAGTGCTGAATTGGAAATCCCCGAGAACTGTTCACGAGTGTCACACCCGGTTTTTCCGAAGAACAACCAAGTGAATATCACATGTATGCCAGGATCATTTTCTCATACATGTGATGACAAATAGTGAAGCATCATTTATTACAAGCCAGGTGTCGAATATAAATAAGTCTTACATAGCAAATGTCTCGATGGACAATAATAAGTTCATCACAAGTAAATAAACTAGCAGCGGAATATTATTCTTGAGGGCTCCGTCACAGGCGTTGCCCGGGGGTCTCCATGAACCTAGAAACCTTCTTCGGGTCCAAAGTCTTGGTCATTATACACCACCTCATTATCTTGACCTGAGCAGCAATATAAACCAACAAATATGCAAGGTTGAGTACCGATGGTACTCAGCAAGTGTGGGAAAGTTATGTCATGCATGGCTAGAACAAGGGGAGGTTGAACTCATGGTTAAAGCACTACGCAATTAATACCTATCACCTTAGCTTATTAAGCACCTACATTACTACACAGGTGAAATGGTCCCAATCTCCCATCCCATCATCATAATCAAGTAACCATAACATCATTTCCAATGTTAAGCTCTCCGCTTAACATCCACAACTTCCCGAAACCATCACTCCTCTAATCATAAATAAGTCCAAGCCGCTCTTGACCGTGAGCACGGCTGTCATGACAGTTTTGACTCTACAGAGTTTGTACCACTGTACCCACATGTAGTGATTTCATCACCCGTTGCTGGGTGGACTAAAAGAACCTCCATTATGCCAGTGGCTACGAACCACATTCACACTTCCCAGGTGTGTAGCCAGGAGATCACTACGAAGCCTTTACAAAGGGATTCCCGATGAGCGTGGGCCCACTGAGGTTTCACCCCTAACAGCATACAAGAGGCTCCAACCCCGCTGCAGTGGCCCCCTCTTGAGCCTTGCTGTTCATATGGTAGTCCAGCTGACACCTACTCCCCGCACCATCCAACACACCCATACTATGCCGGGGATACGCCTAATTAATTGGCCAAGCTGCCCCATCTCAGCATGTGGTTGGCACGGTAAAGCCAGGTTACATGCTCCATGAACCGGTCCTTAGGATCTAGGCAAGTGCTAAACACAAACCCGAGTCTCGTGCATCCAGCACCAACCAAAACATCCTACTTGCCTTGATCCCTACCTCTACATAACTCATAACATCTCATTCAAGAGTATGGTAAAATAAACTGATGATCCCATATCCCAAATATCCCATTCTAAGCATGGCTAAGCATATGCATAATAATAAATGACATGATAAAATAAATCCCAACCCAAGCTACAAGAAAACAAGGTAATGCAATTCTAGGGAAACTTCCTAGCATGGGTTTCATATTTTCAATTGACAATGCAAATAATTCTATCTACACATCATAGCATAGGATCAAAGTGGTCAAGGACACTTGCCTCCTTCCTGCTGTTCTTGAAATGGGTAGTCCTGATCTTGGAAATGGAGAACTTGCTCTGGAGCAGGTTCTACTCATACCATCACACATAGCAAAAGAAAACAACAAGTCATAAGACATAGTTCACACTTCCACTTCATACAAACCACACATTCACATTTATAAAAGTCATTCACAATTATATGTGTTGTGGTTATTCTATGTGTGTTGATTTTTGGCTTACATGCACTTTTAAACATGTACATATGATTTCTACTTTTGTATTCATATTTATGTTGGCATACTATAT
The DNA here is from genome assembly GCA_030760725.1 of Neostapfia colusana. Lineage (NCBI taxonomy): Eukaryota > Viridiplantae > Streptophyta > Magnoliopsida > Poales > Poaceae > Neostapfia > Neostapfia colusana. The sequence continues at coordinate 98,696,389 of JASWHV010000003.1, forward strand.
ATGTATTTCTAATTTAAATAAATACCTTATATTTAATTGATACACATTTTAGCTACCAAGTATGCATGAAAGGTATTTTCCCACTTCATATGTGTCTTCAGACCTTCTACCAACCCTAAACTGAATTCTTTGGATTTTGGAAACTTCATTTATCATTTTCTAGTTATTTATCCTTAGCTTGCTATATTTTCAGATTTATTTCCTATGCCTAAATGTGCATTTTATTAGGAAAATAGTAAGACATCTCATCCAAACAGAATAGGTTTTGGGTCTAAAATATCTAAGAATATATTTTTGACTTCTCTTCTGATGTGAACTATTTTACATTTATTTTTCTAATTTTCAGAATTATTCTCTACTTAAAAATGTGTCCCTATTACTAATAAATGTGAATAATCAATTAAACAGATTCATTTCAGCCAAAAATCTATTTTTATCTCACTCCAAGGTTTTCTAATTACTGGAAAAGTTTTTAATTTGAATTTGACAATATGTTTGTCCCACCTCTTAAATTTTAAATACTAGCCACATATTCAAATTCCTAACTTTAATATCAAATAGGGTTAAAAAGGTAAACTCACCCCACTACAGGGTCCATTATATTATTTTAAGAATTTCCAGGGGTCTAGCTACACTTAACAGAGGGGTTTTTCCTAATTTTTATTAAGTCCAGGGGCTAAAACTGATTTTTAAATGAATTTACAGGATTTTTCTAAAGTTCCAGGGGCTAGCTCTTATTTTCCGAGAACCCCAGGGGGTAGCGCGTAAGAATTCCAGCCTTTATAACGTGGGGCTGACGTGGACCGTCCGATTTAAAACAGACGGCTGAGATTATAACGTCGAACCGGTACGCGGGGATTTAAACTCTACCGTGCGATTTAAAATAAACGGCGCACAAGCGGCCACGTCGCTCTGATCGAGCGTGGGCGGCGCTGCCCGGCGGCGCACGGCGGCGGGAGGCGGCGATCTCGCCGGAGAGTTTCGGATCTTCGTAAATTCTTAGTAGAACTGTGATTTTATGGCATAGATCGGTAGAGGGGAGGTCGGGGATCTCACCTCGGGGGTTTTCTTGAGCTCGGAGGTCCTGGAAGGCGATCGGCGACGAGGTCCGAGGTGAATTCACGGCGAGGGTTGTCGGAGCTGTGTTTGAACCGCAAATCACCGAGTTTTCTGCACCTGCAAGGTTCCCCGGAGGCGGTGGATCAAGACCAGCGAGTTAGATCGGAATTCCCGAGCGTAGATCGGGCAGAATTCGCCGGAGGGGCTCGGGTTCTCACCGGAGAGAAAATCGGCAGATCGTGGGGAAAACGGGATGATGCCGAGGTTTTTATAGACGGGGGAAGGCGGCGGGTTGGTTTAGATCGAGCTGGAGTCTTCGGGGTCCGGAAGTCGGCTGGGATACACGAGATTTTCCGGTCGGTTTTGATTCGGGGTGAGAGAGTCCGGCCGAGCGCGGGCGCGAGCGCGAGGAGGAAGAAAGACTGGCGGGCCCTGCATGTCAGTGGGAAGAAGGGGGCGCGCGCGGCTGCGGGCTGGCGCGGGATCGGGTGGGCCGGCTGGTGGGTTTCGGCCCACTGGCCGGTTTTTTCTGTTTTCCTTTTTTTTCTATTTCTTTTCTGTTTTGAGTTTAAATTGAATTCCAGTTTGAATTTAAATTTTTGCAATACATGCAACACGTCGAAAAAATTTTAAATTCCCCTCTTAACAGGATTTTGGGGTGTTACAGCTCTACCCCCCTTAAAAGAAATCTCGTCCTCGAGATTGGTGGTTCTAAGAAAACAATTCCGGAAATTGTGCCTTAAGCTCATCTTCTCGCTCCCAGGTGGCTTCCTCTTCTGAGTGATGCTTCCACTGCACCTTGCACATCCGGATTCTTTTATTTCTGGCGAGGCGTTCCATTGTATCCAAAATCTTGGATGGTTGCTCGGCATAAGACAAATATTCAGCTACGTCAACCTCATTCATGGGTAACACCTCTTCAGGCGTTCTCAGACATTTCTTGAGTTGTGACACATGGAATACATCGTGCACATCCGATAGGCGAGCCGGTAATTCTAGTCGATACACCACTTCGCCTTTCCTCTCCAGAACTTGAAAGGGTCCGATGTATCGAGGTGACAACTTCCCTTTTACCTTAAATCGACAAAGTCCTCGGATAGGGGACACCTTGAGATAGACATAGTCTCCCACGTTGAAAACGAGCTCTCTTCTTCGTACATCGACATAGCTCTTTTGGCGTGTCTGTGCTATCCTCAAGTTGTTGCGAATTTCCCTCACCTTCGCCTCGGCTTCTTGTAGTACTTCGGGACCAAACACTTTACTTTTCCCTGTTTGGTTCCAAAATAATGGAGTTCTGCACTTCCTCCCATACAAAGCTTCGAACGGTGACATCTTCATACAAGCCTGATAGCTGTTGTTATAGGAGAATTCCGCATACGGTAAGTTCTTGTCCCAACTCCGATTGTTTTTGAGTGCACATGCCCTCAGCATATCCTCAAGAATCTGATTGGTTCTTTCCATCTGCCCATCAGTTTGGGGATGATAGGCAGAACTAAAGTTCATATGGGTTCCCATGATTTCATGCAACTTCTGCCAGAACCTCGAGGTGAACTGTGTCCCTCGATCCGACACTATCTTCTTCGGCACTCCATGGTAACACACGATCCTTGGCATGTAGAACTCTGCCAATTTGGATCCACTGTAGCTTTCCTTCACGGGGATGAAGTGACCTACCTTGGTTAGCCTGTCGATGATGACCCATATTGAATCATATCCTGATTGGGTCCTAGGCAATCCCACTATGAAATCCATACCAATTTCTTCCAATTTCCATTCAGGCACTTTGAGTGGTTGCAATAATCCCGTAGGTCGTTGATGTTCTACTTTCACCAGCTGACATGTGTCACATAGGGCAACATGTTCCGCGACATCTCGCTTCATGCCATACCACCAATACCTTCTCTTGAGGTCCTGGTACATCTTCGTACTCCCAGGATGAATGGAATAGTCGGAATCGTGAGCCTCCTTCAAAATTAATTCACGGATCTCCTTTACTTCAGGCACATAGATCCTTTTCCCGTGCCACACCGTACCTTGTTCATCCTCTCTGAAACCAGGAGCTTTATTTTCCTTGATGAGTTGCCTGATTTATTGTATCTTCTCGTCGTTCTTTTGACCATCGCGTATGTCTTGCTCTAGTGTGGAGTTCACTTCCATGGCGATGGCTTCACCACTATTTACCAGGCATAGATTGAGCCTTATAACCTCGTCCTTCAATTCTGTAGGCATGTCCTTCAAGCTCAACTTATTGACCTGCACTTTCCGACTTAGAGCATCGGACACGACGTTTGCTTTCCCAGGATGATAGTTGATGCCCACATCGAAGTCATTGATTAGCTCTAACCATCTCCTTTGTCTGAGGTTGAGATCTGGCTGTGTGAAAATGTACTTGAAACTCTTATGATCCGTATATATCTCTGTCCTCTTCCCCATCAAGTAGTGTCGCCAAATTTTCAACGCGTGTACCACTGCGGCTAGTTCTAGGTCATGTGTAGGATAGTTCTTCTCGTGCTTCTGAAGCTGCCGGGATGCATAAGCCACGACATGCCCTTCTTGCATGAGAACACATCCCAACCCATTTCCTGAGGCATCGCAGTACACCGTAAAGTTCTTCTGCATATCTGGCATAACTAGCACTGGGGCTGTTGACATTCTTTTCTTTAACTCCTGAAAATTCGTCTCGCACTGTGGTATCCATGTGAATGTGATTCCCTTCTCCAACAGTTTGGTGAGGGGTCTCGAGATCTTAGAGAATCCCTCAATAAACCGTCGATAGTATCCAGCCAATCCCAAGAAGTTTCGAATTTCCCCGACATTTTCAGGGGTCTTCCACTTCTGTATATCCTCGATTTTGGCGGGATCTACGGAGCTTCCCCCCTCCGAGATTATATGTCCTAAGAAGGGAACTCTCTTCAGCCAAAACTCACACTTGCTCAACTTGGCATATACTTGGTGTTCTCTCAGCCTCTGCAACACCAACCTTAGATGTTTCTCATGTTCTTCTTCATCTTTGGAGAAGACGAGAATGTCATCTATGAAAATCACCACAAATTTGTCCAGATATTCCATGAATACCTTGTTCATGAGATACATGAAATATGCCGGGGCATTAGTTAGCCCGAAAGGCATGACAGTGTACTCATACAGTCCGTACCGAGACACGAAAGCTGTCTTGGGAATATCAGATTGCCTTATCTTGAGTTGGTGGTATCCCGACCTGAGATCAATTTTCGAGAACACACAAGCTCCCCTCAACTGATCAAACAAGTCTTCAATGCGGGGTAATGGGTACTTGTTCTTGATGGTTACCTCATTCAAGGCACGGTAGTCCACGCATAACCTTTGGGTTCCGTCCTTTTTCGGCACAAATATCACTGGAGCTCCCCATGGTGAGGAACTAGGACGAATATACCCCTTCTCCGTCAATTCTCTCAAATGATCCTTGAGTTCTCCCAGCTGCTTGGAGTCCATCCGATAAGGTCTGTTGTATATCGGGGCTGTTCCAGGCACTAGCTCAATTGCGAATTCCACTTCACGATCGGGAGGCATACCTGGCAACTCCTCCAGAAAAACATCTGGATATTCCCTGATGATCCTGATCTCCTCAACTTTCACCTCAACTTGATTTAATTTAATGTCCCTCCTAGGCTCGTGTATTGTTATGAACTTTACTCTTGTGCCACTAGGGTGAGTTAGTTCCACCGTTCTGGTCGAACAATGGATGATTCCTTTATGTTTGGTCAACCAATCCATACCCAAGATAATATCTATCCCTTGTGAATCTATCACTATGAGGTTAGCAGTAAATACTACCCCATTAATGTCTAGGTTCACTTTGGGACACACTTGTCTTGTCCTTATTTCTCCACCTGGAGAGTTTACGGCTAGCATACGGTTCATTTGTGTCGTTGCTAGGTCATGCTTCTTAACAAACCCTTGAGCAATGAACGAGTGGGTAGCACCAGAATCAAACAGCAGGGTTGGAATGTGTAAATTGGCAGGAAACTTACCAACTACCACGTCGGGTGCCTCTTGCGCTTCCTCCATAGTGACGTGGTTCACCCGTCCTCTCATTACATTCCGCTGTTGTGGCTGCGTGGGCTTCTTCTTTGGGCACTTATGGGCGTAGTGCCCCACTTCACCACAGCTAAAACATTGCACCCCAACCTTAGGTGTCTGGCCTTTGTTGTCTTGGGGTTGGTTTGGAGGTCCTTGTCCTGCTGGTCGAGGTTGATATGTAGGGCGAGGCTGCTGTACGAACTGACGTTGTGGCTGTATTGGTGCTGCCGGAGGCCTGTAGTTCGGGTTCTACCCTCTTGGTGCTGAGTAGGGTACCGCAGCACGGTTCGTCTTCCCTGCAGGTTGCTGCATTAGATGTGGACGGATGTTGCTCCCTGAGGCTTGATGTGACCACCCGGCCTTCCTCTTATTCTCATTTTCCAAGGCGTTCAGCTTCCTTTCTACCACAAACGCTCTGTCCACCATCTTTTGGAAGCTTTCATACTCATTGGAGGACATTGCACACTGCATTTCTGTGGTAAGTCCTTCCACGAAACAATCTTGTTTCTGCTCATCAGTCTCTATGTCCCGTGGGGCATAACGGGAGAGTTGAGTAAAGTTAGTGAGGTATTCCCTCACAGTCATGTTACCTTGCTGCAACCCCAAAAACTCCTTCCTCTTGTTTTTGAGTTCACCCCTTGGGATGTAATGGTTGCGGAAGCTACGTTTGAACTCTTCCCAAGTGATATTCTCAGGGTCATGATGGGCGGCCACGTAAGCGGTCCACCAATCAGCAGCAGGTCCATGCAATTGATGAGAGGCAAACAGCACCCTCTCATACCCTTGACACTGTATGATCCTCATCTTGCTTTCTATGGTCTTTAGCCAATCATCTGCCTCCAGAGGTTCAGCAGCACTTGCAAACTTCGGAGGTTGAGTTCCTAGAAACTCACTCAACTTTGGTTGGCGTGGTGCATCTTGTGGAGGTGGAACTTGATGCAAGTTGGCCACCACTTGAGTCAAGTTCTAGATGAGCTGATTTTGATTCTCAAGCATTTGGTGGATGGGATCAACTCCTTCACGGCGTCCAACCCTGTCTTGGCCTCCAGAAAGATGAGGGTTGCAGGCCTCATCGTTGTTGTTGGCGGGGTTGGCAGCATGGCCTTTTCCTCTTCCGGCCATCTAGCATGATCAACCAAATGTTAATTTAAAGTATTACGTATTATCTCACTACTTTCACTTGTTTGTACTTTGAAGTGTTGACGCTTTGTTATACTTTTCTGAGGGTTCATATCTCACACAAAAATAAATGCAATATTATTTCATGTGGGTTCACACACCAAAGCAAAACAATCTGAAGACGAGGCTGTGGACAATCGCTCATGGCTTCCACAACTCACGTCACACACCAAGCATTAACACACCATTAACTAAGATAACGACTCGACTACTCGACATCCTGCTAAACTAAGGGAAGGACTCTACACTACTCGTATCACTGGGCTGGCTCCTCGGGATCTTCCTCATTATTGCGGCTGCCTTCTGACTCCGCTTTGGGTGGGGAGGCTGCTGGTGGAGAAGTGCGACGACGCCTGATCGCCCGGCGATCTGGGGAGTCAGGAGTCCATGTATCATTCACGGTGACACACAGTTCATTCTCATCTCCTCTTTCTCTCGCCCTCAAGCAGGCTCGAAGCAACGCCTTGGTTTCCTTCAAAGTGTCACGAACATCCTGAAGCTCCTGCTGACACTCCTGCAATCGAGTGCTAAGCATAGCAGCATCCTCCGAGCACAAGTCCATGTGCTCATGGGAAGTCCCTCGCTGCACTGGCGGGTACTTATACTCCGTTGTACCACTCTCGCGCTGGAGGACATACATGTACTCAGTCCTGTCCAGGTGTCGACGATAGATGTGACTCTGGCAGGTGATGGCCTCCTAGGTGACTTCCTTCTCCGCATCGACCTGTGTCGCTCGACAAGCTGGAGAGCGGTGGATCTTGAGCAGCTGATTTTCATGGATAATTCTCATCTCTGAACTCCATTCTTCCCACTTCTCACGGATGGTCCTGGTGGAGCTATAGTGTATGATTAGCTTGCCCGTATTGCCGGCGGCTTGGAGCATACGTCGAAAACGGCGCAACAAGCCTCCTACTGCCAAGCCTCCTACATCGAAAGGTACGTCACTGGACGGCTCTCCTCTCTTTGGGCAAGGGCAACTACGGGAACTCTCCCTCCTGTGGACTTGAGAGCGGTGCGAATCATGCAAACCATCTAAAACAGAAAGCATTTAAACTTAGGTTAGATAAAATTTTAAACAAAAATCCTATTTTGAGTGAAAGTTGGGGTAAGATGAAGAAAGTGACTCCATTAAATAACACTTTTCAACAAACACCTTGTAAAATAGTTTTTAAGAAAATAGGGCCCTTAAATATGTCCATTTCTACCTAGGTCCACATTCCTACGGGCAACCTTGGCTCTGATACCACTTCTGTCACGCCCGGTTTTTCCGAAGAACAACCAAGTGAATATCACATGTATGCCAGGATCATTTTCTCATACATGTGATGACAAATAGTGAAGCATCATTTATTACAAGCCAGGTGTCGAATATAAATAAGTCTTACATAGCAAATGTCTCGATGGACAATAATAAGTTCATCACAAGTAAATAAACTAGCAGCGGAATATTATTCTTGAGGGCTCCGTCACAGGCATTGCCCGGGGGTCTCCATGAACCTAGAAACCTTCTTCAGGTCCAAAGTCTTGGTCATTATACACCACCTCATTATCTTGACCTGAGCAGCAATATAAACCAACAAATATGCAAGGTTGAGTACCGATGGTACTCAGCAAGTGTGGGAAAGTTATGTCATGCATGGCTAGACCAAGGGGAGGTTGAACTCATGGTTAAAGCACTACGCAATTAATACCTATCACCTTAGCTTATTAAGCACCTACATTAGTACACAGGTGAAATGGTCCCAATCTCCCATCCCATCATCATAATCAAGTAACCATAACATCATTTCCAATGTTAAGCTTCCCGCTTAACATCCACAACTTCCCAAAACCATCACTCCTCTAATCATGAATAAGTCCAGCCGCTCTTGACCGTGAGCACGGCTGTCATGACAGTTTTGACTTTGCAGAGTTTGTACCACTGTACCCACATGTAGTGATTTCATCCCCCGTTGTCGGGTGGACTAAAAGAACCTCCATTATGCCAGTGGCTACGAACCACATTCACACTTCCCAGGTGTGTAGCCAGGAGATCACTACGAAGCCTTTACAAAGTGATTCCCGACGAGCGTGGGCCCACTGAGGTTTCACCCCTAACAGCATACAAGAGGCTCCAACCCCGCTGCAGTGGCCCCCTCTTGAGCTTGCGGTTCATATGGTAGTCCAGCTGACACCTACTCCCCGCACCATCCAACACACCCATACTATGCCGGGGATATGCCTAATTAATTGGCCAAGCTGCCCCATCTCAGCATGTGGTTGGCATGGTAAAGCCAGGTTACATGCTCCATGAACCGGTCCTTAGGATCTAGGCAAGTACTAAGCACAAACCCGAGTCTCGTGCACCCAGCACCAACCAAAACATCCAACTTGCCTTGATCCCTACCTCTACATAACTCATAACATCTCATTCAAGAGTATGGTAAAATAAGCTGATGATCCCATATCCCAAATATCCCATTCTAAGCATGGTTAAGCATATGCATAATAATAAATGACATGATAAAATAAATCCCAACCCAAGCTACAAGGAAACAAGGTAATGCAATTCTAGGGAAACTTCCTAGCATGGGTTTCATATTTTCAATTGACAATGCAAATAATTCTATCTACACATCCTAGCATAGGATCAAAGTAGTCAAGGACACTTGCCTCCTTCCTGCTGTTCTTGAAATGGGTAGTCCTGATCTTGGAAAGGGAGAACTTGCTCTGGAGCAGGTTCTACTCATACCATCACACATAGCAAAAGAAAACAACAAGTCATAAGACATAGTTCACACTTCCACTTCATACAAACCACACATTCACATTTATAAAAGTCATTCACAATTATATGTGTTGTGGTTATTCTATGTGTGTTGATTTTTGGCTTACATGCACTTTTAAACATGTACATATGATTTCTACTTTTGTATTCATATTTATGTTGGCATACTATATATGTATTTCTAATTTAAATAAATCCCTTAAATTTAATTGATACACATTTTAGCTACCAAGTATGCATGAAAGGTATTTTCCCACTTCATATGTGTCTTCAGACCTTCTACCAACCCTAAACTGAATTCTTTGAATTTTGGAAACTTCATTTATCATTTTCTAGTTATTTATCCTTAGCTTGCTATATTTTCAGATTTATTTCCTATGCCTAAATGTGCATTTTATTAGGAAAATAGTAAGACATCTCATCCAAACAGAATAGATTTTGGGTCTGAAATATCTAAGAATATATTTTTGACTTCTCTTCTGATGTGAACTATTTTACATTTATTTTTCTAATTTTCAGAATTATTCTCTACTTAAAAATGTGTCCCTATTACTAATAAATGTGAATAATCAATTAAACAGATTCATTTCATACAAAAATCTATTTTTATCCCACTCCAAGGTTTTCTAAGTACTGGAAAAGTTTTTAATTTGAATTTGACAATATGTTTGTCCCACCTCTTAAATTTTAAATACTAGCCACATATTCAAATTCCTAACTTTAATATCAAATAGGGTTAAAAAGGTAAACTCACCCCACTACAGGGTCCATTATATTATTTTAAGAATTTCCAGGGGTCTAGCTACACTTAACAGAGGGGTTTTCCTAATTTTTATTAAGTCCAGGGGCTAAAACTGATTTTTAAATGAATTTACAGGATTTTTTCTGAAGTTCCAGGGGCTAGATCAGAAGTTTCCGGGGCTAGCTCTTATTTTCCGAGAACCCCAGGGGGTAGCGCGTAAGAATTCCAGCCTTTATAACGCGGGGCTGACGTGGACCGTCCGATTTAAAACAGACGGCTGAGATTATAACGTCGAACCGGTACGCGGGGATTTAAACTCTACCGTGCGATTTAAAATAAACGGCGCACAAGCGGCCACGTCGCTCTGATCGAGCGCGGGCGGCGTTGCCCGGCGGCGCACGGCGGTGATCTCGCCGGAGAGTTTCGGATCTTCGTAAATTCTTCCTAGAACTGTGATTTTATGGCATAGATCGGTAGAGGGGAGGTCGGGGATCTCACCTCGGGGGTTTTCTTGAGCTCGGAGGTCCTGGAAGGCGATCGGCGACGAGGTCCGAGGTGAATTCACGGCGAGGCTCGTCGGCGCTGTGTTTGAACCGCAAATCACCGAGTTTTCTGCACCTGCGAGGTTCCCCGGAGGCGGTGGATCAAGACCAGCGAGTTCGATCGGAATTCCCGAGCGTAGATCGGGCAGAATTCGCCGGAGGGGCTCGGGTTCTCACCGGAGAGAAAATCGGCAGATCGTAGGGAAACGGGACGATGCCGGGGTTTTTATAGACGGGGGAAGGCGGCGGGTTGGTTTAGATCGAGCTGGAGTCTTCGGGGTCCGGAAGTCGGCTGGGATACACGAGATTTTCCGGTCGGTTTTGATTCGGGGTGAGAGAGTCTGGCCGAGCGCGGGCGCGAGCGCGAGGAGGAAGAAAGACTGGCGGGCCCTGCATGTCAGTGGGAAGAAGGGGGCGCGCACGGCTGCAGGCTGGCGCGGGATCGGGTGGGCCGGCTGGTGGGTTTCGGCCCACTGGCCGGTTTTTTTCTGTTTTCCTTTTTCTTTTTCTATTTCTTTTCTGTTTTGAGTTTAAATTGAATTCCAGTTTGAATTTAAATTTTTGCAATACATGCAACACGTCCAAAAATTTTTAAATTCCCCTCTTAACAGGATTTTGGGGTGTTACAACGAGGTACGGAGTTTCCTCGGACTCGCGGGATATTATCAGAGGTTCATTCCGAACTTCTCGAAGATTGCCAAGCCTATGACGGAGCTGCTGAAGAAGACTACCAAATATGTTTGGAGTCCAACATGTGAAGCAGCATTCAAGGCTTTGGTCAAGCACCTGACATCAGCACCGGTTTTGCGCAGCCAGACACAACAAAACCGTTCGATGTGTACTGCGATGCATCCGGCATTGGGCTCGGGTGTGTGCTGACGCAAGACCGAAGAGTGGTCGCGTATGGTCACGGCAGCTTAGAAACCATGAGCAGTATTATCCAACCCACGACCTGGAGCTCGCTGCCGTGGTACTTGCACTGCAAATGTGGAGGCACTACCTACTCGGTAACCTCGTACATTTATATACCGACCACAAGAGCCTCCAATACATATTCACTCAGAAGAAGCTGAACATGAGGCAGCGAAGATGGTTAGAGTTGATAAAGGATTACGAAATAGAGATCCATTATCATCCGGGCAAGGCAAACGTAGTGGCAGATGCGCTGAGCCGCAAGTCCCACATCAACAATTTGACCATCACACCGTTGGAAGAGAGCGAACCACCACTGCATGTGATTCCACATGGAGCTCTCTGCAACCTAGCTTTGATCCTCACCATCCGTGAAGAGATAGCGGCAGCTCAGAAACATGACAAGGGTATGTCGCATTTGCGGAGACGTGTAGACAGTGGGGAGTTGAAATGTTTCTGAAAGGATGGAGACGGCGTCCTATGGTTCAAGGACCAGATCGTCGTACCCTGTAACCCGGAGCTACGGAAGAAATTTTTTGATGAGGCTCACTTATCAAAATTTTCTATTCACCCCGGCAGCAACAAAATGTATCAAGAACTCAGAAGCAAGTTTTGGTGGACACGGATGAAGCGGGAGGTCGCAAAGTACGTGTCCAAGTGTGATACATGTCGAAGGGTGAAGGCGGATCATATGCGGAAACCGGGACTGCTACGACCACTGGGCGTTCCTGCCTGGAAGTGGGAGGATGTGAGCATGGACTTCATCGTCAGTTTACCCACCACCTTTCAAAAACATGATTCTGTGTGGGTGATCATCGACCGGCTCACCAAAGTTGCCCACTTCATCCCGGTCAACACCAACTACAACGCCAAGAAGTATGCTGAACTGTACATCTCACGGATCCTATGCTTGTACGGCGTACCCTGTACCATCATATCGGATCGTCACACTTTATTTGTGTCCCATTTTTGGGAGCAGCTGCACGCTGCATTGGGGACGAAGCTGATCTGTAGTTCAGCATACCACCCGCAAACGGACAGGCAAACCAAGCGGGTAAACCAGATCCTAGAAGACATGCTACGACCTTGCACTATCAACCACGGCAAGAATTGGGATGATCACTTGCCGTTAGCCGAGTTCTCGTACAACAATGGGTACCAAGCCAGCATTAATATGGCGCCTTATGAGGCGCTATACGGGAGGAAATGCCACACACCACTGAATTGGTGTGAGTCTGGCAAAAGGGTCACCTTCGGGATTGACCTTGTCAACAACGCAGAAGAAAAGGTTCGACTGATTCAAGCGAACCTAAAAGCCGCCCAATCCCGTCAGAAACAGTATGCGGACCTGAGAAGACGCCCATTACAATTCGAAGTCGGGGATCACGTATATCTACGTGTGTCTCCAATGAAGGGCGTAAACAGATTTGGGGTGAGAGGAAAGTTGGCACTCCGATTCATCGGTCCATTCCAGATTACCGAAAGATGTGAATCAGTAGCATACCGGCTGAAATTACCAGGAGCACTTTCCGGTGTGCACGACATCTTTCACATTTCCCAGCTGAGGAAGTGTCTTAAGCTATCAACTACCGTTCAGCTGGAGGACATTGAAGAATTGCAACCGGATCTCACCTATCGGGAGGAGTCGGTTCAGATCATTGACGAAAAGGCCCGAACCACACGCAACCGTACGTTGTGGTTCTACAAAGTTCTATGGAGTAATCACTCCGTGGACAAAGCGACATGGGAGAGCGAAGGATTTCTTCGCGCTAAGTACCCCGACTTTTTCACGTCGCATATCCGGTAATTCTCCACCGTCCTCTCTCTCATTTTCACCTTATAATCTCGGGACGAGATTCGTTTAAGGGGGGAGGAATGTAAGGGCCTCAGTTTTTGACACATGTTTCAAGAGTCATCATCACACACACACCTTATTCGAAGCAAGTTGATAAACACATTTGAAGAGCAAGTAACCACCATCAACATGCTCATTAGAGAACAAACTCACATATTGCAAAAGTGGTATTTCCCACATGTGATATACAGGGGCTGGGCATATGAAAACTCCTACATAGTGCTAGGAGTGTCCATGCCAAGTTTCACCCAAATTCAAAACCTTTTTGAGGTCATTTTGGGTATAGCTAGAAAGAGGGTAGTTTGAACCCAAATTCAAATTCAAACTGATTTTATACCATGAATTCAAAAGTGGGAGGCATATTCTTGCTCAGCACATTTTTGTGAGCTCACATACCAATTTTCACTCCATTTGGAGTTAAGCTTGATAAGAGTTAAATGTAGCAAATTCAAACCTTATTTGAATTTCAAACTACATGTGTGCTGAAATTTAGTCAAACCCAAACCAATTTGAATTCTACCCCATTCAAATGGCTCAGGGGCAGATAATTCAAATACTTGAGGTTAGTTTGGTCTCTACTGTTTAGAGCAGTAGAGCAAAGTTAATTTCAGAGGTTAAAACCCCGGGTGGGACCCACATGTCAGCCACTGAGGCAAAAGAAACCGACTGAGAGCTCAGCTCGGGTACTCGCGCGCGCTGCAGCGACCGCCACGGCGAAGAAACGGCGAGGACAGCAGCTGCTTGCCGCCCTCGGCCGGTGAACCGCCTCGCAGGGTCCTTATCTACGCGCCCGAGCGATCGCAGGCAGTCTTCGCCGCTGCCTCGACGCGTTTCCACCCAGAAAGCCGAAGCTCCTCGCCAGTCAGTTGAATTTTCGGTTCCTCATCGCCCGGTCGATCCAGTGATCCTCCCGGCGGTCGGAGACCAGCACCAGGTGCGCCAAGCCATCTTCGACACCCTCGTGTCGGTTCCAGGCTCGAAGCAGTCCTCCCCGAGCTACACCGCGGTGATCCTTCCTCTGTCGGTTCAGCATGAGCCGCCACTGCGGGAACCATCCTTCCGGCCACCGCAGCTCACCGATCACCGAGCTGTGAACAGCAAAGAGGTTCGCCTTCAGTCCCTCTTTCATTCCCGCAAGCTCCGGCGGCGTGACAAACACTGCTCAGGCCGGAATTTCGTGTTTTCGCGACGGTGTGCAAAAGTGGAGTCGGCACCGATCAGAGAAATTCGTAAACCACACTGCATCACTCATCCTCTCATGGAGAAGATCACTTCTAGTTGCCCGTACGAGTCCATAGGAGCAGGAACCACGAAGAATCATGGAGGGAAACCGCTGTTCTTCAAGTTTTAGTAGAAATCCCGATTTCTGGCCTAGGTCGCACGGTGACCGCCCAACACAGCCCTTCCCGAGCTCCGTGGAGCTCATGTCGACCTTTCCTATGGTCCACTGATGCTCGACGACCCTTAGCTCGATCGGGTGAGGTGCTAGGGAGGACGGGCAACACGGCCGAAGTTCTCCCGAGGCTGCTGCTCGTCGCCGACCATGTGCCGGCCATTTTCATGACGAGCTGAGCCCGGAATCGTGTTCTCCGAGTGAAAATAGGCAGGGGCAGATGGAATCATGAAGCTTGGAGCTCCACAGAGGCTGCCAGCAAGATCTCCGGCGAGGTACCCCGGCGGCGGAGCGCGGGCGGCGGGAGGTAGACGAAGGGGGTGGACCCCAGCCGTCAGCGGCAGATATTTTAAATCGTGATCGGGCTGCGGCTCGGATCTGGTGTGCTGGCACGCAAAAACCCCGTAGACCCCGGTGTGCCGATGCCTCAGTGCACAACACGTGTCCCCGTGGCCCACCGGCAGATTTAAACTTTTCCCCGATTTTCAGATTTCATTCAAACTTCAAATCCTCATAACTTTGGCTAGGAAGCTCCAAATCGAGTGAACCAAATTTTGTTAGATTCATCTCTCTGAGTACTTTCCAGAAAATGAAGTTTCACTTAATGAAAATCCTTATTTCTCCATAATTAATTCTTCAAAATGTAAACTGTTGTGGAATTTTAACTGGAGAATCCCTTGGAGGAAAATTCTGACATTTTGCTGGAATGTTCACAAAAATATCCCTGAACTACCATAAAAATTTCAGGTCCATTGGAGCTTATTTCATCCACCTAATGGTGTGATTAGTGAAACTGTTCCAGAGAAAATAGAAAATGTTCAGAAACATTTTCAGAATTTTCCCTGAAATTGTTTAGCTCATATCTTTAACCAGGAACCTTCAAATTAAGTGAGACCAATTCCAATAGAATCCTATGAAAATCTAGTTTTCATAAAGTCATGACTTGATCCATGAAAGTCCCTAGAACACCCTAAGAGCTCCAATTAAGGTCAAGGACATAATTATTTGTGGAGAGCTCAAATGAGCTTTGCTGCAACTAAAACTTGACCAAGTCTCTGTCTAGGTGGTAACCAAGCCACAATAAAAATTTCAGAGTCATTTAGTCTGTCTAGTAAGACTTAGAAGGGTCACAAGTTTAAAACTCAATTCAAATGCATTTATTTAATACATGTACTTCTTATATCATGTAGTCGCTAAGGTCAAGGAGGAACCCGAAGTCCTAGACTTCGTTACTCCGGAGGAGCAGCTAGCCTATGACCAAGAGCAGCAAGGCAAGCTCCGGTTTGCATTAACCTTTTTACAAATTTTTATTGTTTTGAGCACTTACTTGAGTATTATGATTCCTTGCATTAGAGTCTTGTTTGGAAACCCAATTGCATAGCCCAGAAAACCATGGGCTGGGATTAGGATTGAAAACCCCGCTAGCTACTGCAATGCTAAGATAGTATAGAATTCGGTACAAGTCGAGTAGTTGGAACTACTCGCGAGCATAGGCTAGAGGCACTCGACTCGGGTAGAGATAGCACATGATACGCATGGCAAGAAAAACAAGACCAAGCGGAGAGTAAGGGCAGCAGGACTTTGGGGCCTGTGTGCTATAGCTCCGCTTGTGTCGATTGAGGACTGAGCCGTGTGCGGGCCTGTTGAACAAGCTAGAACAGTACCGAAGACCTACCGGATATATGGGAACCGGGAAACCGATGTAACTCGGGTAGCTGGGTGTTGAGGCATAGCTGGTCGTTCAGAGGGTAGGTTGAGAGCTCGAGGTGTAAATCGGCTGGCGGCACTGAGATGCGCGTGCAGAGACCTCTTGCTCAGGACGATTGGACCAGTTCAACATTTGGCTAACGGGTGAAAGGTAGTTGCGTACGGCGTCCGTGATGGTTGTTGTAGGCAACATCGAGTACGGGCGTACGTGACGGGTTATTCGGGTAACCCTGCAGGTGTAAATCGATTAAATCGCCGTCCCTCGCGGTCAGTGAGTACCACTTGTTCACTGTACCATGACATAGAAAGAACAGGCTAGTTACATGTTAAAATGTTGCTTATTAAAATATGGACTTGATTGTTAATGATTGCTGTAGTTTAGAGCTAATTAAAGTTCCTTTCAACTTTGGGCAAAGTACATGAGAGAAATGCGTTTCTTGTTTGATTGCAACTCTCTCATGTGCCTTAGCGTAAGGTTCTCCACAATTTGCTGCTGAAACTTGAAAGTAAGGTTCCACTAATTAGGCGAGTCCTTGCAACTGATTTTACCTCCTGTACCTATCATCCCTCATGTAGAAGTTCCATGTTTAGGAGAGACGGGTCAGACTTGCTGAGCCTTTGTGCTCACTGCTTGTGTTTGAAGCTTTTGCAGGGTTCTATGAGGAAGGGACTCCCAAGGAGGAGATGAAACCCCAGGAGGGGAACCCTGTTGAGTGGGAGTTGTGCACGCCGCCGTGTTAGTGTGCGTGCATGCTAGCAAGGACACGTTCATGGGCTGAACGTGAACTTGATGCATAGTCTACGCCCGTGAGTGTAGACTGGACCATTTTGATGTAAAAATATTCATAAACCACTTTATGTAATAAAAGTTTTGCTTCCGCTTTGTACCTTTGATGTGTGTTATTTGGTGCTGTGCAATGCAGCACCCCTCAGCGTGATCCTGGCTCGACAAGACCGTGGGGTCGTGTCATACCATCCCACCGATAGCAAGTTATCAGGTCCTTGTACATATTTGTACAGCCGGGATGTATGGAATAAGGTGAGTCATGTGCCTCCTTTAATATCGTGTTGCGGATGTGCTTCACGTTAGGCACACAAATCCTTTTCCCTAACCAAAGCGTTCCCTTCTCGTCTTCCTTAAAATCCTTTTTTATGCCTTGTCAGATTCTTTCATTGATTTCCTTGATTTCCTCATCCGTTGCTTGGCCATCTCATATCTCTTGTTCCAGCGAAGAGTTGAGTTCTATCACTTCCATCTCGTTCAAGAACCTGAGATGTAACCGTTCGAACTCCTTGCGCAGCTCGGGCGGTAGTTCCCGAACCGTGAGTTGGTGACATGCTCCCTTTCGGCTCAACGCATCAGCTACTACATTGGCCTTTCCGTGGTTATAGTTGACTGCAACATCATAACCTTCATGAGTTCCAACCATCGATGTTGCCTCAAATTCAGATCCGTTTGCATGAATATATACTTGAGGCTTTTGTGATCCGTATAGATCTCACATCGGTGGCCAAGGATATAATGCCTCCAAATCTTCATGGCATGTACCACGGCTGCAAGCTCCAAGTCATGTGTGGGGTAATTCAGCTCGTGCTTCTATAGTTGTCTCGACGCGTAGGCTACCACTTGTCCATCTTGCATGAGCACACATCCAAGCCCTTGTCTTGATGTGTCACAATATATGTCGAAACTCTTGCTCACGTCCGGCAATACCAAAACAGGCGCTGTGGTTAGTCCTTTCTTGAGTTCCTCAAAGCTTTCTTGGCTCACTGGTGTCCACTGAAATGCCTTTCCCTTCATTAGCAATTCAGCCATAGGCTTCGCTATTTTGGAGAAATCCTTGATGAACCGTCGGTAGTATCCAGACATCCCAAGGAAACTCCAAATATCTCTCACATTCTGAGGTTAGTTCCACTTCAGAACATCTCCCACTTTTCCGGGATCAACCGATACTCCTCTCTCGGAGATGATGTGGCCTAGGAACGATATCTCCTTTAGCCAAAATTGACACTTGCTGAACTTGGCATACAATTGATGCTCTCGCAGTTTCTGCAAATTCAATCTTAAATGTTCTTCATGTTCTTCCTTGCTTTTTGAATACACCATGATATCGTCGATGAAAACCATGACGAACTTGTCCAAGTACTCCATGAAGACATTATTCATGAGGTACATAAAGTATGCGGGTGCATTCGTTAACCCAAAAGACATAACGGTATATTCATACGAACCATACCGTGTTCAAAATGCAGTCTTGGCTATGTCGCAGGGCTTAATCTTCAACTGGAAGTATCCCGAGCGAAGATCAATCTTGGAGAAAATCCGGGCACCTTTCATTCGGTCGAACAGGTCCTCTATACGGGGCAGTGGGTATTTATTCTTGATTGTCACCTCTGTGACACCCTCATTTTTGGTTTCTGCATATATTCATGTTGCATGAAGAGAAAACATTTTAAAGGAAGTGGGAACAGAAAAAGAATTAAAAGGATAGCCAAAAAGAACAAGAATCCAGTTCACAGAGAGCGCCGAAGACAACTTCCGCGGCCCGCTGGCCTCGTGGTGTGTTCGGAGCTCATCACTGCAAAGTGGCGAGAGGTCCGCCGCTAAACTGGCTACGTGGCAGGCTCGGGGCTCATCTCCGCAAAGGGGGAGAGGTCCGACCCTGTGGGACACGTGTTGCCCCCGGAGCTATCCTCTGCGGAGAAGCGAAGGCAGTTCCGCAGGACACATGTCACCCTCAGAGCTAGTCACTGCGGAAATCAGAGGACTAGTCACGCGGGATACGTGTCGATCTCGGAGCTCACCTCCGAGAGGTCCGGTTCTATTGGACACATGTCGCCACCGGAGCTTATCTCCGGGAGGCCCGACACTGTTGGACACGTGTCTACCTTGGAGCTACCAGACACGTGGCGTACGCGGAGCCACCTCCGAATAGAGAGGAGGTCCCGACCGCCAGAATACGTGGCGCACGCGGAGCCCACCTCTGAAGGAAAGGGAGGTCTCACTCGCTTGACACGCGGCACAACCGGAGCTCGTCTCTGCGGAAAGGGAGAGACCAGGCCCCGGTGGACACGTGGAGCTTCCGGAGCTCATCACCGTGGAGGTAACGAGTTCTGGAGCGGTTTTTGGATTCTGTACGCGTAGAAATATCGATACGGAGAAGAAACCGACCTGAATTCCACAATGTTACCGCACCAAATCAACTAAAGATAAGTTGTTAAGATTCAACGAAAATCTGAATGGGACTCTTATTCGAAGTCCATTCAGACTAGGACTCTTCTTCTCCCGATTATAAATAGAACCCAGGACCTTTGGCCAAAAACCACGAACTTCTTTTTCTATTCCTGAGCCGACGACTTGGAGCCCTAGCCCCAACTCACCGAGTAAGCCCATTGCCGGAGTTCAGTCGAGAAAGATCGCCGGAAGGGAGCCCAACGATCTGTCTTGCTAGGAGAAGAACGAAAGGTAGGTCTCCAATACCACCTTACAACATCGCTGTGTTTTCTTTGCATCTGTTCTTCGATTCCTTTCGAACAGAAGCTTTCTCATGGACAAATCACTTATTGATCAGTTTGATCTAGAGTCAAGATCATCATCACGTCCACATTAGATCCGAACAACTCTGTTCATAGTAAAATCCATGCAAACTATGCAAGGACACGTACAAACAGACCTAATAAAACTAAACTGGTTATAGGATAGCATGCATATGCATCATTGCATCTAGTTAAAGTTTGAGCATGATATTGATTGCTGTGGATCTTGTATGTGTGTGATCCTGTAAAGCAGGACAAGCTCAGGAGGCTGTCTACGACGAGCTGCAACAACAAGGTTTCGAGATCCAAGAGCAACCGGAACCGCAAGAACAAGGCAAGTGCCCCTTGACCATATTGATCCTATGTTTTGGGAAAAAATATTTTGTTTTGCGAAAAGGTGTGTGTGCTGAGTCAAACATGATGGGAAACCCTTTTATAGGAGTTTACTAGTTTTGGTTAAACCACCCTTGTCGCTAGGGAAGTTTATGAGTCAGGTATTGTTTTTACTTTTAAGCTTCGCTGAGTCCATGGGATTGGGAAGCGAGATAGATGTGTCTAGCTAACTGCACTCATAATGATAATGAGAAACTGATGTTGTTAATGAACATGGATCGGAGGGAGATCTAGGCAAGACTGGGTTTGTGAATGAGGTAGCATGAGATGGTGGTTTACTTGCCGTAGATCTAAGGACCGGTTCATGCGAACACATGCCAGGATAACAGTGCCACCACAAGGCCAAGTATGGGTGCGGATTAGCTGACTAATTAGGTAAGTTGCTAGATTGTTATGGACCATGGAAGGCGTGGGGAATGGGAGTCGAGTGAGGACTGCCTTGGGAACTGCATGGCACAATAGGGGGCCCGTGGGTGGGAGAATTGGAGATTCTAGCCTGCCGGTGAAACCTTAGTGAGTCCATACATCTAGTAACCCCTTTGTAAATGCTATTTTGTGATCTCTTGGCCATACACTAACGGTTGTGTACTGGTATAATGGAGGTTCTGCAGTCACCGACGGGTGACGAAATCACAAACTTGTGGGTAAAGAGGGGCAAACTCTGCAGAGTCTAAAACTATCATGATAGCCCAGCTTACGGTCATGAGCGCCTGGCCAACTTCCATGATTAGTTGGGATGGTTATTGGATATGGTTATTGGATTTGGTTATTGGATATGGTTACTGGTTATGGTTTTGGATGGTTTTGTTTTCGGGACTGTTGAGTCCGGGTGATAAGATGGGTTGCATGTGACGCCCTCAGTTCTGTGGAAAAACCACGGAACCAAGAACTAATGCATATGTGTGCCCAGGATGTTCATCACACATACACATACGTTCCACAAACTGAATTCAGATCATATATTACCACGAATAACAGAGTTTATTACAGTATCTCATGAGTCTTGAACTCATGCTCACAGCGGAAGTCTTTATTTCTACGCAGCGGAAGTCTTTATTTTAATGCAGAAGCAAAAACTAATGCAGAAGCAAAACTAAGCAGTAGTGGCTCCATCTCTACTCCCTCCACAGGCAAGGTTGAGAACAGATCACACGCCATAATGCTCCACTTGATCTTCATAGTAGGCTTCTCCTGCTGCTGATGATGAAGTAATAATGCAAGTTTGAGTACAATGATATACTCAGCAAGTGCGGGAAAACACATGATATGCAGCTCATAAACAAGGTAGGTATAAAAGGCTTATTTGCAGAAAAGCAGATTTGTAAAACCATGATAAAACAGCAACTTATCTTTAGATATAATCCCAGCATGTATTAAATTACCAACATACCTCCATCACTTCCCGTGTTCCATCCGAACATTAACCAATCCTTTATTCATACTCACGAATACCTCCTCGTATTCGCTACCATCTCACCTCATAAAACAACCTCGTCACACACCGAGACCAATCTCATGTCATGACCCAACAGTCATGCAACCATCTCATCACCCGGACTCAACAGTTCCAAACCAAACCAGTAACCATAACCAAGAACCTTCCCAATAACCATCCTAATAACCATTTCAATAACCATTCCCAACTAATCATGGCAGTTTAGCCAGGTGCTCGTGACCGTAAGCTCGGCTATCATGATAGTTTTAGACTCTGCAGAGTTTGCACCTCTTTACCCACAAGTTTGTGATTTCGTCATCCGTCGGCGATTGCAGAACCTCCATTATACCAGTACACAACCGTCGGTGTATGGTCAAGAGATCACAAAATATCCTTTACAAAGGGGTTACTAGATGTATGGACTCACTAAGGTTTCACCGGCAGGCTAGAATCTCCAATTCTCCCACCCACGGGCCCCCTCTTGTGCCATGCAGTTCCCAGGGCAGTCCTCACTCGACTCCCATTCCCCGCGCCTTCCACAGTCCATAACACTCTAGCAACTTACCTAATTACTCAGCTAAGCCGCACCCATACTTGGCCTTGTGGTGGCACTGTTATCCTGGCATGTGCATGCATGAACCGGTCCTTAGATCTACGGCAAGTAAACCACCATCTCATGCTACCTCATTCACAAACCCAGTCTTGCCTAGATCTCCCTCCGATCCATGTCCATTATTAACATCAATTTCTCATTATCAATACGAGTGCAGTTAGCTAGACACATCTATCTCGCTTCCCAATCCCATAGACTCAGCGAAGCATAAAGCAAAAACCATACCCGACTTATAAACTCCCCAGGCGACAAGGGTGGTTTAATCAAAACTAGTAAACTCCTATAAAAGGGCTTCCCATCATGTTTGACTCAGTACGCACACCTTTTCGCAAAAGAAAATAGTTTTACCCAAAATATAGGATCAATATGGTCAAGGAACACTTGCCTTGTTCTTGCGGTTCCGGGGGTTCTTGAATC
Organism: Neostapfia colusana; assembly: GCA_030760725.1. Classification (NCBI taxonomy): domain Eukaryota; kingdom Viridiplantae; phylum Streptophyta; class Magnoliopsida; order Poales; family Poaceae; genus Neostapfia; species Neostapfia colusana. Next base: position 98,718,999 of record JASWHV010000003.1, read on the forward strand.
TCAAAACCTGGTTGCTGCAGTTCGTCGTAGACAGCTCCCTGAGCTTGTCCTGCTAGGTAAGGTCACGTGCATACAAGATTCACAGCAATCAATATTATGCACAAAACTTAAACTAAATGCGATGATGCATATGCATGCTATCTCATGATTAGTTTTATTAGATTGATCTGTACGTGTTCTTGCATGGCCTTGTATGGACAGAGGTGTTCGGATCAATGGTGGATGTGGCGATGATCTTGTCTTTAGATCAACCTGATCAGTAAGTAATCTACCCACGAGAAGGCTCCTGTTCGAAAGGAATTGAAGAACAGATGCAAAGAGATGAACACAACGATGTCGTAAGGTGGTATTGAAGTCCTACTCACGTTCTTCTTGACTTTGAGGTCCTCCTCAGACCGCTCGGTTCTTCTCTGATGATCTCCCTTGTTGCGCTTCGGCGATGGTTTTCTCGGTGAGTTAGGGCTAGGGCTCTAAGTCGTCGGCTCAGGAGTTGAAAGAGAAGTTTGTGGTTTCGGCCAGAGGTTTTGGGTTCTATTTATAATCGGGAAGAGAAGAGTCCTAATCTGATTGTATCCCGAATAAGAGTCTTATTCAGATCTTTGTTGGATCCTAACGTCTTATCTTTAGTAACATCATGGAATTTAGATCGGTTTCTGTTGCGTACCGGTATCTTTACGCATAAAAACCGCTCCAGAACTCGTTACCTCCGTGATGATGTGCTCCGGAAGCTCCACGTGTCCTCCGGGGCCTGGTGTCTCCTTTCCTGCAGGGACGAGCTCCGGTTGTGCCGCGTGTCAAATGAGCGAGACCTCCCTCTTCTTCAGAGGTGATCTCCGCGCACGCCACGTGTTGGCGCCAGTCTTCCCTCTCTTCTTTCCTCAGGGACGGCTCCGAGGTTGACACGTATCCCGCGCGACTGGTCCTCTGACTTCCGCGTGGGCTAGCTCCGAGGATAACACGTGTCCTGCGGAAATGCCTTTGCTTCTTCCGCAGAGGCTAGATCCGTGGGCAACATGTGTTCCCACATGATCAGACCTCTCCCCTTTTGTGGAGACGAGCCCCGAGCCTGCCACGTAGCCAGCCTGGCGGTAGTCTCTCCCCACTTCGCAGGGATGAGCTCCGGTCACGCCACGTGGCCTGCTGGCCGCGGAAGTTGCTTTCGGCGCTCTCTGAGGGCTTTATTGGCTATTCTTTTGATAATTCTCTCTGTTCCTATTTTTCATTAAAATGTTTCCTCTTCATAGAACATGAACTTATGCTGACACCCGAGGCTAGGGTGTCACATTGCATGACCGTTGAGTCATGGCAACAAGGTTAGTCTCGGTGGGAGATGAAGTTGTTTTATGAGATGAAATGGTAGTGAATACGAGATGGTATTCGTGAGATGGTAGCGAATACGAGGAGGTATTCGTGAGCGAGAATGAGGTTGATTGATGACTAGTAGTGACATGGAAGGTAATGAACATAATGGAGGTATGGTTGGTATTTTAATACATGTTGGGATTATATTCACTTTGAGTTGCTGTTTTATCATGGTTTTTGATAAATAACTTTGCTTTCTGCAATGAGCCTTTTTCTACCTACCTTGTTGTGAGCTACATATCATATTTTCCTGCACTTGCTGAGTACATCATTGTACTCAAACTTGCATTATTATTTCATCATCAGCAACAGGAGAAGATTTCTATGAAGACCAAGTGGAGCATTAGGCGTGTGATCTGTTCTCAACCTTGCCTGTGGGAATGGAGTAGAGATGGAGCCATTGCTGCCTAGAATTGCTTCTGCATTAGTTAAATTGCTTCCGAATTAGATTAAAGACTTCTGCTGCATAGAAATAAGACTTCCGCTGTTAGATTAAGACTTCTGCTGTGAGCATGAGTCCAAGACTTATGAGACATTGTAATAAACTCAGTTATTCGTGGTAATATATAATCTGAATTCAGTTTGTGGAACGTATGTGTATGTGTGATGAACATCCTGGGCACACATATGCATCAGTTCTCGATTCCGTGGTTTTCCACAGAATTGAGGGCGTCACAGATTGGTATCAGAGCCACGGTTGACAGTGGGTTACACGCCTAAATAGGAAACACAGATTGGTACCAGAACCACGGGTTGATGGTAGGTTACACACTTAGATAGATCACAGATTGGTACCCGACACAGATTGGTAGCTAAGCCACGCTGACCATAGGGTGCAAGCCTAGGGTGCTTAGATTGGCCTTGAAACTACCTTGACATAGGATACAAGTCTAGAAGAAGCCATAGTTGGATCACAGATTTCACATCATCCTAAGCCATATAGGACCCCCATTGAACAAGCCTTGAATAGGGGTTGTGTGAGCCCTTGTGATGATTGTTTGTGATTATGTGCTTAGTGTGAGTTGTGGGATGTCTCAAAACGTTGTCCATATCACACATAAGTAGAAAGAGGTGTGAGATGCTTCGGCACTTGTTCACATCCTCATATGGGCTAATATATATATATATATATATATATATATATATATATATATATATATATATATATATATATATATATATATATATATATATATATATATATATATATATATATATAGTCCAACCCACCTTGATGCATATAGTTGAGGGGATCTACCTAACCTTCTAACCTTCTATTCTATTTTGATCTCTCTCACAGATGGTGAGAGGAAACGCCGGCCGAAGGAACGTTCGTGACAACCAAGAGGATGGCCACGATGAAGTTCCTGTTAACCCCGGAGCTGGTGAGAACCACCTGGAACGGTTGATGGCCATGCAGAACCAACTTATGCAAACCATGATCCAAACTTTGGGTCAGTTGCAGGCCAACAACAACAACCCCGTTCCGGCACCACCGCCACCACCACCGCCGGCTCATAACAGACTGGGTGAGTTCATGAGGACTCGACCACCCACCTTTTCTCAAGCTAACAACCCCATGGAGGCCGACGACTGGTTGAAATCCATGGAGAAGAAGCTTGCCATAGTGCAGTGCAATGACCGAGAGAAGGTTCTCTTTGCGTCGCACCAACTTATGGGAGCTGCCGCTGACTGGTGGGATGCCCTAAGCAACGCTCATGTCGACCCGGAAGCGATCACTTGGACTGAGTTCAAGGAAAGTTTCCGCTCTCATTACATCGCTGCTGGTGTAATGATGCTGAAAAGACAGGAGTTTGAAGGTCTCCGCCAAGGACATAGAAGCGTGAATGAGTATCTCAACAAGTTCACACAACTGTCCCGGTATGCCGCCGAAGATGTCAACTCAGACCAGAGGAAGCAATACCTGTTCATGAGAAGGTTGAACAATGAGATCCAGGTTCAGCTCCTCAACAATGACTACGCAAGCTTCCAGAAGCTAGTTGACAAGGCTATAGTAGTCGAAAGCAAGATCCGAGAGATCGAGCGAGAGTGCAAAAGGAAGATGCCATACCAGCCTCAAGGGAGCAACGTACGACCTCGGTACATGCCCCCGACCGCACCGCAGTATGGATCGACACCCCTGCATACCACCCTAGTCAGCCACCACAGCAACGATCCGTTGCACCAGCACCTCGTGTGCCCATGCCTCCTGTGCCCCGACCTAACATGGGCGCTCCTGCTCAAAACCCCCACCCCAACGTACCTGCTGCCGTAGGCAACAGGGCATGCTTTGCATGCGCGGAAACATGACACTTCGCAAACCAGTGCCCGAGAAGAGGACCTGGACAACAAGGCAACGTGCCCAAGCAGAACCCGTGACCAAACGGAGGGGACAATCAAGGAAACCGGGGACAGCAGAACTATGCTCGCGGCAACGTGAACCATGTCTCTACTGAGGAAGCATAACAGGCTGAGGACGTCGTAATTGGTATGTTCCTTGCCAACTCTAACCCAGCCACCGTCTTATTTGATTTTGGAGCATCACATTCCTTCATATCATCCAAGTATGTGGCCAAGCATAATCTACCCATATCCCACTTAAAATGTGCTATGTTAATTAATTCTCCCGGAGGAGAAATGAGGACTAATATAGTATGTCCAAAAGTAAGCCTTAAGATAAGGGGGTAGACTTCCTTGCCAACCTTATTGTCTTGGATTCCCAAGAGATTGACATAACACTCGGGATGGATTGGTTAAGCAAGCACAACGGGGTAATCCAATGTGCTGAAAGCAGGATGCAGCTAACAAATGAGCACGTTATTCGAGTCGAGTTTGAGTCAGCCCAACAAACAACCGAAAAGGCAATCTTGAACCACGTTGAAGGAGCAACATTGGACAGCATTCCAGTGGTTCAAGAATTCTCGGACGTGTTTCTAGAGGAGCTTCCAGGTATGCCCCCTGATCGGGACATTGAGTTTGCCATTGATTTGGTACCCGGAACTGCACCCATAGCAAAGAGACCCTATAGGATGCCCGTCAATGAACTAGTAGAACTCAAGAAGCAAATCCAAGAGCAGTTGGAGAAGGATTTTATACGTCCAAGCTCGTCACCATGGGGAGCTCCTGTTCTCTTCGTAGACAAGAAGGATGAGACCCAGAGGATGTGCGTGGACTATAGGTCTCTCAATGAAGTGACAATCAAGAACAAATACCCTCTGCCCCGTATAGAGGACCTATTCGACCAAATGAAAGGAGCCCAAGTGTTCTCTGAGATAGATCTTCGGTCGGGATACTTCCAACTGAAGATAAAGCCCTCCGATATACCCAAGACTGCCTTTCGAACACGGTATGGTTCGTATGAATATACCGTCATGTCTTTTGGGTTAACAAATGCACCCGCATACTTCATGTACCTCATGAACAAGGTTTTCATGGAGTACTTGGATAAGTTCGTCGTGGTTTTCATCGACGACATTATGGTGTATTCAAAAAGTGAGGAGGAGCATGAAGAACATTTGAAATTGACCTTGCAGAAAATGCGTGAGCATCAATTGTATGCCAAGCTTAACAAGTGTCAATTTTGGCTAAAGGAAATATCGTTCCTAGGCCACATTATCTCCGAAGAAGGGGTATCGGTTGATCCCGGAAAAGTGAGGGATGTTCTAAAGTGGGAGCAACCGCAAAACGTGAGGGATATTCGGAGTTTTCTTGGGATGGCTGGATACTACCGACGCTTCATTAAGGACTTCTCTAAGATAGCAAAGCCTATGACGGAGTTGCTAACAAAGGGAAAAGCCTTTCGATGGACACCAGCATGCCAAGAAAGTTTTGAGGAGCTCAAGAAAAGGCTAACCACAGCGCCGGTTTTGGTATTACCGTACGTAAGCAAGAGCTTTGACATATATTGTGACACATCTAGACAGAGGCTCGGATGTGTGCTCATGCAAGAAGGACAAGTGGTAGCCTATGCCTCACGACAATTAAAGAAGCACGAGCTTAATTATCCTACACATGACTTGGAGCTAGCAGCAGTAGTGCATGCATTGAAGATTTGGAGACATTCTATCCTTGGTCATCGATGTGAGATCTATACAAACAACAACAACCAAGCCTTTATCCCAAGCCTGTTGGGGTCGGCTAGACATGAAACCCAATATCAATGAAGTAAAAGAGAGGAAGAGTTATAAGAACAAGGAAAAAAGAAAAAAAAGGAAAAAAGAAAAAAAAGAAAAAAAGAAAAAAAGAAAAAAGAAAGAAAAAAGAAAAAGAGAAAATAGAAAAAAAAAGAAAAAAAAGAAAAAAAAGAAAAAGAAAAGAGAAAAGAAAAAAGAAAATAAACAAGACTACGATTCTGGCACATGGATTGCTACTTTCCATGCGGTCCTATCATGAGCTAAGTCTCTGGATACATTCCAATCTCTCAAATCTCGTTTTACCGCCTCCTCCCAGGTCAATCTTGGTCGTCCTGTACCCCTCCTAATATTTTCTCTACCTCTTAAAATCCCACTGTTAACCGGTGCTTCTGGAGGTCTCCGTTGGATATGTCCAAACCACCTAAGTCGATATTGGACTAACTTCTCTTCAATCGGCACCACCCCTACCTTATCTCGAATCACATCATTCCTTATTCGGTCTCTTCTCGTGTGCCCGCACATCCACCGTAGCATGCACATCTCTGCGACACTCATTTGTTGGACATGTTGCCGTTTAGTTGGCCAACATTCCGCCCCATAGAGCATCGCGGGTCTGATCACCGTCCTATAGAACTTCCCTTTTAGCTTTTGTGGGACTTTCCTATCACATAGGATTCCAGAGGCTTGTCGCCATTTCATCCACCCTACCTTGATCCTGTGGCAAACATCCTCATCAATATCGCCATTGCTTTGTAACATTGATCCTAAGTATCGGAAAGAGTCCCTTCTAGGCACTATTTGTCCTTGTAGACTAACATTTCCCTCTTCAAGACCAACACCACTAAAGTCACACCTCATATACTCGGTTTTGGTCCTACTAGGTCTAAACCCCTTGGACTCTAAGGTTTGTCTCCATAACTCTAATTTCTTATCAACACCATCTCTAGTTCCATCTACCAGCACTACATCATCAGCAAAGAGCATGCACCAAGGGATATCCCCTTGTATATCCTTCGACACCTCATCCATCACCAAGGAAAAGATGTATGGGCTCAAAGCTGATCCTTGATGTAGTCCTACCGTGATAGGAAATGCATCAGTCTCACTATCACTTACGCGCACACTTGTCCTAACATTATTGTACATATCCTTGATAAGGGTAATGTACTTTGTTGGCACTTTATGTTTCTCTAGTGCCCACCACATGACTGACCTTGGTATCTTGTCGTACGCCTTCTCCAAGTCGATGAACACTATTTGCAAGTCCTTCTTCTGCTCCCTATATCTCTCCATAAGCTGACGAAGCAAGAAAATCGCCTCCATTGTAGACCTCCCAGGCATAAAACCAAACTGGTTTTTAGTGACATTGGTCACTTTCCTCAGGCGGTGTTCAATCACTCTCTCCCAAAGCTTCATAGTATGACTCATAAGCTTAATGCCTCGATAATTAGTACAACTTTGAATATCTCCTTTATTTTTGAAGATAGGTACTAATATACTTTTCCTCCATTCTTCAGGCATCTTGTTTGACCGAAAAATGTGGTTGAATAGCTTTGTGAGCCATACTATTACCACGTCCCCAAGACATCTCCACACCTCAATAGGGACATCGTCAGGGCCGAGTGCCTTTCCTCCTTTCATCCTTTTTAAGGCCTCCTTAACCTCAAACTCTTGTATCCTCCGCACGAACCGCCTGTTGGAGTCATCAAAGGAGTCATCCAACTCAACCATAGTGCTCCCATTCCCATCATTGAATAGCCCATTAAAGTAATCACGCCATCTATTCTTAATCTCTTCATCCTTCACTAGAATGCGGTCAGTCTCATCTTTGATGCATTTAACTTGATTGAGATCCCTCATCTTTCTTTCGCGGATTTTTGCTACCTTGTATATGTCCTTTTCACCTTCTTTTGTCTCTAGTCTCTCATATAACTTATCATAGGCCTGTCCTCTTGCCTTACTCACAGCCCACTTTGCATTCTTCTTAGCCTCTTTGTACTTAAGCATGTTGCTTGCGCTTCTATCATTATGCCAACTCTTGTAACACTCCTTCTTCTCCTTAATGGACTTTTGTACATCCTCATTCCACCACCAAGTGTCTTTATCTACAAGTTTCTTTACCTTTGTCACACCGAACACCTCACTAGCTACCTTCCTAATGCAAGTTGCCATCTTCATCCACATACTATCTGCATCTCCATTTTCTGCCCAGGGTCCTTCTGTGATCACCCTATTTTTAAAGGATTCTTGTGATTCTCCCTTCAACTTCCACCACTTTGTTCTTGTGATTTTGACACCTTTGTCCCGCAAAGAGCATGTATGGAAGCGAAAGTCAGCTACCACAAGCTTGTGTTGTGTCACAACACACTCCCCCGGGATCACCTTACAATCTAGACACTCCCGTCTATCCTTTCTCCTAGTGAGGACAAAGTCAATCTGGCTAGAGTGTTGGGCACTACTAAATGTCACTAGGTGAGATTGCCTCTTCCTAAATAGGGTGTTAGCTATCAACAGATCATAGGCTACGGCAAAGTCTAGGATGTCCTTACCCTCTTGATTTCTATCGCCGGATCCAAAACCTCCATGTACTCCCTCAAATCCTAGATTAGTTGCACCCACATGACCATTGAGATCTCCCCCTATGAGGAGTTTCTCGGTTATCGGTACACTACTAACCATATCCTCCAAGTCCTCCCAAAATTGCCTCTTAGCACTCATGTTCAGCCCAACTTGTGGGGCATAAGCACTAATGACGTTCAAGACAATGTCCCCAATTACTATCTTGATTAAGATGATCCTATCCCCTCGTCTTCGAACATCCACTACTCCATCCTTAAGACTCTTATCTATTAGAACACCTACGCCATTCCTAGTCCCAGCCGAACCAGAATACCAAAGCTTGAAACCGGTATTCTCGACTTCTCTCGTCTTTTGACCCGCCCATCTAGTCTCTTGTACACAAAGGATATTTACTCGTCTCTTAATGGCAACATCTACTAACTCACGTAGCTTCCCCATCAAGGATCCTACATTCCAACTACCCACCCGAAATCTATGTTCCTCGGGTAGCTTCCTTACGCTTTGCACCCGTCGAGTAAGATGCAAAGACCCTTGCTCACTTATCACTACATCCGGGCGATGATGTAGCGCGCCACTAAGGTGGTGGCGATCCGGCCCTTGCTCATTTAACACCATATCCGGGTTCCGATATGGCGCGCCACTAAGGCGGTGGCGACCCGACCCTTGCCCACTTAACACCATACCCGGGTTCCGATATGGCGCGTCGCTAAGAGGGTTACGCCCCAATGAATTTTTATTGGGTTTCATTTCCATGAGAATGGCTAAGTGTAAGTTGTTGGCTCGCCAAGCCTATCACAACCCCCTCCTCCTTTACCCGGGCTTGGGACCGGCTATGTCATTACAACATACGGATCATAAAAGCCTCAAGTACATATTTACACAAACGGACTTGAATTTGAGGCAACGTCGATGTAACACCCCAAAATCCTGTTAAGAGGGGAATTTAAAATTTTTTGGATGTATTGCATGTGGTGCAGAAATTCAAATTCAATTTGGAATTCAAATTCAAATCAAAACCAGAAAAGAAATGGAAAAAGAAAAATAAAAACAGAATACCCCGGCCAGTGGGCCGAAACCCACCAGCCGGCCCACCTTTTCCCGCGCCAGCCCACATCCGCGCGCTCCTCTCTCCCTCTCACTGACATGTGGGGCCTGCGTGTCATCCCCCACCTCTCGCTCGCGCCAACAGCCGGGACTTCTCCGCGCCCGAATCCAAACTACCCCAAAATCTCGCGTACCCCAGCCGAATTCTGGTCCCGGACGACTCCAACTCGATCACAACCGACACGCCGCCCTCCTCCGTCTATATAAACGCCGGCATCGCCCCGTTTTTCCCACCAGATCGGATGTTTTTCCTCCCGGTGAGAACCGAAGCTCCGATCACCGTTTTCTCTCGATCTTTGCTTGGGTTTTCTGATCTAACGCGCCGATCCTGTTCCATCGCCTCCGGGGAATCACGCAGGTACAGAAAACTCAGTAGATTGCGCCCTAGACATAGCTCCGACGAGCATCGCCGCTATTCCATCTCGGTCTCGGACCTCATCGCCGACCGCCTTCTAGGGCCTCCGACCTCAAGAAAAACCCCGAGGTGAGATCCCCGACCTCCCCTCTACCGATCTATGCCATGAAATCCCAGTTTTAGGAGATATAGACGAAGATCCGAAGTTCTCCGGCGAGATCGCCGCCTCCCGCCGCCGCGCGCCGCCGGGCAGCGCCGCCCGCGCACGGTCAGGGCGACGTGGCCGCTTGGGCACCGTCTATTTTAAATCGCACGGTAGAATTAAAACCCGCGCGTACCGGTTCGGCGATCTAATCTGAGGAGTCTATTTTAAATCGGACGGTCCACATCAGCCCCGCATTATAAAGGTCGGGATTCTTACGCGCTACCCCCTGGGGATCTCGGAAAACACGAGCTAGCTCCGGAAACTTCTGATCTAGCCCCTAGAACTTCAGAAATTCATGTAAATTCAATTAAAAATCAGTTTTAGCCCCTGGACTTAATAAAAATTTGCAAAACCCCTCTGTTATGCATAGTTAGACCCCTGGGAATTTGTAAAATAATAAATTAGACCCTGTAGTAGGGTGAATTTACCTTTTTGACCCTATATGGTATTAAGTTTAGAAATTTGAATGTGTGACTAGGATTTAAATTTAAAAGGAAAGGCAAACACATGTGCTAATTCAAGTTTAAACTCTACTAACACTTGGAAAACTTTAGAATGAACTAAAAATAAATTTTAGGCTGAAATGAAATCTGTTTGGGTGTTGTTCATATTTATTAGTTCTAGAAACACATTTTAGGTTAAGAAATAATTCTGAAAATTGGTAAAATAAATTTAAATTAGTTCACATCAGAGGAGAAGTTCAAAAATATATTATTTAATATATTAGATCAGAACCTATTCTGTTTAGATGTTATGCCCTACTATTTAATATTTAAAACTCACTTTTAGGCATAGAAAATAAATCTGGAAAATAAAGGAAAAATGGGTATGCATAATTAGAAAATGATAAATGAAGTCTCCAAATCCAAAGACTTCAGTTTGGGATTTGGTAGAAGGTCTGAAAACCCACTTGGAGTAGGAAATTACCTTCCATGCAAACTTGGTAGCTAAAGAGTGTGTTAATTGAATATAAAGAATTTGTTTAGAATTGAACTTCATATATAGGGTGCAAATAAAAATCTGAATACAAAACTTAGGAATCATATACATATGCTTAAAAGTGCATGTAGGCCAAAAATCAACACATCTAGGACAACCACAACACTTAGTAATGTGAATGACCTTCATAGGTATGTATGTGTGTTTTGCATGAAGTGAAAGTGAGAACTATGTCTTATGGATTGTGTTTTCTTTTGCTATGTGTATTGGCATGAATAGAACCTGTCCCAGAGCAAGTTCTCCCCTTCCAATACCAAGACTAACTGGTAAGTTAATACATAATGCTTTAAATTAACATCTGGTTAATCATGATAGATGGCCGGAAGAGGATAGGGTCGTGGTGCCAACCCCGCCAACAACAACGATGAGGCCGGCAACCCTCATCTTTCTGGAGGACAAGACAGGGGTGGTCGCCGTGATGGATTGGATCCCATCCACCAAATGCTTGAAAATCAGAATCAGCTCATCCAGAACCTAACTCAAGTGGTGGCCAACTTACACCAAGCTCCACCTCCACAAGCTGCACCACGCCAACCAAGGTTGAGCGAGTTTCTAGTGACTCAACCCCCAAAGTTTGCAAGTGCTGCTGATCCTCTCGAGGCAGACGATTGGCTAAAGACCATTGAGAGCAAGATGAGGATCATACAATGCCAAGGGTATGAGAGGGTGCTGTTTGCCTCTCACCAATTGCATGGACCTGCTGCTGATTGGTGGACCGCTTACGTGGCCGCCCATCATGAACCTGAGAACATCACTTGGGAAGAGTTCAAGCGTAGCTTCCGCAACCATTACATCCCAAGGGGTGAACTTAAAAACAAGAGAAAGGAGTTCTTGGGGCTGCAGCAAGGAAACATGACGGTGAGGGAATACCTCACTAAATTCACCCAACTATCCCGTTATGCACCACGGGACATAGAGACTGATGAGCAGAAACAGGACTGCTTTGTGGAAGGACTTATAGCGGAAATGCAGTGTGCAATGTCCTCCAACGAGTATGAAAGCTTCCAAAAGATGGTGGACAGAGCATTTGTTGTAGAAAGGAAGCTGAAGGCCTTGGAAAATGAAAACAAGAGGAAGGCAGGATGGTCACACCAAGCCTCGGGTAGCAACACCCGCCCACGTCTGATGCAGCAACCCGCAGGACAGACAGCCGTGCTGCGGTACCCTACTCCGCACCAAGAGGGTACAACCCGAACTTCAGGCCTCCGTCAGCACTAACACAGCCACAACGTCAGTTTGTACAGCAGCCTCGCCCCACATATCAACCTCGACCAGTAGTACAAGGACCCCCAAACCAATCCCAAGACAACAAAGGCCAGGCACCTAATGTTGGGGTGCAATGCTTTAACTGTGGTGAAGTGGGGCACTACGCCCATAAGTGCCCAAAGAAGAAGCCCGTGCAGCCGCAACAGCAGAATGTGATGCGAGGACGGGTGAACCACGTGACCATGGAAGAAGCGCAAGAGGCCCCCGACGTAGTAGTTGGTACGTTTCCTGCCAATTTACACATTGCAACCCTGTCGTTCGATTCTGGTGCTACCCACTCGTTCATTGCCCAAGGGTTTGTTAAGAAGCATGATCTAGCAACAACACAAATGAACCATATGCTAGCAGTAAACTCTCCAGGTGGAGAAATAAGGACAATACAAGTGTGTCCCAAGGTGAATCTAGACATTAATGGGGTAGTATTTACTGCCAACCTCATAGTGATAGATTCACAAGGGATAGATATTATTTTGGGCATGGATTGGTTGACCAAACATAAGGGAGTCATCCATTGTTCGACCAGAACGGTGGAACTAACTCACCCTAGTGGCACAAGAGTAAAGTTCATAACAATACAAGAGCCTAGGAGGGACATTAAATTAAATCAAGTTGAGGTGAAAGTGGAGGAGATCAGGATTATCAGGGAATACCCAGACGTTTTTCCGGAGGAGTTGCCAGGTATGCCTCCCGATTGTGAAGTGGAATTCGCGATTGAGCTAGTGCCTGGAACAACTCCGATATAGAAGAGACCTTATCGGATGGACTCCAAGCAACTGGGAGAACTCAAGGATCATTTAAGAGAATTGACAAGGAAGGGGTACATTCGTCCTAGTTCCTCACCATGGGGAGCTCCAGTGGTATTTGTGCCCAAGAAGGACAGAACCCAAAGGTTATGCGTAGACTACCGTGCCTTGAATGAGGTAACCATCAAGAACAAGTACCCATTACCCCGCATTGAAGACTTGTTTGATCAGTTGAGGGGAGCTTGTGTGTTCTCGAAAATTGATCTCAGGTAGGGATACCACCAACTTAAGATAAGGAAAACTGATATTCCAAAGACAGCTTTCGTATCTCGGTACAGACTGTATGAATACACCGTCATGCCTTTCGGGCTAACTAATGCCCTGGCATACTTCATGTATCTTATGAACAAGGTATTCATGGAGTATCTGGACAAATTTGTGGTGATTTTCATAGATGACATTCTCGTTTTCTCCAAAGATGAAGAAGAACATGAGAAACATCTAAGGTTGGTGTTGCAGAAGCTGAGAGAACACCAACTATATGCCAAACTGAGCAAGTGTGAATCCTGGCTGAAGAGAGTTCCCTTCTTAGGACATATAATCTCGGAGGGAGGAATCTCCGTAGACCCCGCCAAGATCGAGGATGTACAGAAGTGGAAGACCCCTGAGAATGTCGGGGAAGTTCGAAGCTTCTTGGGATTTGCTGGGTATTATCGACGGTTTATTGAGGGATTCTCCAAGATCTCGAGACCCCTCACCAAACTGCTGGAGAAAGGAATCACATTCACATGGACGCCGCAGTGCGAGACGAGTTTTCAAGAGCTAAAGAAAAGATTGACAACAGCCCCAGTGCTAGTTATGCCAGATATGCAGAAAAACTTTTCGGTGTACTGCGATGCCTCTGGAAACGGGTTGGGATGTGTTCTAATGCAAGAGGGACATGTCGTGGCTTATGCGGCCCGGCAGCTCCGGAAACACGAGAAGAACTATCCTACACATGACCTAGAACTAGCCGCAGTGGTACACGCGTTGAAGATTTGGCGGCACTACTTGATGAGGAAGAGGACAGAGATATATACGGATCATAAGAGCTTAAAGTACATTTTCACACAGCCAGATCTCAACCTCAGACAAAGGAGATGGTTAGAGCTGATCAACGACTTTGATGTGGGCATCAACTATCATCCTAGGAAAGCGAACGTCGTGGCGGATGCTCTAAGCCGGAAAGTGTAGGTCAATAGGTTGAGCTTGAAGGACATGCCTACAGAATTGAAGGAAGAGGTTATAAACTCAATCTATGTCTGGTGAATAGTGGTGAGGCCATCGCCATGGAAGTGGACTCCACATTAGAGAAAGACATCCAAAATGGTCAGAAGAATGATGAGAAGATACAAGAGATTAGAGAACTCATCAAGGAAAATAAAGTACCTGGTTTCAGAGAGGATGAACAAGGTACGGTGTGGCACGGGAAAAGAATCTGTGTGCCTGAAGTAAAGGAGATCCGTGAATTGATTTTGAAGGAGGCTCATGATTCCGACTATTCCATTGATCCTGGGAGTACGAAGATGTACCAGGACCTCAAGAGCAGGTATTGGTGGTATGGCATGAAGCGAGATGTCGCGGAACATGTTGCCCTATGTGACACATGTCAGTTGGTGAAAGCGGAACATCAACGACCCGCGGGATTATTGCAACCACTCAAAGTGCCTGAATGGAAATGGGAAGAAATCGGTATGGATTTCATAGTGGGATTGCCTAGGACCCAATCAGGATATGATTCGATATGGGTCATCATCGACAGGCTAACCAAGGTAGCTCATTTCATCCCCGTGAAAGAAAGCTACAGCGGATCCAAATTGGCGGAGTTGTACATGTCAAGGATCATGTGTTACCATGGAGTGCCAAAGAAGATAGAGTCAGATCGAGGGACACAGTTCACCTCAAGGTTCTGGCAGAAGTTGCATGAAACCATGGGAACTCATCTAAACTTTAGTTCTGCCTATCATCCCCAGACGGACGGACAGACAGAAAGAACCAATCAGATCCTTGAGGACATGCTGAGAGCGTGTGCACTCAAAAAAAATCGGAGTTGGGATAAGAACTTACCGTATGCGGAGTTCTCCTATAACAACAGCTATCAGGCTAGTATGAAAATGTCACCCATTGGGGCTTTGTATGGGAGGAAGTGCAGAACTCCCCTATTTTGGAACCAAACGGGAGAAAGTAAAGTGTTTGGGCCCGAGGTACTACAAGACGCCGAGGCAAAAGTGAGGGAAATTCGCAACAACTTGAGGATAGCACAGACACGACAAAAGAGCTATGCCGATGTACGGAGAAGAGAGCTCGTTTTCAACGTGGGGGACTATGTCTATCTCAAGGTATCCCCTATTCGAGGACTTCGTCGGTTCAATGTGAAAGGGAAGTTATCACCCTGATACATCGGACCCTTTCAAGTTCTGGAGAGGAAAGGCGAAGTGGCATATCAACTAGAACTACCGGCTCGCCTATCAGATGTGCATGACGTATTCCATGTGTCACAGCTCAAGAAATGTCTGAGGACGCCTGAAGAGATGTTACCCATGAATGAGGTTGACGTAGCTGAGGATCTGTCTTATGCCGAGCAACCATTCAAGATTTTGGAGACAATGGAACGCCTCACAAGAAATAAAAGAATCCGAATGTGCAAGGTGCAGTGGAAGCATCACTCAGAAGAGGAAGCCACATGGGAGTGAGAAGACGAGCTTAAGGCACAGTTTCCGGAATTGTTTTCCTAGAACCGCCAATCTCGAGGACGAGATTTCTTTTAAGGGGGGTAGAGCTGTAACACCCCAAAACCTGTTAAGAGGGGAATTTAAAAATTTTTAGACATATTGCATGTGGTGCAGAAATTCAAATTCAAATTGGAATTCAAATTCAACTCAAAACAGAAAAGAAAAAGAAAAAGAAAAAAACAAAAACCCCGGCCAGTGGACCGAAACCCACCAGCCGGCCACCCGCCCCCGCGCCAGCCCACAGCCGCGCGCTACCCCCTCTCTCTCACTGACACGCAGGGCCCGCCTATCATCCCTGACCTCCCGCTCGCGCCAACCGCCGAACTCTTCCGCGCGCGCCCGATCGCAACTAACCAGGAAATCCGTGTCCCCCAGCCCGACTCCCGATCCCGGACGACTCCGGCTCGATCTAAACAGACACACCGCCCTCCCTCGTCTATAAAAACACCGGCATCGCCCTGTTTTTCCCCCACGATCAGCTGTTTTTCCTCCCGGTGAGAGCCGAAGCTCTGATCACCGTTTTCTCTCGATCCCTGCTCAGATTTTCCAATCTAATGCGCCGATCGTGTTCCACCGCCTCCGGGGAATCACGCAGGTGCAGAAAACTCGGTGGTTTGCGCTCCAGACACAGCGCCGACGAGCATCGCCGCGATTTCATCTCGGACCTCGTCGCCGACCGCCTTCCAGGACCTCCGAGCTCAAGAAAAACCCCGAGGTGAGATCCCCGACCTCCCCTCTACCGATCTATGCCATGAAATCCCAGTTTTAGGAAGAATAGACGAAGATCCACAGTTTCCAGCGAGATCGCCGCCTCCCGCCGCCGCGCGCCGCCGGGCAGCGTCGCCCGCCTCGGTCAGAGCGACATGGCCGCTTCTGCGCTGTCTATTTTAAATCGCACGGTGGAATTAAAACCCGCGCGTACCGGTTCGGCGATCTAATCTAAGCCGTTTGTTTTAAATCAGACGGTCCACGTCGGCCCCGCATTATAAAGGCCGGGATTCTTACGCGCTACCCCCTGGGGATCTCGGAAAACACGAGCTAGCCCCGTAAACTTCTAATCTAGCCCCTGGAACTTCAGAAATTCATGAAAATTCATTTAAAAATCAGTTTTAGCCCCTGGACTTAATAAAATTTAGGAAAACCCCTCTGTTATGTGTAGTTAGACCCCTGGAAATTTATGAAATAATATAATAGACCCTGTAGTGGAGTGAGTTTACCTTTTTAACCCTATATGACATTAAATTTAGAAATTTGGATATGTAATTCAGATTTAAATTTAAAAGGGTGAGACAAACACATTGTAAATTTAAATTTAAACTCTCCTAGCACTTGGGAAACTTTAGAATGAGTTAAAAGTAGATTTTAATCTGAAATGAATCTGTTTAATTGATTGTTCACATTTAATTAGTTATAGGGACACATTTTTAGGCTAGGAAATAATTCTGAAAATTGGTAAAATAAATTTAAATTAGTTCACATCAGAGGAGAAGTTCTAAAATATATTATTTAATATTTTTGATCAGAACCTATTCTGTTTAGATGATATGCCCTACTATTTAATATTAAAATTTACTCTTGGTCATAAAAAAATACATCTGGAAAATATAGGAAAATAGGTGTGCATGACTAGAAAATGATAAATGAAGTCTCCAAATCCGAAGACTTCAGTTTAAGATTGGTAGAAGATCTGAAACCCCATTTGAAGTAGGAAGTTACCTTCCATCCAAACTTGGTAGCTAAAGAGTGTATTAAAGAAGTTGTTTAAATTGGAAATTCATATATAGTGTGCAAACAGAAAAATCTAAAATACAAAAGTTAGAAATCATATACATATGTTTAAAAGTGCATGTAGACCAAAAATCAACACATGTAGAGTAAACACAACACATAGAAATGTGAATGATTATCATATGTATGTATGTGTGGAGTGAAAGTGTGAACTATGTCTTATGGATTGTTGTTTTCCTTTGCTATGTGTGTTGACATGAGTAGAACCTGCCCCAGAGCAAGTTCTTCCCTTCCAAGACCAAGACTTTCCATTCTCAAAGCAGCAAGAAGAAGGCAAGTGTCCTTGACCACTTTGTTCCTATACTAGGATGTGTAGATAGAATTATTTGCATTGTAAATTGAAATATGAAACCCATGCTAGGAAGTTTCCCTAGAATTGCATTAACTTGTTTCCTTGTAGCTTGGGATGGGATTTTGCTTTATTATGTCATTCATTCATATTACTTATGCTTAGCCATGCTTAGAATGGGATAATTGGGATATGAGATCATCAATTTGTTTACCTTACTCTTGAATGAGATATTATGAGTTATGTAGAGGTAGGGATCAAGGCAAGTTGGATGATTTGGTTGGTGCTGGGTGCACGAGACTCGGGTTTGTGTTTAGTACTTGCCTGGATCCTAAGGACCTGGCTTTACCGTGCCAACCACATGCTGAGATGGGGCAGCTTGGCCAATTAATTAGGTGTATCCCCGGCGTAGTATGGGTGTGTTGGATGGTGCGGGGAATAGGTGTCAGCTGGACTACCATATGAACCGTAAGGCTCAAGAGGGGGCCACTGCAGCGGGGTTGGAGCCTCTTGTATGCTGTTAGGGGTGAAACCTCAGTGGGCCCATGCTCGTCGGGAATCCCTTTGTAAAGGCTTCGTAGTGATCTCCGGGCTACACACCTGGGAAGTGTGAATGTGGTTCGTGGCCACTGGCGTAATGGAGGTTCTTTTAGTCCACCTGGCAACGGGGGATGAAATCACTACATGTGAGTACAGTGGTGCAAACTCTGCAGAGTCAAAACTGTCATGACAGCCGTGCTCACGGTCAAGAGCGGCTTGGACTTATTCATGATTAGAGGATGATGACTTTGGAAGTTGTGGATGTTAAGAGGGGAGCTTAACATTGGAAATGATGTTATGGTTATTTGATGATAGGTTGGGAGATTGGGACCATTTCACCTATGTAGTAATGTAGGTGCTTAATAAGCTAAGGTGATAGGTATTAATTGCGTAGTGCTTTAACCATGAGTTCAACCTCTCCTTGTTCTAGCCATGCATGACATAACTTTCCCACACTTGCTGAGTACCAATGGTACTCAAACTTGCATATTTGTTGGTTTAAATTGCTGCTCAGGTCAAGGGGATGATGTGGTGTTCAATGACCAAGACTTTGGACCCGGAGAAGGATTCTAGGTTCATGGAGTCCCCGGGCAACGCCTGTGATGGAGCCCACAAGAATAATATTCCGCTGCTATTTTATTTACTTGTTATGAACTTATTATCGTCCATCGAGACATATGCTATGTAAGACTTATTCGACACCTGGCTTGTAATAAATGATGCTTCACTATTTGTCATCACATGTATGAGAAAATGATCCTGGCATACATGTGATATTCACTCGGTTGTTCTTCGGAGAAACCGGGTGTGACACATACCATGCTCTAGGGGCTTGTTTGAGACCGTACAAGGTTTTGGACAGTTTGTAAACATGATTAGGAAAATTTGGATTTTCAAAACCAGGTGGTTGTTTGACATAAACCTCCTTATCTATGTAGCCATTAAGAAAAGCACTTTTAACATCCATTTGATATAGCTTAAAACCTTTAGATGCAGCAAAAGCTAACAAAATTCTTATGGCTTCTAATCTATCAACAGGAGCAAAAGTTTCATCAAAATCTAGACCTTCAACTTGTGTGAAACCTTGAGCAACCAACCTAGCCTTATTCCTAACCACAACCCCATCCTCACTTTGTTTATTTTTAAACACCCATTTAGTTCCAATTAAAGTGTGACCTTGAAGTGGAGGTACAAGTTTCCAAACATTATTTCTTTCAAAATTTTCTAACTCTTCTTGCATGGCAATAATCCAAGATTCATTAGTGAGTGCGTGTGATATATCTTTGGGTTCAAAAGAAGCAACAAAAGCAGAATGAGCATGAGAATTGTGGTCGAAAAACCTAGATCTTGTAACTCGTTCATGCAAGGTTCCAATAATTTGTTGTGGAGGATGACTTTTGAGAATCCGGAGGGGAGTGGACACTTCAGAAGCTTCTTCTTCTTCTTCATGTTCATCACAAATAGATGAGCTTGTGACGTGAGGATGATCTGGACCAGCAATGGTTGTCGTCGGTTCTGGCTGTGAATCAAGATCAGGAGCTGGAACAATGTCATTAGCTGCTGAATTTTTGGGCAGCAGCACCACTTCTTCCTCTTCTTCAACGAAAATACTCTCCCCCTGCGGATATGGATCCGGACCTGCAATATTTAAACTAGTACCTGGGCTAGCTTCATCAAAAGAAACCTCACAAGTCTCCACAATTTTGTTAGTATCAAGTAAAAGCACACGGTAGCCTCTAATATGAGATGGATAACCAAGAAACATGCCATCAACAGATCTAGCTTCAAATTTATCAAGATTACCATGTTTCTTAACAAAGCATTTGCAACTAAAGACTCTAAAGTGTGTGACACTATGCCTATGTCCAAACCTGAGCTCATATGGTGTTTTACCTAGCTTAGCACGCAAGAAAACACGATTTGAGACATAACAAGCAGTTGCAATTGCATCAGCCCAAAATTTCGTAGGAGTTTGATATTCATCAAGCATAGTCCTAGCCATCTCAACTAAGGTTCTGTTCTTTCTCTCTACAACACCGTTTTGTTGAGGTACATATTGTGAAGAAAATTGATGATCTATTGCATTTTCAGCACAAAAGTGATCAAACGATTGATTTTTAAATTCGGTTCCATTATTACTTCTAATTGCTCTTAAAGATCCTGGGTGATAAATTGATAATCTAAGAAATAAAGTTCTAAAGTGACTAAAAGCTTCATTCTTAGATGCCATAAAGTAAACCCAAGAGTATCTACAATAGTCATCAACAATCACAAGAACATACCATTTACCTCCGAAGGATTGAACACGTGAAGGTCCTACGGTGTCAAGGTGTAAAAGTTGACCCAGTTCAGTTGTCATGCTCATTGTGAGAGGAGCATGTGAACCTGCAACCATCTTAGCATGTCTACAAGAAGAGCACACAATTTCTTTGTCCCCTTTAAGCTTAGGCAGCCCACGTATGCGATCAAGAGCATTAACACGCGTGAGATGATCAAAGCCTACATGACCAAGTCTACGATTCCAAAAATATAAATCTTTGGAATTATTTGCAACTAGACATCTATGCTTAGAGGAAGACATATCAAAATCAGCTTTAAAAACTCTTCCAAACCGAGACATGTTAAAGATAAGATCACTATTTGAACCTACAACTTTCAGCAATTTTTATTGAAAATAATTTCCAGATTTTCATCTAGCAATTGTGAAACAGAAAGCAAGTTGTATTTCCAATTTTTGACAAGTGCCTCATCCTTCAAAGTGTAGTGATCATTTACTCTAACCGAACCCTTAGCAATTATAGGAGTTGAAGAATTATCGGGAAAAGTAACATTCTCTACACGTGACACAAAAGAGAGAGAGGAGAACCATTGTTTGTTACCGGTCATGTGGCGTGAGCAACCTGAATCCACAATCCAAATGTTATCCTTCCTCAAGCGTGTAACCTACGTAGAAGCACAATACGTCGATGACTCAATACTGGGGTTAGTTAAAAGGCATTTAGTAATCCAGTACTGAGTCACACGACGTCCAGCAGGAATAACATGCGAAAGCTGAGATAAAACAGCAGGTTTATGAGTCAAAGTTTGAGATTTTTTGTTCTTAACTACTGACCTATGAGGTGTTACTTGTGTAGCATGACAATCAGTAGCTCCGGAGGCAAAAACAGAAGGTCCGGAGGCAAAAACTTAAGCTCCGTAGGAAAAACCTGAAGCTCCGGAGGTAAACTTTGAATATTTCTGACTCATAACAGCAGGTTGCATGTTCCTGACATTCGGTTTAGTATGTGCAGCCAATTTTGCATGAGAGTTATAATATCTAGCTTGCATTCTTTCCTTTTTATGTTGTTTAGCTAGTCTATAACAAAAATCTATGACACAACCATCTCTACCACAATAGGTACAATGAAATTTAACTTTGTGTTCATGTCTAGATGAGCATGCAGTATGCTTATTTGAACCCGAATGTGACAACACTCCTGCAGATTTAGAAACCACTTCTTTTTGTTTAGGAACTGTTTGAATCAAACCACTTCCTAATGATTTTATAATTTTAGGTGGATGTTCCTTAGCATGAGCATGTGAATAAAAACCTAAACCAGTTTTATTATTGCAAGACTTGGAAGAATTCAGCAGAAAGTTTAGGTTCTTATTCCCATTACAAAACCGATCTAATGTCCTATGCATGTTATCAAGTTTATTTGATGGATCAAGACAATTTTCACATGAAGTTTTTCCTTTTAATTTGCAATTGGAACAATATTTAACTTCATGAGAACGTAAAGCATTGTTCAATATAGAAATTTCTTTCATAGCATCTTGTAGTTTCTTATCAAGATCATCGCAAGTAGAACAATGCTAAACAATTGTAGAACAACAAGCATCTTTCAAGTTTTTATCATTAAGTGCAGCAAGCTTTTTGTTCTTTTTGATTTCAAGTTCAAGTTTATCAAGTGTGAAGGTGTGTGCACTTCTTAGAGAGGACAATTTTTCATATATTAAATCAAATGAGGAACAAGAATCATCACTAGGAATCAAGGATTTTAAACGATTAATTTCAGATTCTAGTGACTCAATTTTAACAGCATTGTCCCTAAGTTTTTTATCCTTCTTCTTAACAATAATAGTGGCACAACAAATAACATCACACATTTCTTCTCAAGTAGGACATACCTCTTCGTTGTCACTGTTGTGTTCTGCATCCTCCATACTTGATTTTGATTTGCCCGCCATGAAGCACAAGTTTGAAAGATCATCTTCATCCCTTCCAGTGTCTACATCACTCGAGCCAAGTTCTTGAACTGCGGTGATGAAACTGTTTATCATTTGCATCCTGTAAACCCTTCTTTTTCTTGTTGGTGTTGCCAAAAGAGGACTTGACTTTATTCTGCTTTTCATCACGGTTAGAAGGACCTGAAAGGTTAGGGCAATCTGTACGAAAGTGTCCTGTCTTACCACATTCAAAGCATCGTTGAGATCCGGAGCTTCCTCTTCTTCTAGTTCTCACATTTTGCAATGCTCTTGAGAACCTAGTAGAAAGAAGTACTAGCTCCTTCTCTGGAAACTCCTCAATCTGTTCCAGGGTTAGTGAAGACAGCAAAGCAAGTGTATTGCTAGATGATTGGCCGGAGCTAGGCATATCACGTTGTGAGACAAATGCAATAGTCTTTTTTTGGTTCTTACGTGATATAATGTCAATTTCATGAGTTTTTAGCTTAGAATAAAGCACATCTAATGTAAGAGTACTCATGACAGTGGATTCACGTATGGATGTTACTTTCATCTCCCAAATTGACATGTCTAATGTACTTAGTAATTGCCTAGCATTTTCAGCATCTGAAAAATTAACATTGACGCTACGCAAGTTGCTGAGAATTTTATTAAAGCGAGCAAAGAGGTCATCAATGGACTCACCGGGTTGCATCTCAAAGCGCATGTATTCTTTCTTGAACATATCCTGTCTTACCTCCTTGATCGTGTTGGATCCTTCGTGGTAGTCACAAAGTGCTCTCCACACATCGTACGCCGATCGGAGGTGTGCAACATGGTCGAAGTCGCTCTGAGTAAGTCCTTGTATGATCAACTTCCCAGCCTTGTTGTTGTTGTCGACATATCTCATGTTTGTAGCCGTGACATGATCGATTAAAGGCACATCATAAGGCTTGTACACCTTTTCCCATATTGCAAAGTCTTGCGTCTGGATGAAAGCTTCCATGCGTGCCTTCCAAACCTGAAAATCAATACCACTAAATACACAATGTTTGGCGGAGTATTTCTCCATGATGATTAGTCAAAACACGTGCAAATCACAAAGATTAGAGCAACCTGGCTCTGATACCAATTGTAAGATCGAAGTACACGTGTAAAGCTACCGTAGGGGGGGTGAATGGTAGATAAAAACTTTTCAGTGGAAGCAACAAAACACCCCTCAGCAGAAAACCGATCCGTTAAAGAAAGCGTGTGTGCGACTAATTTAAATGTGTTCAACTGTGACAAAACTAGTATAGATTGTAGAGAATCAAATCACGAAGACTTCACAACAAGAATCATGAAAATCTGTTGAGAGAAACTCAAGTTACGATCGAAAGATCGAACAAAGGTCAATCTGTCCTACGCGAGAAAAACAGTTCTGGAATACTGCAAAGAAACTCGTGTAGATCAGAAACCACAAATTAAATGACCGTGATATTTTCACAGATGATAGATAATCAAGTTGTGAAGACAACCCAAAAAGAATCACATCAATTGGATCTGTAAAACTCGAGTTATGATAAAACCATCGAAGCAAGGTAGTGCTGAACAGAAACACGACGAGAAAAACTTGTCTGAAACAAGTCGGACGAACAAGGCACAAAAATTTCTTTAGAATACGAATTTCATTTATCAAAACACAAGAGGAACAGCCCCAAAGTCGTGCTCTCCACGAGCCTTGGCCTCCCTTGCTTATATAACCAGCTCTATGGCCAATCCAATTCAAACTAGGACTCCTACTCCTACTTGGATTCAAACTATAACTTTCCAATACTGCTCAAGACTCTTCTATATACAGATAGAAGCAATCTTAACACTTCCAAATACCTTAGGAACGTCTCAAACATTCCTAAAACAACTCAAATTCGTGACCCACACGAAATCCTATCATAACCAACTCAAAACTTTCCATATTTGAGTCAAACACGACTCAGCCGCAGCCTGAGTCCATAACCTAGTCGGTTGGACCTTTTCGACCAATTCTTTACATACACATCTCTTCATCACGCCTTGGAACCATGCAGCCACGTCCATGCACTCCTTGCACATGTGCAAACATCTTCCAACGACGTCCAAGATACCTTCATATGCATTGTTCTTGATTCAAACATACTGCACAACCTCCCGATCAAATCAACCACAATTCCTCCCGAACTTGGTTGTTGAATCTCATCTTCTCCCTAAGACTAGTTCAATGGATCCCGTCACCAGCCATGTCTTGAACTCAAGCAACACCTGCACATGAATAAACAACCAATACTTCCGAGCACAAGTCCTCGACTTGACTCTCGTTAGTTCCGAAACTACAACATCTTATGTGAGCACCTCACATAAGCATGTTGTAAACCATAGCAAAATGATATCAGCCATAACCACCAAAACACACAAAAAAATAGTAAAATAATACTAAGCAAACTTTTCATAAGAGTAAAGCAAGTTCGGAACATTGCAAGTTAAAAGCAGAACCATTGCAATCAAGCTCCGAACCTTACCAAAGCTAACCGGACCTTGAACCGGAGCTTACCAAAGCTAGTCGGACCCAGCGCCGGAGCTTACTAAAGCTTAGTCGGACCTAGCACGGAACTTACCAAAGCTAGTCAGACCTAGCACCGGAGCTAGCAAAAACAAGTCGGACCTAGCAAAATTAAGTCAGACCTAGACAAAGCAAGTCGGACCTTACGTCGTACCTTGCAGGATCTACCCAAAACAAGTCGGACATATCGTCGGACCTTGCAGGAGCTCGGACCTAGAGTAAGACATTGTTAAAAAGGTGTTTTGGTAGTATTCAAAACTTTTATCGTCAAATCCAATGTATACAGCACACATAGGTCTCACACTCCAGAGGTCCGGGAGGCCTCTCAGGAGGTCCTGCACACAAGTAGGGGAAAGGTAATTCTGCTCGGGGGCTCTCCCTTCCCTGTCTCTTAGTCTTATTTGGCTTACAGTCCTGGGCTGGTATACGGGGCTTGGGCAATTCAGTGCTCCCGGCACCGGAGGTCCGGCTCCCTCCTAGGTCAGGGTGCAACCGTCCAACCCCTAGTACTAGACCGTAGCGCTGGGGAGGCAGAGCGTGCACGCTTTGGGTACGGAACCAGGCAAAGCAGGCTATACACCATGTACCTCCCTGTGGCGGACCGGAATCCGCTCATCCAGGATCGCAGAGGCTGGTGCCGCGCGATGCGACACCCGACAGCACACATCATAAGGGTACATTGTATTACATAGAAAACCAACTGAAACTGTATAAACTAGTACAATACTCAGTTACAACTAGTGTTTATATTACACAGCGGATGTCTAATTGGTACAAATCACGCCCGCCTATCTAGCAAAAGTTGGTTACCCGGCCCTAGGGCAACCCACACTAGCTGCACTCCTTAGCTCAGTGCGGCGTGTACGGCTCCCACTCAGCCGTGGTCTCGGACGGAGGGTAACCCTTGCTCGTAACCCGAGTCCGTGGGTGGCTCCTCACCTGAAAAACTGGAGGATCGAAGTACATGTGTAAAGCTACCAGAGGGGGGTGAAAGGTAGATAAAAACTTTTCAGCGGAAGCAACAAAACACCCCTCAGCAGAAAACGATCTGTTAAAGAAACCGTGTGTGCGACTAATCTAAACATGTTCAACTGTGACAAAACTAGTATAGATTATATAGAATCAAGTAACGAAGACGTCACAACAAGAATCATGAAAATACGTTGAGAAAACTCAAGTTACGATTGAAAGATCGAACAAAGGTCAATCTCTCACACGAGAAAAACAGTTCTGGAATACTGCAAACAAACTCGTGTAGATCAGAAACCACAAATTCAATGACCGTGAAATTTTCACAGATGATAGATAATCAAGTTGTGAAGACAACCCAAAAAGAATCACATCAATTGGATATGTAAAACTCGAGTTGTAATAAAACCACCGAAGCAAGGTAGTGCTTAACAGGAACTCGACGAGAAAAACTTGTCTGAAACAAGTTGGACGAACAAGGCACAAAAGTTCCTTTAGAATACGAATTTTATTTACAAAAACACAAGAGGAACAGCCTCAAAGTCGTGTGCTCTCCACGAGCCTTGGCCTCCCTTGCTTATATAACCAGCTCTATGGCCAATCCAATTCAAACTAGGACTCCTACTCCTACTTGGATTCAAACTGTAACTTTCCAATACTGCTCAAGACCTTTCTATACGCAGATAGAAGCAATCTTAA
The DNA here is from genome assembly GCA_030760725.1 of Neostapfia colusana. Lineage (NCBI taxonomy): Eukaryota > Viridiplantae > Streptophyta > Magnoliopsida > Poales > Poaceae > Neostapfia > Neostapfia colusana. The sequence continues at coordinate 98,745,583 of JASWHV010000003.1, forward strand.
GATTTCCAAACACCTTAGGAACGTCCCAAACATTTCTAAAACAACTCTACTTCATGCCTAACACGAAATCCTGTTATAACCAACTCGAAACTTTCCATAAACAAACCATAACCGCCTCAGCCGCAGCCTGAGCGCAAAATCCAGCCGGTTGAACCTTTTCAACCATATCTCCACTTCCATATATCTTCACCACGCCTTGGAACCATGTTGCCACGTCCATGCACTCCTTTCACACGTGAAAACACCTTCCAACAACGTCCACGATACCCTCATATGCATTGTTCTTGATCCAAACATGCTGCTCGACCTCCTGATCAACTCAACCACAATTCCTCCCGAACTTGGTTGTTGAACCTCATCTTCTCCCTAAGAATAGTTCAATGGATTCCGTCACCAGCCATGTCTTGAACTCACGCAACACCTGCACATGAATAAACAACCAATACTTCCGAGCACAAGTCCTCGACTTGACTCTCGTTAGTTCCAAAACTATAACATCTTATGTGAGCAACTCACATAAGCATGTTGTAAACCATAGCAAAATGATATCAGCCATAACCAACCAAACACACCAAAAACATAGTAAAATAATACTAAGCAAACTTTCTATAAGAGTCAAGCAAGTTAGAAATATTGCAAGTTAAATGCAGAACCATTGCAATCAAGATCCGAACCTTACGATAGCTAACCGGAACTTGAACCGGAGCTTACCAAAGCTAGTCGGACCCAGCGCCGGAACTTACTAAAGCTTAGTCGGACCTAGCACGGAACTTACCAAAGCTAGTCGGACCTAGCACTGGAGCTAGCAAAAACAAGTCGGACCTAGCCAAAATAAGTAAGACCTAGACAAAGTAAGTCGGACCTTACGTCGGACCTTGCCGGAGCTACCCAAAACAAGTCGGACCTATCGTCGGACCTTGCAGGAGCTCGGACCTAGAGTCGGACCTTGTTAAAAAGGTGTTTTGGTAGTATTCAAAACTTTTATTGTCAAAGCCAATGTATTCAGCACACATAGGTCTAACAATCTCCCCCTTGATGAATGCATTGGTAACACCACTTAAAATCCGAACATTGGCTTATTCACATGAAAAGTTTTGAAAACAATTTCTCCCCCTTTTTAAATCAGAAAAAAATGAGAATAAAAACAAAAATACCAAAAGTTCTCCCCCTGAGAAGAATCGTGCCAAAACACTTGTGAATGTGTGCAATGTGTGATCAATTTCTCCCCCTTTGACAATGTATTCAGCAAGGCACAAAAGAGAAATTTTAATTTGTTATGAGCACATTATAACATATACATATAATATAAAGCTCATCCAAATCATACTATCAAGTAACTTACACTAACACATCAATGAGATACATAAAGTAGTGTAAGCCATGCTAGAGATCAAGTGTAATTTTCAATTTAAGCAAGTCATGATCTCACAAACTTAACTATTTCAAGACATGAAAACATGACACTTGTTGCTGCATTTTATTTATCATTTAAAGCACAAATTTTGATCTTATGACATTTGCAAGAGATTATATGCAGCATCAGCCTTATTCTAACCAACCAAGCCAAGCCTATGTCTTTTGATAGTCAGAAGCTTAAGGACATGGTTTTAGTCATACACAACTCCTTTCAAGTTCATATCTAAGTGCAATGATAAGCCATCTCAAAAGAAGAAGTGCGATGCATGCATATTCTCTTGATCTTTTCTCATTTTTTATTTGAACATAAAAACTCAACATGTGAGTTGATTACTTGATTAGTTCTTTATGATTAAAAGCACTTGTGAGCATGCAACAAGTTCAAAACAGCAACAAAGTTCGACCACGACCAGATTTAGTGTAAGTAATTATTCCAATTACTAGACATGGTAAAAACTACAAAATGTATAACACGAGTAATGTAGTAGAACTTTCAGCATGAAAAAGGAATCACAAAGTAAAATATGCATGAAATACTATGCTCATATTATTTTAATTTCAGATTCACACATAGACTTCCCAAGTTTCAAAATTCTCCCTCAATTTAAGCCATGAGGATGCATAACCTCTATTTCACTACGAATGTAACAAAAATGAGTGGAATCCAAAGGTTTTGTAAAAATGTCAGCCAATTGTTGTTCGGTATCTACATGGTGAAGCACAATGTTCCCTTTTTCAACATTATCACAGACAAAGTGATACCTAATGTCAATGTGCTTAGTTCTTGAATGTTGCACGGGGTTTTTAGCAATGCAAATGGCACTAGTGTTATCACAAAACAGTGGAACACTATCTAGATCAACCTCATAGTCCTTAAGTGTTCTAACAATCCACAGAATTTGTGAGCAAGCACTAGCAGCAACTACATATTCAGATTCGGCTGTGGATTGTGCAACTGAACTTTGTTTTCTAGAGGACCAGGCAACATGTGAATTACCAAGAAAATGACAAGCACCAGAAGTACTTTTCCTATCAATCCTACAACCCTCAAAATCAGCATCGGAAAAAGCTTTCAAAGTAACGGTTGAGGAAGAAGGGAGAAAAATGCCAAATTCTTGAGTTCCATGTAAGTACCTGAGAATCCTTTTGACGGTTTGATGATGTGAAGCACGTGGGGAGGCTTGAAACCGTGCACAAAGACATACGCTGAATTGTATGTCCGGTCTTGATGCCGTGAGATACAAAAGTGATCCGATCATGCTTCTATATTCTTTTTGATCAACAGGATCACAATCTTCATCAAGTTCAAGTGTTGTTGCTGTTCCCATTGGTGTCCGAAGAGGCTTGCTTTTGTCCATGTTGAAGCGCCTTAGGAGATATTTCGTATACTTTGTTTGATGCACAAAGGTACCCTCCTTGGTTTGCTTGATTTGCAGCCCCAAAAAGTACGTGAGTTCTCCCATCATACTTATCTCAAATTCTGAACTCATCATAGCTGAAAACTTGGACACAAGATCATGAGAAGCACAACCAAAGATGATATCATCCACATACACTTGAACGAATAATGAGTCATTGCCATGCTTAAGCACAAAAAAAGTTTTATCAACTTTGCCCATGGTAAACCCCTTTTCAAGTAAGAATGTTTTTAACCTATCATACCATGCTCTAGGGGCTTGTTTGAGACCGTACAAGGTTTTGGACAGTTTGTAAACATCATTAGGAAAATTTGGATTTTCAAAACCAGGTGGTTGTTTGACATAAACCTCCTCATCTATGTAGCCATTAAGAAAAGCACTTTTAACATCCATTTGATATAGCTTAAAACCTTTAGATGTAGCAAAAGCTAACAAAATTCTTATGGCTTCTAATCTAGCAACAAAAGCAAAAGTTTTATCAAAACCTAGACCTTCAACTCGTGTGAAACCTTGAGCAACCAACCTAGCCTTATTCCTAACCACAACCCCATCCTCACTTTGTTTATTTTTAAACACCCATTTAGTTCCAATTAAAGTGTGACCTTGAGGTGGAGGTACAAGTTTCCGAACATTATTTCTTTCAAAATTTTCTAACTCTTCTTGCATGGCAATAATCCAAGATTCATTAGTGAGTGCGTGTGATATATTTTTGGGTTCAAAAGAAGCAACAAAAGAAGAATGAGCATGAGAATTGGGGTCAAAAAACCTGGATCTTGTAACTCGTTCATGCAAGCTTCCAATAATTTGTTGTGGAGGATGACTTTTGAGAATCCGGAGGGGAGTGGACACTTCACAAGCTTCTTATTCTTCATGTTCATCACAAATAGATGAGCTTGTGACGTGAGGAGGATCTGGACCAGCAATGGTGGTCGTCGGTGCTGGCTGTGAATCAAGATCAGGAGCTGGAACAATGTCATTAGCTGCTGAATTTTCGGGCAGCAGCACTACTTCTTCCTCTTCTTTAACGAAAATACTCTCCCCCTGCGGATATGGATCCGGACCTGCAATATTTGAACTAGTACATGGGCTAGCTTCATCAAAAGAAACCTCACAAGTCTCCACAATTTTGTTAGTATCAAGTAAAAGCACATGGTAGCCTCTAGTATGAGATGGATAACCAAGAAACATGCCATCAACAGATCTAGCTTCAAATTTATCAAGATTACCATGTTTCTTAACAAAGCATTTGTAACCAAACACCCTAAAGTGTGTGACACTAGGCCTATGTCCAAACCTGAGCTCATATGGTATTTTACCTAGCTTAGCACGCAAGAAAACACGATTTGAGACATAACAAGCGGTTGCAATTGCATCAGCCCAAAATTTCCTAGGAGTTTGATATTCATGAAGCATAGTCCTAGCCATCTCAACTAAGGTTCTGTTCTTTCTCTCTACAACACCGTTTTGTTGAGGTACATATGGTGAAGAAAATTGATTATCTATTGCATTTTCAGCACAAAAGTGATCAAACGATTGATTTTTAAATTCGGTTCCATTATCACTTCTAATCGCTCTTAAAGATCCTGGGTGATCAATTGATAATCTAAGAAATAAAGTTCTAAAGTGACTAAAAGCTTCATTCTTAGATGCCATAAAGTAAAACCAAGAGTATCTAGAATAGTCATCAACAATCACAAGAACATACCATTTACCTCCGAAGGATTGAACACGTGAAGGTCTTACGGTGTCAAGGTGTAAAAGTTGACCCAGTTCAGTTGTCATGGTCATTGTGAGAGGAGCATGTGAACCTGCCACCATCTTAGCATGTCTACAAGAAGAGCACACAATTTCTTTGTCCCCTTTAAGCTTAGGCAGCCCACGTATGCGATCAAGAGCACTAAAAGGCGTGAGATGATCAAAGCCTACGTGACCAAGTCTACAATGCCAAAAATATAATTCTTTGGAATCATTTGCAACTACACATCTATGCTTAGAGGAAGACATATCAAAATCAGCTTTTAAAACTCTTCCAAACTGAGACATGTTAAAGATAAGATCACTATTTGAACCTACAACTTTGCAGCAATTTTTATTGAAAATAATTTCCAGATTTTCATCTAGCAATTGTGAAACAGAAAGCAAGTTGTATTTCAAATTTTTGACAAGTGCCTCATCCTTCAAAGTGTAGTGATCATTTACTCTAACCGAACCCTTAGCAATTATAGGAGTTGAAAAATTATTGGCAAAAGTAACATTCTCTACGCGTGACACAAAAGAGAGAGAGGAGAACCATTTTTTGTTACCGGTCATGTGGCGTGAGCAACCTGAATCTACAATCCAAATGTTCTCCTTTCTCAAGCGTGTAACCTACATAGAAGCACAATACGTCGATGACTCAATACTAGGGTTAGTTAAAAGACATTTAGTAATCCAGTACTGAGTCACACGACGTCCAGCAGGAATAACATGTGAAAGCTGAGATAAAACAGCAGGTTTATGAGTCAAAGTTTGAGATTTTTTGTTCTTAACTACTGACCTATGAGGTGTTACTTGTGTAGCACAAAAATCAGTAGCTCCGGAGGCAAAATCAGAAGGTCCGGAGGCAAAAACTGAAGCTCCGGATGTAAACTTTGAATATTTCTGACTCATAACTGCAGGTTGTTTGTTTCTGACATTTGGTTTAGTATGTGCAGCAAATTTCGCATGAGAGTTATAAGATCTAGCTTGCATTCATTCCTTTTTTATGTTGTTTAGCTAGTCTATAATAAAAAATCTATGACATGACCATTTCTACCACAATAGGTACAATGAAATTTAACTTTGTGTTCATGTCTAGATGAGCATGCAGTATGTTATTTGAACCCGAATGTGACAACACCCCTGCAGATTTAAAAACCACTTATTTTTGTCTAGTAACTGTTTGAATCAAAAAACTTCCTAGTGATTTTACAATTTTAGATGGATGTTCGTTAGCATGAGCATGTGAATCAAAACCTAAACCAGTTTTGTCATTGCAAGACTTGGAAGAATTCAGCAGCAAGTTTAGGTTCTTATTCCAATTACAAAACTGATCTAATGTCCTATGCATGTTATCAAGTTTATTTGATAGATCGAGGCAATTTTCACATGGAGTTTTTCCTTTTAGTTTGCAATTGGAACAATATTTAACTTCATGAGAACGTAAAGCATTGTTCAATATAGAAATTTCTTTCATAGCATCTTGTAGTTTCTTATCAAGATCATCGCAAGTAGAACAATGCAAATCAATTGTAGAACAACAAGCATCTTTCAAGTTTTTATCATTAAGTGCAGCAAGCTTTTTGTTCTTTTCGATTTCAAGTTCAAGTTTATCAAGTGTGGAGGTGTGTGCACTTCTTAGAGAGGACAATTGTTCATATATTAAATCACATGAGGAACAAGAATCATCACTAGGAATCAAGGATTTTAAATGATTAATTTCAGATTCTAGTGACTCAATTTTAACAGCATTGTCCCTAAGCTTTTTGTCCTTTTTCTTAAAAATAATAGTGGCACGAGAAATAGCATCACACATTTCTTCGCAAGTAGGACATACCTCTTCGTTGTCACTGTTGTGTTCTGCATCCTCCATACTTGATTTTGATTTGCCCGCAATGAAGCACAAGTTTGCCAGATCATCTTCATCTTCATCACTTCCAATGTCTACATCACTCGAGCCAAGTTCTTGAAGTGTGGTGATGAAACTGTTTATCAGGTTGCGTCCTGTAAAACCCTTCTTTTTCTTGTTGGTGTTGCCAAAAGAGGACTTGACTTTATTCTGCTTTTCATCATGGTTAGTAGGACCTGAAAGGTTAGGGCAATCTGTACGAAAGTGTCCTGTCTTACCACATTCAAAGCATCGTTGAGATCCGGAGCTTCCTCTTCTTCTAGTTCTCACATTTTGCAATGCTTTTGAGAACCTAGTAGAAAGAAGTACTAGCTCCTCCTCTAGAAACTCCTCAATCTATTCCAGGGTTAGTGAAGACAACAAAGCAAGTGTATTGCTAGATGATTGGCCGGAGCTAGGCATATCACGTTGTGAGACAAATGCAATAGTCTTATTTGGGTTTTTACGTGATATAATGTCAATTTCATGAGTTTCTAGCTTAGAATAAAGCACATCTAATGTAAGAGTACTCATGACAGTGGATTCACGTATGGATGTTACTTTCATCTCCCAAATTGACATGTCTAATGCACTTAGTAATTGCCTAGCATTTTCAACATCTGAAAAATTAACATTGACGCTACGCAAGTTGCTGAGAATTTTATTAAAGCGAGCAAAGAGGTCATCAATGGACTCACCGGGTTGCATCTCAAAGCGCATGTATTCTTTATTGAACATATCCTGTCTTACCTCCTTGATCGTGTTGGATCCTTCGTGGTAGTCACAAAGTGCTCTCCACACATCGTACGCCGATCGGAGGTGTGCAACACGGTCGAAGTCGCTCTGAGTTAGTCCTTGTGTGATCAAGTTCCGTGTCTTGTTGTTGTTGTCGACATCTCTCATGTTTGTAGCTGTGACTTGATCGTTTGAAGGCACCTCGTAAGGCTTGTACACCTTTTCCCATATTGCAAAGCCTTGCGTCTGGATGAAAGCTTCCATGCGTGCCTTCCAAACCTGAAAATCAATACCACTAAACACACAAGGTTTGGCGGAGTATTTCTCCATGATGATTAGTCAAAACATGTGCAAATCACAAAGATTAGAGCAACCTGGCTCTGATACCAATTGTAGGATCAAAGTACACGTGTAAAGCTACCAGAGCGGGTGAATGATAGATAAAAACTTTTCAGCGGAAGCAACAAAACACCCCTCAGCAGAAAACCGATCTGTTAAAGAAACCGTGTGTGCGACTAATCTAAACGTGTTCAACTGTGACAAAACTAGTATAGATTGTAGAGAATCAAGTCACGAAGACGTCACAACAAGAATAAAGAAAATCCGTTGAGAGAAACTCAAGTTACGATCGAAAGATTGAACAAAGGTCAATCTGTCCTACGCGAGAAAAACAGTTCTGGAATACTGCAAAGAAACTCGTGTAGATCAGAAACCACAAATTAAATGACCGTGATATTTTCACATATTATATATAATCAAGTTGTTAAGACAACCCAAAAAGAATCACATCAATTGGATCTGTAAAACTCGAGTTATGATAAAACCATCGAAGCAAGGTAGTGCTGAACAGAAACTCGACGAGAAAAACTTATCTGAAATAAGTCGGACGAACAAGGCACAAAAGTTCCTTTAGAATACGAATTTTATTTATCAAAACACAATAGGAACAGACCCAAAGTAGTGTGCTCTCCACGAGCCTTGGCCTCCCTTGCTTATATAACCAGCTCTGTGGCCAATCCAATTCAAACTAGGACTCCTACTCCTACTTGGATTCAAACTGTAACTTTCCAATACTGCTCAAGACTCTTCTATACAAGATAAAAGCAATATTAAGACTTACAAACACCTTAGGAACGTCCCAAACATTCCTAAAACAACTCTACTTCATGCCTAACACGAAATCCTGTTATAACCAACTCGAAACTTTCCATAAACTTACCATAACCGCCTCAGCCGCAGCCTGAGCGCAAAATCCAGCCGGTTGAACCTTTTCAACCATATCTCCACTTCCATATCTGTCACACCCAGTTTTTCCGAAGAATAACCAAGTGAATATCACATGTATGCCAGGATCATTTTCTCATACATGTGATGACAAATAGTGAAGCATCATTTATTACAAGCCAGGTGTCGAATATAAATAAGTCTTACATCGAAAATGTCTCGATGGACAATAATAAGTTCATCACAAGTAAATAAACTAGCAGCGGAATATTATTCTTTAGGGCTCCATCACAGGCGTTGCCCGGGGTCTTCATGAACCTAAAAACCTTCCTCAGGTCCAAAATCTTGGTCATTATACACCACCTCATTATCTTGACCTGAGCAGCAATATAAACCAACAAATATGCAAGGTTGAGTACCAATGGTACTCAGCAAGTGTGGGAAAATTATATCATGCATGGCTAGAACAAGGAGAGGTTGAACTCATGGTTAAAGCACTACGCAATTAATGCCTATCACCTTAGCTTATTAAGCACCTACATTATTACACAGGTGAAATGGTCCCAATTTCCCATCCCATCATTATAATCCAATAACCATAACATCATTACCAATGTTAAGCTCCCCACTTAACTTCCAAAACCATCAATCCTCTAATCATGAATAAGTCCAGGCCGCTCTTGACCGTGAGCACGGCTGTCAAGAAAGTTTTGACTCTGCAGAGTTTGTACCACTGTACCCACATGTAGTGATTTCATCCCCCGTTGCCGGGTGGACTAAAAGAACCTCCATTATGCCAGTGGCTACGATCCACATTCACACTTCCCAGGTGTGCAGCCAGGAGATCACTACGAAGCCTTTACAAAGGGATTCCCGACGAGCGTGGGCCCACTGAGGTTTCACCCCTAACAGCATACAAGAGGCTCCAACCCCGCTGCAGTGGCCCCCTCTTGAGCCTTGCGGTTCATATGGTAGTCCAGCTGACACCCACTCCCCGCACCATCCAACACACCCATACTACGCCGGGGATACACCTAATTAATTGGCCAAGCTGCCCCATCTCAGCATGTGGTTGGCACTGTAAAACCGGGTTACATGCTCCATGAACCGGTCCTTGGGATCCAGGCAAGTACTAAACACAAACCCAAGTCTCGTGCACCCAGCACACAACCAAAACATCCAACTTGCCTTGATCCCTACCTCTACATAACTCACAATAGCTCATTCAAGAGTATGGTAAAATAAACTGATGATCTCATATCCCAACTATCCCCTTCTAAGCATGGCTAAGCATATGCATGTAAATAAATGACATGACAAAATAAATCCCAACCCAAGCTACAAGGAAACAAGGTAATGCAATTCTAGGGAAACTTCCTAGCATGGGTTTCATATTTAACTTGACAATGCAAATAATTCTATCTACACATCCTAGCATAGGATCAAAGTGGTCAAGGACACTTGCCTCCTTCCTGCTGCTCTTGAAATGGGTAGTCCTGATCTTGGAAAGGAATAACTTGCTCTTGAACAGGTTCTACTTCATACCATCACACATAGCAAAAGAAAAATAACAATCATAAGACATAGTTCACACTTCTTACTTCATACAAACCACACATTCATATTTATGAAATTCATTCACCATTATATGTGTTGGGGTTACTTTGTGTTGATCTGTGGCTTGCATACACTTTTATTTATATGTATATGATTCCTACTTTGGTGTTCATATTTATACTTACATAATATATATATATATATATATATATATATATATATATATATATATGTGTGTGTGTGTGTGTGTGTTTCAGTTTTTAAATAAATTCCTTATATTAAACTACCAAGTATGTATGAAAAGTATTTTTCTTCTCCATATGTGCCTTCATAATTTCTATCAACCCTAAACTGAACTCTTTGGATTTTAAAAACTCCATTTATCATTTACTAGTTGCTATATTTTCAGATTTATATTCCTATGCATAATTGTGTATTTTATTGTGAAATTAGTAATACACATCATCTAAACAGTATAGGTTTTGGTCCTAAATAATTTAATAACATATTTTGACCTTGGCCTCTGATGTAAACTATTTCATAATTATTTTCCCTATTTTTCTATAGCTATTCTTTACTTAAAAATGTGTCCCTATACAATTAAATGTGAATAACAAATAAAACAGATTCATTTCAGCCCAAAATATAGTTTTATCTCACTCCAAGGTTTTCTAAGTACTGAGAAAGCTTTTAATTAATTTTGACAATTATTTTTGTCCCACTTTTTAATTTTTAAACACTAGTTACATATTAAATTTTCTAAATTAAATACTAAACAGGGCTAAAATAATGAACTCACCCCACTACAGGGTCTATAATATTATTTTCATAATTCCCAGGGGTCTAGCTACACTTATCAGAGGTGTTTTTCCTAATTTTTATTAAGTCCAGGGGCTAAAACTGATTTTTAAATGAATTTACATGATTTTCTGGAGTTCCAGGGGCTAGATCAGAAGTTTTCGGGGCTAGCTCTCAATTCCAGAGAACCCCAGGGGGTAGCACGTAAGAATTCCAGTCTTTATAACGCGGGGCTGACGTGGACCGTCCGATTTTAAACCGACGGCTGAGATTATAACATCGAACCGGTACGCGGGGTTTTAAAGTCTACCGTGCGATTTAAAATAAACGGCGCACATGCGGCCACGTCGCTCTGATCGAGCGCGGGCGGCGCTGCCGGCGGCGCACGGCGGCGGGAAGCGGCGATCTCGCCGGAAAGTTTCGGATCCTTGAGAATTCTGCCTAGAACTGTGATGTTATGGCATAGATCGGTAAAGGAGAGGTCAGGGATCTCACCTCGGGGGTTTTCTCGAGCTCGAGGGTCCTGGAAAGTGCTCGGCGGCGAGGTCCGAGGCAAAACCACGGTGAAGCTCGTCGGTGCTGGGTTTACACCGTAACTCTCTGAGTTTTCTGCACCTGCAAAGCTCCCCGGAGGCGGTGGATCAAGACCAGCGAGTTAGATCAGAATTTCCGAGCTTAGATCGGCCAGAATTCACCGGCGAAGTCTCGGTGCTCACCGGAGTAAAAATCGGCGATCGCGTGGGAAAAACCGATTGGGGCTGGGGTTTTTATAGCCGGGGGAGGGCGGTGGGTCTGTTGCGATCGAGTTTGAGTCGTTTGGGACCAGAATTCAGACGGCGGGACGCGGAAATCCGGTCGGTTGCGATCGCGCGTGCGGGAGAGAGTCCGGGGTCGCGGGGTTAGGGATGACAGGCGGGTCCCACCCGTCTGTGAGAGACAGCACGGCGCGCGCGGGGGCGGGCTGGCGCGGGGAAACTGGGCCGGCTGGCGGGTTTCGGCCCACTGGCCGGTTTTTTTCCCGTTTCTCTTTTTCTTTTTCCATTTCTTTTCTGTTTTGAGTATAATTTGAATTCCAGTTTGAATTTGAATTTTTGCAAAACATGCAACACGTCCAAAAATTTTTAAATTCCCCTCTGAACATGGTTTAGAGTTTTGAATCAAAATTTGGGGTGTTACAGCTCTACCCCCCTTAAAAGAAATCTCGTCCTCGAGATTGGTGTTTCTAGGAAAACAATTCCGGAAATTGTGCCTTGAGCTCATCTTCCCGTTCCCAGGTGGCTTCCTCTTCTGAGTGATGCTTCCACTGCACCTTGCACATCCTGATTCTCTTATTTCTGGTGAGGCGTTCCATTGTCTCCAAAATCTTGTATGGTTGCTCGGCATAAGACAAATCCTCAGCTACATCCACTTCATTCATGGGTAACACCTCTTCAGGCGTCCTCAGACATTTCTTGAGTTGTGACACATGGAATACATCGTGCACATCCGATAGATGAACCGGTAACTCTAGTTGGTACGCCACTTCGCCTTTTCTTTCCAAAACTTGAAAGGGTCCGATGTATCGAGGTGACAACTTCCCCTTCACCTTGAACCGACGTAGCCCTCTGATAGGGGACACCTTGAGATAAACATAGTCTCCTACGTTGAAAACGAGCTCTCTTCTTCGTACATCAGCATAACTCTTCTGGCGTGTTTGTGCTATCCTCAAGTTGTTGCGAATCTCCCTCACCTTCGCCTCGGCTTCTTGTAGCACTTCTGGACCAAACACTTTACTTTCTCCTGTTTGGTTCCAAAATAGGGGAGTTCTGCACTTCCTTCCATACAAAGCTTCAAACGGTGACATCTTCATACTAGCTTGATAACTGTTGTTATAGGAAAACTCCGCATACGGTAGGTTCTTGTCCCAACTCCTATTGTTTTTGAGTGCACATGCCCTTAACATATCTTCAAGGATCTGATTGGTTCTCTCCGTCTGCCCGTCAGTTTGGGGATGATAGGCAGAGCTGAAATTCAGATGGGTTCCTATGGTTTCATGCAACTTTTGCCAAAACCTCGAGGTGAACTGTGTCCCTCGGTCCGACACTATCTTCCTTGGCACTCCATGGTAACACACAATCCTTGACATGTACAATTCTGCCAATTTGGATCCGCTGTAGCTTTCTTTGACAGGGATGAAATGAGCTACCTTGGTTAGCCTATCAATAATGACCCATATTGAATCATACCCGGATTGGGTCCTAGGCAATCCCACGACAAAATCCATGCTGATTTCTTCCCATTTCCATTCAGGCACTTTGAGTGGTTGCAGTAATCCCGCGGGTCGTTGATGTTCACCTTTCACCAACTGACATGTGTCACATAGGGCAACATGTTCCGCGACATCTCGCTTCATGCCATACCACCAATACCTGCCTTTGAGGTCCTGGTACATCTTTGTACTCCCAGGATGAATGGAATAGTCGGAATCGTGAGCCTCCTTCAAAATTAATTCACGGATCTCCTTTACTTCTGGCACACAGATCCTTTTCCCGTGCCACACCGTTCCTTGTTCATCCTCTCTAAAACCAGGAGCTTTATTTTCCTTGATGAGCTGTCTGATCTCTTGTATCTTCTCATCATTCTTTTGGCCCTCGCGTATGTTTCGCTCGAGTGTGGAGTCCACTTCCATGGCGATGGCTTCACCACTATTTACTAGACATAGATTGAGCCTTATAACCTCGTCCTTTAATTCTGCAGGCATGTCCTTCAAGCTCAACTTATTGACCTGCACTTTCCGACTCAAAGCATCGGCCACGACGTTTGCTTTCCCGGGATGATAGTTGATGCCCACATCAAAGTCATTGATTAGCTCTAACCATCTCCTTTGTCTAAGGTTGAGATCTGGCTGTGTGAATATGTACTTTAAACTCTTATGATCCGTATATATCTCTGTCCTCTTCCCCATCAAATAGTGCCGCCAAATTTTCAACGCGTGTACCACTGCAGCTAGTTCTAGGTCATGTGTAGGATAGTTCTTCTCGTGCTTCCGAAGCTGCCGGGATGCATATGCCACGACATGTCCTTCTTGCATGAGAACACATCCCAACCCGTTTCCAGAGGCATCGCAGTACACTGTGAAATTCTTCTGCATATCTGGCATAACCAACACTGGGGCTGTTGTCAATCTCTTCTTTAGCTCTTGAAAGCTCGTCTCGCACTGTGGCGTCCAGGTGAATGTGATTCCCTTCTCCAACAGTTTAGTGAGAGGTCTCGAGATCTTGGAGAATCCCTCAATAAACCGTCCATAGTATCCAGCCAATCCCAAAAAGCTTCGAACTTCCCCGACATTTTTAGGGGTTTTCCACTTCTGGATATCTTCGATTTTGGCGGGATCTACGGAGATTCCTCCCTCCGAGATTATATGTCCTAAAAAGGGAACTCTCTTCATCCAAAACTCACACTTGCTCAACTTAGCATATAGTTGGTGTTCTCTCAGCCTCTGTAACACCAACCTTAGATGTTTCTCATGTTCTTCTTCATCTTTGGAGAAGACGAGAATATCATCTATGAAAACCACCACAAATTTGTCCAGATATTCCATGAATACCTTATTCATGAGGTACATGAAATATGCCGGGGCATTGGTTAGCCCGAAAGGCATGACAGTGTATTCATACAGTCCGTACCGAGATACGAAAGCTGTCTTGGGAATATCAGATTGCCTTATCTTGAGCTGGTGGTATCCCGACCTGAGATCAATTTTAGAGAACACACAAGCTCCCCTCAACTGATCAAACAAGTCTTCAAAGCGAGGCAATGGGTACTTGTTCTTGATGGTTACCTCATTCAAGGCACGGTAATCCACGCATAACCTTTGGGTTCCGTCTTTCTTGGGCACAAATATCACCGGAGCTCCCCATGGTGAGGAACTAGGGCGAATATACCCCTTCTCCGTCAATTCTCTCAAATGGTCCTTGAGCTCTTCTAGCTGCTTGGAGTCCATTCGATAAGGTCTCTTGTATATCGGGGTTGTTCCCGGTACTAGCTCAATTGCGAATTCCACGTCACGGTCGGGAGGCATACCTGGCAACTCTTCCGGAAAAACATCTGGATATTCCCTGATAGTCCTGATTTCCTCAACTTTCACCTCCACTTGATTTAATTTAATGTCCCTCCTAGGCTCGTGTATTGTTATGAACTTTACTCTGGTGCCACTGGGGTGAGTTAATTCCACCGTTCTGGTCGAACAATGGATGATTCCTTTATGTTTGGTCAACCAATCCATACCCAAAATAATATCTATCCCTTGTGAATCTATCACTATGAGGTTAGCCATAAATACTACCCCATTAATGTCTAGGTTCACTTTGGGACATACTTGTCTTGTCCTTATTTCTCCACCTGGAGAGTTTACGGCTAGCATATGGTTCATTTGTGTGGTTGCTAGGTCATGCTTCTTAACAAACCCTTGAGCAATGAACGAGTGGGTAGCACCAGAATCAAACAGCAGAGTTGCAAGGTGTAAATTGGCAGGAAACTTACCAACTACCACGTCGGGTGCCTCTTGTGCTTCCTCCATAGTGACGTGGTTCACCCGTCCTCTCATTACATTCTGCTGCTGTGGCTGCGTGGGATTCTTCTTTGGACACTTATGGGCGTAGTGCCCCACTTCACCGCAGCTAAAACATTGCACCCCAATCTTAGAGGCTTGGCCCTTGTTGTCTTGGGGTTGGTTTGGGGGTCCTTGCACTGCTGGTCGAGGTGGATATGCGGGGCGAGGCTGCTGCACAAACTGACGTTGCGGCTGTGCTGGTGCTGCAGGAGGCCTGTAGTTTGGGTTGTACCCTCTTGGTGCTGAATAGGGTACCGCAGCACGGCTCGTCTGCCCCGTAGGTTGCTGCATCATACGTGGGCGGGTGTTGCTCCCTGAGGCTTGATGTGACCACCCAGCCTTCCTCTTATTCTCATTTTCCAGGGCCTTTAGCTTTCTTTCCACCACAAATGCTCTGTCCACCATCTTTTGAAAGCTCTCATACTCATTTGAGGACATTGCACACTGCATTTCTGCGGTAAGCCCTTCCACGAAACAATCTTGTTTCTGCTCATCAGTCTCTATGTCCCGTGGGGCATAACGGGATAGTTGAGTGAATTTAGTGAGGTATTCCCTCACCGTCATGTTTCCCTGCTGCAGTCCCAAAAACTCCTTCCTCTTGTTTTTTAGTTCACCTCTCGGAATGTAATGGTTGCAGAAGCTACGCTTGAACTCTTCCCAAGTGATGCTCTCAGGGTCATGATGGGCGGCCACGTAGGCGGTCCACCAATCAGCAGCAGGTCCATGCAATTGATGAGAGGCAAACAGCACCCTCTCATACCCTTGGCACTGTATGATCCTCATCTTACTCTCAATGGTCTTCAGCCAATCATCTGCCTCCAGAGGTTCAGCAGCACTTGCAAACTTTGGAGGTTGAGTTCCTAGAAACTCACTCAACCTTGGTTGGCGTGGTGCAGCTTGTGGAGGTGGAACTTGATGCAAGTTGGCCACCACTTGAGTCAAGTTCTGGATGAGCTGATTTTGATTCTCCAGCATTTGGTGGAGAGGATCAACTTCTTCACGGCGACCACCCCGGTCCTGGCCTCCAGAAAGATGAGGGTTGCATGCCTCATCGTTGTTGTTGGCGGGGTTGGCAGCACGTCCTTTTCCTCTTCCGGCCATCTGGCAGAATCAACCAATGTTAATTTGAAAGCATTTAGTATCATGTTACTACTTTCACTTGTTTGTACTTTGAAGTGTTGAGGCTTGGTTATACTTTTCTGAGGGTTCATTTCTCACACAAAAACAAATGAAATATTATTTCATGTGGGTTCACACACCAAAGCAAAACAATCTAAAGACGAGGCTGTGGACAATTGCTCATGGCTTCCACAACTCACGTCACACACCAAGCATTATCACACCATTAACTACGTAACGACTTGACTACTCGACCTCTTGCTAGCTAGGGGAAAGACTCTACACTACTCGTCCTCTTGAGCTGGCTCCTCGGGATCTTCCTCCTCATTTCGGCTACCTTCCGACTCTGCTTTGGGTGGGGAGGCTGCTGGTGGAGAAGTGCGACGACGCCTGATCGCTCGGCGATCCGGGGAGTCAGGAGTCCATGGATCACTCACGGTGACACACAGTTCATTCCCATCTCCTCTTTCTCTCGCCTTTAAACAAGCTCCCAGCAACGCCTCTGTTTCCTTCAGGGTGTCCCGGACATCCTGAAGCTCTTGTTGACACTCCTGCAGTCGAGTGCTGAGCATAGCAGCATCCTCCAAGCACAAGTCCATGTGCTCATGGGAAGTCCCTTGCTGCACCGGTGGGTACATGTACTCCGTGGTACCACTCTCACGTTGGAGGACATACATGTACTCAGTTTTGTCCAAGCGGCGACGATAGATGTGACTCTGGCAGGTGATGGCCTCCCAGGTGACATCTTTCTCCGCGTCAACTTGTGTTGCTCGACAAGCTGGAGAGTGGTGAATCTTAAGCAGCTGATTCTCGTGTATAATCCTCATCTCCGAACTCCATTCTTCCCTCTTCTCACGGATGGTCCTGGTGGAGTTATAGTGGATGATTAGCTTGCCCGTATTGCCTGCGGCTTCGAGCATACGTCGAAGACGGCGCAACAAGTCTCCTACTGCCAATCCGTAGGAAAGGTACGTCACTGGACGACTCTCCTCTCTTTCGGCAAGGGCAACTACGGGAACTCTCCCTCCTGTGGACTTGCGAGCGGTGCGAATCATGCGAACCATCCAAAACAAAAAGAATTTAAAATTAGGTTAGATAAACTTTTTAAACAAAAATCCCATTTTGAATGAAAATTTTGGGATAAGATGAAAAAATGACTCCTTAAATAACACTCTTCAACCCACACTTTGGAAAATAGTTTTTAAGAAAATAGGGCGCTTAAATACGTCCATTTCTACCTAGGTCCACGTTCCTACGGGCAACCTTGGCTCTGATACCACCTCTGTCACACCCAGTTTTTCCGAAGAATAACCAAGTGAATATCACATGTATGCCAGGATCATTTTCTCATACATGTGATGACAAATAGTGAAGCATCATTTATTACAAGCCAGGTGTCGAATATAAATAAGTCTTACATCGAAAATGTCTCGATGGACAATAATAAGTTCATCACAAGTAAATAAACTAGCAGCGGAATATTATTCTTTAGGGCTCCATCACAGGCGTTGCCCGGGGTCTTCATGAACCTAAAAACCTTCCTCAGGTCCAAAATCTTGGTCATTATACACCACCTCATTATCTTGACCTGAGCAGCAATATAAACCAACAAATATGCAAGGTTGAGTACCAATGGTACTCAGCAATTGTGGGAAAATTATATCATGCATGGCTAGAACAAGGAGAGGTTGAACTCATGGTTAAAGCACTACACAATTAATGCCTATCACCTTAGCTTATTAAGCACCTACATTATTACACAGGTGAAATGGTCCCAATTTCCCATCCCATCATTGTAATCCAATAACCATAACATCATTACCAATGTTAAGCTCCCCGCTTAACTTCCAAAACCATCAATCCTCTAATCATGAATAAGTCCAGGCCGCTCTTGACCGTGAGCACGGCTGTAAGACAGTTTTGACTCTGCAGAGTTTGTACCACTGTACCCACATGTAGTGATTTTATCCCCCGTTGCCGGGTGGACTAAAAGAACCTCCATTATACCAGTGGCTACGATCCACATTCACACTTCCCAGGTGTACAGCCAGGAGATCACTACGAAGCCTTTACAAAGGGATTCCCGACGAGCATGGGCCCACTGAGGTTTCACCCCTAACAGCATACAAGAGGCTCCAACCCCGCTGCAGTGGCCCCCTCTTGAGCCTTGCGGTTCATATGGTAGTCCAGCTGACACCCACTCCCCGCACCATCCAACACACCCATACTACGCCGGGGATACACCTAATTAATTGGCCAAGCTGCCCCATCTCAGCATGTGGTTGGCACTGTAAAACCGGGTTACATGCTCCATGAACCGGTCCTTAGGATCCAGGCAAGTACTAAACACAAACCCAAGTCTCGTGCACCCAGCACACAACCAAAACATCCAACTTGCCTTGATCCCTACCTCTACATAACTCACAATAGCTCATTCAAGAGTATGGTAAAATAAACTGATGATCTCATATCCCAACTATCCCCTTCTAAGCATGGCTAAGCATATGCATGTAAATAAATGACATGACAAAATAAATCCCAACCCAAGCTACAAGGAAACAAGGTAATGCAATTCTAGGGAAACTTCCTAGCATGGGTTTCATATTTAACTTGACAATGCAAATAATTCTATCTACACATCCTAGCATAGGATCAAAGTGGTCAAGGACACTTGCCTCCTTCCTGCTGCTCTTGAAATGGGTAGTCCTGATCTTGGAAAGGAATAACTTGCTCTTGAGCAGGTTCTACTTCATACCATCACACATAGCAAAAGAAAAATAACAATCATAAGACATAGTTCACACTTCTTACTTCATACAAACCACACATTCATATTTATGAAATTCATTCACCATTATATGTGTTGGGGTTACTTTGTGTTGATCTGTGGCTTGCATACACTTTTATTTATATGTATATGATTCCTACTTTGGTGTTCATATTTATACTTACATACTACATATATATATATATATATGTGTGTGTGTGTGTTTCAGTTTTTAAATAAATTCCTTATATTAAACTACCAAGTATGTATGAAAAGTATTTTTCTTCTCCATATGTGCCTTCATAATTTCTATCAACCCTAAACTGAACTCTTTGGATTTTAAAAACTCCATTTATCATTTACTAGTTGCTATATTTTCAGATTTATATTCCTATGCATAATTGTGTATTTTATTGTGAAATTAGTAATACACATCATCTAAACAGTATAGGTTTTGGTCCTAAATAATTTAATAACATATTTTGACCTTGGCCTCTGATGTAAACTATTTCATAATTATTTTCCCTATTTTTCTATAGCTATTCTTTACTTAAAAATGTGTCCCTATACAATTAAATGTGAATAACAAATAAAACAGATTCATTTCAGCCCAAAATATAGTTTTATCTCACTCCAAGGTTTTCTAAGTACTGAGAAAGCTTTTAATTAATTTTGACAATTATGTTTGTCCCACTTTTTAATTTTTAAACACTAGTTACATATTAAATTTTCTAAATTAAATACTAAACAGGGCTAAAATAATGAACTCACCCCACTACAGGGTCTATAATATTATTTTCATAATTCCCAGGGGTCTAGCTACACTTATCAGAGGTGTTTTTCCTAATTTTTATTAAGTCCAGGGGCTAAAACTGATTTTTAAATGAATTTACATGATTTTCTGGAGTTCCAGGGGCTAGATCAGAAGTTTCCGGGGCTAGCTCTCAATTCCAGAGAACCCCAGGGGGTAGCACGTAAGAATTCCAGTCTTTATAACGCGGGGCTGACGTGGACCGTCCGATTTTAAACCGACGGCTGAGATTATAACATCGAACCGGTACGCGGGGTTTTAAAGTCTACCGTGCGATTTAAAATAAACGGCGCACATGCGGCCACGTCGCTCTGATCGAGTGCGGGCGGCGCTGCCGGCGGCGCACGGCGGCGGGAAGCGGCGATCTCGCCGGAAAGTTTCGGATCCTCGAGAATTCTGCCTAGAACTGTGATCTTATGGCATAGATCGGTAGAGGAGAGGTCAGGGATCTCACCTCGGGGGTTTTCTCGAGCTCGGGGGTCCTGGAAAGTGCTCAGCGGCGAGGTCCGAGGCAAAACCATGGCGAAAGTCGTCGGCGCTGGGTTTACACCGTAACTCTCCGAGTTTTCTGCACCTGCAAAGCTCCCCGGAGGCGGTGGATCAAGACCAGCGAGTTAGATCAGAATTTCCGAGCTTAGATCGGCCAGAATTCACCGGCGAAGTCTCGGTGCTCACCGGAGTAAAAATCGGCGATCGCGTGGGAAAAACCGATCGGGGCTGGGGTTTTTATAGCCGGGGGAGGGCGGTGGGTCTGTTGCGATCGAGTTTGAGTCGTTTGGGACCAGAATTCGGACGGCGGGACGCGGAAATCCGGTCGGTTGCGATCGCGCGTGCGGGAGAGAGTCCGGGGTCGCGGGGTTAGGGATGACAGGCGGGTCCCACCCGTCTGTGAGAGACAGCGCGACGCGCGCAGGGGCGGGCTGGCGCGGGGAAACTGGGCCGGCTGGTGGGTTTCGGCCCACAGGCCGGTTTTTTTCCCGTTTCTCTTTTTCTTTTTCCATTTCTTTTCTGTTTTGAGTATAATTTGAATTCCAGTTTGAATTTGAATTTTTGCAAAACATGCAACACGTCCAAAAATTTTTAAATTCCCCTCTGAACATGGTTTAGAGTTTTGAATCAAAATTTGGGGTGTTACAATATCTCTTCACCACGCCTTGGAACCATGTTGCCACGTCCATGCACTCCTTGCACACGTGCAAACACCTTCCAACAACGTCCACGATACCTTCATATGCATTGTTCTTGATCCAAACATGCTGCTCGACCTCCCGATCAACTCAACCACAATTCCTCCCGAACTTGGTTGTTGAAACTCATCTTCTCCCTAAGACCAGTTCAATGGATCCCGTCACCAGCCATTTATTGAACTCAAGCAACACCTGCACATGAATAAACAACCAATACTTCCGAGCACAAGTCCTCAACTTGACTCTCGTTAGTTCCGAAACTACAACATCTTACGTGAGCACCTCACATAAGCATGTTGTAAACCATAGCAAAATGATATCAGCCATAACCACCAAAACACACCAAAAACTTAGTAAAGTAATACTAAGCAAACTTTCCATAAGAGTAAAGCAAGTTCGAAACATTGCAAGTTAAAAGCAAAACCATTGCAATCAAGCTCCGAACCTTACCAAAGCTAACCGGACCTTGAACCGGAGCTTACCAAAGCTAGTCGGACCCAGCGCCGGAGCTTACTAAAGCTTAGTCGGACCTAGCATGGAACTTAGTAAAGCTAGTCGGACCTAGCACCGGAGCTAGCAAAAACAAGTCGTACCTAGGCAAAATAAGTCAGACCTAGACAAAGCAAGTCGGACCTTACGTCGGACCTTGCCGAAGCTACCCAAAACAAGTCGGACCTACCGTCGGACCTTGCAGGAGCTCGGACCTAGAGTCGGACCTTGTTAAAAAGGTGGTTTGGTAGTATTCAAAACTTTTATCGTCAAAGCCAATGTATTCAGCACACATAGGTCTCACAAAAACACTTAAGCAGCAACCGTGAGCACGATGGCTGAACAAGACTTAACCGACTCATCTAGGCATGAAACTCTACATGTAGGGTACAATGAATATGGGATGGTAAAATTTCAGCAAACGGACACGCCTATAGTTTATCCTTAGTTCATCTTTTAGCCACAAGTTAACAGTTCATGAATCCGAAATTTAGTAAGCAATATTTGGTGGCACACAGGTAACAATACAATTATATCATAACAGCAATATTGAATCATCACATTTCATACATTAGCCTACATCACGACTCAGTGACCAAGTGGTAGTCTTCACCGCGAGTGACGGCAAATCGACTCGATATACACCTGCAGGGAGACCCAAAGAGCACGTCACGTACGCCCACCCGTGGAGCTGCACAACACGCTCA
Organism: Neostapfia colusana; assembly: GCA_030760725.1. NCBI lineage: Eukaryota > Viridiplantae > Streptophyta > Magnoliopsida > Poales > Poaceae > Neostapfia > Neostapfia colusana. Next base: position 98,768,027 of record JASWHV010000003.1, read on the forward strand.
CTCGATGCCGTAAGGGACAACCTTTCGCCCAACAGCCCAAACGTCGAGCCGGTCACACCAAAACGAGCAGGAGGTTCCCTACACGGAGCATCTCTCGATGCCCGTTAGCAGATTTCCACCTTGCTTCCCTCAGCCTACACCTATAAATCGGTGCGTTATGCCTCGACGCCCGGAGGTTTAGGTTATATCGGTTTATCGGGGCCCATATATCCGATATGCCTTCGGTACGTTCAAACTTGATCAACGTGGGCTGCACACGGATCGGTCCTCAATCGGCACGGACAGGGCTGCGCACACAAGACTTCCTCTTGCTGCGCCCTAGCCCCTGCCTAGTCTCCTTTTCATTACTAAAGTGATCTCACAGCACTCAAACCAATCCCGTGTGTCCCAAGCCTAAACTCGCGAGTAGATTCCAACTACTCGACTTGTGCCGAAGTCCTATGAATAATTAAGCATATTATGTCTACTCGAGGTCTTAGACACTACCCTCACTCTTGTAGGAAAGTTCTGGTTATGCAAGTGGGGTTCCATCCATCCTACCCCTAATGCACATTCATACTTCACACTACATATGTAAACAAAGCAAAACTTTATAAAAGGGGTTAATGCAAACCGGGACTTGCCTTGTTGCTGCTGGTCAGTGGTTAGGTCTTCGTCCGGAAGAAGGAAGTCGAGCACTTCTGGAGTCTCCTCGCCTTGAGCGACTATACGTTAACGAGATACTACATGTCATTTTAATTGCAATGTGTAAACTTGAATAAGTAATTACTATAACTCTAGCTAGCCCTCCCTTTGGCTCTGAAATTTTTATGGTGGCTTGGTAAGGTTCTAACCAGAGTCTTGACCAAGTTTCATTTGAAACAAAGTTCATTTGAGCATTGTACAAATAAAAACCTATTTGGTCAATATTAGAGCCTCTAAGGAGTTTCAGGGGGTTTTCATGGCTCCAATCCTTATTTTCTGGAAACTAGAATTTGAGATGGTCCTAAGGGAGTTGGTTTCATGTCATTTGAAGAATTCTAGAGGAAGTTATGCCCTAAACAAGATTTGAGAAAATGTGAAAATGTTTCTGTACATCTTTCTATTTTCTAAGGGCAGTTCACTTAATCACTCCATTAGGGGGACTAAATGAACTTGGATGGGTCTGTAACTTTTACTGTGACTCCAGGATTTTCCATTGAACCTCTCAGCCAAATTTCAGAATTTTTCATAAAGCAATTCTCCAGATAAAATTCCTAACAGTTTAAAATTTAACGAATTAATTCTGGAACAATATTTAGTTTTATGAGCTGAAATTTATGTTTCTGGAAAGTACTCAAAATCCTGAGTTCAGCAAAATTTGGTCCACTGAATTTGGAGCTTCCTACACAAAGTTATGAATTTCTAAAATTTGAGCTGAAACTGAAATTGTTTTGCTATTGGAAAAGAACCTGGGCCCACGCTTTAAATCTCAGCCAGTGAAAACCGAGAACACAAGGGGTCACTGAGTTCCCACGGTGTAGCCACAAAAGATCAGCAGCCACAGAGGATCTCAGTTCATCCGCTGAGTGGCTGACAGGTGGGACCGACCCTCTTCTTCAACCTCCAGCCCGCTTCTTCCCGTGCGCGTGCCCTCCTCGCTGGCAGTTTCTTCTCCCCCTCGGCCCCACCCTCCTAGGCCCTCTCCCGGCCTGATTTTTCACCGCCTAGGTGTTTTGAGGGTCGGGGAAGCCGTTTTTTGGGTCGGTGTGAGCCCTAGAGGTCCGCAAAGGTCGGGCGACGGGCGACGGCTTCGGATCAAGTCCGGCGACGTCGGCCGTCCAGTCTGCCGACTCAAACTCGCGGCTTCTTCGTTCTAGAGCATCAGTGGCTCATGGCAAAGGATGTCACGTACGCCAAAGGGCTTGGAAACGCCTCCAAACACCATGTCACCGTGCGCCCTAGGTTGAAAACTGGCGGCAGAGGATAAAACTTGAAGAACACCGTTGTGGCTCAACGAATCCCATTTCTTTCCAGCCTCGGCGACTCGCACGGAGGTCTGTAGCCTACCCTATGACCAGAATGGCCAGAGTACCCGTATGGATCACAAATTTTTGGAAAATCTACCTCCCACGGCCTATGAATATGTCATCGATATTCTACAAATTCCCATGGTTCCGGTGGAGGAATGGACTAGGGTTTTTGGCAGCGTGAAGAGGAGGAGTAGGCACACCTTTCTGCTGTTCAACACTTGGTGTGAAACGCTTTGTATTGCCGGGACGTCGAGGAGGCCCGGCGGCGGCTCAAACCGGAACTTCCGACGAAACTTCTTACTGTGTGCCACACACAGAGGGTGATGGACCGGCTTGGCAGCTCGATGAGGTCCAGTGGTGTCTTGCGCACACTCTCATGGTCACCGGTGGTCACGGGAGGTCCTAGGGGTATCGAGCGGCAATCGGGTCCGAAGAGTGGTCGGGCGGCAAGAATTTTTGTCACACCCGGTTTCTCTGAAGAACAACTGAGTGAATATCACATGTATGCCAGGATCATTTTCTCATACATGTGATGACAAATAGTGAAGCATCATTTATTACAAGCCAGGTGTCGAATATAAATAAGTCTTACATAGCAAATGTCTCGATGGACAATAATAAGTTCATCACAAGTAAATAAACTAGCAGCGGAATATTATTCTTGAGGGCTCCGTCACAGGCGTTGCCCGGGGGTCTCCATGAACCTAGAAACCTTCTTCGGGTCCAAAGTCTTGGTCATTATACACCACCTCATTATCTTGACCTGAGCAGCAATATAAACCAACAAATATGCAAGATTGAGTACCGATGGTACTCAGCAAGTGTGGGAAAGTATGTCATGCATGGCTAGAGCAAGAAAAGGTTGAACTCATGGTTAAAGCACTACGCAATTAATACCTATCACCTTAGCTTATTAAGCACCTACATTACTACACAGGTGAAATGGTCCCAATTTCCCATCCCATCATCATAATCAAATAACCATAACATCATTTCCAATGTTAAGCTCCCCTCTTAACATCTTTAACTTCCAAAACCATCACTCCTCTAATCATGAATAAGTCCAAGCCGCTCTTGACCATGAGCACGGCTGTCATGACAGTTTTAACTCTGTAGAGTTTGTACCACTGTACCCACATGTAGTGATTTCATCCCCCGTTGCCGGGTGGACTAAAAGAACCTCCATTATGCCAGTGGCTACGAACCACATTCACACTTCCCAGGTATGTAGCCAGGAGATCACTACGAAGCCTTTACAAAGGGATTCCCGACGAGCATGGGCCCATTGAGGTTTCACCCCTAACAGCATACAAGAGGCTCCAACCCCGCTGCAGTGGCCCCCTCTTGAGCCTTGCGGTTCATATGGTAGTCCAGCTGACACCTATTCCCCGCACCATCCAACACACCCATACTACGCCGGGGATACACCTAATTAATTGGCCAAGCTGCCCCATCTCAGCATGTGGTTGGCACGGTAAAGCAAGGTTACATGCTCCATGAACCGGTCCTTAGGATCCAGGCAAGTACTAAACACAAACCCGAGTCTCGTGCACCCAGCACACAACCAAAACATCCAACTTGCCTTGATCCCTACCTCTACATAACTCACAATATTTCATTCAAGAGTATGGTAAAATAAACGGATGATCTCATATCCCAAATATCCCATTTTAAGCATGGGTAAGCATATGCATAATAATAAATGACATGATAAAATAAATCCCAATCCAAGCTACAAGGAAACAAGGTAATGCAATTCTAGGGAAACTTCCTAGCATGGGTTTCATATTTCAATTTTCAATGCAACTAATTCTAGCTACACATCCTAGTATAGGATCAAAGTAGTCAAGGACACTTGCCTCCTTCCTGCTGCTCTTGAAATGGGTAGTCCTGATCTTGGAAAGGAAGAACTTGCTCTGGAGCAGGTTCTACATCATACCATCACACATAGCAAAAGAAAAATAACAATCCATAAGACATAGTTCACACTTCCACTTCATACAAACCACATATTCACATTTATGAAAGTCATTCACAATTATATGTGTTGTGGTTACTCTATGTGTGTTGATCTTTGGCTTACATGTACTTTTAATCATGTGTATATGATTCCTACTTTTGTATTCACATTTATACTTACATACTATATATATGAGTTTCCAATTTAAATAAATTTCCTATATTTACTTACTACACCTTTTAGCTACCAAGTATGCATGAAAGGCATTTTCCTACTCCATATGTGTCTTCAGAATTTCTACCAACCCTAAACTGAATTCTTTGGATTTTAGAAACTTCATTTATCATTTACTAGTTGCTATATTTTCAGATTTATTTCCTATGCCTAAATGTGAACTTTATTATGAAAATAACAAGACACATCATCTAAACAGAATAGGTTCTGATCTAAAATATTTACTAACATATTTTTGGCCTTTTCCTCTGATGTAAACTATTTTACATTTATTTTCCCTATTTTCAGAACTATTCTTTAATAAAAAAATGTGTCCCTAATACTAATAAATGTGAATAATAAATTAAACAGATTCACTTCAGCCAAAATCTATTTTTATCTCACTCCAAAGTTTTCTAAGTACTGAGAAAGTTTTTAATTTAATTTTGACAATATGTTTGTCCCACTTTTTAAATTTTAAATTCTAGCAACATATTATTTTCCTAAATTAAATATCAAACAGGGTTAAAAAGGTAAACTCACCCCACTACAGGGTCTATAATATTATTTTAACAATTTTCAGGGGTCTAGCTACTCATATCAGAGGAGTTTTTCCTAATTTTTATTAAGTCCAGGGGCTAAAACTGATTTTTAAATGAATTTACATGATTTTCTGAAGTTCCAGGGGCTAGATCAGAAGTTTCCGGGGCTAGCTCTTATTTCCCGAGAACCCCAGGGGGTAGCACGTAAGATTTCTAGTCTTTATAACGCGGGGCTGACGTGGACCGTCCGATTTAAAACAGACGGCTGAGATTATAACGCCGAACTGGTACGCGGGGATTTAAAGTCTACCGTGCGATTTAAAATAGACGGCGCACAAGCGGCCACGTCGCTCTGATCGAGTGTGGGCGGCGCTGCCCGGCGGCGCACGGCGGCGGGAGGCGGCGATCTCGCCGGAGAGTTTCGGATCTTCGGGAACTCTTCCTAGAACTGTGATTTTATGGCATAGATCGGTGGAGGGGACGTCGGGGATCTCACCTCGGGGGTTTTCTTGAGCTTGGAGGTCCTGGAAAGCGGTCGGCGACGAGGTCCGAGATGAATTCACGGCGAGGCTCGTCGGCGCTGTGTTTGAACCGCAAGTCACCGAGTTTTCTGCACCTGCAAGGTTCCCCGGAGGCGGTGGATCAAGACCAGCGAGTTAGATCGGAATTTCCGACCGTAGATCGGCCAGAGTTCGCCGGAGAAGGCTCGGGTTCTCACCGGAGTAAAAACAGCAGATCGCGTGAGTAAAACGGGACAAGGCCAAGGTTTTTATAGACGGGGGAGGCCGGCGGGTTGGTTTAGATCGAGCTGGAGTCTTCGGGGTCAGGAAATCGGCTGGGATACGCGTGAATTCCCGATCGGTTTTGATTCGGGTGAGAGAGTCCCGGCAGATCGCGGCGCGGCGCGAGGAAGAAGAAGGCTGGCGGGCCCCGCCTGTCAGTGGAGGAAGGTGGCGCGCGCGGCTGCGGGCTGGCGCGGAGCAGAGTGGGCCGGCTGGTGGGTTTCGGCCCACTGGCTGGTTTTTTTCCGTTTTCCTTTTTCTTTTTTTCTATTTCTTTTCTGTTTTGAGTTTAAATTGAATTCCAGTTTGAATTTAAATTGTTGCAAAACATGCAACACGTCCAAAATTTTTTAAATTCCCCTCTTAACAGGATTTTGGGTCTTAACAGTATTTTGGGATGTTACAGCTCTACCCCCCTTAAAAAAAATCTCGTCCTCAAGATTAGTGTTTCTAAGAAAACAATTCCGGAAATTGTGCCTTGAGTTCATCTTCCCGTTCCCAGGTGGCTTCTTCTTCTGAGTGATGCTTCCATTGCACTTTGCACATCCGGATTCTTTTATTTCTGGTGAGGCGTTCCATTGTCTCCAAAATCTTGATTGGTTGCTCGGCATAAGACAAATCCTCAGCTACGTCCACTTCATTCATGGGTAACACCTCTTTAGGCGTCCTCAGGCATTTCTTGAGTTGTGACACAATGAATACATCGTGCACATCCAATAGACGAGCCGGTAACTCTAGTTGATACGCCACTTCGCCTTTCCTTTCCAGAACTTGAAAGGGTCCGATGTATCGAGGTGACAACTTCCCTTTCACCTTGAACCGACGAAGTCCTCTGATAGGGGACACCTTGAGATATACATAGTCTCCCACGTTGAAAACGAGCTCTCTTCTTCGTACATCGGCATAGCTCTTTTGGCGTGTCTGTGCTATCCTCAAATTGTTGCGAATTTCCCTCACCTTCGCCTCGGCTTCTTGTAGTACTTCTGGACCAAGCACTTTCCCCCGTTTGGTTCCAAAATAGGGGAGTTCTGCACTTCCTCCCGTATAAAGCTTCAAACGGTGACATCTTCATACTAGCTTGATATCTGTTGTTATAGGAAAATTCCGCATACGGTAAGTTCTTGTCCCAACTCCGGTTGTTTTTGAGTGCACATGCCCTTAGCATATCCTCAAGAATCTGATTGGTTCTTTCCGTCTACCCATCAGTTTGGGGATGATAGGCAGAACTAAAGTTCAGATGGGTTCCCATGGTTTCATGCAACTTCTGCCAGAACCTTGAGGTGAACTGTGTCCCTCGATCCGACACAATCTTCTTTGGCACTCCATGGTAACACACGATCCTTGACATGTACAACTCTGCCAATTTGGATCCGCTGTAGCTTTCTTTCACGGGGATGAAATGAGCTACCTTGGTTAGCCTGTCGATGATGACCCATATTGAATCATATCCGGATTGGGTCCTAGGCAATCCCACTATGAAATCCATACCGATTTCTTCCCATTTCCATTCAGGCACTTTGAGTGGTTGCAATAATCTCGTGGGTCGTTGATGTTCTGCTTTCACCAACTGACATGTGTCCCATAGGGCAACATGTTCCGCGACATCTCGCTTCATGCCATACCACCAATACCTGCTCTTGAGGTCCTGGTACATCTTCGTACTCCCAGGATGAATGGAATAGTCGGAATCGTGAGCCTCCTTCAAAATCAATTCACGAATCTCCTTTACTTCAGGCACACAGATCCTTTTCCCGTGCCACACCGTACCTTGTTCATCCTCTCTGAAACCAGGAGCTTTATTTTCCTTGATGAGTTGCCTGATTTCTTGTATCTTCTCGTCTTTCTTTTGACCCTCGCGGATTTCTTGCTCGAGTGTGGAGTCCACTTCCATGGCGATGGCTTCACCACTATTCACAAGGCATAGATTGAGCCTTATAACCTCGTCCTTCAATTCTGCAGGCATGTCCTTCAAGCTCAACTTATTGACCGGCACTTTCCGACTTAAAGCATCGGCCACGACGTTTGCTTTCCCAGGATGATAGTTGATGCCCACATCAAAGTCATTGATTAGCTCTAACCATCTCCTTTGTCTGAGGTTGAGATCTGGCTGTGTGAAAATGTACTTCAAACTCTTATGATCCGTATATATCTCTGTCCTCTTCCCCATCAAGTAGTGTCGCCAAATTTTCAACGCGTGTACCACTGCGGCTAGTTCTAAGTCGTGCGTAGGATAGTTTTTCTCGTGCTTCCGAAGCTGCCGGGATGCATATGCTACGACATGCCCTTCTTGCATGAGAACACATCCCAACCCGTTTCCTGAGGCATCGCAGTACACTGTGAAATTCTTCTGCATATCTGGCATAACCAACACTGGGGCTGTTGTCAATCTTTTCTTTAGCTCCTGAAAACTCGTCTCGCACTGTGGCGTCCATGTGAATGTGATTCCCTTCTCCAACAGTTTGGTGAGGGGTCTCGAGATCTTGGAGAATCCCTCAATAAACCGTCGATAGTATCCAGCCAATCCCAAGAAACTTCGAACTTCCCCGACATTTTCAGGGGTCTTCCACTTCTATATATCTTCGATTTTGGCAGGATCCACGGAGATTCCTCCCTCCGAGATTATATGTCCTAAGAAGGGAACTCTCTTCAGCCAAAACTCACACTTGCTCAACTTGGCATATAGTTGGTGTTCTCTCAGCCTTTGCAACACCAACCTTAGATGTTTCTCATGTTCTTCTTCATCTTTGGAGAAGACGAGAATGTCATCTATGAAAACCACCACAAATTTGTCCAGATATTCCATGAATACCTTGTTCATGAGATACATGAAGTATGCCGGGGCATTAGTTAGCCCGAAAGGCATGACGGTGTATTCATACAGTCCGTACCGAGATACGAAAGCTGTCTTGGGAATATCAGATTGCCTTATCTTGAGTTGGTGGTATCCCGACCTGAGATCAATTTTCGAGAACACACAAGCGCCCCTCAATTGATCAAACAAGTCTTCAATGCGGGGTAATGGGTACTTGTTCTTGATGGTTACCTCATTCAAGGCACGGTAATCCACGCATAACCTTTGGGTTCCGTCCTTCTTGGGCACAAATATCACCGGAGCTCCCCATGGTGAGGAACTAGGACGAATATACCCCTTCTCTGTCAATTCTCTCAAATGATCCTTGAGTTCTCCCAGCTGCTTGGAGTCCATCCGATAAGGTCTCTTGTATATCGGGGCTGTTCCAGGTACTAGCTCAATTGCGAATTCCACTTCACGATCGGGAGGCATACCTGGCAAATCCTCCGGAAAAAACATCTGGATATTCCCTGATGGTCCTGATCTCCTCCACTTTCACCTCAACTTGATTCAATTTAATGTCCCTCCTAGGCTCGTGTATTGTTATGAACTTTACTCTTGTGCCACTAGGGTGAGTTAGTTCCACCGTTCTGGTCGAACAATGGATGATTCCTTTATGTTTGGTCAACCAATCCATACCCAAAATAATATCTATCCCTTGTGAATCTATCACTATGAGGTTAGCAGTAAATACTACCCCATTAATTTCTAGGTTCACTTTGGGACACACTTGTCTTGTCCTTATTTCTCCACCTGCAGAGTTTACAGCTAGCATATGGTTCATTTGTGTTGTTGCTAGGTCATGCGTCTTAACAAACCCTTGAGCAATGAACGAGTGGGTAGCACCAGAATCAAACAGTAGGGTTGCAATGTGTAAATTGGCAGGAAACTTACCAACTACCACGTCGGGTGCCTCTTGTGCTTCCTCCATAGTGACGTGGTTCACCCGTCCTCTCATTACATTCTGCTGTTGTGGCTGCGTGGGCTTCTTCTTTGGGCACTTATGGGCATAGTGCCCCACTTCACCACAGTTGAAACATTGCACCCCAACCTTAGGTGCCTGGCCTTTGTTGTCTTGGGGTTGGTTTGGGGGTCCTTGTACTGCTGGTCGAGGTTGATACGTAGGGCGAGGCTGCTGTACCAACTGACGTTGCGGCTGTGCTGGTGCTGCCGGAGGCCTGTAGTTCGGGTTGTACCCTCTTGGTGCTGAGTAGGGTACCGCAGCACGGTTCATCTGCCCGGCAGGTTGCTGCATCAGACGTGGGCGGGTGTTGCTCCCTGAGGCTTGATGTGACCACCCGACCTTCCTCTTATTCTCATTTTCCAAGGCCTTCAGCTTCCTTTCTACCACAAACGCTCTGTACACCATCTTTTGGAAGCTTTCATACTCATTTGAGGACATTGCACACTGCATTTCTGCGGTAAGTCCTTCCACGAAACAATCTTGTTTCTGCTCATCAGTCTCTATGTCCCGTGGGGCATAACGGGATAGTTGAGTAAATTTAGTGAGGTATTCCCTCACCGTCATGTTTCCCTGCTGCAGTCCCAAGAACTCCTTCCTCTTGTTTTTGAGTTCACCCCTTGGTATGTAATGATTGCGGAAGCTACGCTTGAACTCCTCCCAAGTGATGTTCTCAGGGTCATGATGGGCAGCCACGTAAGCGGTCCACCAATCAGCAGCAGGTCCATGCAATTGATGAGAGGCAAACAGCACCCTCTCATACCCTTGGCACTGTATGATCCTCATCTTGCTCTCAATGGCCTTTAGCCAATCATCCGCCTCCAGAGGTTCAGCAGCACTTGCAAACTTTGGAGGTTGAGTTCCTAGAAACTCACCCAACCTTGGTTGGCGTGGTGCAGCTTGTGGAGGTGGAACTTGATGCAAGTTGGCCACCACTTGAGTCAAGTTCTAGATGAGCTGATTTTGATTCTCCAGCATTTGGTGGAGGGGATCAACTCCGTCACGGCGACCACCCCTGTCCTGGCCTCCAGAAAGATGAGGGTTGCAGGCCTCATCGTTGTTGTTGGCGGGGTTGGCAGCACGTCCTTTTCCTCTTCCGGCCATCTGGCATGATCAACCAATATTAATTTAAAGCATTACGTATCATCTTACTACTTTCACTTGTTTGTACTTTGAAGTGTTGGGGCTTTGTTATACTTTTTTGAGGGTTCATATCTCACACAAAAATAAATGCAATATTATTTCATGTGGGTTCACACACCAAAGCAAAACAATCTGGAGACGAGGTTGTGGACAATTGTTCATGGCTTCCACTACTCATGTCACAAACCAATCATTAACACACCATTAACTAACGTAACGACTCGACTACTCGACATCCTTCTAATTTAAGGGAAAGGCTCTACGCTACTCGTTTTCTTGAGCTGGCTCCTCGGGATCTTCCTCATCATTTCGGCTGCCTTCTGACTCTGCTTTGGGTGGGGAGGCTGCTGGTGGAGAAGTGAAACGACGCCTGATCGCTCGGCGATCTGGGGAGTCAGGAGTCCATGTATCATTCACGGTGACACACAATTCATTCCCATCTCCTCTTTCTCTCGCCCTCAAGCTGGCTTGCAGCAACGCCTCGGTTCCTTCAGGGTGTCACGAACATCCTGAAGCTCCTGCTGACACTCCTGCAGTCGAGTGCTGAGCATAGCAGCATCCTCCAAGCACAAGTCCATGTGCTCATGGGAAGTCCCTTGCTGCACTGGCGGGTACTTGTACTCCGTGGTACCACTCTCACGCTGGAGGACATACCTGTGCTCAGTCCTGTCCAGGTGTCGACGATAGATGTGACTCTGGCAGGTGATGGCCTCCCAAGTGACATCCTTCTCCGCATCGACCTGTGTCGCTCTACAGGCTGGAGAGCGGTGGATCTTAAGCAGCTGATTCTCGTGTATAATCCTCATCTCTGAACTCCATTCTTCCTTCTTCTCACGGATGGTCCTGGTGGAGTTATAGTGGATGATTAGCTTGCCTGTATTGCCGGCGGCTTCGAGCATACGTCGAAGACGGCGCAACAAGCCTCCTACTGCCAATCCGTAGGAAAGGTATGTCACCGGACGGCTCTCCTCTCTTTCGGCAAGGGCAACTAAGGGAACTCTCCCTCCTATGGACTTGCGAGCGGTGCGAATCATGCGAACCATCTAAAACAAAAAGCATTTAAACTTAGGTTAGATAAACTTTTTAAACAAAATCCCATTTTGAATGAAAATTGGGGTAATATGAAGAAAGTGACTCATTAAATAACACTTTTCAACACACACCTTGTAAAAATAGTTTTTAAGAAAATAAGGCCCTTAAATACGTCCATTTCTACCTAGGTCCACGTTCCTATGGGAAACCTTGGCTCTGATACCACTTCCTGTCACACCCGGTTTCTCCGAAGAACAACCGAGTGAATATCACATGTATGCCAGGATCATTTTCTCATACATATGATGACAAATAGTGAAGAATCATTTATTACAAGCCAGGTGTCGAATATAAATAAGTCTTACATAGCAAATGTCTCGATGGACAATAATAAGTTCATCACAAGTAAATAAACTAGCAGCGGGATATTATTCTTGAGGGCTCCGTCACAGGCGTTGCCCGGGGGTCTCCATGAACCTAGAAACCTTCTTCGGGTCCAAAGTCTTGGTCATTATACACCACCTCATTATCTTGACCTGAGCAGCAATATAAACCAACAAATATGCAAGGTTGAGTAATGATGGTACTCAGCAAGTGTGGGAAAGTATGTCATGCATGGCTAGAGCAAGAAAAGGTTGAACTCATGGTTAAAGCACTACGCAATTAATACCTATCACCTTAGCTTATTAAGCACCTACATTACTACACAGGTGAAATGGTCCCAATTTCCCATCCCATCATCATAATCAAATAACCATAACATCATTTCCAATGTTAAGCACCCCGCTTAACATCTTTAACTTCCAAAACCATCACTCCTCTAATCATGAATAAGTCCAAGCCGCTCTTGACCGTGAGCACGGCTGTCATGACAGTTTTGACTCTACAGAGTTTGTACCACTGTACCCACATGTAGTGATTTCATCCCCCGTTGCCGGGTGGACTAAAAGAACCTCCACTATGCCAATGGCTACGAACCACATTCACACTTCCTAGTTGTGTAGCCAGGAGATCACTACGAAGCCTTTACAAAGGGATTCTCGACGAGCGTGGGTCCACTGAGGTTTCACCACTAACAGCATACAAGAGGCTCCAACCCCGCTGCAGTGGCCCCCTCTTGAGCCTTGCGGTTCACATGGTAGTCCAGCTGACACCTATTCCCCGCACCATCCAACAATCCCATACTACGCCGGGGATACACCTAATTAATTGGCCAAGCTGCCCCATCTCAGCATGTGGTTGGCACTGTAAAGCCAGGTTACATGCTCCATGAACCGGTCCTTAGGATCCAGGCAAGTACTAAATACAAACCCGAGTCTCGTGCACCCAGCACACAACCAAAACATCCAACTTGCCTTGATCCCTACCTCTACATAACTCACAATATTTGATTCAAGAGTATGGTAAAATAAACCGATGATCTCATATCCCAAATATCCCATTCTAAGCGTGGCTAAGCATATGCATAATAATAAATGACATGATAAAATAAATCCCAACCCAAGCTACAAGGAAACAAGGTAATGCAATTCTAGGGAAACTTCCTAGCATGGGTTTCATATTTCAATTGACAATGCAACTAATTCTAGCTACACATCCTAGTATAGGATGAAAGTGGTCATGGACACTTGCCTCCTTCCTGCTGCTCTTGAAATGGGTAGTCCTGATCTTGGAAAGGAAGAACTTGCTCTGGAGCAGGTTCTACATCATACCATCACACATAGCAAAAGAAAAATAACAATCCATAAGACATAGTTCACACTTCCACTTCATACAAACCACACATTCACATTTATGAAAGTCATTCACAATTATATGTGTTGTGGTTACTCTATGTGTGTTGATCTTTGGCTTACATGTACTTTTAATCATGTGTATATGATTCCTACTTTTGTATTCACATTTATACTTACATACTATATATATGAGTTTCCAATTTAAATAAATTTCCTATATGTACTTACTACACCTTTTAGCTACCAAGTATGCATGAAAGGCATTTTCCTACTCCATATGTGTCTTCAGAATTTCTACCAACCCTAAACTGAATTCTTTGGATTTTAGAAACTTCATTTATCATTTACTAGTTGCTATATTTTCAGATTTATTTCCTATGCCTAAATGTGAACTTTATTATGAAAATAACAAGACACATCATCTAAACAGAATAGGTTCTGATCTAAAATATTTACTATCATATTTTTGGCCTTTTCCTCTGATGTAAACTATTTTACATTTATTTTCCCTATTTTCAGAACTATTCTTTAATAAAAAAATGTGTCCCTAATACTAATAAATGTGAATAATAAATTAAACAGATTCACTTCAGCCAAAATCTATTTTTATCTCACTCCAAAGTTTTCTAAGTACTGACAAAGTTTTTAATTTAATTTTGACAATATGTTTGTCCCACTTTTTAAATTTTAAATTCTAGCCACATATTCAATTTTCCTAAATTAAATATCAAACAGGGTTAAAAAGGTAAACTCACCCCACTACAGGGTCTATAATATTATTTTAACAATTTTCAGGGGTCTAGCTACTCATATCAGAGGAGTTTTTCCTAATTTTTATTAAGTCCAGGGGCTAAAACTGATTTTTAAATGAATTTACATGATTTTCTGAAGTTCCAGGGGCTAGATCAGAAGTTTCCGGGGCTAGCTCTTATTTCCCGAGAACCCCAGGGGGTAGCACGTAAGATTTCCAGTCTTTATAATGCGGGACTGACGTGGACCGTCCGATTTAAAACAGACGGCTGAGATTATAACGCCGAACCGGTACGCGGGGATTTAAAGTCTACCGTGCGATTTAAAATAGACGGCGTACAAGCGGCCACGTCGCTCTGATCGAGCGCGGGCGGCGCTTCCCGGCGGCGCACGGCATCGGGAGGCGGCGATCTCGCCGGAGAGTTTCGGATCTTCGGGAATTCTTCCTAGAACTGTGATTTTATGGCACAGATCGGTGGAGGGGAGGTCGGGGATCTCACCTTGGGGGTTTTCTTGAGCTCGGAGGTCCTGGAAAGCGGTCGGCGACAAGGTCCGTGATGAATTCATGGCGAGGCTCGTCGGCGCTGTGTTTGAACCGCAAGTCACCGAGTTTTCTGCACCTGCAAGGTTCCCCGGAGGCGGTGTTTCAAGACCAGCGAGTTAGATCGGAATTTCCGAGCGTAGATCGGCCAGAGTTCGCCGGAGAAGGCTCGGGTTCTGACCGGAGTAAAAACAGCAGATCGCGTGAGTAAAACGGGACAAGGCCGGGGGTTTTTATAGACGGGGGAGGGCGGCGGGTTGGTTTAGATCGAGCTGGAGTCTTCGGGGTCCGGAAATCGGCTGGGATACGCGTGAATTCCCGATCGATTTTGATTCGGGTGAGAGAGTCCCGGCTGATTGTGGTGCGGCGCGAGGAAGAAGAAGGCTGGCGGGCCCCGCCTGTCAGTGGGAGAAAGGGGGCGCGCGCGGCTGCGGGCTGGCGCGGAGCAGAGTGGGCCGGCTGGTGGGTTTCGGCCCACTGGCCAGTTTTTTTCTGTTTTCCTTTTTCTTTTTTCTATTTCTTTTCTGTTTTGAGTTTAAATTGAATTCCAGTTTGAATTTAAATTGTTGCAAAACATGCAACATGTCAAAAAAAATTTAAATTCACCTCTTAACAGGATTTTGGGTCTTAACAGGATTTTGGGGTGTTACAATTTTCCGGCTCGGGCGGCTGCTCTGGGGGAAAACGGGGAGAAGACCGGAGTGGAGCATTCGGTTTGCTCTACTTAGGTGTTACACGTGAGAAACGTCGAGTGCAGAGGGGCACGTCGATGCATCAGTGGCCAGTCCGCCTCTCTCGTTCCTTACGCGCGAAGCAGAGACCGGCTGAAGAAAACCGATTGAAAAATTCAGGTATGCAGCTAACGTGTGGGCCCCTCCCCTCTAATACTCTCTTAATTCTTTTCATCTCTGTTTTTGCTGAAATATCCCTAGCTACTCACAATTGAATGTGGGACTTAATCACCAAGTCACAGTTTGAATTTGGTTTCCCAAATTTTAATTTTGTTTAGCTAAATTTGCCTCATATTTGAACTGAATTTCAAATTCAGTTTTTGAATTCTTGCAAACTTAGCTCCCGACCGGATGAACTCCAATGGGGATGAAAATTGGTGGACCAACTCAGCAAAATGTGCTGAGTTTGAATATGAAGATAAATTTTGAATTCAAGTGACAAAAGTTGCTGCAATGTGAATTTACATTCAAATTGGCCTTTTTTTCAAATGCCTCCAAAAGTGCCTCAAAAAGTGTTGGATTTGCATAAAATTTGGGCTGAGCCTCCCCAAGAATACATAAGGCCTATGGGTGAGCTCAACCTCTCATGTTCATGTGTAGAAATCCTACTTTGTGAAAGTTAGAGCTTTCCCCTCTAATCACCCTTTTGATGGAGGTTACTTGCTCTTCACAAGTCTTCACCAAATATCCACAACAAAGGCTGTGGTGCTGTGAGGTGATGAATTTTTTTTTGCAAGTCCCTTTCCTTGGGCTTTTACATCCCTCCCCCCTTAAAAGAATCTCGTCCCGAGATTATAAAAGAAGAGACAGCGAGGTAATAGGAACTCACCCGTGCTGAGACGCCATGAACTCCGGGTAATTTGAGCGAAGAAATTCCTCGCTCTCCCACGTCGCTTCTTCGGCGGTGTGGTTACTCCAGAGTATCTTGTAGAACCACAACGTTCGGCTACGTGTGGTCCGAGCTTTCTCATCAATAATTGCCACCGGATATTCATCATATGTCAAATCCGGTTGCAGCTCGCTGATGTCTTCAGTGGGGACAGCAGTCGTATGCTTCAGACATTTTCGCAGTTGTGAAACATGGAAAATGTCGTGAACACCAGCAAGAGATGCCGGTAGCTCCAGTATATACGCCGCTGGTACATACTTCTCGGTGATAGCATAGGGTCCAATGAAACAGGGAGCGAGTTTCCCCTTCACGCCGAACCGGTGCACGCCTTTCATCGGAGACACACGGAGGTACACGTGTTCCCCGACGTCAAAGTGCAGCGGTCTACGCCTCTTATCAGCGTAGATTTTCTGCCGGGATTGAGCGGCCTTCGAGTTGGCTTGAATCATCCGAACGCGCTCTTTGGCGTCGTTCACCACATCAACCCTGAATGTGACCCTTTCACCAGATTCGCACCAGTTTAATGGGGTGCGGCATTTGCGCTCGTAGAGAGCTTCATAGGGTGCCATCTTGATACTCGCTTGATAGCCGTTATTGTACGAGAATTCCACCAACAGTAGGTGATTATCCCAGTTCCTACCGTGGTGGATGGCACATTCTCTCAACATGTCTTCCAGTACTTGATTTACCCTCTCTATTTGGCCATCTGTCTGAGGGTGATAGGCGGAGCTCCTAAGCAGCTTAGTACCCAAAGCAGCGTGCAACTGCTCCCAGAAACGAGATACAAAAAGTGCCCCTCGGTCGGAGACTATGGTCTTGGGTACTCCGTGCAAGCATAGAATCCATGCAATATATAACTCTGCATATCGGTTGCCATGGAAATGTTTATGCACAGGAATGAAGTGAGCTGACTTGGTTAACCGGTCAACGATCATCCAAATTGAATCATGTCTGTTGGAAGTCAGGGGTAATCCCACAATGAAATCCATGCTCACATCTTCCCACTTCCATGCTGGAATTTTCAGGGGTTGCATCAGCCCTGATTTTCTCATGTGATCAGCCTTCACTCGCCTACACGTATCACACTCGGATACGTACTTAGCCACTTCCCGCTTCATAAGTGTCCACCAAAATTTCTTTTTCAAATCTTGGTATATTTTGTTGCTGCCCGGATGAATGGAGTATTTAGACAAGTGAGCTTCATCAAGGATCTTTTTCCTCAGCTCCATATCCCGGGGTATGACTATGCGGTCATTGAACCACAGCGTCCCCTCATCATCTTTCCGGAAACATTTGATTTCCCCGTTGTCTATCCGTCTCCGGAGATGTGCCATACCCTTATCAGTCTTATGAGCTGTACTGATGTCCTCCTTAATAGTAGGAATGAGGGCAAGGTTGTAGAGCGATCCATAAGGGACCAAGTATAAACTTGGCTCTTCCTCCTCCACCGGTGTAATGGTCAGGTTATGGACATGTGATTTCTGACTCAGCGTGTCGGCAACTACATTCGCCTTGCCAGGGTGGTAATGAATCTCAAACTACATTCTAACCACCTCCTTTACCTCATGTTCAGCTCCTTCTGGGTGAAAATGTACATCAAACTCTTGTGGTCGGTGTAGAGATGCACCAGATTCCCCAGGAGATAGTGCGTCCACATTTTTAGCAAAAACACCACAGCAGCAAGCTCAAGATCATGAGTTGGATAATGCTGCTCATGGTTCCGAAGTTGGCGTGAGCCATATGCGACCACACGTCCTTCCTGCATCAACACGCAGCCGAGCCCAATACCAGACGCGTCACAATACACGTCGAAGGCTTGGTTGTATCCGGTTGAGCTAAGACCGGGCCTGTTGTGAGATGCTTCACTAATGCTTGGAACGCTCCTTCACACGCCGTGTTCCAAACATATTTTATTCCCTTTTTCAGCAACTCCGTCATCGGCTTAGCAAGCTTGGAGAAGCTTGGAATGAACCTCTGATAGTATCCTGCTAAACCGAGGAAGCTTCTGACTTCATGGACTGAAGTGGGAGCTTTCCATTTCAGCACTTGCTCTATTTTGCTTGGGTCAACCGCAATACCTTCCGCTGAGATGATATGTCCCAGAAATGGCACTTGGCTGATCCAAAACTCACATTTCCTGAACTTGGCGTAGAGTTTGTGGTCTCTTAGGCATTGAAGAACAATCCTCAAGTGTTCGGCGTATTCTGCTTCTGTCTTGGAATACACCAAGATATCATCAATGAACACCACCACGAACTTGTCCAGCTCCGGCATGAATACCGAGTTCATGAGATACATGAATGTAACACCCCAAAACCTTCTAAAGAGGGGAATTTAAAATTTTTGGACGTATTGCATGTGGTGCAGAAATTCAAAATCAAACTGGAATTCAAATTCAAATCAAAACAGAAAAAGAAAAGGAAAAAGAAAAAAAAATAAAAACCCCAACCGGCCAGTGAGCCGAAACCCGCCAGCTGGCCCAATCCCCCACGCCAACCCGAACCCACGCCCCCTCTCTCCCTCTCACTGACACGCGGGGCCCACGTGTCATCCCTCACCTCCCGTGCGCCGCCCGACCCCGGACTCCTCTCTCGCGCCCAATCAAAACAACCCCCGGAACCAACGCTCCCAGCCCCGATTTCCGGTCCTGGACGCCCCCAACATGATCTCAACAGACCGCCGCCCTCCCTCGCCTATTTAAACGCCGACAATCGCCCTATTCCCCCCCCCCCCGATCGGCCGTTCTTCTCTCCGGTGAGACCCGAAGTTTCTATACCCGATTTCCGTCGATCCTTGCTCAAATTTCCTGATCTAACGTGCTGATCATGTTCCACCGCCGCCGGGGAGCCCTGCAGGTGAAGGAAACGACGTGTCTTGCGCCCCAACGGCCACCCCGACTTGCACCGAAGATCATCGCCGTTGAAGCTCGCCGCCGGCCGACTTCCAGGGCCTCCGAGTGCTGGAAAACCCCTCGGTGAGCATCCCCTAACCCTCCGCAGCCAATCCGTGCAAAAATATGTGAGTTCTAACTTGTAGCGGCAAAAGCCGAGGCTGCGCCGGCGAGATCGCCACCCCCGCCGCCGCGCGCGCGGGCTGGTTCCGGCCAGGGCGACGTGGCCCCTTGAGGGCCGTCTATTTTAAAATCGCACGGTAGAAATAAAACCCACGCGTACCAGTTCGGCGATCTAATCTGAGCCGTCTGTTTTAAATCGGACGGTCCACGTCAGCCCCGCATTATAAAGGCCGGGATTCTTACGCGCTACCCCCTGGGGATCTTGGAAAACACGAGCTAGCCCCAGAAACTTCTGATCTAGCCCCTGGACCTTCAGTAATTCATGTAAATTCATTTAAAAATCAGTTTTAACCCCTGGACTTAATAAAAATTAGGAAAACCCCTCTGTTATGTGTAATTAGGCCCCTGAAAATTTAGGAAATAGTAAGTTAAACCCTGCAGTAGCGTGGATTTGCCTTTTAGACCCTATAGGATATTAAATTCCGAAATTTGAACATGTGACTAGGATTTAAATTTAAATGGTGATGCAAACACATGTGCAAATATAAATTTAAACTCTTCTAGCACTTGAAAAACATTTAGAATGAGTTAAAAATAGATTTTAGGCTGAAATAAAACATGCCTAAGTGTTGCCCATTGTTATTATCTCTAGAGACACATTTTAGGCTAGGAAATTATTCTAAAAACTGGTAAAATAAATTTAAATTGTTTCACATCAGAGAGGAAGTTCAAAAATATTTTATTGAATATTTTAGATCAGAACCTATTCTGTTTAGATGATATGTCTTACTATTTTAATATTGAAATTTACTTTTAGGCATAGAAAATAAATTTGAAAATATAGGAAAATAAGTATACAAAATTTGAAAATATCAAATGAGGTCTTTATTTTCAAAAACTTCAAATTGAGATTTTGAAGAAGAGCTGAAAACCCATTTTGAAGTAGGAAACTTTCTTTCATGCAAACTTTGTGGCTAAGAAGTGTATTAATTAATTATGAAGAAATTGTTCAAATTGGAAATTCATTTATAGTGTGCAAATAGAAATCTGAATACAAAAGTTAGAAATAATATATATATGTTTAAAAGTGCATGTAGGCCTAAAATCAACACATCTAGGGTAAACACAACACTTAGAAATGTGAATGACTTTCATATGTATGTATATATGGTTTGCATGAGTGAAAGTGTGAACTATGGCTTATGAAGTGTTGTTTTCTTTTGCTATGTGTATTGGCATGAGTAGAACCTGCCCCAGAGCAAGTTCTCCCCTTTCAAGACCAAGACTTTCCATTCCCAGAGCAGCAGGAAGAAGGCAAGTGTCCTTGACCACTTTGATCCTATGCTAGGATGTGTAGATAGAATTATTTGCATTGTCAATTGAAATATGAAACCCATGATAGGAAGTTTCCCTAGAATTGCATTATCTTGTTTCCTTGTAGCTTGGGTTGGGATTTGTTTTATTATGTCATTCATTCATATTACTTATGCTTAGCCATGCTTAGAATGGGATAAGTGGGATATGAGATCATCAATTTATTTACCTTACTCTTGAATGAGATATTATGAGTTATGTAGAGGTAGGGATCGAGGCAAGTTGGATGATTTGGTTGGTGCTGGGTGCATGAGACTCGGGTTTGTGTTTAGTACTTGCCTGGATCCTAAGGACCGGTTCATGGAGCATGTAACCTGGCTTTACCGTGCCAACCACATGCTGAGATGGGGCAGCTTGGCCAATTAATTAGGTGTATCCCCGACGTAGTATGGGTGTGTTGGATGGTGCGGGGAATAGGTGTCAGCTGGACTACCATGTGAACCGCAAGGCTCAAGAGGGGGCCCCTGCAGCGGGGTTGGAGCCTCTTGTATGTTGTTAGGGGTGAAACCTCAGTGGGCCCACGCTCGTCGGGAATCCCTTTGTAAAGGCCTCGTAGAGATCTCCTGGCTACACACCTGGGAAGTGTGAATGTGGTTCACAGCCACTGGCATAATGGAGGTTCTTTTAGTCCACCCGGCAACGGGGGATGAAATCACTACATGTGGGTACAGTGGTGCAAACTCTGCAGAGTCAAAACTGTCATGACAGCCGTGCTCACGGTCAAGAGCGGCTTGGACTTATTCATGATTAGGGGATGATGAATTGGGAAGTTGTGGATGTTAAGCGGGAAGCTTAACATTGGAGATGAGACTATGTTTACTTGATAATGATGATGGGTTGAGGGATTGGGATCCATTTCACCTGTGTAGTAATGTAGGTGCTTAATAAGCTAAGGTGATAGGTAATAATTGCGTAGTGCTTTAACCATGAGTTTAACCTCTCCTTACTCTAGCCATGCATGACATAACTTTCCCACACTTGCTGAGTACCCACGGTACTCAAACTTGCTTTTCTGTTGGTTTATATTGCTGCTCAGGTCAAGAGAATGATGTGGTGTTTAATGACCAAGACTTTGGTCCCGAGGAAGGATTCTAGGTTCACGGAGTCCCCCGGGCAACGCCTGTGACGGAGCCCACAAGATTTATATTCCGCTGCGGTTTTATTTACCTATTATGAACTTATTATCGTCCATCGAGATGTATGCTATGTAAGACTTATTTATATTTGAACACCTGGCTTGTAATATGATGATGCTTCACTATTTGTCATCACATGTATGAGAAAATGATCCTGGCATATATGTGATATTCACTCGGTTGTTCTTTGGAGAAACCGGGTGTGACAGAAGTGGTATCAGAGCCAAGGTTGCCCGTAGGAACGTGGACCTAGATAGAAATGGACGTATTTAAGGACCCTATTTTCTTAAAAACTATTTTACAAAAGTGCGGGTTGAAGGTGTTATTTAATGGGGTCACTTTATTCATCTTGCCCCAACTTTTATTCAAAATACAATTTTTGTTTAACTCTTATCTAACTTAATTTCGAATGCTTTATGTTTTAGATGGTTCGCATGATCCGCACCGCCCGCAAGTCCATCGGAGGGAGAGTTCCTGTAGTTGCCCTTGCCCTAAGAGAGGAGAACCGTCCGGTGACGTACCACTCCTACGGATTGGCAGTAGGAGGCTTGTTGCGCCGTCTTTGGCGTATGCTCCACGCCGCCGGCAATACAGGCAAGCTAATCATACACTACAGCTCCACCCGGACCATCCGTGAGAAGCGGGAAGAATGGAGTTCAGAAATGAGGATTATCCATGAAAATCAGCTGCTCAAGATCCACCGCTCTCCAGCTTGTCGGCCGACACAGGTCGATGCTGAGAAGGATGTCACCTGGGAGGCCATCACCTGCCAGAGTCACATCAACCGTCGCCACTTGGACAGGACTGAGTACATGTATGTCCTCCAGCGTGAGAGTGGTACAGAAGAGTACAAGTACCCACCAGTGCAGCAGGGGACTTCCCATGAGCACATGGACCTGTGCTTGGAGGATGCTGCTATGCTCAGCACTCGACTGCAGGAGTGCCAGCAGGAGCTTCAGGATGTTCGTGACACCCTGAAGGAGACTGAGGCGTTGCTTCGTGCCAGCTTGAGGGAGAGAGAGAAAGGAGATGGGAATGAACTGTGTGTCACCGTGAATGACACGTGGACTCCTGACTCCCCAGACCATCGGGCGAGCAGGCATCGCCGCACTTCTCCACCAGCAGCTTCCCCACCCAAAGCGGAATCAGAGGGCAGCCGCAATAATGAGGAAGACCCCGAAGAGCCAGCTCCGTAATACGAGTCGTTTAGAGTTCTTTCCCTTATTTCAGCAGGTTATCGAGTAGTCGAGTCAATACCTTAGTTATTTGTGTGTTAATGTTTGGTGTGTGACGTGAGTTGTGGAATCCATGTGCATTTGTCCACAACCTCGTCTTTAGGTTGCTTTGCTTTGATGTGTGAACCCCTATGAATTTAGAGTGCATTTATTTTCGCGTGAGACGTGACTCCCAAAAAATCTACGTGAAACCCCCAGAAAATGTTAATATATATTAAGGCCTCAAAAGTTTAAGTTTAAACAAGCAATTTGGGAAGTTAATAAGTAATGCTTTAAGTTAACATTTGGTTGATCATGATAGATGGCTGGAAGAGGAAAGGGTCGTGGTGCCAACCCCGCCAACAACAACGATGAGGCCGGCAACCCTCATCTTTCTGGAGGACAAGATAGGGGTGGTCGCCGTGAAGGAGCTGATCCTATCCACCAGATGCTTGAAAATCAGAATCAGCTCATCCAGAGTCTAACTCAAGTGGTGGCCAACTTGCACCAAGCTCCACCCCCACAAGCTGCACCACGCCAACCAAGGTTGAGTGAGTTTCTGGGGACTCAACCTCCAAAGTTTGCAAGTGCTGCTGAACCTCTGGACGCAGATGACTGGCTAAAGACCATTGAGAGCAAGATGAGGATCATACAATGCCAAGGGTATGAGAGGGTGCTGTTTGCCTCTCACCAATTGCATGGACCTGCTGCTGATTGGTGGACCGCTTACGTGGCAGCCCATCATGACCCCGAGAACATCACTTGGGAAGGGTTCAAGCGCAGTTTCCGCAACCATTACATACCAAGGGGTGAACTCAAAAACAAGAGGAAGGAGTTCTTGGGACTGCAGCAAGGAAACATGACTGTGAGGTAATACCTCACTAAGTTCACCCAACTATCCCGTTATGCACCACGGGACATCAAAACTGACGAGCAAAAACAGGACTGTTTTGTGGAAGGACTTACTATGGAAATGCAGTGTGCAATGTCCTCCAACGAGTATGAAAGCTTCCAAAAGATGGTAGACAGGGCATTTGTCGTGGAGAGGAAGATGAAGGCCTTGCAGAATGAAAACAAGAGGAAGGCGGGGTGGTCACACCAAGCCTCAGGTAGCAACACACGCCCACGTCTGATGCATCAACACGCGGGGCAGACGAGCCGTGCTGTGGTACCCTACTCAGCACCCAGAGGGTACAACCCGAATTTCAGGCCTCCGTCAGCACCAGCACAGCCGCAGCATCAGTTTGTACAGCAGCCTCGCCCCACATATCAACATCGACCAGCAGTACAAGGACCACCAAACCAACCCCAAGACAACTGACACGACCCCACTGGTCCTGTCGAGCCAGGATCACGCTGAGGGGTGCTGCGTTGCACAACACCGTATAACACACGTCAAAGGTACAAAGCGGAAGCGGAAGCTTTATTACATAAACAAGTTTATCAACGTGTTTACATCAAAATAAGTTTAGTCCACACTCGCGGGCGTAGACTAAGCATCAAGTACACGTTCAGCCCTTGAACGTGTCCTTGCTAGCACACACGCACACTAACTCTGCGGCGTGCACGACTCCCACTCGACGGGGTTCCCCTCCTGGGGTTCCGTCTCCTCTTCGGGAGTCCCTTCCTCATAGAACCCTGCAAAAGCTTCAAACACAAGCAGTGAGCACGAAGGCTCAGCAAGTCTGACCCGTCTCACCTAAACATGGAACTTCTACATGAGGGTAATGGGTTGCATGAGGTAAAAATCAGTTGCAAGGACTCGCCTAATTAGTAGAACCTTACTTTCAAGTTTTAGCAGCAGGTTGTGGAGAACTTTACGCTAAGGCACATGAGAGAGCCGCAATCAAACAAGAAACGCATTTCTCTCATGTACTTTGCCCAAAGTTGAAAAGAACTTTAGTTAGCACTAAGCTACAGCATATCATTAACAATCAATGTCCAGCTTTCAATCAGCAACATTTTAACATGTAACTAGCCTGTTCTTTCTACGTCACGGTACAGTGAACAAGTGGTACTCACTGACCGCGAGGGACGGCGATTATAATCGATTTACACCTGCAGGGTTACCCGAACAACCCGTCACGTACGCCCGTACTCGATGTTGCCTACAACAACCATCACGGACGCCGTACGCGACTACCTTTCACCCGTTAGCCAAATATTGAACCGGTCCCATCGTCCCGAGCAAGAGGTCCCTGCACGCGCATCTCTGTGCCGCCAGCTGATTTACACCTCGAGCTCTCAACCTACCCTCTGAACGACGGGCAATGCCTCAATACCCAGCTACCCGAGTTACATCAGTTTCCCGGTTCCCATATAGCCGGTAGGTCTTCGGTACTGTTCTAGCTTGTTCAACAGGCCCGCACACGGCTCGGTCCTCAATCGACACAAGCGGAGCTACAGCACACAGGCCCCAAAGTCCTGCTGCCCTTACTCTCCGCTCGGTCTCATTTTCTTGCCATGTGTATCATGTGCTATCTCTACCCGAGCAATGTGCCTCTAGCCTATTCTCGCGAGTAGTTCCAACTACTCGACTTGTACCGAATCCTACTCTATCCTAGCAATGCAGTGGCTAACGGGGTTTGCAATCCTAAACCCCAACCCATGGTTTTCTTGGCTATGCAGTGGGGTTTCCAAACAAGACTCTGATGCACAACATAAAGAAAACAAGTATGTGCTCAAAACAATAAAAATTTATAAAATGGTTAATGCAAACCGGGGCTTGCCTTGCTGCTCTTGGTCGTAGGCTAGCTGTTCCTCCGGAGTAACGAAGTCTAGGACTTCGGGTTCCTCCTCGACCTTAGCGACTACATGATAAGAACAATGTATGTATTAATTAAATGCTTTTGTATTAACTTTGAAGTTGTGAAGTCTATAACCTTTACTAGATAGACCTAATGACTGTGAAACTTTTACTGTGGCTTGGTTACAACCTAAACAGAGACTTGGTCAAGTTTTAGCTGCAGCAAAGCTCATTTGAGCCCTCCACAAATAATTATGTCCTTGACCTTAATTAAAGGCTTTTAGGGTGTTCTAGGTATTTTCATGAAACAAACTATGACTTTCTGAAAACTAGATTTTCAGAGGGTTCTAATGGAATTGGTCTCACTTAATTTGGAAGTCTCTAACTAAAGATATGAGCTAAACAATTTCAGAGAAAATTCTGAAAATGTTTCTGAACATTTTCTATTTTCTCTGGAACAGTTTTACTAATCACACCATTAGGTGGACTAAATGAGCTCAAATGGATCTGAAATGTTTATGGTAGTTCAAGGATATTTTGGTGAACATCTCAGCAAAATTTCAGGATTTTCCTCCAAATGATTCTCCAGTTAAAATTCCTAACAGTTTAAACTTTAAGGAATTAATTCTGGAGAATTAAGGAATCTCATGAAGTGACACTTGATTTTCTGGAAAGTACTCAAAGAGCTGAATCCAGCAAAATTTGGTTCACTCAATTTGGAGCTTTCTAGCCAAAGTTATAAGGATTTGAAGTTTGAAGGAAATCTGAAAATCGGGGAAAAGTTTAAACTCGCGCGTGGGCCCAGGGGACACGCGTCGCACGCCGAAGCGACAACACACCGCGGCCCACAAGGCTTTTGCGCGCCAGCACACCCGATCCCGGCCGCAGCCGGATCCCGATTCAAAATATCGGCCGCTGACAGCTGGGGTCCACCCCCTTCTTCAACCTCGCGACACCCGCGCTCCGCCGCCGAGGGACCTCGCCGGAGAGCTCGCCGCCGGCTGCTGTACAGCTTCAAACTTCTTGATTCTGGCCGCCCCTGCCTACTTTTACTTGGGGAACATGATCCGAGGGTCAGCTGCTCATGACAACGGCCGGAGCATGGTCGGCGACGAGCCGCCATATCGGAACGACTTCGGCCATGTCGGCTGACGCTCCTAGTGCCTCAGCTACTTGGGAAATCGGTCGGGGAGCATCAGTGGACCTCAGAGAAGGTCGACATGAACTCGGGGCAGCTCGGGGAAGGCCCGAAATAGGTCCTCACCGTGCGCCCGATACCCCCCGTGCGTTCCGCCATTAGTAGACCTTGAATTACGCCGGGCACAGAAGTTCTCCGGCCCAGAGTTGTGAAGGCAACTTGTGCGTCACCGTGTCTAGTTCGTGTGGGAGTGGCCTGAGGCCCTCTAATCCTTTCTAGAGCACGAATTAAACAGAATCGTACCCGAGGGTCGTTCTGCACACAGAAAGGGGAAAAATGGAAATTCGCCGCCGGTGAGCAACCACTCGAGCTGTGGCTCGGGGGTGAGCAGCACCGGTCACTTGCGTGTCCAAGGGTGCCTTGGCTCGGGCATGACAACGCCCAGGTTGGGCTGTCCACGAGAGCCCGAGGTGCGGCGGTTTCCAGTTCCGAGTTTGATCTTTCGGCACAGCCGATATCACTCGGTTTCAATCGATTTCTATCAATGGGAAGGATGGAGGATGGTTGCTAGTACCTTGCTGGGACCTTGGAATGGAAAGAGGGAGCTGCGATCGGCTTGATCAAGCAGGAACTCGAGCGGCGGCGATGGCAGTGGAAAAACAAGTCGTGTGCGTCGGCAGCTCGAGGAAATGGTGACTGAAGCACGCCGGGGAGGGAATAAATAGCCCGGCCGGCTGGTCTCCGGCTTGGGGCACGCAGCAGGAGCTGGCGCCGGCTGCCCCCTTCGGTGGCGCGCGCGCACAGCTGCCGGGAACCGACTGAACTGTGGTTCAGTCGGTTTGCTTTGAGGCAGAGGCTGACATGTGGGTCCCACTTCTCTTTTAACCTCTGAAATTTATTCCTAACAGCTGTGGTAAACAGTGAACCCTATTCTACCCTTGGCAATTCAAATTATTCACCCAAGAGCCATTTGAATTGATCAAAGTTCAAATGAGGTTTGGTTTGAATGAATTTCAGCACAAGTGCAGTTTGAAATTCAAATAAAGTTTGAATTTCTCCCCCTTAGCTCATGTCAAGATCAACTCCAAATGGAGTGAAAATTGGTGTGTGAGCTCACAAAAATGTGCTGAGCAAGAATATGCCTTCCACTTTTAAATTCAGTGGGTGAAAACAGTTTGAATTTGAATATGTTTTCAAACTGCCCCTTTCCTATCTACACCCAAAATGACCTCAAAAAGGTTTTGAATTTGGGTGAAACTTGGCATGGACATCCTTAGCAAAGTGTAGGAGTTTTTATATGTCCAGCCCATCTATATCACATGTGGGAAATACCACTTTTGCAATGTGTGAGTTTGTTCTCTAATGAGCATGTTGATAATTGTTACTTGCTCTTTATTTGTGTTCATCATTTTTCCTCAAATGAGGTGTGTGGTGTGGTGATGAACACTGCAAATGAGTGTCAAAAACTGAAGCCCTTACATTCCTCCCCCCTTAAAAGAATCTCGTCCCGAGATTATAATGTGAAATGAGAGAGAGGACGGTGGAAATTTTACCGAATATGCGACGTGAGAAAGTCGGGGTAGTTAGTGCGAAGGAATTCTTCGCTCTCCCATGTCGCTTCATCCATGGAGTGATTACTCCACAGAACCTTGTAGAACCACAACGTACGGTTGCGTGTGGTTCGGGCCTTTTCATCAATAATCTGCACCGGTTCCTCCCGATAGGTGAGATCCGGTTGCAGTTCTTCAATGTCTTCCAGCTGAACGGTAGTTGATAGCTTGAGACACTTCCTCAGCTGGGAAATGTGAAAGACGTCGTGCACACCGGAAAGTGCTTCTGGTAATCTTAGCCGGTATGCCACCGATCCACATCTTTCGGTAATCTGGAATGGACCGATGAAGCGGGGTGCTAACTTTCCTCTCACCCCAAATCTGTTTACGCCCTTCATTGGAGACACTCGTAGATATACGTGGTCTCCAGCTTCGAATTGTAACGGACGCCTTCTCCGGTCCGCATACTGTTTCTGTCGGGATTGAGCGGCTTTTAGGTTCGCTTGAATCAGTCGAACATTTTCTTCCGCGTTGTTGACAAGGTCAATCCCGAAGGTAACCCTTTCGCCAGACTCACACCAGTTCAGTGGTGTGCGGCATCTCCTGCCGTATAGCGCCTCGTAGGGCGCCATCTTGATGCTGGCTTGGTACCCATTGTTGTACGAGAACTCGGCTAATGGCAAGTGATCATCCCAATTCTTGCCGTGGTCGATAGCGCAAGCTCGTAGCATGTCTTCTAAGATTTGATTTACCCGCTCCGTTTGCCCATCCGTCTGCGGGTGGTAGGCTGAACTACGGATCAGCTTCGTCCCCAAGGCAGCGTGGAGCTGCTCCCAAAAACGGGACACAAATAAAGTGCCCCGGTCCGATACGATAGTACGGGGTACGCCGTATAAGCATAGGATCCGTGAGATGTACAGTTCAGCGTACTTCTTGGCGTTGTAGTTGGTGTTGACCGGGATGAAATGGGCAACTTTGGTGAGCCGATCGACGATCACCCACACAGAATCATGTTTCTGTAAGGTGGTGGGTAAACCGACGACGAAATCCATGCTCACGTCCTCCCACTTCCAGGCAGGAATGCCCAGTGGTTGCAGCAGTCCCGGTTTCCGCATGTGGTCTGCCTTCACCCGTCGACATGTATCACACTCGGACACGTATTTTGCAGTCTCTCGCTTCATCCGTGTCCACCAAAACTTGCTTCTGAGTTCTTGATACATCTTGTTGCTGCCGGGGTGAATAGAAAACTTTGATAAGTGAGCCTCATCAAAGATTCTCTTCCTTAACTCCGGGTTTCGGGGTACGACGATCCGGTCCTTGAACCATAAGACGCCGTCTCCGTCCTTCCGGAAACATTTCAACTCCCCACTGTCTACACGTCTCCGCAAATGTGACATGCCCTTGTCATTCTTCTGGGCTGCCGCTATCTCTTCACGGATGGTGGGGATCAAAGCTAAGTTGTGGAGAGCTCCGTGTGGAATCACATGTAGTGGTGGTTCGCTCTCTTCCAACGGTGTGATGGTCAGATTATTGACGTGTGACTTGCGGCTTAGCGCGTCTGCCACAACGTTTGCCTTGCCCGGATGATAATGGATCTCTATCTCGTAATCCTTTATCAGTTCTAACCATCTTCGTTGCCTCATGTTCAGCTCCTTCTGAGTGAATATGTACTTGAGGCTTTTGTGGTCGGTATATAAATGTACGAGGTTACCGAGTAGGTAGTGCCTCCACATTTTCAGTGCAAGTACCACGGCAGCGAGCTCCAAGTCGTGAGTTGGATAATTTTGCTCATGATTCCTGAGCTGCCGTGACCCATACGCGACCACCCTTCGGTCTTGCATCAACACACATCCGAGCCCAATGCCGGATGCATCGCAGTACACATCGAACGGTTTTGTTGTGTCTGGCTGCGCCAAAACCGGTGCTGATGTCAGGTGCTTGACTAAAGCCTTGAATGCTGCTTCACATGCTGGACTCCAAACATATTTGGTAGCCTTCTTCAGCAGCTCTGTCATTGGCTTGGCAATCTTCGAGAAGTTCGGAATGAACCTCCGATAATATCCCGCGAGTCCGAGGAAACTCCGTACCTCATGAACAGTTCTCGGGGATTTCCAATTCAGCACTTGCGTGATTTTGCTCGGGTCCACAGCGATACCCTCCGCCGAGATGATATGCCCGAGGAAAGGCACTTGCGATATCCAAAACTCGCATTTGCTGAACTTTGCGTATAACTTGTGATCCCGCAGCCGTTGCAAGACTATACGCAGATGTTTCTTGTGATCTTCCTCCGACTTGGAATATACCAGGATGTCGTCGATGAAGACCACGACAAACTTGTCCAGCTCCGGCATGAACACCGAGTTCATTAAGTACATGAAGTGAGCTGGAGCATTGGTGAGGCCAAAGGACATGACCAGGTACTCATAAAGTCCGTACCTTGTCGAAAAAGCTGTCTTTGGAATGTCCTCCGCCCTGATCTTAATCTGATGGTACCCGGATCTTAAATCCATCTTGGAAAAGACCTTTGCTTCGACCAACTGATCAAACAACATGTCGATCCGTGGCAACGGGTACTTGTTCTTGATGGTTACGGCATTTAATGGACGGTAGTCCACGCAAAGCCGCAACGTTTCATCCTTCTTTTTGACAAATAATGCCGAACAGCCCCATGGCGAGGAGCTCGGCCTAATAAAACCCTTCTCCAGAAGGTCCGTGAGCTGAGTCTTCAGTTCAGCCAACTCCTTGGGCGCCATCTTGTACGGCCTTCGGGATATTGGCATGGTTCCCGGTGCAAGTTCAATCTTGAACTCCACCTCCCTATCGGGTGGCATCCCCGGCAAATCATCCGGAAATACATCAGGGAATTCTCGGACCACTGGAATGTCTTCCAATCTGATGGTTGTGGCTTGATAGACACTTGGAAGTTTTATTTCTGGACTGTCCAGAAATAATGAGTGAGAACCGTGCACTTCTGAGTTTAAGTGCACGACTCGGAGGACGGTGTCTAAAACAGCGCCGTGGCGGGTTAACCACGACATCCCTAGGATGACATCGACCTTCTGCCCCTCTAAGATAATGAGAGACGTGGGGTACACTCTACCCGCTAAGCATAATGGTGCTTTGGAGACCATTACGCTTGCTGAAATCTTCCCACCCGGTGAACAAATTAAATATGGACTATCGGTGGGTAGTATTGGCAAGCTGTGTTTAGCAATGAAAGCTTGGCTAATAAAATTATGCGTGGCGCCTGAATCAAATAGTACTATAGCGGGATGCTGGTGGAGTTGGAACATACCCGCAAGGATTGGCTCGCCCTCCGGCACGTCCTCAATGGCAAGCTGGTGGACAGTACCGGGCCTAGGGTTTGCCCGCCGCGCATTAGTAGGGTTCCGGGGTTGATTCCTCCCCGGAAACTGTGGTGCCACTCCGCCGCCTTGCCTCTCCGGGCAACTGCTCGCGAAGTGTCCTGGACGACCACACTTGTAACATGTGGCCGTTGCTGGTGGAGTACTCGGAGGACGAAAGCCCGGCATGCGTTGCGGAGGTGCAAACGCACGCGGCATCGCCCGCTGCTGCTGCTGTTGTTGCGGTGGTGCTGGCAGTGCCGGCCGGAATGCCGGTGAAGAATACGGCCGACCGCGGAACGGCATCGACCGCTGTGGTGGCTGCCAGCGCGGACCTGATGGTGGGCGATTCACCATCCGAAACTTCTGAGAAGGACCGCCTCCTTCTCCGCTGCTCTGTGGCGCGCTTCGCTTTCGCTCTGCCGCCGCCAACTCCTTGCCGGAGTCTTCCTGAACAATCGCAGCATCAATTATGTCGTTGAGGCTGCCGCGATTGAACATCGCCAGCTTGTCCTTCAGGAGCGGGTTAAGCCCCTGGTAAAAGTGGTCCCGCCGCTTCTCGTCCGTATCTGCGTGATACGACGCGTAGAGTGCGAGATCGTTGAACGCTCTGGAGTACTCCAGCGCGTTCCGGCTCCCTTGTTGCAGGTGTAGGAATTCCTGCGTCTTCCTCTTCATCAAACCGGGCGGTATATGATAGGCCCGGAAGGCCGTCCGAAACTCCGCCCAGGTCATCACTCGGTCGGTGGGTTGTGAAGCACACAAGTTGGCCCACCACGCGCTCGCGGATCCTTGGAGCTGCTGGACCGCGAACTGAGTCTTGCGCTGCTCGCTGATTTGGAGCAGCCCGAACTTCATCTCTATGGCGCGGAGCCAGTTGTCCGCGTCAAGTGGTTCATCCGCCCTTGAGAATACAGGGGGATGAGTCGCCAGGAAGTCGGAGTAGGAGCTCTGTTGGCGCTCCTCGCGATCTTGACGTCTCTCCGGGCGAGACGTATTCGCAATTAACGTTTGCAGCAGCTCTGTATGCTGCTGATGTGAACCCGCCATTGCCGCGACAATGTCGGCCAATGTAACCGTTGGCAGTGGCGGTGGCGGTGTTTGCTGTTGCTGTTGCTGCTGCTGTCCCGAGGAGTCCTCGGGAGGTGGTTGGGAGGTCTCTCCCCCTTGGCTAGTACCTCCAACATCGGGGTTGGCACGAGTACGCGTCATTCTGAAATTCAACACAGCAGCAATTAGCACATGTCTTACTCAAAATTCCATAAACAGGAGTAAGTATTGAAGCGACGCATGATTAACTTGCACAACATTCACATATATTGATAAAGCATAAACTTTATACAAGATACATTATTCTCGGATCTCCGAGAAGTCGTGCTCATGTCGTCACTACCTATACATACGCTACTGTCTACACGACATGTCACCGATTACAAAAGTTGGGTTACGCTACCCTAGCTGCCCTACTTGGCAACCGTAACCCCCTACTCGGAGTAGAACTCGACCTCCTGTGGGTCGTCCTCCTCCGGTACCTCTGCTGGTGGCTCGGGGTCTACCACCTCTTCTCCCATTCCAGGTTCTCCCATGGCTGGAAGACCCAAGACTACCGGTACGCCCAATACCGGGGGCACGAGGTCCTGCAATGCATGCACCTCGTCCATAGCCTGGTTGTAGTCCTCTTCCCAGCCTTGTCCTTCCTCAATAGCGTCGTCCCGCTCTTGAGCAAGGTCCTCATTCTGCTGGGTTAGGGTCTGCACCAGCTCTTGTAACGCCGCAATGTCAACACGGCTCTTCTTCTTTGCCTTCTTCAGACGACGCAACTGATTGTGTTGTTCATTCAGTCGCTTGATCGTCGGAAGGAGCACATTGCGGAGTGCACTGTGAGCACTCTCAAAATGATCTCCACGGCTTGTGCTCTCCTTGAGCTTGGTGGCGAGATGCTCCGTATGAACAGCTTGGCTGTCCATCACAGCGTTTCCCGCCCTCATTTGGAGGCTGAGATTTGCCTCCGCGGGGTTGTACCTTGGGCAACTCGGGTTTGTTGCCTCTAGGTACCTCTCTTCCCACACATGCTGAGCTCGTCCCTCCACCGGAACGAGTGCGTATGGAGTTCCCTCCATAGCCTGTACGTGTAGTTGGCAGAAACGTGACATAGTGTCACGGGCTGCCACTTGCCACATCCCTTCCGGTTGTCTTCCTCTCACCGTGACGGTGAATGGCACCCAACCGGGTGGCGTAGGCCCTGCAGGAACCTCGACATGGATCGTCCACGTCTTGTTCCCCTCTTCGCCTTCTTCCTTGGCGAAGTATTGCGGCATCTGGTTGTACCCGAAATATTGGAGCATTAGCCACAATGCTCCCGGGTAGCCGCTACGGTC
Source organism: Neostapfia colusana (assembly GCA_030760725.1). Lineage (NCBI taxonomy): Eukaryota > Viridiplantae > Streptophyta > Magnoliopsida > Poales > Poaceae > Neostapfia > Neostapfia colusana. The sequence continues at coordinate 98,802,042 of JASWHV010000003.1, forward strand.
AGAGCAGTGGGAAACTACCCACCCGTTCTCCAACCGTTTATCTGCTGCCATCTGTAAAAATATATTTGAGAAATGTCAAATATTTATTTTAAACAGTAAACCATTGAGTTATAACATAAGATATGTCATTGAACCCTTAACACTTGGAAACATAGTTCAAATTTTTAAACAAATTTGACTGCTGATCTGCTGTTCCCATGACAGCCCTGACCAGTTTCCATAACAATCTGATTTAGGCCAGGTTAAAAGCAAAACCAGTCCTGGAGCTCAACATCAAAGTTAAAGTTAACTTCAATAGCTTTCCAGAAAGTATTTGGTTGGCCTAAGATCTGTCCTGGTTCAAAAGTTATGAGATGTCAAAGTTAACAGAATTTCTGGAAACAATTGGACAGCACCTCCCTGCCTTAGGTACTGATTTGATCCAAGAATTCCAGTTAATTCTGTTCCTAATCTGACAAAACTTTTTGTTACAAAGTTGTAACCCATCTCATAATCTTTCCAGAACTACCTCATTTTCTATTTTTGGATTTTTAAGCAGGAAGTTATGCTTAATTTACAGAGAGTTTACAGAGAGTCTTTGCTCCGTCCTGTTTTCTGGACAGTTTCAACTCTACTGCATTTTTCGAGTGGTTAAGGGATGAAACACCTCTGGAACTCAACAGAAAAGTTGTAAAGCTCCTCCAAAGCTTCCCAGAAATGTATCATACGACCCCAACCTCGAAAGAACTCAATCTCTAACCTCTGATTAACTTCAGCCTTGATTCAGCTGAAAACAGAGTGCTCTGTCCTTAACATCCTCTAAATTGAAAACTTGTTAACTTTGAAATATTATGTTCAAGGGAAGGAGTTACATCAAGTTTTACTACTTTGGATCAAAACCTTCAAATTTTTAAATGAAGTTGTTCATTTAGTTGGGTGTGACGTCGATGCGTCACCAGATTATGTCGGTACTACGTCCTCACAAAGGAAAAACCTATACCGGACTTAGCCGGCTTCGTTAGTTCAGTGGCACTACTCGTCACTCGCACACGGATGCTACACGTCTACCGTTTCGTGGTAAGGCTACCTGCAGAAATTCAACCAATCATCAGACTCGGCTGCACACCGAGCCCGGAATCCATACAGTTTGTACACCCGGCCGTCATCACTCGCCCGGATGTTCTCAAGCCAAACACGCCTTGAGTTACGTGTTCACGTTTCAGACCACGTGACAGGGTCTCCCATGTTGCACCACGCACGCCAGGGACAGATGTTGCTCGAATACCCCAAACGACATGAAGAGTCGTAGAGGATATCAAAGCGGGTCGGGTTACCTGCCACCCGTGGGGCTCCACCCTTCAGCTTGTGCGCACTGGTGGACAGCGCTTACGTGCACCCCCCAAGACATGAACGTCCCGAGATGCACGATTTTCCGACATAACAAATAGGTTACTAAGCCACTTTCTATATACTAATAACATCCTTATACGGGCTACTAACTCGTTCCTCACTGGATTTTTGAAAAGGGAGACCTTTGTACTGTGTTAAACCTCAAGCGAGCTCTGATACCACGCTGACACGACCCCACTGGTCCTGTCGAGCCAGGATCACGCTGAGGGGTGCTGCGTTGCACAACACCGTATAACACACGTCAAAGGTACAAAGCGGAAGCGGAAGCTTTATTACATAAACAAGTTTATCAACGTGTTTACATCAAAATAAGTTTAGTCCACACTCGCGGGCGTAGACTAAGCATCAAGTACACGTTCAGCCCTTGAACGTGTCCTTGCTAGCACACACGCACACTAACTCTGCGGCGTGCACGACTCCCACTCGACGGGGTTCCCCTCCTGGGGTTCCGTCTCCTCTTCGGGAGTCCCTTCCTCATAGAACCCTGCAAAAGCTTCAAACACAAGCAGTGAGCACGAAGGCTCAGCAAGTCTGACCCGTCTCACCTAAACATGGAACTTCTACATGAGGGTAATGGGTTGCATGAGGTAAAAATCAGTTGCAAGGACTCGCCTAATTAGTAGAACCTTACTTTCAAGTTTTAGCAGCAGGTTGTGGAGAACTTTACGCTAAGGCACATGAGAGAGCCGCAATCAAACAAGAAACGCATTTCTCTCATGTACTTTGCCCAAAGTTGAAAAGAACTTTAGTTAGCACTAAGCTACAGCATATCATTAACAATCAATGTCCAGCTTTCAATCAGCAACATTTTAACATGTAACTAGCCTGTTCTTTCTACGTCACGGTACAGTGAACAAGTGGTACTCACTGACCGCGAGGGACGGCGATTATAATCGATTTACACCTGCAGGGTTACCCGAACAACCCGTCACGTACGCCCGTACTCGATGTTGCCTACAACAACCATCACGGACGCCGTACGCGACTACCTTTCACCCGTTAGCCAAATATTGAACCGGTCCCATCGTCCCGAGCAAGAGGTCCCTGCACGCGCATCTCTGTGCCGCCAGCTGATTTACACCTCGAGCTCTCAACCTACCCTCTGAACGACGGGCAATGCCTCAATACCCAGCTACCCGAGTTACATCAGTTTCCCGGTTCCCATATAGCCGGTAGGTCTTCGGTACTGTTCTAGCTTGTTCAACAGGCCCGCACACGGCTCGGTCCTCAATCGACACAAGCGGAGCTACAGCACACAGGCCCCAAAGTCCTGCTGCCCTTACTCTCCGCTCGGTCTCATTTTCTTGCCATGTGTATCATGTGCTATCTCTACCCGAGCAATGTGCCTCTAGCCTATTCTCGCGAGTAGTTCCAACTACTCGACTTGTACCGAATCCTACTCTATCCTAGCAATGCAGTGGCTAACGGGGTTTGCAATCCTAAACCCCAACCCATGGTTTTCTTGGCTATGCAGTGGGGTTTCCAAACAAGACTCTGATGCACAACATAAAGAAAACAAGTATGTGCTCAAAACAATAAAAATTTATAAAATGGTTAATGCAAACCGGGGCTTGCCTTGCTGCTCTTGGTCGTAGGCTAGCTGTTCCTCCGGAGTAACGAAGTCTAGGACTTCGGGTTCCTCCTCGACCTTAGCGACTACATGATAAGAACAATGTATGTATTAATTAAATGCTTTTGTATTAACTTTGAAGTTGTGAAGTCTATAACCTTTACTAGATAGACCTAATGACTGTGAAACTTTTACTGTGGCTTGGTTACAACCTAAACAGAGACTTGGTCAAGTTTTAGCTGCAGCAAAGCTCATTTGAGCCCTCCACAAATAATTATGTCCTTGACCTTAATTAAAGGCTGTTAGGGTGTTCTAGGTATTTTCATGAAACAAACTATGACTTTCTGAAAACTAGATTTTCAGAGGGTTCTAATGGAATTGGTCTCACTTAATTTGGAAGTCTCTAACTAAAGATATGAGCTAAACAATTTCAGAGAAAATTCTGAAAATGTTTCTGAACATTTTCTATTTTCTCTGGAACAGTTTTACTAATCACACCATTAGGTGGACTAAATGAGCTCAAATGGATCTGAAATTTTTATGGTAGTTCAAGGATATTTTGGTGAACATCTCAGCAAAATTTCAGGATTTTCCTCCAAATGATTCTCCAGTTAAAATTCCTAACAGTTTAAACTTTAAGGAATTAATTCTGGAGAATTAAGGAATCTCATGAAGTGACACTTGATTTTCTGGAAAGTACTCAAAGAGCTGAATCCAGCAAAATTTGGTTCACTCAATTTGGAGCTTTCTAGCCAAAGTTATAAGGATTTGAAGTTTGAAGGAAATCTGAAAATCGGGGAAAAGTTTAAACTCGCGCGTGGGCCCAGGGGACACGCGTCGCACGCCGAAGCGACAACACACCGCGGCCCACAAGGCTTTTGCGCGCCAGCACACCCGATCCCGGCCGCAGCCGGATCCCGATTCAAAATATCGGCCGCTGACAGCTGGGGTCCACCCCCTTCTTCAACCTCGCGACACCCGCGCTCCGCCGCCGAGGGACCTCGCCGGAGAGCTCGCCGCCGGCTGCTGTACAGCTTCAAACTTCTTGATTCTGGCCGCCCCTGCCTACTTTTACTTGGGGAACATGATCCGAGGGTCAGCTGCTCATGACAACGGCCGGAGCATGGTCGGCGACGAGCCGCCATATCGGAACGACTTCGGCCATGTCGGCTGACGCTCCTAGTGCCTCAGCTACTTGGGAAATCGGTCGGGGAGCATCAGTGGACCTCAGAGAAGGTCGACATGAACTCGGGGCAGCTCGGGGAAGGCCCGAAATAGGTCCTCACCGTGCGCCCGATACCCCCCGTGCGTTCCGCCATTAGTAGACCTTGAATTACGCCGGGCACAGAAGTTCTCCGGCCCAGAGTTGTGAAGGCAACTTGTGCGTCACCGTGTCTAGTTCGTGTGGGAGTGGCCTGAGGCCCTCTAATCCTTTCTAGAGCACGAATTAAACAGAATCGTACCCGAGGGTCGTTCTGCACACAGAAAGGGGAAAAATGGAAATTCGCCGCCGGTGAGCAACCACTCGAGCTGTGGCTCGGGGGTGAGCAGCACCGGTCACTTGCGTGTCCAAGGGTGCCTTGGCTCGGGCATGACAACGCCCAGGTTGGGCTGTCCACGAGAGCCCGAGGTGCGGCGGTTTCCAGTTCCGAGTTTGATCTTTCGGCACAGCCGATATCACTCGGTTTCAATCGATTTCTATCAATGGGAAGGATGGAGGATGGTTGCTAGTACCTTGCTGGGACCTTGGAATGGAAAGAGGGAGCTGCGATCGGCTTGATCAAGCAGGAACTCGAGCGGCGGCGATGGCAGTGGAAAAACAAGTCGTGTGCGTCGGCAGCTCGAGGAAATGGTGACTGAAGCACGCCGGGGAGGGAATAAATAGCCCGGCCGGCTGGTCTCCGGCTTGGGGCACGCAGCAGGAGCTGGCGCCGGCTGCCCCCTTCGGTGGCGCGCGCGCACAGCTGCCGGGAACCGACTGAACTGTGGTTCAGTCGGTTTGCTTTGAGGCAGAGGCTGACATGTGGGTCCCACTTCTCTTTTAACCTCTGAAATTTATTCCTAACAGCTGTGGTAAACAGTGAACCCTATTCTACCCTTGGCAATTCAAATTATTCACCCAAGAGCCATTTGAATTGATCAAAGTTCAAATGAGGTTTGGTTTGAATGAATTTCAGCACAAGTGCAGTTTGAAATTCAAATAAAGTTTGAATTTCTCCCCCTTAGCTCATGTCAAGATCAACTCCAAATGGAGTGAAAATTGGTGTGTGAGCTCACAAAAATGTGCTGAGCAAGAATATGCCTTCCACTTTTAAATTCAGTGGGTGAAAACAGTTTGAATTTGAATATGTTTTCAAACTGCCCCTTTCCTATCTACACCCAAAATGACCTCAAAAAGGTTTTGAATTTGGGTGAAACTTGGCATGGACATCCTTAGCAAAGTGTAGGAGTTTTTATATGTCCAGCCCATCTATATCACATGTGGGAAATACCACTTTTGCAATGTGTGAGTTTGTTCTCTAATGAGCATGTTGATAATTGTTACTTGCTCTTTATTTGTGTTCATCATTTTTCCTCAAATGAGGTGTGTGGTGTGGTGATGAACACTGCAAATGAGTGTCAAAAACTGAGGCCCTTACAACAACAAAGGCCAGGCACCTAAGGTTGGGGTACGATGCTTCAACTGTGGTGAAGTGGGGCACTACGCCCATAAATGCCCAAAGAAGAAGCCCATGCAGCCACAACAGCAGAATGTGACGCGAGGGCGGGTGAACCACGTGACCATGGAGGAAGCGCAAGAGGCACCTGACCTGGTAATTGGTAAGTTTCCTGCCAACTTACACATTGCAACCCTGTTGTTCGATTCCGGTACCATCCACTCATTCATTGCTCAAGGGTTTGTTAAGAAGCATGATCTAGCAACAACACAAATGAACCATATGCTAGCAGTAAACTCTCCAGGGGGAGAAATAAGGACAAGACAAGTGTGTCCCAAGGTGAATCTAGACATTAATGGGGTAGTATTTACTGCAAACCTCATAGTGATAGACTCACAAGGGATAGAAATTATTTTGGGTATGGACTGGTTGACCAAACATAAAGGAATCATCCATTGTTCGACAAGAAAGGTGGAACTAACTCACCCTAGTGGCATAAGAGTGAAGTTCATAACTGTACAAGAACCTAGGAGAGACCTTAAACTCAATCAAGTTGAGGTGGAAATGGAAGAGATCAGGATTATCAGGGAATATCCAAACGTTTCTCCGGAGGAGTTGCCAGGTATGCCCCCCGATCGTGAAGTGGAATTCGCGATTGAGCTAGTGCCTAGAACAGCTCCAATATACAAGAGGCCTTATCGGATGGACTCCAAACAGCTGGAAGAGCTCAAGGAGCATATAAGGGAATTGACGGAGAAAGGGTATATTCGTCCTAGTTCCTCACCATGGGGAGCTCCAGTGATATTTGTGCCCAAGAAGGACGGAACCCAAAGGTTATGCATAGACTACTGTGCTTTGAATGAAGTAATCATCAAGAACAAGTACCCATTACCCCGCATTGAAGACTTATTTGATCAGTTGAGGGGAGCTTGTGTGTTCTCAAAAATTGATCTCAGGTCGGGATACCACCAACTTAAGATAAGACAAACAGACATTCCAAAGACAGCTTTCGTATCTCGGTACGGGCTGTATGAATACACCGTCATGCCTTTCGGGCTAACTAATGCCCCGGCATACTTCATGTATCTCATGAACAAGGTATTCATGGAATATCTGGACAAATTGTGGTGGTTTTCATTGATGACATTCTCGTCGTCTCCAAAGATGAAGAAGAACATGAGGGACATTTAGGGTTGGTGTTGCAAAAGCTGAGAGAACACCAACTACATGCCAAGTTGAGCAAGTGTGAGTTTTGGCTGAAGAGAGTTCCCTTCTTAGGACATATAATCTAGGAGGGAGGAATCTCCGTAGATCCTGTCAAGATCGAGGATGTGCAGAAGTGGAAGACCCCTGAAAATGTCGGGGAAGTTCGAAGCCTCTTAGGATTGACTGGGTATTATCGACGGTTTATCGAGGGTTTCTCCAAGATTTCGAGACCCCTCACCAAATTGTTAGAGAAGGGAATCACATTCACATGGACACCGCAGTGCGAGACGAGTTTTCAAGAACTGAAGAAAAGATTGACAACAGCTCCAGTGCTAGTTATACCATATATGCAGAAGAACTTTTCGGTGTACTGTGATGCCTCTGGAAACGGGTTGGGATGTGTTCTCATGCAAGAGGGGCATGTCGTGGCTTATGCGTCCCGGCAGCTCCGGAAACACTAGAAGAACTATCCTACGCATGACCTAGAGCTAGCCACAGTGGTACACGCTTTGATGATTTGGCGGCATTACTTGATGGGGAAGAGGACAGAGATATATTCGGATCATAAGAGCTTAAAGTATATTTTCACACAGCCAGATCTCAACCTCAGACAAAGGAGATGGTTAGAGCTAATCAACGACATTGATGTGGGCACCAACTATCATCCTGGGAAAGCGAACGTCGTAGCAGATGCTTTAAGCCGGAAGGTGCAGGTCAATAGGTTGAGCTTAAAGGACACGCCTACAGAATTGAAGGAAGAGGTTGTAAAACTCAATCTATGTCTGGTGAATAGTGGTCAGGCCATCGCCATGGAAGTGGACTCCACATTAGAGCAAGACATATGCAATGGTCAGAAGAATGATGAGAAGATACAAGAAATCAGAGAACTCATCAAGGATAATAAAGCCCCCGGGTTCAGAGAGGATGAACAAGGTACGGTGTGGCACGGGAAAAGAATCTGTGTGCCTGAGGTGAAGGAAATCCGTGAATTGATTTTGAAGGAGGCTCATGATTCCGACTATTCCATTCATCCTGGAAGTACGAAGATGTATCATGACCTTAAGAGAAGATATTGGTGGTATGGCATGAAGCGAGATGTCGCGGAACATGTTGCCCTATGTGACACATGTCAGTTGGTGAAAGTAGAACATCAACGACCCGCGGGACTATTGCAACCACTCAAAGTGCCTGAATGGAAATGGGAAGAAATAGGTATGGACTTCATAGTGGGACTACCCAGGACCCAATCGGGATATGATTCGATATGGGTCATCATCGACAGGCTAACCAAGGTAGCTCATTTCATCTCCGTGAAAGAAAGCTACAGCGGATCCAAGTTGGCAGAATTGTACATGTCAAGAATCGTATGTTTTCATGGAGTGCCAAAGAAGATAGTGTCAGATCGATGGACATAGTTCACCTCAAGGTTCTGGCAGAAGTTACAAGAAACCATGGGAACTCATCTACATTTTAGTTCTGTCTATCATCCCCGGACTAACGGGCAGACGGAAAGAACCAATCAGATCCTTGAGGATACACTGAGAGCGTGTGCGCTCAAGAACAATAGGAGTTGGGATAAGAACTTACCGTATGCGGAGTTCTCCTATAACAATAGCTATCAGGCTAGTATGAAGATGTCACCAATTCAGGCTTTGTATGGGAGGAAGTGCAGAACTCCACTATTTTGGAACCAAACACGGGAAAGTAAAGTGTTTGGGTCCGAGGTACTACAAGAAGCCGAGGCGAAAGTGAGGGAAATCCGCAACAACTTGAGGATAGCGCAGACATGACAAAAGAGCTATGCCGATGTACCGAGAAGAGAGCTCGTTTTCAATGTGGGGGACTATGCTTATCTCAAGGTGTCCCCCTATCCGAGGACTTTGTCGGTTCAAGGTGAAAGGGAAGTTATCACCTCGATACATCGGACCCTTTCAGATTCTGGAGAGGAAAGGCGAAGTGGCATATCAACTAGAACTACCGGCTCGCTTATCGGATGTGCACGATGTATTCCATGTGTCACAGCTCAAGAAATGTCTAAGGACGCCTGAAGAGATGTTACCCATGAATGAGGTTGACGTACGAGAGAATCTGTCTTATGCTGAGCAACCGGTCAAGGTTTTGGAGACAATGGAACGCCTCACAAGAAATAAAAGAATCCGGATGTGCAAGGTGCAGTGGAAGCATCACTCGGAAGAGGAAGCCACATGGGAGCGGGAAGACGAGCTTAAGGCACAGTTTTCGGAATTGTTTTCCTAGAACCACCAATCTCGAGGTCGAGATTTCTTTTAAGGGGGGTAGAGCTGTAACACCCCAAAACCTGCTAAAGAGGGGAATTTAAATTTTTTGGACGTATTGCATGTGGTGCAGCAATTCAAATTCAAACTGGAATTCAAATTCAAATCAAAACAGAAAAAGAAAAGGAAAAAGAAAAAGAAAACCCCAACCGGCCAGTGGGTCGAAACCCGCCAGCCGGCCCAATCCCCCCGCCAACCCGAACCCGCGCCCCCCTCTCTCCCTCTCACTGACATGCGAGGCCCGCGTGTCATCCCTCACCTCCCGCGCGCCGCCCGACCCGGGACTCTTCTCTCGCGCCCGATCAAAACAACCCCCCGGAACCCACGCTCCCAGCCCCAATTTCCGGTCCCGGACGCCCCCAACATGATCTCAACAGACCGCCGCCCTCCCTCGCCTATTTAAACACCGACAATCGCCCTGTTTTCCCCTCCGATCGGCCGTTCTTCTCTCCGGTGAGAACCGAAGTTTCTACAGCCGATTTCCATCGATCCTTGCTCAAATTTCCTGATCTAACGTGCTGATCACGTTCCACCGCCGCCGGGGAGCCCTGCAGGTGAAGGAAACGACGTGTCTTGCGCCCCAACGGCCACCCCGACGTGCACCGAAGATCATCGCCGTTGAAGCTCGCCGCCGACCGACTTCCAGGGCCTCTGAGTGCTGGAAAACCCCTCGGTGAGCATCCCCTAACCCTCTGCAGCCAATCCGTGAAAAAAGATGCGAGTTCTAACGTGTCGCGGCAAAAGCCGAGGCTGCGCCAGCGAGATCGCCAACCCCGCCGCCGCGCGCCGCCGCGCGCGCGGGCTGGTTCCGGCCAGGGCGACGTGGCCCCTTGAGGGCCGTCTATTTTAAAATCGCACGGTAGAAATAAAACCCACGCGTACCGGTTCGCGATCTAATCTGAGCCGTTTGTTTTGAATCGGACGGTCCACGTCAGCCCCGCATTATAAAGGCCGGGATTCTTACGCGCTACCCCCTGGGGATCTCGGAAAATACGAGCTAGCCCCAGAAACTTCTGATATAGTCCCTGGACCTTCAGTAATTCATGTAAATTCATTTAAAAATCAGTTTTAGCCCGTGGACTTAATAAAAATTAGGAAAACCCCTCTATTATGTGTAATTAGGCCCCTGAAAATTTAGGAAATAGTAAACTAAACCCTGCAGTAGGGTGGATTTGCCTTTTAGACCCTATAGGATATTAAATTCAGAAATTTGAACATGTGACTAGGATTTAAATTTAAATGGTGATGCAAACACATGTGCAAATATAAATTTAAACTCTCCTAGCACTTGAAAAACCTTTATAATGAGTTAAAAATAGATTTTAGGTTGAAATGAAATCTGCCTAAGTGTTGCTCATTTTTTTATCTCTAGAGACACAATTTAGGCTAGGAAATAATTCTAAAAACTGGTAAAATAAATTTAAATTGTTTCACATCAGAGAGGAAGTCCAAAAATATTTTATTGAATATTTTAGATCAGAACCTATTCTGTTTAGATGATATGTCTTACTATTGTAATATTGAAATTTACTTTTAGGCATAGAAAATAAATTTGAAAATATAGGAAAATAAGTATACAAAATTTGAAAATATCAAATGAGTTCTTTATTTTCAAAAACTTCAAATTGAGATTTTGAAGAAGTGCTGAAAACCTATTTTGAAGTAGGAAACTTTCTTTCATGCAAACTTTGTGGCTAAGAAGTGTATTAATTAATTATGAAGAAATTGTTCAAATTGGAAATTCATATATAGTGTGCAAATAGAAATCTGAACACAAAAGTTAGAAATAATATATATATATATATATATATATATGTTTAAAAGTGCATGTAGGCCTAAAATCAACACATCTAGGGTAAACACAACACTTAGAAATGTGAATGACTTTCATATGGATGTATGTATGGTTTGCATGAGTGGAAGTGTGAACTATGGCTTATGGAGTGTTGTTTTCTTGTGCTATGTGTATTGGCATGAGTAGAACCTGCCCCATAGCAAGTTCTCCCCTTCCAAGACCAAGACTTTCCATTCCCAGAGCAGTAGGAAGAAGGCAAGTGTCCTTGACCACTTTGATCCTATGCTAGGATGTGTAGATAGAATTATTTGCATTGTCAATTGAAATATGAAACCCATGATAGGAAGTTTCCCTAGAATTGCATTATCTTGTTTCCTTGTAGCTTGGGTTGGGATTTGTTTTATTATGTCATTCATTCATATTACTTATGCTTAGCCATGCTTAGAATGTGATAAGTGGGATATGAGATCATCAATTTATTTACCTTACTCTTGAATGAGATATTATGAGTTATGTAGATGTAGGGATCGAGGCAAGTTGGATGATTTGGTTGGTGCTGGGTGCACGAGACTCGGGTTTGTGTTTAGTACTTGCCTGGATCCTAAGGACCGGTTCATGGAGCATGTAACCTGGCTTTACCGTGCCAACCACATGCTGAGATAGGGCAGCTTGGCCAATTAATTAGGTGTATCCCCGGCGTAGTATGGGTGTGTTGGATGGTGCGGGGAATAGGTGTCAGCTGGACTACCATGTGAACCGCAAGGCTCAAGAGGGGGCCACTGCAGCGGGGTTGGAGCCTCTTGTATGTTGTTAGGGGTGAATCCTCAGTGGGCCCACGCTCGTCGAGAATCCTTTGTAAAGGCCTCGTAGTGATCTCCTGGCTACACACCTGGGAAGTGTGAATGTGGTTCACGGCCACTAGCATAATGGAGGTTCTTTTAGTCCACCCGGCAACGGGGGATGAAATCACTACATGTGGGTACAGTGGTGCAAACTCTGCAGAGTCAAAACTGTCATGACAGCCGTGCTCACGGTCAAGAGGGGCTTGGACTTATTCATGATTAGAGGATGATGAATTGGGAAGTTGTGGATGTTAAGCGGGAAGCTTAACATTGGAGATGAGACTATGTTTACTTGATAATGATGATGGGTTGAGGGATTGGGATCCATTTCACCTGTGTAGTAGTGCAGGTGCTTAATAAGCTAAGGTGATAGGTAATAATTGCGTAGTGCTTTAACCATGAGTTCAACCTCTCCTTGCTCTAGCCATGCATGACATAACTTTCCCACACTTGCTGAGTACCCACGGTACTCAAACTTGCTTTTCTGTTGGTTTATATTGCTGCTCAGGTCAAGAGAATGATGTGGTGTTTAATGACCAAGACTTTGGTCCCGAGGAAGGATTATAGGTTCACGGAGTCCCTCGGGCAACGCCTGTGACGGAGCCCACAAGATTTATATTCCGCTGCTGTTTTATTTACCTATTATGAACTTATTATCGTCCATCGAGACGTATGCTATGTAAGACTTATTTATATTCAGAGCGAAGGTCCATCTTGGAGAACACACTTGGAGAAGGCCATCTTCGGGATATCCTCCGCTCGGATTTTTATTTGATGATATCCAGAGCGAAGGTCCATCTTGGAGAACACACTTGCACCCACAAGCTGATCAAACAAGATGTCAATGCGGGGCAGTGGGTACTTATTCTTGATGGTGACGGTGTTGAGCGGCCGGTAGTCCACACACAGCCTCAAGGTTTTATCCTTCTTCTTCACGAACAGCGCCGAGCATCCCCAAGGCGAGGAACTCGGCCTAATGAAACCTTTGCTCAACAGATCATTGAGCTGCTCTTTCAGTTCAGCCAGCTCGTTCGAAGCCATTTTGTATGGCCTCCGGGAGATACGAGTAGTCCCGGGTGCAAGCTCGATCTTGAACTCAACATCTCGCTCAGGTGGCATGCCCGAAAGATCATCCGGAAACACGTCGGGGTATTCCCGGACTACGGGGACGTCCTTTTACTTGAGAGCTTCAGTATTATTAATTTCTGAAACTTCCCGGACTGGATTATCTAATATGAGGGACTGCGGACGGTGTAGTGGGGAGTTGAGGTGAACCATCCGTGATAACGTTTCCAGGACAGCGCCATGGTAGCTTAGCCATGACATTCCTAAGATTGCATCAATCTTCTGCCCCTGAAGAATAATCATAGTGGTGGGATATATCTTCCCACCTAAGCACAGTGGTGCTTTCGGAACCATCATAGTTGCTGAAATCTTTCCTCCCGGTGAGCAGATCATATAAGAACACTCGGTTGGAAAGGCTTCCAGTTGATGCTTAACCACATATGATGCACTTATAATGTTGTGGGTTGCACCAGAATCAAATAATAGGATGATGGCTTGATCGTTCAGAGTGATCATACCCGCCAGCACGTTGTCTTCCTATGGGGCGTCCTCATTGTCGAGGTTGCAAACGCCCCCAGTCCGCTGACCAACCTTCTTGACCGGAGGTCGGCCTCGAGCACCGCCCTGGAATTGGGCTTGCCCGCTGCTCTGCTGCCCCTGGGGACAATCCTTCGCGAAATGGCCCGCCTGGCCACACGTGAAACAAGTGTAGCGGGGCGGTCCTCCGCTGATTGGCGGACAGAAACCTGGGGCGCGTTGTGGCGGTGGAAACGCCCGGGGTGCCATCTGCTGCTGCTGCTGTTATTGTGGTCGCGGTGGTGGCATCGGCGGTCGGGACGGGGGTGCCTGGAAAGAACGACCCCCGAACTATTGAGGTCGCGCCGGTGGATGCCACTGCTGTCCGGATGGTGTCCGATACACCATGCGGTACTTCTGGGGAGCGCCACCCCCACTGCTGGGTGGAGTGCTGCGCTTCCGCTGCTCATCCGTCAGTTCTCGCTGAGCGTCTTCTTGCATAATCGAGGCATTGACGAGGTCGTTGAAGGTGCCGTGATTCCATTGAACGAGATGCGTCTTCATCTCGGGGTGTAACCCCCGATAGAAGTGGTCCCGCTTCTTCTCCTCGGTGGAGATGTAGTCTGACGCATATTGCGCCAGATGGTTGAAGGCACGGGAGTAGTCATGGGCACTCCTCCCACCCTGCTTCAGCTCCAAGAATTCTTGGAACTTCCGCTTCATGATTTCGGGAGGGATATGGTAGGCGCGGAACGCCTCCCGGAATTCTTCCCACTCCACGGCATGGCCATCCGGACGTGAGGCGACATAATTCGCCCACCATGCACCAGCGGCACTGTGAAGATGCTGTGCCGCGAACAGAGTCTTTTGCCGCTCCGTACATTGGAACAGCCCGAACTTGGACTCGATTGTCCGCAGCCAGTTGTCGGCCTCCAGTGGCTCTGCGGCTTCTGTGAACACCGGAGGATGCGTACTCATGAAGTCCGAGTACGTCACATCACGGGGCTCACAAGATGCCCTCTCTTGACGCCCCCCCCCCCCCCGCCTGGGACGTATTCTGCACGATCGTGCGGAGCAGGTCAGTCTGCTCCTCACGACCATCCACCAGTGCCGCTGTCACATCCGCTAAGGTGAGCGGAGGCGGTGGTGGTGGTTGCTGCTGCGGGGTGCTGTCGTAGGCAGGTGGCTGGGAGTCATCGCCTCCCTGCTGGCTAGAGCCACCAATCTCGTGTGTGGTCCGAGTGCGAACCATCTGCAACCATACGACACTAAACATCAGTCCCGCAACATACTGCATGCAGTCCAATAAAATAGGCGTAAAACATAATGACATTAAAACATGCGATACATCTCGTATACGGATAATGTAATAACTTTGCACAAGCTACACCATTACCAGATCAAATACAAGCTAGTTAAATCCAACTTGATGAACCTCCTATTTAGAAGCTCACCACAACTAGGTTTGGTCACTACGAGACGTTACTATCGCTTTGTCATCACGTATACCACCCTTTTATCTTCAATACGACACAAACATGGTCTCTAGCAAAAGAACTTGAGTAAGGCATATATTCAATCTTTCACTAGTTGAATATAACCACTCATGAGTATGTTCTACCCCATTGGAAGTGCTTAAACCCCCTAGGGTACAACAATCTCCCAAATGAGTTCAACTGTCATTCCTCTGTCAGAATGACTTGTTTCTACATATCCAAGATTTTGATCTGGTTCTGGGCATTTTCCTGACTCGAGTTGCATACTAAAGTTAAAGTTAACTTCAGTGTATTTCCAACGAGTATTTATTTGCCCTCAGATAAGCTCTGGTTAAAAAGTTATGGTAATTCAAAGTAAACAGAATTTCTGGAAGAATTTCAACAGCGCCTCCTTTGGGAACTTGCTGTTTCCAACTCTGTTTTCCACTGAATTCCATGCTGCAAATACAGAAACTTTGAATTACAAAGATGTAACACATCTCCTACCCTTTCTAAAGATGTATGATTTTGACATTTTTTGATTTTTCTATAGTACGTTATGCTTGAAAAACAGACCAGTCCAGAGAGTGTTTTGAATCTGTCCTGGTTCTGGACAGTTTACATCCCTCTGGAATGTAAGCCCTCTCGAGGTGTGATTCAGCTCTGGAAGTCTACAACAAAGTTGTGGAGTGCTTAAACACCTTTCCCGAACTACATCCGACACCTCCATTGGCTAAATAATCTGTGAGTTATGCCCTGTCAAAGTTCAGCAAAACTTGCTGCCCAAAACAGAGCACTCTGTTTTTCAGTCCTTTGGAACTACACTTATCAACTATCGGAATTTTTCTACCCAACCAGGGTCCTACATGTTGAAACTTAGTGATTTTTAATTCCTTGTTATCATTATCTTTCGTGCACATGCCTATGATATGTCGGTACTACGTTCCTCACAAAAGAAAATCCTAACCGGATTATACCGGCATATACGTCTCAGTTGTGGCACTAAACGGGCTTTTGTACACGTATACTACACGAGATACGTACATGGTTAGTACCTGCAGAAGACCACACAATAATGATACTCTCAATGGTTGTTTCCATTTCAGGCAGGACCATATTTAAAAGTAAATACAAACGCCTGTATCATTGTCATACGGCCGTCCTTGAGTTAAGTCACGTCTCAAGGTACGTGATCGTGTTTCAACACCACACGACGGGGAACCCGAGTATATCATGAACGGGTCCTCACGGTTGGGAATGTTATCAACCCAACGGATACCACCTACTGCCCTGCAGGGCACGCCAATGGCAAGCGCTGCGTATGTCCCCCTGGGCTACTTCCAGACGAACACACTCTCGCATTACTGACCACGCGATGGGGTCTCCACTTACTTGCCTAATGCACGCTAGGGATCAGCGTTTCATATGAACTAAGGAACATGAAGAATCCAAGAGTTTCATATTGACTTCTCACACCAAGCTGTGAGACCTATCCCTGAACCACGTTCCTCGTCAGGGGAGCTAACCGAAATTAAACCGCTTTCGGTGGCGTTCCTTACCATTCTTACCAGAGCGTAGGTGCGTCGTTACATAATAAAAATTCAGAATTATAACACATATGTTAGTCTTGCCACTTTAAGTAACTGTGCTAATATAGTCCTTACTTAGGCAACTACCGAATCCTCACCGTAAACCTAAGTTTTCCCATAATACAGTCCTTAATTACTGTGCTATCCCCAATGCAGCTCCTGATACCAGCCTCTGGCGGACCGGAATCCGCTCATCCAGGATCGCAGAGGGTGGTGCCGCACGATGCGACACCCGATAACACACATCATAAGGGTACATTGTATTACATAGAAAACCAACTGAAACTGTACAAACTAGTACAATACTCAGTTACAACTAGTGTTTATATTACACAGCGGAAGTCTAATTGGTACAACTCACACCCGCCTATCTAGCAAAAGTTGGTTGCCCAGCCCTAGGGCAACCCACACTAGCTGCACTCCTAAGCTCAGCGCGGCGTGTACGGCTCCCACTCAGCCGTGGTCCCTGATGGAGGGTAACCCTCGCCGGTGGACTCGTAACCCGAGTCCGTGGGTGGCTCCTCACCTGAAAAACACTTAAGCAGCAACCGTGAGCACGATGGCTCAACAAGACTTAACCGACTCATCTAGGCATGGAACTCTACATGTAGGGTACAATGAATATGGCATGGTAAATTTTCAGCAAACGGACACGCCTATAGTTTATCCTTAGTTCATCTTTTAGCCACAAGTTAGCAGTTCATGAATCCGAAATTTAGTAAGCAATATTTGGTGGCACACAGGTAACAATACAATTATATCATAACAGCAATATTGAATCATTACATTTCATACATTAGCCTACGTCACGACTCAGTGACCAAGTGGTACTCTTCACCGCGAGGGACGGTGAATCGACTCGATATACATCTGCAGGGAGACCAAAAGAGCACGTCACGTACACCCACCCGTGGATCTGCACAGCACGCTCACTCGATGCCGTACGGGACAACCTTTCGCCCAACAGCCCAAACGTCGAACCGGTCGCACTGAAACGAGCAGGAGGTTCCCTACACGGAGCATCTCTCTATGCCCGTTAGAAGATTTCCACCTTGCTTCCCTCAGCCTACACCTATAAATTGGTGCGTTATGCCTCGACGCCTGGAGGTTTATGTTACATCGGTTTCCCGGGGCCCATATATCCGATATGCCTTCGGTACGTTCAAACTTGATCAGCGTGGACCGCACACGGATCGGTCCTCAATTGACATGGACAGGGCTGCGCACACAAGAATTCCTCTTGCTCCGCCCTAGCCCCTGCCTAGTCTCCTTTTCATTACTAAAGTGATCTCACATCACTCAAACCAATCCCGTGTGTCCCAAGCCTAAATTCGCCAGTAGATTCCAACTACTCGACTTGTACCAAAGTCCTATGAATCATTAAGCATATTATGTCTACTCGAGGTCTTAGACACCAACCTCACTCTTGTAGGAAAGTTCTGGTTATGCAAGTGGGGTTCCATCCATCCTACCCCTAATGCACATTCATACATCACACTAGATATGTAAACAAAGCAAAACTTTATAAAAGGGGTTAATGCAAACCGGGGCTTGCCTTGTTGCTGCTGGTCAGTGGTTAGGTCTTCGTCCTGAAGAAGGAAGTCGAGCACTTCCGGAGTCTCCTCGCCTTCAGCGACTATACGTAACGAGATACTACATGTCATTTTAATTGCAATGTGTAAACTTGAATAAGTAATTACTATAACTCTATCTAGCCCTCCCCTTTGGCTTTAAAATTTTTATGGTGGCTTGGTAAGGTTCTAACCAGAGTCTTGACCAAGTTTCATTTGAATCAAAGTTAATTTGAGCCTTGTACAAATAAAAACCTATTTGGTCAATATTAGATCCTCTAAGGAGTTTCAGGGGTTTTCATGGCTCCAATCCTTATTTTATGGAAACTAGAATTTGAGATGGTCCTAAGGAAGTTGGTTTCATGTCATTTGAAGAATTCTAGGGGAAGTTATGCCCTAAACAAGATTTGAGAAAATCTGAAAAATGTTTCTGTACATTTTTCTATTTTCTCAGGGCAGTTCACTTAATCACTCCATTAGGGGGACTAAATGGACTTGGATGGGTCTGGAACTTTTACTGTGACTCCAGGATTTTCCAGTGAACCTCTCAACCAAATTTCAGAATTTTTCATAATGCAATTCACCAGATAAAATTCCTAACAGTTTAAACTTTAGGGAATTAATTCTGGAAAATATTTAGTTTCATGAGCTGAAATTTGTGTTGCTGGAAAGGACTCAAAATCCTGAGTTCAGCAAAATTTGGTTCACTAAATTTGGAGCTTCCTACACAAAGTTATGAATTTCTAAAGTTTGAGCTGAAACTGGAATTGTTTTGCTATTGGAAAAGAACCTGGGCCCACGCTTTAAATCTCAGCCAGTGAAAACCGAGAACACACGGGGTTACTGAGTTCCCATGGCGTATCCACAAAAGATCAGCAGCCACAGAGGATCTCAGTTCAACCGCCGAGTGGCTGATAGGTGGGACCGGCCCTCTTCTTCAACCTCCAGCCCGCTTCTTCCCGCGCGCGCGCCCTCCTCGCCGGCAGATTCTTCTCCCCCTCGGCCCCTCCCTCCTAGGCCCTCTCCCGGCCTGATTTTTTGCCTCCTAGGGGTTTTGAGGGTTGGGGAAGCCGTTTTTGGGGTCGGTGTGAGCCCTAGAGGTCCGCAAAGGTCAGGCGACGGGCGGCGGCTTCGGATCAAGTCCGGCGACATCGGCCGTCCCCTCTGCCGACTCAAACTCGCGGCTTCTTCGTTCTACAGCATAAGTGGCTCATTGCAAAGGACGTCACGTACGCCAAAGGGCTTGGAAACGCCTCCAAACACCATGTCACCGTGCGCCCTAGGTTGAAAACCGGCGGCAGAGGATAAAACTTGAAGAACACAGTTGTGGCTCAACGACTCCCATTTCTTTCCAGCCTCGGCAACTCGCACGGAGGTCTGTAGCCTACCCTATGACCAGAATGGCGAGAGAACCCGTATGGATCACGGATTTTGGAAAATCTACCTCCCACGGCCTATGAACATGTCGTCGGTATTCTACAAATTCCCGTGGTTCCCGTGGAGGAATGGACTAGGGTTTTTGGCAGCATGAAGAGGAGGAGTAGGCGAACCTTTCTGCTGTTCAACACTCTGTGTGAAACACTTTGTATTTTCGGGACGCCGAGGAGGCCCGGCGGCGGCTCAAACCGGAACTTCCGACGAAACTTCTTGCTGTGCGCCACACACAGAGGGTGATGGACCGGCTTGGCAGCTCGGTGAGGTCCAGTGGAGTCTTGCGCACACTCTCATGGTCACCGGTGGTGTGACGCCCTCAATTCTGTGGAAAAACCACGGAACCAAGAACTAATGCATATGTGTACCCAGGATGTTCATCACACATATACATATATTCCACAAACTGAATTCAGAATATATATAACCATGAATAACAGAGTTTATTACAATGTCTCATGAGTCTTGGACTCATGCTTACAGCAGAAGTCTTATTTCTATGCAGCGGAAGTCTTTATTCTAATGCGGAACCAAATCTAAGCAGAAGTGGCTCCATCTCTACTCCCTCCACAGGCAAGGTTGAGAACAGATCACACGCCTTAATGCTCCACTTGGTCTTCATGGTAACCTTCTCCTGCTGCTGATGACGAAATAATAATGCAAGTTTGAGTACAATGATGTACTCAGCAAGTGCGGGAAAAACATGATATGCAGCTCATAACAAGGTAGGTATAAAAAGGCTTATTTGCAGAAAAGCAGATTTATAGAACCATGATAAAACAGCAACTTAACTTTAGATGAATGTAATCCCATCATGTATTAAATTACCAACATACCTCCATCGCCTTCCATGTTCCACCCGAACATTAACCAACCTCATTCTTACTCACGAATACCTCCTCATATTCGCTACCATCTCGTGAATACCTTCACGTATTCGCTACCATCTTATCTCATAAACAACTTTGTCTCACACCGAGACCCATCTCGTTACCATGACTCAACAGTCAGGCAACCACAACCAAAAACAATAACTATAACCAAGAACCTTCCCGATAACAATCCCAACTAATCATCCCAATAACCATCCCAACTAATCATGGCAGTTTAGCCAGGCGCTCGTGACCGTAAGCTCGGCAATCATGATTGTTTTAGACTCTGCAGAGTTTGCACCTCTTTACCCACAAGTTTGTGATTTTGTCACCCGTCGGCGACTGCAGAACCTCCATTATACCAATACACAACCGTCGGTGTATGGTCAAAAGATCACAAAATAGCCTTTACAAAGGGGCTACTAGATGTATGAACTCACTAAGGTTTCACCGGCAGGCTAGAATCTCCAATTCTCCCACCCACGGGCCCCCTCTTGTGCCATGCAGTTCCCAGGGCAGTCCTCACTCGACTCCCATTCTCCGCGCCTTCCACAGTCCATAACACTCTAGCAACTTACCTAATTACTCAGCTAAGCCGCACCCATACTTGGCCTTGTGGTGGCACTGTTATCCTGGCATGTGCATGCATGAACCGGTCCTTAGATCTACGGCAAGTAAACAACTATCTCATGCTACCTCATTCACAAACCCAGGCTTGCCTAGATCTCCCTCCGATCCATGTTCAATAACATCATCAGTTTCTCATTTTCATTACGAGTGCAGTTAGCTAGACACATCTATCTCACTTCCCAATCCCATAGACTCAGCGAAGCATAAAGCAAAAACCATACCCGACTCATAAACTTCCCAGGCGACAAGGGTGGTTTAACCAATACTAGTAAACTCCTATAAAAGGGTTTCCCATCATATTTGACTCAGAACACACACCTTTTCGCAAAACAAAACATTTTCACCCAAAACATAGGATCAATATGGTCAAGGAGCACTTGCCTTGTTCTTGCGGTTCCGGTTGTTCTAGAATCCCAAAACCTTGTTGCTGCAGCTCGTCGTAGACAGCTCCCTGAGCTTGTCCTGCTAGGTAGGATCACGTGCATACAAGATTCACAGCAATCAATATCATGCACAAACCTTAAACAAGATGCGATGATGCACATGCATTGTCACACCCGGTTTTTCCGAAGAACAACCAAGTGAATATCACATGTATGCCAGGATCATTTTCTCATACATGCGATGACAAATAGTGAAGCATCATTTATTACAAGCCAGGTGTCGAATATAAGTAAGTCTTACATAGTAAATGTCTCGATGGACAATAATAAGTTCATCACAAGTAAATAAACTAGCAGCAGAATATTATTCTTTTTGGGCTCCATCACAGGCGTTGCCCGGGGTCTCCATGAACCTAGAAACCTTCTTCGGGTCCAAAGTCTTGGTCATTATACACCACCTCATTATCTTGACCTGAGCAGCAATATAAACCAACAAATATGCAAGGTTGAGTACCAATGGTACTCAGCAAGTGTGGGAAAATTATATCATGCAGGGCTAGAACAAGGAGAGATTGAACTCATGGTTAAAGCACTACGCAATTAATACCTATCACCTTAGCTTATTAAGCACCTATATTACTACACAGGTGAAATGGTCCCAATCTTCCATCCCATCATCATAATCCAATAACCATAACATTATTTCCAATGTTAAGCTCCCCGCTTAACTTCCAAAACCATCAATCCTCTAATCATGAATAAGTCCAGGCCGCTCTTAACCGTGAGCACGGCTGTCAAGACAGTTTTGACTCTGCAGAGTTTGTACCACTGTACCCACATGTAGTGATTTCATCCCCCGTTGCCGGGTGGACTAAAAGAACCTCCATTATGCCAGTGGCCACGAACCACATTCACACTTCCCAGGTGTGTAGCCAGGAGATCACTACGAAGCCTTTACAAAGGGATTCCCGACGAGCGTGGGCCCACTGAGGTTTCACCCCTAACAGCATACAAGAGGCTCCAACCCCGCTGCAGTGGCCCCCTCTTGAGCCTTGCGGTTCATATGGTAGTCCAGCTGACACCTATTCCCCGCACCATCCAACACACCCATACTACGCCGGGGATACACCTAATTAATTGGCCAAGCTGCCCCATCTCAGCATGTGGTTGGCACTGTAAAGCCAGGTTACATGCTCCATGAACCGGTCCTTAGGATCCAGGCAAGTACTAAACACAAACCCAAGTCTCGTGCACCCAGCACACAACCAAAACATCCAACTTGCCTTGATCCCTACCTCTACATAACTCACAATATCTCATTCAAGAGTATGGTAATATAAACTGATGATCTCATATCCCAATCATCCCACTCTAAGCATGGCTAAGCATATGCATAATATTAAATGACATGATAAAATAAATCCCAACCCAAGCTACAAGGAAATAAGGTAATGCAATTCTAGGGAAACTTCCTAACATGGGTTTCATATTTAAATTGACAATGCAATTAATTCTAGCTACACATCCTAGCAAAGGATCAAAGTGGTCAAGGACACTTGCCTCCTTCTTGCTGCTCTTGAAATGGGTAGTCCTGATCTTGGAAAGTGATAGCTTGCTCTTGAACAGGTTCTATTTCATACCATCACACATAGCAAAAGAAAAACAACAATCATAAGACATAGTTCACACTTCTACTTCATACAAACCACACATTCACATTTATGAAAGTTCTTTACCATTATATGTGTTGTGGATACTCTATGTGTGTTGATTTGTGGCTTGCATACACTTTTATTTATATGTGTATGATTCCTACTTTGGTGTTCACATTTATACTCACATACTATATATATATATATATGTATATATGTGTGTTTCAGTTTTAAATAAATTCCTTATATTAAACTACCAAGTATGTATGAAAAGTATTTTTCTTCTCCATATGTGCCTTCATAATTTCTATCAACCCTAAACTGAACTCTTTGGATTTTAAAAACTCCATTTATCATTTACTAGTTGCTATAATTTCAGATTTATATTCCTATGCATAATTGTGTATTTTATTATGAAATTAGTAATACACATCATCTAAACAATATAGGTTCTGGTCCTAAATAATTTAATAACATATTTTGACCTTGGCCTCTGATGTAAACTATTTCATAATTATTTTCCCTATTTTTCTACAACTATTCTTTACTTAAAAATGTGTCCCTATACTAATAAATGTGAATAACAAATAAAACAGATTCATTTCAGCCCAAAATATAGTTTTATCTCACTCCAAGGTTTTCTAAGTACTGAGAAAGCTTTTAATTAATTTTGACAATTATGTTTGTCCCACTTTTTAATTTTTAAACACTAGTTACATATTCAATTTTTTTAATTTAAATACTAAACAGGGCTAAAATAATTAATTCTCCCCATTACAGGGTCTATAATATTATTTTCATAATTTCCAGGGGTCTAGCTACACTTATCAGAGGTGTTCTACCTAATTTTTATTAAGTCCAGGGGCTAAAACTGATTTTTAAATGAATTTACATGATTTTCTGGAGTTCCAGGGGCTAGATCAGAAGTTTCTGGGGCTAGCTCTCAATTCCAGAGAACCCCAGGGGGTAGCACGTAAGAATTCCAGTCTTTATAATGCGGGGTTGACGTGGACCGTCCGATTTTAAACCGACGGCTGAGATTATAACATCGAACCGGTACGCGGGGTTTTAAAGTCTACCGTGCGATTTAAAATAAACGGCGTACAAGCGGCCACGTCGCTCTGATCGAGCGCGGGCGGCGCTGCCGGCGGCGCACGGCGGCGGGAAGCGGCGATCTCGCCGGAAACTTTCGGATCCTCGAGAATTCTGTCTAAAACCGTGATCTTATGGCATAGATCGGTAGAGGGGAGGTCAGGGATCTCACCTCGGGGGTTTTCTCGAGCTCGGGGGTCCTGGAAAGTGATCGGCGGCGAGGTCCGAGGCAAAACCACGGCGAAGCTCGTCGGCGCTGGATTTACACCGTAAGTCTTCGGGTTTTCTGCACCTGCAAAGTTCCCCGGAGGCGGTGGATCAAGACCAGCGAGTTAGATCAGAGTTTCCGAGCTTAGATCGGCCAGAATTCACCGGCGAAGTCTCGGTGCTCACCGGAGTGAAAATCGGCGATCGCGTGAGAAAAACTGATCGGATCGGGGGTTTTTATAGCCGGGGGAGGGCGGTGGGTCTGTTGTGATCGAGTTGGAGTCCTCTAGGACCAGAATTCGGCTGCGGGACGGGCTTTCCCGGTCGGTTGCGATTTCGCGCGCTCGGGAGAAAAGTCCGGGGTCGCGGGGGCTCGGGGTTAGGGATGACAGGTGGGTCCCACCCGTCGGTGAGGGGCAGCGCGGCGTGCGCGGGGGCGGGCTGGTGCGGGAGTAGCTGGGCCGGCTGGCGGGTTTCGGCCCACTGGCCAGTTTTTTCCCGTTTTCTCTTTTTCTTTTTCCATTTCTTTTCTGTTTTGAGTATAATTTGAATTCCAGTTTGAATTTCAATTTTTGCAAAACATGCAACACGTCCAAAAATTTTTAAATTCCCCTCTAAACATGGTTTAGAGTTTTAAATCAAAATTTGGGGTGTTACAGCTCTACCCCCCTTAAAAGAAATCTCGTCCTCGAGATTGGTGTTTCTAAGAAAACAATTCCGGAAATTGTGCCTTGAGCTCATCTTCCCGTTCCCAGGTGGCTTCCTCTTCTGAGTGATGCTTCCACTGCACCTTGCACATATGGATTCTTTTATTTCTTGTGAGGCGTTCCATTGTCTCCAAAATCTTGTAGGGTTGCTCGGTATAAGACAAATCTTCAGCTACATCCACTTCATTCATGGGTAACACCTCTTCAGGCGTCCTTAGGCATTTCTTGAGTTGTGACACATGGAATACATCGTGCACGTCCGATAGATGAACCGGTAACTCTAGTTGGTACGCCACTTCGCCTTTTCTTTCCAAAACTTGAAAGGGTCCGATGTATCGAGGTGACAACTTCCCTTTCACCTTGAACCGACGAAGTCCTCTGATAGGGGACACCTTGAGATAAACATAGTCTCCCACGTTGAAAACGAGCTCTCTTCTTCGTACATCAGCATAACTCTTCTGGCGTATTTGTGCTATCCTCAAGTTGTTGCGAATCTCCCTCACCTTTGCCTCGGCTTCTTGTAGCACTTCTGGACCAAACACTTTACTTTCTCCTGTTTGGTTCCAAAATAGGGGAGTTCTGCACTTCCTTCCATATAAAGCTTCAAACGGTGACATCTTCATACTAGCTTGATAGCTGTTGTTATAGGAAAACTCCGCATACGGTAAGTTCTTGTCCCAACTTCTATTGTTTTTGAGTGCACATGCCCTTAACATATCTTCAAGGATCTGATTGGTTCTCTCCGTCTGCCCGTCAGTTTGGGGATGATAGGCAGAGCTGAAGTTCAGATGGGTTCCCATGGTTTCATGCAACTTCTGCCAAAACCTCGAGGTGAACTGTGTCCCTCGGTCCGACACTATCTTCTTTGGCACTCCATGGTAACACACAATCCTTGACATGTACAATTCTGCCAATTTGGATCCGCTGTAGCTTTCTTTCACAGGGATGAAATGAGCTACCTTGGTTAGCCTATCAATAATGACCCATATTGAATCATACCCGGATTGGGTCCTAGGCAATCCCACGATAAAATCCATGCTGATTTCTTCCCACTTCCATTCAGGCACTTTAAGTGGTTGCAGCAATCCCGCGGGTCGTTGATGTTCTGCTTTCACCAACTGACATGTGTCACATAGGGCAACATGTTCCGCGACATCTCGCTTCATGCCATACCACCAATACCTGCTCTTGAGGTCCTGGTACACTTCGTACTCCCAGGATGAATGGAATAGTCGGAATCGTGAGCCTCCTTCAAAATTAATTCACGGATCTCCTTTACTTCTGGCACGCAGATCCTTTTCCCGTGCCACACCGTTCCTTGTTCATCCTCTCTAAAACCAGGAGCTTTATTTTCCTTGATGAGCTGTCTGATCTCTTGTATCCTCTCATCATTCTTTTGACCCTCGCGTATGTCTTGCTCGAGTGTGGAGTCCACTTCCATGGCGATGGCTTCATCACTATTTACTAGACATAGATTGAGCCTTATAACCTCGTCCTTCAATTCTGCAGGCATGTCCTTCAAGCTCAACTTATTGACCTGCACTTTCCGACTCAAAACATCGGCCACGACGTTTGCTTTCCCGGGATGATAGTTGATGCCCACATCAAAGTCATTGATTAGCTCTAACCATCTCCTTTGTCTGAGGTTGAGATCTGGCTGTGTGAATATGTACTTCAAACTCTTATGATCCGTATATATCTCTGTCCTCTTCCCCATCAAATAGTGCCGCCAAATTTTCAACGAGTGTACCACTGCAGCTAGTTCTCGGTCATGTGTAGGATAGTTCTTCTCGTGCTTCCGAAGCTGCCGGGATGCATATGCCACGACATGTCCTTCTTGCATGAGAACACATCCCAACCCATTTCCAGAGGCATCGCAGTACACTGTGAAATTCTTCTGCATATCTGGCATAACCAACACTGGGGCTGTTGTCAATCTCTTCTTTAACTCCTGAAAGCTCGTATCGCACTGGGGCATCCAGGTGAATGTGATCCCCTTATCCAACAGTTTGGTGAGAGGTCTCGAGATCTTGGAGAATCCCTCAATAAACTGTCGATAGTATCCAGCCAATCCCAAAAAGCTTCAAACTTCCCCGACATTTTCAGGGGTTTTCCACTTCTGGATATCTTCGATTTTGGCGGGATCTACGGAGATTCCTCCCTCCGAGATTATATGTCCTAAAAAGGGAACTCTCTTCAGCCAAAACTCACACTTGCTCAACTTGGCATATAGTTGGTGTTCTCTCAGCCTCTGTAACACCAACCTTAGATGTTTCTCATGTTCTTCTTCATCTTTGGAGAAGACGAGAATATCATCTATGAAAACCACCACAAATTTGTCCAGATATTCCATGAATACCTATTTCATGAGGTACATGAAATATGCCGGGGCATTGGTTAGCCCGAAAGGCATGACAGTGTATTCATACAGACCGTACCGAGATACGAAAGCTGTCTTGGGAATATCAGATTGCCTTATCTTGAGTTGGTGGTATCCCGACCTGAGATCAATTTTTGAGAACACACAAGCTCCCCTCAACTGATCAAACAAGTCTTCAATGCGGGGTAATGGGTACTTGTTCTTGATGGTCACCTCATTCAAGGCACGGTAATCCACGCATAACCTTTGAGTTCCATCTTTCTTAAGGCACAAATATCACCGGAGCTCCCCATGGTGAGGAACTGGGGCGAACATACCCCTTTTCCGTCAATTCTCTCAAATGATCCTTGAGCTCTTCTAGCTGCTTGGAGTCCATTCGATAAGGTCTCTTGTATATCGGGGCTGTTCCCGGTACTAGCTCAATCGCGAATTCCACGTCACGGTCGGGAGGCATACCTGGCAACTCCTCCGGAAAAACATCTGGATATTCCCTGATAGTCCTGATTTCCTCAACTTTCACCTCCACTTGATTTAATTTAATGTCCCTCCTAGGCTCGTGTATCGTTATGAACTTTACTCTTGTGCCACTAGGGTGAGTTAATTCCACCGTTCTGGTCGAACAATGGGTGATTCCTTTATGTTTGGTCAACCAATCCATACCCAAAATAATATCTATCCCTTGTGAATCGATCACTATGAGGTTAGCGGTAAATACTACCCCATTAATGTCTAGGTTCACTTTGGGACACACTTGTCTTGTCCTTATTTCTCCACCTGGAGAGTTTACCGCTAGCATATGGTTCATTTGTGCGGTTGCTAGGTCATGCTTCTTAACAAACCCTTGAGCAATGAACGAATGGGTAGCACCAGAATCAAACAGCAGAGTTGCAAGGTGTAAATTGGCAGGAAACTTACCAACTACCACGTCGGGTGCCTCTTGTGCTTCCTCCATAGTGACGTGGTTCACCCGTCCTCTCATTACGTTCTGCTGCTGTGGCTGCGTGGGCTTCTTCTTTGGACACTTATGGGCGTAGTGCCCCACTTCACCACAGCTGAAACATTGCACCCCAATCTTAGATGCTTGGCCCTTGTTGTCTTGGGGTTGGTTTGGGGGTCCTTGCACTGCTGGTCGAGGTGGATATGCGGGGCGAGGCTGCTGTACAAACTGACGTTGCGGCTGTGCTGGTGCTGCGGGAGGCCTGTAGTTTGGGTTGTACCCTCTTGGTGCTGAATAGGGTACCGCAGCACGGCTCGTCTGCCCCGTAGGTTGCTGCATCATACGTGGGCGGGTGTTGCTCCCTGAGGCTTGATGTGACCACCCAGCCTTCCTCTTATTCTCATTTTCCAGGGCCTTTAGCTTCCTTTCCACCACAAATGCTCTGTCCACCATCTTTTGAAAGCTTTCATACTCATTGGAGGACATTGCACACTGCATTTCTGCGGTAAGCCCTTCCACGAAACAATCTTGTTTCTGCTCGTCAGTCTCTATGTCCCGTGGGGCATAACGGGATAATTGAGTGAATTTAGTGAGGTATTCCCTCACCGTCATGTTCCCCTGCTGCAGTCCCAAAAACTCTTTCCTCTTGTTTTTGAGTTCACCTCTTGGGATGTAGTGGTTGCGGAAGCTACGCTTGAACTCTTCCCAAGTGATGCTCTCAGGGTCATGATGGGCGGCCACGTAGGCGGTCCACCAATCAGCAGCAGGTCCATGCAATTGATGAGAGGCAAACAGCACCCTCTCATACCCTTGGCACTGTATGATCCTCATCTTACTTTCAATGGTCTTCAGCCAATCATCTGCCTCCAGAGGTTCAGCAGCACTTGCAAACTTTGGAGGTTGAGTTCCTAGAAACTCACTCAACCTTGGTTGGCGTGGTGCAGCTTGTGGAGGTGGAACTTGATGCAAGTTGGCCACCACTTGAGTCAAGTTCTGGATGAGCTGATTTTGATTCTCCAGCATTTGGTGGAGAGGGTCAACTTCTTCACGGCGACCACCCCGGTCCTGGCCTCCAGAAAGATGAGGGTTGCATGCCTCATCATTGTTGTTGGCGGGGTTGGCAGCACGTCCTTTTCCTCTTCCGGCCATCTGGCAGAATCAACCAATGTTAATTTGAAAGCATTTAGTATCATCTTACTACTTTCACTTGTTTGTACTTTGAAGTGTTGAAGCTTTGTTAAAATTTTACGAGGGTTTATATCTCACACCAAACAAATGCACTATTATTTCCTGTGGGTTTACACACCAAAGCAAAACAATCTGAAGACGAGGCTGTGGACAATTGCTCATGGCTTCCACAACTCACGTCACACACCAAGCATTATCACACCATTAACTACGTAACAACTCGACTACTCGACCTCTTGCTAGCTAGGGGAAAGACTCTACACTACTCGTCCTCTTGAGCTGGCTCCTCGGGATCTTCCTCCTCATTTCGGCTACCTTCTGACTCTGCTTTGGGTGGGGAGGCTGCTGGTGGAGAAGTGCGACGACGCCTGATTGCTCGGCGATCCGGGGAGTCAGGGGTCCATGGATCACTCACGGTGACACACAGTTCATTCCCATCTCCTCTTTCTCTCGCCTTTAAGCAAGCTCGCAGCAATGCCTCCGTTTTCTTCAGGGTCTCTCGGACATCCTGAAGCTCTTGTTGACACTCCTGCAGTCGAGTGCTGAGCATAGCAGCATCCTCCAAGCACAAGTCCATGTGCTCATGGGAAGTCCCTTGCTGCACCGGTGGGTACTTGTACTCCGTGGTACCACTCTCACGTTGGAGGACATACATGTACTCAGTTTTGTCCAAGTGGCGACGATAGATGTGACTCTGGCAGGTGATGGCCTCCCAGGTGACATCTCTCTCCGCGTCAACTTGTGTTGCTCGACAAGCTGGAGAGTGGTGAATCTTAAGCAGCTGATTCTCGTGTATAATCCTCATCTCCGAACTCCATTCTTCCCTCTTCTCACGGATGGTCCTGGTGGAGTTAGAGTGGATGATGAGCTTGCCCGTATTGCCGGCGGCTTCGAGCATACGTCGAAGACGGCGCAACAAATCTCCTACTGCCAATCCGTAGGAAAGGTACGTCACTGGACGACTCTCCTCTCTTTCAGCAAGGGCAACTACGGGAACTCTCCCTCCCGTGGACTTACGAGCGGTGCGAATCATGCGAACCATCTAAAACAAAAGAATTTAAAATTAGGTTAGATAAAATCTCAAACAAAAATCCTATTTTGAATGAAAGTTGGGGTAAGATGAAGAAAATAACTCTTTAAATAACACTCTTCAACCCACACCTTGGAAAATAGTTTTTAAGAAAATAGGGCCCTTAAATACGTCCATTTCTACCTAGGTCCACGTTCCTACGGGCAACCTTGGCTCTGATACCACCTCTGTCACACCCGGTTTTTCCGAAGAACAACCAAGTGAATATCACATGTATGCCAGGATCATTTTCTCATACATGCGATGACAAATAGTGAAGCATCATTTATTACAAGCCAGGTGTCGAATATAAGTAAGTCTTACATAGTAAATGTCTCGATGGACAATAATAAGTTCATCACAAGTAAATAAACTAGCAGCGGAATATTATTCTTTTTGGGCTCATTCACAGGCGTTGCCCGGGGTCTCCATGAACCTAGAAACCTTCTTCGGGTCCAAAGTCTTGGTCATTATACACCACCTCATTATCTTGACCTGAGCAGCAATATAAACCAACAAATATGCAAGGTTGAGTACCAATGGTACTCAGCAAGTGTGGGAAAATTATATCATGCAGGGCTAGAACAAGGAGAGATTGAACTCATGGTTAAAGCACTACGCAATTAATACCTATCACCTTAGCTTATTAAGCACCTATATTACTACACAGGTGAAATGGTCCCAATCTCCCATCCCATCATCATAATCCAATAACCATAACATTATTTCCAATGTTAAGCTCCCCGCTTAACTTCCAAAACCATCAATCCTCTAATCATGAATAAGTCCAGGCCGCTCTTAACCGTGAGCACGGCTGTCAAGACAGTTTTGACTCTGCAGAGTTTGTACCACTGTACCCACATGTAGTGATTTCATCCCCCGTTGCCGGGTGGACTAAAAGAACCTCCATTATGCCAGTGGCCACGAACCACATTCACACTTCCCAGGTGTGTAGCCAGGAGATCACTACGAAGCCTTTACAAAGGGATTCCCGACGAGCGTGGGCCCACTGAGGTTTCACCCCTAACAGCATACAAGAGGCTCCAACCCCGCTGCAGTGGCCCCCTCTTGAGCCTTGCGGTTCATATGGTAGTCCAGCTGACACCTATTCCCCGCACCATCCAACACACCCATATTACGCCGGGGATACACCTAATTAATTGGCCAAGCTGCCCCATCTCAGCATGTGGTTGGCACTGTAAAGCCAGGTTACATGCTCCATGAACCGGTCCTTAGGATCCAGGCAAGTACTAAACACAAACCCAAGTCTCGTGCACCCAGCACACAACCAAAACATCCAACTTGCCTTGATCCCTACCTCTACATAACTCACAATATCTCATTCAAGAGTATGGTAATATAAACTGATGATCTCATATCCCAATCATCCCACTCTAAGCATGGCTAAGCATATGCATAATATTAAATGACATGATAAAATAAATCCCAACCCAAGCTACAAGGAAATAAGGTAATGCAATTCTAGGGAAACTTCCTAACATGGGTTTCATATTTAAATTGACAATGCAATTAATTCTAGCTACACATCCTAGCATAGGATCAAAGTGGTCAAGGACACTTGCCGCCTTCTTGCTGCTCTTGAAATGGGTAGTCCTGATCTTGGAAAGTGATAGCTTGCTCTTGAACAGGTTCTATTTCATACCATCACACATAGCAAAAGAAAAACAACAATCATAAGACATAGTTCACACTTCTACTTCATACAAACCACACATTCACATTTATGAAAGTTCTTTACCATTATATGTGTTGTGGATACTCTATGTGTGTTGATTTGTGGCTTGCATACACTTTTATTTATATGTGTATGATTCCTACTTTGGTGTTCACATTTATACTCACATACTATATATATATATATATATGTATATATGTGTATTTCAGTTTTAAATAAATTCCTTATATTAAACTACCAAGTATGTATGAAAAGTATTTTTCTTCTCCATATGTGCCTTCATAATTTCTATCAACCCTAAACTGAACTCTTTGGATTTTAAAAACTCCATTTATCATTTACTAGTTGCTATAATTTCAGATTTATATTCCTATGCATAATTGTGTATTTTATTATGAAATTAGTAATACACATCATCTAAACAATATAGGTTCTGGTCCTAAATAATTTAATAACATATTTTGACCTTGGCCTCTGATGTAAACTATTTCATATTTATTTTCCCTATTTTTCTACAACTATTCTTTACTTAAAAATGTGTCCCTATACTAATAAATGTGAATAACAAATAAAACAGATTCTTTTGAGCCCAAAATATAGTTTTATCTCACTCCAAGGTTTTCTAAGTACTGAGAAAGCTTTTAATTAATTTTGACAATTATGTTTGTCCCACTTTTTAATTTTTTAACACTAGTTACATATTCAATTTTTTTTATTTAAATACTAAACAGGGCTAAAATAATTAATTCTCCCCATTACAGGGTCTATAATATTATTTTCATAGTTTCCAGGGGTCTAGCTACACTTATCAGAGGTGTTCTACCTAATTTTTATTAAGTCCAGGGGCTAAAACTGATTTTTAAATGAATTTACATGATTTTCTGGAGTTCCAGGGGCTAGATCAGAAGTTTCCGGGGCTAGCTCTCAATTCCAGAGAACCCCAGGGGGTAGCACGTAAGAATTCCAGTCTTTATAATGCGGGGTTGACGTGGACCGTCCGATTTTAAACCGACGGCTGAGATTATAACATCGAACCGGTATGCGGGGTTTTAAAGTCTACCGTGCGATTTAAAATAAACGGCGTACAAGCGGCCACGTCGCTCTGATCGAGCGCGGGCGGCGCTGCCGGCGGCGCACGGCGGCGGGAAGCGGCGATCTCGCCGGAAACTTTCGGATCCTCGAGAATTCTGTCTAAAACCGTGATCTTATGGCATAGATCGGTAGAGGGGAGGTCAGGGATCTCACCTCGGGGGTTTTCTCGAGCTCGGGGGTCCTGGAAAGTGATCGGCGGCGAGGTCCGAGGCAAAACCACGGCGAAGCTCGTCGGCGCTGGATTTACACCGTAAGTCTTCGGGTTTTCTGCACCTGCAAAGTTCCCCGGAGGCGGTGGATCAAGACCAGCGAGTTAGATCAGAGTTTCCGAGCTTAGATCGGCCAGAATTCACCGGCGAAGTCTCGGTGCTCACCGGAGTGAAAATCGGCGATCGCGTGAGAAAAACTGATCGGATCGGGGGTTTTTATAGCCGGGGGAGGGCGGTGGGTCTGTTGTGATCGAGTTGGAGTCCTCTAGGACCAGAATTCGGCTGCGGGACGGGCTTTCCCGGTCGGTTGCGATTTCGCGCGCTCGGGAGAAAAGTCCGGGGTCGCGGGGGCTCGGGGTTAGGGATGACAGGTGGGTCCCACCCGTCGGTGAGGGGCAGCGCGGCGCGCGCGGGGGCGGGCTGGTGCGGGAGTAGCTGGGCCGGCTGGCGGGTTTCGGCCTACTGGCCAGTTTTTCCCCGTTTTCTCTTTTTCTTTTTCCATTTCTTTTCTGTTTTGAGTATAATTTGAATTCCAGTTTGAATTTGAATTTTTGCAAAACATGCAACACGTCCAAAAAGTTTTAAATTCCCCTCTAAACATGGTTTAGAGTTTTAAATCAAAATTTGGGGTGTTACATGCATGCTATCCTATGATTAGTTTTATTAGATTGGTCTGTACGTGTTCTTGCATGGCTTGCATGGATTTTATGATGAACAGGGGTGTTTGGATCAAAGGTGGACGTGGCGATGATCTTGTCTTTAGATCAACCTAATCATCAAGTGATCTTTCCACGAGAAGGCTTCTGTTTGAAAGGAATCAAAGAACAGATGCAAAGAAAACACAACGATGTCGTAAGGCGGTATTGGAGATCTACCTTACGTTCTTCTCTGTCTCGAGGTCCTCCTCAGATCGTTGGGCTTTCCTCTGGCGTTCTTCCTTGCTGCACTGCAGCGATGGTCTACTCGGCGGGTTGGGACTTAGGGCTCTAAGTCGTCGGCTCAGGAGTTGGAAAAGAAGTTTGTGGTTTCGGCCAGAGGTTCTGGGTTCTATTTATAATCGGGAAGAGAAGAGTCCTAATCTGATTGTATCCCGAATATGAGTCCTGTTTGAATCTTACAGCTTATCTTTAGTTGATTTGGTGTGGTATCATCGTGGAATTCAGGTCGGTTTCTGTTTCGGTATTTCTACGCGTACAGATTCAAAAATCGCTTCAAAACCCATCACCTTCACGGTGATGAGCTCCGGAAGCTCCACGTGTCCACCGGGCCTGGTCTCTTCCTTTCTGCAGAGACGGGCTCCGGTTGTGCCGCGTGTCAAACGAGCAAGACTTCCCTATTCCTCGGAGGTGAGCTCCGCGTGCGCCACGTATCCTAGCGGTCGGGACCGCCTCTCTTTTCGGAGGTGGCTCCCCGCACGCCACGTGTGAAGTAGCGCCAGACCTTCTTTCCTTCTCAGAGACGAGCTCCGAGGTTAACACGTGTCCAGCAGCGAGGGACCTCCCAGAGATAAGCTCCGGTGGTGACATGTGTTCGATAGAACCGGACCTCTCGGAGTTGAGCTCCGAGATCGACACGTATCCCGCGCGACGGGTCCTCTGATTTCCGCGGTGACTAGCTCCGAAGGTGACATGTGTCCTGCAGAAATGCCTTTGCTTCATCCGCAGAGGCTAGCTCCGGGGCAACACGTGTCCCACAGGGTCGGACCTTCCCCCCTTTTGTGGAGATGAGCCCCGAACACGCCACGTAGCCTACTTTAGCGGTGGACCTCTCCCCACTTCGCAGGGATGAGCTCCGAACACGCCACGTGGCCAGCGGGCCGCGGAAGTTGTCTTCAGCGCTCTCTGAGAGCTGGATTCGGCTCTTATTGGCTATCCCTTTGATACTTTCCTCTGTTCCTACTTTTCTTAAAATGTTTTCTCTTCATAAAACATGAATATATGCTGACACCAGGAATGAGGGTGTCACAAATCTACCCCCCCTTAAATTGAATCTCGCCCTCGAGATTCGTCAGTAATGAATAGATGGGGAAATTGTGCCTTGATATCCTCTTCACGTTCCCATGTGGCTTCAGCTTCGGTGTGATGGCTCCATTGTACCTTGCACCATCGAATTACCTTGTTCTGGGTGACCCTTTCCTTTATGTCCAAGATTCGGACAGGGTGTTCCGCATAAGTTAGATCCTCTTGAAGTTCAAGCTCTCCCATTGATACTTGTTCCTCTGGTACTCTTAAGCACTTCTTGAGCTAGGATACATGAAACACATCATGTACGTCGGAGAGGTGGGTTGGGAGCTCTAGTTGATAGGCTACTTGTCCTCGATTTCCAAAGTCTTAAATGGTCCGATGTAGTGAGGTGCTAGCTTGCCTTTGACGTTGAAACGTCGTTGGCCTCGGATAGGCGATACCTTAAGGTATACGAAGTCTCCTACTTCAAAGGTCAACTTCCTACGCCTATTGTCCGCATAGCCTTTCTGTCGTGACTGAGCAGCCTTTAAGTTCTCTGGTACCGTTTGGACTTGCTTTTCAGCTTCTTGTAGTACTTCAGGTCCAAACACCTGGTTTTCTCCGGTCTCGTTCCAGAACAGCGGCGTTCTACACCGTCTACCATATAATGCTTCGAAAGGCGACATCTTCAAGCTAGCTTGATAGCTGTTGTTATAGGAGAATTCGGCATACGGTAAACTCCTATCCCAACTACGCCCACATTTCAAGGCGCAAACTCTCAACATGTCCTCCAAAATTTGGTTTGTCCTTTCGATTTGTCCATCTGTTTGTGGGTGATAGGCGGAGCTAAAATCCAGTCGTGTACCCATGGCTTTCTGCAGCTTCCTCCAGAATCTAGAGGTAAACTGAGAACCTCGATCTGAGACTATCCTCCTCGGAACTCCGTGACGGCACACGATCTGCTCCATGTACAACTCTGCCAATTGTGCAATGTTGTAACTGGTCTTTACAGGGAGAAAATGGGCGGTTTTCGTCAATCGGTCCACAATAACCCAGATGGAGTCGTAACCCGACTGAGTACGTGGCAATCCGACGATGAAATCCATACTGATGTCCTCCCACTTCCATTCGGATACTTTCAAAGGTTGCAACAACCCAGCGGGTTTTTGATGTTCGGCCTTCACCCGTTGGTATGTGTCGCATAGGGCAACGTATTCGGCTATATCCCTCTTCATACCATCCAACCAATAACAAGTTTTCAAGTCCTTGTACATTTTGGTGCTTCCGGGATGTATAGAATAGGGGGAATCATGTGTCTCCTTCAATATCATGTCGCGGAGGTGTTTTATGTTAGGCACACAAATCCTTTTTCCTAGCCAAAGCGTACCCGTCTCATCTTCTTTGAAATGCTTCTCTATTCCTTGTCAGATTCTTTCCTTGATCTCCTTGATCTCCTCATCCGTTGCTTGGCCATCTATTATTTCTTGTTCCAATGAAGAGTGGATCTCCATTATTTCCATGTTATTCAAGAATCCGAGGTGTAACCGTTCGAACTCCTTGCGTAGCTCGGGTGGTAGCTCCCGAACCGTGAGTTGGTGACATGCTCCCTTTCGGCTCAATGCATCAGCTACTACATTGGCCTGCCCGGGGTGGTAGTTGATTCCAACATCATAATCCTTGATGAGTTCCAACCATCGACGTTGCCTCCAATTCAAGTCCGTTTGTGTAAATATGTACTTGAGGCTTTTATGATCCGTATAGATCTCACATCGATGACCTAGGATATAATGTCTCCAAATCTTCAATGCATACACCACTGCTGCTAGCTCCAAGTCATGCATAGTATAATTAAGCTCGTGCTTCTTTAATTATCGTGAGGCGTAGGCTACCACTTGTCCTTCTTGCATGAGCACACATCCAAGCCCATGTCTAGATGCGTCACAATATATATCAAAGCTCTTGCTTACGTCTGGCAATACCAGAACCGGTGCTGTGATTAGCCTTTTCTTGAGTTCCTCAAAACTTCCTTGGCAGGCTGGTGTCCATTGGAAGACCTTCCCCTTCATTAGCAACTCCGTCATAGGCTTTGCTATTTTAGAGAAGTCTTTAATGAAGTGTCGATAGTATCCAGCCATCCCAAGAAAACTCCGAATATCCCTCACGCTCTGCGGTTGGTCCCACTTCAGAACATCTCTCACTTTTCCAGGATCAACCGATATCCCTTCCTTGGAGATGATGTGTCCTAGGAATGATATTTCCTTCAGCCAGAATTGACACTTGTCAAGCTTGGCATATAATTGATGCTCACGCAATTTCTGCAAGGTCAATTTCAAATGTTCTTCATGCTCCTCCTCACTTTTTGAATACACCATAATGTCGTCGATGAAAACCACGACAAACTTGTCCAAGTACTCCATGAAAACCTTGTTCATAAGGTACATGAAGAATGCAGGTGCATTTGTCAACCCAAAAGACATGACGGTATATTCATACGAACCATACCGTGTTCGAAAGGCTGTCTTGGGTATATCGGAGGGCTTAATCTTCAGCTGAAAGTATCCCGACCAAAGATCAACCTTGGAGAACACTCGGGCTCCTTTCATTTGGTCGAACAGGTCCTCTATACGGGGCAGAGGGTATTTGTTCTTGATTGTTACCTCGTTGAGAGACCTATAGTCCACGCACATCCTTTGGGTTCCATCCTTCTTGTCTACGAAGAGCACCGGAGCTCCCCACGGTGACGAGCTTGGACGTATGAAACCCTTCTCCAACTGCTCTTGAATTTGCTTCTTGAGTTCTACTAGTTCATTGACGGGCATCCTATAGGGTCTCTTGGCTATGGGTGCAGTTCCGGGTACCAAATCGATGGTGAACTCAATGTCTCGGTCAGGGGGCATACCTGGAAGTTCTTCCGGCAACACGTCCGAAAATTCCTGAACCACCGGAATGCTGTCCAATGTTGCTCCTTCAACGTGTTCAAATTTGCATTTTCAGTAGTTTGTTGGGCTGACTCAAACTCGACACAGATGCCGTGCTCACTTGTCAACTGCACGCTTCTTTCAGCACATTGGATTAACCCGTTGTGCTTGCTTAACCAATCCATCCCGAGTATAATGTCAATCCCTTGGGAATTCAAGACAATAAGGTTGGCAAGGAAGTCTACCCCCCTTATTTTAAGACTTACTTTCGGACATACTATATTAGTCCTCATCTCTCCACCGGGAGAATTAACTAACATAGCACATTTCAAGTGGGTTATGGGTAGGTGATGTTTGGCAACATATTTGGATGATATGAAGGAATGTGATGCTCCAGAATCAAACAAGATGGTGGCTGGGTTGGAGTTGGCAAGGAACATACCAATTGCGACATCCTCAGCCTGTTGTGCTTCCTCAGCAGAGACATGGTTCACGTTGTCGCGAGCATAGTTCTGCTGTCCCCGATTTCCTTGATTGTCCCGTCCGTTCGGTCGTGGGTTCTGCTTGGGCACGTTGCCTTGCTGTCCAGGGTCTCTCCTCGGGCACTGGTTCACGAAGTGTCCTATCTCCCCGCATGCAAAGCATGCCCTGTTGCCTGCGGCAGCAGGTACATTGGGGCAGGGGTTTTGAACAGGAGCGCCATTGTTAGGTCGGGGCGCAGGAGGCATGGGCACACGAGGTGCCGGTGCAACGAATTGTTGCTGTGGTGGCTGGCCAGGGCGGTATGCAGGAGTGGTCGATCCATACTGCGGCGCAGGGGGCATGTACCGAGGTCGTACGTTGCTCCCATGAGGCTGGTATGGCATCTTCCTCTTGCACTCTCGCTCGATCTCTCGGATCTTGTTTTCAACCACTATGGCCTTGTCAACCAGCTTCTGGAAGCTCACGTAGTCATTGTTGAGGAGTTGAACCTGAATCTCATTGTTCAACCCTCTCATGAACAGGTACTGCTTCCTCTGATCTGAGTTGACATCTTCGGGGGCATACCGGGATAGTTGCATGAACTTGTTGAGGTACTCATTCACACTTTTCTGTCCTTGGCAGAGACCTTCGAACTCCTGCCTCTTGAGCATCATGCCGACTAGGTATGGGAGTGGGAAAGGAGAGCTGAGTGTACGATGGGCATACATTGTCCGTGAGCATGAGGAGGTGATCATAAAAATTAATTGCATAATTTAAATGAACACATGAGAGAGCTTGGCAGGACAGGATTCTTTCCATACATAAACATCCATAGGAGGAAGATAGGCTGTACATGGAGGCAACGACCCACCCCATTATGAAGGGGGGCAGGGCCTATGCGCTTAGGGTACGGAACCAGGCCAATCTAGACGTAGTCATGGACCGCCCCCTAGGACTTAGTTTCTCCGAGCGCTGTTTCTGGGCTCTATGGGATCTATTACAGAAAGAAGAGAAAACCTGTCCTACTACTGCTCTAGGGATAGAACTTACAGAGATGTTCTATGTTCCAAGGGTTTGTGTGACAATCTCGTTTTTGGTTTCTGTATGTATTCATGTAGAGAAAACATTTCAAAAAGAAGTGGGGACAGAGAAAGAATTTAAAAAGATAGCCAAAAAGAGCAAAAATCCAGTTCACCAGGAGTGCCGAAGACAACTCTCGCGGCCCGCTGGCCACGTGGCGCCTTCGGAGCTTATCCCCGCAAAGTGGGAGAGGTCCGACCCCGTGGGACATGTGTTGCCCCCCCTCCCCCCCCAACCCCCCCCCCCCCCCGGAGCTAGCCTCTGCGGAGAAGCAAGGCCAGCCGCAGGACACGTGCCACCTTCGGAGCTAGTCACCACGGAAATCAGAGGACCAGTCGCGCGAGATACCTGTCGACCTCGGAGCTCACCTCCGAGAAGTCCGGTTCTATTGGACACGTGTCACCACAGGAGCCTATCTCCGGGAGGTCCGTCACTGGGAAGGTCCGGCACTGACATGTGGCGTGCGCGGAGCCACCTCCGAATAGAGAGAAGGTCCCGACCGCTAGGATACGTGGTGCACGCGGAGCTCACCTCCGAAGGAGAGGGAGGTCTCGCTCGCTTGACACGCGGCACAACCGGAGCTCGTCTCTGCGGAAAAGGGGAGACCAGGCCCTAGTGGACACGTGGAGCTTCTGGAGCTCATCACCGCAGAAGTAACGAGTTCTGGAGTGGTTTTGGATTCTGTACGCGTGGAAATACCGGTACGGAGAAGAAACCGACATGAATTCCACAATGTTACCGCACCAAATCAACTAAAGATAAGTTGTTAAGATTCAACGACAATTTGAATAGGACTCTTATTCGAAATACAATCAGATTAGGACTCTTCTCCTCCCGATTATAAATAGAACCCAGAACCCTTGGCCGAAACCACGAACTTCTTTTCCACCTCCTGAGCCGACGACTTAGAGCCCTAGCCCCCAACTCGCCGAAGTAAACCCATCGCCGGAGTTCAGTCGAGGAAGATTGCCGGAAGAGAGTCCCAACGATCTGTATTGCTAAGAGAAGGACCCCGAGACCCAGAAGAGCGTAAGATAGGTCTCCAATACTACCTTATGACATCATCGCGTTTTCTTTGAATCTGTTTTTAGATTCCTTTCGAACGGAAGATTTTTCGTGGACAGATCACTTGCTGATCGGTTTGATCTAGATCTAAAGACAAGGTCATTGCTACGTCCACAATTGATCTCTACATCTTTGTTCATCATAAAACCCATGCGAGCCATGCAAGAACACGTACAAACTAAACTGCATCATAGGATTAACATGCATAAGCATTATCGCATCTAGTTAAAGTTTGTGCATGATATTGATTGTTCTAAATCTTATATGTGTGTGATCATGTATAGAAGGACAAGCTCAGGGAGCTACCTACAACAGACTACAACAACAAGATTTTGAGCAACCGGAACAACCAGAACAAGGCAAGTGCCCCTCTACCATATTGGTCCTATATTTTGGGAAAACTGTTTTGTTTTGTGAAAAGGTGTGTGTGATGAGTCAAACATAATGGGAAATCCTTTTATAGAAGTTTACTAGCTTTGGTTAAACCACCCTTGTCGCCAGGGAAGTTTATGAGTCGGGTATGGTTTTTGCTTTAAGCTTCGTTGAGTCCATGGGATTGGGAAGCGAGATAGATGTGTCTAGCTAACTGCACTCGTAACGATAATGAGAAACTGATGTTGTTAATGAACATGGATCGGAGGGAGATCTAGGCAAGACTGGGTTTGTGAATGAGGTATCATGAGATGGTGGTTTACTTGCCGTAGATCTAAGGACCGGTTCGTGCGAGCACATGCCAGGATAACAGTGCCACCACAAGGCCAAGTATGGGTGCGGCTTAGCTGACTAATCAGGTAAGGTGCTAGATTGTTATGGACCGTGGAAGGAGCGGGGAATGGGAGTCGAGTGAGGACTGCCCTGGGAACTGCATGGCACAAGAGGAGGCTCGTGGGTGGGAGAATTGGAGATTCTAGCCTGCCGGTGAAACCTTAGTGAGTCCATACATCTATAACCCCTTTGTAAAGGCTATTTTGTGATCTCTTGGCCATACACCGACGGTTGTGTACTGGTATAATGGAGGTTCTGCAGTCGCCGACGGGTGACGAAATCACAAACTTGTGGGTAAAGAGGTGCAAACTCTGCAGAGTCTTAAAACTATCATGATAGCCGATCTTACGGTCACGAGCGTCTGGCTAACTTAAATGATTAGTTGGGATGGTTATTGGCTATTGTTATTGGTTATGGTTTTGGATGGTTTGGTTTTGGTTTTGTTTTCGGGACTGTTGAGTCCGGGTGATAAGATGGGTTGCATGACTATTGAGTCATGGCAACGAGGTTGGACGGTTTGCGATGGAAGTTGTTTATGAGATGAAATGGTAGCGAATACGATATGGTATTCTTGAGATGGTAGCAAATACAAGGAGGTATTCGTGAGCGAGAATCAGGTTGATTGATGTCTGGTTGGGACATGGAACGTAATGAATATAATGGAGGTATGATTGGTACTTTAACATATGTTGGGATTACATTCGCTTAAAGATAAGTTGCTGTTTTATCATGGTTTTGATAAATAACTTTTCTTTCTGCAATGAGCCTTTTTATAACTACCTTGTTAAAGCTACATATCATATTTTTTCCGCACTTGCTGAGTACATCATTGTACTCAAACTTGCATTATCATTTCATCACCAGCAATAGGAGAAGATTACTATGAAGACCAAGTGGAGCCTTAGGCGTGTAATCTGTCCTCAACCTTGCCTGTGGGGATGGAGTAGAGATGGAGCCGCTACTGCTTAGAATTGCTTCCGCATTAGTTAGAAGACTTCCACTGTGAGCACGAGTCCAAGACTCATGAGACATGTAATAAACTCTGTTATTCGTGGTTATATATATTCTGAAATTTAGTTTGTGGATGATGTGTATATGTGTGATGAACATCCTGGGCACACCTATGCATCAGTTCTCTGTTCCGTGGTTTTCCACAGAATTGAGGGCGTCACAGATTTGTATCAGAGCCACGGGCTGACGGTAGGTTACATGCTTAGGTAGATCACAGATTAGTATCCGACACAGATTGGTAGCTAAGCCACGCTGACCATAGGATGCAAGCCTAGGAAAGGCCATAGTAGGATCACAGATTGGAAACACCCTAAGCCGTATAGGACCCCCATTGAACAAGCCTTGAATAGGAGTTGTGTGAGCCCTTGTGACGATTATTTGTGATTATGTGTCTAGTGTGAGTTGTGGGATGTCTCAAAGCGTTGTCCATATCCACACATAAGTAGAAAAAGGTGTGAGATGTCTCGGCACTTGTTCACATCCTCATATGGGCTAATATATATAGTCCAACCCACCTTGATGCATATAGTTAAGGGGATCTACCTAACCTTCTAACCTTCTATTCTATTTCGTTCTTTCTC
Source organism: Neostapfia colusana (assembly GCA_030760725.1). Classification (NCBI taxonomy): domain Eukaryota; kingdom Viridiplantae; phylum Streptophyta; class Magnoliopsida; order Poales; family Poaceae; genus Neostapfia; species Neostapfia colusana. Next base: position 98,845,381 of record JASWHV010000003.1, read on the forward strand.
ACAGATGGTGAGAAGAAACACCGGCCGAAGGAACGTCCGTGACAACCAAGAGGATGGCCACGATGAAGTTCCTGTTAACCCCGAAGCTGGTGAGAACAACCTGGAACGGTTGATGGCTATGCAGAATCAACTTATGCAAACCATTATCCAAACTTTGGGTCAGTTGCAGGCCAACAACAACAACCCCGTTCCGGCACCACCGCCACCACCACTGTCGGCTCATAACAGACTGGGTGAGTTCATGAGGACTCGACCACCCACCTTTGCTCAAGCTAACGACCCAATGGAGGCCGACGACTGGTTGAAATCCATGGAGAAGAAGCTTGCCATAGTGCAGTGCAATGACCGAGAGAAGGTTCATTTTGCGTCGCACCAACTTATGGGAGCTGCCGCTGACTGGTTGGATGCCCTATGCAACGCTCATGTCGACCCGGAGGCGATCACTTGGACTGAGTTCAAGGAGAGTTTCCGCTCTCATTAAATCCCTGCCAGTGTAATGATGCTCAAGAGACAGGAGTTTGAAGGTCTCCGCCAAGGACAGAGAAGCGTGAATGAGTATCTCAATAAGTTCACACAACTATCTTGGTATGCCCCCTAAGATGTCAACTCAGACCAGAGGAAGCAATACCTGTTCATGAGAGGGTTGAACAATGAGATTCAGGTTCAGCTCCTCAACAATGACTAAGCGAGCTTCTAGAAGCCGGTTGACAAGGCTATAGTAGTCGAAAGCAAGATCCGAGAGATCGAGCGAGAGTGCAAGAGGAAGATGCCATACCAGCCCCAAGGGAGCAACATACGACATCGGTACATGTCCCCGGCCGCACCGCAGTATGGATCAACCGCTCCTGCATACCGCCCTAGTCAGCCACCACAGCAACGACCCGTTGCACAAGCACCTCGTGTGCCCTTGCGCTCCTGTTCAAAACCCCCGCCCCAACGTACCTGCTGCCGTAGGCAACAGGGCATGCTTTGCATGCGGGGAAACAGGACAATTCGCAAGCCAGTGCCCGAGGAGAGGCCCTCGACAGCAAGGCAACGTGCCCAATCAGAACCCGCGACCGAACGGAGGGGACAATCAAGGAAACCGTGGACAGCAGAACTATGCTCGCGGCAACGTGAACCATGTCTCTGCTGAGGAAGCACAACAGGCTGAGGACGTCGTACTTCGTATGTTCTTTGCCAACTCCAACACAGCCACCATCTTATTTGATTCTGGAGCATCGCATTCCTTCATATCATCCAAGTATGTTGCCAAGCATAATCTACCCATATCACACTAAAAATGTGCTATGTTAGTTAATTCTACCGGTGGAGAGATGAGGACTAATATAGTATGTCCGAAAGTAAGCCTTAAAATAAGGGGGGTAGACTTCCTTGCCAACCTCATTGTCTTGGATTCCCAAGGGCTTGACATAATACTCGGGATGGATTGGTTAAGCAAGCACAACGGGATAATCCAATGTGCTGAAAGAAGCGTTCAGTTGACAAATGAGCATGGTATTCGTGTCGAGTTTAAGTCAGCCCAACAAACAACCGAAAGGGCAATTTTGAACCACGTCAAAGGAGCATCATTGGACAGCATTCCAGTGGTTCAGGAATTCTCGGACGTGTTTCTAGAGGAGCTTCCAGGTATGCCACCTGACCGGGACATTGAGTTTGCCATTGATTTGGTACCCAGAACTGCACCCATAGCAAAGAGACCCTATAGGATGCCCACCAATGAACTAGTGGAACTCAAGAAGCAAATTCAGGAGCAGTTGGAGAAGGGTTTTATACGACCCAACTCATCACCATGGGGAGCCCCCGTGCTCTTCGTAGAGAAGAAGGATGGGACCCAAAGGATGTGCATGGACTATAGGTCTCTCAACGAGGTGACAATCAAGAACAAATACCATTTGCCCCGTATAGAAGACCTATTCGACCAAATGAAAGGAGCCCGAGTGTTCTCCAAGATTGATCTTCGGTCGGGATATTTCCAGCTGAAGATTAAGCCCTCCGATATACCCAAGACTGCCTTTCGAACACGGTATGGTTCATATGAATATACCGTCATGTCTTTTGGGTTAGCAAATGCACCCGCATACTTCATGTACCTTATGAACAAGGTCTTCATGGAGTACTTGGATAAGTTCGTCGTGGTTTTCATCGACGACATTATGGTGTATTCAAAAAGTGAGGAGGAGCATGAAGAACATTTGAAATTGACCTTGTAGAAAATGCGTGAGCATCAATTGTATGCCAAGCTTAACAAGTGTCAATTTTGACTAAAGGAGATATCGTTCCTAGGCCACATTATCTCCGAGGAAGGAGTACCGGTTGATTCCGGAAAAGTGTGAGATGTTCTGAAATGGAACCAACCACAAAACGTGAGGGATATTTGGAGTTTTCTTGGGATGGTTGGATACTACCGACGCTTCATCAAGGACTTATCTAAGATAGCAAAGCCTATGACGGAGTTGCTAACAAAGGGAAAAGCCTTCCAATGGACACCAGCATGCCAAGAAAGTTTTGAGGAACTCAAGAAAAGGCTAACCACAGCGTAGGTTTTGATATTGCCAGACGTAAGCAAGAGCTTTGACATATATTGTGACGCATCCAGACAAGGGCTCGGATGTGTGCTCATGCAAGAAGGACAAGTGGTAGACTATGCCTCATGACAATTAAAGAAGCACGAGCTTAATTATCCTACACATGACTTGGAGCTAGCAGCAGTAGTGCATGCATTGAAGATTTGGAGACATTATATCCTTCGTCATCGATGCGAGATCTATATGGATCATAAAAGTCTCAAGTACATATTTACACAAACGGACCTGAATTTGAGGCAACGTCGATGGTTGGAACTCATTAAGGATTACGATGTTGGAATCAACTACCACCCTGGGAGGGCCAATGTAGTAGCTGATGCATTGAGCCGGAAGGGAGCATGTCACCAACTCACGGTTCGGGAGCTACCACCCAAACTACGTAAGGAGTTCGAACGGTTACGCCTCGGATTCTTAAACAACATGGAAGTGATGGAGATCCACTCTTCATTGGAGCAAGAGATAAGAGATGGCCAAGCAACGGATGAGGAGATCAAGGAGATCAAGGAAAGGATCCAACAAGGAATAGAGAAGGATTTTAAAGAAGATGGGAAGGGTACGCTTTGGCTAGGAAAAAGGATTTGTGTGCCTAACGTAAAGCACATCCACGACATGATATTAAAAGAGGCACATGATTCACCCTATTCCATACATCTCGGAAGTACCAAAATGTACAACGACTTGAAGACTTGTTATTGGTGGGATGGTATGAAAAGGGACATAGCCAAATATGTTGCCTTATGCGACACATGCCAACGGGTGAAGGCCGAACATCAAAGACCCGCTGGATTGTTGCAACCCTTGAAGGTACCCGAGTGGAAGTGGGAGGACATCAGTATCTATTTCATCGTCGGACTGCCACGTACTCAGTCGGGTTATGACTCCATCTGGGTTATCGTGGACCGATTGACGAAAACAGCCCATTTTCTCCCTGTAAGGGCCAAGTACAACGTTGCACAATTAGCCGAGTTGTACATGGAGCAGATCGTGTGCCGTCATGGAGTCCCGAGGAGGATAGTCTCAGATCGAGGTTCTCAGTTTACCTCTAGATTTTGGAGGAAGCTGCAGAAAGATATGGGTACACGACTTGATTTTAGCTCCGCCTATCACCCACAAACCGATGGAAAACCGAAAGGACAAACCAAATTTTGGAGGACATGTTGAGAGCTTGCGCCTTGAAACGTGGGCGTAGTTGGGATAGGAGTTTACCGTACGCCGAATTCTCCTATAACAACAGCTATCAAGTGTGATGCCCTCAATTCTGTGGAAAACCACGGAACCGAGAACTAATGCATATGTGTGCCTAGGATGTTCATCACACATACACATATGTTCCACAAACTGAATTCAGAATATATATATCCACGAATAACAGAGTTTATTACAATGTTTCATGAGTCTTGGACCCATGCTCACAGCGGAAGTCTTATTTCTATGCAGCGGAAGTCTTTATTCTAATGCGGAAGCAATTTAACTAATGCGGAAGCAATTCTAGGCAGCAATGGCTCCATTTCTACTCCATTCCCACAGGCAAGGTTGAGAACAGTTCACACGCCTAATGCTCCATTTGGTCTTCATAGTAGTCTTGTCCTGCTGCTGATGATGAAATAATAATGCAAGTTTGAGTACAATGATGTAGTCAGCAAGTGCGGGAAAATATGATATGAAGTCTCATAACAAGGTAGGTATAAAAAGGCTCATTTGCAGAAAAGCAAAGTTATTTATCAAAAGCACGATAAAACAACGACTTATCTTTAAGTGAATGTAATCCCAACATGTATTAAAATACCAATCAGACCTCCGTTATGCTCATCACCTTCCATGTCACAATCAATCAACCCCATTCTCGCTCACGAATACCTCCTCGTATTCGCTACCATCTCACGAATACATCCTGTATTTGCTACCATTTCACCTCATAAAACAACTTCGTCTCCCACCAAGACCAACCTTGTTGCCATGACTCAATAGTCATGCAACCCATCTTATCACCCGGACTCAACAGTCCCAAAACCAAAACATAACCAAACCATCCAAAACCATAACCAATAACCATCCCAATAACCATCCCAACTAATCATGACAGTTGGCCAGGCGCTCATGACCGTAAGCTCGGCTATCATGATAGTTTTAAGAACTCTGCAGAGTTTGCACCTCTTTACCCACAAGTTTGTGATTTCGTCACCCGTCGGCGACTGCAGAACCTCCACTATACCAGTACACAACCATCAGTGTATAGCCAAGAGATAACAAAATAGCCTTTACAATAAGGCTACTAGATGTATGGACTCACTAAGGTTTCACCGGCAGGCTAGAATCTCCAATTCTCCCACCCATGGGCCCCCTCTTGTGCCATGCAGTTCCCAGGGCAGTCCTCACTCGACTCCCATTCCCCGTGCCTTCCACAGTCCATAACACTCTAGCAACTTACCTAATTACTCAGCTAAGCCGCACCCATACTTGGCCTTGTGGTGGTACTATTATCCTGGCATGTGCATGCATGAACCGGTCCTTAGATCTACGGCAAGTAAACCACCATCTCATGCTACCTCATTCACAAACCCAGTCTTGCCTAGATCTCTCTCCGATCCATGTCCATTATTATCATCAGTTTTCTCATTATCATTACGAGTGCAGTTAGCTAGACACATCTATCTCGCTTCCCAAACCCATGGACTCAGCGAAGCATAAAAGTAAAAACCATACCCGACTCATAAACATTCCTGGCGACAAGGGTGGTTTAACCAAAACTAGTAAACTCCTATAAAATGGTTTCCCATCATGTTTGACTCAGCACACACACCTTTTCACAAAACAAAACTATTTTACCCAAAACATAGGATCAATATGGTCAAGGAGCACTTGCCTTGTTCTTGCGGTTCCGGTTGCTCTTGGATCTCGAAACCTTGTTGTTGCAGCTCGTCGTAGACAGCTCCCTGAGCTTGCCTTCTATACAGGATCACGCACATACAAGACTCATAACAATCAATACCATGCACAAACTTTAAACTAGATGTGATGATGCATATGCATGCTATCCTATGATCAGCTTTATTAGATCGGTTTGTACGTGTTCTTGCATGGCTTTATGATGAACAGGGGTGTTCGGATCAGATGTGGATGTGGCGATGACCTTGTCTTTAGATCAAACCGATCAATAAGTGATCTGTCCACGAGAAAGCTTCTGTTCGAAAGGAATCGAAGAACAGATGCAAAGAAAACACAACGATGTCGTAAGGTGGTATTGGAGACCTACCTTACGTTCTTCTCGGTCCTCGGGGTCCTTTTCTGATCAGACAGATCGTTGGGCTCTCTTCCGGCGATCTTCCTCGCTGATCTCCGGCGATGGCTTACTCGGCGAGTTAGGGCTAGGGCTCTAAGTCGTCGGCTTAGGAGTTAGAAAATAAGTTCGTTGTTTCGGGCAAAGGTTCTGGGTTCTTTTTATAATCAGGAGAAGAAGAGTCCTAACCTGATTGTATTCCGAATAAGAGTCCTATTCAGATCGTCGTTGAATCCTAACAACTTATCTAGAGTTGATTTGGTGTGGTATCATTGTGGAATTCAGGTCGGTTTCTCCTCTGTACCGATATTTCTACGCGTATAGAATCCAAAAACCATTCCAGAACTCGTTACCTCCTCGGTGATGAGCTCCGGAAACTCCACATGTCCACCAGGCCTGGTCTCTCCTTTTCCGCAGAGACGAGCTCCGGTGGTGCCGCGTGTCAAGCGAGCGAGACCTCCCTTCTCCTTCGGAGGTGAGCTCCACGTGCGCCACGTATCCTGGCGGTCGGGACCTCCTCTCTTACTCGAAGGTGGCTCCGCGCACGCCACGTGTTAGTGCCGGTCCCCCCCTCTTTCCTCAGAGACGAGCTCCGAGGTAGACACGTGTCCCGCGCGACTAGTCCTCTGATTTCCGTGGTGACTAGCTCCGAAGGTGACATGTGTACTGCGGAAATGCCTTTGCTTCTTCCGCAGAGGCTAGCTCCGGAGGCAACGCGTGTCCCACAGGGTCGGATCTCTCCCCCTTTGCGGAGATGAGCCCCAAGCTTGCCACGTAGCCAGTTTAGCAGCGGACCTCTTCCCACTCCGCAGGAATGAGCTCCGGACACGCCACGTGGCCAGCGAGCCGCGGAAGTTGTCTTCGGCGCTCTCTGTGAACTGGATTCGGCTCTTTTTGGCTATATTTTTGATATTTTTCTCTGTTCCTACTTCTTTTGAAAATGTTTTCTCTACATGAAACATGAATACATGCTGACACCAGAAATGAGGGTGTCACATCAAGCTAGCTTGAAGATGTCTCCTTTCGAAGCATTGTATGGTAGGCGGTGTAGAACGCCGCTGTTTTGGAACGAGACCGGAGAGAACCAGGTGTTTGGACCTGAAGTGCTACAAGAAGCTGAAAAGCAAGTCCAAACGATACGGGAGAACTTAAAGGCTGCTCAGTCACGATAGAGAGGCTATGCGGACAATAGGCGAAGGAAGTTGACCTTCAAAGTAGGAGACTTCGTATACCTTAAGGTATCACCTATCCGTGGACAACGACGTTTCAACGTCAAAGGAAAGCTAGCACCTCGCTACATCGGACCATTTAAGATTTTGGATAAGCGAGGAGAAGTAGCCTATCAACTAGAGCTCCCAACATATCTCTCCGACGTACATGACGTGTTTCATGTATCCCAGCTCAAGAAGTGCTTGAGAGTACCAGAGGAGCAAGTACCAATGGAAGAGCTTCAACTTCAAGAGGACCTAACTTATGCGGAACACCCTGTCCGAATTTTGGACATAAGGGAAAGGGTCACAAGGAACAAAGTGATCCGATGGTGCAAGGTACAACGGAGCCATCACACCGAAGCTGAAGCCACATGGGAGCGTGAAGAAGACATCAAGGCAGAATTCCCTCATCTATTCTCTACTAACGAATCTCGAGGGCGATATTCAATTTAAGGGGGGTAGATTTATGACACCCTCATTTTTGGTTTCTGCATGTATTCATGTTTCATGTAGAGAAAACATTTCAAAAGAAGTGGGGACAGAGAAAGAATTTAAAAAGATAGCCAAAAAGAGCAAAACCCCAGTTCACCAGGAGTGCCGAAGACAACTCTCGTGGCCCGCTGGCCACGTGGCGCCTTCGGAGCTCATCCCCGCAAAGGGGGAGAGGTCCGACCCCGAGGGACACGTTTTGCCCCCCCCCCCTTCCCGAGCTAGCCTCTGCGGAGAAGCAAGGCCAGCCGCAGGACACGTGTCACCTTCGGAGCTAGTTACCGCGGAAATCAGAGGACCAGTCGCGCGAGATACGTGTCGACCTCGGAGCTCACCTCTGAGAGGACCGGTTCTATTGGACACGTGTCACCATCGGAGCCTATCTCTGGGACGTCCGTCACTGTTGGACACGTGTTAACCTCAGAGCTCGTCTCTGAGAAGAAAGGAAGTCTGACGCTGTTAGGACACATGGCACACCCGGAGCAACCTCCGGAGAGAGGGAAGGTCCGGCACTGACACGTGGCGTGCGCGGAGCCACCTCCGAATAGAGAGAAGGTCCCGACCGCCAGGATACATGGCGCACGCGGAGCTCACCTCCGAAGGAGAGGGAGGTCTCGCTCGCTTGACACGTGGCACAACCGGAGTTCGTCTGATCTGCGGAAAAGGGGAGACCAGGCCCTAGTGGACACGTGGAGCTTCTGGAGCTCATCACCGCAGAAGTAACATGTTCTGGAGCGGTTTTGGAGTCTGTACGCGTGGAAATACCGGTACGGAGAGGAAACCGACATGAGTTCCACAATGTTACCGCACCAAATCAACTAAAGATAAGTTGTTAAGATTCAACGACAATTTGAATAGGACTCTTATTTGAAATACAATTAGATTAGGACTCTTATCCTCCCGATTATAAATAGAACCCAGAACCCTTGGCCGAAACCACGAACTTCTTTTCCACCTCCTGAGCCGACGACTTAGAGCCCTAGCCCCCAACTCGCCGAAGTAAACCCATCGCCGGAGTTCAGTCGAGGAAGATTGCCGGAAGAGAGTCCCAACGATCTGTCTTGCTAAGAGAAGGACCCCGAGACCCAGAAGAGCGTAAGGTAGGTCTCCAATACTACCTTATGACATCATCGCGTTTTCTTTGCATCTGTTTTTTAGATTCCTTTCGAATAGAAGATTTTCCGTGGACAGATCACTTGCTGATCGGTTTGATCTAGATCTAAAGACAAGGTCATTGCTACGTCCACAATTGATCTCTACATCTTTGTTCATCATAAAACCCATGCGAGCCATGCAAGAACACGTACAAACTAAACTGCATCATAGTATTAACATGCATAAGCATTATCGCATCTAGTTAAAGTTTGTGCATGATATTGATTGTTGTAAATCTTATATGTGAGTGATCATGTATAGAAGGACAAGCTCAGGGAGCTACCTACGACGGACTACAATAACAAGATTTTGAGCAACCGGAACAACCAGAACAAGGCAAGTGCCCCTTGACCATATTGGTCCTATAATTTGGGAAAACTGTTTTGTTTTGTGAAAAGGTGTGTGTGATGAGTCAAACATAATGGGAAATCCTTTTATAGAAGTTTACTAGCTTTGGTTAAACCACCCTTGTCGCCAGGGAAGTTTATGAGTCGGGTATGGTTTTTGCTTTAAGCTTCGCTGAGTCCATGGGATTGGGAAGCGAGATAGATGTGTCTAGCTAACTGCACTCGTAACGATAATGAGAAACTGATGTTGTTAATGAACATGGATCGGAGGGAGATCTAGGCAAGACTGGGTTTGTGAATGAGGTATCATGAGATGGTGGTTTACTTGCCGTAGATCTAAGGACCGGTTCATGCGAGCACATGCCAGGATAACAGTGCCACCACAAGGCCAAGTATGGGTATGGCTTAGCTGACTAATTAGGTAAGTTGCTAGATTGTTATGGACCGTGGAAGGCGCAGGGAATGAGAGTCGAGTGAGGACTGTCCTGGGAACTGCATGGCACAAGAGGGGGCCTGTGGGTGGGAGAATTGGAGATTCTAGCCTGCCGGTGAAACCTAAGTGAGTCCATACATCTAGTAACCCCTTTGTAAAGGTTATTTTGTGATCTCTTGGCCATTCACCGACGGGTGCGAAATCACAAACTTATGGGTAAAGAGGTGCAAACTCTGCAGAGTCTTAAAACTATCATGATAGCCGAGCTTACGGTCACGAGCGCCTGGCTAACTTCCATGATTAATTGGGATGGTTATTGGTTATGGTTTCGGATGGTTTGGTTTTGTAAGGGCTTCAGTTTTTGACACATGTTTGAAGTGTCATCACCACACACACACCTCATTCGAAGCAAGTTGATAAACACATTTGAAGAGCAAGTAACCACCATCAACATGCTCATTAGAGAACAAACTCACATATTGCATAAGTGGTATTTCCCACATGTGATATACAGGGGCTGGGCATATGAAAACTCCTACACAGTGCTAGGAATGTCCATGCCAAGTTTCACCCAAATTCAAAACCTTTTTGAGGTCATTTTGGGTATAGCTAGAAAGAGGGTAGTTTGAACTAAAATTCAAATTCAAACTGATTTTATCCCATGAATTCAAAAGTGGGAGGCATATTCTTGCTCAGCACATTTTTGTGAGCTCACATACCAATTTTCGCTCCATTTGGAGTTGAGCTTGACATGAGTTAAATGTAGCAAATTCAAACCTTATTTGAATTTCAAACTACATGTGTGCTGAAATTTATTCAAACCCAAACCAATTTGAATTCTACCCCATTCAAATGGCTCAGGGGCAGATAATTCAAATACTTGAGGTTAGTTTGGTCTCTACTGTTTAGAGCAGTAGAGCAAAGTCAATTTCAGAGGTTAAAACCCCGGGTGGGACCCACATGTCAGCCACTGAGGCAAAAGAAACCGACTGAGAGCTCAGCTTGGGTACTCGCGCGCGCTGCAGCGACCGCCACGGCGAAGAAACGGCGAGGACAGCAGCTGCTTGCCGCCCTCGGCCGGTGAACCGCCTCGCAGGGTCCTTATCTACGCGCCCGAGCGATCGCAGGGTGTCTTCACCGCTGCCTCGACGCGTTTTCACCCAGAAAGCCGAAGCTCCTCACCGCTCGGTTGAATTTTCGATTCCTCATCGCCCGGTCGATCCAGTGATCCTCCCGGCGATCGGATATCTCACCAGGTGCGCCAAGCCATCTTTGACACCCTTGCGTCGGTTCCAGGGTCGGAGCAGTCCTCCCCGAGCTCCACCGCGGCGATCTTTCCTCTGCCGGTTCAGCTCGAGCCGCTGCTGCAGGAACCATCCTTCCGGCCACCACAGGCCACCGATCACCGAGCTGTGAACAGCAAAGAGGTTCGCCTTCAGTTCCTCTTTCATTCCCACGAGCTCCGGCGGCGTGACAAACACTGCTCAGGCCGGAATTTCGTGTTTTCGCAACGGTGTGCAAAAGTGGAGTCGGCACCGATCAGAGAAATTCGTAAGCCACACTGCATCACTCATCCTATCATGGAGAGGATCACTTTTAGTTGTCCGTACGAGTCCATAGGAGCAGGAACCACGAAGAACCATGGAGGGAAACCGCTGTTCTTCAAGTTTTAGTAGAAATCCCGATTTCCGGCCTAGGTCGCACGGTGACAGCCCAACACAGCCCGTCCCGAGCTCCGTGGAGCTCATGTCAACCTTTCCTATGGTCCACTGATGCTCGACGACCCTTAACTCGATCGGGTGAGGTGCTAGGGAGGACGGGCAACACGGCAAAAGTTCTCCCGAGGCTGCGGCTCGTCGCCGACCATGTGCCGGCCATTTTCATGACGAGCTGAGCCTGGAATCGTGCTCCCGAGTGAAAAAAGGCAGGGGCGGCCGGAATCATGAAGCTTAGAGCTCCACAGAGGCTGCCGGCGAGCTCTCCGGCGAGGTACCCCGGCGGCAGAGCGCGGGCGGCGGGAGGTAGACGAAGGGGGTGAACCTCAGCCATCAGCGGCTCATATTTTAAATCTGGATCGGGCTGCGGCTCGGATACGGTGTGCTGGCGCGCAAAAAATCCGTAGACCCCGGTGTGCCTACGTCTCAGCGCACAACACGTGTCCCCGTGGCCCACCAGCAGATTTAAACTTTTCCCCGATTTTCAGATTTCATTCAAACTTCAAATCCTCATAACTTTGGCTAGGAAGCTCCAAATCGAGTGAACCAAATTTTGTTGAATTCAGCTCTCTGAGTAATTTTCATAAAATCAAGTTTCACTTCACGAAAATCCTTATTTCTCCTGAATTAATTCCTCAAAGTTTAAACTGTTTGGAATTTTAACTGGAGAATCCCTTGGAGGAAAATTCTGATATTTTTCTGGGATGTTAACCAAAATATCCCTGAACTACCATAAAAATTTCAGATCCATTTGAGCTGATTTGATCCACCTAATGTTGTGATTAGTGAAACTGTTCCAGAGAAAATAGAAAATGTTCAGAAAACATTTTCAGAATTTTCCCTGAAATTGTTTAGCTCATATCTTTAGCTAGGAACCTTCAAATTAAGTGGAACCAACTCCATTAGAACCCTCTAGAAAATTAGTTTTCATAAAGTCATGGCTTGCTCCATGAAAAACCCTAGAATAAACTAAGAGCTCCAATTAAGGTCAAGGACATAATTAATTGTGGGGAGCTCAAATGAGCTTTGCTGCAACTAAAACTTGACCAAGTCTCTGTTTAGGTTGTAACCAAGCCACAGTAAAAGTTTCACAGTCTTTGGGTCTGTCTAGTGAGACTTAGAAGGTTCACAAGTTTAAAACTCAATTCAAATGCATTTAATTAATACATGTACTTCTTATATCATGTAGTGGCTAAGGTCGAGGAGGAACCCGAAGTCCTAGACTTCGTTACTCCGGAGGAGCAGCTAGCCTACGACCAAGAGCAGCAAGGCAAGCTCCGGTTTGCATTAACCTTTTTACAAATTTTATTGTTTTGAGCACTTACTTGAGTATGATGATTCCCTGCATTAGAGTCTTGTTTGGAAACCCAATTGCATAGCCAAGAAAACCATGGGTTGGGATTAGGATTAAAACCCCGTTAGCTACTGCAATGCTAAGATAGTGTAGGATTCAGTACAAGTCGAGTAGTTGGAACTGCTCGCGAGCATAGGATAGAGGCACTCGACTCGGGTAGAAATAGCACATGAAACACATGGCAAGAAAGATGAGACCGAGCGGAGAGTAAGGGCAGCAGGACTTTGGGGCTTGTGTGCTATATCTCCGCTTGTGTCGATTGTGGACCGAGCCATGTGCGGGCCTGTTGAACAAGCTAGAACAGTACCGAAGACCTACCGGCTATATGGGAACCGGAAAACCGATGTAACTCGGGTAGCTGAGTGTTGAGGCATAGCTGGTCGTTCAGAGGATAGGTTGAGAGCTCGAGGTGTAAATCGGCTGGCGGCACTGAGATGCGCGTGTAGAGACCTCTTGCTTGGGATGATTGGACTGGTTCAACATTTGGCTGACGGGTGAAAGGTGGTTGCGTACGACGTCCGTGATGGTTGTTGTAGGCAACATCGAGTACGGGCGTACGTGACGGGTTGTTCGGGTAACCCTGCAGGTGTAAATCGATTATAATTGCCGTCCCTCGCGGTCAGTGAGTACCACTTTCACTGTACCGTGACGTAGAAAGAACAGGCTAGTTACATGTTAAAATGTTGCTGATTGAGAGATGGACTTGATTGTTAATGATTGCTGTAGTTTAGAGCTAACTAAAGTTCTTTTCAACTTTGGGCAAAGTACATGAGAGAAATGTGTTTCTTTTTTGGTTGCGGCTCTCTCATGTGCCTTCGCATAAGGTTCTCCACAATCTGCTGCTAAAACTTAAAAGTAAGGTCCCACTAGGCGAGTCCTTGCAAATGATTTTTACCTCATGTACCTATCACCCCTCATGTAGAAGTTCTATGTTTAGGAGAGACGGGTCAGTCTTGCTGCCTTCATGCTCACTGCTTCTGTTTGAAGCTTTTGCAGGGTTCTATGAGGAAGGGACTCCCTAGGAGGAGACGGAACCCTAGGAGGGGGAACCCCGTCGAGTGGGAGTCGTGCACGCCGCCGTGTTAGTGTGCGTTTGTGCTACCAAGGACACGTTCACGGGCTGAACGTGAACTTGATGCGTAGTCTACGCCCGTGAGTGTAGACTGGACCTATTTTGATGTAAAAATGTTCATAAACCACTTTATGTAATAAAGGTTTTGCTTCCGCTTTGTACCTTTGATGTGTGTTATCCGGTGCTGTGCAACGCAGCACCCCTCAGCGTCATCCTGGCGCGACAAGACCGTGGGGTCGTGTCAGCGTTGGTATCAGAGCTCGCTTGAGGTATAACGCACTAAAAAGGTCATCTTTTTCAAAAATCCATTGAAGAACGAGCTAGTAGCCCGTATAAGGATGTTATTAGTGTATAGCAAGTGGCACACTAACCTATTTGTCTATGTCGTAAAATCGTGCATCTCGGGACGTTTATGTCTTGGGGGGTGCACGTAAGCGCTGTCCACCAGTGCGCACAAGCTGAAGGGTGGAGCCCCACGGGTGGCAGGTAACCTGACCCGCTTTGATATCCTCTACGACTCTTCATGTCATTTGGGGTATTCGAGCAACGTCTGCCCCTGGCGTGCGTGGTGCAGTTTGGGAGACCCCGTCACGTGGTAAGTAGCGTGAACACGTAGCTCAAGGCATGTTTGGCTTGAGAACATCCGGGCGAGTAATGACGGCCGGGTGTACGAACTGTATGGATACCGGGCTCGGTGTGCAGCCGAGTCTGACGATTGTGTGAGTTTCTGCAGGTAGTATAACAACGAAACTGTAGACGTGTAGCATCCATGTGCGAGTGACGTTTAGTGCCACTGAACTAACGAAGCCGGCTAAGTCCAGTATAGGTTTTTCTTTGTGAGGACGTAGTACCGACATGATCTGGTGATGCATCGACGTAACACCCCACTAAATGAACAACTTCATTGTAAAACTTGAAAGTTTTAATCTGGAGCATTAAAACTTTGCTGTAACCTCTTCCCTTAATCAGGATATTCAAAGTTAACAAGTTTTCAACTTATAGGTTGTTAAGGACAGAGCACTCTGTTTTCAGCTGAATCAAGACTGAAGTTAATCAGAGATTAGAGGTTGAGTTCTTTCGAGGTTGGGGTCATATGATACATTTCTTGAAAGCTTTGGAAGATCTTTACAACTTTTCTGTGGAGGTCCAGAGGTGTTTCATCCCTTAACCACTCGAAAAATGCAGTAGAATTGAAACTGCCCAGAAAACAGGGCAGAGTAAAAACTCTCTGTAAACTCTCTGTAAATTAAGCATAACTTCCTGCATAAAAATCCAAAAATAAGAAATGAGGTAGTTCTGGAAAACTTATGAGATGTGTTACAACTTTGTAACAGAAAGTTTTGTCAGTTTGGGAGCAGAATTAACTGAAATTCTTGGATCAAAGCAGTACCTAAAGCAGGGAGGTGCTGTCCAATGTTCTCCAGAAATTCTGTTAACTTTGGCATCTCATAATTTTTGGACAGGACAGATCTTAGTCCAAGCAAATACTTTCTGGAAATCTATTGAAGTTAGCTTTAACTTTGATGTTGAGCTCCAGAATTGGTTTTGCCTTTAGCATGGCTGTAACACCCCAAAATTTTGATTCAAAACACTAAATCATGTTAAGAGGGGAATTTAAAATTTTTGGACGTGTTGCATGTTTTGCAAAAATCCAAATTCAAACTGGAATTCAAATTAAACTCAAATCAGAAAAGAAATGGAAAAAGAAAAAAGAGAAAACAGAAAAAAAACCGGCCAGTGGGCCGAAACCCACCAGCCGGCCCAACTTACCCGCCCCAGCCCGCAGCCGTGCGCCCGCGTTTTCTCACGCTGACAGGCGGGACCCACCCGGGCTTCGTCTTCCACCTCGCGCCGCGCCGGACTCTCTCTCACCGAATCCAAACCGATCGGAACTGCTTCGGATCACAGCCGATTTTCGCTCAAGGAGGAAACGGACATGATCTAAACCACCTCGCCGCCTTCCCCCGTCTATAAAAACCCCGGCCCCGTTTTGTTTTTCCCACGCGATCGCCGATTTTTTACTCCGGTGAGAACCGAGACTTCACCGGTGAATTCTGGCCGATCTAAGCTCGGAAACTCCGATCTAACTCGCTGGTCTTGATCCACCGCCTCCGGGGAACCTTGCAGGTGCAGAAAACTCGGTGGCTTGCGGTGTAAACACAGCGCCGACGAGCTTCGCCGTGGTTTTGCCTCGGACCTCGCCGCCGATCACCTTCCAGGACCTCCGAGCTCAAGAAAACCCCCGAGGTGAGATCCCCGACCTCCCCTCTACCGATCTATGCCATAAGATCACAGTTCTAGGCAGAATTCTCGAGGATCCGAAAGTTTCCGGCGAGATCGCCGCTTCCCGCCGCCGTGCGCCGCCGGCAGCGCCGCCCGCGCTCGATCAGAGCGACGTGGCCGCTTGTGCGCCGTTTATTTTAAATCGCACGGTAGGGTTTAAATCCCCGCGTACCGGTTCAATGTTATAATCTCAGCCGTCGGTTTAAAATCGGACGGTCCACGTCAGCCCCGCGTTATAAAGACTGGAATTCTTACGTGCTACCCCCTGGGGTTCTCGGGAAATAAGAGCTAGCCCCGGAAACTTCAGATCTAGCCCCTGGAACTCCAGAAAATCATGTAAATTCATTTAAAAATCAGTTTTAGCCCCTGGACTTAATAAAAATTTGGAAAACCACCTCTGATAAGTGTAGCTAGACCCCTGGAAATTCTGAAAATAATATTATAGACCCTGTAATGGGGTGAGTTCATCATTTTAGCCCTGTTTAGTATTTAATTTAGAAAATTGAATATGTAACTAGTGTTTAAAAATTAAAAGTGGGACAAACATATTGTCAAAATTAAGTTAAAGACTTTCTCAGTGTTTAGGAAATTTTGGAGTGAGATAAAAACATATTTTGGACTGAATTGAATCTGTTTAATTTATTATTCACAATTAGGGACACATTTTTAAGTAATAAATAGTTTTAGAAAATAGGGAAAATAATTATGAAATAGTTTACATCAGAGGCAAAGGTCAAAATATGTTATTAAATTATTTAGGACCAGAAACTATTCTGTTTAGATGATGAGTATTACTAACTTCATAAGAAAGTACACAATTATGCATAGGAATATAAATCTGAAAATATAGCAACTAGTAAATGATAAATGGAGTTTTTAAAAATCCAAAGAGTTCAGTTTAGGGTTGGTAGAAATTATGAAGGCACATATGGAGAAGAAAAATACTTTTCAGACATATTTGGTAGTGAAAGGGTGTAGTAGTTGAATATAAGAAATTTATTGGAAACTCATATATATAGTATGTAAGTATAAATGTGAACACAAAAGTAGGAATCATATACACATGATTAAAAGTGCATGCAAGCCACAACTCAACACACATAAAGTAACCACCACACATATAATGGTGAAGGACTTTCATAAATGTGAATGTGTGGTTTTATAAAGTAGAAGTGTGAACTATGTCTTATGATTGTTGTTTTTCTTTTGCTATGTGTGATGGTATGATGTAGAACCTGCTCAAGAGCAAGTTATTCCTTTCCAAGACCAGGACTACCCATTTCAAGAGCAGCAAGAAGGAGGCAAGTGTCCTTGACCACTTTGATCCTATGCTAGGATGTGTAGCTAGAATTATTTGCATTGTCAATTGAAAATATGAAACCCATGTTAGGATGTTTCCCTAGAATTGCATTACCTTGTTTCCTTGTAGCTTGGGTTGGGATTTATTTATTATGTCATTTATTTACATGCATATGCTTAGCCATGCTTAGAATGGGATATTTGGGATATGAGATTATCAGTTTATATTATCATACTCTTGAATGAGATATTGTGAGTTATGTATAGGTAGGGATCAAGGCAAGTTGGATGTTTTGGTTGTGTGCTGGGTGCACGAGACTCGGGTTTGTGTTTAGTACTTGCCTGGATCCTAAGGACCGGTTCATGGAGCATGTAACCTGTCTTTACAGTGCCAACCACATGCTGAGATGGGGCAGCTTGGCCAATTAATTAGGTGTATCCCCGGCGTAGTATGGGTGTGTTGGATGGTGCGGGGAATAGGTGTCAGCTGGACTACCATATGAACCGCAAGGCTCAAGAGGGGGCCACTGCAGCCGGGTTGGAGCCTCTTGTATGCTGTTAGGGGTGAAACCTCAGTGGGCCCACGCTCGTCGGGAATCCCTTTGTAAAGGCTTCGTAGTGATCTCCTGGCTACACACCTGGGAAGTGTGAATGTGGTTCGTGGCCACTGGCATAATGGAGGTTCTTTTAGTCCACCCGGCAACGGGGGATGAAATCACTACATGTGGGTACAGTGGTACAAACTCTGCAGAGTCAAAACTGTCATGACAGCCGTGCTCACGGTCAAGAGCGGCTTGGACTTATTCATGATTAGAGGATTGATGGTTTTGGAAGTTGTGAATGTTAAGCGGGGAGCTTAACATTGGAAATGATGTTATGTTATTTGATTATGATGAGGGTATGGGAGCTTGGGACCATTTCATCTATGTAGTAATGTAGGTGCTTAAAAAGCTAAGGTGATAGGAATTAATTGCATAGTGCTTTAACCATGAGTTCAACCTCTCCTTGTTCTAGCCATGCATGATATAATTTTCCACACTTGCTGAGTACCCTTGGTACTCAACCTTGCATATTTGTTGGTTTATATTGCTGCTCAGGTCAAGACAATGAGGTGGTGTATAATGACCAAGACTTTGGACCCGAAGAAGGTTTCTAGGTTCATGGAGACCCCGGGCAACGCCTGTGATGGAGCCCTAAAGAATAATATTCCGCTGCTAGTTTTATTTACTTGTGATGAACTTATTATTGTCCATCGAGACATTTGCTATGTACGACTTAATTATATTAGACACCTGGCTTGTAATAAATGATGCTTCACTATTTGTCATCACATGTATGAGAAAATGATCCTGGCATACATGTGTTATTCACTTGGTTGTTCTTCAGAAAAACCGGGTGTGACAGAGGTGGTATCAGAGCCAAGGTTGCCCGTAGGAACGTGGACCTAGGTAGAAATGGACGTATTTAAGGGCCCTATTTTCTTAAAAACTATTTTCCAAGGTGTGGGTTGAAAAGTGTTATTTAAGGAGTCATTTTCTTCATCTTACCCCAACTTTCATTCAAAATAGGATTTTTGTTTGAGAGTTTATCTAACCTAATTTTAAATTCTTTTTGTTTTAGATGGTTCGCATGATTCGCACCGCTCGCAAGTCCACAGGAGGGAGAGTTCCCGTAGTAGCCCTTGCCGAAAGAGAGGAGAGCCGTCCGGTGACGTACCTTTCCTACGGATTGGCAGTAGGAGGCTTATTGCGCCGTCTTCGGCGTATGCTCGAAGCCGTCGGCAATACGGGCAAGCTAATTATCCACTATAACTCCACCAGGACCATCCGTGAGAAGAGGGAAGAATGGAGCTCAGATATGAGGATTATACACGAAAATCAGCTGTTTAAGATTCACCACTCTCCAGCTTGTCGGGCAACACAGGTCGATGCGGAGAAAGATGTCACCTGGGAGGCCATCACCTGCCAGAGTCACATCTATCGTCGCCACTTGGACAAAACTGAGTACATGTATGTCCTCCAACGTGAGAGTGGTACCACGGAGTACAAATACCTGCCAGTGCAGCAAGGGACTTCCCATGAGCACATGGACTTGTGCTTGGAGGATGCTGCTATGCTCAGCACTCGACTGCAGGAGTGTCAACAAGAGCTTCAGGATGTCCGGGACACCCTGAAGGAAACGGAGGCGTTGCTGCGAGCCTGCTTAAAGGCGAGGGAAAGAGGAGATGGAAATGAACTGTGTGTCACCGCGAATGATACATGGACTCCTGACTCCCCGAATCGCCGAGCGATCAGGCCTCGTCGCACTTCTCCACCAGCAGCCTCCCCACCCAAAGCGGAGTCAGAAGGCAGCCGCAATGATGAGGAAGATCCTGAGGAACCAGCTCAAGAAAACGAGTAGTGTAGAGTCCTTCCCTTAGTTAGCAAGATGTCGAATAGTCAAGTCGTTACGTTAAGTTAATGGTGTGTTAATGCTTGGTGTGTGACGTGAGTTGTGGAAGCCATGAGCAATTGTCCACAGCCTCGTCTTCAGATTGTTTTGCTTTGGTGTGTGAACCCACATGAAATAATAGTGCATTTATTTGGTGTGAGATATGAACCCTCGTAAAAGTATAACAAAGCCTCAACACTTCAAAGTACAAACAAAATGAAAGTAGTAAGATGATACTAAATGCTTTCAAATTAACATTGGTTGATTCTGCCAGATGGCTGGAAGAGGAAAAGGACGTGCTGCCAACCCCACCAACCACAACGATGAGGCATGCAACCCCCATCTTTCTGGAGGCCAGGACCGGGGTGGTCGCCGTGAAGGAGTTGATCCCCTCCACCAAATGCTGGAGAATCAGAATCAGCTCATCCAGAACTTGACTCAAGTGGTGGCCAACTTGCATCAAGTTCCACCTCCACAAGCTGCACCACGCCAACCAAGGTTGAGTGAGTTTCTAGGAACTCAACATCCAAAGTTTGCAAGTGCTGCTGAACCTCTGGAGGCAGATGATTGGCTGAAGACCATTGAAAGTAAGATGAGGATTATACAATGCCAAGGGTATGAGAGGGTGTTGTTTGCCTCTCATCAATTGCATGGACCTGCTGCTGATTGGTGGACCGCCTACGTGGCCGCCCATCATGACCCTGAGAACATAACTTGGGAAGAGTTCAAGCGTAGCTTCCGCAACCATTACATCCCAAGAGGTGAACTCAAAAACAAGAGGAAGGAGTTTTTGGGACTGCATCAGGGAAACATGACGGTGAGGGAATACCTCACTAAATTTACTCAACTCCGCCTATGTTGTAATGACATAGCCGGTCCCAAGCCCGGGTAAAGGAGGAGGGGGTTGTGATAGGCTTGGCGAGCCAACAACTACACTTAGCCACTCTCATGGAAATGAAACCCAATAGAAATTCGTTGGGGCGTAACCCTCTTAGCGACGCGCCATATCGGAACCCGGGTATGGTGTTAAGTGGGCAAGGGCCGGGTCGCCACCGCCTTAGTGGCGCGCCATATCGGAACCCGGATATGGTGTTAAATGAGCAAGGGCCGGATCGCCATCACCTTAGTGGCGCGCTACATCATCGCCCGGATGTAGTGATAAGTGAGCAAGGGTCTTTGCATCTTACTCGACGGGTGCAAAGCGTAAGGAAGCTAGCCGAGGAACATAGATTTCGGGTGGGTAGTTGGAATGTAGGATCCTTGACGGGGAAGCTACGTGAGTTAGTAGATGTTGCCATTAGGAGACGAGTAAATATCCTTTGTGTACAAGAGACTAGATGGGCGGGTCAAAAGGCGAGAGAAGTCGAGAATACCGGTTTCAAGATTTGGTATTCTGGTTCGGCTGGGACTAGGAATGGCGTAGGTGTTCTAATAGATAAGAGTCTTAAGGATGGAGTAGTGGATGTTCGAAGACGAGGGGATAGGATCATCTTAATCAAGATAGTAATTGGGGACATTGTCTTGAACGTCATTAGTGCTTATGCCCCACAAGTTGGGCTCAACATGAGTGCTAAGAGGCAATTTTGGGAGGACTTGGAGGATATGGTTAGTAGTGTACCGATAACCGAGAAACTCCTCATAGGGGGAGATCTCAATGGTCATGTGGGTGCAACTAACCTAGGATTTGAGGGAGTACATGGAGGTTTTGGATGCGGCGATAGAAATCAAGAGGGTAAGGACATTCTAGACTTTGCCGTAGCCTATGATCTGTTGATAGCTAACACCCTCTTTAGGAAGAGGCAATCTCACCTAGTGACCTTTAGTAGTGCCCAACACTCTAGCCAGATTGACTTTGTCCTCACTAGGAGAAAGGATAGACGGGAGTGTCTAGATTGTAAGGTGATCCCGGGGGAGTGTGTTGTGACACAACATAAGCTTGTGGTAGCTGATTTTCGCTTCCATACATGTTCTTTGCGGGACAAAGGTGTCAAAATCACAAGAACAAAGTGGTGGAAGTTGAAGGGAGAATCACAAGAATCCTTTAAAAATAGGGTGATCACAGAAGGACCCTGGGCAGAAAATAGAGATGCAGATAGTATGTGGATGAAGATGACAACTTGCATTAGGAAGGTAGCTAGTGAGGTGTTCGGTGTAACAAAGGGAAATAAACTTATAGATAAAGACACTTGGTGGTGGAATGAGGATGTACAAAAGGCCATTAAGGAGAAGAAGGAGTGTTACAAGAGTTGGCATAATGATAGAAGCGCAAGCAACATGCTTAAGTACAAAGAGGCTAAGAAGAATGCAAGGCGGGTTGTGAGTAAGGCAAGAGGACAAACCTATGATAAGTTATATGAGAGACTAGGGACAAAAGAAGGTGAAAAGGACATATACAAGATAGCAAAAATCCGCGAGAGAAAGATGAGGGATCTCAATCAAGTTAAATGCATCAAAGATGAGACTGACCGCATTCTAGTGAAGGATGAAGAGATTAAGAATAGATGGCGTGATTACTTTAATGGGCTATTCAATGATGGGAATGAGAGCACTATGGTTGAGTTGGATGACTCCTTTGATGACTCCAACAGGCGGTTCGTGCGGAGGATACAAGAGTTTGAGGTTAAGGAGGCCTTAAAAAGGATGAAAGGAGGAAAGGCCCTCGGCCCTGACGATGTCCCTATTGAGGTGTGGAGATGTCTTGGGGACGTCGCAATAGTATGGCTCACAAAGCTATTCAACCACATTTTTCGGTCAAACAAGATGCCTGAAGAATGGAGGAAAAGTATATTAGTACCTATCTTCAAAAATAAAGGAGATATTCAAAGTTGTACTAATTATCGAGGTATTAAGCTTATGAGTCATACTATGAAGCTTTGGGAGAGAGTGATTGAACACCGCCTGAGGAAAGTGACCAATGTCACTAAAAACCAGTTTGGTTTTATGCCTGGGAGGTCTACAATGGAGGCGATTTTCTTGCTTCGTCAGCTTATGGAGAGATACAGGGAGCAGAAGAAGGACTTGCATATGGTGTTCATCGACTTGGAGAAGGCGTACGACAAGATACCAAGGTCAGTCATGTGGTGGGCACTAGAGAAACATAAAGTGCCAACAAAGTACATTACCCTTATCAAGGATATGTACAATAATGTTAGGACAAGTGTGCGCGTAAGTGATAGTGAGACTGATGCATTTCCTATCACGGTAGGACTACATCAAGGATCAGCTTTGAGCCCATACATCTTTTCCTTGGTCATGGATGAGGTGTCGAAGGATATACAAGGGGATATCCCGTGGTGCATGCTCTTTGCTGATGATGTAGTGCTGGTAGATGAAACTAGAGATGGTGTTGATAAGAAATTAGAGTTATGGAGACAAACCTTAGAGTCCAAGGGGTTTAGACTTAGTAGTACCAAAACCGAGTATATGAGGTGCGACTTTAGTGGTGTTGGTCGTGAAGAGGGAAATGTTAGTCTACAAGGACAAATAGTACCTAGAAGGGACTCTTTTCGATACTTAGGATCAATGTTACAAAGCAATGGCGATATTGATGAGGATGTTTGCCACAGGATCAAGGTAGGGTGGATTAAATGGCGACAAGCCTCTGGAATCCTATGTGATAGAAAAGTCCCACAAAAGCTAAAAGGGAAGTTCTATAGGACGGTGATCAGACCCGCGATGCTCTATGGGGCGGAATGTTGGCCAACTAAACGGCAACATGTCCAACAAATGAGTGTCGCAGAGATGCGCATGCTACAGTGGATGTGTGGGCACACGAGAAGAGACCGAATAAGGAATGAGGTGATCCGTGATAAGGTAGGGGTGGCGCCGATTGAAGAGAAGTTAGTCCAACATCGGCTTAGGTGGTTTGGACATATCCAACGGAGACCTTCAGAAGCACCGGTTAACAGTGGGATTTTAAGAGGTAGAGAAAATATTAGGAGGGGTAGAGGACGACCAAGGTTGACCTGGGAGGAGGCGGTAAAACGAGATTTGAGAGATTGGAATGTATCCAGAGACTTAGCTCATGATAGGACCGCATGGAAAGTAGCAATTCATGTGCCAGAATCGTAGTCTTGTTTTTTTTTCTTTTTTTTTTCTTTTTTATTTTTCTTTTCCTTTTTTCTTATTTCTTTTCTCTTTTCTCTTTTTCCTTTTTCTTTTTTCCTTTTTTTCTTTTCCTTTTTTTTCTCTTTTTTTTTCTTTTTTTCCTTGTTCTCATATCTCTTCCTCTGTTTTACTTCATTGATATTGGGTTTCATGTCTAGCCGACCCCAACAGGCTTGGGATAAAGGCTTGGTTGTTGTTGTTGTTGTTGTTGTTGTTGTATCCCGTTATGCCCCACGAGACATAGAGACTGATGAGCAGAAACAAGATTGTTTCGTGTAAGGGCTTACCGCAGAGATGCAGTGTGCAATGTCCTCAAATGAGTATGAAAGCTTCCAAAAGATGGTGGACAGAGCATTTGTGGTAGAAAGGAAGCTAAAGGCCCTGGAAAATGAGAATAAGAGGAAGGCCGGGTGGTCACATCAAGCCTCAGGGAGCAACACCCGCCCACGTATGATGCAGCAACCTACGGGGCAGACGAGCCATGCTGCGGTACCCTATTCAGCACCAAGAGGGTACAACCCAAACTACAGGCCTTCTGCAGCACCAGCACAGCCGCAACGTCAGTTTGTGCAGCAGCCTCGCCCCGCATATCCACCTCGACCCGCAGTGCAAGGACCCCCAAACCAACCCCAAGACAACAAAGGCCAGGCATCTAAGATTGGGGTGCAATGTTTTAGCTGTGGTGAAGTGGGGCACTACGCCCATAAATGCCCAAAGAAGAAGCCTGCGCCGCCACAACAGCAGAATGTAATGAGAGGACGGGTGAACCACGTCACTATGCAGGAAGCACAAGAGGCACCCGACGTGGTAGTTGGTAAGTTTCCTGCCAATTTACACCTTGCAACTCTGCTGTTTGATTCTGGTGCTACCCACTCGTTCATTGCTCAAGGGTTTGTTAAGAAGCATGACCTAGAAACCACACAAATGAACCATATGCTAGCTGTAAACTCTCCAGGTGGAGAAATAAGGACAAGACAAGTGTGTCCCAAAGTGAACCTAGACATTAATGGGGTAGTATTTACTGCTAACCTCATAGTGATAGATTCACAAGGGATAGATATTCTTTTGGGTATGGATTGGTTGACCAAACATAAAGGAATCATTCATTGTTCGACCAGAACGGTGGAACTAACTCACCCTAGTGGCACAAGAGTAAAGTTCATAACAATACACGAGCCTAGGAGGGACATTAAATTAAATCAAGTTGAGGTGAAAGTCGAGGAAGTCAAGACCATCAGGGAATATCCAGATGTTTTTCCGGGGGAGTTGCCAGGTATGCCTCCCGATCGTGAAGTGGAATTTGCAATTGAGCTAGTGCCTGGAACAGCCCCGATATACAAGAGACCTTATCGGATGGACTCCAAGCAGCTAGAAGAACTCAAGGATCATTTGAGAGAATTGACGGAGAAGGGGTATATTCGTCCTAGTTCCTCACCATGGGGAGCTCCGGTGATATTTGTGCCCAAGAAAGACGGAACCCAAAGGCTATGCGTGGATTACCGTGCTTTGAATGAGGTAACCATCAAGAACAAGTACCCATTGCCTCGCATTGAAGACTTGTTTGATCAGTTGAGGGGAGCTTGTGTGTTCTCGAAAATTGATCTCAGGTCGGGATACCACCAACTCAAGATAAGGCAATCTGATATTCCCAAGACAGCTTTCGTATCTCGGTACGGACTGTATGAATACACTGTCATGCCTTTCGGGCTAACCAATGCCCCGGCATACTTCATGTATCTCATGAACAAGGTACTCATAGAATATCTGGACAAATTTGTGGTGGTTTTCATAGATGACATTCTCGTCTTCTCCAAAGATGAAGAGGAACATGAGAAACATCTAAGGTTGGTGTTGCAGAGGCTGAGAGAACACCAACTATATGCCAAGTTGAGCAAGTGTGAGTTTTGGCTGAAGAGAGTTCCCCTTTTAGGACATATAATCTCGGAGGGAGGAATCTCCGTAGATCCCGCCAAAATCGAGGATATACAGAAGTGGAAGACCCCAGAAAATGTCGGGGAAGTTCGAAGCTTTTTGGGATTGGCTGGATACTATCGACGGTTTATTGAGGGATTCTCCAAGATCTCGAGACCTCTCACCAAACTGTTAGAGAAGGGAATCACATTCACCTGGACGCCACAGTGCGAGACGAGCTTTCAGGAGCTAAAGAAGAGATTGACAACAGCCCCAGTGTTGGTTATGCCAGATGTGCAGAAGAATTTCACAGTGTACTGCGATGCCTCTGGAAATGGGTTGGGATGTGTTCTCATGCAAGAAGGACATGTCGTGGCATATGCATCCCGGCAGCTTCGGAAGCACGAGAAGAACTATCCTACACATGACCTAGAACTAGCCGCAGTGGTACACGCGTTGAAAATTTGGCGGCACTATTTGATGGGGAAGAGGACAGAGATATATACGGATCATAAGAGTTTGAAGTACATATTCACACAGCCAGACCTCAACCTCAGACAAAGGAGATGGCTAGAGTTAATCAATGACTTTGATGTGGGCATCAACTATCATCCTGGGAAAGCAAACGTCGTGGCCGATGCTTTGAGTCGGAAAGTGCAGGTCAATAAGTTGAGCTTGAAGGACATGCCTGCAGAATTGAAGGACGAGGTTATAAGGCTCAATCTATGTCTAGTAAATAGTAGTGAAGCCATCGCCATGGAAGTGGACTCCACACTCGAGCGAGACATACGCGAGGGCCAAAAGAATGATGAGAAGATACAGGAAATCAGGCAACTCATCAAGGAAAATAAAGCTCAAGGTTTCAGAGAGGATGAACAAGGTACGGTGTGCCACGGGAAAAGGATCTGTGTGCCAGAAGTAAAGGAGATCCGTGAATTAATTTTGAAGGAGGCTCACGATTCCGACTATTCCATTCATCCTGGGAGTACGAAGATGTACCAGGACCTCAAGAGCAGGTATTGGTGGTATGGCATGAAGCGAGATGTCGCGGAACATGTTGCCCTATGTGACACATGTCAGTTGGTGAAAGCAGAACATCAACGACCCGCGGGATTATTGCAACCACTCAAAGTGCCTGAATGGAAATGGGATGAAATCAGCATGGATTTTGTCGTGGGATTGCCTAGGACCCAATCTGGTATGATTCAATATGGGTCATCATTGATAGGCTAACCAAGGTAGCTCATTTCATCCCCGTGAAAGAAAGCTACAGCGGATCCAAATTGGCAGAATTGTACATGTCAAGGATCGTGTGTTACCATGGAGTGCCAAAGAAGATAGTGTCGGACCGAGGGACACAGTTCACCTCGAGGTTTTGGCAGAAGTTGCATGAAACCATGGGAACCCATCTGAACTTCAGCTCTGCCTATCATCCCCAAACTGACGGGCAGACGGAGAGAACCAATCAGATCCTTGAAGATATGTTAAGGGCATGCGCACTCAAAAACAATAGGAGTTGGGACAAGAACTTACCGTATGCGGAGTTTTCCTATAACAACAGCTATCAAGCTAGTATGAAGATGTCACTGTTTGAAGCTTTGTATGGAAGGAAGTGCAGAACTCCCCTATTTTGGAACCAAACAGGAGAAAGTAAAGTGTTTGGTCCAGAAGTGCTACAAGAAGCCGAGGCGAAGGTGAGGGAGATTCGCAACAACTTGAGGATAGCACAGACACGCCAAAAGAGCTATGCCGATGTACGAAGAAGAGAGCTCGTTTTCAACGTGGGAGACTATGTTTATCTCAAGGTGTCCCCTATCAGAGGACTTCGTCGGTTCAAGGTGAAAGGGAAGTTGTCACCTCGATACATCGGACTCTTTCAAGTTTTGGAAAGGAAAGGCGAAGTGGCATATCAACTAGAGTTACCGGTTCATCTATCGGATGTGCACGATGTATTCCATGTATCACAACTCAAGAAATGTCTGAGGACGCCTGAAGAGGTGTTACCCATGAATGAAGTGGATGTAGCTGAGGATTTTTCTTATGCCGAGCAACCATACAAGATTTTGGAGACAATGGAACGCCTCACCAGAAATAAAAGAATCCGGATGTGCAAGGTGCAGTGGAAGCATCACTCAGAAGAGGAAGCCACCTGGGAACGGGAAGATGAGCTCAAGGCACAATTTCCGGAATTGTTTTCTTAGAAACACCAATCTCGAGGACGAGATTTCTTTTAAGGGGGGTAGAGCTGTAACACCCCAAAATTTTGATTCAAAACACTAAATCATGTTAAGAGGGGAATTTAAAAATTTTTGGACGTGTTGCATGTTTTGCAAAAATCCAAATTCAAACTGGAATTCAAATTAAACTCAAATCAGAAAAGAAATAGAAAAAGAAAAAACAGAAAACAGAAAAAAACCGGCCAGTGGGCCGAAACCCACCAGCCAGCCCAACTTACCCGCGCCAGCCCGCAGCCGCGCGCCCGCGTTTTCTCACGCTGACAGGCGGGACCCACCCGGGCTTCGTCTTCCACCTCGCGCCGCGCCGGACTCTCTCTCACCGAATCCAAACCGATCGGAACTGCTGCGGATCACAGCCGATTTTCGCTCGAGGAGGAAACGGACATGATCTAAACCACCTCGCCGCCTTCCCCCGTCTATAAAACCCCGGCCCCGTTCTGTTTTTCCCACGCGATCGCCGATTTTTACTCCGGTGAGAACCGAGACTTCTCCGGTGAATTCTGGCCGATCTAAGCTCGGAATCTCCGATCTAACTCGCTGGTCTTGATCCACCGCCTCCGGGGAACCTTGTAGGTGCAGAAAACTCTGTGGCTTGCGGTGTAAACACAGCGCCGACGAGCTTCGCCGTGGTTTTGCCTCGGACCTCGCCGCCGATCACCTTCCAGGACCTCCGAGCTCAAGAAAACCCCCGAGGTGAGATCCCCGACCTCCCCTCTACCGATCTATGCCATAAGATCACAGTTCTAGGCAGAATTCTCGAGGATCCGAAAGTTTCCGGCGAGATCGCCGCTTCCCGCCACCGTGCGCCGCCGGCAGCGCCGCCCGCGCTCGATCAGAGCGACGTGGCCGCTTGTGCGCCGTTTATTTTAAATCGCACGGTAGGGTTTAAATCCCCGCGTACCGGTTCGATGTTATAATCTCAGCCGTCGGTTTAAAATCGGACGGTCCACGTCAGCCCCGCGTTATAAAGACTGGAATTCTTACGTGCTACCCCCTGGGGTTCTCGGAAAATAAGAGCTAGCCCCGGAAACTTCAGATCTAGCCCCTGGAACTCCAGAAAATCATGTAAATTCATTTAAAAATCAGTTTTAGCCCCTGGACTTAATAAAAATTAGGAAAAACACCTCTGATAAGTGTAGCTAGACCCCTGGAAATTCTGAAAATAATATTATAGACCCTGTAATGGGGTGAGTTCATCATTTTAGCCCTGTTTAGTATTTAATTTAGAAAATTGAATATGTAACTAGTGTTTAAAAATTAAAAGTGGGACAAACATATTGTCAAAATTAAGTTAAAGACTTTCTCAGTGTTTAGGAAATTTTGGAGTGAGATAAAAACATATTTTGGACTGAATTGAATCTGTTTAATTTATTATTCACAATTAGGGACACATTTTTAAGTAATAAATAGTTTTAGAAAATAGGGAAAATAATTATGAAATAGTTTACATCAGAGGCAAAGGTCAAAATATGTTATTAAATTATTTAGGACCAGAAACTATTCTGTTTAGATGATGAGTATTACTAATTTCATAATAAAGTACACAATTATGCATAGGAATATAAATCTGAAAATATAGCAACTAGTAAATGATAAATGGAGTTTTTAAAAACCCAAAGAGTTCAGTTTAGGGTTGGTAGAAATTATGAAGGCACATATGGAGAAGAAAAATACTTTTCATACATATTTGGTAGTGAAAGGGTGTAGTAGTTGAATATAAGAAATTTATTGGAAACTCATATATATAGTATGTAAGTATAAATGTGAACACAAAAGTAGGAATCATATACACATGATTAAAAGTGCATGCAAGCCACAACTCAACACACATAAAGTAACCACCACACATATAATGGTGAAGGACTTTCATAAATGTGAATGTGTGGTTTTATAAAGTAGAAGTGTGAACTATGTCTTATGATTGTTGTTTTTCTTTTGCTATGTGTGATGGTATGATGTAGAACCTGCTCAAGAGCAAGTTATTCCTTTCCAAGACCAGGACTACCCATTTCAAGAGCAGCAAGAAGGAGGCAAGTGTCCTTGACCACTTTGATCCTATGCTAGGATGTGTAGCTAGAATTATTTGCATTGTCAATTGAAAATATGAAACCCATGTTAGGATGTTTCCCTAGAATTGCATTACCTTGTTTCCTTGTAGCTTGGGTTGGGATTTATTTATTATGTCATTTATTTACATGCATATGCTTAGCCATGCTTAGAATGGGATATTTGGGATATGAGATTATCAGTTTATATTATCATACTCTTGAATGAGATATTGTGAGTTATGTAGAGGTAGGGATCAAGGCAAGTTGGATGTTTTGGTTGTGTGTTGGGTGCACGAGACTCGGGTTTGTGTTTAGTACTTGCCTGGATCCTAAGGACCGGTTCATGGAGCATGTAACCTGGCTTTACAGTGCCAACCACATGCTGAGATGGGGCAGCTTGGCCAATTAATTAGGTGTATCCCCGGCGTAGTATGGGTGTGTTGGATGGTGCGGGGAATAGGTGTCAGCTGG
Organism: Neostapfia colusana; assembly: GCA_030760725.1. Lineage (NCBI taxonomy): Eukaryota > Viridiplantae > Streptophyta > Magnoliopsida > Poales > Poaceae > Neostapfia > Neostapfia colusana. Next base: position 98,875,808 of record JASWHV010000003.1, read on the forward strand.
ACTACCATATGAACCGCAAGGCTCAAGAGGGGGCCACTGCAGCGGGGTTGGAGCCTCTTGTATGCTGTTAGGGGTGAAACCTCAGTGGGCCCACGCTCGTCGGGAATCCCTTTGTAAAGGCTTCGTAGTGATCTCCTGGCTACACACCTGGGAAGTGTGAAGGTGGTTCGTGGCCACTGGCATAATGGAGGTTCTTTTAGTCCACCCGGCAACGGGGGATGAAATCACTACATGTGGGTACAGTGGTACAAACTCTGCAGAGTCAAAACTGTCATGACAGCCGTGCTCACGGTCAAGAGCGGCTTGGACTTATTCATGATTAGAGGATTGATGGTTTTGGAAGTTGTGAATGTTAAGCGGGGAGCTTAACATTGGAAATGATGTTATGGTTATTTGATTATGATGAGGGTATGGGAGCTTGGGACCATTTCATCTATGTAGTAATGTAGGTGCTTAAAAAGGTAAGGTGATAGGAATTAATTGCATAGTGCTTTAACCATGAGTTCAACCTCTCCTTGTTCTAGCCATGCATGATATAATTTTCCACACTTGCTGAGTACCCTTGGTACTCAACCTTGCATATTTGTTGGTTTATATTGCTGCTCAGGTCAAGACAATGAGGTGGTGTATAATGACCATGACTTTGGACCCGAAGAAGGTTTCTAGGTTCATGGAGACCCCGGGCAACGCCTGTGATGGAGCCCTAAAGAATAATATTCCGTTGCTAGTTTATTTACTTGTGATGAACTTATTATTGTCCATCGAGACATTTGCTATGTACGACTTAATTATATTAGACACCTGGCTTGTAATAAATGATGCTTAACTATTTGTCATCACATGTATGAGAAAATGATCCTGGCATACATGTGTTATTCACTTGGTTGTTCTTCGGAAAAATCGGGTGTGACAATGGCCTAAATCAGGTTGAGATGGAAACTGGTCAGGGCTGTCATGTTGGACAGCAGATCAGTAGTCAAATTTGTTTAAATTTGAACTATATTTTCAAGTTTTATGAGTTCAATGACATGTTTGGTTTTATAACTCAATGGTTTACTGTTTAAATAAATATTTGACATTTCTCAAATATATTTTTACAGATGACAGTAGATAAACAGTTCGAGAATGGCTGGGTGGAATCTCACTGTTCTCACCACAGCGGCTATCCGGAAGCATTGAGGCAGATGCTTCAATATTTCGGGTACAACCAAATGCCGCAGTACTTCACCAAGGAAGAAGGCGAGGAGGGGAACATGACGTGGACAATCCATGTCGATGTCCCTGCAGGACCTACGCCACCCGGTTGGGTGCCGTTCACCGTCACGGTGAGAGGTAGACAACCGGAAGGGATGTGGCAAGTGGCAGCCCGTGACAACATGTCACGTTTCTGCCAACTACACGTGAGAGTGATGGAGGGAACACCATACGCGCTTGTTCCGGTGGAGGGACAGGCTCATCATGTGTGGGAAGGGAGGTACCGGGAGGCAACAGACCCGAGTTGCCCACGGTACAACCCCGCGGAGGCAAACCTCAGCCTCCAGATGAGGGCGGGAAACGCCGTGATGGACAGCCAAGCTGTTCATACGGAGCATCTCGCCGCAAGGCTCAAGGAGAGCACAAGCCGTGGAGACCATTTCGAGAGTGCCCACAGCGCACTCCGCAATGTGCTCCTTCCGACGATCAAGCGACTGAACGAACAGCATAATCAGTTGCATCGTCTGAAGAAGGCGAAGAAGAAAAGCCGTGTTGACATCGCGGCGTTACAAGAGTTGGTGCAGACTTTAACCCAGCAGAATGAGGACCTTACTCAAGAGCGGGACAACGCTATTGAGAAAGGGCAAGGCTGGGAAGAAGACTACAACCAGACCATGGACGAGGTGCATGCATTGCAGGACCTCGTACCTCCGGTATTGGGCATACCGGTGGTCTTGGTCCTTCCAGCAATGGGAGAACCCGAGATGGGAGAAGAGGTGGTAGATCCGGAGCCACCAGCAGAGGTACCGGAGGAGGACGACCCGCAGGAGGTCGAGTTCTACTCCGAGTAGAGTGTTATCATTGCCAAGTAGGGCAACCAGAGTAGTATGACCCAAACTTTTGTAACCAGTGACATGTCATGTAGGCAGTAGCGTATGTATAGGTAGTGACAACATGAGCACGACTTCTCGGAGACCCGAGAATAATGTATCTTGTATAAAGTTTATGCTTTATCAATATATGTGAATGTTGTGCAAATTATTCATGTGTCACTTCAATACCTACTATTGCACATGGATTTTTAAGTATGACATGTGTTAATCGCTGCTGTTCTGAATTTCAGAATGACTCGTACTCGTGCCAACCTGGACGTTGGGGGTACTAGCCAAGGGTGAGAGACCTCCCAACAGCCTCCCGAGGACTCCTCGGAACAGCAGCAACAGCAACAGCAAGCACCGCCACCGCCACCGCCAATCGTCGCGGCAATGGCGGGTTCTCATCAGCAGCACATGGCGTTGCTGCAAACTCTCATCGCCAATACGTCTCGCGCAGAGAGACGTCAAGACCGTGAGGAGCGTCAACAGAGCTCCTACTCCGACTTCCTAGCGACTCATCCCCCGGTATTCTCTAGGGCGGATGAACCTCTCGATGTGGACAACTGGCTCCGCGCGATAGAGATGAAGTTCGGGCTGCTCCAGATAAGTGAGCAGCGCACGACTCAGTTCGCGGTCCAACAGCTCCAAGGATCCGCGAGCGTGTGGTGGGCAAACTTCTGTGCTTCACAGCCCACCGACCGAGTTATGACCTGGGCGGAGTTCCGGACGGCCTTCAGGGCCTATCACATACCGCCGGGTCTGATGAAGAGGAAGACGCAGGAGTTCTTACACCTGCAACAGGGGAGCCGGAACGCGCTGGAATATTCCAGGGCGTTCAACGATCTCGCGCTTTACGCGTCGTATCACCCCGATACTGACGAGAAGCGGCGGGACCACTTCTACCAGGGGCTTAACCCGCTCCTGAAGGATAAATTGGCGATGTTCAATCGCGGCAGCCTCAACGACATCATTGATGCTGCGATTGTCCAGGAGGACTCCGGCAAGGAGTTAGCGGCGGCGGAGAGAAAGCGAAGCGCGCCGCAAAGCAGCGGAGAAGGAGGCGGTCCTTCTCAGAAGTTTTGGATGGTGAATCGCCAACCATCAGGTCCACGCTGGCAGCCACCACAGAGGTCGATGCCGTTCCGTAGTCGGCCGTACTCTTCACAGGTATTCAGGCCGGCACTGCCAGCACCACCTCCGCAACAACAACAGCAGCAGCGGGCGATGCCGCGTGCGTATGCACCTCAGCAGCGCATGCCGGGCTTTCATCCCCCGAGCACCGCACAAGCAGCGGCCACATGTTACAAGTGTGGTCGTCCAGGACACTTCGCCAGCAGTTGTCCGGAGAGGCAAGGCGGCGGAGTTGCACGGCAACTTCCAGGGAGGAATCAGCCCCAGAACCATACAAATGCGCGGCGGGCAAACCCGAGGCCCGGCACTGTCCACCAGCTTGCCATAGAGGACGTGCCGGAGGGTGAGCCAATCCTTGCGGGTATGTTCCAACTCCACCAGCATCCCGCCATAGTATTGTTTGATTCAGGCGCCACGCATAGCTTCATTAGCCAAGCTTTCATTGATAGATATAGCTTGCAAATACTACCCACCGATAGTCCTTATGTGATCTGTTCACCGAGTGGGAAAATTTCAGCAAGCATGATGGTCCCAAAAGCACCATTGTGCTTAGAGGGTAGAGTGTACCCCACGTCTCTCATAATTTTAGAGGGACAAAAGGTCGATGTCATCTTAGGGATGTCGTGGGTAACCTGCCACGGCGCTGTTTTAGACACCGTCCTCCGAGTTGTGCACTTAAACTCAAAAGTGCACGAATCGCACTCCTTATTTCTGGACAGTCCAGAAATAAAACTTCCAAGTGTCTATCAGTCCACCACCATCAGATTGGAAGATATTCCAGTGGTCCGAGAGTTCCCTGACATGTTCCCAGATGATTTGCCGGGGATGCCGCCTGATAGAGAGGTGGAGTTCAAGATTGAACTTGCACCAAGAACCATGCCAATATCCCGAAGGCCATACAAGATGGCGCCCAAGGAATTGGCTGAATTGAAGGCCCAGCTAACAGACCTGCTGGAAAAGGGTTTTATTAGGCCGAGCTCCTCGCCATGGGGCTGTTCGCATTATTTGTGAAGAAGAAGGATGAGACGTTGCGGCTTTGCGTGGACTATCGTCCATTAAATGCCGTAACCATCAAGAACAAGTACCCGTTGCCACGGATCGACATGTTGTTTGATCAGTTGGTCGAAGCAAAGATCTTTTCCAAGATGGACTTAAGATCCGGGTACCATCAGATTAAGATAAGGGCTGAGGATATTCCGAAGACAGCTTATCGACGAGGTACGGATTTTATGAGTACCTGGTCATGTCCTTCGGTCTCACCAACGCTCCAGCTCACTTCATGTATTTAATGAACTCGGTATTCATGCCAGACCTGGACAAGATTGTCGTGGTCTTCATCGACGACATCCTGGTATATTCCATGTTGGAGGAAGATCACAAGAAGCATCTGCTTATAGTCTTGCAACGGCTGCAGGATCACAAGCTATACGCGCGGAGGGTATCGCTGTAGACCCGAGCAAGATCACTCAAGTGCTGAATTGGAAATCCCCGAGAACTGTTCACGAGGTACGGAGTTTCCTCGGACTCGCGGGATATTATCGGAGGTTCATTCCGAACTTCTCGAAGATTGCCAAGCCAATGACGGAGCTGCTGAAGAAGGCTACCAAATATGTTTGGAGTCCGGCATGTGAAGCAGCATTCAAGGCTTTAGTAAAGCACCTAACATCAGCACCGGTTTTGGCGCAGCCAGACACAACAAAACCGTTCGATGTGTACTGCAATGCATCCGGCATTGGGCTCGGATGTGTGCTGATGCAAGACCGAAGAGTGGTCGCGTATGGGTCACGGCAGCTTAGAAACCATGAGCAGAATTATCCAACTCATGACTTGGAGCTCGCTGCCGTGGTACTTGCACTGAAAATGTGGAGGCACTACCTACTCGGTAACCTCGTGCATTTATATACCAACCACAAGAGCCTCAAGTACATATTCACTCAGAAGGAGCTGAACATGAGGCAGCGAAGATGGTTAGAATTGATAAAGGATTACGAAATAGAGATCCATTATCATCCGGGCAAGGCAAATATAGTGGCAGATGCGCTGAGCCGCAAGTCACACATCAACAATCTGACCATCACACCGTTAGAAGAGAGCGAACCACCACTGCATGTGATTCCACATGGAGCTCTCTACAACCTAGCTGTGATCCCCACCATCCATGAAGAGATAGCAGCAGCTCAGAAACATGACAAGGGTATGTCGCATTTGCGGAGACGTGTAGACAGTGGGGAGTTGAAATGTTTCCGGAAGGACGGAGACGGCGTCCTATGGTTCAAGGACCGGATCGTCGTACCCCGTAACCCGGAGCTACGGAAGAAATTTTTGATGAGGCTCACTTATCAAAATTTTCTATTCACCCCGACAGCAACAAAATGTATCAAGAACTCAGAAGCAAGTTTTGGTGGACACGGATGAAGCGGGAGGTCGCAAAGTACGTGTCCGAGTGTGATACATGTCGAAGGGTGAAGGCGGATCATATGCGGAAACCAGGACTGCTACAACCACTGGGCGTTCCTGCCTAGATGTGGGGGGATGTGAGCATGGACTTCATCGTCGGTTTACCCACCACCTTTCAAAACATGATTCTGTGTGGGTGATCGTCGACCGGCTCACACAAGTTGCCCACTTCATCCCGGTCAACACCAACTACAACACCAAGAAGTACGCTGAACTGTACATCTCACGGATCCTATGCTTGTACGGCGTACCCCGTACCATCATATCGGATCGGGGCACTTTATTTGTGTCCCGTTTTTGGGAGCAGCTGCACGCTGCATTGGGGACGACGCTGATCCGTAGTTCAGCATACCACCCGCAGACGGATGGGCAAACCGAGCGGGTAAATCAGATCCTGAAAGACATGCTACGAGCTTGCGTTATCAACCACGGCAAGAATTGGGATGATCACTTACCGTTAGCCGGGTTCTCATACAACAATGGGTACCAAGCCAGCATTAAGATGGCGCCTTATGAGGCGCTATACGGGAGGAAATGCCGCACACCACTGAATTGTTGTGAGTCTGGCGAAAGGGTCACCTTCGGGATTGACCTTGTCAACAACGCAGAAGAAAAGGTTTGACTGATTCAAGCGAACCTAAAAGCCGCCCAATCCCGTCAGAAACAGCATGCGGACCGGAGAAGACGCCCATTACAATTCGAAGTCGGGGATCACGTATATCTACGTGTGTCTTCAATGAAGGGCATAAACAGATTTGGGGTGAGAGGAAAGTTGGCACCCCGATTCATCGGTCCATTCCAGATTACCGAATGATGTGGATCAGTAGCATACCGGCTGAAATTACCATAAGCACTTTCTGGTGTGCATGACGTCTTTCACATTTCCCAGCTGAGGAAGTGTCTTAATCTATCAACTACCGTTCAGCTGGAGGACATTGAAGAATTGCAACCGGATCTCACCTATCGGGAGGAGCCGGTTCAGATCATTGATGAAAAGGCCCGAACCACACGCAACCGCACGTTGTGGTTCTACAAAGTTCTATAGAGTAATCACTCTGTGGACGAAGCGACATGGGAGAGCAAAGGATTTCTTCGCGCTAACTACCCCGACTTTTTCACGTCGCATATCCGGTAATTCTCCACCATCCTCTCTCTCATTTTCACCTTATAATCTCGGGACAAGATTCTTTTAAGGGGGGAGGAATGTAAGGGCCTCAGTTTTTGACACATGTTTGAAGTGTCATCACCACACACACACCTCATTCGAAGCAAGTTGATAAACACATTTGAAGAGCAAGTAACCACCATCAACATGCTCATTAGAGAACAAACTCACATATTGCAAAAATGGTATTTCCCACATGTGATATACAGGGGCTGGGCATATGAAAACTCCTACACAGTGCTAGGAATGTCCATGCCAAGTTTCACCCAAATTCAAAACCTTTTTGAGGTCATTTTGGGTATTGCTAGAAATAGGGTAGTTTGAACTCAAATTCAAATTCAAACTGATTTTATCCCATGAATTCAAAAGTGGGAGGCATATTCTTGCTCAGCACATTTTTGTGAGCTCACATACCAATTTTCACTCCATTTGGAGTTGAGCTTGACATGAGTTAAATGTAGCAAATTCAAACTTTATTTGAATTTCAAACTACATGTGTGCTGAAATTTAGTCAAACACAAACCATTTTGAATTCTACACCATTCAAATGGCTCAGGGGCAGATAATTCAAATACTTGAGGTTAGTTTGGTCTCTACTGTTTAGAGCAGTAGAGCAAAGTTAATTTCAGAGGTTAAAACCCTGGGTGGGACCCACATGTCAGCCACTGAGGCAAAAGAAACCGACTGAGAGCTCAGCTCAGGTACTCGCGCGCGCTGCAGCGACCGCCACGGCGAAGAAACGGCGAGGACAGCAGCTGCTTGCCGCCCTCGGCCGGTGAACCGCCTCACAGGGTCCTTATCTATGCGCCCGAGCGATCGCAAGGGGTCTTCACCGCTGCCTCGACACGTTTCCACCCAGAAAGCCGAAGCTCCTCGCCGCTCGGTTGAATTTTTGGTACCTCATCGCCCGGTCGATCCAGTGATCCTCCTGGTGATCGGAGACCAGCACATGGTGTGCCAAGCCATCTTCGACACCCTCACGTCAGTTCCAGGCTCGGAGCAGTCCTCCCCGAGCTCCACCGCGGTGATCCTTCCTCTGCCGGTTCAGCTCGAGCCGCCACTGCGGGAACCATCCTTCCGGCCACCACAGGCCACCGATCACCGAGCTGTGAACAGCTAAGAGGTTCACCTTCAGTCCCTCTTTCATTCCCACGAGCTCCGGCGGCGTGACAAACACTGCTCAGGCCGGAATTTCGTGTTTTCGCGACGGTGTGCAAAAGTGGAGTCGGCATCGATCAGAGAAATTCGTAAGCCACACTGCATCACTCATCCTCTCATGGAGAGGATCACTTCTAGTTGCCCGTATGAGTCCATAGGAGCAGGAACCACGAAGAACCATGGAGGGAAACCGCTGTTCTTCAAGTTTTAGTAGAAATCCCGATTTCCGGCCTAGGTCGCACGGTGACAGCCCAACACAGCCCGTCCCGAGCTCCGTGGAGCTCATGTCGACCTTTCCTATGTTCCACTGATGCTCGACGACCCTTAGCTCGATCAGGTGAGGTGCTAGGGAGGACGGGCAACACGGCCGAAGTTCTCCCGAGGCTGCGGCTCGTCGCCGACCATGTGCTGGCCATTTTCATGACGAGCTCAGCCCGGAATCGTGCTCCCCGAGTGAAAATAGGCAGGGGCGGCCGGAATCATGAAGCTTGGAGCTCCACAGAGGCTGCCGGCGAGATACCCCGGCGGCAGAGCGCGGGCGGCGGGAGGTAGACGAAGGGGGTGGACCCCAGCCGTCAGCGGATCATATTTTAAATTGGGATCAGGCTGCGGCTCGGATCCGGTGTGCTGGCACACAAAAACTCCATAGACCCCGGTGTGCCGACGCCTCAGCGCACAACACGTGTCCCCGTGGCCCACCAGCAGATTTAAACTTTTCCCCGATTTTCAGATTTCATTCAAATTTCAAATCCTCATAACTCTGGCTAGGAAGCTCCAAATCGAGTGAACAACATTTTGTTGAATTCAGATCTCTGAGTACTTTTCAGCAAATCAAGTTTCACTTCATGAAAATCCTTATTTCACCTGAATTAATTCCTCAAAATTTAAACTGTTTGGAATTTTAACTGGAGAATCCCTTGGAGGAAAATTCTGAGATTTTTCTGGGATGTTCACCAAAATGTATCTGAACTACCATAAAAATTTCAGATCCATTTGAGCTCATTTGATCCATCTAATGGTGTGATTAGTGAAACTGTTCCAGGGAAAATAGAAAATGTTCAGAAAACATTTTCAGAATTTTCCCTGAAATTGTTTAGCTCATATCTTTAGCTAGGAACCTTCAAATTAAGTGGGACCAACTCCATTAGAACCCTCTAAAAATATAGTTTTCAGAAAGTTATGGCTTGCTCCATGAAAAACCATAGAATACCCTAAGAGCTCCAATTAAGGTCAAGGACATAATTAATTGTGGGGAGCTCAAATGAGCTTTGCTGCAACTAAAACTTGACCAAGTCTCTGTTTAGGTTGTAACCAAGTCACAGTAAAAGTTTCACAGTCTTTGGGTCTGTCTAGTGGGACTTAGAAGGTTCACAAGTTTAAAACTCAATTCAAATGCATTTAATTAATACATGTACTTCTTATATCATGTAGTCGTTAAGGTCGAGGAGGAACCCGAAGTCCTAGACTTCGTTACTCCGGAGGAGCAGCTAGCCTATGACCTAGAGCAGCAAGGCAAGCTCCGGTTTGCATTAACCTTTTTACAAATTTTATTGTTTTGAGCACTTACTTGAGTATGATGATTCCTTGCATTAGAGTCTTGTTTGGAAACCCAATGGCATAGCCAAGAAAACCATGGGTTGGGATTAGGATTGAAAACCCCGTTAGCTACTGCAATGCTAAGATAGTGTAAGATTCGGTACAAGTCGAGTAGTTGGAACTGCTCGCGAACATAGGCTAGAGGCACTCGACTCGGGTAGAAATAGCACATGAAACACATGGCAAGAAAGATGAGACCGAGTGGAGAGTAAGGGCAGCAGGACTTTGGGGCCTGTGTGCTATAGCTCCGCTTGTGTCGATTGAGGACCGAGCCGTGTGCGGGCCTGTTGAAAAAGCTAGAACAGTACCGAAGACCTACCGGCTATATGGGAACCGGAAACCGATGTAATTCGGGTAGCTGAGTATTGAGGCATAGCTGGTCGTTCAGAGGGTAGGTTGAGAGCTCGAGGTGTAAATCGGCTGGCGGCACTGAGATGCGCGTGCAGAGACCTCTTGCTTGGGACGATTGGACCGGTTCAACATTTGGCTGTTGGGTGAAAGGTGGTTGCGTATGACGTCCGTGATTGTTGTTGTAGGCAACATCGAGTACGGGCGTACGTGACGGGTTGTTCGGGTAATCCGGCAGGTGTAAATCGATTATAATCGCCGTCCCTCGCGATCAGTGAGTACCACTTGTTCACTGTACCGTGACGTAGAAAGAACAGGCTAGTTACATGTTAAAATGTTGCTGATTGAGAGATGGACTTGATCGTTAATGATTGCTGTAGTTTAGAGCTAACTAAAGTTCTTTTCAACTTTGGGCAAAGTACATGAGAGAAATGCGTTTCTTGTTTGATTGCGGCTCTCTCATGTGCCTTCGCGTAAGGTTCTCCACAACCTGCTGCTAAAACTTGAAAGTAAGGTCCCACTAATTAGGCGAGTCCTTACAAATGATTTTTACCTCATGTACCTATCACGCCTCATGCAGAAGTTCTATGTTTAGGAGAGACGGGTCAGTCTTTCTGAGCCTTCGTGCTCACTGCTTGTGTTTGAAGCTTTTGCAGGGTTCTATGAGGAAGGGACTCCCGAGGAGGAGACGGAACCCCAGGAGCAGAACCCCGTCGAGTGGGAGTCGTGCACGCCGCCGTGTTAGTGTGCGTGTGTGCTAGCAAGGACACGTTCACGGGCTTAACATGGACTTGATGCGTAGTCTACGCCCGTGAGTGTAGACTGGACCTATTTTGATGTAAAAATGTTCATAAACCACTTTATGTAATAAAAGTTTTGCTTCCGCTTTGTACCTTTGATGTGTGTTATCAAGTGCTGTACAACGCAGCACCCCTCAGCGTGATCCTGGCTCGATAAGACCGTGGGGTCGTGTCAGGTTTTGGTTTTGATTTTCGGGACTGTTGAGTCCGGGTGATAAGATGGGTTGCATGACTATTGAGTCATGGCAATGAGGTTGGACGGTTTGCGACAGAAATTGTTTATGAGATGAAATGGTAGTGAATACGAGATGGTATTCGTGAGATGGTAGCGAATACGAGGAGGTATTCGTGAGCGAGAATGAGGTTGATTGATGTCTGGTTGGGACATGGAACGTAATGAATATAATGGAGGTATGATTGGTATTTTAATATATGTTGGGATTACATTCGCATAAAGATAAGTTGCTGTTTTATAATGGTTTTGATAAATAACTTTGCTTTCTGCAATGAGCCTTTTTATAACTACCTTGTTATGAGCTACATATCATATTTTTTCCGCACTTGCTGAGTACATCATTGTACTCAAACTTGCATTATTATTTCATCACCAGCAACAGGAGAAGATTACTATGAAGACCAAGTGGAGCATTAGGCGTGTAATCTGTCCTCAACCTTGCCTGTGGGGATGGAGTAGAGATGGAGCCGCTACTGCTTAGAATTGCTTCCGCATTAGTTAGAAGACTTCCGCTGTTAGAATAAAGACTTCCTCTGTGATCACGAGTCCAAGACTCATGAGACATTGTAATAAACTCTGTTATTCGTGGGTATATATATTCTGAAATTCAGTTTGTGGATGATGTGTATACGTGTGATGAACATCCTGGGCACACATATGCATCAGTTCTCGGTTCCGTGGTTTTCCACAGAATTTAGGGCGTCACAGTTTGGGAGCGGGTCCCCGTCCTCGGTGGAATGGAGCACGCACCCGGGGCGGCAAACTTTCGTGACTCGGAAGGCACCTTCCCAGCTGGGGGAGAGTTTGTTGGTCCCTTCATGAGAAAGTATGCGCCGCAGCACCAGGTCACCTTCCTTGAGCTCCCGGACATGCACGGACCTCTGGTGGTAGCGCCGGAGCTTGACGGCATCCAGGAGAGCTGTCGGCCAGTAGAAGCAATGCCGGAAGGCTTTACCGACCAGCGTGCGTGAGGAAGCGTGATTCCCGTACTCGCCTCCATGGATCTCTGCGAGCATGTCGCAGCCTTCCTCCTGGGTTATGCACCACAATAGGGTGCCGTTGGCGCCACGCCGGTAGAGATCCCCTTCTACCAGCATGTATCTCTTAGCCATCCGCACAATCCGTTCAGCGGACGCATGTTCATCAGGAAGGATGTTGTCTTTCAAGTAGTTCCGGACCTCCGTGATCCATGCATCGGGAATGACTTGAGCTTCTGGATCTTGGGCGCTGGGTAGCACGGAGTCCCCAGTGGCGCATACAATCCTTGGCGGGCACCATGGTTGCAGGGCCGCCGGGACTGCCAGCTTCGAGGTGCTGGTCTCGCCCCCTTCGCTCGGCTCGGCAGGCCGGGCTGTGGCCCGTGGCAACGTCCTCTCGAAGGCTCCTTCGGGCATCGGGGCTCCGGTGGAGGCCTTTGTTGACAGGTCGTCGGCCACGTTGTTGTCGGCACGCGGTACATGGCACAGGTCCAAGGCATCAAAGTCTTTCTCCAGCATCTGTACGTGGAGGAGGTAGGCAGCCAGTTGTGGGTCGTTGCAGAATCATTCAGCTTTGACTTGCTTGATGATTAGCTGGGAGTCGCCCTTGACCAGCAACTGGCAGACGCCGAGGGACAGCGCCATCTTTAGGCCGAAGATGAGAGCTTCATACTCGGCCATGTTGTTGGTTGCCTTGAAGTTCAGACGCACCATGTACTTGAACTGCTCCCCCGATGGCATGAGGAGCAGTACGCCGGCTCCGGCCCCCTGCTTCCGCAAGGAGCCGTCGAAGTAGAGCGTCCAGTGGGGCTCGGTGAAGACCAGTGCTTGGGGCTCCAGTTCACCGCCTTCGGTGCCCCCTGGGTTGGTTGGTGATGGTGTCCACTCGGCCACGAAGTCAGCCAGCGATTGGATCTTGACCACGTGACGTGGTAGGAAGTCCAGCTCGAACTCCGCCAGCTCCGCTGCCCACTTGGCGACGTTGCCAGTTGCGTTGGGGCTGTGGAGGATGGTCCTCAGCGGGTAGGAGGTGACCACCGAGATCCGATGGGCTTGGAAGTAGTGCCGGAGCTTCCTGGACGCCACGAGCACTGCATACAACAGCTTATGGACCTCCAGGTACCTTGTCTTGGCGTCTTGGAGGACTTTGCTGATGTAGTAGACGGGCCTCTGGATGGTCCGGATCCTCCCTGGGGGACCCGGGATGTCTTCCTCCATTGGCACCGGCCGACAGGAGGTCCCCAGGTCCGGGGCAGCCTCCGGGGGCTGGGACCCGGAGACTTCTCGACCGCCTTGGACCTCCGGAAGGTCTCCCTGAACCTCCGGGAGGTTTTCTTGAACCTTCGGGAGGTCATCTTGGATCTCCGTGATGTCCCCTTGGACCTCTTGGAGGTTTTCTTGGACTCCCGGGAGGTTGTCTTGGATCTCCCGGAGGTCCCCTTGGACCACTGGGGTCTCCTGGCTGTCGGGGCCCCCCATGGGATCCAGACCGCCTTGGAGACTTCTGCTGCTGGAGAATGCTGCAGTGATGAGGGGTCCGGCCGCTCTACGACTAGGACCATGCTCACCACTTCTGTCGTCGCCACGATGTAGAGCAGTAGGTGCTCACCGGGCTCAGGGGCTACCATGATGGGCAGCGTTGTCAGGAGCTGCTTCAACTCATGGAATGCTTCTTCTGCTTCTTCGGTCAAACAAATAGACCAGCTTTGCGCAGGAGCTTGAAGAAGGGAAGAGACTGCTCAGCTAGCCTTGGTATAACCGACTGAGCACAGCTAGACATCCCGTGAGGTTCTGGACATCCTTGATGCGGGCCGTGGGCCGCATCAGCTCGATGGCCTTGATCTTCTCTGGGTTGGCCTCGATCCCTCGGTGTGAGACCAGGAATCCAAGGAGCTTTCCAGAAGAGACAGGAACACACATTTGTCCGGGTTTAGCTTAGTGCGCGTGGTGTGCAGCTTGTCACAGACTAGAGCTAGGTTATCTAACAAGGATGAGCTCTGTTTGACTTTGACAACGATGTCATCAACATACACCTCTACTAAGTCTCGGATTAGGTCTCCAAATGTTTTATGCATAGCGCGTACAAAGGTAGGGCGAGCATTTCTCAGACCATAAGGCATGGAGACATAACAATACAGGCTGTCTACAGTTATAAATGCAGTGTGTTCTTCATCTTCTCTAGAAATTGGTATTTGGTGGAAACCTGAGTACGTGTCTGGGAAGCATAACATATCACAGCCTAATGTAGAGTCCACAATTTGATCTATTCTAGGGAGAGGGAATGGATCTTTGGGGCATTCCTTATTGAGACTGGTGTAGTCGATGCACATCCGGAGCTTCCCGCCAGCCTTTGGGATGACAACAGGATTGGCCACCCACCGGGGCTGGTGGACCTCCCGTATGAAGCCAGCATCGAGCAGCTTCTTGATTTCTTCACGGATGAAGTTCTGCCGCTCGATAGACTTCTTCCGGGGCTTCTGCTGGACCGGCCGAGCGTCGAGGGAGATCTTCAGATGGTGCTCGATCACCTCCCTAGGGATCCCGGGCATCTGTGATGGTTTCCATGCAAACACGTCGACGTTGTCCCAGGGGAAGGTGATGAGCACGCCTTCCTATTTGCTGTCCAGGCCCCCGGCTATCCGGGTGGTCTGGGCAGCTTCGGCGCCGACTTGGACGACCTTCAGGGGGACGTCGCCTTCGTCGAGGGGTTGCACTCGGGTGCAGAGGTCGAGGCATGGTGGCGTGCACTCGGGTGGAGCTGGCCCGGTTCTGCACCGCCAGGGGCAGGCGCTCGGGCGGTCGCAAGTGTTTGGAGCTTCTCCAAGGCTGACACTGCAGCAGTGCGGTCTCCACGGATCCTGAGGACGCCGGTTGGTGTAGGCATCTTCAGGATGAGGTAGCCGTAGTGGGCTACTACCATGAATCGGTACAGGACCGGCCTGCTGATGATGGCGTTGAAGGGGAGGTCGACCTCCGCCACGTCAAACAGAATGTATTCTGTCCTGTAGTTGTCCGGTGCTCCGAAGGTCACAGGAAGGCTGATGTTGCCGTATGGGACGACTTGTCCCGGCCCTACCCCTGAGAACGGGCTCGACGGGGAGAGCTTGGCCATCGGAATCTGCAGCTTTTGGAAAGCTGCGTGGCTGATGAGGTTGAGGCCGGCCCCGCCATCCACCAGGACGTGGTACATCTTCACGTTGGCGATGGTTGGAGCTACCAAGAGTGGTAGCTGTCCGGCTCCAGCCATGTTATTGGGGCAGTCGGTGGCGTCGAAGGTGATGGGGGTCCCTACCCACTTGAGGTGCGGCGCTGTGCTTGGGGTAGGAGCCACCGACGCCACTGCTCGGCGCAGGGTCTTGACTGCGTTCCGGAACGGGGGGTCCAAGGACCCGCCGTAGATGACGTGGAGCACCTTCCGGTGCTCGTCTTCACCGGGGCTGCAGTCCCCACGGTGATGGACTGCCTTCAGAGTGCGCTAGGGCTCCTGGTACCCCATCTCTTGGTCATCGACGTCCCGGTGGTCGACCTTCTGCTTGCCCTCCCTCTGGTGGAAGGGAGGAGCATCCGCGCGCGGTTGCTTCCCCTCGCGGAAGCGCTCCGCGAGCTTCTTGATCTCCCGGCACTCACCAGCAGTGTGACTTCTGGTGTTGTGCACCGGGCACGGCTCTCTTCGGTCACCGCCGTCGGGTGACTGCCGTGGCCTCTTGTCGGGACGTGGCCCCCGAGCTCCGCCGGGTGCTATAGTCGCAGCGATGGGAGCTCCGGCCGGTGGCTTGATCTTGCCACCGCCCTTCTTCTTGATCTTCTTGCTGCTCACTTGGGACGCAGCGCTAGCTGCGGGCTGTCCTCCTACTTCTGAGGCTGGCTGCGAGTGCCAACTGCGCCCTTCTGCTGCTCTGGCGCACTTGTCCGTCAGGCTGAAGAGCTCCGAGATGCCGCGCACCTCACTGGTGGCCAACTTCTTGAGCATCTTCTCGTCCCTAACACCCTATCAGAATGCCACAACCACTGACGCATTCTGGATGTGGGGGATGGTGTTCCGCACCTGGGAGAACCGCTGGATGAAGGAGCACAGGGATTCTCCAGGTTGTTGTCAGATGGCGTGGAGGTCAAGCTCCGTGCCGGGACGGGTTTAGGAGCTGCCGAAGTTTGCCGTGAACTTTCGGCACAGCTCTCCCCAGGAGGTTATGGAACCCTGGGGGAGGTTCATGAGCCATGACCGGGCCGGGCCGGTCAAGGCGACGGGGAAGTAGTTGGCCATGACGGCCTCATCCCCTCCTGCCGCGAGGATGGCGGTGGAGTAGATCTGCAGGAACTCTGCAGGGTTGACGCTTCTGTCATACTTCTCTGGCAGGTGTAGCCGGAACTTGCGTGGCCACCTTGCGAAGCGAAGGTGGGGCGCCAGGGCCGCACACCCCGCTCCTGCCGCTGCAGATCCTAGTGCTGCGAACCCTTGGTCCGCTGTTGGCACAGTATTACCCCCGCATGGGCAATGGCACACCATATACTGGGGGCGCCACCTGCAAGGCATATGGCTGCTGCATATGCTGTGTGGCGTACGCCTGGGGCAGAGGTCATGTGGCGAACGTCTGCGGCCCAGGGTGTGTCGAGGCGGTCGACATGTTGTAGTCGGCCTCGTGATTGCGATGCCTCTCCCGCCGTCGCTCGATGGTCACGCGGGCATCCTCACCCAAGTGACGTCGCTTCAGCTCGGACCTCAGGTCCGCCGTTGGGAGCCTGGTAGAGCGGGAGTCTGCCGTCTGCCCGTCAACCGTTGGCGTGCGCGACAGCGACACATCCAATTGGCCGGGGCGTCTTCCCCGCCGCAGCGGAGGGTTGACGGCGGCGACGACGAGGCGGTCGACATCGCGGATCCACTGCTGGGTGGCGCCTTGGGCAGCGTCCACAGCAGGTGGATGGTGCAGAAGCGCTCGTGCTTCAGCTAGTGCACTCCCTTGAGTAGCACTCTACGTCGCAGCAGGTCTTGGGCTTGCAGGAGTCCGCGTTGTTGGAGTTCGCTGTGAGCTCCCGGCCTGTCCCGACACACTCCTCCCTGAGTGCGTCGAGACGTAAGCCTCGCTGGTCATCGTTCGCTGGGAACGAGGGCGAGGAGAGCTTGCTGCCGAAGGAAGCTTGGTCATCATCGGCGGCGTATACCCGTTGCAAGAGGGAAAAGCCCCCTACCTGGCGCGCCAAATGTCGAAGCGTCTGCAATCGACACTTCCCCCGGGCGTGCTCTGGGCAGCCCACGGAGGTTCTTTTTCGGAGGGGCTAGTCTTCTCGCGAGGGTGTCGCGTGTTGGACGAAGGAAGGAGATGATTGACACAAGGATTTTTACGTGGTTCGGGCCGCCGGAGCGTAAAACCCTACGTCCACGGGAGCAGAGTTGCTCGTTGTATTGCTTGGCGCTTAGAACCGGAGTTCTAAGCTTGGTGATGAGCTGATTGTCTAAGTAAAAGGTGGCGAACTGCCGAACCTTGGCCTAGAGGGAGCTGAACTCACGGGAGTTTGAACCCTTTGTAACGTTGCCTACCCGAGCCTTTTATAGTCCAAGACTCGGGCGACTTACAAAGTGGGCCCCAAAACCCGACAGGTGGCCCCGGGGTGATTTCCTGCCATCTACTGTATCTCGCAGTGAATGCCGGTAGCTATCTCTGGCGGTAGCTTCTTAGCCTTCGTCCTGTCGCCCTGCCTACGCCGCAAGCTAGGCGTAGTGGTTGATGATGGCAGGGGCGGCAGGGCGTGTCTTGTCGCAGCATTTATTAGTCTACTGCTCTTGACACTGTGCGCCTGTCTTGACTGTGACTGGTCAGAGTGCCTCCTGACAGGCGTGCATCGCGTCTCCGCGCCTTGGGAAGGCGTGGGTCTTGAATGTTGCATCTTGGGAAGGCGCAGGTCTTTACTCCCACTGCCTACCGCGCCGGGGCAGGCAGTGCGGCTCTGCTGGCCACGTGGCGGGCCCGGAGCTCACCTCTGTGGAGAGGGGAGGCCCTGACCCTGCTGGACACGTGGCGCCTTCGGAGCTCACCCCCACGGAGGGGGGAGGTCCGGCTCTGCTTGCCACGTGGCAGGCCCGGAGCTCACCTCTGAGGAGAGGGAGGTCCGGCCCCGCTGGACACGTGGAGCCTTCGGAGCTCACCCCCGCGGAGGGGGAGGTCCAGCTCTGCTTGCCATGTGGTGGGCCCGGAGCTCACTTCTGAGGAGAGGGGAGGTCCGGCCCCGCTGGACATGTGGAGCCTTCGGAGCTCACCCCCCGCGGAGGGGGGAGGTCTGGCTCTGCTTGCCATGTGGTGGGCCCGGAGCTCACCTCTGAGGAGAGGGGAGGTCCGGCCCCGCTGGACACGTGGAGCCTTCGGAGCTCACCCCCACAGAGGGGGGAGGTCCGGCTCCGCCTGGCCACGTGGCTGGCCCGGAGCTCTCCTCTGAAGAAATGGGGAGCTACGGCCCGGCTGGACACGTGGCGCCCTCGGAGCTCACCCCTGCGGAAGGGGCGAGGTCCTTAGGCGGTTTTGTCCTGTCCGCGGGAGTACCCTGTATTGAGGGTACCGACACGAGACATATTAAAAATGAGCTCACTATTTGAATCTACAACCTTGCAACAATTTTTAGTGAAAATAATTTCCAGATTTTCATCTAGCAATTGTGAAATAGAAAGCAAGTTGTATTTCAAATTTTTATCAAGTGCCATATCTTTTAAAGTGTAGTGATTATTTACTCTAACTGAACCCTTAGCAATTATAGGAGTTGAAGAATTATCGGTAAAAGTAACATTTTCTACATGTGACATAAAAGAGAGAGAGGAGAACCATTCTTTGTTACCAGTCATGTGGCGTGAGCATCCTGAATCCACAATCCAAATATTCTCCTTCCTCAAGCGTGTAACCTACAAGTACAATACGTCGATGACTCAATACTGGGGTTAGTCAAAAGGCATTTAGGAATACAGTACTGGGTCACACGACGTCCAGCAGAAGTAACACGCAAAGGCTGAGATAAAACAGCAGGTTTATGAGCCAAAGTTTGAGGATTTTTGTACCCAACTACTGACCTACGATGTGTTACATGAGTAGCACTAAAAACAGTAGGTCCGGAAGCAAACTTTGCATATTTTTGACTCATTACAGCAGGTTGCATATTCCTAACATTCGGTTCAGCACAAGCAATAGGTTTTGCACAGTTGTTATGTGATCTAGCAATCATTCTTTCCTTTTTCTGTTGCTTAGCTAGTCTATAACAAAAATCTATGACATGATCATCTCTACCACAGTAGGTACAATTAAATTTAACTTTATGTTCATGTCTAGATGAGCAGACAACATGTTTATTTGAATCCGAATGAGACAAAACTCCTGCAGATTTAAAAACCACTTCTTTTTGTTTAGGAACTGTTTTAATCAAACCACTTCATAATGACTTTACAATTTTAGGTGGATGTGCGTTAGCATGAGCATGGGAATCAAAATCTAAACCAGTTTTATCACTGCAAGATTTAGAAGAATTCAACAGAAAGTTCAGATTCTTATTCCCATTATAAAACCGCTTTAGTGTCCTATTCATGTCATCAAGTTTCTTAGACAAGTCTTGGCAGTTTTGACATGAAGTTTTTTCCTTAGTTTGCTATTGGAACAATACTTAACTTCATGAGAACGTAAAGCATTGTTCAATATAGAAATTTCATTCATAGCATCTTGTAGTTTCTTATTAAGATCATCGCAAGTAGAACAATGCAAATTCATTGTGGAACAACAAGCATCATTCAAGGTTTTATCATTAAATGCAGCAAGCTCTCTGCTCTTTTCAGTCTCTAACTCAAGTTTATCAAGTGTGGAGGTATGTGCACTTCTTAGAGAGGACAATTGTTCATATATTAAATCACATGAGGAACAAGAATCATCACTAGGAATCAAAGATTTAAAATGATTAATTTCAGATTCTAGTTACTCAATTTTAACAGCATTGTCCCTAAGCTTTTTGTCCTTTTTCTTAACTATAACAATGGCACGAGAAATAGCATCACACATTTCCTGGCAAGTAGGACATACCTCTTCATTGTCACTGTTGTGTTCTGCCTCCTCCATACTTGAACTTTACTTGCCCGCCATGAAGCATAAGTTTGCCAAATCATCTTCATTTTCATCACTTCCGATGTCCACATCGCTCGAGCCAAGTTCTTGAAGTGCGGAGAAAAAACTATTTACTATTTGGCGTCCTATAAAACCCTTCTTCTTTTTCTTATCGCTTATAGAGGAGTGCTTCGTCCTAGTTTGCTTTTCATCACGGGAAGTAGGACCTGAAAGGTTAGGGCAATTCGTACAAAAATGTCATGTCTTAGCACATTCGAAGCATCGTTGAGGTCCAGCGCTTCCTCTCCTTCTAGTTCTCACATTTTGCAATTCTTTTGAGAACCGAGTAGAGATGAGTGCAAGTTCTTCCTCTGGAAACTCTTCAATCTATTCAAGCGTTAGAGAGGACAACAAAGAAAGTGTAACACAAGATGAAGATTGACTACAGCTAGGCATGTCATGTTGTGAAACAAATGCAAGAGACTTGTTGGAGTTCTTACGTGATATTATGTCAATTTCATGAGTTTTTAACTTAGAATATAGCACATCTAATGTAAGTTTACTCATGACAGTAGATTCACAAATAGATGTAACTTTCATCTCCCAAATTGACATGTCTAATGCACTTAGTAATTGCCTAGCATTTTCAGCATCTGAAAAATTAACATTGACACTATGCAAGTTGCTGAGAATTTTATTGAAGCGAGTAAAGAGGTTATCGATTGACATCCCGGGTTGCATCTCGAAGCTCATGTATTATTTCTTGAACATATCTTGGCTTACCTTCTTGATCATATTGGATCCTTCGTGGTAGTCACAAAGTGCTTTCCACACATCGTATGCAGATCGGAGGTGTGCAACACGGTCGAAGTCACTTTGAGTTAATCCTTGTATGATCAAGTACCGTTCTTTGTTGTTGTTGCCGACATCTCTCATGTTCATAGCCATGACTTGATCGTTTGGCGGCACGTCATAAGGCTTGTACACCTTTTCCCATATTGTGAAGCCTTGCTCCTGGATAAAAGCCTCCATACGTGCCCTCCAAACATGAAAATCAATGCCACTGAACACACAAGATTTTGCAGAGTATTTCTCCATGATGATTAGTCAAAACACATGCAAATCACAAAGATTAGAGCACCGTGGCTCTGATACCAGTTGTAGGATGAAAGATCACATGAAAAACTACCAGAGGGGGTGAATGGTAGATTTAAACTTTTTAGCGGAAGCCACAAAAACACCCTCGGCAGCAAATTGATCTGTTAAAGAAACTGTGTATGTGACTGATCTAAAGGTGTTCAACCTGACAAAAGTGGTATATATTATAGAGAATCAAGTCACGAAGACACAGCAACAAGAATAACGGAAATCCATCAATAAAAACTCAAGTTATGATCGAAAGATCAAACGAGGGTCAATCTATTCTACTCGAGTAAAAACCAGATCTGTAACACTGCAAAGAAACTCGTGTAGAACTGAAACTACAAATCCAATGACCGTGAAATTTTCATAGATGATATATAGTCAAGTTGTGAAGACAACCCAAAAAGAATCACGTCAATTGGATCTGTAAAACTCGAGTTATGATCAAAACACCGAAGCACTGTCGTGCTATCCAGAAACTCGACGAGAAAGACTTGACAAAAACAAATCGGACGAACAAGGCATAAAAGCTCCTATAAATTACGAATTTTATTGATCAAAACATAAGAGGAACAGCCCAAGGTCTTCTTACCATGAGCTCTGGCCTCCCTTGCTTATATAACCAGCCCGGAGGCCAACCCAATTCAAACTAGGACTCTAATCCTACTCAGTTTCTGAATCGAAACTTTCCATAACTGTTCAAGTCTCTTCTATATGCAGATAGAAGCAATCCTAAGACTTCCAAACATCTTAGGAACGTATCCCACATTTCTAAAACAACTCAACTTCATGTCCCACACGAAATCCTATCATAACCAACTCAAATCTTTCCATATTTGAGCCATAACCGACTCAGCCGCAGCCTGAGTCCATAATCCAGCCGGTTGGACCTTTCCTAACAATTCTTTACGTCCACATCTCTTCATCACACCTTGGAACCATGTTGCCACGTCCTTACACTCCTTGCACACGTGCAAACACCTTCCAACGACGTCCACGATACCTTCATATGCATTGTTCTTGATCCAAACATGTTGCGCGACCTCCCGATCAACTCAACCACAATTCCTCCCAAACTTGGTTGTTGAACCTCATCTTCTCCCTAGGACTAGTTCAATGAATCACATCACCAGCCATATCTTGAACTCAAGCAACACCTGCACATGAATAAACAACCAATACATTCGAGCACAAGTCCGCGACTTGACTCACGTTAGTTCCGAAAACCACGAGACCTTACGTGAACACCTCACATAAGCATGTTGCAAACTATAGCAAAATGTTAACCACCGTAAACAGCCATAATACTTCAAAAACATAGTAAAAGAATACTAAGCAAACTTTCCATAGATGTAAAGCAAGTTCGAAATATTTGGATGGTAAAAACAGAACCATTGCGATTTAGCTCCAGACCTTGCCAAAGCTAACCGGACCTTGAGCCGAAGCTTACCAAAGCTAGCAGAACCTAGCACCAGAACTTACCAAAGCTAGTCAGAACTACTGCTGGAGCTAACCAAACACATGTCCGACCTAGCCATAGCAAGTCGGACCTTACGTCGGATCTTGTCGGAGCTCGGACCTAGAGTCGGACCTTGACAAAAAGAGTGTTTTGACAGAATTCAAAACTTTTATCGTCATAGCCATTGTATTCAGCACATTTAGGTCTCACAGAAATACTCACACTTCAACGCTTACGAGTCTACCATATGAGTGGCGTATTGCATCAAGTCTTCAAACTCCTTGAAGTACTCGTACGCACTCGTTTCCCCTTGCTTTAACTCCAGAAAGTCTTGATACTTTGTTCGAAGAATTCCCAAACAAATGTGACGTGCCCGGAAAACATTCCGGAATTCATCCCACATCACCCGATGACCTTCCGAACAAGTTGCAGTGTACTCCGCCCACCAAGCTCCGGCAGCTCCGTGGAGTTGTTGAGCGGCAAATAGAGTCTTCTGATATTCATCGCACTCGAGCATCTCGAACTTGGCTTCGATACATTGGAGCCAATGAGCCGACTGCAACGGTTCTTTCGATTCCGAGAAAACCGGTGGTTGTCTTGCTAAGAAATCCAGATAAGTACTTGGCGGGGGATTTTGCTGTAGTGTCTCCTGTCGGATTTTGCTAAGACTCAGCCATCCTTCCCAAGATTTCTGCCAAACCGGTTGATGATGTCGGCACTTGTTGTCGTGGCGAATTATTTCCGCCGTGACTCGACTCACCAATCTCATTCCTGGAATGAGTGTGATCCATACTGCAAGAGTGAGGAATTTACGGTTGAAATTCAAAGTTAAACTCAACTTGAATTCAAAAACATTAACCGTAAAAGCATCACATAGACATTGCAGCACTATAGAAGCTAACCAGAGTTTTGACAATTCTGAAATCTACCAAACTTGAGCAAGTTTATCCAAACCCTTAATTTGAACAGTAGGAAAAATTGAAAAATAACTCAAGAACATGTTATGGAACTTAGAGAAGTCTAAAACATCCCTGTCCACAACAAGTCCTAAGTAACATGAGCAATAAGCAATGCTCTGTTCAGAATGACCAATTGGTCTTTGAATATGAAAATGGCAATTTCATGACTCAAGCTGCACATAGAAGTTATAGATAACTTCAATAACTTTCCAACTAGTATTTATTTGCCTTCATAACCGTTCTGGATCAAAAGTTGTGATATTTCAAAGTTGACAGAAATTTGGAAAATTTTGACACCACCTCCTTTGAAAGTGTCTGTTTTGTGGGCAAGATTTCATCAATTTCAACTCCAAATCTGGAGAAACTTTGAACTACAAAGTCGTAGCACATATCCTAAACTTTCCAACAGTGTCCTACCATGACCCTTAGAAATCTTTCTACAGAAAGTAAATACAGAAAATTCCAGAGAGCATTTCCTGTCTGCCCTGTTTTTGGACAGTTCATACTCATCTGAGATTTTCATCCATTTGGAGGGTGATTTTGATCTGGGGTTCTACAGAAAAGTTGTATAAGACTTAAAAAAATTTCCATAATTGTATCACACACCTCCATTGGTTCAACCAAACAAAAGTTATGTGCTGTTCAACTTCAGCAAAAATTTTGCCAAAAACAGGGGAGGTTATTCCTAAGTCTTTGTGAATAAATCTATACTCCCAATTGACACTTAGTTCAATATAGGAGTTCATTACCCCCTAATAGAATCCTAGACTCCAAATTTACCCTTTTCTTTGCAAACCTCCTTTTTCATGCAATTCAAAACATATCACGGTACTACATTTCCTTACCAAATTAAAATCCTAACCGGCTTTATACCGGCATATACGTCTCAAGTGGTGGCACTAAAACGATCACTCACGAACGTTTTCTACATGGCATGTTCTAACGTTGTTAAGGTACCTGCATAAAAACACACAATAGTGATGCACACAAGGGTTTTGTCATTTCAGCCAGGTCCATATCATAGTAAAAACATACGCCCTGTATCATTGCCATACGGGCCGTCCTTGAGTCAAGCCACGTCTCAAGGTACATGATCGGGTTATTCACCACCCGACGGGGATCCACACCTTTGCAATAAACAACACCGGTGGAACAGCGCTTTCGTAAGCCTCATAGGACATGAAGAGTCCTAGAGAACATACTTCTTGTTACAAACCACACGATGGGGTCTCCTCCTCTTTCCCCTGGGTTTGCGCATGGGAGGCTAGTGCATTTCATATGTCTCTAAGACATGAAGAGTCTTAGAAAACATATTCACTTCCCGTCCATTGCTGAACAAGACCTCCCACACTACTTTCCTTGTATGGGGGAGCTAACCAAAATTGATCCGCTTCCGATGGCGTTCCTTACCATTCTTACCTCCACGTAGGTGCGTCGTTACTGAATTGAAATACTGATGATAACACACTGTTAGCTTGCCACCTTAAGTAACTATGCTAATAATACTCCTTATGTGGGTATACTACATGTTCCTCACTCGTATACCTCTAAATTTTCAAAATTAGACTATTTTCATGCGTGCTATTCCCAATGCGGCTCTGATACCACGCTGTGAGGGGCGCCTGCCCCGCCAATGACGGGGTCGGCACAGCTCACCCGGGAATCGCACTGTGTGGTGCCGTGCGATGCGGCACCCAACAGCATGCACAAAAAGACGGTAAGAACATATGCAACTGTAAAGGTCCCAAAATTATGAATACAAAGAAACACTTGTTTGCAAAGTTTTGTTTCATATGAGTGAAATTTGGGACTTGTTAAAACTTTTCCCCACATGTGATAACACACATGAGGGCTTTATTCACACAAGTCAAATGTTTATTTGAGAACTTGGAACCCTTGAGGGGTCTAAAACAAAGATGGGAAGTTCCCATATGTGTGGAAAAAACAAAAATCAGATTTGGAACAATTTGTTCAAACTAAAAATTCAAATGAGAACAACACTAGGAATTTCCAAACTGTTGTGCTACAAATCTCATTTGCAGCAGCCAAATTAAAAATCAGGTTTCATATTTGAATTCCTTGGGTCCAAATTAGGGTGTGTGCAAAGTTTCATGATTTATGAAAATGATTTCCAACCCATTTTCCAAAATGGACTTTAAATGACAAAGAATTCAAATGCATATTTGAATTTGGATGAAACTTGCCCAATTATCCAAATACATATCAGATTTGAATTCCCACAATTGAATTCACTCAATATTCAAACTTGGGAGATATTTGGAGGGGGATAAGAAGGGACTGATCAGTGGGTCCCACCTGTCATTGAGTGGACTGAATATTGCAAAAGATCTTCAGTACACAGTCTTCAGTTGATTTCCTCCCACGCGAAGCAACGGCCGAGACCGGTTCCTCTACGCTCGACACCGAGCTCAGCCGCAGCCACCTCCTGCTGGCTCCCCTTCACGCTGGAGAGCTGCTGGACTTCGGCAGCTACCGCCTCACTCCCTCTCCCGCCTCTTAACCGAAGCCACGGCGCTGTTTCTTCTCCCCCTCGCACCGAAAGACAGAAACGCAGCCGCCCGGCTTCGATCGCTCGGGTGCTCGGGCAATTCAAGGGAGCAGCGCCTCTGAGCAGCAAAACCACACCACCGTAGACCCCTCGACCTCCTCGAGCCATCGCCAAGTCTGTTCGTGCCCTCTACGCCGAGAACATCGAGTTCCTGTGGCGGCCGAACACCCCGGCGGCGACGTGCTCCCGTGGACAGCCTCCTCCAGAGCTTGTCACGACCAAGCAAGGCCACTTTTGGACGCGCAGGAGCTCCGTGCAGCTTCCACCTGAAGCACAAAGCCTGTCTTCGCCTCTGGTCGACGAATTTCCAAAATCTCCTCCGGCCGGTGAAAACTGACCTGCGGGTATGAATCCGTGAAATTCTCAAGTTATATTCGTTTTGAGCATTTCAAATTGCACACACGGGACGTAGACTTGCTTAGCAACAACTTTCCTTTTGGAACCTAGCTAGAAACCGGCTCTGCACGACGTGATTTCGATCTTTCTAACGGCGGTTGTGGTAGAGACCGTCGGGTACATGATGAACCCTAGGTGAGAGCCGTTCCCGAGCCCTTATGCGGCCATGCCGAGCTTGGCCAACCTCCACTGGTGCTGTAGAGCCTTTCTAGGGAGCTTTTGGCGGGCTATAGCGCCGGGGCGACGTCGCCGGACTTCATCCGAGCCGGTGCGCCGTCGCGGGTTAGTTTAGGGGCCCTGCCAGCTCGAGAAAACCCCACCAGCGTGTTCCTTGCATGGAATTAGGGGCTGGCGGCGAGTTTCAGCAGTTGGGGTGGCCGGAGGACCGATCCCGGAGCTACTCCGGCGAGCCCGGCGGCGGGATCGCGCGGGAGCGGGAGGTTGAAGACGACCTCGCCGGTCCCGCCTGTCAGCGACTCGGGGAAAGCGGGCTGGATGCTCTGTGGCGTGGGATCAATTGTAACAGCGTGAGAATTAACCCTGTGGCCCGTGTGGCATGCTCCCGGTGACTGACACGTGCCCCCTGGTCCCACAGTCAGGTTTAAATTTTTCCCGAATTTATTCAAATCCCAGATTTTTCCCCAAACTTTAGAAGAGCATAACTTTTGCTAGGCACCTCCAAATTTAGTGATTCAAATTGGGTTAGATTCAGATTGACATACTCTATCCAAATATACAACCCAATTTGTACGAAAGTCTATATTTAGTTCTGGAAAATTCTTTAAAGCTTTTCGGTAAAAGTATTTTACAGGGAGTTTGGTGTATCCAAAAATCCTCAAATCTTGCCAGAATTTTCTTTAAGGTGTTCTTAGACTCCTGTAAAAGTTTCAACTCATTTGGAGTTGATTTGGTCAGGAGAATTCAGATTGTAAGTTACTGTGTTCAAATGAATACAGAAACATTTTCTGAGAATTTCCAAAATTTGTAAAATCAGTTCTGGGAAATTCTTAGCTTCAAAAATCCTAGGAAAATTCATGTAGACTCTCTGAACTATAATTGAAATTGTGGTTCACTGAGTTTGACATGAACATGAGTGTTACCTCAGAATTAATTCATCTTTGATTAAACACTTAGAGAATTGTTCTGAATAACTCACTCCATGAAAAGTGCTAAATTTTGGTCCAGAGGAATTTCTTGTGACAAGGCACTCACATGAAAATTCTTAGCTCCATTAGAGCTCTGGATCACCACTGTCATGTGTAATCTCTTAAGGTGATTAACACTTAAGTGGGAAAAGCACTCAACATTTCATCATAGTGTTTAAACCCAACCCAAACCACTAGCACCAGTGTCATTTTAAATTCTTAAACCGAATTCCAGTTTTAAAACTGCCCTTAGGTCTTATTAGCAAAAGCTTTTCAATTAAATACATATGCATGATCATATCGTGTAGCATATACGTGAAGAAGGTGAGAAGGACTTGAAGTGAAGATCAAGGAGGGAGGAAAACAAGTGATCAAGCTCCAAGTGATCGTCACTAACTGATTGTAACCTTAGTCACCTACAAAACAGGCAAGCCCCGGTTTGCATTTAACCAGTTTTATAAAGCATTTTCATTTGTAGAGATCATAGCTTGGCATCATTGATTGCATTAAGTCTAGATGATATTGAAAACCCCACTTGCATGACCAGAAATACCTGAGAGAGAAAGGGTAGAATAGTACCTCCTTGAGTGGATTGGCTACGCTAAATGTTAGAAGGAAAGGTCCGGTAGAAGTCGAGTAGTTGGAAGCTACTCGCGAGTTTAGGGCTGGTTTACTCGGAATGGGTCCGAATTAGAAAAGATGAAGAAAGTTCACACATAAGAAATGGAGACCGGGCAGGGAGGTTTAGATGCAGCAGGTTGCAGGCCGTGCGTGCATAGCCCTGCCAGTGTCGGTTAAGGCCCGTCCGTGCTTGGCCCTGTTGGACAAGTTTGAGTGGTGTACCGGGCACATAGTGGCTATATGGGACCCAGGAAACCGATGTACCTTGGGAGATCCATAGTGGAACTTTTCCAACTGCCTTAGACTTTCGGCGTCAGGGTAGCAGGAGGTACCTCGCTCAAGAACATACCACAGCGGGTATGTACCTTGAGGGAGCTTGCGTACTCGGGGCAGTTGGACTGCGTCCAATGTGGAAGATCTTGGGAAAGGTGGCCGCGTACAACGTCAGTCGAGGTTGCTGCCGGCAACTCAGAGTACGGTTGTACGTGTCGTGTAGTCCGGGCGTGTACTGATTCGGATCACCGTCGCTCGCGGTTATATGAGCATACTTGCCCACTGCATCTTGACGTAGTAACAACTGGAACTGGTTATCTTTGAACTTGATAAGACCGTGACATAACTTGTGTTGCAACCATGATTGAATTAGAGATAGGTTCATTAAACTTTACTTTCGCCTTGTGCAAGGAGCATCGCAACAAAGCGTTTCTTGTTTGATTGTGAAGTTGTGATGCTGTTCAGTTCAAGGTCTGCACAATGAGGCTTAAAATTATGAAAGTTAAGGATCAACTTTAGGTGAGTCTTTTATGCAAGTCTAGCCGACCCAATTGCAACCGTCATGCATGTAGAGTTTCTTCTTTAGGAGAGACGGGTCAGACTTGCTGAGTCTATGTGCTCACGCTTGTTATATAAGTGGTTTTGCAGGTTAACATCGATGCTGAAAAGAAGGTTGTCCGGTGAGACTCGGAGACTTCTGAGTCGTTTAACACAGGGAGAACCCAGCCGCTGCTGTTGTCTTCGTGTTGCTAGCGAGAGGAGTACGCGGGCTGGACTTCATCTCGAGTGCTCTTAGTTGTTCGACGTGAGTTAATATATACTTCCGCTGTAGTTACTTGATGTAAAGTATTTACAAAGAAAAACATGTAAGATTCCGCTATTTTTTTATGTAATACATTGTTCCTCATATGTGTGCTGTTGGGTGCCGCACAACACGGCACCACCCAATGCGATTCCCGGGCGAGTGGCCTGTCTCGGCTGAGCGGGCCACGTCAGCGTGGTATCAGGGCTGTGACCAGTGGTATCATGAGCTGAGCCCTGTCTCAGTTGGTATCGCGCTTGTCTCAGTGGTATCAGAGCCGCATTGGTAATAGCACACGGAATAAGGAAGGTATTACAACAAAAAATTAGGATACGGTGAGGAAACGGTATTAGGCCCACATAAGGATTACTATTAGCTTATTATGAAGGTGGCAAACTAACTTAATTGTTATGTCCGAAAATCGTGCATCTCGGGACGCTTCATGTCTTGGGGGGTGCACGTAGGCGCTGTCCACCAGTGCGCACAAGCTGAAGGGTGGAGCCCCACGGATGGCAGGTAACCCGACCCGCTTTAATATCCTCTACGACTCTTCATGTCGTTTGGGGTATTCGAGCAACGTCTGTCCCTGGCATGCGTGGTGCAATTTGGGAAACCCAGTCACGTGGTTAGTAACGTGAACACATAGCTCAAGGTGTGTTTGGCTTGAGAACACCTGTGTGACTGATGACGGACAGGTGTAAGAACTGTATGGATACCGGGTTTGGTGTGCAGCCGGACCTGACGATTGAGTGTGACTTATGCAGGTTTAACCATGAAACCATAGTACGAATAGTGCACGTTTGCGAGTGACCGTTTTAGTGCCACCAAGATACGTTTATGCCGGTATAATCCGGTTAGGATTTTCTTTTGTGAGACTACGTAGTACCGACATGCTTCTTATGGTGCATCGACGCCGTACTAAACTTATTAACCCCTTTCCTTTGAAGAAATGACTCATGAACTAACTTTCAAATAAAAATGGAAGTTTGAAACAAATATTAGTTACTGAACTCTTATTTTGAGCTAAGATTCAAATGAGAGGAAGACTAGGCTTCAAAGATTTCAAAAACAGAGTGCTCTGTTTTCGGCAGAAAATTTTGCTGGACTTCAACAGAGCATAACTCTGAGTATCTTGACCCAATTAAGGTGTATGATACAGTTCTGGAAATATATTCAAGTTCTCTACAGCTGCTTTGTAGAGCTCCAGAGCAAAATCACACGCTAAATGGGTAGAAAGTTCAGAGGAAGGTAAACTGTCCAGAACCAGGACAACAGCAAAACCTCTCTGGACCTTTCTGTTTTTAAGCCATAACTTTCTGTAGAAAAAAAAACTTAAGAAGCCTATGATACACCATTGAAAAGGTTATGAAATGTGCAACATTGTTGTAGTTCAAAGTTTGTTCAGGTTCTTATTGTATTTACATATACGACTGTGATAAAATCAGCCACGTACAAAGGAGGTGCTGGCAAATTTTATCCAGTAATTCTGTCAACTTTGGAAAATCATAACTTTTAGTCCGGAGATGATATGGGGGCATATGAGTATTCGTTGGAAAGATACTGAAGTTAAATTTAACTTTGGTATTCAACATGAGTTATGAAGATGCTCTTAACTAGATCAAAATCTGGAGATAGTCATAAAGGTCTGTCCTGTACAGATAGGCTGGATAGCTATGCCTACTAAGGAGTTGTGTAAACATGAATTTTGTTACTACTTTCATAAAGTTTTGACATAATCATGTTTCCATTAGTCTCACATACTGCTGAGTTCTTGTTTAACTCATCTCAACTACATTTTGCAGTATGGTTCGTACTCGCTCTAGGAGTAGGGCCGGGAGTTCTCGTCGAAGCGGTGATGCTTCCATTCCACCGTCGGAACCACCATCCACGGGATGGATGGATCTTATGACTCGAGTCGTCGAGTCTAACCAAGAGAACACTAGGCTACTCCAAGAAGCAACGCAAGAACACACACGCTTACTCCAAGCTTTGGTACAGCAAGGCATACTCCAGAACACGCAACAAGTCGTTCCACCTCGGAACACTTATCTGGATTTCATGGCGAATCAACCGCCAATCTTTACTGAAGCCACCGAACTGTGGAAGCAGATCAATGGCTTCATGTCATGGAGTCAAAATTTGGAGTATTCAAGTGTGATGAATACCAAAAGACAAAGTTTGCCGCTCAACAACTCTATGGAGCCGCCGGAAACTGGTGGGTGGATCATCTTGCCACCATTCCGGAGGACCATCAAGTGACATGGAGTGAATTTTGTGAAGCCTTTGTACTCGTTACATACCACTAAGTATTGTCAAGGCAAAGCGGGAGGAATTTTTGGGCTTGAAGCAAGGGGACATGAGTGTCCTCGAGTATGTCAAGAGATTTAATCTTTTGGCCCAATATGCTCCCGAATATGTGGCAAAAGAAGAGGCACGGTGTGACCTATTCTTCCATGGCCTGAGTGCCATATTACAAGATAAGTTGGCCGTACACAATAACGGCAGTTACACCGACATGGTCGATGCGGCTTTCATTCAGGAGAAGCCGACACTTGAGTGGCAAGCAGAGAAGAGAAAGATGAGTGAGATCGAGCAGGCTAGCACAAGTTATGTGCCTCAAAAGTACCGTTTGGTGTATCGAACGCCAACCGGTGAAAGATGGAGGCCACCTGTACGATCAACTCCTCAGAGATTGATTGCTGGTCAAGTTCTACAACTTGCACCACCTCCACAGCCGCAGCATCAGACGGTGGTTTGTGCTCCATCGCTGCAGCCATATGTACCTAGCAGTCCACCGCAAGTCAACGAAGAACCGGAGAGGCATCCGTGTTTTACTTGTGGGCGCATGCGCCATTATGCTAGGCAATGTCCGGAGGGAACTCGAGGCTACGGGTCATTATATTTACAACAATACGATCCGTACCTCAATCTGCAGATAGGAGGGCAGATAAGGGGCAACATTCACTATACTGTGATTGATGATGTTCCGGAAGGAGAAGCCGCTTTAGAAGGGATGTTTTCTCTGAATCAGCTACCGGTTTTAGTTCTCTTTGATTCCGGTGCCACACACAACTTCATAGCCAATCTTTTGTGGCTTAACATGTAACACCCCAAAATTTTGATTCAAAACCCTAAATCATGTTAAGAGGGGAATTTAAAAATTTTTGGACGTGTTGCATGTTTTGCAAAAATTCAAATTCAAACTGGAATTCAAATTTAACTCAAATCAGAAAACAAATAGAAAACAGAAAAAAGAGAAAACAGAAAAAAACAGGCCAGTGGGCCAAAACCCACCAGCCGGCCCAGCCAGCGCCCGCGCCAGCCCGCAGCCGAGCGCGCTGCTTCCTCACGCTGACAGGCGGGACCCACCCGATCTTCGTCTACCTCGCGACAGCGCCGGACTCCCTCGCACCCGAATCAAAACCGATCGGGATTTTGGCGTATCCCTTCTGAATTCTGTTCGTAGGCGACGCGGACATGATCTGAACCACCCCGCCGCCCTCCCCCGTCTATAAAAACCCCGGCCTCGTTCTGTTTTTCCCCCCACGATCGCCGATTTTTACTCCGGTGAGAACCGAGACTTCTCCGGCGAATTCTGGCCGATCTAAGCTCGGAAATTCCGATCTAACTCGCTGGTCTTGATCCACCGCCTCCGGGGAACCTTGCAGGTGCAGAAAACTCGGTGATTTGCGGTGTAAACGCAGCGCCGACGAGCTTTGCCGTGGTTTTGCCTCGGACCTCGTCGCCGATCACCTTCCAGGACCTCCGAGCTCAAGAAAACCCCCGAGGTGAGATCCCCGACCTCCCCTCTACCGATCTATGCCATAAAATCACAGTTCTAGGAAGAATTCCCGAAGATCCGAAAGTTTCCGGCGAGATCGCCGCTTCCCGCCGCCGTGCGCCGCAGGCAGCGCCGCCCGCGCTCGATCAGAGCGACGTGGCCGCTTGTGCGCCGTTTATTTTAAATCGCACGGTAGGGTTTAAATCCCCGCGTACCGGTTCGATGTTATAATCTCGGCCGTCGGTTTAAAATCGGACGGTCCACGTCAGCCCCGCGTTATAAAGACTGGAAATCTTACGTGCTACCCCCTGGGGTTCTCGGGAAATAAGAGCTAGCCCCGGAAACTTTTGATCTAGCCCCTGGAACTCCAGAAAATCATGTAAATTCATTTAAAAATCAGTTTCAGCCCCTGGACTTAATAAAAATTAGGAAAAACACCTCTGATAAGTGTAGCTAGACCCCTAGAAATTCTGAAAATAATATTATAGACCCTGTAGTGGGGTGAGTTTACCTTTTTAGCCCTGTTTAGTATTTAAATTAGGAAATTGAATATGTGGCTAGTGTTTAAAAATTAAAAAGTGGGACAAACATATTGTCATAATTAAATTAAAAACTTTCTCAGTATTTAGAAAACTTTGGAGTGAGATAAAAACATATTTTGGGCTGAATTGAATCTGTTTAATTTATTATTCACATTTAGGGACACATTTTTAAGTAATGAATAGTTTTAGAAAATAGGGAAAATAATTGTGAAATAGTTTACATCAGAGGCAAAGGTCAAAATATGCTATTAAATTATTTAGGATCAGAACCTATTATGTTTAGATGATGTATATTACTAATTTCATAATAAAGAACACATTTATCTAGAGGAAAATAAATCTGAAAATATAGCAACTAGTAAATGATAAATGGAGTTTCTAAAAACCAAAGAATTCAGTTTAAGGTTGGTAACAATTCTAAAGGCACATATGGAGAAGAAAAATACTTTTCATACATACTTGTTAGTGAAAAGGTGTATTAGTTGAATATAAGAAATTTATTTAAATTGGAAACTCATATATAAATAGTAGGTAAGTATAAATGTGAACACAAAAGTTGGAATCATATACACATGATTAAAAGTGCATACAAGCCACAACGCAACACACATAAAGTAACCACAACACATATAATGGTGAAGGACTTTCATAAATGTGAATGTGTGGTTTGTATGAAGTAGAAGTGTGAACTATGTCTTATGATTGTTGTTTTTCTTTTGCTATGTGTGATGGTATGATGTAGAACCTGCTCAGGAGCAAGTTATTCCTTTCCAAGACCAGGACTACCCATTTCAAGAGCAGCAAGAAGGAGGCAAGTGTCCTTGACCACTTTGATCCTATGCTAGGATGTGTAGCTAGAATTATTTGCATTGTCAATTGAAATATGAAGCCCATGCTAGGAAGTTTCCCTAGAATTGCATTACCTTGTTTCCTTGTAGCTTGGGTTGGGATTTATTTTATCATGTCATTTATTATTATATGCTTAGCCATGCTTAGAATGGGATATTTGGGATATGAGATCATCAGTTTACTTTACCATACTCTTGAATGAGATATTGTGAGTTATGTAGAGGTAGGGATCAAGGCAAATTGGATGTTTTGGTCGTGTGCTGGGTGCACGAGACTCGGGTTTGTGTTTAGTACTTGCCTGGATCCTAAGGACCGGTTCATGGAGCATGTAACCTGGCTTTACAGTGCCAACCACATGCTGAGATGGGGCAGCTTGGCCAATTAATTAGGTGTATCCCCGGCGTAGTATGGGTGTGTTGGATGGTGCGGGGGAATAGGTGTCAGCTGGACTACCATATGAACCGCAAGGCTCAAGAGGGGGCCACTGCAGCGGGGTTGGAGCCTCTTGTATGCTGTTAGGGGTGAAACCTCAGTGGGCCCACGCTCGTCGGGAATCCCTTTGTAAAGGCTTCGTAGTGATCTCCTGGCTACACACCTGGGAAGTGTGAATGTGGTTCGTAGCCACTGGCATAATGGAGGTTCTTTTAGTCCACACGGCAACGGGGAATGAAATCACTACATGTGTGTACAGTGGTACAAACTCTGCAGAGTCAAAACTGTCATGACAGCCGTGCTCACGGTCAAGAGCGGCTTGGACTTATTCATGATTAGAGGATTGATGGTTTTGGAAGTTGTGGATGTTAAGCGAGGAGCTTAACATTAGAAATGATGATATGGTTATTTGATTATGATGATGGGATGGGAGATTGGGACCATTTCACCTGTGTAGTAATGTAGGTGCTTAATAAGCTAAGGTAATAGGTATTAATGGCATAGTGCTTTAACCATGAGTTCAACCTTCCCTTGTTCTAGCCATGCATGACATAACTTTCCCACACTTGCTGAGTACCATCGGTACTCAACCTTGCATATTTTGTTGGTTTATATTGCTGCTCAGGTCAAGATAATGAGGTGGTGTATAATGACCAAGACTTTGGACCCGAAGAAGGTTTCTAGGTTCATGGAGACCCCCGGGCAATACCTGTGAAGAGCCCTCAAGAATAATATTCCGCTGCTAGTTTATTTACTTGTGATGAACTTCTTATTGTCCATCGAGACATTTGCTATGTAAGACTTATTTATATTCGACGCCTGGCTTGTAATAAATGATGCTTCACTATTTGTCATCACATGTATGAGAAAATGATCCTGGCATACATGTGATATTCACTTGGTTGTTCTTCAGAAAAACCGGGTGTGACAGAAGTGGTATCATAGCCAAGGTTGCCCGTAGGAACGTGGACCTAGGTAGAAATGGACGTATTTAAGGGCCCTATTTTCTTAAAAACTATTTTACAAGGTGTGTGTTGAAAAGTGTTATTTAAGGGAGTCACTTTCTTCTTCTTACCCCAATTTTCATTCAAAATAGGATTTTTGTTTGAGAGTTTATCTAACCTAATTTTAAATTCTTTTTGTTTTAGATGGTTCGCATGATTCGCACCGCTTGCAAGTCCACAGGAGGGAGAGTTCCCGTAGTTGCCCTTGCCGAGAGAGAGGAGAGCCGTCCGGTGACGTACCTTTCCTACGGATTGGCAGTAGGAGGCTTATTGCGCCGTCTTCGGCGTATGCTCGAAGCCGCCGGCAATACAGGCAAGCTAATCATCCACTATAACTCCACCAGGACCATCCGTGAGAAGAGGGAAGAATGGAGTTCAGAGATGAGGATAATACACGAAAATCAGCTGCTTAAGATTTACCACTCTCCAGCTTGTAGAGCGACACAGGTCGATGCGGAAAAAGATGTCACCTGGGAGGCCATCACCTGCCAGAGTCACATCTATCGTCGCCACTTGGACAAAACTGAGTACATGTATGTCCTCCAGCGTGAGAGTGGTACCACGGAGTACAAGTACCCGCCGGTGCAGCAAGGGACTTCCCATGAGCACATGGACTTGTGCTTGGAGGATGCTTCTATGCTCAGCACTCGACTGCAGGAGTGTCAACAAGAGCTTCAGGATGTCCGGGACACCCTGAAGGAAACGGAAGCGTTGCTGCGAGCCTGCTTGAGGGCGAGAGAAAGAGGAGATGGGAATGAACTGTGTGTCACCGTGAATGATACATGGACTCCTGACTCCCCAGATCGTCGAGCGATCAGGCGTCGTCGCACTTCTCCACCAGCAGCCTCCCCACCCAAAGCAGAGTCAGAAGGCAGCCGAAATGATGAGGAAGATCCCGAGGAGCCAACTCAAGAAAACGAGTAGTGTAGAGTCCTTCCCTTAGTTAGCAAGATGTCGAATAGTCGAGTCGTTACGTTAAGTTAATGGTGTGTTAATGCTTGGTGTGTGACGTGAGTTGTGGAAGCCATGAGCAATTGTCCACAGCCTCGTCTTTAGATTGTTTTGCTTTGGTGTGTGAACCCACATGAAATAATAGTGCATTTATTTGGTGTGAGATATGAACCCTCGTAAAAGTATAACAAAGCCTCAACACTCCAAAGTACAAACAAATGAAAGTAGTAAGATGACACTAAATGCTTTCAAATTAACATTGGTTGATTCTGCCAGATGGCCGGAAGAGGAAAAGGACGTGCTGCCAACCCCGCCAACAACAACGATGAGGCATGCAACCCTCATCTTTCTGGAGGCCAGGACCGGGGTGGTCGCCGTGAAGGAGTTGATCCCCTCCACCAAATGCTGGAGAATCAGAATCAGCTCATCCAGAACTTGACTCAAGTGGTGGCCAACTTGCATCAAGTTCCACCTCCACAAGCTGCACCACGCCATCCAAGGTTGAGTGAGTTTCTAGGAACTCAACCTCCAAAGTTTGCAAGTGCTGCTGAACCTCTGGAGGCAGATGATTGGCTGAAGACCATTGAAAGTAAGATGAGGATCATACAGTGCCAAGGGTATGAGAGGGTGCTGTTTGCTTCTCATCAATTGCATGGACCTGCTGCTGATTGGTGGACCGCCTACGTGGCCGCCCATCATGACCCTGAGAACATCACTTGGGAAGAGTTCAAGCGTAGCTTCCGCAACCATTACATCCCAAGAGGTGAACTCAAAAACAAGAGGAAGGAGTTTTTGGGACTGCAGCAGGGAAACATGACGGTGAGGCAATACCTCACTAAATTTACTCAACTATCCCGTTATGCCCCACGAGACATAGAGACTGATGAGCAGAAATAAGATTGTTTCATGGAAGGACTTACCGCGGAGATGCAGTGTGCAATGTCCTCAAATGAGTATGAAAGCTTCCAAAAGATGGTGGACAGAGCATTTGTGGTAGAAAGGAAGCTAAATGCCTTGGAAAATGAGAATAAGAGGAAGGCCGGATGGTCACATCAAGCCCCAGGGAGCAACACCCGCCCACGTATGATGCAGCAACCTACGGGGCAGACGAGCCGTGCTGCGGTACCCTATTCAGCACTAAGAGGGTACAACCCAAACTACAGGCCTCCCGCAGCACCAGCACAGCCGCAACGTCAGTTTGTGCAGCAGCCTCGCCCCGCATATCCACCTCGACCAGCAGTGCAAGGACCCCCAAACCCACCCCAAGACAACAAAGGCCAGGCACCTAAGGTTGGGGTGCAATGTTTTAGCTGCGGTGAAGTGGGGCACTACGCCCATAAATGCCCAAAGAAGAAGCCCGGGCAGCCACAACAGCAGAATGTAATAAGAGGACAGGTGAACCACGTCACTATGGAGGAAGCACAAGATGCTCCCGGCGTGGTAGTTGGTAAGTTTCCTGCCAATTTACACCTTGCAACCCTGCTGTTTGATTCTGGTGCTACCCACTCATTCATTGCTCAAGGGTTTGTTAAGAAGCATGACCTAGCAACAACACAAATGAACCATATGCTAGCCGTAAACTCTCCAGGTGGAGAAATAAGGACAAGACAAGTGTGTCCCAAAGTGAACCTAGACATTAATGGGGTAGTATTTACTGCTAACCTCATAGTGATAGATTCACAAGGGATAGATATTATTTTGGGCATGGATTGGTTGACCAAACATAAGGGAATCATTCATTGTTCGACCAGAACGGTGGAACTAACTCACCCTAGTGGCACAAGAGTAAAGTTCATAACAATACACGAGCCTAGGAGGGACATTAAATTAAATCAAGTTGAGGTGAAAGTTGAGGAAATCAGGACTATCAGGGAATATCCAGACGTTTTTCCGAAAGAATTGCCAGGTATGCCTCCCGATCGTGAAGTGGAATTTGCAATTGAGCTAGTGCCTGGAACAGCCCCGATATCCAAGAGACCTTATCGGATGGACTCCAAGCAGCTGGAAGAACTCAAGGATCATTTGAGAGAACTGACGGAGAAGGGGTATATTCGCCCTAGTTCCTCACCTTGGGGAGCTCCGGTGATATTTGTGCCCTAGAAGGACGGAACCCAAAGGTTATGCGTGGATTACCGTGCTTTGAATGAGGTAACCATCAAGAACAAGTACCAATTACCCCGCATTGAAGACTTGTTTGATCAGTTGAGAGGCGCTTGTGTGTTCTCGAAAATTGATCTCAGGTCGGGGTACCACCAACTCAAGATAAGGCAATCTGATATTCCCAAGACAGCTTTCGTATCTCGGTATGGACTGTATGAATACACCGTCATGCCTTTCGGGCTAACTAATGCCCCGGCATACTTCATGTATCTCATGAACAAGGTATTCATGGAATATCTGGACAAATTTGTGGTGGTTTTCATAGATGACATTCTCGTCTTCTCCAAAGATGAAGAAGAACATGAGAAACATCTAAGGTTGGTGTTGCAAAGGCTGAGAGAACACCAACTATATTCCAAGTTGAGCAAGTGTGAGTTTTGGCTGAAGAGAGTTCCCTTCTTAGGACATATAATCTCAAAAGGAGGAATCTCCGTAGATCCCGCCAAAATCGAGGATATCCAGAAGTGGAAGACCCCTGAAAATGTCGGGGAAGTTTGAAGCTTCTTAGGATTGGCTGGATACTATCGACGGTTTATCGAGGGGTTCTCTAAGATCTCGAGGCCCCTCACTAAACTGTTGGAAAAGGGAATCACATTCACATGGACGCCACAGTGCGAGACGAGTTTTCAGGAGTTAAAGGAAAGATTGACAACAACCCCAGTGCTCATTATGCCAGATATACAGAAGAACTTTATGGTGTACTACGATGCCTCTGGAAACGGGTTGGGATGTGTTCTCATGCAAGAAGGGCATGTCGTGGCATATGCATCCCGGCAGCTTCGGAAGCACGAGAAGAACTATCCTACACATGACCTAGAACTAGCCGCAGTGGTACACGCGTTGAAAATTTGGCGGCACTATTTGATGGGGAAGAGGACCGAGATATATACGGATCATAAGAGTTTCAAGTACATATTCACATAGCCAGATCTCAACCTCAGACAAAGGAGATGGTTAGAGCTAATCAATGACTTTGATGTAGGCATCAATTATCATCCTGGGAAAGCAAATGTCGTGGCCGATGCTTTAAGTCGGAAAGTGCAAGTCAATAAGTTGAGCTTAAAAGACATGCCTGCAGAATTGAAGGACGAGGTTAT
Organism: Neostapfia colusana; assembly: GCA_030760725.1. Classification (NCBI taxonomy): domain Eukaryota; kingdom Viridiplantae; phylum Streptophyta; class Magnoliopsida; order Poales; family Poaceae; genus Neostapfia; species Neostapfia colusana. Next base: position 98,915,990 of record JASWHV010000003.1, read on the forward strand.
AAGGCTCAATCTATGTCTAGTAAATAGTGGTGAAGCCATCGCCATGGAAGTGGACTCCACACTAGAGCGAGACATACGCGAGGGTCAAAAGAATGATGAGAAGATACAAGAAATCAGGCAACTCATCAAGGAAAATAAAGCTCCTGGTTTCAGAGAGGATGAACAAGGTACGGTGTGGCACGGGAAAAGGATCTGTGTGCCTGAAGTAAAGGAGATCCGTGAATTGATTTTGAAGGAGGCTCACGATTCCGACTATTCCATTCATCCTGGGAGTACGAAGATGTACCAGGACCTCAAGAGCAGGTATTGGTGGTATGGCATGAAGCCGGATGTCGCGGAACATGTGGCCCTATGTGACACATGTCAGTTGGTGAAAGCAGAACATCAACGACCCGTGGGATTATTGCAACCACTCAAAGTGCCTGAATGGAAATGGGAAGAAATCAACATGGATTTCATCGTGGGATTGCCTAGGACCCAATCAGGGTATGATTCGATATGGGTCATCATTGATAGGCTAACCAAGGTAGCTCATTTCATCCCCGTGAAAGAAAGCTACAGAGGATCAAAATTGGCAGAGTTGTACATGTCAAGGATCGTGTGTTACCATGGAGTGCCAAAGAAGATTGTGTCGGATCGAGGGACACAGTTCACCTCAAGGTTCTGGTAGAAGTTGCACGAAACCATGGGAACCCATCTGAACTTTAGTTCTGCCTATCATCCCCAAACTGACGGGCAGACGGAAAGAACCAATCAGATCCTTGAAGATATGCTAAGGGCATGTGCACTAAAAAGCAATAGGAGTTGGGACAAGAACTTACCGTATGCGGAGTTTTCTTATAACAACAGCTATCAAGCTAGTATGAAGATGTCACCGTTTGAAGCTTTGTATGGGAGGAAGTGCAGAACTCCCCTATTTTGGAATCAAACGGGGGAAAGTAAAGTGTTTGGTCCAGAAGTACTACAAGAAGCCGAGGCGAAGGTAAGGGAAATTCGCAACAATTTGAGGATAGCACAGACACGCCAAAAGAGTTATGCCGATGTACGAAGAAGAGAGCTCGTTTTCAACGTGGGAGACTATGTTTATCTCAAGGTGTCCCCTATCCGAGGACTTCGTCGGTTCAAGGTGAAAGGGAAGTTGTCACCTCGATACATCGGACCATTTCAAGTTCTGGAAAGGAAAGGCGAAGTGGCGTATCAACTAGAGTTACCAGCTCGTCTATCGGATGTGCACGATATATTCCATGTGTTAGAACTCAAGAAATGTCTGAGAACGCCTGAAGAGGTGTTACCCATGAATGAAGTGGATGTAGCTGAAGATTTGTCTTATGCCGAGCAACCATACAAGATCTTGGAGACAATGGAACGCCTCACCAGAAATAAAAGAATCTGGATGTGCAAGGTGCAGTGGAAGCATCACTCAGAAGAGGAAGCCACCTGGGAGCGGGAAGATGAGCTCAAGGCACAATTTCCGGAATTGTTTTCTTAGAAACACCAATCTCGAGGACGAGATTTCTTTTAAGGGGGGTAGAGCTGTAACACCCCAAAATTTTGATTCAAAACCCTAAATCATGTTAAGAGGGGAATTTAAAAATTTTTGGACGTGTTGCATGTTTTGCAAAAATTCAAATTCAAACTGGAATTCAAATTTAACTCAAATCAGAAAAGAAATAGAAAAAGAAAAAAGAGAAAACAGAAAAAAAACAGGCCAGTGGGCCGAAACCCACCAGCCGGCCCAGCCAGCGCCCGCGCCAGCCCGCAGCCGAGCGCGCTGCTTCCTCACGCTGACAGGCGGGACCCACCCGATCTTCGTCTATCTCGCGACAGCGCCGGACTCCCTTGCACCCAAATCAAAACCGATCGGGATTTCGGCGTATCCCCGCTGAATTCTGTTCGTAGGCGACGCGGACATGATCTGAACCACCCCGCCGCCCTCCCCCGTCTATAAAAACCCCGGCCTCGTTCTGTTTTTCCCCCCACGATCGCCGATTTTTACTCCGGTGAGAACCGAGACTTCTCCGGCGAATTCTGGCCGATCTAAGCTCGGAATTCCGATCTAACTCGCTGGTCTTGATCCACCGCCTCCGGGGAACCTTGCAGGTGCAAAAAACTCGGTGATTTGTGGTGTAAACGCAGCGCCGACGAGCTTCGCCGTGGTTTTGCCTCGGACCTCGTCGCCGATCACCTTCCAGGACCTCCGAGCTCAAGAAAACCCCCGAGGTGAGATCCCCGACCTCCCCTCTACCGATCTATGCCATAAAATCACAGTTCTAGGAAGAATTCCCAAAGATCCGAAACTTTCCGGCGAGATCGCCGCTTCCCGCCGCCGTGCGCCGCCGGCAGCGCCGCCCGCACTCGATCAGAGCGACGTGGCCGCTTGTGTGCCGTTTATTTTAAATCGCACGGTAGGGTTTAAATCCCCGCGTACCGGTTCGATGTTATAATCTCGGCCGTCGGTTTAAAATCGGACGGTCCACGTCAGCCCCGCGTTATAAAGACTGGAAATCTTACGTGCTACCCCCTGGGGTTCTCGGGAAATAAGAGCTAGCCCCGGAAACTTCTGATCTAGCCCCTGGAACTCCAGAAAATCATGTAAATTCATTTAAAAATCAGTTTTAGCCCCTGGACTTAATAAAAATTAGGAAAAACACCTCTGATAAGTGTAGCTAGACCCCTAGAAATTCTGAAAATAATATTATAGACCCTGTAGTGGGGTGAGTTTACCTTTTTAGCCCTGTTTAGTATTTAAATTAGGAAATTGAATATGTGGCTAGTGTTTAAAAATTAAAAAGTGGGACAAACATATTGTAATAATTAAATTAAAAACTTTCTCAGTATTTAGAAAACTTTGGAGTGAGATAAAAACATATTTTGGGCTGAATTGAATCTGTTTAATTTATTATTCACATTTAGGGACACATTTTTAAGTAATGAATAGTTTTAGAAAATAGGGAAAATAATTGTGAAATAGTTTACATCAGAGGCAAAGGTCAAAATATGTTATTAAATTATTTAGGATCAGAACCTATTATGTTTAGATGATGTATATTACTAATTTCATAATAAAGAACACATTTGTGTAGAGGAAAATAAATCTGAAAATATAGCAACTAGTAAAATGATAAATGGAGTTTCTAAAAACCAAAGAATTCAGTTTAAGGTTGGTAACAATTCTAAAGGCACATATGGAGAAGAAAAATACTTTTCATACATACTTGGTAGTGAAAAGGTGTAGTAGTTGAATATAAGGAATTTATTTAAATTGGAAACTCATATATAAATAGTAGGTAAGTATAAATGTGAACACAAAACTAGGAATCATATACACATGATTAATAGTGCATGCAAGCCACAACTCAACACACATAAAGTAACCACAACACATATAATGGTGAAGGACTTTCATAAATGTGAATGTGTGGTTTGTATGAAGTAGAAGTGTGAACTATGTCTTATGATTGTTGTTTTTCTTTTGCTATGTGTGATGGTATGATGTAGAACCTGCTCAAGAGCAAGTTATTCCTTTCCAAGACCAGGACTACACATTTCAAGAGCAGCAAGAAGGAGGCAAGTGTCCTTGACCACTTTGATCCTATGCTAGGATGTGTAGCTAGAATTATTTGCATTGTCAATTGAAATATGAAGCCCATGCTAGGAAGTTTCCCTAGAATTGCATTACCTTGTTTCCTTGTAGATTGGGTTGGGATTTATTTTATCATGTCATTTATTATTATATGCTTAGCCATGCTTAGAATGGGATATTCGGGATATGAGATCATCAGTGTACTTTACCATACTCTTGAATGAGATATTGTGAGTTATGTAGAGGTAGGGATCAAGGCAAGTTGGATGTTTTGGTTGTGTGCTGGGTGCACGAGACTCGGGTTTGTGTTTAGTACTTGCCTGGATCCTAAGGACCGGTTCATGGAGCATGTAACCTGGCTTTACAGTGCCAACCACATGCTGAGATGGGGCAGCTTGGCCAATTAATTAGGTGTATCCCCGGCGTAGTATGGATGTGTTGGATGGTGCGGGGGAATAGGTGTCAGCTGGACTACCATATGAACCGCAAGGCTCAAGAGGGGGCCACTGCAGCGGGGTTGGAGCCTCTTGTATGCTGTTAGGGGTGAAATCTCAGTGGGCCCACGCTCGTCGGGAATCCCTTTGTAAAGGCTTCGTAGTGATCTCCTAGCTACACACCTGGGAAGTGTGAATGTGGTTCGTAGCCACTGGCATAATGGAGGTTCTTTTAGTCCACCCGGCAACGGGGGATGAAATCACTACATGTGGGTACAGTGGTACAAACTCTGCAGAGTCAAAACTGTCATGACAGCCGTGCTCACGGTCAAGAGCGGCTTGGACTTATTCATGATTAGAGGATTGATGTTTTTGGAAGTTGTGGATGTTAAGCGAGGAGCTTAACATTGGAAATGATGATATGGTTATTTGATTATGATGATGGGATGGGAGATTGGGACCATTTCACCTGTGTAGTAATGTAGGTGCTTAATAAGCTAAGGTAATAGATATTAATGGCATAGTGCTTTAACCATGAGTTCAACCTTCCCTTGTTCTAGCCATGCATGACATAACTTTCCCACACTTGCTGAGTACCATCGGTACTCAACCTTGCATATTTTGTTGGTTTATATTGCTGCTCAGGTCAAGATAATGAGGTGGTGTATAATTACCAAGACTTTGGACCCGAAGAAGGTTTCTAGGTTCATGGAGACCCCCCGGGCAACACCTGTGAAGGAGCCCTCAAGAATAATATTCCGCTTCTAGTTTATTTACTTGTGATGAACTTCTTATTGTCCATCGAGACATTTGATCTGTAAGACTTATTTATATTCGACGCCTGGCTTGTAATAAATGATGCTTCACTATTTGTCATCACATGTATGAGAAAATGATCCTGGCATACATGTGATATTCACTTGGTTGTTCTTCGGAAAAACCGGGTGTGACATAACATCAGCTCCAAACAGTTTATACAAAGAGGCAATACCTCATATCTTCGCCCGGGGGTAGCAGTACCGCAAGAGAGGTTGTCTCCCGAGCACCTCTTTGTTTGGGGGGTAGAATATACCCTACGACTCTCATTATTCTGGAGGGTCTGAAGATCGACATCATTTTGGGGATGTCGTGGTTGAATTACCACCAGGCGGTTCTTAACATCAGCTCCAGGACCGTTGAGCTCAACTCCCCACAGCACGGTCTTCATATATTAATTCTGGGCGCCAGACGGCAACATATTGCAACAGTGGACCACACGGAAGCTGTTAAGATAGAGGACATTCCGGTGGTACGTGAGTATTCGGATGTATTTCCTGAGGATTTACTGGGCATGCCGCCCGAGCGAGACGTTGAGTTCAAGATTGAACTTATACTGGGAACAACACCGATATCACGAAGGCCGTACAAGATGGCACCCAATGAACTGGCAGAAACAAAGACACAGCTGAATGACTTAATAAGCAAGGGCTTTATACGACCAAGTTCGTCACCTTGGGGTTGTTCAGCGTTGTTTGTCAAAAAGAAGGACGAAACACTACGGCTTTGTGTTGATTATTGTCCTTTGAACGCCGTTACAATCAAGAACATGTATCCACTACCTCGCATTGATATGCTTTTCGATCAATTAGTGGGTGCGAAGGTATTTTCGAAGATGGATCTTCGGTCCGGATATCACCAGATTAAAATCCGGGCAGAGGATATTCCGAAGACGGCATTCTCAACGAGATACGGGCTGTATGAGTATCTCGTTATGTCTTTTGGTTTGACCAACGCCCCGGCACACTTTATGTACCTGATGAATTCAGTGTTCATGCCGGAGTTGGATAAATTTGTCGTTGTCTTCATCGACGATATCTTGGTGTACTCCAAGTCAGAGGAAGAACATGCTGAACATCTGCATATTGTGCTACAAAGATTGCGAGATCATCAGCTCTATGCAAAATTCAGCAAGTGTGAATTCTGGATTAATCAAGTACCATTTCTCTGACACATTATTTCAGCGGAGGGCATCGCTGTAGATCCGAGTAAGATTATCCAAGTACAGAAATGGGAGTCACCAAAGTCAGTACATGAAATCCGTAGCTTCCTCGGTTTAGCGGGTTACTACCGGAAGTTTATTCCGAGTTTCTCCAAGATCGCTAAACCGATGACGGATTTATTAAAGAAGAACACCAGATTTATGTGGGGTGCTGCGTGTGAACAAGCTTTCAAGACTTTAGTGAAGCATCTCACAACAGCCCCAGTTCTTGCTCAGCCGGATACGACGAAGCCATTCGACGTTTATTGTGATGCATCTGGCATCGGTCTTGGCTGCATGCTGATGCAAGAAAGACGAGTGGTCGCTTATGGATCTCATCAACTTAGGAATCACGAGCAGCATTATCCAACTCATGATCTTGAATTAGCTGCCGTGGTCCTTGCTTTGAAGATGTGGAGGCATTACTTGCTCGGAAATCTTGTACACCTCTACACCGACCACAAGAGCTTGAAGTACATCTTCACTCAGAAAGAATTGAACATGAGGCAACGAAGATGGCTAGAGCTCATTAAGGACTATGAACTGGAGATTAATTATCATCCATGAAATGCGAATGTGGTCGCCGATGCGCTCAGTCGTAAGGCGCATATCCATCACCTAACTATGGCTGAAATGGATGATGACGAACAAAGCCTCCGTGTCATCCCGTATGGAGCTCTCTATAATCTCGCTCTCATTCCTACCATCCGAGAGGAGATCATTGAAGCTCAACGAAAAGACAAGTGTATGTTTCACATACGGCGAAGGATAGACAACGGATTAATGAAGTGCTACCGGAAGGACGCTGAAGGTACTTTGTGGTTCAACAACCGGATTGTAGTACCCCGGGATATTGGACTACGGAATAAAATTTTGGATGAAGCTCATTTGTCCAAGTTTTCCATTCATCCGGGCAGTAATAAAATGTACCAAGATCTCCGGAAGAAGTTTTGGTGGACACGTATGAAACGTGAAGTTGCAAAGTACGTTTCAGAGTGTCATACGTGTCGAAGAGTTAAGGCTGACCAAATGAAGAAGTCAGGCCTGTTGCAGCCATTGCAAGTACCAGCATGGAAGTGGGAAGATTTGAGTATGGACTTCATTGTCGGATTGCCGATGACCTCCCACAACCATGATTCGATTTGGGTAATCGTGGACCGGTTAACCAAATCAGCACACTTCATCCCGGTGCATACTAGGTATAACGCAAGGCAGTATGCAGAGCTGTACATAGCACGGATCTTGTGCTTACATGGAGTTCCCCGTACCATTGTGTCAGATAGAGGGTCACTGTTCGTAGCCCCTTTCTGGGAACGGCTACACGCCTCCTTGCGGAAGAAGTTGATTAGAAGCTCTGAGTATCACCCTCAAACCAATGGGCAAACTGAGAGGGTGAATCAAATACTGGAAGATATGCTAAGAGCATGTGCCATCCACCACGGTAAGAGCAGGGATGATCACTTACCGCTGACAGAGTTCTCATAAAACAACGGATATCAGACGAGCATTAAAATGGCACCATATGAAGCTCTATACGGCCGGAAGTGCCGTACACCATTGAATTGGTGCGAATCCGGTGAACGAGTAACGTTCGGGGTTGATCATTGTCAATGAAGCCGAAGAGAGAGTTCGGATAATACAAGAGAACCTCAAAGCTGCCCAATCTCGTCAAAAGAGCTACGCGGACCAGAGACGTCGACCGCTGCATTTCGAAGTTGGAGAGAACGTGTATCTTCGTGTGTCTCCGATGAAGGGGATTCATCGGTTCGGTGTCAAGGGGAAACTTGCTCCCCGATTCATCGGTCCGTTTACTATCACGGAGAAGTGCGGAACTGTAGTCTACCGGCTGGAACTACCGGCAAGCCTTGCCGGTATTCACGACATATTTCACGTGTCCCAGCTGAGGAAGTGTCTCAAGTTTACTGCTTCCATCCGCACCGAAGACATCGACGAGTTGAAGCCGGATCTCACCTACCTCGAGCAACCTGTACAGATTATCGACGAAAAGACCCGGACCACCAGGAACCGGACTTTGAAATTTTACAAAGTCCTGTGGAGTAATCATACCCCAGAAGAGGCGACGTGGGAAACCGAAGATTACATCCACAAGAACTATCCGGAGCTTTTGTCATAAACTTGCAATTACCTCCCGTCTCGTTCTTCTTTCTGAATCTCGGGACGAGATTCCTTTTAAGGGGGGAGGAATGTAAAGGTCCCAAAATTATGAATAAAAGAAACACTTGTTTGCAAAGTTTTGTTTCATATGAGTGAAATTTGGGACTTGTTAAAACTTTTCCCCACATGTGATAACACAAATGAGGGCTTTATTCACACAAGTCAAATGTTTATTTGAGAACTTGGAACCCTTGAGGGTCTAAAACAAAGATGGGAAGTTCCCATATGTGTGGAAAAAACAAAAATCAGATTTGGAACAATTTGTTCAAACTAAAAATTCAAATGAGAACAACACTAGGAATTTCCAAACTGTTGTGCTACAAATCTCATTTGCAGCAGCCAAATTAAAAATCAGGTTTCATATTTGAATTCCTTGGGTCCAAATTAGGGGGTGTGCAAAGTTTCATGATTTATGAAAATGATTTGCAACCCATTTTCTAAAATGGACTTTAAATGACAAAGAATTCAAATGCATATTTGAATTTGGATGAAACTTGCCCAATTATCCAAATACATATCAGATTTGAATTCCCACAATTGAATTCACTCAATATTCAAACTTGGGAGATATTTGGAGGGGGGTAAGAAGGGACTGATCAGTGGGTCCCACCTGTCATTGGGTGGACTGAATATTGCAAAAGATCTTCAGTACACAGTCTTCAGTTGATTTCCTCCCACGCGAAGCAACGGCCGAGACCGGTTCCTCTCCGCTCGACACCGAGCTCTGCCGCAGCCACCTCCTGCTGGCTCCCCTTCGTGCTGGAGAGCTGCTGGACGTCGGCAGCTACCGCCTCACTCCCTCTCCCGCCTCTTAACCGAAGCCACGCTCGCTGTTTCTTCTCTCCCTCGCACCGAAAGACAGAAACGCAGCCGCCCGGCTTCGATCGCTCGGGAGCTTGGGCAATTCAAGGGAGAAGCGCCTCTGAGAAGCAAAACCACACCACCATAGACCCCTCGACCTCCTCGAGCCATCGCCAAGTGCGTTCGTGCCCTCTACACCGAGAACATCGAGTTCCCACGGCGGCCGAACACCCCGGAGGCGACGTGCTCCCGTAGACAGCCTCCTCTAGAGCTTGTCACGACCAAGCGAGGCCACTTTTGGACACGCAGGAGCTCCGTGCAGCTTCCACCCAAAGCACAAAGCCTGTCTTCGCCTCTGGTCGACGAATTTCAGAAATCTCCTCCGGCCGTGAAAACTGACCCGCGGGTATGAATCCGTGAAATTCTCAAGTTATATTCGTTTTGAGCATTTCAAATTGCACACACGGGACGTAGACTTGCTTAGCAACAACTTTCCTTTTGGAACCTAGCTAGAAACCCGCTCTGCACGACGTGATTTCGATCTTTCTAACGGCGGTTGTGGTAGAGACCATCGGGTACACGATGAACACTAGGTGGGAGCCGCTCCCGAGCCCTTATGCGGCCATGCCGAGCTTGGCCAACCTCCACTGGTGCTGTAGAGCCTTTATAGGGAGCTTTTGGCGGGCTATAGCGCCGGGGCGACGTCGCCGGACTTCATCCGAGCCGGTGCGCCTTCGCGGGCTAGTTTAGGGGCCCTGCCAGCTCGAGAAAACCCCACCAGCGTGTTCCTTGCATGGAATTAGTGGCTGGCGGCGAGTTTCAGCAGTTGGGGTGGCCGGACGACCGATCCCGGAGCTACTCTGGCGAGCCCGGCGGCGGGATCGCGCGGGAGCGGGAGGTTGAAGACGACCTCGCCGGTCCCGCCGGTCAGCGACTCGGGGAAAGCGGTCTGAATGCTCTGTGGCGTGGGATCAATTGTAACAGCACGATAATTAACCCTATGGCCCGTGTGGCACGCTCCCGGTGACCGACACGTGCCCCCTGGTGCCACAGTCAGGTTTAAATTTTTCCCAAATTTATTCAAATCCCAGATTTTCCCCAAACTTTAGAAGAGCATAACTTTTACTAGGAACCTCCAAATTTAGTGATTCAAATTGGGTTAGATTCAGATTGACAAACTCTATCCAAATATACAACCCAATTTGTATGAAAGTCTATATTTAATTCTGGAAAATTCTTTAAAGCTTTTCGGTAAAAGAATTATAGTGGGAGTTTGGGGTATCCAAAAATCCTCAAATTTATCCAGAACTTTCTTTATGGTGTTCTTAGACTCCTGTAAATGTTTCAACTCATTTGGAGTTGATTTGGTTAGGAGAATTCAGATTGTAAGTTACTGTGTTCAAATGAATACAGAAACATTTTCAGAGAATTTCCAAAACTTGTAAAATCAGTTCTGGGAAATTCTTAGCTTCAAAAATCCTAGGAAAATGCATGTAGACTATATGAACTATAATTGAAATTGTGGTACACAGAGTTTGACATGAACATGAGTGTTACCTCAGAATTAATTCATCTTTGATTAAACACTTAGAGAATTGTCTGAATAGCTCACTCCATGAAAAGTGCTAAATTTTTGTCCAGAGGAATTTCTTGTGACAAGGCACTCACATGAAAATTCTTAGCTCCATTAGAGCTCTGGATCACCACTGTCATGTGTAATCTCTTAAGGTGATTAACACTTAAGTGGGAAGCACTCAACATTTCATCATAGTGTTTAAACCCAACCCAAACCACTAGCACCAGTGTCATTTTAAATTCTTAAACAGAATTCCAGTTTTAAAACTGTCCTTACGTATTGTTAGCAAAAGTCTTTTCAATTAAATACATATGCATGATCATATCGTGTAGCATATACGTGAAGAAGGTGAGAAGGACTTGAAGTGAAGATCAAGGAGGGAGGAAAACAAGTGATCAAGCTCCAAGTGATCGTCACTAACAGATTGTAACCTTAGTCACCTACAAAACAGGCAAGCCCCGGTTTGTATTTAACCAGTTTTATAAAGCATTTTCATTTGTAGAGATCATAGCTTGGCATCAATGATTGCATTAAGTCTAGATGGTATTGAAAACCCCACTTGCATGACCAGAAATACCTGAGAGAGAAAGGGTAGAATAGTACCTCCTCAAGTGGATTGGCTATGCTAAATGTTAGAAGGAAAGGTCCGGTAGAAGTCGAGTAGTTGGAAGCTACTCGCGAGTTTAGGGCTGGTTTACTCGGAACGGGTCTGAATTAGAAAAGATGAAGAAAGTTCACACATAAGAAATGGAGACCGGGCAGGGAGGTTTAGATGCAGCAGGTTGCAGGCCGTGCGTGCATAGCCCTGCCAGTGTCGGTTAAGGCCCGTCCGTGCTGGCCCTGTTGGACAAGTTTGAGTGGTGTACCGGAACATAGTGGCTATATGGGACCCAGGAAACAGATGTACTTGGGAGATCCATAGTGGAACTTTTCCAACTGCCTTAGGCTTTCGGCGTCAGGGTAGCAGGAGGTACCTCGCTCAAGAACATACCACAGCGGGTATGTACCTTGAGGGAGCTTGCGTACTCGGGGCAGTTGGACTGCGTCCAATGTGGAAGATCTTGGGAAAGGTGGCCGCGTACAACGTCAGTCGAGGTTGCTGCCGGCAACTCAGAGTACGGGTGTACGTGTCATGTAGTCCGGGCGTGTACTGATTCGTATCACCGTCGCTCGCGGTTATATGAGCATACTTGCCCACTGCGTCATGACGTAGTAACAATTGGAACTGGTTATCTTTGAACTTGATAAGACCGTGATATAACTTGTATTGCAACCATGATTGAATTAGAGATAGGTTCATTAAACTTTACTTTCACCTTGTGCAAGGAGCATCGCAACAAAGCGTTTCTTGTTTGATTGTGAAGTTGTGATGCTGTTCAGTTCAAGGTCTGCACAATAAGGCTTAAAATTCTGAAAGTTAAGGATCAACTTTAGGCGAGTCCTTTATGCAAATCTAGCTGACCCAATTGCAACCGTCGTGCATGTAGAGTTTCTTCTTTAGGAGAGACAGGTCAGACTTGCTGAGCCTATGTGCTCACGCTTGTTATATAAGTGGTTTTGCAGGTTAACATCGATGCTGAAAAGAAGGTTGTCCGGTGAGACTCGGAGACTTCCGAGTCGTTTAACACAGGGAGAACCCAGCCGCTGCTGTTGTCTTCGTGTTGCTAGCGAGAGGAGTCCGCGGGCTGGACTTCATCTCCAGTGCTCTTAGTTGTTCGACGTGAGTTGATATAGACTTCTGCTGTAGTTACTTGATGTAAAGTATTTACAAAGAAAAACTTGTAAGCTTCCGCTATTGTTTCATGTAATACATTGTTCCTCATATGTGTGCTGTTGGGTGCCGCACAACACGGCACCGCCCAATGCAATTCCCGGGCGAGTGGCCTGCTTCGGCTGAGCAGGCCGCGTCAGCGTGGTATCAGAGCTGTGACCAGTGGTATCTTGAGCTGAGCCCTGTCTCAGTCGGTATCGCGCTCGTCTCAGCAACCATTTTATTACTCAGGATAAGATCTTTTTCAACATAATGTACATACGCAGCGGAATTTAAACTGGACAATCTACTCACTCTCGACCCTAACTACGCCGAAGTGAAGTCGTTCAGCCCGTGAACGCTTCGTACTAGCTTCAGCAAAGAAAGGCAGCGGCTAGGTTTGCAATGAGTTGAACGAACCGTGAGGTTCCTCGTCTCACCGAACAACCTTCTTCATAGCAGGCATCCTGCTACCTGCAAAAACAACTCAGAAGCAACCGTGAGCACTAAGGGTCAGCAAATCTTAACCGTCAATCCTAAATATGTAACTCTACATGCAGGGGTAGTAAGATAGTAGGAACATGAATTTGCAAAATGAAGCTTGACTAAACTTGATCCTTATATTCAGATTCTTATAGCCTTCATTTTAGTGGTCCTCACGCCTCACAATACAGAAAGTTCACAATCAAACAAGAAACGCTTATCCCGATGTTGCTAGCCTAAGGCGGAATAGAAATTTAGTAGGCACTATATATACTTCAGTCAAGGTTCCAATACAATAATTAAACCATAAACAACATGTTCAGAGACTTAGTTCCTCTTCTTACTATGTCACGGCGCAGTGGGCAAGTATGCTCAATCCTCTTCCGCGAGCGACGGTGATTCGAATCAATAACAACCCGGAATACACAACACATACACCCACCTTGAAATACTCTTACAAGAGCTCTTTCTTACGTTGTATGCAGCAATCTTTCACACGACACCCTCACATAGAAAAACGTTTCGCGCCGAGCAGAATGGTCCTCTACGCAGACACGTCGAAGTTGCCCGCTAAAGGATTTACACCTCCCGCCTTCTCAACGCCATTCCCACGCAAAGGATGAGTTTCTATATCACGGTTCATCGTGTTACATCGGTTTTATGGGTCCCATACCACATTATATATCCGGTACAGCTCAATCTTGTCCAGCAGGGCTACATATGCGCGGTCCTTAACCAATACGGATGGGGCTACAACAACCCTCCATATTTGCCTTACCATCCCGCTCCAGGCCCAATGTGGTCTCAAGCATTGTCACACCCATCGCAGGTCGAGACCAACTTTGAGTGCTCCATCCTACACAAACTCCCTGTCCCCATCTCATTTTTCATGAGGGTGCTCTTATCATCAACCTCTCACGAGTAAAATCCATTACTCGACCTTTCTCGCGAGTAGCTTTTTACTACTCGACTTCTACCGAGCTAGCTACAACATTAGCCTATCAATCTACTACGAGGCAAAGCCTACACTAAACCTTCTACTCAGGGATGTAATAGCCATACAAGTGGGTTTCAAGCATCCTAGACATGATGCACAATATCAAGTCTAATAAACATGAGGTGAAGTAAAGTAAAATTTAAAACGGTAATTATATGCAAACTGGGGCTTGCCTTGCTCAACGGTTTTGTTAGAAGCTAGGAGTTAGTCTTCCTCCAGAGAATCCGCCAAACTCGTCACGAGATGGAGATCCTCGCTGTGGTGTTGAGTCCTCGTCGCACGTCGACCTCACGTGAGCTATTTGAGATGATTATGCACATATATTCAAAAGCAATTTAGAAAATGATTCAAAGCTGTTGTACAAGTTAACTCACACATAAGAGGGATAAACAAAAGCAAGGTTTCTGTTGTTGGATCTAAACCTTAGAGAAGAAAATGCTAAGTGAAATGGAGGTACTATTAATCACCATGTGATTAAGTCCATTATATGAACACTTAGACCTAAAGGATGCTAGCTCAAGTTCCAGAGGTCCAGTGAAGCTGAAAATTTAACCACATCTTCTATGGAAGGTATTTAGGCAGTGTGAAAAAATTGAGCTCATGAAATGGCTCAAGGTAATCACAATAATTCCTTATGTGATTTTCACTAATCTGCCATTATCCCCTAGATATTAAGCTTTCCTATGCTGCAAAGTAGACTTTTTGTGAATTACAAAATGTCCTGAGTCCATAGGAATTGGTTTTACTATTTTTGGAGTTTTCTACATGGATCTATGAATTTTACAAGCTTGGGTAAAAGTCTGGAAATATCTCTGTTCATTTTTCCCATTTTTCAGAGACATAAAGGATTTACACCACATTTGGCCAAGCAAATGAGGTCCAATGCCTATGAAATTTTTACTGGAGTTCAAGGATTTTGGATATAATGTCCTGCCCAAATTTGGGAATTTTCCAATAAACGGAACTCCTGTAATAATTCCTACAATATTTTTTAAATGAATTAATGAGCCAAATCCAGTGATTTTCATAAACATTGGGCTGCACCCCTGGATAGTACTCTCTGAGAGGAATAAAAAAAATTATTTGACAATTTTTGAACACTCCTACACAAAGTTATGGCTCTTCAATGTTTAAACTATTCTCTGAAAAGTCTGAAAATGTTTAAACCCTGCCCATGGGCCCCACCCATCGTTCCTCATCTTCAACCTCGCGCCAAACAGAGGACAGCGGCAGCGCCCTCCAGCTAGGGTCGCCGGAAGGGGTTTCCGGCCAACTCCCGACCCCCTGCTCGCCGTCCCCTCCATTTTCCACCATGCTGAGCTCATCTAGAGGGTCGCCGGCGGCCGAAGCTCACCGGAAAAGCAGCACGCACCGGTCACAGATCTTGCTAGGGTTCCAGCGAGCCCGTGCAAGGTGAATTCTCCACTATACGTTCAGATTTTTGGCTCTAAAGCCCCAGGAAAAGGTGTAAAAGATGGACATGGCAACCAAACTGGCCGGGGAGCTCTCTAAACCCATCGGCACCATGTGGCCGACGGGGTCCGGCAGTGCGCCATAGACAAGACTCGGATTTTCTCCCTCTACACCCCATCTCTAGGTAAAAAACCGATGGAGCAAGTGCGCTAGGAAGTGAGGAGCCTCTGTGCGAAGTTTGAATCACTAGAAACAAAAATTGAACGTGAATTTCCCGAGTCCTTACCTCGGGGTCAATTTGTGCCGGCCGGGAGAAATTCTCAAAATTCTCCTCCGAGGAGTCACGGCTTGGGATGAGCTTTGGGGGTGAGCAACTAGGGTTGTAGGTGCACCGATGGGGTGGCTGCTGGGGTCACGCCGCCGAGCGACGCCCCGCCAGGACCTCGTCGGGTGGTGCCGTTATATGCGGCACCCAACAGCACACGGGTCGATGAAACACATCACATTACATAAATCATTTGCGGAAGCGTACAGGAGTATTTTGCAAATACTTATATCAAAATAAGCTACAGCGGAAGACTATAACTCTCATGACATATTTCTAACTTAGCAACAAAGAAACAGTCCAGCCTGCGGACGTTTCTTACTAGCAACATGAAGAACAATCTGCAGCTGCGAGGATGCTCTTGAGTAACCACTCGGAGGTTCCCGAGTCTCATCGGCATCCCTCCATAAGCATGAAGTCAATCCTGCAAAACAACTCGGATAGCATCCGTGAGCATAACGCTCAGCAAGACTTAACCGTCACCCTAGGCATGAAACTCTATATGAGGTTATGAACTTAGAATAGGATGGCATAATGCATAATTAAACTCGCCTACAAGTGAATCCTTACTTTTAGGTATTATTTGCAGAATTTTAGTAACCTTGGGAACACCACATCGGGAGTCCACAATCAAACAAGAAACGCTTTCCCCTGATGTAATTTGCTCACGGCATAAAAGAATCGAGTTTGCACTAGCTAATCATCAAAGATACTTCACCAAGATAGTTTAAATTTCAAATCAATGTGATTAGTTCCTTTCTCAAGCAAGTTCTTACTACGTCACGACTGTGAGAACAAGTATGCTCGGTCCATTCCACGAGCGACGGTGATTCGAATCAATAACACCCGGACTACACGACACGTACGCCCGTACTCGACGTTGCCTACAACAACCCTCACTGACGTCGTACGTGGCAGCCTTTCTCCCGTTTCACCCCCATTGAATTGATCAAGTCACCCCATACAGTAGCCACTCTCATGGTGCACCTACCGACATGAGATGTCATGAAAATGTTACCCACATACTGCACACAGGCCGTCTCGCCTGAGGCAACCTGAAAAGGCTCAACGCAAGCTTCCCGAGGTACATCAGTTTACTGGGTCCCATATATCCAGCATGAGTCCGGTACACAACTCAAACTTGTTCAACAGGGCCGCATACGGATCAGTCCTTGACCGACACGGACAGGTCTATAGCACCCAGGCCCCTATGTCCTGCTGCCCCTACAACCTTTCGGTCTCAACTTTAACTTGCTATACATTTTCTGAACCAATCCCGTATGCCCCTGTTGTTCTTGAACATGCGAGTAGCATCTCACCACTCGACTTCTACCAAACCTTACTTAAACATGGCACTTCTACATGGTGAAAGACACCTACCCAATACTCCATGGGTTTATTTGGTCATGCAAGAGGAGTATCAAACAACTAGACCTAATGCACATTTCATATCTTAACCGAAAGTGAATACAAATTAAAAACTTAAAGGCTGTTAAATGCAAACCAGAGCTTGCCTGTTTTGCAGGGTAGTTCATATACAATCAGTTAGCGATCCTTGCTGATCAACCCTTGATCCTCCGGAGTATGATCCACTTCAACAAATCACTCCTTTGAATCCCCTTCATTGTGAATCCTAATGAAATGTATATGCACAATTTTATAGAATGCAACGGAAAGAATTATAGAATGGATTTCTTAGGAACAGAGATTGTGTGGAAAATGCCAAGAATGGCTTGGTTTTCCTCTGTTGTGCAAAGAAAAGTGAATGAACTAAATTGGTCTTAGTGTTTTAGCTATACACTAACTAACTTTCCTAATGACTATAAAAGATGAGCTGAAAAGATTTGAATGCAACTGAAGAAAAAGAACTCCAATGGCCTCAAAACTTTTACAGCAGGTTGTATACTACCTAGAGATGTAGCTTGCCAAATTGCAGCTAATGTGGAGTACAAATGTGTTCTCCATAATTCCCATAATGCTCTTATGTATTTTTTTCCACATACACATAAGTATGGAGAATAAGAACAGGGAGTTCTAATGCTCAATTTGAGCTAATAATTTACATGTGAGTGCCTGGTCACATGAAAGTAATTTGATCCAAAATTTGGACCTTTTACTTGAGTAGTTCCTCCAGAACAATTCCTTAAGCATTTCCACTCAAATGAATTAATTCTGAAGTACTGTGCATTTTCATGCCCAATTTAGAGAACTAAAATTTCAAGTATGTCTCATAGAGCTTGCCTAAATTTTCCTATGATTTTTGGAACTAAGAATTGTCCAGAATAGATTTTACAAGTGGGCAACATTTTCTGAAAATGTTTCTGGACTCTTATGAACACAGCGGATTGTATTTAGAAAATTCCTACACAAATTATCTTCAAATGAGATGAAAATTTTGCTACAAGGTCAACAATATGCTAAAGAATATTCTGGAAAAATTTGAGGATTTTTGGATAAACCAAACTCCCTCAATAATTCTTTTTCACAAAACCTTCAAAGAATTTTCCAGAATTATATATTGACTTTCATACAAATCTGAGTTCATATTTGGATAGACTTTTGAAAAATGAATCCAACCCAATTGGAATCACTCAATTTGGAGGTTTCTACAAAGAGCTATGATTTTCCAAAGTTGGAAGCCACTCTGGAATTGTTTTCCTTACTGAAATCCAACTAGGCCTGCTATTTATCCCAGCCAATAGGACATGGGCCACACTGGGCCACAGGTTTCAGCGTGCCAGCACACCGGATCTGGCCACAACAGACCACGAATAGAAATTTCACAGCTGCTGACAGCCGGGCCCAGCCCCTTCTTCTACCTTCCGCCGGCTGCTTCGCGTGCGCAGCGCCTGCCCTCACCGGAGCAAACTGGTGCTCACTGGTCGACCGTTTCCAGCCACAGCACGAGCTGAAACTCGCCACCAGGGGGGTTTAGATGCCGGGGAACATGATGGTGAGGTGTTCTGGGGCTGCCGGTGACTGGAAGATGGCCGGCAACGTGTGGCGGCCTCGGTTGCCCTTCGGCACCGTCGACCGTGGGTTCTAGCCCGCCAAAACATCGACCAAAACGCTCTACAGCACCAGGGCACGACTAGGAAGCTCGACAAAGCCTCAAACTAGCTCGGGAATGGCGGCAAAGGGGGTTTCATCGTGCGACCAATTAGTCCCGCCAAGATCACACTCGGTAGACCTCGAAATACTCTGCTCTGAGGTGATTTCATGCTAGGGTAGCTAAAAGAGAATTGATCGCCGGCTAGTCCAGCTTCTACATCCAAAGTGTGAAAACCTAAGAAGGATTGGAGAGCGGGAATTTGAAGATTTCTACCGGACGTTCGGTTTGAAGCCACCGGAGCAAAATCCCGCAATTAGCCATCGATGCTTTATGGAATGGCTTGAGATTTGGGTGCGAGCAGCACGGTGGCTGTGTGCTCCCGTTGCCGCCCATGCTCAGCCGTGAAAACTGCTGTGGCGAGCTGCCTGTGGCGGACCGGAATCCGCCCATCCAGGATCGCAGAGGGTGGTGCCGCACGATGCGACACCTGACAGCACACGTCATAAGAACACAATATATTACATTGGAAAACAACTGAACTGTATAAAGTAGTACAAACTCCAGTTACAAAATATTATTTATCTTACACAGCGGAAGTCTACACTATACAACTCACGCCCTCCTATCTAGCAAAAGTCGGCTGCCCAGCCCCAGGGCAACCCACACTAGCTGCACTCTTCAGCTCAGCGCGGCGTGTACGGCTCCCACTCAGCCGTGGTCCCCGACGGAGGGTAACCCTCGCCGTTGGACTCGTACTCCGAGTCCGTGGGTGGCTCCTAACCTGAAAAACACTTAAGCAGCAACCGTGAGCATGAAGGCTCAGCAAGGCTTAACCGACACGCCTAAGCATGAAACTCTACATGAGGGGTACGGTGACATAGGGTAGTAATATTGCAGCAAAAGGACACGCCTACAAGTTCATCCCTAGTTCATCTTTTAGCAACAAGTTAACAGTTCATGAATCTGAAATTTAGTAAGCAATATTTGGTGGCACACATGTAGCAATGCAATTCTATCAATCAGCAATATTGAATCATCATATTTCATACATTAGCCTACGTCACGACTCAGTGACCAAGTGGTACTTTTCACCGTGAGGGACGGCGAATCGACTCGATATACACCTGCAGGGAAACCCAAAGAGCACGTCACGTACGCCCATCCGTGGAGCTGCACAGCACGCTCACTCGATGTCGTACGGGACAACCTTTCACCCAACAGCCCAAACGTCGAACCGGTCGCACCGAAACGAGCAGGAGGTTCCCCACATGGAGCATCTCTCTATGCCCGTTGGCATATTTTCACCTTGCTGCCCTCAACCTACACCTATAAATCGGTGTGCTATGCCTCGACGCCCGGAGGTTTAGGCTACATCGGTTTATCGAGGCCCAT
This sequence comes from Neostapfia colusana, assembly GCA_030760725.1. Taxonomy (NCBI): domain Eukaryota; kingdom Viridiplantae; phylum Streptophyta; class Magnoliopsida; order Poales; family Poaceae; genus Neostapfia; species Neostapfia colusana. The sequence continues at coordinate 98,935,988 of JASWHV010000003.1, forward strand.
ATATCCGATATGCCTTCGGTACGTTCAAACTTGATCAGCGTGGGCCACACACGGATCGGTCCTCAACCGACACGGACAGGGCCATGCACACAAGACTCTCTCTTGCTGCGTCCTAACCCCTGCCTAGTCTCATTTTCATTACTAAAGTGATCTCACATCACTCAACCGAACCCGTGTGTCCCAAGCCTAAACTCGCGAGTAGATTCCAACTACTCGACTTGTACCGAAGTCCTATGAAACATTAAGCATAGCCTGTCTACTCGAGGTCTTAGACACTACCCTCACTCTTTTCGGAACCTTTGGTTATGCAAGTGGGGTTTCAATCATCCTATACCTAATGCACATACATACTTCACCCTATGTATGTAAACAAAGCAAAAACTTTATAAAAGAGTTAATGCGAACCGGGGCTTGCCTTGTTGCTGCTGGTCAGTAGTTAGCTCTTCTTCCGGAAGTAAGAAGTCCAGCACTTCCGGAGTCTCATCTTCAGTGACTACACGTTTAATGGAATACGACATGTAAATTTAAATGCAATGTGTAAACTTGAATACTTAACTATTAATAACTCTAGCTAGCCCTCCCCTTTGGTTCTGAAATTTTTATGGTGTCTTGGTAGGGTCCTAACCAGCGTCTTGACCAAGTTTCATTTGAAACAAAGTTCATCTGAACCTTGTACAAATAACAGCCCATTTGGTCAATATTTGAGCCTCTAAATAATTCCAGGGGTTTTCATGGCTCCAACCATTACTTTCTGGAAACTAGAATTTAGGATGGTTCTAATGGAGTTGGTTTCATGTCATTTGAAGAATTCTACAGAAAGTTATGCCCCAATTAAGATTTGAGAAAATCTGAAAAATGTTTCTGTACATTTTTCTATTTTCTCTGGGCAGTTCTCTTAATCACCCAATTAGGGTAACTAAATGAACTTGGATGAGTCTGAAAATTTTACTGGGATTCAGAGATTTTCCAATGAACCTCTCAGCCAAATTTCAGAATTTTTCATAAAGTAGTTCTCCAGATAAAATTGCCAACAGTTTAAATTTTAGGGATTTAATTCTGGAAAACTATTCACTTTCATGAGCTGAATTTGGTATTGCTGGAAAGTACTCAGAATTCTGAGTTCAGCAAAATTTGGTTCATCAAATTTGGAGTTTCCTAGCAAAAGTTCTATGCATTTGAAGTTTGAACTAAAACTGGAAATTCCAAAAATGTTTAAATCCTGCGGGTGGGTCCATCGCACACGTGTCGACCGCTGGAGCCGAGCCACACGGGGCCACAGACTCCTTCCCGCGCGGCCACACTGGATCCTGGACCACAGAGAATCCCACCCATTTATCTCCAGCCGCTGACGAGTGGGGCCTCCCCCCTTCATCTTCCTCCGGCCACCCGCGCGACCCTGCCGCCGAGCTCGCCGGAGCCCTCGCCGGAGAGGGTTTCCAGCCTTCGGAACTTGCTGATTCTCGCCGCCACTGCACATTCTTGTGCGAGGAACATGTTGCCGGCCTTACCTCGGATCGAGGGTGGCCGGAAACCTCGGTGCAACGGCGACAGTAGCTGTGGTAACCTCGGCGGCGTCGCTAGGGCACTTTACTGCCCCGACCTTGCTCCGGTTAGCTCCTACAGCATCGCCATGACCTAGGGAGCAACGTACAGGGCTCTGATCTCGCGAGAAACGTCGGTAACTAGGGGCTCACCATGCGACCTAGGGCGATTTCGGGGAAACTGGAAAGACTCGAAGAACTGAGGGTTTCCTCGATGGTTCTTCCTAGTTCTTGATCCCTCGTGCCCGCACGGATGTCTACAACTGGGTTTCTAGGTCTGGGGAAGAGTGGTTCAGTGTGTGAGGCGAATTTGCCGATTTACCCGAACCGGGCTATATCACAGGCTCTCGCAAGAACTGAAATTCCGGCCAGCACGGTCCATGACACGCTGCCGGCGTGGTTGTGAAGCGAGAAGGGTTACTGGCGCACCTTTTCGCTTTTGCAACTTGATGGGAGAGGCTCTGTGGTGGCCGGGCGACGTGATCTTGTCGCGGCGGCTTTCTTCGGTGCTGTGGAGGAAGATCGGCTCGACGCCGACGTCCCGACGGAGCTAGCGCCAGGTTCTTGCTTCTGCCACGCTAAAGGACGTCCGGCGGTGCTGTGGGGAAGCTTAGCGCGTCGTGCCACGGGGTGGAGCAGCCGGGCGGCGGTGAACCGACGGCACGCCTCTGTGCGGTCGCGTTTATCGCCGAGGACACACGGGGATCGTTCAGCGTCGGCTGTGAGGCGGTGTGGACGCTGTGCTCTCGGTGGAGACGGTAAAAACAGAGAAACATCGATCCCCTAAGCAGCTTGGGAGGTGCTTCCGGTCTTCGGTCGTCCGTGCGGTGGCAGCCCGTGGGAGAAAGCAGCTCGCTCGGGTGTGAACTGTAGAACCGGTTGACTTAAGCAGTAAGTTTCTTCCCTCCCTTCTCACTGACAATTGGGGCCAACAGCTCCCCTCTGCCCAAAAAGATCTCCAAATTTTTGGCAAATGAGTAATTCAAATGTTTGAAGTCTCAAACTGAGCTACATTTGTATGATTGGAGAAGTTTCCCTCAAATTCAAATGTATATTTGAATTCTTGGCATATTTGGATCCTTTTTGGAAAAATGGGTAGCAAATCTTTTCAAAAATTCTTGAAATTTTGGCTCCCCACTAATTTGGACCTGAGGAATCCAATTATGCACTTTGATCCTTGTTTTAGCTGCTGCAACCATGAGTTTGAATGCAACAGTTTGAATCACCCTCTCATGTGTCATTCTATGTGTAGAAAGTTTGAACTAATACCCTCTTGATGGAGGTTACTTGCTCTTCAAAATTCTTCACAATCTATCCACAACAAAACTGTGGTGTTGTGAGGTGATAAAAAGTTTTTGCAAGTCCCTTTTCTTGGGCTTTTACATCCCTCCCCCCTTAAAAGAATCTCGTCCTGAGATTATAAAAGAAGAGATAGCGATGTAATAGGGACTTACCCGTGCTGAGATGCCATGAACTCCGGGTAATTTGAGCGAAGGAATTCCTCGCTCTCCCACGTCGCTTCTTCAGCGGTGTGGTTGCTCCAGAGTATTTTGTAGAACCACAACGTCCTATTACGCGTGGTTCGGGCTTTCTCATCCAGAATTGCCACCGGATATTCAGCATATGTCAAATCCGGTTGCAACTCGCCGATGTCTTCGGTAGAAACAGCGGCGGTATGTTTCAGACATTTTCTCAGCTGGGAGACATGGAAAATGTCATGGACACCAGCAAGAGATGCCGGTAACTCCAATCTATACGCTGCTGGTCAACACTTCTCGGTGATAGCGTAGGGTCCAATGAAACGGGGAGCGAGCTTCCCCTTCACACCGAACCGGTGCACGCCTTTCATTGGAGACACGCGGAGGTACACGTGTTCCCCAACATCAAAGTGCAACGGTCTACGCCTCTTATCAGCATAGCTTTTCTGCCGGGATTGAGCGGCCTTCAAGTTAGCTTGAATCGTACGAACGCGCTCTTCGGCGTCGTTCACCACATCAACCCCGAATGTGACCCTCTCACCGGACTCGCACCAGTTTAATGGGGTGCGGCATTTGCGACCGTAGAGAGCTTCGTAGGGTGCCATCTTGATACTCGCCTGATAGCCATTGTTGTACGAGAATTCCGCCAATGGTAGGTGATCATCCCAGTTCCTACCATGGTGGATGGCACATGCTCTCAACATGTCTTCCAAAACTTGATTCACCCTCTCTGTCTGGCTATCTGTCTGAGGGTGGTAAGCGGAGCTTCTAATCAGTTTAGTACCCAAAGCAGCATGCAACTGCTCCCAAAAGCGAGATACAAACAATGCACCTCGGTCTGAGACTATGGTCTTGGGTACACCATGCAGGCATAGAATCCTGGCAATATATAACTCCGCATATCTGTTGGCATGGAAATGTGTATGCACGGGGATGAAGTGAGCTGACTTGGTTAGTCGGTCAACGATCACCCAGATGGAATCATGTTTGCTGGATGTTAAGGGTAATCCCACAATGAAATCCATGCTCACATCTTCCCATTTCCATGCTGGAATTTTCATGGGTTGTAGCAGCCCTGATTTCTTCATGTGATCAGCTTTCACTCATCGGCACGTATCGCACTCGGATACGTACTTAGCTACCTCCCGCTTCATCCTTATCCACCAAAATTTCTTTTTCAAATCTTGGTACATTTTGTTGCTGCCCGGATGAATGGAGTACTTGGACAAGTGAGCTTCATCGAGGATTTTCTTCCTCAGATCCATATCCCGGGGTACGACTATGCGGTCATTGAACCACAGCGTCCCCTCATCATCTTTCCGGAAACATTTGATCTCTCCATTGTTTATCCGTCTCCAGAGATGTGCCATGCCTTTATCCGTCTTATGAGATGCAATGATGTCCTCCCTAATAGTAGGGATAAGGGCAAGGTTGTAAAGCGATCCATGAGGAACCAAGTATAAACTCTGCTCTTCCTCCTCCACCGGTGTAATGGTGAGGTGATGGACATGTGATTTCAGACTCAGTGCGTCGGCAACCACATTCGCCTTGCCGGGGTGGTAATGAATCTCAATCTCATAATCCTTGATCAGTTCTAACCACCTCCTTTGCCTCATATTCAGCTCCTTCTGGGTGAAGATGTACTTCAAGCTCTTGTGGTCGGTGTAGAGATGCACCAGATTCCCCAGGAGATAGTGCCTCCACATTTTTAGCGCCAACACCATGGCAGCAAGCTCAAGATCATGAGTAGGATAATGCTGCTCATGGTTCCGAAGTTGGCGTGAGCCATAGGTGACCACACGTCCTTCCTGCATCAACATGCAGCCGAGCCCAATACCGGACGCGTCACAATACACGTCGAAGGGCTTTGTTGTATCCGGCTGAGCTAAGACCGGGGCTGTGGTGAGATGATTCACCAATGTTTGGAATGCTCCTTCACACGCCGTGTTCCAAACATATTTCGTCCCTTTCGTCAGCAAATCTGTCATCAGCTTAGCAAGCTTGGAGAAGCTTGGAATGAATCTCCGATAGTATCCCGCTAACCCGAGGAAGCTTCTGACTTCATGGACTGAAGTGGGAGCTTTCCATTTCAGCACTTGCTCTATTTTGCTTGGGTCAACCGCAATGCTTTCTGCTGAGATGATATGTCCCAGGAATGGCACTTGGCTGATCCAAAACTCGCACTTGCTGAACTTGGCGTAGAGCTTATGGTCTCGCCATCGTTGAAAAACGATCTGTAAGTGTTCGGCATGTTCGGCTTCTGTCTTGGAGTAAACCAAGATATCGTCGATGAACACTACCACGAACTTGTCCAGCTCCGGCATGAACACTGAGTTCATGAGATACATGAAATGGGCTGGAGCGTTCATGAGACCAAAAGACATGACGAGATATTCGTATAAGCCGTATCTCGTCGAGAACGCCATCTTCGGGATATCCTCGGCCCGATCTTTATCTGATGATATCCAGAGCGAAGGTCCATCTTCGAGAACACACTTGCACCCACAAGTTGATCAAACAATATGTCGATGCGGGGCAGTGGATACTTATTCTTGATGGTGACGGCGTTGAGCGGCCGGTAATCCACACACAGTCTCAGGGTTTCATCCTTGTTCTTTACAAACAGCGCCGAGCATCCCCAAGGCGAGGAACTCGGCCTAATGAAACCCTTGCTTAACAGATCATTGAGCTGTTCTTTCAGTTCAGCCAGCTCATTTGGAGCCATTTTATATGGTCTCCGTGATATGGGCGTAGTCCCGGGTGCAAGTTCAATCTTGAACTCGACATCCCTCTCAGGTGGCATGCCCGGAAGATCATCCGGAAACACATCGGGGTACTCCCGGACTACGGGGATGTCTTCTAACTTGAGAGCTTCAGCATTATTAATTGCTAAAACTTCTCGGACTGGAGTGTCTAATACCATGGAATGCGGGCGGTGGAATGGGGAGTTTAAATGAACCGTCCGTGTCCGAGTCTCCAGGACAGCGCCATGGTATTTTAGCCATGACATCCCTAATATTGCATCAATCTTTTGTCCCAATAGGATTATCAAGGTGGTGGGATATAGTTTCCCACCTAAGCACAGAGGTGCTTTTGGAATCATCATATTAGCTGAAATCTTCCCTCCCGGTGAGCAGATCATATAAGTGCAGTCGGTTGAGAAGACTTGCATTTGATGCTTAGCCACATAGGATGCACTTATAAAGCTGTGGGTTGCACCAGAATCAAACAATATGACGATGGCTTGATTGTTGAGAGTAAACGTACCCGCCAGCACGTTGTCTCCCTCTGGGGCATCCTCATTGTCGAGGTTGCGGACACCCCCAGTCCGCTGATCAACCTTCTTCACCGGAGGTCGGCCTCGAGCACCGCCCTGGAACTGGGCTTGCCCGCTGCTCTGCTGCCCCTGGGGACAGTCCTTCGCGAAGTGGCCCGCCTGGCCACACGTGAAGCAAGTGAAGCGGGGCGGTCCCCCGCTGATCGGTGGGCTGAAACCCGGGGCGCGTTGTGGCGGTGGAAACGCCCGGGGTACCGTCTGCTGCTGCTGCTGCTGTCTTGGTGGTGGCATCGGCGGACGGAACGGAGGTCACTGAAAAGGACGTCCCTCGAACCGTTGAGGTCGCGCTGGTGGATGCCACTGCTGCCCGGATGGTGTCCGATACACCATACGGTACTTCTGAGGCGCGCCACCACTGCTGCTAGGTGGAGCGCTGCGCTTCCTCTCCTCAGCTGCCAACTCCCGCTGAGTGTCCTCTTGCATGATCGCGGCATTGACTAGGTCGTTGAATGTGCCGTGATTCCACTGAACGAGATGTGTCTTCATCTCGGGGTGTAATCCCCGATAGAAGTGCTCCCGCTTCTTCTCCTCAGTGGAGATATAGTCTGACGCGTATTGCGCCAGATGGTTGAAGGCACGGGAGTAGTCATGGGCACTCCTCCCGCCCTGCTTCAGCTCCAAGAATTCTTGGAACTTCCTCTTCATGATCCCGGGAGGAATATGATAGGCGCGGAACGCCTCCCGGAACTCTTCCCATTCCACGGCATGGCCAGCCAGACGTGAGGCGACATAGTTCGCCCACCACGCACCAGCGGCACCGTGGAGTTGCTGTGCTGTGAACAGAGTCTTCTGCCGCTCCATACATTGGAGCAGCCCGAACTTGGACTCGATGGTCCGCAGCCAATTGTCAGCCTCCAGTGGTTCTTCAGCTTCGGTGAACACTGGAGGGTGCGTACTCATGAAATCCGAGTACGACACTTCACGGGGCTCACGAGGCCCTCGCTCTTGACGCCCCCCCCCTCCGCCTGGGACGTATTCTGCATGATCGTGCGGAGCAAGTCGGTCTGCTCCTCATGACCCCCACCAATGCCGCTATCACATCCGCTAGAGTAAGCGGAGGCCGCGGTGGTGGCTGCTGCTGCGGGGTGCTGTCGTAGTGTGACACCCTCATCTCGGGTGTCAGCATATGTTCATGTTTTATGAAGAATAAAACATTTTAAGAAAAGACTGGCGCCAAACACGTGTCGCCACCGGAGCCTATCTCCGGGAGGTCCGTCGCTGCTGGACACGTGTCGACCTCGGGGCATGTCCCTGAAGAAAGAAGAGAGGAAAAAACTGGCGCCAACACATGGCGTGCGCGGAGCTCACCTCCAAAAGAGGGGGAGGTCTCGGTCGATTGACACGTGGCACAACCGGAGCTCGTCTCTGCGGAGAAGTAGATACCAGGCCCCGGAAGGACACGTGGAGCCTCCGGAGCTCATCACCGCGAAGGTAACGAGTTCTGGAGCAGCTGTACGAGTAAGAATACCGGTACGTAAAGGAAACCGACCTGAATTCCACAATGTTACCGCACTAAATCAACTAAAGATAAGATGATAAGATCCAACGACGATCTGAATAAGACTCTTATTCGGGATACAATCAGATTAGGACTCTTCTATTCCCGATTATGAATAGAACCCAAAACCTCTGGCTGAAACCACAAACTTCTTTTCCAACTCCTGAGCCGACGACTTAGAGCCCTAGCCCAACCCGCCGAGAAAGCCATCGCCGGAGCACGACAAGGAAGATCGCTGGAAGAAAAGCCCAGTGGTCTGAGGAGGAACTCGAAGACCGAGAGGAACGTAAGGTAGGCCCCAATACCACCTTACGATATCGTTGTGTTTTCTTTGCATCTGTTCTTTGATTCCTTTCGAACAGAAGCCTTCTCGTGGATAGATCACTTGATGATCAGATTGGTCTAAAGACCAGATCATTGCCACGTCCACCTTTGATCCAAACACCTCTGTCCAAGCAAGCCATGCAAGAACATACAGACCAATCTAATAAAAATCATAGGATAACCTGCATATGCATCATCGCATCTAGTTTAAGGTTGTGCATGATATTGATTGCTGTGAATCTTGTATGCACATGATCCTACCTAGCAGAACAAGCTCAGGGAGCTGTCTGCAACGAACTGCAGCAACCAGGTTTTGAGATCCAAGAACCCCCGGAACCGCAAGAACAAGGCAAGTGCTCCTTGACCATGTTGATCCTATGTTTTGGGTAAAACTATTTTGGTTTGCGAAAAGGTGTGTGTGCTGAGTCAAACCTGATAGAAACCCTTTTATAGGAATTTACTAGTTTTGGTTGAGCCACCCTTGTCGCCTGGGAAGTTTGAGTCGGGTATGGTTTTTGCTTTATGCTTCGCTGAGTCTATGGGATTGGGAAGCGGGATAGATGTGTCTAGCTAACTGCACTCGTAATGATAATGAGAAACTGATGTTAATAATGGACATAGATCGGAGGGAGATCTAGGCAAGACTGGGTTTGTGAATGAGGTAGCATGAGATGGTGGTTTTACTTGCCGTAGATCTAAGGACCGGTTCATGCATGCACATGCCAGGATAATAGTGCCACCACAAGGCCAAGTATGAGTGTGGCTTAGCTGAGTAATTAGGTAAGTTGCTAGAGTGTTATGGACTGTGGAAGGCGTGGGGAATGGGAGTCGAGTGAGGACTGCCCTGGGAACTGCATAGCACAAGAGGGGGCCCGTGGGTGGGAGAATTGGAGATTCTAGCCTGCCGGTGAAACCTTAGCGAGTCCATACATCTAGTAACCCCTTTGTAAAGGCTATTTTGTGATCTCTTGACCATACACCGACGGTCGTGTACTAGTATAATGGAGGTTCTGCAGTTGCCGACGGGTGACGAAATCACAAACTTGTGGGTAAAGAGGTGCAAACTCTGCAGAGTTACTAAAACTATCATGATAGCCGAGCTTACGGTCACGAGCGCCTGGCTAAACTGCCATGATTAGTTGGGATGGTTATTGGGAAGGTTTTTGGTTATGGTTATTGGTTTGGTTTGGGACTGTTAAGTCCGGGTGATAAGATGGTTGCATGACTGTGGAGTCATGGCAACGAGTTCGGTCTCAGTGTGAGACAAGGTTGATTTATGAGATGAGATGGTAGTGAATACGGGAAGGTATTCGTGAGATGGTAGCGAATACGAGGAGGTATTCGTGAGCATGAATAAAGGATTGGTTAATGTTCGGATGGAACACGGGAAGTGATGGAGGTATGTTGGTAATTTAATACATGCTGGGATTACATCTAAAGTTAAGTTGCTATTTTATCATGGTTTTATAAATCTGCTTTTTCTGCAAATAAGCCCTTTTATACCTACCTTGTTTATGAGCTGCATATCATGTGTTTTCCCGCACTTGCTGAGTACATCATTGTACTCAAACTTGCATTATTACTTCATCATCAGCAGCAGGAGAAGCCTACTGTGAAGACCAAGTGGAGCATTATGGCGTGTGATCTATTCTCAACCTTGCCTGTGGAGGGAACGTAGATGGAACCACTACTGCTTAGATTTGTTTCCGCATTAGTTGAATTGCTTCCGCTTTAGAAAGACTTCCGCTGCATAGAAATAAGACTTTCGCTGTGAGCATGAGTCCAAGACTCATGAGGTATTGTAATAAACTCTGTTATTCAAGGTAATATATAATCTGAATTCAGTTTGTGGAACGTATGTGTATGTGTGATGAACATCCTAGGCACACATATGCATTAGTTCTCGGTTCCGTGGTTTTCCCACAGAATTGAGGGCGTCACAGATTGGTATCAGAGCCACGGGTTGACAGTAGGTTACACGCCTAGATAGAAACCCTTAGGTTGATAATAGAGCCACGGGTTACACCCCTAAATAGGAGTCACTAGCGTCCTAGGGTGAATAGCTTAGATTGGCCTTTAAACCCACCTTGACATAGGAAACCATCCTTGAATAGGAGTTGTGTGGGCCCTTGTGATGATTATTTGTGATTGTGTGCTTAGTGTGAGTGGTGGGACGTCTCAAAAACATTGTCCATATCCACACGTAAGAAGAAAGAGGTGCGAGATGTTTCGGCACTTGCTCACATCCTCATATGGGCTGATATATACATAGTCCAACTCGCCTTGATGCATATAGTTATAGGGAATCTACCTAACCTTCTAACATCCTATTCTATTTCGATCTCTCTCACGGATGGTGAGAGGAAACGCCGGCCGAAGGAACGTCCAGGAGGATGACCATGATGAAGTTCCTGCTAACCCAGGAGCTGACGAAAACCATCTGGAAAGGTTGATGGACATGCAAAACCAGCTTATGAAAACCATGATCCAAACTTTGGGTCGATTGCAGGCCAACCAAAACCCTGTTCCGGCACCACCGCCACCACCATCGCCGGCTCATAACAGGTTGGGAGAGTTCATGAGAACTCGACCACCCACCTTTGCTCAAGCTAGTGATCCCATGGAGGCCGATGATTGGTTAAAATCCATGGAGAAAAAGCTTGCCATTGTTCAGTGCAATGACCGAGAGAAGGTTCTCTTCGCGTCACACCAACTTATGGGAGCTGCCGCTGACTGGTAGGATGCCCTATGCAACGCCCATGCCAACCCGGAAACGATCACTTGGACTGAGTTCAAGGAAAGTTTCCACTCTCATTACATCCCTGCTGATGTAATGATGCTCAAAAGGCAGGAGTTCGAAGGTCTCCGCCAAGGACAGAAAAGTGTGAATGAATATCTCAACAAGTTCATACAACTGTCCCGGTATGCCCCTGAAGATGTTAACTCAGATCAGAGGAAGCAGTACCTGTTCATGAGAGGGTTGAAAAATGAGATCCAGGTTCAGCTCCTCAACAATTACTACGTCAGCTTCCAGAAGCTGGTTGACAAGGCCATAGTAGTTGAAAACAAGATCCGAGAGATCGAGCGAGAGTGCAAGAGGAAGATGCCATACCAGCCCCAAGGGAGCAACGTACGACCTAGGTACATGCCCCCTGCACCGCAGTATGGATCGACCACTCCTGCATAACGCACTGGTCAGCCACCACAGCAACACCTCGTTGCTCCAGCACCTCGCGTGCCCATGCCTCCTGCGCCCCGACCTAACAACGGCGCCCCTGTTCAAAACCCCCGCCCCAACGCACCTGCTGCCGTAGGCAACAGGGCATGCTTTGCATGCGGGGAGGTAGGCCACTTCGCAAACCAGTGCCCGAGGAGAGGCCCTGGACAGCAAGGTAACGTGCCCAAGCAGAACCCGCGACCGAACGGAGGAGACAATCAAGGGAACCGTGGACAGCAGAATTATGCTCGCGGCCACGTGAACCATGTCACTGCTGAGGAAGCACAACAGGCTGAGGACGTCGTAATTGGTATGTTCCTTGCCAACTCCAACCCAGCCACCATCTTATTTGATTCTGGAGCATCGCATTCCTTCATATCATCCAAATATGTTGACAAACATCATCTACCCGTATCCCACTTAGAGTGTGCTATGTTAGTTAATTCTCCCGGAGGAGAAATGAGGACTAATATAGTATGTCCGAAAGTAAGCCTTAAAATAAGGGGGGTAGACTTCCTTGCCAACCTTATTGTCTTGGACTCCCAAGGGATTGACATCATACTCGGAATGGATTGGCTAAGCAAGCACAATGGAGTAATCCAATGTGCTGAAAGGAGCGTGCAGTTGACAAACGAGCGCAGTACTCGTGTCGAGTTTGAGTCAGCCCAGCAAACCACTGAAGGGGCAAATCTGAACCACATTGAAGGAGTAGCATTGGACAGTATTCCGGTGGTTCAAGAGTTTTTGGACGTGTTCCCGGAAGAGCTTCCAGGTATGCCACCTGACAGGGACATTGAGTTTGCCATAGAGTTGGTACCCGGAACTGCACCCATAGCCAAAAGTCCTTATAGGATGCCCGTCAATGAGCTAGTTGAACTCAAGAAGCAAATTCAAGAACAGTTGGAGAAGGGTTTTATCCGTCCAAGCTCGTCACCATGGGGAGCTCCGGTGCTCTTCGTAGACAAGAAGGATGGAACCCAAAGGATGTGCGTGGACTATAGGTCTCTCAACGAGGTAACAATCAAGAACAAATACCCTCTATCCTGTATAGAGGACCTGTTCGACCAAATGAAAGGAGCCCGGGTGTTCTCCAAGATTGATCTTCGGTCAGGATACTTCCAGCTGAAGATTAAGCCCTCCGATAGACCTAAGACAGCCTTTCAGACACGGTATGGTTCGTATGAATATACCGTTATGTCTTTTGGATTGACGAATGCACCCGCATACTTCATGTACCTTATGAACAAGGTTTTCATGGAGTACTTGGACAAGTTCGTCGTGGTTTTCATAGACGACATTATGGTGTACTCAAAAAGTGAGGAGGAGCATGAAGAACATTTCAAATTGACCCTGCAGAAGTTGCGTGAGCATCAATTGTATGCCAAGCTCAACAAGTGTCAATTTTGGTTAAAGGAAATATCTTTCCTAGGCCACATTATCTCCAAGGAAGGGGTATCGGTTGATCCCGGAAAGGTGAGAGATGTTCTGAAGTGGGACCAACCGAAGAGCGTGAGGGATATTCGGAGTTTCCTTGGGATGGCAGGATACTATCGACACTTCATTAAAGACTTCTCTAAGATAGCAAAACCTATGACGGAGTTGCTAATGAAGGGAAAGGTTTTTCAATGGACACCAGCCTGCCAAGAAAGTTTTGAGGAACTCAAGAAAAGGCTAACCACAGCACCAGTTCCGGTATTGCCAGACGTAAGCAAGAGCTTTGACATATATTGTGACGCATCCAGACAGGGGCTCGGATGTGTGCTCATGCAGGAAGGACAAGTGGTAGCCTATGCCTCACGGCAATTAAAGAAGCACGAGCTTAACTATCCTACACTTGACTTGGAGTTAGCAGCAGTGGTGCATGCATTGAAGATTTGGAGACATTATATCCTTGGTCATCGATGTGAGATCTATACAGATCATAAAAGCCTCAAGTACATATTCACACAAACGGACTTGAATTTGAGGCAACGTCGATGGTTAGAACTCATCAAGGATTATGATGTTGGAATCAACTATCACCCCGGGAAGGCCAATGTAGTAGCTGATGCATTGAGCAGAAAGGGAGCATGTCATCAACTCACGGTTCGGGAGCTACCAACCGAACTACGTAAGGAGTTCGAACGGTTACACCTCGGATTCTTGAATAACATGGAAATAATAGAAATCCAATCCTCATGGGAACAAGAAATAAGAGAGGGCCAAGCAACGGACGAGGAGATCAAGGAGATCAAGGAAAGAATCTGACAAGGAATAGAGAAGGATTTCAAGGAGGATGAAAAGGGTACACTTTGGCTAGGAAAAAGGATTTGTGTGCCAAACATAAGACACCTCCGCGACACGATATTGAAGGAGGCACATGATTCCCCCTATTCTATACATCCCAGAAGCACCAAAATATACAAGGACTTGAAAACTTGTTATTGGTGGGATGGTATTAAGAGGGATATAGCCGAATACGTTGCCCTATGCGACACATGCCAACGGGTGAAGGTCGAACATCAAAGACCCGCTAGATTGTTGCAACCTTTGAAAATACCCGAATGGAAGTGGGAGGGCATCAGTATGCATTTCATCGTCGGATTGCCACGTACTCAGTCGGGATACGACTCCATCTGGGTCATTGTGGACCGATTGACGAAAACCGCCCATTTTCTCCCTGTAAAGGCCAGTTACAACGTTGCACAATTGGCAGAGTTGTACATGGAGCAGATCGTGTGCCGTCACGTAGTTCCGAGGAGGATAGTCTCAGATCGAGGGTCTCGGTTTACCTCTAGATTCTGGAGGAAGCTGCAGAAAGCCATGGGTACACGACTGGATTTTAGCTCCGCCTATCACCCACAAACGGATGGGCAAACTGAAAGGACAAACCAAATTTTGGAGGACATGTTGAGAGCTTACGCCTTGAAACGTGGGCGTAGTTGGGATAGGAGTTTACCGTATGCCGAATTCTCCTATAACAACAGCTATCAAGCTAGCTTGAAGATGTCACCTTTCGAAGCCTTATATGGTAGACGGTGTAGAACGCCACTGTTTTGGAACGAGACCGGAGAAAACCAGGTGTTTGGACCCTAAGTGCTACAAGAAGCCGAAGAGCAAGTCCAAACGGTACGGGAGAACTTAAAGGCTGCTCAGTCACGACAGAAAGGCTACGCGGACAATAGGCGAAGGAAGTTGACTTTCGAAATGGGAGACTTCGTATACCTTAAGGTATCGCCTATCCGAGGCCAACGACGTTTCAACGTCAAAGGCAAGCTAGCACCTCGCTACATTGGACCGTTTAAGATTCTGAATAAGCGAGGAGAAGTAGCCTATCAACTAGAGCTCCCAAACCACCTCCCCGATGTACATGACGTTTTTCATGTATCCCAGCTCAAGAAGTGCTTGAGAGTACCAGAGGAACAAGTATCAACGGGAGAGCTTGAACTTCAAGAGGACCTGACTTATGCAGAGCACCCTGTCCGAATCTTGGACGTAAAGGAAAGGGTCACCGGGAACAAGGTGATTCGATGGTGCAAGGTACAATGGAGCCATCACACCGAAGCTGAAGCCACATGGGAGCGTGAAGAGGATATCAAGGCAGAATTTCCCCATCTATTTTCTACTAATGAATCTCGAGGGCGAGATTCAATTTAAGGGGGGTAGATTTGTGACACCCTCATCTCGGGTGTCAGCATATTTTCATGTTTTATGAAGAAGAAAACATTTTAAGAAAAGAAGGAACAGAGACAAATATCAAAAGGATAGCCAATAAAGCTCTCAGAGAGCACCGAAGGCAACTTCCACGGCCAGCAGGCCACGTGGCGTGTTTGGAGCTCATCCCTGAGAAGTTGGGAGAGGTCCACCGCTAAACTGGCTATGTGGCTGGCTCGGGGGTCACCTCCGCAATTGGAAAGAGGTCCGACCCTGTGGGATACGTGTTGCCCATGGAGCTAGCCTCTGCGGAAGAAGCAAAGGCATTTTTCGTAGGACACATGTCACCTTCGGAGCTAGTCCTCGCGGAAGTCATAGGACCAGTCACACGGGATACGTGTCGATCTCAGAACCCATCTCCGAGAGGTCCGGATCTATCAAACACGTGTCGCCACCGGAGCTTATCTCCGGGAGGTCCGTCGCTGCTGGACACGTGTCGACCTCGGGGCATGTCCCTGAAGAAAGAAGAGAGGAAAAGACCGGCGCCAACATGTGGCGTGCGCGGAGCTCACCTCCAAAAGAGGGGGATGTCTCGGTCGATTGACACGTGGCACAACCGGAGCTCGTCTCTGCGGAGAAGTAGATACCAGGCCCCGGAAGGACACGTGGAGCCTCCGGAGCTCATCACCGCGAAGGTAACGAGTTCTGGAGCAGCTGTACGAGTAAGAATACCGGTACGTAAAGGAAACCGACCTGAATTCCACAACGTTACCGCACCAAATCAACTAAAGATAAGATTATAAGATCCAACGAAGATCTGAATAAGACTCTTATCCGGGATACAATCAGATTAGCACTCTTCTCTTCCCGATTATAAATAGAACCCAAAACCTCTGGCCGAAACCACAAACTTCCTTTCCAACTTCTGAGCCAACGACTTAGAGCCCTAGCCCAACCTGCCGAGAAAGCCATCGCTGGAGCACGGCAAGGAAGATCGCTGGAAGAAAATCCCAGCGGTCTGAGGAGGACCTCGAAGACCGAGAGGAACGTAAGGTAGGCCCCAATACCACCTTACGATACCGTTGTGTTTTCTTTGCATCTGTTCTTTGATTCCTTCCGAACAGAAGCCTTCTCGTGGATAGATCACTTGATGATCAGATTGGTCTAAAGACCAGATCATTGCCACGTCCACCTTTGATCTGAACACCTCTGTCCATGCAAGCCATGCAAGAACATACAGACCAATCTAATAAAAATCATAGGATAACCTGCATATGCATCATCGCATCTAGTTTAAGGTTGTGCATGATATTGATTGTTGTGAATCTTGTATGCACGTGATCCTACCTAGTAGAACAAGCTCAGGGAGCTGTCTACAACGAACTGCAGCAACCAGGTTTTGAGATCCAAGAACCCCCGGAACCGCAAGAACAAGGCAAGTGCTCCTTGACCATGTTGATCCTATGTTTTGGGTAAAACTATTTTGGTTTGCGAAAAGGTGTGTGTGCTGAGTCAAACCTGATGGGAAACCCTTTTATAGGAATTTACTAGTTTTGGTTGAATCACCCTTGTCGCCTGGGAAGTTTATGAGTCGGGTATGGTTTTTGCTTTATGCTTCGCTGAGTCTGTGGGATTGGGAAGCGAGATAGATGTGTCTAGCTAACTTCACGCGTAATTATAATGAGAAACTGATGTTAATAATGGACATGGATCGGAGGGAGATCTAGGCAAGACTGGGTTTGTGAATGAGGTAGCATGAGATGGTGGTTTTACTTGCCGTAGATCTAAGGACCGGTTCATGCATGCACATGCCAGGATAACAGTGCCACCACAAGGCCAAATATGGGTGTGGCTTAGCTGAGTAATTAGGTAAGTTGCTAGAGTGTTATGGACTGTGGAAGGCGCGGGGAATGGGAGTCGAGTGAGGACTGCCCTAGGAACTGCATGGCACAAGAGGGGGCCCGTGGGTGGGAGAATTGGAGATTCTAGCCTGCCGGTGAAACCTTAGCGAGTCCATACATCTAGTAACCCCTTTGTAAAGGCTATTTTGTGATCTCTTGACCATACACCGAGGGTCGTGTACTGGTATAATGGAGGTTCTGCAGTCGCCGACGGGTGACGAAATCACAAACTTGTGGGTAAAGAGGTGCAAACTCTGCAGAGTTATTAAAACTATCATGGTAGCCGAGCTTACGGTCACGAGCGCCTGGCTAAACTGCCATGATTAGTTAGGATGGTTATTGGGAAGGTCTTTGGTTATGGTTATTGGTTTGGTTATGGTTTGGTTTGGGATTGTTAAGTCCGGGTGATAAGATGGTTGCATGACTGTGGAGTCATGGTAACGAGTTCGGTCTCAGTGTGCGACAAGGTTGATTTATGAGATGAGATGGTAGCGAATACGGGAAGGTATTCGTGAGATGGTAGCGAATACGAGGAGGTATTCGTGAGTATGAATAAAGGATTGGTTAATGTTCGGATGAAACACGGGAAGTGATGGAGGTATGTTGGTAATTTAATACATGCTGGGATTACATCTAAAGTTAAGTTGCTGTTTTATCATGGTTTTATAAATCTGCTTTTTCTGCAAATAAGCCCTTTTATACCTACCTTGTTTATGAGCTGCATATCATGTGTTTTCCCGCACTTGCTGAGTACATCAGTGTACTCAAACTTGCATTATTAGTTCATCATCAGCAGCAGGAGAAGCCTACTATGAAGACCAAGTGGAGCATTATGGCGTGTGATCTATTCTCAACCTTGCCTGTGGAGGGAACGTAGATGGAACCACTACTGCTTAAATTTGTTTCCGCATTAGTTGAATTGCTTCCGCTTTAGAAAGACTTCCGCTGCATAGAAATAAGACTTCCGCTATGAGCATGAGTCCAAGACTCATGAGGTATTGTAATAAACTCTGTTATTCGTGGTAATATATAATCTGAATTCAGTTTGTGGAACGTATGTGTGATGAACATCCTAGGCACACATATGCTTTAGTTCTCGGTTCCGTGGTTTTCCCACAGAATTGAGGGCGTCACACGTAGGCCGGTGGCTGGGAGTCATCGCCTCCCTGTTGGCTAGAGCCACCAACCTCGTGCGTGGTCCTAGTGTGAACCATCTGCAACCATACGACAATAAGCATCAGTCCCGCAACATATTGCATGAAGTCCAATAAAAATAGGCGTAAAACATAATGACAATAAAACATGCGATACATCTCGTAAGTAGATAATGAAATAACTTTGCACAAGCTACACCATTACCGGACCAAACACAAGCTAGTTTAATCCAACTTGATGAATCTCCTCTTTGGAAGCTCACCATAACTAGGTTTGGTCACTACGAGACATTACTATCGCGTTGTCATCACGTATACCACCCTTAGGGTACAACACCCTCTCCAATGAGTTCAACGGTCACTCCTCTGTCAGAATGACCAGTTTCTACCTATTCCAAGTTTTGATCTGGTTCTGGGCATTTACATGACTGAAGCTGAACACCAAAGTTAAAGTTAACTTCAGTATATTTCGAACGAGTACTCATTTGCTCCCAGATCAACTCTGGTTAAAAAGTTATGGTAATTCAAAGTCCACAGAATTTCTGGAAGAATTTCAACAGCACCTCCTTTGGAAGTTGCTGTTTTCCATTCAAGTTTCCACTGAAATCTGTGCTGAAACTTCAGAAACTTTGAATTGCAAAGATGTCACACATCTTCTACCCTTTCTAAAATGTATCATATGACAGTTTTAGATTTTTCTACTGGGAGTTATGTTTGAAAAACAGAACAGTTCAGAGAATGTTTTACTCTGTCCTGTTTCTGGACAGCTTACATTCCTCTAGGTTTTAAGCCATCTTAAGATATGTTTCAGCTCTGGAAGTCTACAACAAAGTTGTAGGTACTCCAATACCTTTCCCGAACTATATACCACACCTCCCTGGGCTAAAAGACCTGTGAGTTATGCCCTGTTGAAGATCAGCAACTTGCTGCCCAAAACAGAGCACTCTGTTTTTCAGTCTTTTTAGAACTACACTCATCACCCTCCAATTTTTCTACCCAACCAGGGTCCTAAATGTTGAACCTATAGATTTTAATTCCTTGTTATCATTATTTTTCATGCATATGCCTACAATATCTTGGTACTACGTTCCTCACAAAAGAAAATCCTAACCGGATTATACCGGCATATATGTCTCAAATGTGGCACTAAACGGTCTCTCGCACACGTTTACTACACGGATACATACGTGGTTAGTACCTGCAGAAGACCACACAATAGTGATGCACTCAAAGGTTTTGTTTCCATTTCAGGCAGTACCATATTTGAAAGTAAATACAAACGCCCGTATCATTTCCATACGGCCGTCCTTGAGTTAGGTCACGTCTCAAGGTACGTAATCGTGTTTCAACACCACACGACGGGGAACCCGAGTATGTCATGAACGGGTCATCACGGTTGGGAATGTTATCAACCCAACAGATACCACCTACTGCCCGGCAGGGCACGCCGATGGCAAGCGCTGCGTATGTCCTACTGGGCTATTTCCAGACGAACACACTCGCGTTACTGACCACGTGATGGGGTCTCCACTTACTTTCCTAATGCACGCTAAGGATCAGAGTTTCATATGAACTCAGGAACATAAAGAGTCCAAGAGTTTCATATTGACGTCTCACATCAAGCTGTGAGACTTATCCCTGAACCACTTTCCTCGTCAAGGGAGCTAACCGAATTGAACCGTTTTTGGTGGCGTTCCTTACCAATCTTACCATAGCGTAGGTGCGTCGTTACATAATTAAAATTCAGAATTATAACACATAGGTTAGTCTTTGCCACTTTAAGTAACTATGCTAATATAGTCCTTACTTGGGCAACTACCGAATCCTCACCGTAATCCTATGTTTTCCGATAATATTAGTCCTTAAGTACTGTGCTATCCCGAATGCAGCTCTGATACCAGGCTGTGGCGGACCGGAATCCACCCATCCAGGATCGCAGAGGGTGGTGCCGCACGATGCGACACCTGACAGCACACGGCATAAGAACACAATATATTACATGGGAAAACAACTGAACTGTACAAAGTAGTACAAACTCTAGTTACAAAATATTATTTATCTTACACAGCGGAAGTCTACACTATACAACTCACGCCCGCCTATCTAGCAAAAGTCGGCTGCCCAGCCCTAGGGCAACCCACACTAGCTGCACTCTTCAGCTCAGCGCAGCGTGTACGGCTCCCACTCAGCCGTGGTCCTGGACGGAGGGTAACCCTCGCCGGTGGACTCGTACTCCGAGTCCGTGGGTGGCTCCTCACCTGAAAAACATTTAAGCAGCAACCGTGAGCACGAAGGCTCAGCAAGGCTTAACCGACGCGCCTAAGCATGAAACTCTACATGAGGGGTACGATGACATAGGATAGTAATATTGCAGCAGAAGAACAGGCCTACAAGTTCATCCTTAGTTCATCTTTTAGCAACAAGTTAACAGTTCATGAATCTGAAATTTAGTAAGCAATATTTGGTGGCACACATGTAGCAATGCAATTCTATCAATCAGCAATATTGATCATATTTCATACATTAGCCTACGTCACGACTCAGTGACCAAGTGGTACACTTCACCACGAGGGACGGCGAATCGACTCGATATACACCTGCAGGGAAACCCAAAGAGCACGTCACGTACGCCCATCCGTGGAGCTGCACAGCACGCTCACTCGATGTCGTACGGGACAACCTTTCACCCAACAGCCCAAACGTCAAACCGGTCGCACCGAAACGAGCAGGAGGTTCCCCACACGGAGCATCTCTCTATGCCCGTTGGCAGATTTCCACCTTGCTGCCCTCAACCTACACCTATAAATCGGTGTGCTATGCCTTGACGCCCGTAGGTTTAGGCTACATCGGTTTATCGGGGCCCATATGTCCTATATGCCTTCGGTACGTTCAAACTTGATCAGCGTAGGCCACACACGGATCGGTCCTCAACCGACACGGACAGGGCCGCGCACACAAGACTCTCTCTTCCTGCGTCCTAACCCCTGCCTAGTCTCATTTTCATTACTAAAGTGATCTCACATCACTCAACCGAACCCGTGTGTCCCAAGCCCAAACTCGAGAGTAGATTCCAACTACTCGACTTGTACCGAAGTCCTATGAAACATTAAGCATAGCCTGTCTACTCGAGGTCTTAGACACTACCCTCACTCTTTTCGGAACCTTTGGTTATGCAAGTGGGGTTTCAATCATCCTATACCTAATGCACATACATACTTCACCCTATGTATGTAAACAAAGCAAAAACTTTATAAAAGAGTTAATGCAAACCGGGGTTTGCCTTGTTTCTGCTGGTCAGTAGTTAGCTCTTCTTCCGGAAGGAGGAAGTCCAGCACTTCCGGAGTCTCTTCTTCAGTGACTACACGTTTAATGGAATACGACATGTAAATTTAAATGCAATGTGTAAACTTGAATACTTAACTATTAAAAAGTCTAGCTAGCCCTACCCTTTGGTTCTGAAATTTTTATGGTGGCTTGGTAGGGTCCTAACCAGAGTCTTGACCAAGTTTCATTTGAAACAAAGTTCATCTGAACCTTGTACAAATAACAGCCCATTTGGTCAATATTTGAGCCTCTAAATAATTCCAGGGGTTTTCATGGCTCCAACCATTACTTTCTGGAAACTAGAATTTAGGATGGTTCTAATGGAGTTGGTTTCATGTCATTTGAAGAATTCTACAGAAAGTTATGCCCTAATTAAAATTTCAGAAAATCTGAAAAATGTTTCTGTACATTTTTCTATTTTCTCTGGGCAGTTCTCTTAATCACCCAATTAGGGTAACTAAATGAACTTGGATGAGTCTGAAAATTTTACTGGGATTCAGGGATTTTCCAATGAACCTCTCAGCCAAATTTCAGAATTTTTCATAAAGTAGTTCTTCAGATAAAATTCCCAACAGTTTAAATTTTAGGGATTTAATTCTGGAAAACTATTCACTTTCATGAGCTGAATTTGGTATTGCTGGAAAGTGCTCAGAGTTCTGAGTTCAGCAAAATTTGGTTCATCAAATTTGGAGTTTCCTAGCAAAAGTTCTATGCATTTGAAGTTTGAACTAAAACTGGAAATTCCAAAAATGTTTAAATCCTGCGGGTGGGTCCATCGCACACGTGTCGACCGCTGGAGCCGAGCCACACGGGGCCACAGACTCCTTCCCGCGCGGCCACACTGGACCTGGACCACAGAGAATCCCGCCCATTTATCTCCAGCAGCTGACGAGTGGGGCCTCCCCCCTTCGTCTTCCTCCGGCCACCCGCGCGACCCTGCCGCCTAGCTCGCCGGAGCTCTCGCCGGAGAGGGGTTCCGGCCTTCGGAACTTGCTGATTCTCGCCGCCACTGCACATTCTTGTTCGAGGAACACGTTGCCGGCATTACCTCGGTTTGAGGGTGGCCGGAAACCTCGGTGCAACGGCGACAGTAGCTGTGGTAACCTCGGCGGCGTCGCTAGGGCACTTTACTGCCCCGACCTTGCTCCGGTTAGCTCCTATAGCATCGCCATGACCAAGGGAGCAACGTACAGGGCTCTGATCTCGCGAGAAACGTCGGCAACTAGGGGCTCACCGTGCGACCTAGGGCGATTTTGGGGAAAACTGGAAAAACTAGAAGAACTGAGGGTTTCCTTGATGGTTCTTCCTAGTTCTTGATCCCTCGTGCCCGCACGGATGTCTACAACTGGGTTTCTAGGTCTGGGGAAGAGTGGTTCGGTGTGTGAGGCGAATTTGCCGATTTACCCGATCCGGGCTATATCACAGGCTCTCGCAAGAACTGAAATTCCGGCCAGCTCGGTCCATGACACCCTGCCGGCCTGGTTGTGAAGTGAGAAGGGTTACTGGCGCACTTTTTCGCTTTTGCAACTTGATGGGAGAGGCTCTGTGGTAGCCGGGCGACTTGATCTTGTCGCGGCAGCTTTATTCGGCGCTGTGGAGGAAGATCGGCTCGACGCCGACGTCCCGACTGAGCTAGCGCCCGGTTCTTGCTTCTGCCACGCTAAAGGACGTCCGGCGGTGCTGTGGGGAACCTTAGCGCGTCGTGCCACGGGGTGGAGCAGCCGGGTGGCGGTGAACCGACGGCGCGCCTCTGTGCGGTCGCGTTTATCGCCGAGGACACACGGGGATCGTTCAGTGTCAGCTGTAAGGCGGTGTGGACGCTGTGCTCTCGGTGGAGACGGTAAAAATGGAGAAACATCGATCCCCTAAGCAGCTTGGGAGGTGCTTCCGGTCTTCGGTCGTCCGTGCGGTGGCAGCCCGTGGGAGAAAGCAGCTCGCTCGGGTGTGAACTGTGGAACCGGTTGACTTAAGCAGTAAGTTTCTTCCCTCCCTTCTCACTGACAATTGGGGCCCACAGCTCCCCTCTGCCCAAAAAGATCTCCAAATTTTTGGCAAATGAGTAATTCAAATGTTTGAAGTCTAAAACTGAGCTACATTTGTATGATTGGAGAAGTTTCCCTCAAATTCAAATGTATATTTGAATTCTTGGCATATTTGGATCCTTTTTGGAAAAATGGGTAGCAAATCTTTTCAAAAATTCTTGAAACTTTGCCTCCCCACTAATTTGGACCTGAGGAATCCAATTATGCACTTTGATCCTTGTTTTAGCTGCTGCAACCATGAGTTTGAATGCAACAGTTTGAATCACCCTCTCATGTGTCATCCTATGTGTAGAAAGTTTGAACTAATACCCTCTTGATGGAGGTTACTTGCTCTTCAAAAATTCTTCACAATCTATCCACAACAAAACTGTGGTGTTGTGAGGTGATAAAAAGTTTTTGCAAGTCCCTTTTCTTGGGCTTTTACACTGCCCACGTGCACCCGATCACCGCTTCGAGATAGGTCGGGGCGGATGAAGTTGATCAAGGTGAAAGGAGGCCGTAGCTCGCTAGTTTCCATGTCGGGGAGGTGTATACCGAGCTCGTGGTGCGGTCTAGCAGCTCGGGGAGGAGAGTGGCGCGAGTTTTCTTCGGTTTTCCCAATCAGGCTGAGGAGCGGAGGGGAGAAAGGGGCTCTGTTCGTTGTTCTTGCGAGGAGGAGGAGGAAGCAAATGAGTCTTTGCTCGGTCTGAGGAGTAGATCATGCCGAGGCACGAGGGCAAACCGCCTCTGGGCACCAGCGCGTGGAAAAGGGGAGCAGGAGGTGGCGCAGTAACCTCCTCGGTGGTGCTCGGGTGAGAGTTCCTCGGTGAGCAGAAAACATAGCACAATTCTTCCTAAGCAAGTCACAACTGGATCACTAACATGTGGGTCCCACCCCACATTTTCCTCCCAAATATCTTCTCATGTTGATCTCTCAAAATTCCAAAACTTGGAAGTTTAACTGTGGGCTAGCATTTGAATCTCCCCAAATTCAGTTTGAATTTGCATAGAAAATTTGAATCTGGTTGAATTTTGAAAATTCTTCTATAATTCTTTTTTGTAGCCTACCATAAAAATGAAAAGTTTGTCATCAAACTTTTTCCACAATTTCCAACTATATGGCTGCATGTTTATTCAAAGGTTTTTGGCCACCATTTGTGTGAACTTGAATTCAAAATCTGGTTTTTAAACTTACATGCAAAGAGGTATTTAAATCCTTATTGGTTCAACACCTTCAAATAAAGATGTGAGCCTCATTTTGGATGATCATCCATATATCACTTTGCATGAAGAAAAGTTTTAGCAGGTCCCATTTTTCATTCCTTTGCCACACATATGAATTCAAACCTTAGTTTATTCATATACATTTTTCGGACTTTTACATTCCTCCCCCCTTAAAAGAATCTCATCCCGAGATTACAAAAGAAGAACGAGACGGGAGAGGTAATTTACAAACTGTACAAAGCTAAAAGTTCCAGATAGTTATTGTGGAGCTAATCTTCACTTTCCCACGTCGCCTCTTCCGCGGTATGATTACTCCACAGCACCTTGTAAAATCTGATTGTCCGGTTCCGGGTTACCGGGGTCTTTTTATCCAAAATCTGCATCGGTCACTCGGTGTAGGTGAGGTCCGGTTTCAATTTGTCGATTTCCTCGGTGCGGACAGCAGCCGTGAATTTGAGGCACTTCCGCAGCTGTGACACATGGAATACATCATGAACACCCGCAAGACTTTCTGGTAGTTCTAGCCGGTAGGCCACGGGTCCGCACTTCTCCGTGATAGAAAAAGGACCTATAAAGCGGGGAGCGAGTTTCCCCTTTACACCGAACCGGTGAATTCCCTTCATCGGAGATACACAAAGATACATGTGCTCTCCGACGTCAAAATGCAATGGCCTACGCTTTTGATCAGCGTAGCTCTTCTGTCGGGATTGTGCAGCCTTCAAATTTTCTTGTATCAACCGAACTCGGTCTTCGGCTTCGTTTAAAAGATCAACCCCAAACAGAACTCTTTCGCCGGACTAATACCAATTCAATGGTGTGCGATACTTCCGGCTGTAGCGAGCTTCATAGGGTGCCATTTTAATACTCGCTTGATACCCGTTGTTGTATGAAAACTCCGACAACGGTAAGTGATCATCCCAATTTTTACCGTGGTGAATGGCACATGCTCTCAACATATCTTCTAGTACTTGGTTCACCCTCTCTGTTTGTCCATCGGTCTGAGGGTGATATGCGGAGCTTCTAATCAGCTTGGTGCCCAACGAGGCGCGCAGCTGTTCCCAAAAACGAGCAACAAACAGTGCACCCCGATCTGAAATGATAGTCTTCGGGACACCATGTGAGCATATAATCCTCGAGATGTATACCTCCACATATTGCTTGGCCCGATAATGAGTGTTCAGCAGTAAGAAATGAGGTGATTTCGTCAACCGGTCAACGATCACCCATATCGAGTTATGCTTCCGGGATGTGAGCGGTAATCCGACGATGAAATCCATACTCACATCCTCCCATTTCCATGCCGGTATCTTCAGAGGTTGTAGCGGTCCGGCTTTCCGCATGTGATCAGCCTTGACCCGTCTACACGTATCACACTCGGATACGTATTTAGCGATTTCCCTCTTCATCCTCGTCCACCAAAATTTCTGTTTCAAATCTTCGTACATCTTGTTACTTCTGGGATGAATGGAAAACTTGGACAGGTGGGTTCATCCAAGATCTTCTTCCGGAGTTTCATATTGCGCGGTACCACTATACGATCGTTAAACCATATCGTAACGTTCTCATCCTTCCGGAAACATTTCACCTCCCCGTTGTCTAGTCTTCTCTGTATGTGAGACATACCCCTGTCTCTTCTTTGTGCCTTAACAATCTCTTCACGGATTGCTGAAATGAGCGTGAGATTATAAAGAGCGCCATATGGAATGACACGGAGACTTGGTTCTTCATCTTCCAACTCAGCAGCCGCCAAGTTGTGAACGTGGGCTTTTTGACTAAGCACGTCGGCAACCACGTTTGCTTTTCCTGGATGGTAGTCGATCTCAATTTCATAATCTTTTATGAGCTCCAACCATCTCCGTTGTCTCATATTCAGCTCCTTCTGCGTGAAGATATACTTCAGGCGTTTATGGTCGGTGTAGAGGTGTACAAGATTACCAAGCAGATAATGCCTCCACATCTTTAACGCCAACACCACAGCAGCAGGCTCGAGATCATGAGTGGGATAATGCTGCTCGTGGTTTCAAAGTTTACGAGACCGATAGGCGACTACACGCCCTTCTTGCATAAGAACACAGCCGAGACCGATGCCGGATGCATCACAATATACATCAAATGGCTTCGTCGTGTCCGGCTGAGCATGAATTGGAGCTGTTGTGAGATGTTTCACCAAAGTTTTGAATGCAGCTTCACATGATGCATTCCACATGTATTTAGTGCCCTTCTTCAGCAGCTCCGTCATTGGTTTAGCAATCTTTGAGAAGCACGAATGAACCTCCGATAATACCCCGCTAAAACTAGGAAACTTCGGACCTCGTGGACTGACTTGGGAGATTCCCACTTCAGCACTTGTTCAATTTTTCTGGGGTCCACGGCAATGCCCTCTGCTGAAATAATATGGCCTAGGAAAGGCACTTGATCAATCCAGAACTTGCACTTGCTGAACTTGGTATATAACTTGTGCTCCCTCAGCCATTATAGCATGATGCGCAAATGTTCAGCGTGCTCTTCTTCGGATTTGGAGTAAACCAATATGTCATCGATGAATACCACGGCAAACTTGTCTAACTCTGGCATGAATACAGAATTCATCAAGTACATAAAGTGTGCCGGAGCATTGGTTAACCCAAATGACAGGATGAGGTACTCATAGAGTCCGTATCTCGTCGAGAAGTTGTCTTCGTTATGTCCTCCGGTCAGATCTTGATTTGATGATAGCCCAACCGAAGATCCATCTTCGAAAATACCTTTGCACCCACAAGTTGATAGAACAAGATGTCAATGCGAGGCAAAGGATACTTGTTCTTTATCGTGACAGCATTTAGAGGACGATAATCAACACATAGCACAGTGTTTCGTCCTTCTTAACGGACAGCACAGAGCAACCCCAAGGTGAAGAACTTGGTCGTATGAAACCCTTGCTCATGAGTTCATTCAGCTGCTCTTTCAACTCCG
Source organism: Neostapfia colusana (assembly GCA_030760725.1). Lineage (NCBI taxonomy): Eukaryota > Viridiplantae > Streptophyta > Magnoliopsida > Poales > Poaceae > Neostapfia > Neostapfia colusana. The sequence goes on from JASWHV010000003.1 coordinate 98,963,592, forward strand.
CTAGCTCGTTAGGTGCCATCTTGTAAGGCCTTCGTGAGATAGGTGTTGTACCCGGCGCCAGTTCAAACTTGAACTCGACGTCCCGTTCGGGCGGCATGCCCGGTAAATCATCAGGAAACACATAGGGATAATCACGTACCACCGGAATATCTTCAAGTTTAAGCGCTTCCGTGTGGTAGGCCTCTACCATATCTGGGTCTTCGCTGTCTAAAAACAGTGTGTGCTGTCCGTGAATTGGCAAGTCAATCTGGACAGACCGGTTACCGATATTGAGAACGGCACCGTGACAATTTAACCAAGACATCCCCAATATTATGTCTATCTTCTGCCTATCCAACATAATCAGCTATATTGGGTATATTTTTCTGCCCAAACACAAAGCTGCTCGGGACACAATCTGATTAGCAGAGATATTTCCTCCCGGTGAACGGATAAGATAAGTCGTTGTGGGAGTATTGGTGGATAATTGGTGCTGATCCATGCATGTTTTGCTGATAAAATTGTGGGTTGCACCGGAATCAAAAAGTATGAGCATGGGCACGTCTTTGAGAGTAAACATGCCCGCTAACACCGGTGCTTCCTCCAGGACATCCTCAATAGCAAGATGTTGCACACTCCCGGATTACAATGCTGTTATATTAACTTGAGCAGGTGGCGGCATACCACCTGATAATGATGGTTGTCTGGTGTTCAACAACTTCTCCCAGCATTCTTGCCTAAAATGCCCAGAACGGTGGCAATAAGAACACAGGTGTTTCCCCGGTTCTTCGTTGACTTGTGGTTGAGAAGTTGATGTACTTGTCTGCAGCAATGATGCAACAGGTATCATTCGTTGCTGCAGCAAGGGTGTTGCTTCAAGACATGATTCTTGAGCAGGTAATCTGTACTGAGTTGATCTTACGGGTGCTTGCTCCTCGGATGGTGTGTGATACACCACACGGTATTTACGAGGAACAACTGGTGTGTCTTCTTGCACATCATCTCAGTCCCTCTTCTCTGCTTGACACCAAACCGTCGCTTGTTCTTGCAGAAGAGCAGCATTGATCAACTCGGTGTAATTGCCTTGAGTGAACAAAGCCAACTTATCTTTTAATACGGCACTCAGGCCATAGAAAAAGTAGTCACACCTTGTAGCTTCACTCGTCGCATAGGCAGGAGCATATTGTGTCAAAAGGTTGAACCGTTTGACATAATCGAGAACACTCATGTCCCCCTGCTTCAAGTTCCTAAATTCTTGCTGCTGGGCCTTGATAAAACCCATAGGAATATGACGAGCACGGAATGCTTCATGAAATTCCGTTCATTCCACTTGATGGCTCTTCGGAACGGTGGCGAGATATGCGAACCACCAATTTCCGGCGGCTCCATGGAGCTGTTGAGCTGCAAATAAGGTCTTCTTATATTCATCACACTCAAACACTCCAAACTTGGACTCCATAACCCGAAGCCACTGATCCGCTTCCACTGGTTCATTGGCTTTCGTGAAAATTGGCGGTTGTGTCGCCAAGAAGTCCAAGTAGGCATTCCGAGGTGGAACAACCTGTTGCATTCGTTGGAGTAAGCCCTGTTGTACCAAGGCTTGGAGTAGTATTGTGTTCTATTGACTTGACTCAACCATCTGAGCCATGACCTCCGCCCATACCGTTGATGGCGGTGCCCGTGGTGGAGTCGAGTCATCACCGTCTCGGCGAGAACCAGCAACCTACTCGGAGAAGGAATACACACCATACTGCAAAAGAATAATTTTGAGGGGAGTCAAAACTTGACCTCAGCATTATGTGAAAGTATGTAAAACAAGAACATGCTAAAACTTTATGAAAGCATAACAAAATTTCATGTTTACACATCTTCATAAAGCCAACATAATCAGTCCCTTATTCTGTACAGAACAGACCTTTCTGTACTTAACCCAAATTTTGATCTGGTTACCAGCATTTTCATAACTCAAGTTGAATACCAAAGTTAAATTTAACTTCAGTATATTTTCAACGAGTACTCACATGCCCCTATATCATTTCTGGATCAAAAGTTATGAATGCTCAAAATTGACAGAATTTCTGGATATAATTTGCCAGCATCTCCTTTGTATGTGGCTGTTTTCATCACAGTTGTACATAGAAAGGTAGTACAATTCTGAACAAACTATGAACTACAAAATCTTTGAAAATTTCATAACCTTTCCAGTGGTGTATTATATGACCCTTAGAGATTTTTCTACAGAATGTTATGGCTAATTTACAGAAACATCCAGAGAGGTTGCAGCTGTAATGTTTTCTGAACAGTTTGCATTCATCTGGACATTCAACCACGTTGGCATCTGATTTTGCTCTGGAGATCTACAGAAAAGTTGTAGAGCACTTAAAAACCTTTCCAGAACTGCATCATACACCTCCAGTGGGTCAAGCTACTCAGAGTTATGCTCTGTCAAATTCCAGCAAAAATTTCTGCCAGAACAGAGCACTCTGTTTTTGGATCGAAAGAAACCTAGCAAGTCTCTTCTTTGAGACTTAGTTCAAATGAAGATCTCAGTAACTAATATGTGCTTTCCAACATCCGTTTTTAGTTTGAAAGTTAGTCATGACTGATTTCTTCATAGGAAAGAAAGCTATCCAGTGTAGTACGGTGGCGATGCACCGTAAGATATATGACGGTACTACGTTGCCTCCGGCATATATGTATCACTCGCAAACGTGTTCTACACGTACTAAGGTTTTCGTGGTTAGTACCTACATAAAACACACTCAATCATCGGGTTTGGCTGCACACCGAACCCGGTCCAAAAACAGTTTGTACACCCATCAGTCATCACTCGCCCAGGTGTTCTCAAGCCAAACATGCCTTGAGCTACGTGTTCACGTTACAAACCACGTGACAGAGTTTCCCATAGTTGCCCGAAGCACACCAGGGAAGGGCGTTGCTCGAATACCCCAAACAACATGAAGAGTCGTAGAGGATACTAAAGCAGGTCGGGTTACCTGCCACCCGTGGGGCTCCACCCTTCAGCTTGTGCGCACTGGTGGACAGCGCTTACGTGCACCCCCCCAAGACATAGAACGTCCCATGATGCATGATTTTCTGACATAACAAATAAGTTAGATTGCCACCTTCATAATATGCTACTATAGTAGTCCTTATGTGGGCCTAGTAACGTTATCTCACCGTATCCCAAGTTTTTAACGTAATATGATTCTCAATCCATGCGCTATCCCCAATGCAGCTCTGATACCACGCTGCCGGGGTCACACCGCCGAGCGACGCCCCGCCAGGACGTCGTCGGGTGGTGCCGTGATATGCGGCACCCAACAGCACACGGGTCGATGAAACACATCACATTACAGAAATCATTTGCGGAAGCGTACAAGAGTATTTTACAAATACTTGTCACAAAATAAGCTACAGCAGAAGACTATAACTCTCAAGACTCATTTCTAACTTAGCAACAAATAAACAGTCCAGCCCGGGGACGTTTCTTACTAGCAACACGAAGAACAATCTGCAGCGGTGAGGATGCTCTTGAGTAACCACTCGGAGGTTCCCGAGTATCATCGGCATCCCTTCATAAGCATGAAGTCAATCCTGCAAAACAACTCGAATAGCATCCGTGAGCATAACGCTCAGTAAGACTTAACCGTCACCCTAGGCATGAAACTCTATATGAGGTTATGAACTTAAAATAGGATGGCATAATGCATAATTAAACTCGCCTACAAGTGAATCCTTACTTTCAGGTATTATTTGCAGAAATTTTAGTAACCTTGGGCACGCCACATCGGGAGTCCACAATCAAACAAGAAACGCTTTCCCCCGATGTAATTTGCTCACGGCATAAAAGAATCGAGTTTGCACTAGCTAATCATCAAAGATACTTCACCAAGATAGTATAAATTTCAAATCAATGTGATTAGTTCCTTTCTCATGCAAGTTCTTACTACGTCACGACTGTGAGAACAAGTATGCTTGGTCCATTCCGTGAGCGACGGTGATTCCAATCAATAACACCCGGACTACATGACATGTACGCCTGTACTCGACGTTGCCTACAGCAACCCTCACTGACGTCGTACGTGGCAGCCTTTCTCCCGTTTCACCCCCGTTGAATCGATCAAGTCGCCCCGTACAGTAGCCACTCTCATGGTGCACCAACAACGTGAGATGTCATGAGAATGTTACCCACATACTGCACACCGGCCGTCTCGCCTGAGGTGACCTGAAAAGGCTCAATGCAAGCTTCCCGAGGTGCATCGGTTTACTGGGTTGCGGTAGACAACTCAAACTTGTTCAACAGGGCCGCATAAGGATCGGTCCTTGACCGACATGGACAGGTCTATAGCACCCAGGCCCCTATGTGTTGCTGCCCCTACAACCTTCCGGTCTCAACTTTAATTTGCTATACATTTTCTAAACCAATCCCGTATGCCCCTGTTGTTCCTGAACATGCGATTAGCATCTCACCACTCGACTTCTACCGAACCTTACTTAAGCATGGCACTTCTACACGGTGATAGACACCTACTCAATACTCCATTTGTTTATTTGGTCATGCAGGAGGAGTATCAAACAACTAGACCTAATGCACATTTCATATCTTAACCGAAAGTGAATACAAAATAAAAACTTAAAGGCTGTTAAATGCAAACCGGAGCTTGCCTGTTTTGCAGGGTAGTTCGTACACAATCAGTTAGTGATACTTGCTGATCAACCCTTGATTCTCCGGAGTATGATCCACTTCAACGAATCGCTCCTTTGAATCCCCTTCGTCGTGAATCCTAATGAAATGTATATGCACAATTTTTATGGAATGCAATGGAAAGAATAATAGAATTGATTTCTTAGGAACAGAGGTTGTGTGGAAAATGCCAAGAATGACTTGGTTTTCCTCTGTTATGCAAAGAAAAGTGAATGAACTAAATTGGTCTTAGTGTTTTAGCTATACACTAACGAACTTTCCTAATGACTATAAAAGATGATCTGAAAAGATATGAATGCAACTGAAGAACAAGAACTCCAATGGCCTCAAAGCTTTTACAGCAGGTTCTATACTACCTATAGATGTAGCTTGCCAAATTGCAGCTAATGTGGAGTACAAATGTGTTTTCCATAATTCCCATAATGCTCTTATGTATTTTTTTCCACATACACATAAATATGGAGAATAAGAACATGGGGTTATAATGCTCAACTTGAGCTGATAATTTAAATGTGGATGCCTGATCACATGAAAGTAATTTTATCCAAAATTTGGACCTTTTACTTGAGTAGTTCCTCCAGAACAATTCCTTAAGCATTTCTACTCAAAAGAATCAGTACTTGGAATTTTCATGCCCAATTTAGTGAACTACAATTTCAATTATGTCTCAGAGAGCTTGCCTAAATTTTCATATGATTATTGGAGCTAAGAATTGTCCAGAATAGATTTTACAAGTGGGCAACATTTTCTGAAAATGTTTCTGGACTCTTATGAACACAGCAGATTGTATTTAGCAAAATCCTACTCAAATAATCTTCAAATGAGCTGAAAAGTTTCTAGAGGGTCAACAATATGCTAAAGAATATTCTGGCAAAATTTGAGGATTTTTGGATACACCAAACTCCCTCAATAATTCTTTTTAGGAAAACCTTCAATGAATTTTCCAGAATTATATATTGACTTTCATACAAATATGAGTTCATATTTGGATAGACCTCTGAAAAATGGATCTTACCCAATTGGAATCACTCAATTTGGAGGTTTCTACAAAGAGCTATGATTTTCCAAAGTTGGAAGCCACTCTGGAATTGTTTTCCTTACTGAAATTCAACTGGGCCCGCTATTTAAATCCTAGCCAATAGGAAATGGGCCACACCGGGCCACAGGTCTTCAGCACGCCAGCACACCGGATCCGGCCACAACAGATCACGAATTTAAATTGTAAGGGCCTAAGTTTTTCGCACATACTCAAATTGTTCATCGCCACACACACACTTCATTTGAAGAAACTTGATGAATACATTTGAAGAGCAAGTAAACACCATCAACATACTCATTAGAGAATAAACTCACAAAATACTAAAGTGCCATTTCCCTCATGCATCATATAGTGGCTGGGCATATGAAAAACTCCTACACCTTGCTAGGAATGTCCATGCCAAATTTCACCCAAATTCAAAACCTTTTTGAAGTTCTTTTCGGTATAGCTAGAAAGAGGGTGGTTTGAACTCAAATTCAAATTCAAACTATTTCCATCCCATGAATTCCAAAGTGGGAGGCATATTCTTACTCAGCACATTTTTGTGAGCTCATACACCAATTTTCACTCCATTTAGAGTTGATCTTGACATGAGCTAAGTTAGTAAATTCAAACACAATTTGAACTTCAAACTGCATATGTGCTGAAATTTATTCAAACACTTCACAATTTGAATTCTATCAACTCCAAATGTGCATGTGGTAGATAATTCAAATTCTAGAGGGTATTAGAGGGATTACTGTTTGGAGCAGTAGAGGAAAGTTAATTTCAGAGGTTAAAACTTGGGTGGGACCCACATGTCAGCCTCTATAGCAAATTCAACCGACTGAAGACCCAACACTCGGTTTCTCGGGCTTCATCCGAGGGCGCCACCGAGCGGGTCGCCAATACAGCTCCTGCTCGGGCTGGGCTGCGTCGACTGACGTCGTCTCTCTCTCTCTTATCCCCGCAGCTGAGCCGAACGGGGACAGAACCGCTCAGTCTTTGCTCCCTCGCGCAAGAAACTGATCAGAGCAGCCACTGCTCCTCCGATCGTCGGCCATCCGCCAATCTCACGTACAAGCCTCGGCTGAGCAGCAAAACGGCACCACAGAACTCTCCACTACCCCCTCAAACCCTCATCGAGTGAGCTCGTGCTCCATACACCGAGAACCACATCGTTCCACAGCGGCCGCTACAAAGCCGAGAGGAGGTGCTCTCGTGGGCAGCCTCACCCCGGGCTTGTCACGGCCAGGCCAAGCTGTTTTCTGACGTGTAAGGACCTCCTGCAGCTCATCTCTGGAGCTTGAGCCAAGAGGTTGAGCGTCGACGGTAAATTTTGCAGTTTGCTTCCAGCCGGTGCAAAGTCACCTTCAGGTAAGAAACGTTGAAATTTCCGTTTGGTTCTTGTTTAAATCCCACCAAACTTTGCACATAGGAACTAGACTTAGTGGCACACAAGTTGGCTTCACGACACCTAGCATGAGAACCCTTGTACATGGCGTAATTCCAAGCTTGGCAACGGCGGCTTATTCGGGCAGCATCAGGCGCACGGTGAGACCCACCTTGGAGCTATCCCCGAGCCTGTCCATCACCATTTTGAGCTTCCCGAGCCACCACTGGTGCTGTAGAGCCACTTCACCAGGCGTTTGGCAGGCTAGTACGTCGGCGCGACGTCACCGGACTCTTCCCGAGCCGCCGCACCGTTGCGAGCTCGGTTAGAGCCAACGTCGATGAGGGGGAACCCTCCCAACGTGATCAGCGCACCAAATTAGGGTCTGGCGGCGAGTTAGAGCTCGGGAGCTGACCGGACGATCAAGTTCGGCGGTGCTCCAGCGACCTCGGCGGCGCCACCGCGCGGGAGGCGCGAGGTAGAAGACGATCGAGCCAGGCCCGCTGTCAGTGGAAGAAAACCGGGCGATTGGATCTTCTGTAGGCACGGATCGACTGTGGCAGCACGGGAATTAAACCTGTAGCCCCGTGTGCCGTCGCTTCAGCACCCGACACGTGTATCCGTGGACCCACCGGCAGATTTAAACATTTCCCCGATTTTCAGTTTTAGTGTAAACTTCAAGCCCACATAACTTTGGCTAAAAAACTCCAAATTGAGTGAACCAAATTTTGTTGTATTCAGATCTCTGAGTACTTTCCAGCGAATCAAGTTTCACTCTATGAAAATCCTTATTTCTCCAGAATTAATTCTTCAAATTCAAACTGTTTAGAATTTTAACTGGAGAACCCTTTGGATGAAAATTATGAAATTTTGCTGGGATGTTCACCAAAATGTCCCTGAGCTACCATAAAAATTTCAGATCCATTTGAGATAATTTGATCCACCTAATTGTGTGATTAATAAAACTGTTCCAGAGAAAATAGAAAATGTCCAGAAACATTTTCAGAATTTCTCTGAAATTGTTTAGCTCATATCTTTAGCTAGGAACCTTCAAATTAAGTGAGACCAACTCTATTAGAACCCTTTGAAAATATAGTTTTCAGAAAGTCATGGCTTGCCCCATGAAAATCCATAGAACACCCTAGGAGCTCCAATTAAGGTCAAGATCATAATTATTTGTGGAGAGCTCAAATGAGCTTTACTGCAAATAAAACTTGGCCAAGTCTCTGTTTAGGTTGTAACCAAACCACAGTAAAAATTTCAGAGTCAGTGGGTCTGTCTAGTAAGACTTATAGTCTTCACAAGTTTAAATTCAATTCAAATGCATTTAAATTGATACATATACATGTTATCTCATGTAGTCGCTAAGGTTGAGAAGGAACCCAAAGTCTTAGACTTCGTCACTCCGAAAGAGCAGCTAGCCTACGACCAAGAGCAGCAAGGCAAGCTCCGGTTTGCATTAACCTTTTTACAAATTTTTACTGTTTTGAGAACTTACTTTGAGCACCCACTTACTTCTTGCATTAGAGTCTTGTTTGAAACCCAAATGCATAGCCAAGAAAACCATGGATTGGGACTAGGATTGAAAACCCCGTTTAGCTACTGCAATGCTAAGATAGTGTAGGATTCGGTACAAGTCGAGTAGTTGGAACTACTCGCTAGGATAGGCTAGAGGCACTCGACTCGGGTAAAGATAGCAAATGAAATACATGGCAACAAAAATGAGACCGAGCGGAGATAAGAGCAGCAGGACTTTGGGGCCTGGGTGCTATAGCTCCGCTTGTGTCGATTGAGGACCGAGCCGTGTGCGGGCCTGTTGAACAAGCTAGAACAGTACCGAAGACCTACCGTCTATATGGGAACCGGGAAACCGTTGTAACTCGGGTAGCTGGTTATTGAGGCATTGCCTGTCGTTTAGAGGGTAGGTTAAGAGCTCGAGGTGTAAATCGGCTGGCGGCACTGCAGATGCGCGCGCAGAGACCTCTTGCTCGGGATGATAGGACCGGTTCAATATTTGACTGACGGGTGAAAGGTGGTTGCGTACAACTTCCGTGATGGTTGCTGTAGGCAACATCGAGTACGGGCGTACATGACGGGCTATTCGGGTAACCCTGCTGGTGTAAATCGATTATAATCGCCATCCCTCGCGGTCAGTGAGTACCACTTGTTCACTGTACCTCGACATAGAAAGAACAGGCTAGATTCATGTTAAAAGTTTGCTGATTTGAAAGATATACCTTGCTTGTTAATGTCTTGTTGTAGTTTAGAGCTAATTAAAGTTCTTTTCAACTTTGGGCAAAGTACATGAGAGAAATGCGTTTCTTGTTTGATTGCGGCTATCTCATGTGCCTTAGCGTAAGGTTCTCCACCACCTGCTGCTAAAACATTGAAAGTAAGGTTCAACTAATTAGGCGAGTCCTTTGCAACTTATTTTACCTCATGTACCCTAAAACCATTCATGTAGAAGTTTCATGTATAGGGGAGACGGGTCAGACTTGCTGAGCCATCATGCTCACTGCTTGTGTTTGAAGCTTTTGCAGGGGTTTATGAGGAAGGGACTCCCGAGGAGGAGACAGAACCCCAGGAGGGGAACCCCGTCAAGTGGGAGTCGTGCACGCCGCCGTGTTAGTGTGTGTGCGTGCTAGCGGGGACACGTTCATGGGCTGAACGTGAACTCGATGCATAGTCTACGCCCGTGAGTGTGGACAGGACTATTTTGTTGTAAAAATGTTCATAAACTGGTTTATGTAATAAAACTTTGCTTCCGCTTTGTATCTTTGACGTGCGTTATCCGGTGCTGTGCAACGCAGCACCCCTCAGCGTGATCCTGGCTCGACAAGGCCGATGCACCGCGTCAGCATGGATCAGAGCTCGCTTGAGGTTTAACACACTACAAAGGTCATCTTTTTCAAAAATTTGGTGAGGAAAGAGTTAGTAGCCCATATAAGGATGTTTTTAGTGTATAGAAAGTGGCATACTAACCTATTTGCTTATGTCATAAAATCATGCATCTCGGGACGCTTTATGTCTTGGGGGGTGCACGTAAGCGCTGTTCACCAGTGCGCACAAGCTGAAGGGTGGAGCCCCACGGGTGGAAGGTAACCCGACCCGCTTTAATATCCTCTACGACTCTTCATGTCGTTTGGGATATTCGAGCAACGTCTGTCCCTGGCGTGCTTTGGGCAATTTGGGAGACCCTGTCACGTGGTCAGTAACGTGAACACGTAGCTCAAGCCGTGTTTGGCTTGAGAACATCCGGGCGAGTGATGACGGCCGGGTGTACGAACTGTATGGATACCGGGCTCGGTGTGCAGCCGAGTATGATGATTGTTTGAGTTATCTGCAGGTAGTCTAACCATGAAATGGAAGACGTGTAGCATTTGTGTGCGAGAGACGTTTAGTGCCACTGAACTAACGAAGACGGCTAAGTCCGGTATAGGTTTTTCTTTGTGAGGACGTAGTACCGACATGATCTGGTGACGCATCGACGTCACACCCCACTAAATGAGCAACTGCATTGTAAAACTTGAAAGTGTTAATCCTGAGCACTAAAACTTGATGTAACTCCTTCCCTTAATCAGGATATTCAAAGTCAACAAGTTTTCAACTTATAGGATACTAAGGACAGAGTCCCCTATTTTCAGCTGAAATAAGGCTGAAGTTAATCAGAGGTTAGAGGTTGAGTTATTTCGAGGTTGGGGTTATATGATACATTTCTGGAAAGCTTTGGAAGATATTTACAACTGTTCTGTTGAAGTCCAGAGATGTTTTGAGACGGGCCTATCAATTGAGACAGGCCACTCGCCCGGGAATCGCATTGGGTGATGCCGTATTGTGTGGCACTCAACAGCACACATACAAGGAACAATGTATTACATAAAACAATAGCGGAAGCTTACAAATTTTTCTTTGTGAATAATTTACATCAAACAGCTACAGCGGAAGTCTATAACAGCTCACATCGAATAACTAAAGAGCACTCGAGATGAAGTCCAGCCCGCGGACTCCTCTCGCTAGCAACACGAAGACAACAGCAGCGGCTGGGTCCTCCCTGTGTTAAACGACTCGGAAGTCTCCGAGCCTCACTGGACAACCTTCTTCCTAGCGTCGATGTTAACCTGCAAAACCACTTATATAGCAAGCGTGAGCATATAGGCTCAGCAAGTCTGACCCATCTCTCCTAAACAAGAAATTCTACATGCACGACGGTTGCAATTGGGTTGACTAGATTTGCATAAAGGACTCGCCTAAAGTGGATCCTTAACTTTCAGATTTTTAAGCCTCATGGTGCAGACCTTGAGCCGAAAAGCATCGCAACTCCACAATCAAACAAGAAACGCTTTGTTGCGATGCTCCTTGTACAAAGTGAAAGTAAAGTTTAATGAGCCTATCTCTAAATCAATCATGGTTGTAATACAATTTACATCACAGTCTTATCAAGTTCAAAAGATAACCAATTTCAGTTGTTACTACGTCAAGACGCAGTGGGCAAGTATGCTCATATGACCACGAGCGACGGTGATTCGAATCAGTACACGCCCGGACTACATGACACGTACACCTGTACTCCGAGTTGCCGGTAGCAACCTCGACTGACGTTGTACGCGGCCACCTTTCCCAAGATCTTCCACATTGGACGCAGTCCAACTGCCCAGAGTATGCAAGCTCCCTCAAGGTACATACCCGCAGTGGTATGTTCTTAAGAGAGTTACCCCCTGCTACCCTGACGCCGAAAGCCTAAGGCAGTTGGAAAAGTTCCACTATGGATCTCCCAAGGTACATCAGTTTCCTGGGTCCCATATAGCCAGTATGCGCCCGGTACACAACTCAAACTTGTACAACATGGCCAAGCACGGACGGGCCTTAACCGACACAGGCAGGGCTATGCACGCACGGCCTACAACCTGCTGCATCTAAACCTCCCTGCCCGGTCTCCATTTCTTATGTGTGAACTTTCCTCATCTTTTCTAATTCGGACCCGTTCCGAGTAAACCAGCCCTTAACTCGCGAGTAGCTTCCAACTACTCGACTTCTATCGGACCTTTCCAAGTAACATTTAGCGTAGCCAAATCCACTCGAGGAGGTGCTATTCTACCCTTTCTCTCTTAGGTATTTCTGGTCATGCAAGTGGGGTTTTCAATATCATCTAGACTTAATGCAATCAACGATGCAAAGCTATGATCTCAAAAATGAAAATGCTTGTAAAACTGTTCAAATGCAAACCGGGGCTTGCCTGTTTTGCAGGTGACTAAGGTTACAATCAGTTAGTGATGATCACTTGTAGCTTGATCACTTGCCTTCCCTTCCTTCTTGATCTTCACTTTAAGTCCTTCTACCTTCTTCACGTATATGCTACACGATATGATCATGCATATGTATTTAATTGAAAAGCTTTTGCTAATAAGATCTAATGACAGTTTTAAAACTAGAACTCTTTTTAAGAATTTAAAATGACACTGGTACTAGTGGTTTGGGTTGGGTTTAAATATTATGATCAAATGTTAAGTGCTTCTCCCACTTAAGTGTTGATCACCTTAAGGTTTTACACATGACAGTGGTGATACAGAGCTGCAATGGACTGAGAATTTTCATGTGAGTTCCTTGTCACAAGAAGGTCCTCTGGACCAAAATTTAGCACTTTTCATGGAGTGGTTTATTCAGAACAATTCTCTAAGTGTTTAATCAAAGATGAATTAATTCTGAGGTAACACCCATGTTCATGTAAAAATCAGTGGACCACAATTTCAATTATAGTTCATAGAGTCTACATGAATTTTCCTATGATTTTTGGAGCTACGAATTGCCCAGAACTGAAAATGTTTCTGTATTCAATTGAACACAGCAACTTACAATCTGAATTACCCTTACAAATCAACCCCAAATGAGCTGAAATTTTTACAGAAGTCTAATAATGACCTAAGGAATATTCTGGTAAAATTTGAGGAGTTTTGGATAAACCAAACTCCCTCAAAAATCTTTTGCTTAAAAGCTTTAAAGAATTTTCCAGAATTAAATAAGGACTTCCATAGAAATTGGGTTGCATATTTGGATAGAGTTTGTCAATCTGAATCTAAATCAATTTGAATCACTAAATTCGGAGATTCCTAGCAAAAGTTATGCTCTTCTAAAATTTGGGGAAATTCTGGAATTTGAATAAATCCGAGAAATGTTTAAACCTGACTGTGGGACCAGGGGGCACGTGTCAGTTACCGGGAGCGTGCCACACGGGCTACAGAATCGTTTTCCCGCGCTGTCACAGCCGATCCCGCGCCACAGTGTATCCGGCCTATTGTTGTCGTGCGACTGACGCGTGGGATCGGCAGTATCGGCGTCTACCTCCCGCCCCCGCGCTTCTGCGCCGCCGGGCTCGCTGGAGTTCGCCCGTTTTCGTCGCTCTGGCCAACTCCCGAGCTGCTATTTGCCGCCAGGCCCTACTTCAACTCGAGGAACACGATGGTGTGGCTTCTACAGACCGGCAAAGTTCCTAAACCACCCCGCACCGGTGCAGCGACTCTGAGGGAGTCCGACGACGTCGCCCCGACGCTTTAGCCCGCCAAAAGTTCCCTGAAAAGGTTCTACAGCACCAGTGGAGGTCGGCAAAGCTAGGCATGGTCGCACATGGGATCAGGAACGGCTCCAAAGCAGGGTTCACCGTGTACCCGATGCACCTTATTGCGGTAGCCGTCAGAAAAGTTTGGAGCAAGCCTTCTACCATGGGTTTCATGCGATGCTTTGTGAAGAAGAAAGGTTGCTACGCCAGTCTAGGTTCTGTGTGCAAAATTTGCAGAGCTCTAAACCACCATAGCATGAGAATTTAAGCGATTCTTACCCGCGGGTCCGTTTATACCGGCCGGAGGAAATTTCCAAAATTCGTCGACGAGCGGCAACGGCTGGAGCTGAGCTTAGGATGGAAGCTGCAGGGAGCTCCTGCGCGTCCCAGGGCCCTCTTGCTTGGTCTTGAAAGCCACTCTGTGGAGCTGTCCGCGTGAGCACGTCGCCGCCGGGGGGTTCGGCCACCGCGGGAACTCGATGTTCTCGGCGTAGAGGGCCCGAACATGCTTGGCGATGGCTCGAGGAGGTCGCGGGGACGATGGGGGTATGGTTTTGCCGATCAGCCGGGGCTCGCACGCGAGCTAGGCCGTGGGCGATCGGTTTAGAGCTCAGCGGCGGTCTCTGCTCGTTTCTCGCGTGGGGAGAGAAGGAACAGCGCCGTGGCTTCGGTAAAGAAGGCGAGAGAGGGAGCGTGGCAGCAGCAGCTGCCGACGTCCAGCAGCTCTCCAGCACGAAGGAATTCAACAGGAGGTGGCTTCGGCTGTGCTCGGTGTCACCCGGAGAAGAATCGGGTCTGCCGTTGCTTCGAGTGGGAGGAAAGCAAACAGAGACTGTGTACTGAAGATTTTTAGCAAATTTCAGTTCTCCCAATGACATGTGGGACCCACTATTCAGTTCCTTCTTATCCCTTTCAAAATATCTCCCAAGTTTGAATATTGATAGAATTCAATTGTGGGAGTTCAAATCTGGTATGCATTTGGATAATTGGGCAAGTTTCATCCAAATTCAAATGGGTGTTTGAATTCTTTGTTATTTAAAGTCCATTTTGGAAAATGGGTTGCAATTCATTCCCATAAATCATGAAACTTTGCGCACCCCCTAATTTGGACCCAAGGAACTCAAATATGAAATCTGATTTTAAAGTTGACTGCTGCAAATGAGATTTTCAGCACAACAGTTTTGAATTCCATTGTTGCTCTCATTTGAATTTTGAGTTTGAACAAATTGTTCCAAATCTGAGTTTTGTTTTCTCACACATATGGGAACTTCCCATCTTTGTTTTAGACCCCTCTTGGGTTCTAAGTTTTCAAATAAACATTTGAACTTGTGTGAAGAAAACCCTCATGTGTGTTATCACATGTGGGGAAAAGTTTTAACAAGTCCCAAATTTCATACATATGAAACAAACTTTTGCAAACCAGAGTCTCTTTGTATTCATATTTTTGGGACCTTTACATTCCTCCCCCCTTAAAAGGAATCTCGTCCCGAGATTTAACAGAAGAACGAGACGGGAGGTAATTTAAAAGTTTATGACAGAAGCTCCGGATAGTTCTTGTGGATGTAATCTTCTGTTTCCCACGTCGCCTCTTCCGGGGTATGATTACTCCACAGGACTTTGTAAAATTTCAAAGTCCGGTTCCAGGTGATCTGGGTCTTTTCATCGATAATCTGAATAGGTTGCTCGACGTAGGTGAGATCCGGCTTTAACTCGTCGATGTCTTCAGTGTGGATGGCAGCAGTAAACTTGAGACACTTCCGCAGCTGGAACACGTGAAATATGTCGTGAATACCGGCAATGCTTGCCGGTAGTTCCAGCCGGTAGGCTACGTCTCTGCACTTCTCCTTATGGCAAATGGACCGATGAATCGGGGAGCAAGTTTCCCCTTTACACCGAACCAATGAATCCGTTTCATCGGAGACACATGAAGATACACGTGCTCTCCGACATCGAAATGCAGAGGTCGATGTCTCTGGTCCGCGTAGCTCTTTTGATGAGATTGGGCAGCATTGAGGTTCTCTTGTATTATCCAAACTTTCTCTTCGGTTTCCTTGACAAGATCAACCCCGAATGTTACTCGTTCACCGGATCCGCACCAATTGAATGGTGTACGGCACTTCCGGCCGTATAGAGCTTCATATGGTGACATTTTAAGGCTCGTCTAATATCCTTTGTTGTACGAGAACTCCGCCAGCGGTAAGTGATCATCCCAGCTCTTACCGTGGTGGATGGCACATGCTCTTAGCATATCTTCCAGTATTTGATTCACCCTCTCAGTTTGCCCATCGGTTTGAGGGTGATATGCAGATCTTCTAATCAACCTCGTCCCCAAGGATGCGTGTAGCTGTTCCCAGAAACGGGCTACAAACAGTGATCCTCTATCTGACACAATGATACGAGGAACTCCATGTTAGCACAAGATCCGTGCTATGTACAGCTCCGCATACTGCTTTGCTTTGTACCTAGTATGCACAGGGATGAAATGTGCTGATTTGGTTAACCGGTCCACAATTACCCAAATTGAATCATGGTTGTGGGAGGTCATCGGCAACCCGATGATGAAGTCCATACTCAAGTCTTCCCACTTCCATGCCGGTACTTGCAATGGCTGCAACAGGCCTGACTTCCTCATATGGTCGGCCTTGACTCTTTGACACGTATCATATTCCGAAACGTACTTTGCAACTTCACGTTTCATACGTGTCCACCAAAACTTCTTCCGAAGATCTTGGTACATTTTATTACTGCCCGGATGAATGGAAAACTTGGACAAATGAGCTTCATCCAAAATTTTCTTCCGTATTCCCATATCCCGGGGTACTACAATCCGGTCCTTGAACCACAAGGTACATCCTCATCCTTCCGAAAGCACTTCGTTTCTCCATTGTCTAATCTTCGCCGTATGTGACACATACCCTTGTCCTTTCGTTGAGCTTCCATGATCTCCTCTTGGATTGTAGGAATGAGAGCGAGATTATAGAGAGCATCATACGGGACGACACAGAGGCTTGGTTCTTCATCATCCATTTCAGCAATAGTTAGGTGATGAATATGCGCCTTACGACTGAGCGCATCGGCGACCACATTCGCCTTTCCTGGATGATAATGAACCTCAAGTTCATAGTCTTTAATGAGCTCTAACCATCTTCATTGCCTCATGTTCAGTTCTTTCTGAGTGAAGATGTACTTTAAGCTCTTGTGGTCGGTGTAGAGGTGTACAAGATTTCCGAGCAAGTAATACCTCCACATCTTCAAAGCAAGGACCACGGCAGCTAATTCAAGATCATGAGTTGGATAATGCTGCTCGTGATTTCTGAGTTGACGAGATCCATAGGCGACCACTCGTCTTTCTTGCATCAGCATGCAGCCAAGACCGATGCCAGATGCATCGCAATACACGTCGAATGGCTTCGTCGTATCCGGCTGAGCAAGAACTGGGGCTGTTGTGAGATGCTTCACTAAAGTCTTGAAAGCTTGTTCACACGCAGCACCCCACATAAATCTGTTATTCTTCTTTAATAATTCCGTCATCAGTTTCGCAATCTTGGAGAAACCCGGAATGAACCTCCGGTAGTAACCCGCTAAACCGAGGAAACTACGGATCTCATGCACTGACTTTGGTGACTCCCATTTCTGCACTTGGATAATCTTACTCCGATCTACAGCGATGCCCTCTGCTGAAATAATGTGTCCGAGAAATGGTACTTGATTAATCCAGAATTCACACTTGCTGAATTTTGCATAGAGCTGATGATCTCGCAATCTTTGTAGCACAATATGCAGATGTTCAGCATGTTCCTCCTCTGACTTGGAGTACACCAAGATATCGTCGATGAAGACAACGACGAATTTATCCAACTCCGGCATGAACACTGAATTCATCAGGTACATAAAGTGTGCCGGGGCGTTGGTCAAACCAAAAGACATAATGAGATACTCATACAGCCTGTATCTCATTGAGAATGCCGTTTTTGGAATATCTTCTGCCCGGATTTTAATCTGGTGATATCCGGACCGAAGATCCATCTTCGAAAATACCTTCGCACCCACTAATTGATCGAAGAGCATATCAATGCGAGGTAGTGGATACTTTTTCTTGATGGTAACAGCGTTCAAAGGACGATAATCAACACAAAGCCGTAGTGTTTCGTCCTTCTTCTTGACAAACAACGCTTAACAACCCCAAGGTGACGAACTTGGTCGTATAAAGCCCTTGCTCATTAGGTCATTCAGCTGTGTCTTCAATTCTGCCAGTTCATTGTGTGCCATCTTGTACGGCCTTCGCGATTTCGGTGTTGTTCCCGGTATAAGTTCAATCTTGAACTCAACGTCTCGCTCGGGCGGCATGCCCGGTAAATCGTCGGGAAACCTGCATATGCATCATCGCATCTAGTTTAAGGTTGTGCATGATATTGATTGCTGTGAATCTTGTATGCACGTGATCCTACCTAGCAGAACAAGCTCAGGGAGCTGTCTACAACGAACTGCAGCAACCAGGTTTTGAGATCCAAGAACCCCCGGAACCGCAAGAACAAGGCAAGTGCTTCTTGACCATGTTGATCCTATGTTTTGGGTAAAACTATTTTGGTTTGCGAAAAGGTCTGTGTGCTGAGTCAAACCTGATGGGAAACCCTTTTATAGGAATTTACTAGTTTTGGTTGAATCACCCTTGTCGCCTGGGAAGTTTATGAGTCGGGTATGGTTTTTGCTTTATGCTTCGCTGAGTCTGTGGGATTGGGAAGCGAGATAGATGTGTCTAGCTAACTTCACGCGTAATTATAATGAGAAACTGATGTTAATAATGGACATGGATCGGAGGGAGATCTAGGCAAGACTGGGTTTGTGAATGAGGTAGCATGAGATGGTGGTTTTACTTGCCGTAGATCTAAGGACCGGTTCATGCATGCACATGCCAGGATAACAGTGCCACCACAAGGCCAAGTATGGGTGTGGCTTAGCTGAGTAATTAGGTAAGTTGCTAGAGTGTTATGGACTGTGGAAGGTGCGGGGAATGGGAGTCGAGTGAGGACTGCCCTAGGAACTGCATGGCACAAGAGGGGGCCCGTGGGTGGGAGAATTGGAGATTCTAGCCTGCCGGTGAAACCTTAGCGAGTCCATACATCTAGTAACCCCTTTGTAAAGGCTATTTTGTGATCTCTTGACCATACAGCGAGGGTCGTGTACTGGTATAATGGAGGTTCTGCAGTCGCCGACGGGTGACGAAATCACAAACTTGTGGGTAAAGAGGTGCAAACTCTGCAGAGTTATTAAAACTATCATGATAGCTGAGCTTACGGTCACGAGCGCCTGGCTAAACTGCCATGATTAGTTAGGATGGTTATTGGGAAGGTCTTTGGTTATGGTTATTGGTTTGGTTATGGTTTGGTTTGGGATTGTTAAGTCCGGGTGATAAGATGGTTGCATGACTGTGGAGTCATGGTAACGAGTTCGGTCTCAGTGTGCGACAAGGTTGATTTATGAGATGAGATGGTAGCGAATACGGGAAGGTATTCGTGAGATGGTAGCGAATACGAGGAGTTATTCGTGAGTATGAATAAAGGATTGGTTAATGTTCGGATGAAACACGGGAAGTGATGGAGGTATGTTGGTAATTTAATACATGCTAGGATTACATCTAAAGTTAAGTTGCTGTTTTATCATGGTTTTATAAATCTGCTTTTTCTGCAAATAAGCCCTTTTATACCTACCTTGTTTATGAGCTGCATATCATGTGTTTTCCCGCACTTGCTGAGTACATCAGTGTACTCAAACTTGCATTATTAGTTCATCATCAGCAGCAGGAGAAGCCTACTATGAAGACCAAGTGGAGCATTATGGCGTGTGATCTATTCTCAACCTTGCCTGTGGAGGGAACGTAGATGGAACCACTACTGCTTAGATTTGTTTCCGCATTAGTTGAATTGCTTCCGCTTTAGAAAGACTTCCGCTGCATAGAAATAAGACTTCCGCTATGAGCATGAGTCCAAGACTCATGAGGTATTGTAATAAACTCTGTTATTCGTGGTAATATATAATCCGAATTCAGTTTGTGGAACGTATGTGTATGTGTGATGAACATCCTAGGCACACATATGCATTAGTTCTCGGTTCCGTGGTTTTCCCACAGAATTGAGGGCGTCACACGTAGGCCGGTGGCTGGGAGTCATCGCCTCCCTGTTGGCTAGAGCCACCAACCTCGTGCGTGGTCCTAGTGCGAACCATCTGCAACCATACGACAATAAGCATCAGTCCCGCAACATATTGCATGAAGTCCAATAAAAATAGGCGTAAAACATAATGACAATAAAACATGCGATACATCTCGTAAGTAGATAATGTAATAACTTTGCACAAGCTACACCATTACCGGACCAAACACAAGCTAGTTTAATCCAACTTGATGAACCTCCTCTTTGGAAGCTCACCATAACTAGGTTTGATCACTACGAGACATTACTATCGCGTTGTCATCACGTATACCACCCTTAGGGTACAACACCCTCTCCAATGAGTTCAACGGTCACTCCTCTGTCAGAATGACCAGTTTCTACCTATTCCAAGTTTTGATCTGGTTCTGGGCATTTACACGACTGAAGCTGAACACCAAAGTTAAAGTTAATTTCAGTATCTTTCGAACGAGTACTCATTTGCTCCCAGATCAACTCTGGTTAAAAAGTTATGGTAATTCAAAGTCCACAGAATTTCTGGAAGAATTTCAACAGCACCTCCTTTGGAAGTTGCTGTTTTCCATTCAAGTTTCCACTGAAATCTGTGCTGAAACTTCAGAAACTTTGAATTGCAAAGATGTCACACATCTTCTACCCTTTCTAAAATGTATCATATGACAGTTTTAGATTTTTCTACTGGGAGTTATGTTTGAAAAACAGAACAGTTCAGAGAATGTTTTACTCTGTCCTGGTTCTGGACAGCTTACATTCCTCTAGGTTTTAAGCCATCTTAAGATATGTTTCAGCTCTGGAAGTCTACAACAAAATTGTAGGTACTCCAATACCTTTCCCGAACTATATACCACACCTCCCTGGGCTAAAATACCTGTGAGTTATGCCCTGTTGAAGATCAGCAACTTGCTGCCCAAAACAGAGCACTCTGTTTTTCAGTCTTTTTAGAACTACACTCATCACCCTCCAATTTTTCTACCCAACCAGGGTCCTAAATGTTGAACCTATAGATTTTAATTCCTTGTTATCATTATTTTTCATGCATATGCCTACAATATCTTGGTACTACGTTCCTCACAAAAGAAAATCCTAACCGGATTATACCGGCATATATGTCTCAAATGTGGCACTAAACGGTCTCTCGCACACGTTTACTACACGGATACATACGTGGTTAGTACCTGCAGAAGACCACACAATAGTGATGCACTCAAAGGTTTTGTTTCCATTTCAGGCAGTACCATATTTGAAAGTAAATACAAATGCCCGTATCATTTCCATACGGCCGTCCTTGAGTTAGGTCACGTCTCAAGGTACGTAATCGTGTTTCAACACCACACGACGGGGAACCCGAGTATGTCATGAACGGGTCATCACGGTTGGGAATGTTATCAACCCAACAGATACCACCTACTGCCCGGCAGGGCACGCCGATGGCAAGCGCTGCGTATGTCCTCCTGGGCTATTTCCAGACGAACACACTCGCGTTACTGACCACGCGATGGGGTCTCCACTTACTTGCCTAATGCACACTAAGGATCAGCGTTTCATATGAACTCAGGAACATAAAGAGTCCAAGAGTTTCATATTGACGTCTCACACCAAGCTGTGAGACTTATCCCTGAACCACTTTCCTCGTCAGGGGAGCTAACCGAAATTGAACCGTTTTCGGTGGCGTTCCTTACCAATCTTACCATAGCGTAGGTGCGTCGTTACATAATTAAAATTCAGAATTATAACACATAGGCTAGTCTTTGCCACTTTAAGTAACTATGCTAATATAGTCCTTACTTGGGCAACTACCGAATCCTCATCGTAATCCTATGTTTTCCGATAATATTAGTCCTTAAGTACTGTGCTATCCGCAATGCAGCTCTGATACCAGGCTGTGGCGGACTGGAATCCACCCATCCAGGATCGCAGAGGGTGGTGCCGCACGATGCGACACCTGACAGCACACGGCATAAGAACACAATATATTACATGGGAAAACAACTGAACTGTACAAAGTAGTACAAACTCCAGTTACAAAATATTATTTATCTTACACAGCGGAAGTCTACACTATACAACTCACGCCCGCCTATCTAGCAAAAGTCGGCTGCCCAGCCCTAGGGCAACCCACACTAGCTACACTCTTCAGCTCAGCGCGGCGTGTATGGCTCCCACTCAGTCGTGGTCCCCGACGGAGGGTAACCCTCGCCGGTGGACTCGTACTCCGAGTCCGTGGGTGGCTCCTCACCTGAAAAACACTTAAGCAGCAACCGTGAGCACGAAGGCTCAGCAAGGCTTAACCGACGCGCCTAAGCATGAAACTCTACATGAGGGGTACGATGACATAGGATAGTAATATTGCAGCAGAAGAACAGGCCTACAAGTTCATCCTTAGTTCATCTTTTAGCAACAAGTTAACAGTTCATGAATCTGAAATTTAGTAAGCAATATTTGGTGGCACACATGTAGCAATGCAATTCTATCAATCAGCAATATTGATCATATTTCATACATTAGCCTACGTCACGACTCAGTGACCAAGTGGTACTCTTCACCACGAGGGACGGCGAATCGACTCGATATACACCTGCAGGGAAACCCAAAGAGCACGTCACGTACGCCCATCCGTGGAGCTGCACAGCACGCTCACTTGATGTCGTACGGGACAACCTTTCACCCAACAGCCCAAACGTCGAACCGGTCGCACCAAAACGAGCAGGAGGTTCCCCACACAGAGCATCTCTCTATGCCCGTTGGCAGATTTCCACCTTGCTGCCCTCAACCTACACCTATAAATCGGTGTGCTATGCCTCGACGCCCGTAGGTTTAGGCTACATCGGTTTATCGGGGCCCATATATCCTATATGCCTTCGGTACGTTCAAACTTGATCAGCGTAGGCCACACACGGATCGGTCCTCAACCGACACGGACAGGGCCGCGCACACAAGACTCTCTCTTCCTGCGTCCTAACCCCTGCCTAGTCTCATTTTCATTACTAAAGTGATCTCACATCACTCAACCGAACCCGTGTGTCCCAAGCCCAAACTTGAGAGTAGATTCCAACTACTCGACTTGTACCGAAGTCCTATGAAACATTAAGCATAGCCTGTCTACTCGAGGTCTTAGACACTACCCTCACTCATTTCGGAACCTTTGGTTATGCAAGTGGGGTTTCAATCATCCTATACCTAATGCACATACATACTTCACCCTATGTATGTAAACAAAGCAAAAACTTTATAAAAGAGTTAATGCAAACCGGGGCTTGCCTTGTTTCTGCTGGTCAGTAGTTAGCTCTTCTTCCGGAAGGAGGAAGTCCAGCACTTCCGGAGTCTCTTCTTCAGTGACTACACGTTTAATGGAATACGACATGTAAATTTAAATGCAATGTGTAAACTTGAATACTTAACTACTAATAAGTCTAGCTAGCCCTCCCCTTTGGTTCTGAAATTTTTATGGTGGCTTGGTAGGGTCCTAACCAGAGTCTTGACCAAGTTTCATTTGAAACAAAGTTCATCTGAACCTTGTACAAATAACAGCCCATTTGGTCAATATTTGAGCCTCTAAATAATTCCAGGGGTTTTCATGGCTCCAACCATTACTTTCTGGAAACTAGAATTTAGGATGGTTCTAATGGAGTTGGTTTCATGTCATTTGAAGAATTCTACAGAAAGTTATGCACTAATTAAGATTTCAGAAAATTTTAAAAATGTTTCTGTACATTTTTCTATTTTCTCTGGGCAGTTCTCTTAATCACCAAATTAGGGTAACTAAATGAACTTGGATGAGTCTGAAAATTTTACTGCGATTCAGGGATTTTCCAATGAACCTCTCAGCCAAATTTCAGAATTTTTCATAAAGTAGTTCTTCAGATAAAATTCCCAACAGTTTAAATTTTAGGGATTTAATTCTGGAAAACTATTCACTTTCATGAGCTGAATTTGGTATTGCTGGAAAGTACTCAGAGTTCTGAGTTCAGCAAAATTTGGTTCATCGAATTTGGAGTTTCCTAGCAAAAGTTCTATGCATTTGAAGTTTGAACTAAAACTGGAAATTCCAAAAATGTTTAAATCCTGCGGGTGGGTCCATCGCACACGTGTCGACCGCTGGAGCCGAGCCACACGGGGCCACAGACTCCTTCCCGCGCGGCCACACTGGACCTGGACCACAGAGAATCCCGCCCATTTATCTCCAGCAGCTGACGAGTGGGGCCTCCCCCCTTCATCTTCCTCCGGCCACCCGCGCGACCCTGCCGCCGAGCTCGCCGGAGCTCTCGCCGGAGAGAGGTTCCGGCCTTCGGAACTTGCTGATTCTCGCCGCCACTGCACATTCTTGTTCGAGGAACACGTTGCCGGCCTTACCTCGGATTGAGGGTGGCCGGAAACCTCGGTGCAACGGCGACAGTAGCTGTGGTAACCTCGGCGGCGTCGCTAGGGCACTTTACTGCCCCGACCTTGCTCCGGTTAGCTCCTACAGCATCGCCATGACCTAGGGAGCAACATACAGGGCTCTGATCTCGCGAGAAACGTCGGCAACTAGGGGCTCACCGTGCGACCTAGGGCGATTTTGGGGAAAACTGGAAAAACTAGAAGAACTGAGGGTTTCCTCGATGGTTCTTCCTAGTTCTTGATCCCTCGTGCCCGCACGTATGTCTACAACTGGGTTTCTAGGTCTGGGGAAGAGTGGTTTGGTGTGTGAGGCGAATTTGCCGATTTACCCGATCCGGGCTATATCACATGCTCTCGCAAGAACTGAAATTCCGGCCAGCACGGTCCATGACACCCTGCCGGCCTGGTTGTGAAGCGAGAAGGGTTACTGGCGCACCTTTTCGCTTTTGCAACTTGATGGGAAAGGCTCTGTGGTAGCCGGGCGACTTGATCTTGTCGCGGCGGCTTTCTTCGGCGCTGTGGAGGAAGATCGGCTCGACACCAACGTCCCGACGGAGCTAGCGCCCTGTTCTTGCTTCTGCCATGCTAAAGGACGTCCGGCGGTGCTGTGGGGAACCTTAGCGCGTCGTGCCACGGGGTGGAGCAGCCGGGCGGCGGTGAACCGACGGCGCGCCTCTGTGCGGTCGCGTTTATCGCCGAGGACACACGGGGATCATTCAGCGTCGGCTGTAAGGCGGTGTGGACGCTGTGCTCTCGGTGGAGACGGTAAAAACGGAGAAACATCGATCCCCTAAGCAGCTTGGGAGGTGCTTCCAGTCTTCGGTCGTCTGTACGGTGGCAGCCCGTGGGAGAAAGCAGCTCGCTCGGGTGTGAACTGTGGAACCGGTTGACTTAAGCAGTAAGTTTCTTCCCTCCCTTCTCACTGACAATTGGGGCCCACAGCTCCCCTCTGCCCAAAAAGATCTCCAAATTTTTGGCAAATGAGTAATTCAAATGTTTGAAGTCCCAAACTGAGCTACATTTGTATGATTGGAGAAGTTTCCCTCAAATTCAAATGTATATTTGAATTCTTGGCATATTTGGATCCTTTTTGGAAAAATGGGTAGCAAATCTTTTCAAAAATTCTTGAAACTTTGCCTCCCCACTAATTTGGACCTGAGGAATCCAATTATGCACTTTGATCCTTGTTTTAGCTGCTGCAACCATGAGTTTGAATGCAACAGTTTGAATCACCCTCTCATGTGTCATCCTATGTGTAGAAAGTTTGAACTAATACCCTCTTGATGGAGATTACTTGCTCTTCAAAAATTCTTCACAATCTATCCACAACAAAACTGTGGTGTTGTGAGGTGATAAAAAGTTTTTGCAAGTCCCTTTTCTTGGGCTTTTACACTGCCCACGTGCACCCGATCACCGCTTCGAGATAGGTCGGGGCGGATGAAGTTGATCAAGGTGAAAGGAGGCCGTAGCTCGCTAGTTTCCATGTCGGGGAGGTGTATACCGAGCTCGTGGTGCGGTCTAGCAGCTCGGGGAGGAGAGTGGCGCGAGTTTTCTTCGGTTTTCCCAATCAGGCTGAGGAGCGGAGGGGAGGAAGGGGCTCTGTTCATTGTTCTTGCGAGGAGGAGGAGGAAGCAAATGAGTCTTTGCTCGGTCTGAGGAGTAGATCATGCCGAGGCACGAGGGCAAACCGCCTCTGGGCACCAGCGCGTGGAAAAGGGGAGCAGGAGGTGGCGCAGCAACCTCCTCGGTGGTGCTCGGGTGAGAGTTCCTCGGTGAGCAGAAAACATAGCACAATTCTTCCTAAGCAAGTCACAACTGGATCACTAACATGTGGGTCCCACCCCACATTTTCCTCCCAAATATCTTCTCATGTTGATCTCTCAAAATTCCAAAACTTGGAAGTTTAACTGTGGGCTAGCATTTGAATCTCCCCAAATTCAGTTTGAATTTGCATAGAAAATTTGAATCTGGTTGAATTTTGAAAATTCTTCTATAATTCTTTTTTGGAGCCTACCATAAAAATGAAAAGTTTGTCATCAAACTTTTTCCACAATTTCCAACTATATGGCTGCATGTTTATTCAAAGGTTTTTGGCCACCATTTGTGTGAACTTGAATTCAAAATCTGGTTTTTAAACTTACATGCAAAGAGGTATTTAAATCCTTATTGGTTCAACACCTTCAAATAAAGATGTGAGCCTCATTTTGGATGATCATCCATATATCACTTTGCATGAAGAAAAGTTTTAGCAGGTCCCATTTTTCATTCCTTTGCCACACATATGAATTCAAACCTTAGTTTATTCATATACATTTTTGGGACTTTTACATTCCTCCCCCCTTAAAAGAATCTCATCCCGAGATTACAAAAGAAGAACGAGACGGGAGAGGTAATTTACAAACTGTACAAAGCTAAAAGTTCCAGATAGTTATTGTGGAGCTAATCTTCACTTTCCCACGTCGCCTCTTCCGCGGTATGATTACTCCACAGCACCTTGTAAAATCTGATTGTCCGGTTCCGGGTTACCGGGGTCTTTTTATCCAAAATCTGCACCGGTCACTCGGTGTAGGTGAGGTCTGGTTTCAATTTGTCGATTTCCTCGGTGCGGACAGCAGCCGTGAATTTGAGGCACTTCCGCAGCTGTGACACATGGAATACATCATGAACACCCGCAAGACTTTCTGGTAGTTCTAGCCGGTAGGCCACGGGTCCGCACTTCTCCGTGATAGAAAAAGGACCTATAAAGCGGGGAGCGAGTTTCCCCTTTACACCGAACCGGTGAATTCCCTTCATCGGAGATACACAAAGATACACATGCTCTCCGACGTCAAAATGCAATGGCCTACGCTTTTGATCAGCGTAGCTCTTCTGTCGGGATTGTGCAGCCTTCAAATTTTCTTGTATCAACTGAACTCGGTCTTCGGCTTCGTTTACAAGATCAACCCCAAACAGAACTCTTTCGCCGGACTAATACCAATTCAATGGTGTGCGACACTTCCGGCTGTAGCGAGCTTCATAGGGTGCCATTTTAATACTCGCTTGATACCCGTTGTTGTATGAAAACTCCGCCAACGGTAAGTGATCATCCCAATTTTTACCGTGGTGAATGGCACATGCTCTCAACATATCTTCTAGTACTTGGTTCACCCTCTCTGTTTGTCCATCGGTCTGAGGGTGATATGCGGAGCTTCTAATCAGCTTGGTGCCCAACGAGGCGCGCAGCTGTTCCCAAAAACGAGCAACAAACAGTGCACCCCGATCTGAAATGATAGTCTTTGGGACACTATGTGAGCATATAATCCTCGAGATGTATAACTCCACATATTGCTTGGCCCGATAATGAGTGTTCAGCAGTAAGAAATGAGGTGATTTCGTCAACCGGTCAACGATCACCCATATCAAGTCATGCTTCCGGGATGTGAGCGGTAATCCGACGATGAAATCCATACTCACATCCTCCCATTTCCATGCCGGTATCTTCAGAGGTTGTAGCGGTCCGGCTTTCCGCATGTGATCAGCCTTGACCCATCTACACGTATCACACTCGGATACGTATTTAGCGATTTCCCTCTTCATCCTCGTCCACCAAAATTTCTGTTTCAAATCTTCGTACATCTTGTTACTTCTGGGATGAATGGAAAACTTGGACAGGTGGGTTCATCCAAGATCTTCTTAAGGAGTTTCATATTGCGCGGTACCACTATACGATCGTTAAACCATATCGTACCGTTATCATCCTTCCGGAAACATTTCACCTCCCCGTTGTATAGTCTTCTCTGTATGTGAGACATACCCCTGTCTCTTCTTTGTGCCTTAACAATCTCTTCACGGATTGCTGAAATGAGCGTGAGATTATAAAGAGCGCCATATGGAATGACACGGAGACTTGGTTCTTCATCTTCCAACTCAGCAGCCGCCAAGTTGTGAACGTGGGCTTTTTGACTAAGCGCGTCGGCAACCACGTTTGCTTTTCCTGGATGGTAGTGGATCTCAATTTCATAATCTTTTATGAGCTCCAACCATCTCCGTTGTCTCATATTCAGCTCCTTCTGCGTGAAGATATACTTCAGGCTTTTATGGTCGGTGTAGAGGTGTACAAGATTACCAAGCAGATAATGCCTCCACATCTTTAACGCCAACACCACAGCAGCAAGCTCGAGATCGTGAGTGGGATAATGCTGCTCGTGGTTTCACCGTTTACGAGACCCATAGGCGACTACATGCCCTTCTTGCATAAGAACACAGCCGAGACCGATGCCGGATGCATCACAATATACATCAAATGGCTTCGTCGTGTCCGGCTGAGCATGAATTGGAGCTGTTGTGAGATGTTTCACCAGAGTTTTGAATGCAGCTTCACATGATGCATTCCACATGTATTTAGTGCCCTTCTTCAGCAGCTCCATCATTGGTTTAGCAATCTTTGAGAAGCACGAATGAACCTCCGATAATACCCCGCTAAAACTAGGAAACTTCGGACCTTGTGGACTGACTTGGGAGATTCCCACTTCAGCACTTGTTCAATTTTGCTGGGGTCCACGGCAATGCCCTCTGCTGAAATAATATGGCCTAGGAAAGGCACTTGATCAATCCAGAACTTGCACTTGCTGAACTTGGTATATAACTTGTGCTCCCTCAGCCATTATAGCACGATGCGCAAATGTTCAGCGTGCTCTTCTTCGGATTTGGAGTAAACCAATATGTCATCGATGAATACCACGGCAAACTTGTCTAACTCTGGCATGAATACAGAATTCATCAAGTACATGAAGTGTACCAGAGCGTTGGTTAACCCAAATGACAGGATGAGGTACTCATAGAGTCCGTATCTCGTCGAGAAGTTGTCTTCGTTATGTCCTCCGGTCAGATCTTGATTTGATGATAGCCCAACCGAAGATCCATCTTCAAAAATACCTTTGCACCCACAAGTTGATAGAACAAGATGTCAATGCGAGGCAAAGGATACTTGTTCTTTATCGTGACAGCATTTAGAGGACGATAATCAACACATAGCACAGTGTTTCGTCCTTCTTAACGGACAGCACAGAGCAACCCCAAGGTGAAGAACTTGGTCGTATGAAACCCTTGCTCATGAGTTCATTCAGCTGCTCTTTCAACTCCGCTAGCTCGTTAGGTGCCATCTTGTAAGGCCTTCGTGAGATAGGTGTTGTACCCGGCACCAGTTCAAACTCGAACTCGACGTCCCGTTCGGGTGGCATGCCCGGTAAATCATCAGGAAACACATAGGGATAATCACGTACCACCGGAATATCTTCAAGTTTAAGCGCTTCCGTGTGGTAGGCCTCTACCATATCTGGGTCTTCGCTGTCTAAAAACAGTGTGTGCTGTCCGTGAATTGGTGAGTCAATCTGGACAGACCGGTTACCGATATTGAGAACGGCACCGTGACAATTTAACCAAGACATCCCCAATATTATGTCTATCTTCTGCCTATCCAACATAATCAGCTATATTGGGTATATTTTTCTGCCCAAACACAAAGCTGCTCGGGACACAATCTGATTAGCAGAGATATTTCCTCCCGGTGAACGGATAAGATAAGTCGTTGTGGGAGTATTGGTGGATAATTGGTGCTGATCCATGCATGTTTTGCTGATAAAATTGTGGGTTGCACCGGAATCAAAAAGTATGAGCATGGGCACGTCTTTGAGAGTAAACATGCCCGCTAACACCGGTGCTTCCTCCAGGACATCATCAATAGAAAGATGTTGCACACTCCCGGATTGCAATGCTGTTATATTAACTTGAGCAGGTGGCGGCATACAACCTGATAATGATGGTTGTCTGGTGTTCAACAACTTCTCCCGGCATTCTTGCCTAAAATGCCCAGAACGGTGGCAATAAGAACACAGGTGTTTCCCCGGTTCTTCGTTGACTTGTGGTTGAGAAGTTGATGTACTTGTCTGCAGCAATGATGCAACAGGTATCATTCGTTGCTGCAGCAAGGGTGTTGCTTCAAGACATGATTCTTGAGCAGGTAATCTGTACTGAGTTGATCTTACGGGTGCTTGCTCATCGGATGGTGTGTGATACACCACACGGTATTTACGAGGAACAACTGGTGTGTCTTCTTGCACATCATCTCAGTCCCTCTTCTCTGCTTGACACTCAACCGTCGCTTGTTCTTGCAGAAGAGCAGCATTGATCAACTCGGTGTAATTGCCTTGAGTGAACAAAGCCAACTTATCTTTTAATACGGCACTCAGGCCATAGAAAAAGTAGTCACACCTTGTAGCTTCACTCGTCGCATAGGCAGGAGCATATTGTGTCAAAAGGTTGAACCGTTTGACATAATCGAGAACACTCATGTCCCCCTGCTTCAAGTTCCTAAATTCTTGCTGCTGGGCCTTGATAAAACCCATAGGAATATGACGAGCATGGAAGGCTTCACGAAATTCCATCCATTCCACTTGATGGCCCTTCGGAACGGTGGCGAGATAAGCGAACCACCAATTTCCGGCGGCTCCATGGAGCTGTTGAGCTGCAAATAAGGTCTTCTGATATTCATCACACTCAAACACTCCAAACTTGGACTCCATAACCCGAAGCCACTGATCCGCTTCCACTGGTTCATTGGCTTTCGCGAAAATTGGCGGTTGTGTCGCCAAGAAGTCCAAGTGGCATTCCGAGGTGGAACAACCTGTTGCATTCGTTGGAGTAAGCCCTGTTGTACCAAGGCCTGGAGTAGTATTGTGTTCTATTGACTTGACTCAACCATCTGAGCCATGACCTCCGCCCATACCGTTGATGGCGGTGCCCGTGGTGAAGTCGAGTCATCACCGTCTCGGCGAGAACCAGCAACCTACTCGGAGAAGGAATACACACCATACTGCAAAAGAATAATTTTGAGGGGAGTCAAAACTTGACCTCAGCATTATGTGAAAGTATGTAAAACAAGAACATGCTAAAACTTTATGAAAGCATAACAAAATTTCATGTTTACACATCTTCATAAAGCCAACATAATCAGTCCCTTATTCTGTACAGAACAGACCTTTCTGTACTTAACCCAGATTTTGATCTGGTTACCAGCATTTTCATAACTCAAGTTGAATACCAAAGTTAAATTTAACTTCAGTATATTTTCAACGAGTACTCACATGCCCCTATGTCTTTTCTGGATCAAAAGTTATGAATGCTCAAAATTGACAGAATTTCTGGATAGAATTTGCCAGCATCTCCTTTGTATGTGGCTGTTTTCATCACAGTTGTACATAGAAAGGTAGTACAATTCTGAACAAACTATGAACTACAAAATCTTTGAAAATTTCATAACCTTTCCAGTGGTGTATTATATGACCCTTAGAGATTTTTCTACAGAATGTTATGGCTAATTTACAGAAACATCCAGAGAGGTTGCAGCTGTAATGTTTTCTGAACAGTTTGCATTCATCTGGACATTCAACCACGTTGGCATCTGATTTTGCTCTGGAGATCTACAGAAAAGTTGTAGAGCACTTAAAAACCTTTCCAGAACTGTATCATACACCTCCAGTGGGTCAAGCTACTCAGACTTATGCTCTGTCAAATTCCAGCAAAAATTTCTGCCAGAACAGAGCACTCTGTTTTTGGATCGAAAGAAACCTAGCAAGTCTCTTCTTTGAGACTTAGTTCAAATGAAGATCTCAGTAACTAATATGTGCTTTCCAACATCCGTTTTTAGTTTGAAAGTTAGTCATGACTGATTTCTTCATAGGAAAGAAAGCTATCCAGTGTAGTACGGTGGCGATGCACCGTAAGATATATGACGGTACTACGTTGCCTCCGGCATATACGTATCCTTAGGTGGCACTAAAACGGTCACTCGCAAACGTGTTCTACACGTACTAAGGTTTTCGTGGTTAGTACCTACATAAAACACACTCAATCATCGGGTTTGGCTGCACACCGAACCCGGTCCAAAAACAGTTTGTACACCCGTCAGTCATCACTCGCCCAGGTGTTCTCAAGCCAAACATGCCTTGAGCTACGTGTTCACGTTACAAACCACGTGACAGAGTTTCCCATAGTTGCCCGAAGCACACCAGGGAAGGGCGTTGCTCGAATACCCCAAACAACATGAAGAGTCGTAGAGGATACTAAAGCGGGTCGGGTTACCTGCCACCCGTGGGGCTCCACCCTTCAGCTTGTGCGCACTGGTGGACAGCGCTTACGTGCACCCCCCCAAGACATAGAACGTCCCGTGATGCATGATTTTCTGACATAACAAATAAGTTAGATTGCCACCTTCATAATATGCTACTATAGTAGTCCTTATGTGGGCCTAGTAACGTTATCTCACCGTATCCCAAGTTTTTAACGTAATATGATTCTCAATCCATGCGCTATCCCCAACGCAGCTCTGATACCACGCTGCCGGGGTCACACCGCCGAGCGACGCCCCGCCAGGACGTCGTCGGGTGGTGCCGTGATATGCAGCACCCAACAGCACACGGGTCGATGAAACACATCACATTACAGAAATCATTTGCGGAAGCATACAAGAGTATTTTACAAATACTTGTCACAAAATAAGCTACAGCAGAAGACTATAACTCTCAAGACTCATTTCTAACTTAGCAACAAATAAACAGTCCAGCCCGGGGACGTTTCTTACTAGCAACACGAAGAACAATCTGCAGCGGCGAGGATGCTCTTGAGTAACCACTCGGAGGTTCCCGAGTATCATCGGCATCCCTTCATAAGCATGAAGTCAATCCTGCAAAACAACTCGAATAGCATCCGTGAGCATAACGCTCAGTAAGACTTAACCGTCACCCTAGGCATGAACTCTATATGAGGTTATGAACTTAAAATAGGATGGCATAATGCATAATTAAACTCGCCTACAAGTGAATCCTTACTTTCAGGTATTATTTGCAGAAATTTTAGTAACCTTGGGCACGCCACATCGGGAGTCCACAATCAAACAAGAAACGCTTTCCCCCGATGTAATTTGTTCACGGCATAAAAGAATCGAGTTTGCACTAGCTAATCATCAAAGATACTTCACCAAGATAGTATAAATTTCAAATCAATGTGATTAGTTCCTTTCTCATGCAAGTTCTTACTACGTCAGGACTGTGAGAACAAGTATGCTTGGTCCATTCCGTGAGCGACGGTGATTCCAATCAATAACACCCGGACTACATGACATGTACGCCTGTACTCGACGTTGCCTACAGCAACCCTCACTGACGTTGTACGTGGCAGCCTTTCTCCCGTTTCACCCCCGTTGAATCGATCAAGTCGCCCCGTACAGTAGCCACTCTCATGGTGCACCAACCAACGTGAGATGTCATGAGAATGTTACCCACATACTGCACACCGGCCATCTCGCCTGAGGTGACCCGAAAAGGCTCAACGCAAGCTTCCCGAGGTGCATCGGTTTACTGGGTCCCATATATCCAGCATAAGTCCGGTAGACAACTCAAACTTGTTCAACAGGGCCGCATAAGGATCGGTCCTTGACCGACATGGACAGGTCTATAGCACCCAGGCCCCTATGTGCTGCTGCCCCTACAACCTTCCGGTCTCAACTTTAATTTGCTATACATTTTCTAAACCAATCCCGTATGCCCCTGTTGTTCCTGAACATGCGAGTAGCATCTCACCACTCGACTTCTACCGAACCTTACTTAAGCATGGCACTTCTACACGGTGATAGACACCTACTCAATACTCCATTTGTTTATTTGGTCATGCAGGAGGAGTATCAAACAACTAGACCTAATGCACATTTCATATCTTAACCGAAAGTGAATACAAAATAAAAACTTAAAGGCTGTTAAATGCAAACCGGAGCTTGCCTGTTTTGCAGGGTAGTTCGTACACAATCAGTTAGTGATACTTGCTGATCAACCCTTGATTCTCCGGAGTATGATCCACTTCAACAAATCGCTCCTTTGAATCCCCTTCGTCGTGAATCCTAATGAAATGTATATGCACAGTTTTTATGGAATGCAATGGAAAGAATAATAGAATTGATTTCTTAGGAACAGAGGTTGTGTGGAAAATGCCAAGAATGACTTGGTTTGCCTCTGTTGTGCAAAGAAAAGTGAATGAACTAAATTGGTCTTAGTGTTTTAGCTATACACTAACTAACTTTCCTAATGACTATAAAAGATGATCTGAAAAGATATGAATGCAACTGAAGAACAAGAACTCCAATGGCCTCAAAGCTTTTACAGCAGGTTCTATACTACCTATAGATGTAACTTGCCAAATTGCAGCTAATGTGGAGTACAAATGTGTTTTCCATAATTCCCATAATGCTCTTATGTATTTTTTTCCACATACACATAAGTATGGAGAATAAGAACATGGGGTTATAATGCTCAACTTGAGCTGATAATTTAAATGTGGATGCCTGATCACATGAAAGTAATTTTATCCAAAATTTGGACCTTTTACTTGAGTAGTTCCTCCAGAACAATTCCTTAAGCATTTCTACTCAAAAGAATCAGTACTGGGAATTTTCATGCCCAATTTAGTGAACTACAATTTCAATTATGTCTCAGAGAGCTTGCCTAAATTTTCATATGATTTTTGGAGCTAAGAATTGTCCAGAATAGATTTTACAAGTGGGCAACATTTTCTGAAAATGTTTCTGGACTCTTATGAACACAGCAGATTGTATTTAGCAAAATCCTACTCAAATAATCTTCAAATGAGCTGAAAAGTTTCTAGAAGGTCAACAATATGCTAAAGAATATTCTGGCAAAATTTGAGGATTTTTGGATACACCAAACTCCCTCAATAATTCTTTTTCGGAAAACCTTCAATGAATTTTCCAGAATTATATATTGACTTTCATACAAATATGAGTTCATATTTGGATAGACCTCTGAAAAATGGATCTTACCCAATTGGAATCACTCAATTTGGAGGTTTCTATAAAGATCTATGATTTTCTAAAGTTGGAAGCCACTCTGGAATTATTTTCCTTACTGAAATTCAACTGGGCCCGCTATTTAAATCCTAGCCAATAGGAAATGGGCCACACCGGGCCACAGGTCTTCAGCGTGCCAGCACACCGGATCCGGCCACAACAGATCACGAATTTAAATTGTAAGGGCCTAAGTTTTTCTCACATACTCAAAGTGTTCATCACCACACACACACGTCATTTGAAGAAACTTGATGAATACATTTGAAGAGCAAGTAAACACCATCAACATACTCATTAGAGAATAAACTCACAAAATACTAAAGTGCCATTTCCCTCATGCATCATATAGTGGCTGGGCATATGAAAAACTCCTACACCTTGCTAGGAATGTCCATGCAAAATTTCACCCAAATTCAAAACCTTTTTGAAGTTCTTTTCGGTATAGCTAGAAAGAGGGTGGTTTGAACTCAAATTCAAATTCAAACTATTTCCATCCCATGAATTCCAAAGTGGGAGGCATATTCTTACTCAGCACATTTTTGTGAGCTCATACACCAATTTTCACTCCATTTAGAGTTGATCTTGACATGAGCTAAGTTAGTAAATTCAAACACAATTTGAACTTCAAACTGCATATGTGCTGAAATTTATTCAAACACTTCACAATTTGAATTCTATCAACTCCAAATGTGCATGTGGTAGATAATTCAAATTCTAGAGGGTATTAGAGGGATTACTGTTTGGAGCAGTAGAGGAAAGTTAATTTCAGAGGTTAAAACTTCGGTGGGACCCACATGTCAGACTCTATAGCAAATTCAACCGACTGAAGACCCAACACTCGGTTTCTCGGGCTTCATCCGAGGGCGCCACCGAGCGGGTCGCCAATACAGCTCCTGCTCGGGCTGGGCTGCGTCGACTGACATCGTCTCTCTCTCTCTCTTATCCCCGCAGCTGAGCCGAACGGGGACAGAACCGCTCAGTCTTTGCTCCCTCGCGCAAGAAACTGATCAGAGCAGCCACTGCTCCTCCGATCGTCAGCCATCCGCCAATCTCACGTACAAGCCTCGGCTGAGCAGCAAAACGGCACCACAGAACTCTCCACTACCCCCTCAAACCCTCATCGAGTGAGCTCGTGCTCCATGCACCGAGAACCACATCGTTCCACAGCGGCCGCTACAAAGCCGAGAGGAGGTGCTCTCGTGGGCTTGTCACGGCCAGGCCAAGCTGTTTTCTGACGTGTAAGGACCTCCTGCAGCTCATCTCTGGAGCTTGAGCCAAGAGGTTGAGCGTCGACCGTAAATTTTGCATTCCAGCCGGTGCAAAGTCACCTTCGGGTAAGAAACGTTGAAATTTCCGTTTGGTTCTCGTTTAAATCCCACCAAACTTTGCACATAGGAACTAGACTTAGTGGCACACAAGTTGGCTTCACGACACCTAGCATGAGAACCCTTGTACATGGCGTAATTCCAAGCTTGGCAACGGCGGCTTATTCGGGCAGCATCAGGCGCACGGTGAGATCCACCTTGGAGCTATCCCCGAGCCTGTCCATCACCATGTTGAGCTTCCCGAGCCACCACTGGTGCTGTAGAGCCACTTCACCAGGCGTTTGGCAGGCTAGTACGTCGACGCGACGTCACCGGACTCTTCCCGAGCCGCCGCACCGTTGCGAGCTCGGTTAGAGCCAACGTCGATGAGGGGGAACCCTCCCAACGTGATCAGCGCACCAAATTAGGGTCTGGCAGCGAGTTAGAGCTTGGGAGCTGACCGGACGATCAAGTTCGGCGGTGCTCCAGCGACCTCGGCGGCACCACCGCGCGGGAGGCGCGAGGTAGAAGACGATCGAGCCGGGCCCGCTGTCAGTGGGAGAAAACCGGGCGATTGGATCGTCTGTAGGAACGGATCGACTGTGGCAGCGTGGGAATTAAACCTGTAGCCCCGTGTGCCGTCGCTTCAGCACCCGACACGTGTATCCGTGGACCCACCAGCAGATTTAAACATTTCCCCGATTTTCAGTTTTAGTGTAAACTTCAAGCCCACATAACTTTGGCTAAAAAAACTCCAAATCGAGTGAACCAAATTTTGTTGGATTCAGATCTCTGAGTACTTTCCAGCGAATCAAGTTTCACTCTATGAAAATCCTTATTTCTCCAGAATTAATTCTTCAAATTCAAACTGTTTAGAATTTTAACTGGAGAACCCTTTGGATGAAAATTATGAAATTTTGCTGGGATGTTCACCAAAATGTCCCTGAGCTACCATAAAAATTTCAGATCCATTTGAGCTAATTTGATCCACCTAATTGTGTGATTAATAAAACTGTTCCAGAGAAAATAGAAAATGTCCAGAAACATTTTCAGAATTTCTCTGAAATTGTTTAGCTCATATCTTTAGCTAGGAACCTTCAAATTAAGTGAGACCAACTCTATTAGAACCCTTTGAAAATATAGTTTTCAGAAAGTCATGGCTTGCTCCATGAAAATCCATAGAACACCCTAGGAGCTCCAATTAAGG
This sequence comes from Neostapfia colusana, assembly GCA_030760725.1. Lineage (NCBI taxonomy): Eukaryota > Viridiplantae > Streptophyta > Magnoliopsida > Poales > Poaceae > Neostapfia > Neostapfia colusana. Next base: position 99,001,204 of record JASWHV010000003.1, read on the forward strand.
TCAAGATCATAATTATTTGTGGAGAGCTCAAATGAGCTTTACTGCAAATAAAACTTGGCCAAGTCTCTGTTTAGGTTGTAACCAAACCACAGTAAAAATTTCAGAGTCAGTGGGTCTGTCTAGTAAGACTTATAGTCTTCACAAGTTTAAATTCAATTCAAATGCATTTAAATTGATACATATACATGTTATCTCATGTAGTCGCTAAGGTTGAGAAGGAACCCAAAGTCTTAGACTTCGTCACTCCGGAAGAGCAGCTAGCCTACGACCAAGAGCAGCAAGGCAAGCTCCGGTTTGCATTAACCTTTTTACAAATTTTTACTGTTTTGAGAACTTACTTTGAGCACCCACTTACTTCTTGCATTAGAGTCTTGTTTGAAACCCAAATGCATAGCCAAGAAAACCATGGATTGGGACTAGGATTGAAAACCCCGTTTAGCTACTGCAATGCTAAGATAGTGTAGGATTCGGTACAAGTCGAGTAGTTGGAACTACTCGCTAGGATAGGCTAGAGGCACTTGACTCGGGTAAAGATAGCAAATGAAATACATGGCAACAAAAATGAGACCGAGCGGAGATAAGAGCAGCAGGACTTTGGGGCCTGGGTTCTATAGCTTTGCTTGTGTCGATTGAGGACCGAGCCGTGTGCGGGCCTGTGGAACAAGCTAGAACAGTACCGAAGACCTACCGTCTATATGGGAACCGGGAAACCATTGTAACTCGGGTAGGTGGTTATTGAGGCATTGCCTGTCGTTTAGAGGGTAGGTTAAGAGCTCGAGGTGTAAATCGGCTGGCGGCACTGCAGATGCGCGCGCAGAGACCTCTTGCTCGGGATGATAGGACCGGTTCAATATTTGACTAACGGGTGAAAGGTGGTTGCGTACAACTTCCGTGATGGTTGCTGTAGGCAACATCGAGTACGGGCGTACATGACGGGCTATTCGGGTAACCCTGCTGGTGTAAATCGATTATAATCGCCGTCCCTCGCGGTCAGAGAGTACCACTTGTTCACTGTACCTCGACATAGATAGAACAGGCTAGATTCATGTTAAAAGTTTGCTGATTTGAAAGATATACCTTGCTTGTTAATGTCTTGTTGTAGTTTAGAGCTAATTAAAGTTCTTTTCAACTTTGGGCAAAGTACATGAGAGAAATGCGTTTCTTGTTTGATTGCGGCTCTCTCATGTGCCTTAGCGTAAGGTTCTCCACCACCTGCTGCTAAAACATTGAAAGTAAGGTTCAACTAATTAGGCGAGTCCTTTGCAACTTATTTTACCTCATGTACCTTAAAACCATTCATGTAGAAGTTTCATGTATAGGGGAGACGGGTCAGACTTGCTGAGCCATCATGCTCACTGCTTGTGTTTGAAGCTTTTGCAGGGGTTTATGAGGAAGGGACTCCCAAGGAGGAGACAGAACCCCAGGAGGGGAACCCCGTCAAGTGGGAGTCGTGCACGCCGCCGTGTTAGTGTGTGTGCGTGCTAGCGGGGACACGTTCATGGGCTGAACGTGAACTCGATGCATAGTCTACGCCCGTGAGTGTGGACAGGACTATTTTGTTGTAAAAATGTTCATAAACTGGTTTATGTAATAAAACTTTGCTTCCGCTTTGTATCTTTGACGTGCGTTATCCGGTGCTGTGCAACGCAGCACCCCTCAGCGTGATCCTGGCTCGACAAGGCTGACGCACCGCGTCAGCGTGGATCAGAGCTCGCTTGAGGTATAACGCACTACAAAGGTCATCTTTTTCAAAAATTTGGTGAGGAACGAGTTAGTAGCCCATATAAGGATGTTTTTAGTGTATAGAAAGTGGCATACTAACCTATTTGCTTATGTCATAAAATCATGCATCTCGGGACGCTTTATGTCTTGGGGGGTGCACGTAAGCGCTGTTCACCAGTGCACACAAGCTGAAGGGTGGAGCCCCACGGGTGGCAGGTAACCCGACCCACTTTAATATCCTCTACGACTCTTCATGTCGTTTGGGATATTCGAGCAACGTCTGTCCCTGGCGTGCTTTGGGCAATTTGGGAGACCCTGTCACGTGGTCAGTAACGTGAACACGTAGCTCAAGCCGTGTTTGGCTTGAGAACATCCGGGCGAGTGATGACGGCCGGGTATACGAACTGTATGGATACCGGGCTCGGCGTGCAGCCGAGTATGATGATTGTTTGAGTTATCCGCAGGTAGTCTAACCATGAAATGGAAGACGTGTAGCATTTGTGTGCAAGAGACGTTTAGTGCCACTGAACTAACGAAGACGGCTAACTCCGGTATAGGTTTTTCTTTGTGAGGACGTAGTACCGACATGATCTGGTGACGCATCGACGTCACACCCCACTAAATGAGCAACTGCATTGTAAAACTTGAAAGTGTTAATCCTGAGCACTAAAACTTGATGTAACTCCTTCCCTTAATCAGGATATTCAAAGTCAACAAGTTTTCAACTTATAGGATACTAAGGACAGAGTCCCCTATTTTCAGCTGAAATAAGGCTGAAGTTAATCAGAGGTTAGAGGTTGAGTTATTTCAAGGTTGGGGTTATATGATACATTTCTGGAAAGCTTTGGAAGATATTTACAACTGTTCTGTTGAAGTCCAGAGATGTTTTGAGACGGGCCTATCAACTGAGACAGGCCACTCGCCCGGGAATCGCATTGGGTGATGCCGTATTGTGTGGCACTCAACAGCACACATACAAGGAACAATGTATTACATAAAACAATAGAGGAATCTTACAAATTTTTCTTTGTGAATAATTTACATCAAACAGCTACAGCGGAAGTCTATAACAGCTCACATCGAATAACTAAAGAGCACTCGAGATGAAGTCCAGCCCGCGGACTCCTCTCGCTAGCAACACGAAGACAACAGCAGCGGCTGGGTCCTCCATGTGTTAAACGACTCGGAAGTCTCCGAGCCTCACTGGACAACCTTCTTCCTAGCGTCGATGTTAACCTGCAAAACCACTTATATAGCAAGCGTGAGCACATAGGCTCAGCAAGTCTGACCCGTCTCTCCTAAACAAGAAATTCTACATGCACGACGGTTGCAATTGGGTTGGCTAGATTTGCATAAAGGACTCACCTAAAGTGGATCCTTAACTTTCAGATTTTTAAGCCTCATGGTGCAGACCTTGAGCCGAAAAGCATCGCAACTCCACAATCAAACAAGAAACGCTTTGTTGCGATGCTCCTTGCACAAAGTGAAAGTAAAGTTTAATGAGCCTATTTCTAAATCAATCATGGTTGTAATACAATTTACATCACAGTCTTATCAAGTTCAAAAGATAACCAATTTCAGTTGTTACTACGTCAAGACGCAGTGGGCAAGTATGCTCATATGACCGCGAGCGACGGTGATTCGAATCAGTACACGCCCGGACTACATGACACGTACACCTGTACTCCGAGTTGCCTGTAGCAACCTCGACTGACGTTGTACGCGGCCACCTTTCCCAAGATCTTCCACATTGGACGCAGTCCAACTGCCCAGAGTATGCAAGATCCCTCAAGGTACATACCCGCAGTGGTATGTTCTTAAGAGAGTTACCCCCTGCTACCCTGACGCCGAAAGCCTAAGGCAGTTGGAAAAGTTCCACTATGGATCTCCCAAGGTACATCAGTTTCCTGGGTCCCATATAGCCAGTATGCGCCCGGTACACAACTCAAACTTGTCCAACATGGCCAAGCACGGACGGGCCTTAACCGACACAGGCAGGGCTATGCACGCACGGCCTACAACCTGCTGCATCTAAAGCTCCCTGCCCGGTCTCCATTTCTTATGTGTGAACTTTCCTCATCTTTTCTAATTCGGACCCGTTCTGAGTAAACCAGCCCTTAACTCGCGAGTAGCTTCCAACTACTCGACTTCTATCGGACCTTTCCAAGTAACATTTAGCGTAGCCAAATCCACTCGAGGAGGTGCTATTCTACCCTTTCTCTCTTAGGTATTTCTGGTCATGCAAGTGGGGTTTTCAATATCATCTAGACTTAATGCAATCAACGATGCAAAGCTATGATCTCAAAAATGAAAATGCTTGTAAAACTGTTCAAATGCAAACCGGGGCTTTCCTGTTTTGCAGGTGACTAAGGTTACAATCAGTTAGTGATGATCACTTGTAGCTTGATCACTTGCCTTCCCTTCCTTCTTGATCTTCACTTTAAGTCCTTCTCCCTTCTTCACGTATATGCTACACGATATGATCATGCATATGTATTTAATTGAAAAGCTTTTGCTAATAAGATCTAATGACAGTTTTAAGACTGGAACTCTTTTTAAGAATTTAAAATGACACTGGTACTAGTGGTTTGGGTTGGGTTTAAATATTATGATCAAATGTTAAGTGCTTCTCCCACTTAAGTGTTGATCACCTTAAGGTTTTACACATGACAGTGGTGATACAGAGCTGCAATGGACTGAGAATTTTCATGTGAGTTCCTTGTCACAAGAAGGTCCTCTGGACCAAAATTTAGCACTTTTCATGGAGTGGTTTATTCAGAACAATTCTCTAAGTGTTTAATCAAAGATGAATTAATTCTGAGGTAACACCCATGTTCATGTAAAAATCAGTGGACCACAATTTCAATTATAGTTCATAGAGTCTACATGAATTTTCCTAGGATTTTTGGAGCTACGAATTGCCCAGAACTGAAAATGTTTCTGTATTCAATTGAACACAGCAACTTACAATCTGAATTACCCTGATCAAATCAACCCCAAATGAGCTGAAATTTTTACAGAAGTCTAATAATAACCTAAGGAATATTCTGGTAAAATTTGAGGAGTTTTGGATAAACCGAACTCCCTCAAAAATCTTTTGCTTAAAAGCTTTAAAGAATTTTCCAGAATTAAATAAGGACTTTCATAGAAATTGGGTTGCATATTTGGATAGAGTTTGTCAATCTGAATCTAAATCAATTTGAATCACTAAATTCGGAGATTCCTAGCAAAAGTTATGCTCTTCTAAAATTTGGGGAAATTCTGGAATTTGAGTAAATCCGAGAAATGTTTAAACCTGACTGTGGGACCAGGGGGCACGTGTCAGTTACCGGGAGCGTGCCACATGGGCTACAGAATTGTTTTCCCGCGCTGTCACAGCCGATCCCGCGCCACAGTGTATCCGGCCTATTGTTGTCATGCGAATGACGCGTGGGATCGGCAGTATCGGCGTCTACCTCCCGCCCCCGCGCTTCTGCGCCGCCGGGCTCGCTGGAGTTCGCCGGTTTTCGTCGCTCTGGCCAACTCCCGAGCTGCTATTTGCCACCAGGCCCTACTTCAACTAGAGGAACACGATGGTGTGGCTTCTACAGACCGGCAAGGTTCCTAAACCACCCCGCACCGGTGCAGCGACTCTGAGGGAGTCCGGCGACGTCGCCCCGACGCTTTAGCCCGCCAAATGTTCCCTGGAAAGGTTCTACAGCACCAGTGGAGGTCGGCAAAGCTAGGCATGGTCGCACATGGGATCAGGAACGGCTCCAAAGCAGGGTTCAGCGTGTACCCGATGCACCTTATTGCGGTAGCCGTCGGAAAAGCTTGGATCAAGCCTTCTACCATGGGTTTCATGCGACGCTTTGTGAAGAAGAAAGGTTGCTACGCCAGTCTAGGTTCTGTGTGCGAAATTTGCAGAGCTCTAAACCACCATAGCATGAGAATTTAAGCGATTCTTACCCGCGAGTCTGTTTACACCGGCCGGAGTAAATTTCCAAAATTTGTCGACGAGCGGCAACGGCTGGAGCTGAGCTTAGGATGGAAGCTGCAGGGAGCTCCTGCGCGTCCCAGGGCCCTCTTGCTTGGTCTTGAAAGCCGCTCTGTGGAGCTGTCCGCGTGAGCACGTCGCCACCGGGGGGTTCGGCCGCCGCGGGAACTCGATGTTCTCGGCGTAGAGGGCCCGAACATGCTTGGCTATGGCTCTAGGAGGTCGCGGGGACGATGGGGGTATGGTTTTGCCGATCAGCCGGGGCTCGCACGCGAGCTAGGTGGTGGGCGATCGGTTTAGAGCTCAGCGGCGGTCTCTGCTCGTTTCTCACGTGGGGAGAGAAGGAACAGCGCCGTGGCTTCGGTAAAGAAGGCGAGAGAGGGAGCGTGGCAGCAGCAGCTGCCGACGTCCAGCAGCTCTCCAGCGCGAAGGAATTCAACAGGAGGTGGCTTCGGCTGTGCTCGGTGTCACCCGGAGAAGAATCGGGTCTGCCATTGCTTCGAGTGGGAGGAAAGCAAACAGAGACTGTGTACTGAAGATTTTTAGCAAATTTCAGTTCTCCCAATGACATGTGGGACCCACTGTTCAGTTCCTTCTTATCCCTTTCAAAATATCTCCCAAGTTTGAATATTGATAGAATTCAATTGTGGGAGTTCAAATCTGGTATGCATTTGGATAATTGGGCAAGTTTCATCCAAATTCAAATGGGTGTTTGAATTCTTTGTTATTTAAAGTCCATTTTGGAAAATGGGTTGCAATTCATTCCGATAAATCATGAAACTTTGTGCACCCCCTAATTTGGACCCAAGGAACTCAAATATGAAATCTGATTTTAAAGTTGACTGCTGCAAATGAGATTTTCAGCACAACAGTTTTGAATTCCATTGTTGCTCTCATTTGAATTTTGAGTTTGAACAAATTGTTCCAAATCTGAGTTTTGTTTTCTCACACATATGGGAAATTCCCATCTTTGTTTTAGACCCCTCTTGGGTTCTAAGTTTTCAAATAAACATTTGAACTTGTGTGAAGAAAACCCTCATGCGTGTTATCACATGTGGGGAAAAGTTTTAACAAGTCCCAAATTTCATACATATGAAACAAACTTTTGCAAACCAGATTCTCTTTGTATTCATATTTTTGGGACCTTTACATTCCTCCCCCCTTAAAAGGAATCTCGTTCCGAGATTTAAAAGAAGAACGAGACGGGAGGTAATTTAAAAGTTTATGACAGAAGCTCCGGATAGTTCTTGTGGATGTAATCTTCTGTTTCCCACGTCGCCTCTTCCGGGGTATGATTACTCCACAGGACTTTGTAAAATTTCAAAGTCCGGTTCCAGGTGATCCAGGTCTTTTCATCGATAATCTGAATAGGTTGCTCGACGTAGGTGAGATCCGGCTTTAACTCGTCGATGTCTTCAGTGCGGATGGCAGCAGTAAACTTGAGACACTTCCGCAGCTGGAACACGTGAAATATGTCGTGAATACCGGCAAGGCTTGCCGGTAGTTCCAGCCGGTAGGCTACGTGTCCGCACTTCTCCTTATGGCAAATGGACCGATGAATCGGGGAGCAAGTTTCCCCTTTACACCAAACCGATGAATCCGTTTCATCGGAGACACATGAAGATACACGTGCTCTCCGACATCGAAATGCAGAGGTCGACGTCTCTGGTCCGCGTAGCTCTTTTGATGAGATTGGGCAGCTTTGAGGTTCTCTTGTATTATCCAAACTTTCTCTTCGGTTTCCTTGACAAGATCAACCCCGAATGTTACTCGTTCACCGGATCCGCACCAATTGAATGGTGTACGGCACTTCCGGCCGTATAGAGCTTCATATGGTGACATTTTAAGGCTCGTCTGATATCCTTTGTTGTACGAGAACTCTGCCAGCGGTAAGTGATCATCCCAGCTCTTACCGTGGTGGATGGCACATGCTCTTAGCATATCTTCCAGTATTTGATTCACCCTCTCAGTTTGCCCATCGGTTTGAGGGTGATATGCAGATCTTCTAATCAACCTCGTCCCCAAGGATGCGTGTAGCTGTTCCCAGAAACGGGCTACGAACAGTGATCCTCTATCTGACACAATGATACAAGGAACTCCATGTTAGCACAAGATCCGTGCTATGTACAGCTCCGCATACTGCTTTGCGTTGTACCTAGTATGCACAGGGATGAAATGTGCTGATTTGGTTAACCGGTCCACAATTACCCAAATCGAATCATGGTTGTGGGAGGTCATCGGCAACCCGATGATGAAGTCCATACTCAAGTCTTCCCACTTCCATGCCGGTACTTGCAATGGCTGCAACAGGCCTGACTTCCTCATATGGTCGGCCTTGACTCTTTGACACGTATCATATTCCGAAACGTACTTTGCAACTTCACGTTTCATACGTGTCCACCAAAACTTCTTCCGGAGATCTTGGTACATTTTATTACTGCCCGGATGAATGGAAAACTTGGACAAATGAGCTTCATCCAGAATTTTCTTCCGTATTCCCATATCCCGGGGTACTACAATCCGGTCCTTGAACCACAAGGTACCATCCTCATCCTTCCGAAAGCACTTCGTTTCTCCATTGTCTAATCTTCGCCGTATGTGACACATACCCTTGTCCTTTCGTTGAGCTTCCATGATCTCCTCTTGGATGGTAGGAATGAGAGCGAGATTATAGAGAGCATCATACGGGACGACATAGAGGCTTGGTTCTTCATCATCCATTTCAGCAATAGTTAGGTGATGAATATGCGCCTTACGACTGAGCGCATCGGCGACCACATTCGCCTTTCCTGGATGATAATGAACCTCAAGTTCATAGTCTTTAATGAGCTCTAACCATCTTCATTGCCTCATGTTCAGTTCTTTCTGAGTGAAGATGTACTTTAAGCTCTTGTGGTCGGTGTAGAGGTGTACAAGATTTCCGAGCAAGTAATGCCTCCACATCTTCAAAGCAAGGACCACGGCAGCTAATTCAAGATCATGAGTTGGATAATGCTGCTCGTGATTTCTGAGTTGACGAGATCCATAGGCAACCACTCGTCTTTCTTGCATCAGCACGCAGCCAAGACCGATGCCAGATGCATCGCAATACACGTCGAATGGCTTCGTCGTATCCGGCTGAGCAAGAACTGGGGCTGTTGTGAGATGCTTCACTAAAGTCTTGAAAGCTTGTTCACACGCAGCACCCCACATAAATCTGTTATTCTTCTTTAATAATTCCGTCATCAGTTTCGCAATCTTGGAGAAACCCGGAATGAACCTCCGGTAGTAACCCGCTAAACCGAGGAAACTACGGATCTCATGCACTGACTTTGGTGACTCCCATTTCTGCACTTGGATAATCTTACTCGGATCTACAGCGATGCCCTCTGCTGAAATAATGTGTCCGAGAAATGGTACTTGATTAATCCAGAATTCACACTTGCTGAATTTTGCATAGAGCTGATGATCTCGCAATCTTTGTAGCACAATATGCAGATGTTCAGCATGTTCCTCCTCTGACTTGGAGTACACCAAGATATCGTCGATGAAGACAACGACGAATTTATCCAACACCGGCATGAACACTGAATTCATCAGGTACATAAATTGTGCCGGGGCGTTGGTCAAACCAAAAGACATAATGAGATACTCATACAGCCCGTATCTCGTTGAGAATGCCGTTTTTGGAATATCTTCTGCCCGGATTTTAATCTGGTGATATCCGGACCGAAGATCCATCTTCGAAAATACCTTCGCACCCACTAATTGATCGAAGAGCATATCAATGCAAGGTAGTGGATACTTTTTCTTGATGGTAACAGCGTTCAAAGGACGATAATCAACACAAAGCCGTAGTGTTTCGTCCTTCTTCTTGACAAACAACGCTTAACAACCCCAAGGTGACGAACTTGGTCGTATAAAGCCCTTGCTCATTAGGTCATTCAGCTGTGTCTTCAATTCTGCCAGTTCATTGTGTGCCATCTTGTACGGCCTTCGCGATTTCGGTGTTGTTCCCGGTATAAGTTCAATCTTGAACTCAACGTCTCGCTCGGGCGGCATGCCCGGTAAATCGTCGGGAAACACATCCGGATACTCACGTACCACCGGAATGTCCTCTATCTTAACAGCTTCCGTGTGGTTCACTGTTGCAATCTGCTGCCGTCTGGCGCCCGGAATTAATATATAAAGACCGTGCTGTGGGGAGTTGAGCTCAACGGTCCTAGAGCTGATGTTAAGAACTGCCTGGTGGTAATTCAACCACGACATCCCCAAAATGATATCGATCTTCAGACCTTCAAGAATAATGAGGGTCGTAGGGTATATTTTACCCCCCAAACAAAGAGGTGCTTGGGAGACAACCTCGCTTGCGGCACTGCTGCCCCCGGGCGAAGATATGAGGTATTGCCTCTTTGTATAAACTGTTTGGAGATGATGTTGAGCCATGAATGATTGGCTAATGAAGTTGTGTGGGGCACCGGAATCAAAGAGAATCAAAACCGGTAGCTGATTCAGAGAAAACATCCCTGCTAAAGCGGCTTCTCCTTCCGGAACATCATCAATCACAGTATAGTAAATATTGCCCCTTGTCTGCCCTCCTATCTGCAGATTGAGGTCCGGGTCGTATTGTTGTAAATATGATGACCCGTAGCCTCGAGTTCCCTCCGGACATTGCTTAGCATCATGGCCCGTACGCCCACAAGTGAAACACGGATGCCTCTCCGGTTCTTTGTTGACTTGCGGTGGGATGCTAGGCACACATGGCTGCAGCGATGGAGCACAAACCACCGTCTGATGCTGTGGCTGTGGAGGTGGTGCAAGTTGTAGAACTTGACCAGCAATCAATCTCTGAGGAGTTGATCGTACAGGTGGCCTCCATTTTTCACCGGGTGGCGTTCGATACACCAAACGGTACTTTTGAGGCACATAACTTGTGCTAGCCTGCTCGGTCTCACTCATCTTTCTCTTCTCCGCTTGCCACTCAAGTGTTGGCTTCTCTTGAATGAAAGCCGCATCGACCATGTCGGTGTAACTGCCGTTATTGTGTACGGCCAGTTTCTCCCGTAATATGGCGCTCAGGCCATGGAAGAGCAGATCACACCGTGCTTCTTCTTTCGCCACATATTTGGGAGCATATTGGGCCAAAAGATTAAATCTTCTGACATACTCGAGGACACTCATGTCCCCTTGCTTCAAGCCCAAAAATTCCTCCCGCTTTGCCTTGAAAATACCTAGTGGTACGTAACGAGTACGAAAGGCTTCGCAAAATTCACTCCATGCTACTTGATGGTCCTCCGGAATGGTGGCAAGATGTTTCACCCACCAGTTTCCGGCGGCTCCATGGAGTTGCTGAGCGGCAAACTTTGTCTTCATGTATTCATCACACTCGAATACTTCGAATTTTGACTCCATGACACGAAGCCATTGATCTGCTTCCACAGGTTTGGTGGCTTCAGTAAAAATTGGCGGTTGAGTCGCCAAGAAGTCCAGATAAGCGTTCCGAGGTGGAACGACTTGTTGCGTGTTCTGGAGTACGCCTTGCTGTACCAAAGCTTGGAGTAAGCGTGTGTGTTCTTGCGTTGCTTCTTGGAGTAGCCTAGTGTTCTCTTGGTTAGACTCGACGACTCGAATCATAAGATCCATCCATCCTATGGATGGTGGTTCTGATGGTGGAATAGAAGCATCACCACCTCGACCAGAACTTCCGGCCCTACTCCTAGAGCGAGTGCGAACCATACTGCATAAATGTAGTTAAGAAGAGTTAAACAAGAACTCATCAGTATGTGAGACTAATGAAAACATGAATATGTCAAAACTTTATGAAAGAAGTAACAAATTCAGGTTTACACAACTCCTTAGTAGGCATAGCTATCCAGCCTATTTGTACAGAACAGACCTTTATGCACTATCTCCATATTTTGATCTAGTTAAGGGCATTTTCATAACTCAAGTTGAATACCAAAGTTAAAGTTAACTTTATTATCTTTCCAACGAGTACTCATATGCCTTCAGATCATATCTGGATTAAGAGTTATGATTTTCCAAAGTTGACAGAATTCCTGGATAAAATTTGCCAGCGCCTCCTTTGTACGTGGCTGGTTTTATCACAGTTGTATATGTAAATACAATAAGAATCTGAAGAAACTTTGAATTACAACAATGTTGCACCATTCATAACCTTTCCAATGGTGCATCATAGGCTTCTTAAGGGTTTTTCTACATAAAGTTGTGGCTTAAAAACAGAAAGGTCCAGAGAGGTTTTGCTGCTGTCCTGATTCTGGTCAGTTTACCTTCCTCTGAACTTTCTACCCATTTAGCGTGTGATTTTGCTCTGGAGGTCTACAAATAAGATGTAGAGCACTTGCAAATCTTTCCATAACCGTATCATACACCTTAATTGGGTCAAGCTACTCAGAGTTATGCTCTGTTAAAGTACAGCAAGAATTCCTGCCGAAAACAGAGCACTCTGTTTTTGAAATCTTTAAAGCCTAGTCTTCCTCTCATTTGAATCTTAGCACAAAATAAGAGTTCAGTAACTAATATTTGTTTCAAACTTCCGTTTTTAGTTGAACGTTAGTTCATGAGTCATTTCTTCAGAGGAAAGGGGTTATCAAGTTTGGTACGGCGTCGATGCACCGTAAGAAGCATGTCGGTACTACGTAGCCTCACAAAATAAAATTCTAACCGGTTTATACCGGCATAGACGTATCTTAGGTGGCACTAAACGGTCACTCGCAAACGTGTACTATTTGTACTATGGTTTCGTGGTTAATCCTGCATAAGTCACACTCAATCGTCAGGTCCGGCTGCACACCGAACCCGGTATCCATACAGTTCTTACACCCGTCCGTCATCACTCGCACGGGTGTTCTCAAGCCAAACACGCCTTGAGATACGTGTTCACGTTACTAACCACGTGACGGGATTTCCCAAATTGCACCACGCACGCCCGGGACAGACGTTGCTCGAGTACCCCAAACAACATGAGGAGTCGTAGAGGATACTAAAGCGGGTCGGGTTACCTGCCACCCGTGGGGCTCCACCCTTCAGCTTGTGCGCACTGGTGGACAGCGCTTACGTGCACCCCCCAAGACATAACTCATCCCGAGATGCACGATTTTCTGACATAACAAATAAGTTACTTTGCCACCTTCATAATAAGCTAATAGTGATCCTTATGTGGGCCTAGTACCGTATCCTCACCGTAACCTAGATTTTTGTCGTAATACGATCCTTATTCCGTGCACTATTACCAATGCGGCTCTGATACCAGCTGAGACGGGCCTATCAACTGAGACAGGCCACTCGCCCGGGAATCACACTGGGTGGTGCCGTATTGTGCGGCACTCAACAGCACACATACAAGGAACAAATTATTACATAAAACAATAGCGGAAGCTTACAAATTTTTCTTTGTGAATAATTTACATCAAATAGCTACAGCGGCAGTCTATAACAACTCACGTCGAATAACTAAAGAGCACTCAAGATGAAGTCCAGCCCGTGGACTCCTCTCGCTAGCAACACGAAGACAACAGCAGCGGCTGGGTCCTCCCTGTGTTAAACGACTCGTAAGTCTCCGAGCCTCACTGGACAACCTTCTTCCTAGCGTCGATGTTAACCTGCAAAACCACTTATATAGCAAGCGTGAGCACATAGGCTCAGCAAGTCTGACCCGTCTCTCCTAAACAAGAAATTCTACATGCATGACGGTTGCAATTGGGTTGGCTAGATTTGCATAAAGGACTCGCCTAAAGTGGATCCTTAACTTTCAGATTTTTAAGCCTCATTGTGCAGACCTTGAGCCAAAAAGCATCGCAACTCCACAATCAAACAAGAAACGCTTTGTTGCGATGCTCCTTGCACAAAGTGAAAGTAAAGTTTAATGAGCCTATCTCTAAATCAATCATGGTTGTAATACAATTTACATCACAGTCTTATCAAGTTCAAAAGATAACCAATTTCAGTTGTTACTACGTCAAGACGCAGTGGGCAAGTATGCTCATATGACCGCGAGCGACGGTGATTCGAATCAGTACACGCCCGGACTACACGACACGTATGTAAGGGCCTCAGTTTTTGACACATAATTGAAGTGTTCATCACCACACCACACACCTCATTTGAGGAAAGATGATGAACACAAAAGAAGAGCAAGTAACCACCATCAACATGCTCATTAGAGAACAAACTCACATATTGCAAAAGGGTTATTTCCCACATGTGATATAGAGGGGCTGTACATATGAAAACTCCTACACATTGCTAAGGATGTCCATGCCAAGTTTCATCCAAATTCAAAACCTTTTTGAGGTTATTTTGGCTATAGCTAGAAAAAGGGTAGTTTGAAACCATATTCAAATTCAAACTGTTTTATCCCATGAATTTAAAAGTGGGAGGCATATTCTTATTCAGCACATTTTTGTGAGCCCACACACCAATTTTCACTCCATTTGGAGTTGATCTTGACATGAGCTAAGTGGGACAAATTCAAACTTTATTTGAATTCAAAACTGAACTTGTGCTAAAATTCATTCAAACCAAACCCAATTTGAATTCTACTCAATTCAAATGGCTCATGGGTGAATAATTTGAATCACCATGGGTATTTTGGGGCTCACTGTTTACAACAGTGATTAGGAGTAAAGTTCAGATGTTAAAACCCCGGGTGGGACCCACATGTCATAGAGGGAAGAAGGAGAAACTTGCATCCAAAGTCAAAGTCTCGGTGGGAACTTCCACCGAGCAGCTGCTGACTCCACGCTCGGGAGCAGCTGCGCTCGCCACCGAGGGGCAGCAGCGCCACCAGCTGCTTCCCGCGCCCACACGCGAGCCCAAGGGCGGTTCCAGGGCTGTCTTAAGGCGCTCCACAGGGGCAGGCACCTATCATTTTCTCCTCTCCCGTGATCACCGAGCCACCAACCTGCCGCCTCTCTGCTCGATCGGAGAACCACAAAACCAGCTCGCCTTCTCCCTCCCCGAGCTGCTAGACGGCCACCTGAGATCGCACTCCGCCTCCCCAACGCCAGAAACCCCGAGTTCCGACCTCCTTTGCCCGAGAGCGATCGCCACAGCGGCGACTCAACCTCAGCCGAAGGTCAGGCGCCCGTGGACAGCATTCCACAGGCGTTTTCACAGTCCAGCAAGAGAGGCAACAGGAGCGTGCGACCACCGTGCTGCTCTCCTCCAAGTTTGGAAGCAAACCGTGAAGAATCCACAGAGAATTTCCAGTTTTTGCTCCGGCGACCGTAAACCGAGCTTCCGGTACGGTTTCTTTAAATTCTCGCTCTATGATCTTTCGGAGGTTATCAAATCTTGCATAGACGCTGGACTAGCCAGCGATCAAGTTCTTTTCTGCATCCGTGGCGTGAAACTGTCTAGGAGTGTCGAATTTCAAGCTCGATCGAGGGCGGTCATGGCGGGCACGATTGGTCACACGGTGCCGACCAACTTGCCGCCATCGCTGAACCCTTTTGACACCTTGTCGAGCTTCCTAGAGGTACACTGATGCTGTAGGACCGTTTGTTCGAGGTGTGGGTTGGTTAGAACCCACGGTCGACAGCGTCGAACCTCAACCGAGGCCGCGGCACGTCGCCGAGCTATTTCCGGTCACCCCCAGCCCGACCCGACACCACCGATGTGTTCCTCGACGTCGACAACCCCCTGGCGGCGAGTTTCAGACCATGGGAGGTCCGGCAGCGGCGAGCCGGCGAGCTCCGAGTCTGCTCCGGCGAGGTCGGCGGCGCGGGCGCGAAAGAACGGCGGGAGGAAGACGAAGCCGGCTGACCCACGTGTCAGCGGCTGAAGAATTTAAATCGGGATCGGGTGTGGCTGGGGATCGGCTGTGCTGGCGCGCAAATACCCTGTGAGCTCCGCTGTGCCGGACACCTCCGCGCTCGACACGTGTCCCCGCGGGCCCCCGCGAGTTTAAACTTTTCCCCCGATTTTCAGAATTCTTTCAAACTTCAAATCCTCATAACTTTGGCTAGAAAGCTCCAAATCGAGTGAACCAAATTTTGTTGGATTCGGCTCTCTGAGAACTTTCCAGCAAATCAAGTTTCACTTCATGAAATTCCTTATTTTTCCATAATTAATTCCTCCAAGTTTAAACTGTGACACCCTCATCTCGGGTGTCAGCATATGTTCATGTTTATGAAGAAGAAGAACATTTTTAGAAAAGAGGGAACAGTAACAAGTATCAAAAGGATAGCCAGTAAAGCTTTCTGAGAGCACCGAAGGCAACTTTCACGACCAGCAGACCACGTGGCGTGTTCGGAACTCATCCCCGAAGAGATTGGAGAGGTCCGACGCTAAACTGGATACGTGGCAGGCTCGGGGGTCACCTCCGCAATTGGAAAGAGGTCCGACCCTGTGGGACACGTACTGCCACGGAGATAGCCTCTGCGGAAGAAGCAAAGGCATTTTTCATAGGACACGTGTCATCCACGGAGCTAGTCCTCGCGGAAGTTAGGGGACCAGTCGCACGGGATATGTATTAATTTCGGAACCCATCTCCGAGAAGTCCGGATCTATCGAACACGTGTCGCCACCGGAGCTTATCACCGGAAGGTCCGTCGCAGCTAAACACGCGTCAACCTCGGGGCATGTCCCTGAGGAAAGGAGAGCGGAAAGACTGGCACTCACACGTGGTGTGTGCGGAGCTCACCTCCGAAGAAGAGGGAGGTCTCGATCGATTGACACGCAGCACGACCGGAGCTCGTCTCTGCAAATGAAGAGATACAAGGCCCGGAGGACACGTGGAGCTTCCGGAGCTCATCGTCACGGAGGAAACGAGTTTTGGAGCGGCTGTTACGCGTAAGGACACAGGTACGCAACAGAAACCGATCTAAAATACACAATGGTTACCCAAGATAAGACGTCAGGATCTAACAAAGATCTGAATAAGACTCTTATTCAGAATCCAATCAGATTAGGACTCTTCTCTTCCCGATTATAAATAGAACCCAAAACCTCTGGCCGAAATCACGAACTTCTCTTTCAACTCCTGAGCCGACGACTTAGAGCTCTAGCCCTAACTCGCCGAGCAAAACATTGCCGAAAGCACAACAAGGGAGATCATCGGAGAAAGAACCAAGCGGTCTGAGGAGGACCTCGAAGACAAGAAGAGCGTGAGGTAGGACTTCAATACCACCTTACGACATCATGTTGTTCATCTCTTTGCATCTGTTCTTCGATTCCTTTCGAACAGAAGCCTTTTCGTGGACAGATCACTCGATGATCAGTTTGATCTAAAAACAAGATCATCGCCACAACCACCTTTTGATCCGGATACCTCTGACCATGCAAGCCATGGAAGAATACGTACAGATCAATCTAATGAAGCTAATCATAGGATAGCATGCATGTGCATCATCGCATCTAGTTTAGGGTTTTGTGCATGATATTGATTGCTGTGAATCTTGTATGCACGTGAATCCTACATAGCAGGACAGGTCCAGGAAGCTGTCTACGACGAGCTGCAGCAACAAGGTTTTGAGAATCAAGAACAACCGGAACCGCAAGAACAAGGCAAGTGCTCCTTGACCATGTTGATCCTATGTTTTGGGTAAAACTATTTTGTTTTGCGGAAAGGTGTGTGTGCTGAGTCAAACATGATGGGAAACCCTTTTATAGGAGTTTACTAGTTTTGGTTAAACCACCCTTGTCACCTGGGAAGTTTTATGAGTCGGGTATAGTTTTTGCTTTATGCTTCGCTGAGTCCATGGGATTGGGAAACGAGATAGATGTGTCTAGCTAACTGCATTCGTAATAAGTAACTGATGAGGACAATGAACATGGATCGGAGGGAGATCTAGGCAAGCCTGGGTTTGTGAATGAGGTAGCATGAGATGGTGGTTTTACTTGCCGTAGATCTAAGGACCGGTTCATGCATGCACATGCCAGGATAACAGTGCCACCACAAGGCCAAGTATGGGTGCGGCTTAGCTGAGTAATTAGGTAAGTTGCTAGAGTGTTATGGACTGTGGAAGGCGCGGGGAATGGGAGTCGAGTGAGGACTGCCCTGGGAACTGCATGGCACAAGAGGGGGCCCGTGGGTGGGAGAATTGGAGATTCTAGCCTGCCGGTGAAACCTTAGTGAGTCCATACATCTAGTAACCCCTTTGTAAAGGCTATTTTGTGATCTCTTGACCATACACCGACGGCTGTGTACTGGTAAAATAGAGGTTCTGCAGTCGCA
Organism: Neostapfia colusana; assembly: GCA_030760725.1. Taxonomy (NCBI): domain Eukaryota; kingdom Viridiplantae; phylum Streptophyta; class Magnoliopsida; order Poales; family Poaceae; genus Neostapfia; species Neostapfia colusana. The sequence continues at coordinate 99,019,080 of JASWHV010000003.1, forward strand.
GACGGGTGACGAAATCACAAACTTGTGGGTAAAGAGGTGCAAACTCTGCAGAGTTATTAAAACTATCATGATAGCCGAGCTTACGGTCACGAGCACCTGGCTAAACTGCCATGATTAGATGGGATGATTATTGGGATGGTTATTGGGAAGGTTCTTGGTTATGGTCATTGATTATGGTTTGGTTTGGGACTGTGAGTTCGGGAGATGAGATGGTTGCATGACTGATGGGTCATGATATGAGATTGGTCTCGGTGCGAAACGCGGTTTTTTTATGAGGTGAAATGGTAGCGAATACGAGGAGGTATTCGTGAGTATGAATAAAGATTGGTTAATGTTCGGATGGAACACGGGAAGTGATGAAGGTATGTTGGTAATTTAATACATGCTGGGACTACATTCATCTAAAGTTAAGTTGCTGTTTTATCATGATTTTATAAATTTGCTTTTCTGCAAATAAGCCTTTTATACCTATCTTGTTTATAAGCTGCATATCATGTGTTATTCCCGCACTTGCTGAGTACATCATTGTGCTCAAACTTGCATTATTATTTCTCCATCAACAGCAAGAGAAGACTACTATGAAGACCGGGTAGAGCATTATGGCGTGTGATCTGTTCTCAACCTTGCCTGTGGAGGGAATAGAGATGGAGCCACTTCTGCTTAGTTTTGCTTCCGCAATAGTTTTTGCTTCCGCATTTAAATAAGATTTCCGCTGCATAGAAATAAGACTTCCGCTGTGAGCATGGGTCCAAGACTCATGAGGTGCTGTAATAAACACTGTTATTCGTGGTAATATATATAATCTGAATTCAGTTTGTGGAACGTATGTGTATGTGTGATGAACATCCTGGGCACACATATGCATTAGTTCTCGGTTCCGTGGTTTTTCCACAGAATTGAGGGCGTCACAGATTGGTATCAGAGCCACGGGTTGACAGTAGGTTACATGCCTAAGATAGAAGCCTTAGATTGATATTAGAGCCACGGGTGGACAGCAAGTTACACCCCTGAATAGAAGTCATAGGTAGCTAAGCCACACTGATCAAGGGAAGCATCCTAGGGTGAATAACTTAGATTGGCTTTGAAACCACCTTGGCATAGGGAACCATCCTTGAATAGGAGTTGAGTGGGCCCTTGTAATGATTAATTGTGAATATGTGCTTAGTGTAAGTGGTGGGACGTCTCAAAAACGTTGTCCATATCCACACGTAAGGAGAAAGAGGAGTGAAATGCTTCGGCACTTGATCACATCCTCATAAGGACCTTGATGCATATAGTTGAAAGGACCTACCTAACCTTCTAACCTTCTATTCTATTTCGTTCCCCCTCACAGATGGTGAGAGGAAACGCCATCCGAAGGAACGTCCAGGAAGATGACCACGAGGAAGTTCCTGCTAACCCCGGAGCTGGCGAAAACAACCTAGAAAGGTTGATGGCCATGCAAAACCAGCTTATGCAAACCATGATCCAAACTTTGGGTCAGTTGCAGGCCAACCAACACCCCATTACGGCACCACCGCCACCATCACCACCGGCTCATAACAGGTTGGGAGAGTTCATGAGGACTCGACCACCCACCTTTGCTCAAGCAAGCGATCCAATGGAGGCCGATGATTGGTTGAAATCCATGGAGAAGAAGCTTGCCATTGTTCAGTGCAACGACCGAGAGAAGGTTCTCTTTGCGTCGCACCAACTGATGGGAGCAGCTGCTGACTGGTGGGATGCCTTGAGCAACGCCCATGCCAACCCGGAGACAATCACTTGGACTGAGTTCAAGGAAAGTTTCCGCTCCCACTACATCCCTGTTGGCGTAATGATGATCAAGAGGCAGGAGTTTGAAGGTCTCCGCCAAGAGCAGAAAAGTGTGAACGAGTATCTCAACAAGTTCATACAACTGTCCGGGTATGCCCCCGAAGATGTCAACTCAGATCAGAGGAAGCAGTACTTGTTCATGAGAGGGTTGAACAATGAGATCCAGGTTCAGCTCCTCAACAATGACTACGTAAGCTTCCAGAAGCTAGTTGATAAGGCTATTGTGGTTGAAAATAAGATCCGAGAGATCGAGCGCGAGTGCAAAAGGAAGATCCCATACCAGCCCCAAGGGAGCAACGTACGACCTAGATACATGCCCCCTGCACCGCAGTATGGATCGACCACTCCTACGTACCGCCCTGGTCAGTCACCGCAGCAACAGCCCGTTGCACCGGTACCTCGTGTGCCCATGCCTCCTAACAATGGCGCTCCTGTTCAAAACCCCCGCCCCAACGTACCTGCTGCCGTAGGCAACAGGGCATGCTTTGCATGCGGGGAAGTAGGCCACTTCGCTAACCAGTGCCCGAAAAGAGGCCCTGGACAGCAAGGTAACGTGCCCAAGCAGAACCAGCGACCAAACGGAGGGGACAACCAAGGGAACCGTGGACCGCAGAACTATGCTCGTGGCCACGTTAACCATGTCACTGCTGAGGAAGCACAACAGGCTGAGGACGTCGCAATTGGTATGTTCCTTGCCAACTCCAACCCAGCCACCATTTTATTTGATTCCGGAACATCGCATTCCTTCATATCATCCAAATATGTTGCCAAACATCATCTACCCGTATCCCACCTAGAATGTGCTATGTTAGTTAATTCTCCCGGAGGAGAAATGAGGACTAGTATAGTATGTCCTAAGGTAAGCCTTAAAATAAGGGGGGTAGACTTCCTTGCCAACCTTATTGTCTTGGACTCCCACGGAATTGACATCATACTCGGAATGGACTGGTTAAGCAAGCACAATGGAGTAATCCAATGCGCTGAGAGAAGCGTGCAATTGACAAATGAACACGGTATCCATGTCGAGTTCGAGTCAGCCCCGCAGGCGACCGAACAAGCGGATCTGAACCATGTTGAAGGAGTAGCATTGGACGACATCCCAGTGGTTCAGGAATTTTTGGATGTGTTCCCGGAAGAACTTCCAGGTATGCCACCTGACCGGGACATTGAGTTTGCCATAGATTTGGTACCTGGAACTGCATCCATAGCTAAGAGACCATATAGGATGCCCGTCAACGAGTTAATTGAACTAAAGAAGCAAATTCAAGAACAGTTGGAGAAGGGTTTTATCCGGCCAAGCTCGTCACCATGGGGAGCTCCGGTACTCTTCATAGACAAGAAGGATGGAACCCAAAGAATGTGCGTGGACTACAGGTCTCTCAACGAAGTAACAATCAAGAATAAATACCCTCTGCCCCGTATAGAGGACCTGTTCGATCAAATGAAAGGAGCCCAAGTGTTCTCCAAGATTGATCTTCGGTCGGGATATTTCCAGCTTAAGATTAAGCCCTCCGATATACCTAAGACAGCCTTTCGGACGCGGTATGGTTTATATAAATATACCGTTATGTCTTTTGGATTGACGAATGCACCCGCATACTTCATGTACCTTATGAATAAGGTTTTCATGGAATACTTGGACAAGTTCGTCGTAGTTTTCATCGACGACATTATGGTGTATTCAAAAAGTAAGGAGGAGCTTGAAGAACATCTGAGATTGACCTTGCAGAAGTTGCGAGAGCATCAGTTGTATGCCAAGCTCAACAAGTGTCAATTTTGGCTAAGGGAAATATCCTTCCTAGGCCACATCATCTCCAAGGAAGAGGTATCGGTTGATCCTGGAAAGGTGAAGGATGTTCTGAAATGGGACCAACCGAAGAGCGTGAGGGATATTCGGAGTTTCCTTGGAATGGCAGGATACTATCGGGGCTTCATTAAGGACTTCCCTAAGATAGCAAAACCTATGACGGAGCTTCTAATGAAGGGAAAAGTCTTTCAATGGACACAAGCCTGCCAAGAAAGTTTCGAGGAACTCAAGAAAAGGCTAACCACAGCACCAGTTCTGGTATTGCCAGACGTAAGCAAGAGCTTTGACATATATTGTGACGCATCCAGACAAGGGCTCGGATGTGTACTCATGCAGGAAGGACAAGTGGTAGCCTATGCCTCACGACAATTAAAGAAGCACGAGCTTAACTATCCTACTCATGATTTGGAGTTAGCAGCAGTGGTGCATGCATTGAAGATTTGGAGACATTATATCCTTGGTCATCGATGTGAGATCTATACGGATCATAAAAGCCTCAAGTATATATTTACACAAACGGACTTGAATTTGAGGCAATGTCGATGGTTGGAACTCATCAAGGATTATGATTTGGGAATCAACTACCATCCCGGGAAGGCCAATGTGGTCGCTGACGCATTGAGCAGAAAGGGAGCATGCCACCAACTCACGGTTCGGGAGCTACCACCCGAACTTCGAAAGGAGTTCGAACAGTTACACCTCGGATTCTTGAATAGCATGGAAATGATAGAGATCCACTCCCCATTGGAACAAGAAATAAGAAAGGGACAAGCAACGGACGAGGGGATCAAGGAGATCAAGGAAAGAATCCGACAAGGGATAGAGAAAGATTTCAAAGAGGATGAAAAGGGTACGCTTTGGCTAGGAAAAAGGATTTGTGTGCCAAACCTAAGACACCTTCGCGACATAATATTGAAGGAGGCACATGATTCACCCTATTCCATACATCCGGGGAGCACCAAAATGTACAAGGACTTGAAAACTTGCTATTGGTGGGATGGTATGAAAAGGGATATAGCCGAATACGTTGCCCTATGCGACACATGCCAACGAGTAAAAGACGAACATCAAAAACCCGCTGGATTGTTGCAACCTTTGAAAATACCTGAATGGAAATGGGAAGACATCAGTATGGACTTCATCGTCGGACTGCCAAGGACTCAGTCAGGATACGATTCCATCTGGGTCATTGTGGACCGGTTGACGAAAACCGCCCATTTTCTTCCGGTAAAGGCCAGTTACAACGTTACACAGTTGGCAGAGTTGTACATGGAGCAGATCGTGTGCCATCATGGAGTTCCAAAGAGGATAGTCTCAGATCGAGGTTCTCCGTTTACCTCTAGATTCTGGAGGAAGCTGCAGAAAGCCGTGGGTACACGACTAGATTTTAGCTCTGCCTATCACCCACAAACAGATGGGCAAACCGAAAGGACGAACCAAATTTTGGAAGACATGTTGAGAGCTTGCGCCTTGAAACGTGGGCGTAGTTGGGATAGGAGTTTACCGTATGCAGAGTTCTCCTATAACAACAGCTATCAAGCTAGCTTGAAGATGTCGCCTTTCGAAGCCTTATATGGTAGACGGTGTAGAACGCCACTGTTCTGGAACGAGACTGGAGAGAACCAGGTGTTTGGACCCGAAGTACTACAAGAGACTGAAAAGCAAGTCCAAACGATACGGGAGAACTTAAAGGCTGCTCAGTCACGACAGAAAGGCTATGCGGACAACAGGCGAAGGAAGTTGACCTTTGAAGTTGGAGACTTCGTATACCTTAAGGTATCGCCTATCCGAGGCCAACGCCGTTTTAACGTCAAAGGCAAGCTAGCACCTCGCTACATCGGACCATTTAAGATTTTGGATAAGCGAGGAGAAGTAGCCTATCAACTAGAGCTCCCAAACCACCTCTGCGACGTACATGACGTGTTTCATGTATCCCAGCTCAAGAAGTGCTTGAGAATACCAGAGGAACAAGTATCAATGGGAGAACTTAAACTTCAAGAGGACCTGACTTACGCAGAACACCCTATCCGAATATTGGACGTAAAAAAAAGGGTCACCCGAAACAAAGTGATTCGATGGTGCAAGGTACAATGGAGCCATCACACTGAAGCTGAAGCCACATGGGAGCGTGAAGAGGATATTAAGGCTGAATTCCCCTATCTATTTTCTACTAACGAATCTCGAGGGCGAGATTCAATTTAAGGGGGGTAGATTTGTGACACCCTCATGTCGGGTGTCAGCATATGTTCATGTTTATGAAGAAGAAGAAAATTTTTAGAAAAGAGGGAACAGTAACAAGTATCAAAAGGATAGCCAGTAAAGCTTTCTGAGAGCACCGAAGGCAACTTTCACGACCAGCAGACCACGTGGCGTGTTCGGAACTCATCCCCGAAGAGATTGGAGAGGTCCGACGCTAAACTGGATACGTGGCAGGCTCGGGGGTCACCTCCGCAATTGGAAAGAGGTCCGACCCTGTGGGACACGTACTGCCACGGAGATAGCCTCTGCGGAAGAAGCAAAGGCATTTTTCATAGGACACGTGTCATCCACGGAGCTAGTCCTCGCGGAAGTTAGGGGACCAGTCGCACGGGATATGTATTAATTTCGGAACCCATCTCCGAGAAGTCCGGATCTATCGAACACGTGTCGCCACCGGAGCTTATCACCGGAAGGTCCGTCGCAGCTAAACACGTGTCGACCTCGGGGCATGTCCCTGAGGAAAGGAGAGCGGAAATACTGGCACTCACACGTGGCGTGCGCGGCGCTCACCTCCGAAGAAGAGGGAGGTCTCGATCGATTGACACGCGGCACGACCGGAGCTCGTCTCTGCAAATGAAGAGATACCAGGCCCGGAGGACACGTGGAGCTTCCGGAGCTCATCGTCACGGAGGAAACGAGTTTTGGAGCGGCTGTTACGCGTAAGGACACTGGTACGCAACAGAAACCGATCTAAAATACACAATGGTTACCGAAGATAAGACGTCAGGATCTAACAAAGATCTGAATAAGACTCTTATTCGGAATCCAATCAGATTAGGACTCTTCTCTTCCCGATTATAAATAGAACCCAAAACCTCTGGCCGAAATCACGAACTTCTCTTTCAACTCCTGAGCCGACGACTTAGAGCTCTAGCCCTAACTCGCCGAGCAAAACATCGCCGAAAGCACAACAAGGGAGATCATCGGAGAAAGAACCAAGCGGTCTGAGGAGGACCTCGAAGACAAGAAGAGCGTGAGGTAGGACTTCAATACCACCTTACGACATCATGTTGTTCATCTCTTTGCATCTGTTCTTCGATTCCTTTCGAACAGAAGCCTTTTCGTGGACAGATCACTCGATGATCAGTTTGATCTAAAAACAAGATCATCGCCACAACCACCTTTTGATCCGAATACCTCTGACCATGCAAGCCATGGAAGAATACGTACAGATCAATCTAATGAAGCTAATCATAGGATAGCATGCATGTGCATCATCGCATCTAGTTTAGGGTTTTGTGCATGATATTGATTGCTGTGAATCTTGTATGCACGTGAATCCTACATAGCAGGACAGGTCCAGGAAGCTGTCTACGACGAGCTGCAGCAACAAGGTTTTGAGAATCAAGAACAACCGGAACCGCAAGAACAAGGCAAGTGCTCCTTGACCATGTTGATCCTATGTTTTGGGTAAAACTATTTTGTTTTGCGAAAAGGTGTGTGTGCTGAGTCAAACATGATGGGAAACCCTTTTATAGGAGTTTACTAGTTTTGGTTAAACCACCCTTGTCACCTGGGAAGTTTTATGAGTCGGGTATAGTTTTTGCTTTATGCTTCGCTGAGTCCATGGGATTGGGAAACGAGATAGATGTGTCTAGCTAACTGCACTCGTAATAAGTAACTGATGAGGACAATGAACATGGATCGGAGGGAGATCTAGGCAAGCCTGGGTTTGTGAATGAGGTAGCATGAGATGGTGGTTTTACTTGCCGTAGATCTAAGGACCGGTTCATGCATGCACATGCCAGGATAACAGTGCCACCACAAGGCCAAGTATGGGTGCGGCTTAGCTGAGTAATTAGGTAAGTTGCTAGAGTGTTATGGACTGTGGAAGGCGCGGGGAATGGGAGTCGAGTGAGGACTGCCCTGGGAACTGCATGGCACAAGAGGGGGCCCGTGGGTGTGAGAATTGGAGATTCTAGCCTGCCGGTGAAACCTTAGTGAGTCCATACATCTAGTAACCCCTTTGTAAAGGCTATTTTGTGATCTCTTGACCATACACCGACGGCTGTGTACTGGTAAAATGGAGGTTCTGCAGTCGCCGACGGGTGACAAAATCACAAACTTGTGGGTAAAGAGGTGCAAACTCTGCAGAGTTATTAAAACTATCATGATAGCCGAGCTTACGGTCACGAGCACCTGGCTAAACTGCCATGATTAGATGGGATGATTATTGAGATGGTTATTGGGAAGGTTCTTGGTTATGGTCATTGATTATGGTTTGGTTTGGGACTGTGAGTTCGGGAGATGAGATGGTTGCATGACTGATGGGTCATGATATGAGATTGGTCTCGGTGCGAAACGCGGTTGTTTTATGAGGTGAAATGGTAGCGAATATGAGGAGGTATTCGTGAGTATGAATAAAGATTGGTTAATGTTCGGATGGAACACGGGAAGTGATGAAGGTATGTTGGTAATTTAATACATGCTGGGACTACATTCATCTAAAGTTAAGTTGCTGTTTTATCATGATTTTATAAATTTGCTTTTCTGCAAATAAGCCTTTTATACCTACCTTGTTTATAAGCTGCATATCATGTGTTATTCCCGCATTTGCTGAGTACATCATTGTGCTCAAACTTGCATTATTATTTCTCCATCAACAGCAAGAGAAGACTACTATGAAGACCGGGTAGAGCATTATGGCGTGTGATCTGTTCTCAACCTTGCCTGTGGAGGGAATAGAGATGGAGCCACTTCTGCTTAGTTTTGCTTCTGCATTAGTTTTTGCTTCCGCATTTAAATAAGATTTCCGCTGCATAGAAATAAGACTTCCGCTGTGAGCATGGGTCCAAGACTCATGAGGTGCTGTAATAAACTCTGTTATTCGTGGTAATATATATAATCTGAATTCAGTTTGTGGAACGTATGTGTATGTGTGATGAACATCCTGGGCACACATATGCATTAGTTCTCGGTTCCGTGGTTTTTCCACAGAATTGAGGGCGTCACATAAACTGTTTGGAATTTTAACTGGAGAATCCTTTGGAGGAAAATCCTGAAATTTTTCTGCGATGTTCACCAAAATATCCCTGAACTACCATAAAACTTTCAGATCCATTTGAGCTTATTTGATCCATCTAATGTTGTGATTAGTGAAACTGTTCCAGAGAAAATAGAAAATGTTCAGAAACATTTTCAGAATTTTCTCTGAAATTGTTTAGCTCATATCTTTAGTTAGGAACTTTCAAATTAAGTGAGACCAACTCCATTAGAACCCTCTAAAAATCTAGTTTTCAGAAAGTCATAGTTTGCTTCATGAAAATCCTTAGAACACCCTAAGAGTTCCAATTAAGGTCAAGGACATAATTAATTGTGGAGGGCTCAAATGAGCTTTGCTGCAACTAAAACTTGACCAAGTCTCTATTTAGGTTGTAACCAAGCCACAGTAAACGTTTCACAGTCATTGAGTCTGTCTAGTGGGACTTATAAGCTTCACCAGTTCAAACTTAATACAAATGCATTCAAATTAATACATGTACCTCTCTTATCATGTAGTCGCTAAGGTCGAGGAGGAATCCGAAGTCCTAGACTTCTTTCCCCCTGAGGAACAGCTAGCCTACGACCAGGAGCAGCAAGGCAAGCTCCGGTTTGCATTAACCTTTTTACAAATGTTTATTGTTTTGAGCACATCTTTGAATACTGTTGTGATTCTTTGCATTAGAGTCTTGATTGGAAACCCAACTGCATAGCCAAGAAAACCATGGGTTGGGTTTAGGATGGCAAACCCCGTTAGCTACTGCAATGCTAAGATAGTGTAGGATTCGGTACAAGTCGAGTAGTTGGAACTACTCACGAGCATAGGCTAGAGGCACTCGACTCGGGTAGTGATAGCACATGAAACACATGGCAAGAAAATGAGACCAAGCGGAGGGTAAGGGCAACAGGACTTTGGGGCCTGTGTGCTGTAGCTCCACTTGTGTCGATTGAGGACCGAGCCGTGTGCGGGCCTGTTGAACAAGCTCGAACAGTACCGAAGACCTACCGGTTATATGGGAACCGGGAAACCAATGTAACTCGGGTAGCTGGGTGTTGAGGCATAGCTGGTCGTTCAGAGGGTAGGTTGAGAGCTCGAGGTATAAATCGGCTGGCGGCACTGAGATGTGCTTGCAGAGACCTCTTGCTCGGGACGATTGGACCGGTTCAACATTTGGCTGACGGGTGAAAGGTAGTTGCGTACGGCGTCCGTGATGATTGTTGTAGGCAACATCAAGTACGGGCGTACATGATGGGTTGTTCGGGTAACCCTGCAGGTGTAAATCGATTATAATCGCCGTCCCTCGCGGTCAGTGAGTACCACTTGTTCACTGTACCATGACGTAGAAAGAACAGGCTAGTTACATGTTAAAATGTTGCTGATTGAAAGATGGACTTGATTGCTAATGACTTGCTGTATTATAGAGCTAACTAAAGTTCATTTAAACTTTGGGAAAAGTACATGAGAGAAAATGCGTTTCTTGTTTGATTGCGGCTCTCGCATGTGCCTTAGCGTAAGGTTCTCCACAACCTGCTGCTAAAACTTGAAAGTAAGGTTCTACTATTTAGGCGAGTCCTTGCAAATGATTTTTACCTCATGTAACCCACCACCCCTCATGTAGAAGTTCCATGTTTAGGTGAGACGGGTCAGACTTGCTGAGCCTTCGTGCTCACTGCTTGTGTTTGAAGCTTTTGCAGGGTTCTATGAGGAAGGGACTCCCGAGGAGGAGACGGAACCCCGGGAGGGGAACCCCGTCGAGTGGGAGTCGTGCACGCCGTGGAGTTAGTGTGTGTGTGTGCTAGCAAGGACACGTTCAAGGGCTGAACGTGCACTTGATGCATAGTCTACGCCCGTGAGTGTAGACTGAACTTATTTTGATGTAAACATGTTCATAAACTTGTTTCTGTAATAAAATTTCGCTTCCGCTTTGTACCTTTGACATGTGTTATCCTGTGCTGTGCAACGCAGCACCCCTCAGCGTGATCCTGGCTCGACAAGACCATGGGGTCGTGTCAGCGTTGGTATCAGAGCTCGCTTGAGGTTTAACACAGTACAAAGGTGATCTTTCTCAAAAATCCAGTGAGGAACGAGTTAGTAGCCCGTATAAGGATGTTATTAGCATATAGAAAGTGGCATATTAATCTATTTGACTCTGTCAGAAAATCGTGCATCTCGGGACGTGTATGTCTTGGGGGGTGCACGTAAGCGCTGTCCACCAGTGCGCACAAGCTGAAGGGTGGAGCCCCACGGGTGGCAGGTAACCCGACTCGCTTTGATATCCTCTACGACTCTTCATGTCGTTTGTGGTATTCGAGAACGTCTGTCCCTGGCGTGCGTGGTGCAACTTGGGAGACCCCGTCACGTGGTCTGAAACGTGAACACGTAACTCAAGGCGTGTTTGGCTTGAGAACATCCGGGCGAGTGATGACGGCCCGGTGTACGAACTGTATGGATTCCGGGCTCGGTGTGCAGCCGAGTCTGATGACTGTTTGAGTTTCTGCAGGTAGCCTGACCACGAAACGGTAGACGTGTAGCATCCGTGTGCGAGTGACGTTTAGTGCCACTGAAATAACGAAGCCGGCTAAGTCCGGTATAGGTTTTTCTTTGTGAGGACGCAGTACCGACATAATCTGATGACGCATCGACGTCACACCCCATTAAACGAACAACTTCATTTAAAAACTTGAAGGTTTTGATCAAAAGTAGTAAAAATTGATGTAACTCTTTCCCTTGAACAGGATATTCAAAGTTAACAAGTTTTCAACTTATAGGTTGTTAAGGACAGAGCACTCTGTTTTCAGCTGAATTAAGGCTGAACTTAACAAGAGGTTAGAGGTTGAGTTCTTTCGAGATTGGGGTCGTATGATACATTTCTGGAAAGCTTTGGAAGAGATTTACAACTCTTCTGTTGAGGTCCAGAGGTGTTTCATCCCTTAACCACTCGAAAAACGCAGTAGAGTTGAAACTGTCCAGAAGACAGGACAGAGTAAAGACTCTCTGTAAACTCTCTGTAAATTAAGAATAACTTCCTGCTTAAAAATACAAAAATAGAAAATGAGGTAGTTCTGGAAAGATTATGAGATGGGTTACAACTTTGTAACAGAAAGTTTTGTCAGATTAGGAACAGAATTAACTGGAATTCTTGGATTTTAATCAGTACCTAAAGCAGGGAGGTGCTGTCCAGATTTCTCCAGAAATTCAGTTAACTTTGACGTCTCATAACTTTTGAACCATGGCAGATCTTAGGCCAAGCAAATACTTTCTGGAAATCTATTGAAGTTAACTTTAACTTTGATGTGGAGCTCCAGAATTGGTTTTGCCTTTAACATGGCCTAAATAAGGTTGAAATGGAAACTGGTCAGGGCTGTCATGGGAACAGCAGATCAGCAGTCAAATTTGTTTAAAATTTGAACTATGTTTCCAAGTTTTATGGGTTCAATGACATGTCTTATGTTATAACTAAGAGGTTCACTGTTTAAATAAATATTTGACATTTCTCAAATATATTTTTACAGATGACAACAGATAAGCAATTGGAGAACGGGTGGGTGGTTTCCCACTGCTCTCACCGAAGCGGCTACCCGGAAGCATTGTGGCAAATGCTCCAATATTTCGGGTACAACAAGATGCCGCAGTACTTCGCCAAGGAAGAAGGCGAAGAGGGGAACAAGACGTGGACGATCCATGTCGAGGTCCCTGTAGGACCTACGCAACCCGGTTGGGTGCCGTTCACCGTCACAGTGAGAGGAAGACAACCAGAAGGGATGTGGCAAGTGGCAGCCCGTGACACCATGTCACGTTTATGCCAACTACACGTGCAGGCTATGGAGGGCACTCCATACGCGCTCGTTCCGGTGGAGGGACGGGCTCAGCATGTGTGGGAAGAGAGGTACCTGGAGGCAACGGACCCGAGTTGCCCAAGGTACAACCCCGCGGAGGCAAACCTTAGCCTCTAGATGAGGGCGGGAAACGCCGTGATGGACAGCCAAGCTGTTCATACGGAGCATCTCGCCACCAAGCTCAAGGAGAGCGCGAGCCATGGAGACCATTTCGAGAGTGCTCACAGCGCACTCCGCAATGTGCTCCTTCTGACGATCAAGCGACTGAATGAACAACACAATCAGTTGCATCGTCTGAAAAAGGCAAAGAAGAAGAGCCGTGTCGACATCACGGCGTTGCAAGAACTGGTACAGAATCTGACCCAGCAGAACGAGGAACTTACTCAAGAGCGGGACAACGCTATTGAGGAAGGGCAAGGCTGGGAAGAGGACTACAACCAAGCCATGGACGAGGTGCATGCATTGCAGGACCTCGTACCTCCGGTGTTAGGCGTACCGGTGGTCTTGGGTCTTCCAGCAATGGGAGAACCCGGGATGGGAGAAGAGGTGGCAGATCCAGAGCCACCAGCAGAGGTACCGGAGGAGGACGACCCACAGGAGGTCAAGTTCTACTCCGAGTAGAGGGTTACAGTTGCCACGAAGGGCAGCTAGGGTAGTGTAGCCCAAATTTTGTATCAGTGACATGTCGTGTAGACAGTAGCGTATGTATAGATAGTGACGACATGAGCACGACTTCTCGGAGACCCGAGAATAATGTATCTTGTATAAAGTTTATGCTTTATCAATATATGTGAATGTTGTGCAAATTAATCATGTGTCACTTCAATACCTACTGTTACATATGGAATTTTAAGTAAGACATGTGCTAATCGCTGCTGTTTTGAATTTCAGAATGACGCGTACTCGTGCCAACCCTGACGTTGGGGGTACCAGTCAAGGGGGAGAGACCTCCCAACTACCTCCCGAGGACTCCTCGGGACAGCAGCAACAACAGCAAACACCGCCACCGCCACTGCCAACGGTTACATTGGCCGACATCGTCGCGGCAATGGCGGGTTCACATCAGCAGCACACGGAGCTGCTGCAAACTTTAATTGTGAATACGTCTCACCCAGAGAGACGTCAAGACCGAGAGGAGCGTCAACAGAGCTCCTACTCCGACTTCCTGGCGACTCATCCCCCTGTATTCTCAAGGGCGGATGAACCACTTGACGCGGACAACTGGCTCCGCGCCATAGAGATGAAGTTCGGGCTGCTCCAGATAAGTGAGCAGCGCAAGACTCAGTTCGCGGTCCAGCAGCTCCAAGGATCCGCGAGCGCGTGGTGGGCCAACTTCTGTGCTTCACAGCCCACCGACCGAGTGATGACCTGGGCGGAGTTCCGGACGGCCTTCAGGGCCTATCGTATACCGCCAGGTTTGATGAAGAGGAAGACGCAGGAATTCCTACACCTGCAACAAGGGAACAGGAACGCGGTGGAATACTCAAGGGCGTTCAATGATCTCGCGCTTTATGCGTCGTATCATGCCGATACCGACGAGAAGCGGCGGGACCATTTTTACCAGGGGCTTAACCTGCTCCTGAAGGACAAGTTGGTGATGTTCAATCGCGGCAGCCTCAATGACATCATTGATGCTGCGATTGTTCAGGAGGACTCCGGTAAGGAGTTGGCGGCGGCAGAGCGAAAGCGAAGCACGCCGCAAAGCAGCGGAGAAGGAGGCGGTCCTTCTCAGAAGTTTCGGATGGTGAATCGCCCACCATCAGGTCCACGCTGGCAGCCACCACAGCGGTCGATGCCGTTCCGCAGTCGGCCGTACTCTTCACCGGCATTCAGGCCGGCACTGCCAGTACCACCACAACAACAACAGCAGCAGCGGGCGATGCCGCGTGCGTATGCACCTAAGCAACGCATGCCGGGCTTTCGTCCCGCGAGCACTCCACCAGCAGCGGCCACGTGTTACAAGTGTGGTCGTCCAGGACACTTCGCAAGCAGTTGCCCGGAGAGGCAAGGCGGTGGAGTGGCACCACAGTTTCCGGGGAGGAATCAACCCCGGAACCCTACTAATGCGCGGTGGGCAAACCCTAGGCCCGGCACCATCCACCAGCTTGCCATTGAGGACGTGCCGGAGGGCGAGCCAATCCTTGCGGGTATGTTCCAACTACACTAGCATCCCGCTATAGTACTATTTGATTCAGGCGCCACGCATAGCTTCATTAGCCAAGCTTTCATTGATAAGTATAGCTTGCAAATACTACCCACCGATAGTCCTTATGTGATCTGTTCACCGGGTGGGAAAATTTCAGCAAGCATGATGGTCCCAAAAGCGCCATTGTGCTTAGAGGATAGAGTCTACCCTACGTCTCTCATAATCTTAGAGGGACAAAAGGTCGATGTCATCTTAGGAATGTCGTGGTTAACCCGCCACGGCGCTGTTTTAGACACTGTCCTTCG
Source organism: Neostapfia colusana (assembly GCA_030760725.1). Lineage (NCBI taxonomy): Eukaryota > Viridiplantae > Streptophyta > Magnoliopsida > Poales > Poaceae > Neostapfia > Neostapfia colusana. The sequence goes on from JASWHV010000003.1 coordinate 99,034,225, forward strand.
AGTTGTGCACTTGAACTCAGAAGTGCACAAGTCTCACTCATTATTTCTGGACAGTCCAGAAATAAAACTTCCAAGTGTCTATCAAGCCACAACCATCAGATTGGAAGATATTCCAGTGGTCCGAGAGTTCCCTGATGTGTTCCCGGACGATTTGCCGGGGATGCCGCCCGATAGAGAGGTGGAGTTCAAGATTGAACTTGCACCGCGAACCATGCCGATATCCCGAAGGCCGTACAAGATGGCGCCCAAGGAGTCGGCTGAACTGAAGACTCAGCTCACGGACCTTCCGTTGAAGGGTTTTATTAGGCCGAGCTCCTCGCCATGGGGCTGTTCAGCATTATTTGTCAAGAAAAAGGATGAGACATTGCGGCTTTGCGTGGACTATCATCCATTAAATGTCGTAACCATCAAGAACAAGTACCCGTTGCCACGGATCGACATGTTGTTTGATCAGTTGGTCGAAGCAAAGATCTTTTCCAAGATGGATTTAAGATCCGGGTACCATCAGATTAAAATAAGGGCTGAGGACATCCCGAAGACGGCTTTCTCGATGAGGTACGGACTTTATGAGTACCTGGTCATGTCCTTCGGCCTCACCAATGCTCCAGCTCACTTCATGTACTTGATGAACTCGGTATTCATGCCGGAGCTGGACAAGTTTGTCGTGGTCTTTATCGACGACATCCTGGTATATTCCAAGTCGGAGGAAGATCACAAGAAACATCTGCGTATAGTCTTGCAACGGCTGCGGGATCACAAGTTATACGCAAAATTCAGCAAATGCGAGTTTTGGATATCGCAAGTGCCTTTCCTCGGGCATATTATCTCAGCGGAGGGTATCGCTGTGGACCCGAGCAAGATCACTCAAGTGCTGAATTGGAAATCCCCGAGAACTGTTCATGAGGTACGGAGTTTCCTCGGACTCGCGGGATATTATCGGAGGTTCATTCCGAACTTCTCAAAGATTGCCAAGCCAATGACAGAGCTGCTGAAGAAGGCTACCAAATATGTTTGGAGTCCAGAATGTGAAGCAGCATTTAAGGCTTTAGTCAAGCACCTGACATCAGCACCGGTTTTGGCGCAGCCAGACACAACAAAACCGTTCGATGTGTATTGCGATGCATCCGGCATTGGGCTCGGATGTGTGCTGATGCAAGACCGAAGAGTGGTCGCGTATGGATCACGGCAGCTTAGGAACCATGAGCAAAATTATCCAACCCACAACTTGGAGCTCGCTGCCGTGGTACTTGCACTAAAAATGTGGAGGCACTACCTACTAGGTAACCTCGTACATTTATATACCGACCACAAAAGCCTCAAGTACATATTCACTCAGAAGGAGCTGAACATGAGGCAGCGAAGATGGTTGGAACTGATAAAGGATTATGAAATAGAGATCCATTATCATCCGGGCAAGGCAAACGTAGTGGCAGATGCGCTGAGCTGCAAGTCACACGTCAATAATCTGACCATCACACCGTTGGAAGAGAGCGAACCACCACTACATGTGATTCCACATGGAGCTCTCTACAACCTAGCTTTGATCCCCACCATCCATGAAGAAATAGCGGCAGCCCAGAAGAACGACAAGGGCATGTCACATTTACGGAGACGTGTAGATAGTGGGGAGCTGAAATGTTTCCGAAAGGACGGAGACGGCGTCCTATGGTTCAAGGACCGGATCGTCGTACCCCGTAACCCGGAATTACGGAAGAAAATCTTTGATGAGGCTCACTTATCAAAGTTTTCTATTCACCCCGGCAGCAACAAGATGTATCAAGAACTCAGAAGCAAGTTTTGGTGGACACGGATGAAGCGAGAGACTGCAAAATACGTGTCCGAGTGTGATACATGTCGAAGGGTGAAGGCAGACCACATGCGGAAACCGGGACTGCTACAACCACTGGGCATTCCTGCCTGGAAGTGGGAGGACGTGAGCATGGATTTCATCGTCGGTTTACCCACCACCTTGCAGAAACATGATTCTGTGTGGGTGATCGTCGATCGGCTCACCAAAGTTGCCCATTTCATCCCGGTCAACACCAACTACAACGCCAAGAAGTACGCTGAACTGTACATCTCACGGATCCTATGCTTGTACGGCGTACCCCGTACCATCATATCGGATCGGGGCACTTTATTTGTGTCCCGTTTTTGGGAGCAGCTACACGCTGCCTTGGGGACAAAGCTGATCCGTAGTTCAGCCTACCACCCGCAGACGGCTGGACAAACCGAGCGGGTAAATCAAATTTTAGAAGACATGCTACGAGCTTGCGCTATCAACCACGGCAAGAATTGGGATGATCACTTGCCGTTAGCCGAGTTCTCGTACAACAATGGGTACCAAGCCAGCATCAAGATGGCACCCTACGAGGCGCTATATGGGCGGAAATGCCGCACACCACTGAATTGGTGTGAATCTGGCGAAAGGGTTACCTTCGGGATTGACCTCGTCAACAACGCGGAAGAAAAGGTTCGACTAATTCAAGCGAACCTAAAAGCCACTCAATCCCATCAGAAGCAGTATGCGGACCGGAGAAGGCGCCCATTACAATTTGAAGTTGGAGATCACGAATACCTACGGGTGTCTCCAATGAAGGGCGTAAACAGATTTGGGATGAGAGGAAAGTTGGCACCCCGATTCATCGGTCCATTCCAGATTACCGAAAGATGTGGATCAGTGGCATACCGGCTGAAATTACCAGAAGCACTTTCCGGTGTGCACGGCGTCTTTCACATTTCCCAGCTGAGGAAGTGTCTTAAGCTATCAACTACCATACAGATGGAAGACATTGAAGAACTGCAACCGGATCTCACCTATCGGGAGGAACCGGTGCAGATTATCGATGAAAAGGCCCGAACCACACGCAACCGTACGTTGTGGTTATACAAGATTCTATGGAGTAATCACTCCATGGACGAAGCGACATGGGAGAGCGAAGAATTTCTTCGCGCTAACTACCCTGACTTTTTAACGTCGCATATCTGGTAATTTTCCACCGTCCTCTCTCTCATTTTCACCTTATAATCTCGGGACGAGATTCTTTTAAGGGGGGAGGAATGTAAGGGCCTCAGTTTTTGACACATAATTGAAGTGTTCATCACCACACCACACACCTCATTTGAGGAAAGATGATGAACACAAATGAAGAGCAAGTAACCACCATCAACATGCTCATTAGAGAACAAACTCACATATTGCAAAAGGGGTATTTCCCACATGTGATATAGAGGGGATGGACATATGAAAACTCCTACACATTGCTAAGGACGTCCATGCCAAGTTTCACCCAAATTCAAAACCTTTTTGAGGTTATTTTGGGTATAGCTAGAAAAAGGGCAGTTTGAAACCATATTCAAATTCAAACTGTTTTTATCCCATGAATTTAAAAGTGGGAGGCATATTCTTATTCAGCACATTTTTGTGAGCTCACACACCAATTTTCACTCCATTTGGAGTTGATCTTGACATGAGCTAAGTGGGACAAATTCAAACTTTATTTAAATTCAAAACTGAACTTGTGCTGAAATTAATTCAAACCAAACCCAATTTAAATTCTACTCAATTCAAATGGCTCATGGGTGAATAATTTGAATCACCATGGGTATTTTGGGGCTCACTGTTTACAACAGTGATTAGGAGTAAAGTTCAGAGGTTAAAACCCCGGGTGGGACCCACATGTCATAGAGGGAAGAAGGAGAAACTTGCATCCAAAGTCAAAGTCTCGGTGGGAACTTCCACCGAGCAGCTACTGACTCCACGCTCGGGAGCAGCTGCGCTCGCCACCGAGGGGCAGCAGCGCCACCAGCTGCTTCCCGCGCCCACACGCGAGCCCAAGGGCGGTTCCAGGGCCCTCTTAAGGTGCTCCACGGGGGCAGGCACCGATCATTTTCTCCTCTCCTGTGATCACCGAGCCACCAACCTGCCGCCTCTCTGCTCGATCGGAGAACCGTGAAACCAGCTCGCCTTCTCCCTCCCCGAGCTGCTAGACGGCCACCTGAGATCGCACTCCACCTCCCCAACGCCAGAAACCCCGAGTTCTGACCTCCTTTGCCCGAGAGCGATCGCCACAGCGGCGACTCAACCTCAGCCGAAGGTCAGGTGCCCGTGGACAGCATTCCACAGGCGTTTTCACGGTCCAGCAAGAGAGGCAACAGGAGCGCGCAACCACCGTGCTGCTCTCCTCCATGTTTGGAAGCAAACCGTGAAGAATTCACAGAGAATTTCCAGTTTTTGCTCCGGCGACCGTAAACCGAGCTTCCGGTACGGTTTCTTTAAATTCTCGCTCTATGATCTTTCGGAGGTTATCAAATCTTGCACATAGACGCTGGACTAGCCGGTGATCAAGTTCTTTTCTGCATCCGTGGCGTGAAACTGTCTAGGAGTGTCGAATTTCGAGATCGATCGAGGGCGGTCATGGCGGGCACGATCGGTCACACGGTGCCAACCAACTTGCCGCCATCCCTGAACCCTTTTGACACCTTGTCGAGCTTCCTAGAGGTACACTGATGCTGTAGGACCGTTTGTTCGAGGTGTGGGCGGGTTAGAACCCACGGTCGACGGCGCCGAACCTCAACCGAGGCCGCGGCACGTCGCCGAGCTATTTCCGGTCACCCCAGCCCGACCCGACACCACCGATGTATTCCTCGACGTCGACAACCCCCTGGCGGCGAGTTTCAGACCATGGGAGGTCCGGCAGCGGCGAGCCAGCGAGCTCCGAGTCTGCTCCGGCGAGGTCGGCGGCGCGGGCGCGAGAGAACGGCGGGAGGAAGACGAAGCCGGCTGACCCACGTGTCAGCGGCTGAAGAATTTGAATCGGGATCGGTGTGACCGGGGATCGGCTGTGCTGGCGCGCAAATACCCTGTGAGCACCGGTGTGCCGGACACCTCCGTGCTCGACACGTGTCCCCGCGGGCCCCCGCGAGTTTAAGCTTTTCCCCCGATTTTCAGAATTCTTTCAAACTTCAAATCCTCATAACTTTGGCTAGAAAGCTCCAAATCGACTGAACCAAATTTTGTTGGATTCAGCTCTCTGAGCACTTTCCAGCAAATCAAGTTTCACTTCATGAAATTCCTTATTTTTCCAGAATTAATTCCTCCAAATGTAAACTGTTTGGAATTTTAACTGGAGAATCCTTTGGAGGAAAATCCTAAAATTTTGCTGGGATGTTCACCAAAATATCCCTGAACTACCATAAGAATTTCAGATCCATTTGAGCTCATTTGATCCACCTAATGGTGTGATTAGTGAAACTGTTCCAGAGAAAATAGAAAATGTTCAGAAACATTTTCAGAATTTTCTCTGAAATTGTTTAGCTCATATCTTTAGTTAGGAACTTCCAAATTAAGTGAGACCAACTCCATTAGAACCCTCTAAAAATCTAGTTTTCAGAAAGTCATAGTTTGCTTCATGAAAATCCTTAGAACACCCTAAGAGTTCCAATTAAGGTCAAGGACATAATTAATTGTGGAGGGCTCAAATGAGCTTTGCTGCAACTAAAACTTGACCAAGTCTCTATTTAGGTTGTAACCAAGCTACAGTAAACGTTTCACAGTCATTGAGTCTGTCTAATGGGACTTATAAGCTTCACCAGTTCAAACTTAATACAAATGCATTCAAATTAATACATGTACCTCTCTTATCATGTAGTCGCTAAGGTCGAGGAGGAACCCGAAGTCCTAGACTTCGTTACTCCGGAGAAACAGCTAGCCTACGAACAAGAGCAGCAAGGCAAGCTCCGGTTTGCATTAACCTTTTTACAAATGTTTATTGTTTTGAGCACATCTTTGAATACTGTTGTGATTCTTTGCATTAGAGTCTTGATTGGAAACCCAACTGCATAGCCAAGAAAACCATGGGTTGGGTTTAGGATGGCAAACCCCGTTAGCTACTGCAATGCTAAGATAGTGTAGGATTCGGTACAAGTCGAGTAGTTGGAACTACTCGCGAGCATAGGCTAGAGGCACTCGACTCGGGTAGTGATAGCACATGAAACACATGGCAAGAAAATGAGACCAAGCGGAGGGTAAGGGCAACAGGACTTTGGGGCCTGTGTGCTGTAGCTCCACTTGTGTCGATTGAGGATCGAGCCGTGTGCGGACCTGTTGAGCAAGCTCGAACAGTACCGAAGACCTACCGGCTATATGGGAACCGTGAAACCGATGTAACTCGGGTATCTGGGTGTTGAGGCATAGCTGGTCGTTCAGAGGGTAGGTTGAGAGCTCGAGGTGTAAATCGGCTGGCGGCACTGAGATGCGCGTGCAGAGACCTCTTGCTCGGGACGATAGGACCGGTTCAACATTTGGCTGACAGGTGAAAGGTAGTTGCGTACGGCGTCCGTGATGATTGTTGTAGGCAACATCGAGTACGGGCGTACGTGACGGGTTGTTCGGGTAACCCTGCAGGTGTAAATCGATTATAATCGCCGTCCCTCGCGGTCAGTGAGTACCACTTGTTCACTGTACCGTGATGGAGAAAGAACAGGCTAGTTACATGTTAAAATGTTGCTGATTGAAAGATGGACTTGATTGCTAATGACTTGCTGTAGTATAGAGCTAACTAAAGTTCATTTCAACTTTGGGCAAAGTACATGAGAGAAAATACATTTCTTGTTTGATTGCGGCTCTCTCATGTGCCTTAGCGTAAGGTTCTCCACAACCTGCTGCTAAAACTTGAAAGTAAGGTTCTACTAATTAGGCGAGTCCTTGCAAATGATTTTTACCTCATGTAACCCACCACCCCTCATGTAGAAGTTCCATGTTTAGGTGAGACGGGTCAGACTTGCTGAGCCTTCGTGCTCACTGCTTGTGTTTGAAGCTTTTGCAGGGTTCTATGAGGAAGGGACTCCCGAGGAGGAGACGGAACCCCAGGAGGGGAACCCCGTCGAGTGGGAGTCATGCACGCCGCAGAGTTAGTGTGTGTGTGTGCTAGCAAGGACACGTTCAAGGGCTGAACGTGCACTTGATGCGTAGTCTACGCCCGTGAGTGTAGACTGAACTTATTTTGATGTAAACATGTTCATAAATTTGTTTATGTAATAAAATTTCGCTTCCGCTTTGTACCTTTGACATGTGTTATCCGGTGTTGTGCAACGCAGCACCCCTCAGCGTGATCCTGGCTCGACAAGACCATAGGGTCGTGTCAACGTACACCCTTACTCCGAGTTGCCGGCAGCAACCTCGACTGACGTTGTACGCGGCCACCTTTCCCAAGATCTTCCACATTGGACGCAGTCCAACTGCCCCGAGTATGCAAGCTCCCTCAGGGTACATACCTGCAGTGGTATGTTCTTAAGCGAGTTACCTCCTGCTACCCTGACGGCGAAAGCCTAAGGCAGTTGGAAAAGTTCTACTATGGATCTCCCAAGGTACATCGGTTTCCTGGGTCCCATATAGCCAGTATGCGCCCGGTACACAACTCAAACTTGTCCAACACGTCCAAGCACGGACGGGCCTTAACCGACACAGGCAGGGATATGCACGCACGGCCTGCAACCTGCTGCATCTAAACCTCCCTGCCTGGTCTCCATTTCTTATGTGTGAACTTTCCTCATCTTTTCTAATTCGGACCCGTTCCGAGTAAACCAGCCCTTAACTCGCGAGTAGCTTCCAACTACTCGACTTCTACCGGACCATTCCTACTAACATTTAGCATAGCCAAATCCACTCGAGGAGGTGCTATTCTACCCTTTCTCTCTTAGGTATTTCTGGTCATGCAAGTGGGGTTTTCAATATCATCTAGACTTAATGCAATCAACGATGCAAAGCTATGATCTCAAAAATGAAAATGCTTGTAAAACTGTTCAAATGGAAACCGGGGCTTGCCTGTTTTGCAGGTGACTAAGGTTACAATCAGATAGTGATGATCACTTGTAGCTTGATCACTTGCCTTCCCTTCCTTCTTGATCTTCACTTTAAGTCCTTCTCCCTTCTTCACGTATATGCTACATGATATGATCATGCATATGTATTTAATTGAAAAGCTTTTGCTAATAAGATCTAATGACAGTTTTAAAACTGGAACTCTGTTTAAGAATTTAAAATGACACTGGTGCTAGTGGTTTGGGTTGGGTTTAAATATTATGATCAAATGTTAAGTGCTTCTCCCACTTAAGTGTTGATCACCTTAAGGTTTTACACATGACAGTGGTGATCCAGAGCTCCAATAGAGCTGAGAATTTTCATGTGAGTTCCTTGTCACAAGAAGGTCCTCTGGACCAAAATTTAGCACTTTTCATGGAGTGGTTTATTCAGAACAATTCTCTAAGTTTTTAATCAAAGATGAATTAATTCTGAGGTAACACCCATGTTCATGTCAAAATCAGTGGACCAAAACTTCAATTATAGTTCATAGAGTCTACATGAATTTTCCTAGGATTTTTGGAGCTACGAATTGCCCAGAACTGAATTTACATGTTGTGGAAAATTCTCTGAAAATGTTTCTGTATTCAATTGAACACAGCAACTTACAATCTGAATTACCCTGATCAAATCAACTCCAAATGAGCTGAAATTTTTACAGGAGTCTAATGATGACCTAAGTAATATTCTTGTAAAATTTGAGGATTTTTGGATAAAGCAAACGCCTCAAAAATTCTTTTGCTGAAAAGCTTTAAAGAATTTTCCAGAATTAAAGATAGACTTTCATAGAAATTGGGTTGCATATTTGGATAGAGTTTGTCAATCTGAATCTAACCCAATTTGAATCACTAAATTTGGAGATTCCTAGCAAATGTTATGCTCTTCTAAAGTTTGGGGAAATTCTGGAATTTGAATAAATCCGAGAAATGTTTAAACCTGACTGTGGGACCAGGGGGCACGTGTCAGTTACCGGGAGCGCGCCACACGGGCTACAGAATCGTTTTCCCGCGCTGTCACAGCCGATCCCGCGCCACAGTGTATCCGGCCTACTGTTGTCGTGCGATTGACGCGTGGGGCCGGCAGTATCGTCGTCTACCTCCCGCCCCCGCGCTTCTGCGCCGCCGGGCTCGCCGGAGTTCGCCGGTTTTCGTCGCTCCGGCCAACTCCCGAGCTGCTATTTGTCGCCAGGCCCTACTTTAACTCGAGGAACATGATGGTGTGGCTTCTACAGACCGGCGAAGTTCCTAAATCACCCCGCACCGGTGCAGCGGCTCTGAGGGAGTCCGGCGACGTCGCCCCAACGCTTTAGCCCGCCAAAAGTTCCCTGGAAAGGTTCTACAGAACCAGTGGAGGTCAGCAAAGCTAGGCATGGTCGCACATGGGCTCGGGAACGAATCCAAACCAGGGTTCACCATGTACCGGATGCACCTTATTGCGGTAGCCGTCGGAAAAGCTTGGAGCAAGCCTTCTACCATGGGTTTCATGCAACGCTTTGTGAAGAAGAAAGGTTGCTACGCCAGTCTAGGTTCTGTGTGCGAAATTTGCAGAGCTCTAAACCACCATAGCATGAGAATTTAAGCGATTCTTACCCGCGGGTCTGTTTACACCGGCCGGAGGAAATTTCCAAAATTCGTTGGCGAGCGGCAACGGCTGGAGCTGAGATTAGGATGGAAGCTGCAGGGAGCTCCTGCTCGTCCCAGGGCCCTCTTGCTTGGTCGTGAAAGCCGCTCTGTGGAGCTGTCCGCGGGAGCACGTCACCGCCGGGGGGTTCGGCCGCCGCGGGAACTCGATGTTCTCGGCGTAGAGGGCCCGAACATGCTTGGCGATGGCTCGAGGAGGTCGCGGGGATGATGGTGGTATGGTTTTGGCGATCAGCCGGGGCTCGCACGCGAGCTAGGCGGTGGGCGATCGGTTTAGATCTCAGCGGCGGTCTCTGCTCGTTTCTCGCGTGGGGAGAGAAGGAACAGCGCCGTGGCTTCGGTAAAGAAGGCGAGAGAGGGAGCGCGGCAGCAGCAGCTGCCAACGTCCAGCAGCTCTCCAGCATGAAGGAATTCAACAGGAGGTGGCTTCGGCTGTGCTCGGTGTCACCCGGAGGAGAATCGGGTCTGCCGTTGCTTCGTGTGGGAGGAATGCAAACAGAGACTGTGTACTGAAGATTTTTAGCAAATTTCAGTTCTCCCAATGACATGTGGGACCCACTGTTCAGTTCCTTCTTATCCCTTTCAAAATATCTTCCAAGTTTGAATATTAATAGAATTCAATAGCGGGAATTCAAATCTGGTATGCATTTGGATAATTGGGCAAGTTTCATCCAAATTCAAATGGGTGTTTGAATTCTTTGTTATTTAAAGTCCATTTCAGAAAATGGGTTGCAATTCATTTCCATAAATCAAGAAACTTTGCACACCCCCTAATTTGGACCCAAGGAACTCAAATATGAAATCTGATTTTAAAGTTGACTGCTGCAAATGAGATTTTCAGCACAACAGTTTTGAATTCCATTGTTGCTCTCATTTGAATTTTGAGTTTGAACAAATTGTTCCAAATCTGAGTTTTGTTTTCTCACACATATGGGAACTTCCCATCTTTGTTTTAGACCCCTCTTGGGTTCCAAGTTTTCAAATAAACATTTGAACTTGTGTGAAGAAAACCCTCATGTGTGTTATCACATGTGGGGAAAAGTTTTAACAAGTCCCAAATTTCATACATATGAAACAAACTTTTGCAAACCAGAGTCTCTTTGTATTCATATTTTTGGGACCTTTACATGTTTCATCCATTAACCCATCGAAAAATGCAGTAGAGTTGAAACTGTCCAGAAAACAGGGCAGAGCAAACATTCTCTGTAACTCTCTGTAAATTGAGCATAACTTCCTGCATAAAAATCCAAAAATAGAAAATGAGGTAGTTCTGGAAATTTTATGAGATATGTGACAACTTTGTAACAGAAAGTTTTGTAAGATTTGGTGTATAATTAACTGGAATTCTTGGATTAAATAAGTACCTCAATTAGGGAGGTGCTGTCCAATTTTCTCCAGAAATTCTGTTAATTTTGACATCTCATAACTTTTGAACAAGGACAGATATTAGGCCACGCAAATACTTTCTGAAAAGATTTTGAAGTTAACTTTGACTTTGATGTTGAGCTACATAATTGGTTTTGCCGTTAGCAGGGTCTAAATCAGGTTGAAATGGAAACTGGTCAGGGCTGTCATAGTTGACAACAGATCAGCAGTCAAACTTGTTTAAGTTTGAACTATGTTTCCACGTTTTATGGGTTCAATGACATGTTTTATGTTAGAACTCAATGTTTACTGTTCAAATAAATATTTGACAATTCTCAAATATGTTTTTACAGATGGCAGCGGATAGACAGTTGGGGAATGGGTGGGTGGAATCCCACTGTTCTCACCACAGCGGCTATCCGGAAGCATTGAGGCAAATGCTTCAATATTTCGGGTACAGCAAGATGCCACAGTACTTCGCCAAGGAAGAAGGCGAGGATGGGAACAAGACGTGGATGATCCATGTCGAAGTTCCTGCAGGACCTACGCCACCCGGTTGGGCACCGTTCACCGTCACGGTGAGAGGTAGACAGCTGGAGGGGATGTGGCAAGTGACAGCCCGCGACACCATGTCGCGTTTCTGCCAACTACACGTGAGAGCTATGTAGGGCACTCCATACGCGCTCGTTCCGGTTGAGGGACGATCTAATCATGTGGGGGGGGGGGGGGGGGGGAAAGGTACATGGAGGCAACAGATCCAGGTTTCCCAAGGTACAATCCCGCGGAGGCGAACCTCAGCCTCCAGTTGAGAGCAGGAAAGGCCGTGATGGACAGCCAAGCTGTTCATACGGATTGTCTTGCTGCAAATCTCAAAGAAAGCACAAGCCGTGGAAATCATTTTGAGAGTGCTTACAGCGCACTCCGCAATGTTCCCCTTCCGACGATCAAGCGACTGAACGAACAACACAATCAGTTGCATCGTCTGAAGAAGGCGAAGAAGAAAAGCCGTGTCGACATCACGGCTTTACAACAACAAATACAGGCGCTGACCCAGCAGAATGAGGTCCTCACTCAACAGCGGGACGACGCTATTGGGAGGGGCAAGGCTGGGAAGAGGATTACAACCAGGCCATGGACGAGGTGCACGCATTGCAGGACCTCGTACCTCCGGTGATGGGCATACCGGTGGTAGGTGTTGTACCCATGGTCTTGGGTCTTCCGGCAATTGGGGAACCCGAACCGGAAGAGGAGGTTGTGTACCCAGAGACACCAGCAGAGGTAGCGGGGGAGAACGACCCGCAGGAGGTCGAATTTTACTCCGAGTAGGAGGGTACTGTTGCCAAGTAGGGCAGCAAGGGTGATGTAACCAAAAATTTTGTAATCGGTGACATGTCGTGAAGACAGTAGCATATGTATAGGTAGTGACGACATGAGCACGACTTCCCGGACTGCCGAGAATAATGTATCTTGTATAAAGTTTATGCTTTATCAATATATGTGAATGTTGTGCAAATCATTCATGCGTCACTTCAAATACTTACTGTTTTATATGGAATTTTAAGCATGGCATGTGCTGATCGCTGCTGTCTTGAATTTCAGAATGACTCGCACTCGTGCCAACCCGGACGTTGGGGGTTCCAGTCAGGGGGGAGAAACCTCCCAACCGCCTCCCGAGGATTCCTCAGGACAGCAGCAACAGCAACAGCAACAACCACCACCGCTACTGCCAATGGTTACTTTGGCTGATATTGTGGCAGCGATGGCGGGCTCTCATCAGCAGCACACGGAGTTGCAGCAAACCCTCCTTGAAAATATGTCTCGACCATAGAGGCGTCAAGATCGTGAGGAGCGCTAACAGAGCTCCTACTCCGACTTTCTGGCTACTCACCCCCAGTATTCTCAAGGGTGGATGAACCCCTCGATGCGGATAACTGGCTCCGCACGATGGGGATGATGTTCGGGGTGCTCCAAGTGAGTGAGCAGCGTAAGACTCAGTTCAGGGTCCAACAGCTTCAAGGATCCGCGAGCGCTTGGTGGGCGAACTACTGTGCTTCGCAACCCACCGAGCGAGTTATGACCTGGACGGAATTCCGGACGGCCTTCAAGGCCTATCACATACCGCTGGGTCTCATGAAGAGGAAGACGCAGGAGTTCTTACGCCTGCAGCAAGGGAGCCGGAATGCGCTGGAATACTCCAGGGCGTTTAATGATCTTGCGCTCTACGCTTCGTATCACACCGATACCGACGAGAAGCGGCGGGATCATTTCTACCAGGGGCTTAACCCGCTCCTGAAGGACAAGCTGGCGATGTTCAATCACGGCAGCCTCAACGATATAATTGATGCTTCGATTGTTCAGGAGGACTCCGGCAAGGAGTTAGCGGCGGCGGAAAGGAAGCGAAGCGCATTGCAAAGCAGCGGAGAAGGAGGTGGTCCTCAAAAATACCGGATGGTGAATCGCCCACCATCGGGTCCACGCTGGCAGCCACCAAAGAGGCCGATGCCATTCTGCAGTCGGCCATATTCTCCACCGGCATTCCGGCCGGTACTGTCAGTACCACCTCTGCAGCAACACATGCGTATGCACCTCAGCAGTGCATGTCGGGCTTTCGTCCCCCAAGCACCAGCCAAGCAGCAGCCACATGCTACAAGTGTGGTCGTCCAGGACACTTCGCCAATAATTGTCCTGAGAGGCAAGGCAGCGGAGTTGCACCACAACTTCCTGGGAGGAATCAGCCCCGGAACCCCACTAATGCGCGGCGGGCAAACCCTAGGCCCGGCACCGTCCACCAACATGCCATAGAGGATGTGCCGGAGGGAGAGCCAATCCTTGCGGGATGTTCCAACTCCATCAGCATCCCGACATAGTATTATTTGATTCAGGTGCCACGCACAATTTTATTAGCCAAGCTTTCATTGCTAAATACAGCTTGCAAATACTACCCACCGATGGTCCATACTTGATTTGTTCACCGGGTGGGAAAATTTCAGCAAGCATGATGGTTCCTGTGACACCCTCATTTTTTTTTGTTTCTGCATGTATTCATGTTTCATGTAGAGAGAACATTTTAAAAGAAGTGGGAACAGAGAAAGAGTCAAAAAGATAGCCAAAAAGAGCAAAACTCAGTTCACCAAGAGCGCCGAAGACGCTTTCCGCGGCCCGCCAGCCACGTGGCGCCTTCGGAGCTCATCCCCGCAAATGGGGAGAGGTCCGCCGCTAAACTTGCTACGTGGCAGGCTCGGGGCTCATCCCCGCAAAGAGGAAGAAGTCCGACCCTGTGGGACACGTGTTACCCCCGGAGCTAGCCTCTGCGGAGAAGCGAGGCCAGTCCCGCAGGACACGTGTCACCTTAGGAGATATTCACCGCAGAAAAGAGAGGACCAGCCACGCGGGACACGTGTTGCTCTCGAAGCTCACCTCCGGGAGGTCCGACGCTACCGGACACGTGTCACCTCCGGAGCTCACCTCCGTGAGGTCCGGTCCTATTGGACACGTGTCAACCTCGGAGCTCGTCTCTGAGAAGGAAGAAAATCTGGCACTGTTAGGACACGTGGCAAACCCGTAGCCACCTCCGAATAAAGAGGAGGTCCCGACCGTCAGGATACGTGGCGCACGCGGAGCCCGCCTCTGAGAAAGAGGGAGGTCTCGCTCGCTTGACACGCGGCACAACCGGAGCGCGTCTCTGCGGAAGGGGGGAGACCAGGCTCAATGGACACGTGGAGCTTCCGGAGCTCATCACCACGGAGGTAATGAGTTCTGGAGCGGTTTTTTTTACGCGTGGGAATACCGGTACGGGAGGAAACCGACACGAATTCCACAATGTTACCGCACCAAATCAACTAAAGATAAGTTGTTAAGATTTAATGATAAGTTGAATAGGACTCTTATTCGAAGTCCAATCAGATTAGAACTCTTTCTTCCCGATTATGAATAGAACCCAGAACCTTTGGCCGAAACCACGAACTTCTTTTCCAACTCCTGAGCCGACGACTTAGAGCCCTAGCCCCAGCTCGCCGAATAAACCCTTCGCCGGAGTTTGGTCGAGAGAGATCGCCGGAAGAGGGCCCCAACGATCTGTCTGATAGGAGAAGGACCCCGAGACTAAGAAGAACATAAGGTAGGTCTCCAATACCACCTTACGACATCATCGCGTTTTCTTTGCATCTGTTCTTCAATTCCTTTTGAACATAAGCTTTTTCGTGGACAGATCACTTGCTGATCGGTTTGAACTAAGTCAAGATCATCGCCACATCCACAATTGATCTCTACAACTCTGTTCATCATAAACCCATGCAAACATGCAAGAACACGCACAAAACAAAACTGCACCATAGGATTAACATGCATATACATCATTGCATCTTAAAGTAGAGTTTGTTCATGATATTGATTGCTGTGAATCTTGTATGTGCGTGATCGTGTATAGAAGGACAAGCTTAGGGAGCTACCTACGACGGACTACAACAACAAGATTTTGAGCAACAGGAACCGCCAGAACAAGGCAAGTGCCCCTTGACCATATTGATCCTATGTTTTGGGAAACTGTTTTGTTTTGCGAAAAGGTGTGTGTGCTGAGTCAAACATGATGGGAAACCTTTTATAGGAGTTTACTAGTTTTAGTTAAAACACCCTTGTCGCCTGGGAAGTTTTATGAGTCGGGTATGGTTTTTACTTTTATGCTTTGTTGAGTCCATGGGATTACGGGGAGCGAGATAGATGTGTCTAGCTAACTGCACTCATAATGATAATGAGAAACGGATGTTGTTAATGAACATGGATCGGAGGGAGATCTAGCCAAGCCGGGTTTGTGAATGAGGTAGCATGAGATGGTGGTTTACTTGCCGTAGATCTAAGGACCGGTTCATGCGAGCACATGCCAGGATAACAGTGCCACCACAAGGCCAAGTATGGGTGCGGCTTAGCTGAGTAATTAGGTAAGTTGCTAGATTGTTATGGACCGTGGAAGGCGCGGGGAATGGGAGTCGAGTGAGGACTGCCCTGGGAACTGCATGGCACAAGAGGGGGCCCGTGGGTGGGAGAATTGGAGATTCTAGCCTGCCGGTGAAACCTTAGTGAGTCCATACATCTAGTAGCCCCTTTGTAAAGGCTATTTTGTGATCTCTTGACCATACACCGGTGGTTGTGTACTGGTATAATGGAGGTTCTGCAGTCGCCGACGGGTGACGAAATCACAAACTTGTGGGTAAAGTGGTACAACCTCTGCAGAGACTTAAAACTATCATGATAGCCGAGCTTACGGTCACGAGCGCCTGCCCAACTTCCATGATTAGTTGGATGGTTTGGGTTATGGTTTGATTTTGGTTTGGTTTTCTGGACTGTTGAGTCCGGGTGATAAGATTTGGTTGCATGACTGTTGAGTCGTGGCAACGAGATTGGCCTCATTGTGAGACAGAATTATTTATGAGATGAGAAGGTAGCGATTCGTGAGAAGGTAGCGAATATGAGAAGGTATTCATGGACAAGAATGAAGTTAATTAATGTCTGATTGGACATGGAAGGTAAAGAACATAATGGAGGTATGATTGGTATTTTAATACATGTTGGGATTACATTCACTTAGAGATAAGTTGCTGTTTTATCGTGGTTTTGAATAATAACATTGCTTTCTGCAATGAGCCTTTTTATACCTACCTTATTGTGAGCTACATAGCATATTTTCCCACACTTGTTGAGTACAACATTGTACCCAAACTTGCATTATTATTTCATCATCAGCAACAGGAGAAGATTACTATGAAGACCAGGTGGAGCATTAGGCATGTAATCTGTCCTCAACCTTGCCTGTGGGGATGGAGCAGAGATGGAGCTGCTGTTGCTGTTTAGATTACTTCCGCATTAGTTAGAAGACTTCCGCTATTAGATTAAGATTTCCGCTGTGAGCATGAATCCAAGACTCATGAGACATTGTAATAAACTCTGTTATTCGTGGTCATATATATTCTGAAATTCAGTTTGTGGATGATGTGTATATGTGTGATGAACATCCTGGGCACACATATGCATCAGTTCTCGGTTCCGTGGTTTTCCACAGAATTGAGGGCGTCACAGTTCCAAAGGCAACATTATGCTTAGCGGGTAGAGTGTACCCTACGTCTCTCATAATTTTAGAGGGGCACAAGGTCGATGTAATCCTAGGGATGTCGTGGTTGACCCGCCACGGTGCTGTTTCTGTGACGCCCCTGTTCTGAGAGAGAACCTCTCGGAACTGAGACTGATGCGTACGTGTGCCCAGGATGTTCATCACACATACACATATAATCCACAAACTGAATTCAGAATATATATAACCATGAATGAATAGATTCAAGTACTTTATTACATCAATCTTTATTGCAGCGGAAGTCTATCTTAGCAGCAGAAGTCTTATTCTAGCAGCGGAAGTCTTCTAAACTATTGCGGAAGTAACTAAGCAGCAGCAGCGGCTCCATCTCTACCCCACAGGCAAGGTTGATGGTGGATTACACGCCTAATACTCCACGTGGTCTTCATAGTACTCCTCTCCTGTTGCTGATGATGAAGTAATAATGCAAGTTTGAGTACATGATGTACTCAGCAAGTGCGGGAAAATATGATATGTAGCTCACAGCAAGGAAGGTATAAAAAGGCTCATTGCAGAAAGCAAAGTTTATTTCACGAAACTGGATAAAAACAGCAACTAGCTTTGAATGTAATCCCAACATGTATTTAAACATCAACATACCTCCATCATGATTCACCACTTTTCCTGTCACAACCAGACATTTATCTTGCTCAACTTTTCACATGCTCATGAATACCATCTTGTATTCACTACCATCTCATCTAAAATTCAATTCCGTCTCATACCGAGACCAATGCTCATTGCCATGACTTAACAGTCATGCAACCAATCTCATCACCCGGACTCAACAGTCCCGAAACCATTTTCATTACCAGGACTCAACAGTCCCGAAAACCAAACCCAAAGACCATCCATGACCAAACCAATAAAAAAACCAAATACCATCCCATCTAATCATGTGGGTTGTCCAGGCGCTCGTGACTGTAAGCTCGGCTATCATGATAGTTTTAGACTCTGCTGAGTTTGTACCACTTTATCCACAAGTTTGTGATTTCGTCACCCGTCGGCGACTGCAGAACCTCCATTATACCACTACACAACCGTCGGTGTATGGACTCACAAGAGATCACAAAATAGCCTTTACAAAGGGGCTGCTAGATGTATGGACTCACTAAGGTTTCACCAGCATGCTAGAACCTCCAATTCTCCCACCCACGGGCCCCCTCTTGTGCCATGCAGTTCCCAGGGAAGTCCTCACTCGACTCCCATTCCCCACGCCTTCCACGGTCCATAACAATCTAGCAACTTACCTAATTAGTCAGCTAAGCCGCACCCATATTTGGCCTTGTGGTGGCCCTGTATTCCTGGCATGGCTCGCATGAACCGGTCCTTAGATCTACGGCAAGTAAACCGCCATATCATTGTACCGCTTCCACAAAACCATGCTTGCCTAGATCTCCCTCTGATTCATGTCCATTATCAACATCAGTTTCTCTTTAACATTATTCATATGAGTGCAGTTAACTAGACACATTCTATCGCTTCCCATATCCCGTAGATTAGCGAAGCAAAAAGCAAAAACGACCATACCCGACTCATAAACTGTCCCAGCGACAAGGGTGGTTAATAAAACTAGTAAACTCCTATGAAAGGGTTTCCCATCAAGTTTGACTCAAGCACACACACCTTTTCACAAACAAAACAGCTTTCAGAAAACATGGGATCAATATGGTCAAGGGGCACTTTCCTTGTTCTTGCGGCTCTTGTTGCTCTTGTGTCTCGATGTTCTGGTGCTGTAGTCCTTCGTAGGTAGCTGCCTGAGCTTGTCCTTCTACTCACGATCACGCATATACAAGGTTCACAGCAATAAATTATCATGCACAAACTTTACTCAAGATGCAATGATGCATATGAATATTATTCCTATGATGCAGTTTTTATTAGATCGGTTTGTACGTGTTATTGCTTGTTTGCATGGCTTGCATGGGGTTTCACGGTGAACAGAAGTGTAGAGATCAAATGTGGGCGTGGCGATGATCTGGACTCAAGATCTAGATCAGACCAATCAACACGTGATCTGTCCACTAACAAGCTTATGTTTGAAAGGATCGAAGAGAACAGATGCAAAGAAAACGCAATGAGGTCGTAAGGTGGTAATGGAGACCTACCTTACTTCCTTCGGGTCCTTCTTCTAGCAAAAACAGATCGTCGGGGCTCTCTTCCGGCGGTGGCGATCATGTCTGGGCTCGTCGGCGGTCTCTCCAGTGGTGAACTCTGGCAAAGGGGTTTAGCTCGGCGAGTTTGGGGGCTAGGTCTTTTAAGTTGTCGGCTTAGAAAAGATGTTACGACCAAGGGGGTTGTTTCGGGTTCTATTTATAATCGGGAAACGAAGAGTCCTACTCTGATCGGAATTCGAATAAGAATCCTATTTGATTTGTGCTTGAATCTTAACAACTTATCTTCAATTGATTTGGTGTGGTAGCAACGTAGAATTCGTGTTGGTTTCCTTCCATGTCGGTATTCCCGTGCGTACAGAAGCAAAAACTGCTTCAAATCTCGTCACCTCCGCGGTGATGAGCTCCGGAGGCTCCACGTGTCCTGCGGGGACCTGGGCTCCCTTTTCCGCAGAGACAAGCTCCGGTTGTGCCGCGTGTCAGGCGAGCGAGACCTCCCTCTTCCTCAGAGGCGAGCTCCGCGTGCGCCACGTGTCTGGCGGGCGGGACCTCCCTCTCCCTCAGAGGTGAGCTCCGCATACACCACGTGTCGATGCCGGACCTTCCCTCTCTTTGGAGGTGAGCTCCGATAGTGCCACGTGTCAGAGACGGACCTCCCCTCTCTTCGGAGGTGGCTCCGAGATTGCCACGTGTCCAGTAGCGCCAAACTTCCTTTCTTCTCAGAGGTGAGCTCCAAGGTCGACACGTGTTCATCAGCGTCGGACCTCCCATAGATGAGCTCTGGAGGTGGCACGTGTCCGGTAGTGTCAGACCTCCCGGAGGCGAGCTCCGGAGGTGACACGTGTCCAGTAGGACCGGACCTCTCGGAGACGAGCTCCGATAGCGACACGTGTCCCGCGTGGCTGGTCCTCTATCCTCCGCAGAGGCTAGCCCCGGGAGCAACAAGTGTCCCACGGGGTCGTACCTCGCCCCTTCCGCAGAGGCAAGCTCCGAGCCTGCCACGTAGCCAGTTAGCGGCGGACCTCTCCCCCTTTTGCGGGGATGAGCTCCGAAGGCGCCACGTGGCCAGCGGCCGCGGGAGTTGTCTTCGGCGCTCTCTATGGATTGGATTTGGCTCTTTTTGGCTATCTTTTTTATTCTTTCTCTATTTTCACTTCTTTTAAAATGTTTCTCTATATAAAATATGAATGCATGCAGAAATCAAAATTGAGGGTGTCACAAATCTACCCCCCTTAAATTGAATCTTGCCCTCAAGATTCGCTAGTGGATAATAGATGAGGGAACTCTGCCTTGAGGTCTTCTTCACGCTCCCATGTGGCTTCAGCTTCTATGTGATGGCTCCATTGTGCTTTGCACCATCGGATCACTTTGTTCCTCGTGACCCTTTCCATCAAGTCCAAAATTCAGACAGGGTGCTCTACATAGGTCAGATCCTCTTGAAGCTCAAGTTCATCCATCGGTACTTGCTCTTCTGGTACTCTCAAGCACTTCTTAAGCTGGGATACATGAAATACGTCATGCACGTCGGAGAGGTGCGTTGGGAGCTCTAGTTGATAGGCTACTTCTCCTCGCTTGTCCAAAATCTTAAAGGGTCCTATGTAGCGAGGTGCTAGCTTGCCTTTAATGTTGAAACGTCGTTGGCCTCGGATAGGCGATACCTTAAGGTATACGAAGTCTCCTACTTCAAAAGTCAACTTCCTTTGCCTATTGTCCGCATAGCCCTTTTGGTGTGACTGAGCGGCCTTCAAGTTCTCCCGTATCATTTGGACTTGCTTCTCAGCTTCTTGTAGCACTTCGGGTCCAAACACTTGGTTCTCTCCGGTCTCATTCCAAAACAACGGCATTCTACACCGTCTACGATATAATGCTTCAAAAGGTGACATCTTCAATCTAGCTTGATAGCTGTTGTTATAGGAGAATTCGGCGTACGGCAAACTCCTATCCCAACTATGCCCATGTTTCAAGGCGCAAGCTCTCAACATGTCTTCCAAAATTTGGTTTGTCCTCTCGGTTTGTCCATCATTCTGCGGGTGGTAAGTGGAGCTAAAATCCATTCGTGTACCCATAGCCTCATGCAGCTTCCTCCAAAACCTAGAGGTAAACTGAGAACCCCGATCTGAGACTATCCTCTTCGGGACTCCATGGCGGCATACGATTTGCTCCATGTACAGCTCAGCTAGTTGTGCAACGTTGTACACGGTCTTAACAGGAAGAAAATGGGCTGTTTTCGTCAATCGGTCCACGATAACCCAGATTGAGTTGTAACCCGACCGAGTACGTGGCAATCCGACGATGAAATCCATACTGATGTCTTCCCACTTCCACTCGGGTACCTTTAATGGTTGCAACAGTCCAGCGGGTCTTTGATGTTCGGCCTTCACCGGTTGGCATGTGTCGCATAGGGCAACATATTCGGCTATGTCCCTTTTCATACTATTCCACCAATAACAAGTTTTCAGGTCCATGTACATCTTGGTACTTCCGGGATGTATGGAATAAGGTGAGTCATGTGCCTCCTTTAATATCGTGTCACGGATGCGCTTCACGTTAGGCACACAAATCCTTTTTCCTAACCAAAGCGTACCCTTCTCGTCTTCCTTGAAGTCCTTCTCTATGCCCTATCGGATTGTCTCCTTGATCTCCTTAATCTCCTCATCTGTTGCTTGGCCATCTCTGATCTCTTGTTCTAGCGAAGAATGGAGTTCCATTACTTCCATCTCGTTCAAGAACCCGAGATGTAACCGTTCAAACTCCTTTCGTAGCTCAGGTGGTAGCTCCCGAACCGTGAGTTGGTGACATGCTCCATTTCGGCTCAATGCATCAGCTACTACATTGGCCTTTCTGGGGTGATAGTTGATTCCAACATCATAATCCTTGATGAGCTCCGACCATCGACGTTGCCTCAAATTTAAATCCGTTTGGTTGAATATGTACTTGAGGCTTTTATGATCCGTATAGATCACACATCGGTGGCCAAGGATATAATGTCTCCAAATCTTCAGTGCATGCACCACAGCTGCTAGTTCTAAGTCATGTGTGGGGTAATTGAGCTCGTGTTTCTTGAGTTGTCTCGACGCATAGGCTACCACTTGTCCCCCTTGCTTGAGCACACATCCAAGCCCTTGTCTGGATGCATCACAATATATGTCAAAGTTCTTGTTCACGTCCGGCAATACCAAAACCGGTGCTGTGGTTAGCCTTTTCTTGAGATCCTCAAAGCTTTCTTGGCACGCTGGTGTCCATTGGAAGGCTTTTCCTTTCATTAGCAATTCCGTCATAGGTTTTGCTATCTTGGCGAAGTCCTTGATGAACCTTTGGTAGTATCCAGCCATCCCAAGAAAACTCCGAATATCCCTCACGTTTTGCGGTTGGTTCCACTTCAGAACATCTCCCACTTTTCCGGGATCAACCGATACTCCTTCCTCGGAGATGATGTGGCCTAGGAACGATATCTCCTTTAGCCCGAATTGACACTTGCTGAGCTTGGCATACAATTGATGCTCTTGCAGCTTCTATAATATCAATCTCAAGTGTTCTTCATGTTCCTCCTCGCTTTTCAAATACACCATTATGTCGTCAATGAAAACCACGATGAACTTTTCCAAGTGCTCCATGAAAACTTTGTTCATGAGGTACATGAAATATGCGGATGCATTTGTTAACTCAAAAGACATAACGGTATATTCATACGAACCATACCGTGTTTGAAAGGCAGTCTTGGGTATGTCGGAGGGCTTAATCTTCAGCTAGAAGTATCCCGACCGAAGCTCAATCTTGGAGAAAACTCGGGCTCCCTTCATTTGGTCGAACAGGTCCTCTATACGGGGCAGAGGGTATTTGTTCTTGATCATCACCTCATTGAGAGACCTATAGTCCACACACATCCTTCGGTCCCATCCTTCTTGTCTACGAAGAGCACGGGGGCTCCCCATGGTGACGAGCTTGGACGTATAAAACCCTTCTCTTGCTGCTCCTGAATTTGCTTCTTGAGCTCCAGTAGTTCGTTGACGGGCATCCTATATGGTCTCTTTGCTATAGGTGCAGTTCCGGTTACCAAGTCAATGGAAAACTCAATGTCCCGGTCAGGTGGCATACCTGGAAATTCTTCTGGGAACACGTCCGAGAATTCTTGAACCACCGGAATGCTTTCCAACGTTGCTCCTTCGACGTGGTTCAACGTTACCTTCTCGGTTGTTGCCTGGGCTGACTCAAACTCGATATGAGTACCGTGCTCGTTTGTCAACTGCACACTCCTCTTAGCACATTGGATTACTCTGTTGTGCTTACTTAACCAATCCATTCCGAGTATTATGTCAAGCCCTTGGGAATCCAAGACAATGAGGTTGGCAAGGAAGTCTACCCCCCTTATTTTAAGGTTTACTTTCCGACATACTATATTAGTCCTCATCTCTCCACCGGAAGAATTAACCAACATAGTATATTTCAAGTGTGATATGGGTAGATTATAATTGGCAACATACTTGGATGATATGAATGAATGTGATGCTTCGGAATCAAATAAAATGGTGGCTGGGTTGGAGTTGGCAAGGAACATACCAATCACGACGTCCTCGGCCTGTTGCGCTTCCTCAGTAGAGACATGGTTCACATTGCCGCGAGCGTAGTTCTGCTGTCCACGGTTTCCTTGATTGGCTCCTCCGTTCGGCCGTGGGTTCTGCTTGGGAACGTTGCTTGGTTGTCTAGGACCTCTCTTTGGGCACTGGCTCGCAAAGTGTCCCGTCTCTCCGCATGCAAAGCATGCCCTGTTGCCCACGACAGCAGGTACGTTGGGACGGTGGTTTTGAACAGGAGCTCCCATGTTTGGACGAGGCGCAGGAGGCAAAGGCACATGAGGTGCTTGCATGGCAGGACGTTGCTGTGGTGGTTGATTAGGGCGAAAAGTAGGAGCGGACGATCCATACTGTGGTGCAGCTGGGGACATGTACTGGGAGCGTACGTTGCTCCCTTGTGGCTGGTATGGCATCTTCCTTTTGCCCTCTTGCTCGATCTCTCGGGTCTTGCTCTCAACCACTATGGCTTTGTCAACTAGCTTCTGGAAGCTTGCATAATCATTGTTGAGGAGCTGAACTTGGATGTCATTGTTCAACCCTCTCATGAACAAGTACTGCTTCCGTTGGTCCGAGTTGACATCTTCAGGGGCATACCTTGAAAGTTGCGTGAACTTGTTGAGATACTCATTCACGCTCTTCTTGCCCTGGCGGAGACCTTCAAACTCTTGTCTTTTGAGCATCATTACTCCAACAGGGATGTAATGAGAGCGGAAACTCTCCTTGAACTCAGTCCAAGTAATAGTCTCCGGGTCGACATGAGCATTGCATAGAGCGTCCCACCCGTCAGCGGCTGCTCCCATGAGTTGGTGCGATGCAAAGAGAACCTTCTCTCGGTCATTGCATTGAACTATGGCAATCTTCTTCTCCATGGACTTCAACCAGTCATCGGCCTCCATGGGATCATTAGCTTGTGCAAAAGTGGGTGGACGAGTTATCATGAACTCTCCCAATCGGTTATGAGCCGACGGTGGTGGTGGTGGTGGTGGTGGTGGTGGTGCAAGAACGGGGTTATTGTTGTTGGCTTGCATCTGACCCAAAGTTTGGATCATGGTTTGCATAAGCTAGTTTTGCATGGCCATCAACCGTTCCAGGTTGTTTGCACCGGCTCCGAGGTTGTCATTCTCAGGAACCTCAACGTGGTCATCCTCTTAGTTGCCACGGACGTTCCTCCCTTGACGGTAGGCGTTTCCTCTCACCATCTGTGAGAGAGAGTTGTGTAGAATAGAGATTAGAAGTTTAGAGTGATCCCTTCCAACTACATGCATCAAGGTGAATGGACTATATATCATCCTATATGAGGATGTGAACAAGTGTGGAAGCATCTCACATCTCTCTACTATGTATGGATATGGACAACGCTGAAACGTCCCACAACTCACACTAAGCACTCAAGCACAAACAATCATCACAAAGGTTCAGCACATAACTCCTATTCAAGGCTTACTCAATGGGGGTCCTATGTGGTTTGGGGTGATACCAATCTGTCACCAATCTATGACTTTGTCCTATGGTCAATGGGGTTCTAATGCCAATCTATGCATTCTACCTAGGCTTGCATCCTATGTTCAATGGGGCTCCTAATACCAATCTGCGACTAGGCTTGCGTCCTACGGTCAACCGTGGTTCAGCTACCATTCTGTGATCAATCTAGGCTTGTGACCTACAGTCAACCGTGGTAGCTTGATACCAATCTATGAATTGTACCAATCTGTGATCTTATCTAGGCCTGTGACCTACAGTCATCTGTGGTATCTATACCAATCTGTGACTAGGCATTGCAGCTCTAATATCAATATGTGATTTATATCTAGGCGTGTGACCTACGATCAACCCGTGGCTCTGATACCAATCTGTGACGCTCGTGTTCTGAGAGAGAACCTCTCGGAGCTGAGACTGATGCGTATGTGTGCCCAGGATGTTCATCACACATACACATATAATCCACAAATTGAATTCAGAATATGTATAACCACGAATGAATAGATTCAAGTACTTGATTACATCAATATTTATTGCAGCGGAAGTCTATCTTAGCAGCTGAAGTCTTATACTAGCAGTTGAAGTCTTCTAAACTATTGCAGAAGCAACTAAGCAGCAGCAGCAGCTCCATCTCTACCCCATAGGCAAGGTTGATGGTGGATTACACGCCTAATACTCAACGTGGTCTTCATAGTACTCCTCTCCTGTTGCTTATGATGAAGTAATAATGCAAGTTTGAGTACATGATGTACTCAGCAAGTGCGGTAAAATATGATATGTAGCTCACAACAAGGAAGGTATAAAAAGGCTCATTGCAGAAAGCAAAGTTTATTTCACAAAACTGGATAAAAATAGCAACTAGCTTTGAATGTAATCCCAACATGTATTTAAACATCAAAATACCTCCATCATGATTCACCACTTTTCCTGTCTCAACTAGACATTTATCTTGCTCAACTTTTCACATACTCATGAATACCATATTGTATTCACTACCATCTCATATCAAATTCAATTCCGTCTCGTACCGAGACCAATGCTCATTGTCATGACTCAACAGTCATGCAACCAATCTCATCACCCGGACTCAACAGTCCCGAAACCATTTTCATTACCAGGACTCAACAGTCCCGAAAACCAAATCCAAAGACCATCCATGACCAAACCAATAACCAAACCAAATACCATCCCAATAACCATCCCATCTAATCATGTGGGTTGTCCAGGCGCTCGTGACCGTAAGCTCGGCTATCATGATAGTTTAGACCCTTCAGGGTTTGTACCACTTTAACCACAAGTTTATGATTTCGTCGCCCATCGGCGACTGCAGAACCTCCATTATACCAGTACACAACCGTCGGTGTATGTCCAAGAGATCACAAAATAGCCTTTACAAAGGGGCTGCTAGATGTATGGACTCACTTAGGTTTCACCAGCAGGCTAGAATCTCCAATTCTCCCACCCACGGACCCCCTCTTGGGCCATGCAGTTCCCAGGGCAGTCCTCACTCGACTCTCATTCCCCGTGCCTTCCATGGTCCATAACAATCTAGCAATTTACCTAATTAGTCAGCTAAGCCGCACCCATATTTGGCCTTGTGGTGGCACTGCATTCCTGGCATGGCTCGCATGAACCGGTCGTTAGATCAACGGCAAGTAAACCACCATCTCATTCTACCACTTCCACAAAACTAAGCTTGCCTAGATCTCCCTCCGTTTCATGTCCATTATCAACATCAGTTTCTCATTAACATTATTCATACGAGTGCAGTTAGCTAGACACATTCTATCGCTTCCCATATCCCGTAGATTAGCGAAGCAAAAATCAAAAACGACCATACCCGACTCATATACTGTCCCGGCGACAAGGGTGGTTAACAAAACTAGTAAACTCCTATGAAAGGGTTTTCCATCAAGTTTGACTCAAGCACACACACCTTTTCACAAACAAAACAGCTTTCAAAAAACATGAGATCAATATGGTCAAGGGGCACTTGCCTTGTTCTTGCGGCTCTTGTTGCTCTTGTGTCTCGATGTTCTGGTGCTGTAGTCCTTCGTCGGTAGCTCCCTGAGCTTGTCCTTCTACTCACGATCACGCATATACAAGGTTCACAACAATCAATTATCATGCACAAACTTTACTCAAGATGCAATGATGCATATGCATACTATTCCTATGATGCAGTTTTTATTAGATTGGTTTGTACGTGTTCTTGCATGTTTGCATGGCTTGCATGGGGTTTGACGGTGAACAGAGGTGTAGAGATCAAATGTGGATGTGGCGATGATCTGGACTCAAGATCTAGATCAGACCGATCAACATGTGATCTGTCCACTAACAAGCTTCTATTCGAAAGGATCAAAGAGAACAGATTCAAAGAAAACGCAACGAGGTCGTAAGGTGGTAATGGAGACCTACCTTACTTCATTCTGGTCCTTCTTCTAGCAAAAACAGATCGTCGGGGCTCTCTTCCGGCGGCAGCGATCGTGTCTGGGCTCATCAGCGGTCTATCTGGTGGTCAACTCGGCGAGTTTGGGGGCTTGGGCTTCTAAGTTGTCGGCTTAGAAAAGGTGTTACGACCAAGGGGGTTGTTTCGGGTTCTATTTATAATCGGGAAACGAAGAGTCCTACTCTGATCAGAATTCGAATAAGAATCCTATTTGATTTTTGTTTGAATCTTAACAACTTGTCTTCAATTTATTTGGTGCGGTAGCAACGTGGAATTCATGTCGGTTTCCTTCCGTGTCGGTATTCCCGTGCGTACAGAAGCAAAAATCGCTTCAAATCTCGTCACCTCCATGGTGATGAGCTTCGGAGGCTCCACGTGTCCTGCAGGGACCTGGGCTCCCTTTTCCGCAGAGACAAGCTCCGGTTGTGCCACTTGTCAGGCGGGCGAGACCTCCCTCTTCCTCAGAGGTGAGCTCCACGTGTCTGGCGGGTTGGACCTCCCTCTCCCTCAGAGGTGAGCTCCTCGTACGCCACGTGTCGATGCCGGACCTCCCCTCTTTTCGGAGGTGGGCTCCGATAGTGCCATGTGTCAGAGCCGAACCTCCCCTCTCTTCGGTGGTGGCTCCGAGATTGCCACGTGTCCAGTAGCGCCAAACTTCCTTTCTTCTCGGAGGTGAGCTCCGAGGTCGACACGTGTTCATCAGTGTCGGACCTCCCAGAGATGAGCTCCGGAGGTGACACGTGTCCGGTAGTGTCAGACCTCCCGGAGGCGAGCTCCGGAGGTGACACATGTTCAGTAGGACCAGACCTCTCGGAGACGAGCTCCGAGAGCGACACGTGTCCCGCGCGGCTGGTCCTCTATCCTCCGCAGAGGCTAGCCCCAGGGGCAACACGTGTCCCACGGGGTCGGACCTCGCCCCTTCCCCAGAGGCAAGCTCCGAGCCTGTCACGTAGCCAGTTAGCGGCGGACCTCTCCCCCTTTTGCGGGGATGTGCTCCGAAGGCGCCACGTAGCCAGCGGCCGCGGGAGTTGTCTTCGGCGCTCTCTGTGGATTGGATTTGGCTCTTTTTGGCATTCTTTTTTATTCTTTCTCTGTTTCCACTTCTTTTAAAATGTTTTCTCTATATAAAATATGAATGCATGCAGAAATCGAAATTGAGGGTGTCACAGTTTTAGACACCGTCCTCTGAGTCGTGCATCTACACTCAGAAATGCACGAGTCACACTCTTTATTTCTGGACAGTCCAGAAATAAAACTTCCAAGTGTTTATCAGTCCGCAACTATCAGATTGGAAGATATTCCAGTAGTCCGTGAGTTCCCTGACGTATTCCCGGATGATTTACCGGGGATGCCGCCCGACAGGGAGGTGGAGTTCAAGATTGAACTTGCACCGGGAACCATGCCAATATCCCGAAGGCCGTATAAGATGGCGCCCAAGGAATTGGCTGAACTGAAGACGCAATTAACGGACTTGCTGGAGAAGGGTTTTATTAGGCCGAGCTCCTCACCATGGGGCTGTTCGGCATTATTCATGAAAAAGAAAGACAAGACGTTGCGTCTTTGCGTGGACTATCGTCCCCTAAAGGCCGTAACCATCAAGAACAAGTACCCGTTGCCACGGATTGACATGTTGTTTGATCAGTTGGTCGAAGCAAAGATCTTTTTCAAGATGGACTTAAGATCCGGGTACCACCAGATTAAAATACGGGCTGAGTATATTCCGAAGACAGATTTCTCGATGAGGTACGGGCTTTATGAGTACCTGGTCATGTCCTTCGGCCTCACCAACGCTCCAGCTCATTTCATGTATTTGATGAACTCAGTATTCATGCCGGAGCTGGACAAGTTCATCTTGGTCTTCATCGATGACCTATTGGTATATTCCAAGTCGGAGGAAGAACACAAGAAGCATCTTCGTATAGTCTTGCAACGGCTGCGGGATTACAAGCTATACGCGAAATTCAGCAAGTGCGAATTCTGGATATCGCAAGTGCCTTTTCTCGGGCATATTATTTCAGCGGAGGGAATCGCGGTAGACCCGAGTAAAATCACACAACTGCTGAATTGGAAGTCCTTGAGAACGGTTCACGAGGTACGGAGTTTCCTCGGACTCGCGGGATATTATCGGAGGTTCATTCCGAACTTCTCGAAGATTGCCAAGCCTATGACAGAGCTGCTGAAGAAGGCCACCAAATATGTTTGGAGTCCTGCATGTGAAGCAGCGTTCAAGGCCTTAGTAAAGCACCTAACATCAGCACCGGTTTTGGCGAAGCCAGACACGACAAAACCGTTCGATGTGTACTGCGATGCATCCGGCATTGGGCTCAAATGTGTGCTGATGCAAGACCGAAGGGTGGTCGCGTATGGATCACGGCAGCTCAGAAACCATGAGCAGAATTATCCAACTCACGACTTGGAGCTCGCTGCCGTGGTACTCGCACTTAAAATGTTGAGGCACTACCTACTCGGTAACCTCGTGCATTTGTATACTGACCACAAAAGCCTCAAGTACATATTCACTCAGAAAGAGCTGAACATGAGGTAACGAAGATGGTTAGAGTTGATAAAGGATTATGAAATAGAGATCCATTATCACCCCGGCAAGGCAAACGTAGTGGCGGATGTGCTGAGTCGCAAGTCACACGTCAACAATCTGACCATCACACCGTTGGAAGAGAGCGAGCCACCATTACATGTGATTCCGCATGGAGCTCTCTACAACTTAGCGTTGATCCCCACCATCCGTGAAGAGATAGCGGCAGCTCAGAAACATGCCAAGGGCACGTCGCATCTGCGGAGACGGGTAGACAGTGGGGAGCTGAAATGTTTCCGGAAAGACAGAGATGGCGTCCTATGGTTCAAGGACCGGATCGTCGTACCCCGTAACCCGGAGTTACGGAAAAAATCTTTGATGAGGCTCACTTGTCAAAGTTTTCTATTCACCCCGGCAGCAACAAAATGTATCAAGAACTCAGAAACAAGTTTTGGTGGACACGGATGAAGTGGGAGATTGAAAAGTATGTGTCTGAGGTTGATACATGTCGAAGGGTGAAGGCAGACCACATGAGGAAGTCGGGACTGTTACAACCACTGGGCGTTCCTGCCTGGAAGTGGGAAGATGTGAGCATGGACTTCATCGTCGGTTTACCCACCACTTTTCAGAAGCATGATTCTGTGTGGGTGATCGTCAACCGTCTCACCAAAGTTGCCCATTTCATCCCGGTCAACACAAACTACAACGCCAAGAAGTATGCTGAATTGTACATCTCACGGATCCTATGCTTGTACGGCGTACCCCGCACCATCATATCGGATCGGGGCACTTTATTTGTGTCCCGTTTCTGGGAGCAGCTACACGCTGCGTTGGGGACGAAGCTGATCCGTAGTTCAGCATATCACCCGCAGACGGATGGACAAACCGAGCGGATAAATCAGATTTTAGAAGACATGCTACGAGCTTGTGCCATCAAGAACAGTAAGAATTGGGATGATCACTTGCCGTTGGCTGAGTTCTCGTACAATAATGGGTACCAAGCCAGCATTAAGATGGCGCCTTACGGGAGAAAATGCTGCACACCACTGAATTGGCGTGAGTCTGGCAAAAGGGTCACCTTCGGGGTTGATATTGTAAACAACGCAGAGGAAAAGGTTCAGCTGATTCAAGCGAACCTAAAAGCCGCCCAATCCCGACAGAAACAATATGCGGACCGGAGAAGACGCCCATTGCAGTTTGAAGTCAGGGATCACGTATATCTACGTGTGTCTCCAATGAAGGGCGTGAACAGATTCGGGGTGAGAGGAAAGTTGGCACCCCGATTCATCGGTCCATTTCAGATTACCGAAAGATGTGGATCGGTGGCATACCGGCTGAATTTACCAGAAGCACTCTCCGGTGTGCATGACGTCTTTCACATTTCCCAGCTGAGGAAGTGTCTTAAGCTATCAACTACCATTCAGCTGGAAGATATAGCAGAACTGAAACCGGATCTCACGTATTGGGAGGAACCGGTTCAGATTATTGATAAAAAGGATCGAACCACACGCAAACATACGTTGTGGTTCTACAAAGTTCTATGGAGTAATCACTCCGTAGACGATGCGACATGGGAGAGTGAAGGATTTCTTCGCGCTAACTACCCCGACTTTTTCACGTCACATATATGGTAATTTTTCCACCGTCCTCTCTCTCATTTTCACCTTATAATCTCGGAACGAGATTCTTTTAAGGGGGGAGGAATGTAAGGGCCTAAGTTTTTGGCACATACTCAAAGTGTTCATCACCACACACACACACTTCATTTGAAGAAACTTGATGCATACATTTGAAGAGCAAGTAAACACCATCAACATACTCATTAGAGAATAAACTCATAAAATGCAAAAGTGGCATTTCCCTCATGCATCATATAGGGGCTGGGCATATTAAAAACTCCTACACCTTGCTAGGAATGTCCATGCCAAATTTCACCCAAATTTAAAACCTTTTTGAAGTTCTTTTGGGTATAGCTAGAAAGAGGGTGGTTTGAACTCAAATTCAAATTCAAACTATTTCCATCCCATGAATTCAAAAGTGGGAGGCATATTCTTACTCAGCACATTTTTGTGAGCTCATACACCAATTTTCACTCCATTTGGAGTTGATCTTGACATGAGCTAAGTTAGTAAATTCAAACCCAATTTGAATTTCAAACTGCATATGTGCTGAAATTTATTCAAACACTTCACAATTTGAATTCTATCAACTCCAAATGGGCATGTGGTAGATAATTCAAATTCTAGAGGGTATTAGAGGGATTACTGTTTGGAGCATTAGAGGAAATTTAATTTCAGAGGTTAAAACTTGGGTGGGACCCACATGTCAGCCTCTATAGCTAAATCAACCGACTGAAGACCCAACACTCGGTTTCTCGGGCTTCATCCGAGGGCACCACCGAGCGGGTCGCCGAGACAGCTCCTGCTCGGGCTGGGCTGCGTTGACCGACGTCGTCTCTCTCTCTTATCCCCGCAGCTGAGCCGAACGGGGACAGAACCGCTCAGTCTTTGCTCCCTCGCGCAAGAAACTGATCAGAGCAGCCACTTCTCCTCCGATCGTCGGCCATCCGCCAATCTCGCATACAAGCCTTGGCTGAGCAGCAAAACGGCACCACAGAACTCTCCACTACCCCCTCAAACCCTCATCGAGTGAGCTCGTGCTCCATACACTGAGAACCACATCATTCCACAGCAGCCGCTACAAAGAAAAGAGGAGGTGCTCTCGTGGGCAGCCTCACCCCGGGCTTTTCACGGCCAAGCCAAGCTGTTTTCTGACGCGTAAGGGCCTCCTGCAGCTCATCTCCGAAGCTTGAGCCAAGAGGTTGAGCGCCGACGGCGAATTTTGCAGTTTGCTTCCAGCCGGTGCAAAGTAACCTTCGGGTAAGAAACGTTGAAATTCCTGTTTGGTTCTCGTTTAAATCCCACTAAACTTCGCACATAGGAACTAGACTTAGTGG
Source organism: Neostapfia colusana (assembly GCA_030760725.1). Taxonomy (NCBI): domain Eukaryota; kingdom Viridiplantae; phylum Streptophyta; class Magnoliopsida; order Poales; family Poaceae; genus Neostapfia; species Neostapfia colusana. The sequence goes on from JASWHV010000003.1 coordinate 99,067,314, forward strand.
TGCACAAGTTGGCTTCACGACACCTAGCATGAGAACCCTTGTACATAGCGTAATTCCAAGCTTGCCAACGGCGGCTTATTCGGGCAGCATCGGGTGCATGGTGAGACCCACCTTGGAGCTATCCCCGAGCCTGTCCATCACCATGTCGAGCTTCCCGAGCCACCACTGGTGCTGTAGAGCCACTTCACCAGGCGTTTCGCAGGCTAGTACGTCGGCGCGACGTCACCGGACTCTTCCCGAGCTGCCGCACCGTCGCGAGCTCGGTTAGAGCCAACGTCGATGAGAGGAAACCATCCCAACGTGATCAGCGCACCAAATTATGGGCTGGTGGCGAGTTAGAGCTCGGGAGCTGACCGGACGATCGAGTTCAGCGGTGCTCCAGCGACCTCGGCGGCGCCACCGCGTGGGAGGCGCGAGGTAGAAGACAACCGAGCCGGGCCCGCTGTTAGTCGGAGAAAACCGGGCGATTGGATCGTATGTGGGCACGGATCGACTGTGGCAGCGCGGGAATTAAACCTGTAGCCCCGTGTGGCGTCTCTTCAGCACCCGACACGTGTATCCGTGGACCCACCGGCAGATTTAAACATTTCCCTGATTTTCAGTTTTAGTGCAAACTTCAAACCCACATAACTTTGGCTAGAAAACTCCAAATCGAGTGAACCAGATTTTGTTGGATTCAGCTCTCTGAGTACTTTCCAGAAAATCAAGTTTCACTCTATGAAAATCCTTATTTCTCCAGAATTAATTCTTCAAAATTTAAACTGTTTAGAATTTTAACTGGAGAACCCTTGGGAGGAAAATTCTGAAATTTTGCTGGGATGTTCACCAAAATATCCCTGAGCTACCACAAAATTTCAGATCCATTTGAGCTCATTTGATCCACCTAATGGTGTCATTAATAAAACTGTTCCAGAGAAAATAGAAAATGTCCAGAAACATTTTCAGAATTTCTCTGAAATTGTTTAGCTCATATCTTTAGCTAGGAATCTTCAAATTAAGTGAGACCAACTCTATTAGAACCCTTTGAAAATCTAGTTTTTATAAAGTCATGGCTTGCTCCATGAAAATCCCTAGAACACCCTAGGAGCTCCAATTAAGGTCAAGATCATAATTATTTGTGGAGAGCTCAAATGAGCTTTACTGCAAATAAAAATTGGCCAAGTCTCTGTTTAGCTTGTAACCAAACCACAGTAAAAATTTCAGAGTCAGTGGGTCTGTCTAGTAAGACTTATAGTCTTCACAAGTTTAAATTCAATTCAAATGCATTTAACCCTAAGGTTGAGGAGGAACCCGAAGTCTTAGACTTATATGCATTTTATCTCATGTAGTCGCTAAGGTTGAGGAGGAACCCAAAGTCTTAGACTTCATCACTCCGGAAGAGCAGCTAGCCTACAACCAAGAGCAGCAAGGCAAGCTCCGGTTTGCATTAACCTTTTTACAAATTTGTACTGTTTTGAGAACTTACTTTGAGCACCCACTTACTTCTTGCATTAGAGTCTTGTTTGAAACCCAAATGCATAGCCAAGAAAACCATGGCTTGGGATTAGGATTGAAAACCCCGTTTAGCTACTGCAATGCTAAGATAGTGTAGGATTCGGTACAAGTCAAGTAGTTGGAACTACTCGCGAGGATAGGCTAGAGGCACTCGACTCGGGTAAAGATAGCAAATGAAATACATGGCAAGAAAAATGAGACCGAGCGGAAAGTAAGGGCAGAAGGACTTTGGGGCCTGGGTGCTATAGCGCCGCTTTTGTCGATTGAGGATCAAGCCGTGTGCGGGCCTGTTGAACAAGCTAGAACAGTACCGAAGACCTACCGGCTATATGGGAACCGGGAAACCGATGTAACTCGAGTAGCTGGTTATTGAGGAATTGCCTGTCGCTCAGATGGTAGGTTGAGAGCTCGAGGTGTAAATCGGCTGGCGGCACTGCGGATGCGCGCGCAGAGACCTCTTGCTCGGGACGATAGGACCGGTTCAATATTTGGCTGACGGGTCAAAGGTGGTAGCGTACGACGTCCGTGATGGTTACTGTAGGCAACATCAAGTACAGACGTACGTGACGGGTTATTCGGGTAACCCTGCAGGTGTAAATCGATTATAATCGCTGTCCCTCACGGTCAGTGAGTACCACTTGTTCACTGTACCGTGAGGTAGAAAGAACAGGCTATATTCATGTTAAAAGTTTGCTGATTTGAAAGATATACCTTACTTGTTAATGTCTTATTGTAGTTTAGATCTAATTAAAGTTCTTTTCAACTTTGGACAAAGTACATGAGAGAAATGAGTTTCTTGTTTGATTGCGGCTCTCTGATGTGCCTTAGCGTAAGGTTCTCCACCACCTGCTGCTAAAATATTGAAAGTAAGGTTCAATTAATTAGGCGAGTCCTTTGCAAATTATTTTACCTCATGTACCCAAAAACCATTCATGTAGAAGTTTCATGTATAGGGGAGACGGGTCAGACTTGCTGAGCCATCGTGCTCACTGCTTGTGTTTGAAGCTTTTGCAGGGGTTTATGAGGAAGGGACTCCCGAGGAGGAGACGGAACCCCAGGAGGGGAAGCCCATCGAGTGGGAGTCGTGCACGCCGCCGTGTTAGTGTGTGTGCGTGCTAGCGGGGACACGTTCACGGGCTGAACGTGAACTCGATGCGTAGTATACGCCCGTGAGTGTGGACTGGACTATTTTGTTGTAAAAATGTTCATAAACTGGTTTATTTAATAAAACTTTGCTTCCGCTTTGTATCTTTGACATGCATTATCCGGTGCTGTGCAACGCAGCACCCCTCAGCGTGATCCTGGCTCGACAAGGCCGTTGGGGCCGCGTCATAAATTTCACAGCCGCTGACAGCCGGGCCCAGCCCCTTCTTCTACCTCCCGCCGGCTGCTTCGCACGCGCGCCACCTGCCCTCGCCGTAGCAAACTGATGCTCACTGGCCGACCGTTTCCGGCCACAGCACGAGCTGAAACTCGCCGCCAGGGGGTTTTAGACGCCAGGAACATGATGGTGAGGTGTTCTTGGGCTGCCGGTGACGGGAAGATGGCCGACGACGTGTGGCGGCCTCGGTTGCCCTTTGGCACCATCGGCCGTGAGTTCTAGCCCACCAAAACATTGACCAAAATGCTCTACAGCACCTGGGCACGACTAGGAAGCTCGACAAAGCCTCAAACTAGCTAGGGAATGGCGGCAAAGGGGGTTTCATCGTGCGACCGATTTGTCCCGCCAAGAGCACACTCGGTAGACCTCAAGATCCTCTGCTCCGAGGAGATTTCACGCTAGGGTAGCTAAAAGAGAATTGATCACCGGCTAGTCCAGCTTCTACGTGCAAAGTTTGACAACCTAAGAAGGATTGGAGAGCGGGAATTTGAAGATTTCGTACCGGACGTTCGGTTTGAAGCCACCGGAGCAAAATCCCACAATTAGACGTTGATGCTTTACGGCGTGGCTTGAGATTTGGGTGCGAGCAGAACGGTGGCTATGCGCTCCCGTTGCCGCCCTTGCTCGGCCGTGAAAGCTTCTGTGGCAAGCTGCCCACGTGCACCCGATCGCCGCTTTGAGTTAGGTCGGGGAAGATGAAGTTGATCAAGGTGAAAGGAGGTCGTAGCTCGCTAGTTTCCAGGTCGGGGAGGTGTATACCGAGCTCGTGGTGCGGTCTAGAAGCTCGGGGAGGAGAGTGGCACGAGTTTTCTTCGGTTTTCCTGATCAGGCCGAGGAGCGGAGGGGAGAAAGGGGCTCGGTTCGGTGTTCTCGCGAGGAGGAAGCAAATGAGTCTTTGCTCGGTCTGAGGAGTAGGTCATGCCGAGGCACGAGGGCAAACCGCCTCTGGCCGCCAGCGCGTGGAAAAGGGGAGCAGGAGGTGGCGCAGCAACCTCCTCGGTGGCACCCGGGTGAGAGTTCCTTGGTGAGCTGAAAACAGAGCACAATTCTTCCTGTGCAAGTCACAGTTGGCTCACTAACATGTTGGTCCCACCCCACATTTTCCTCCTAATATCTTCTCATGTTGATCTCTAAAAATTCCAAAACTTGGAAGTTTAACTGTGGGCTAGCATTTGAATCTCCCAAAATTCAGTTTGAATTTGCATAGCAAATTTGAATTTGGTTGAATTTTGAAAATGCTTCTATAATTCCTTTTTGGAGCTCACCCTAAAAATGAAAAGTTTGTCATCAACTTTTTCACAATTTCCAACTATATGGCTGCATGTTTATTCAAAGGTTTTTGGCCACCAGTTGTGTGAATTTTGAATTCAAAATCTGGTTTTTAAGCTTACATGCAAATAGATATTTAAATCCTTATTGGTTCAACACCTTCAAATAAAGATGTGAGCCTCATTTTGGATGATCATCCATGTATCACTTTGCATGAAGAAAAGTTTTAGCAAGTCCCATTTTTCATGCCTTTGCTACACATATGAATTCAAACCTTAGTTTATACATATACATTTTTGGGACTTTTACAGTGGCTTGCTTGGGCTTGATCTTCCTCGGTGTGGCCTGTCTACGGTGACCGAGCTCGGGTTCTTCAGCTTCACTCGGGCGCCCGACCAAAACTTCAAATTTCTGCATACAAACGAGCACGGGACAGGGGAGGAAAAGTGTTAGCCGGCTGGAGCACGCGTTGGCGCTGCTCTTTGCTGTGGGGAGCTTGAGCAACCGATCTCAGGTTGCTATGGCATGATCGGGAGAAACAGAGAGCGGGCCGCTGTTCTTCGCGTGCGGGAGGACGAGCAGACTGGGTACCCCCCCCCCCCTCGTGTGGAGGCTTGAAGAGGCTCTAGACCCCACCTCCCTACCGAGGCGAGCTCTGGCGCTTCCACGTGTCCTTGGCCCCGGACCTGGCCTCCCCGCTGAGGCGAGGTCCGACACTGACACGTGTCCCTTGGCTCCGGGCCTGACGTCCCCACTGAGGAGGGCTCCGGAGCTGCCACGTGTCGTCAGCCCCGGACGTAGCTTCCCCGCTGAGGTGAGGTTCATCGCTGCCACGTGTCCCCGGGCTCCGGGCCAAACCTCCCCGCTGAGGAGGGCTCCGAAGCTGCCACATGTCATCGGCCCCCGGACGTAGCCTCCCCGCTGAGGTGAGGTTCATCGCTGCCACGTGTCCCCGGGCTCCGGGCCTGACCTCCCCGCTGAGGTGAGGTTCATCGCTGCCACGTGTCCCCGGGCTCCGGGCCTGACCTCCCCGCTGAGGAGGGCTCCGAAGCTGCCATGTGTCCTCGGTCCCGGACCTGGCCTCCCCGCTGAGGCGAGGTCCAATGCTGCCACGTGTCCCCGGGCTCCTAGCCTGACCTCCCCGCTAAGGAGGGCTCCGGAGCTATCACGTGTCCCACGATCCGCCATGGGTCGTGGGCTTCAGGAGTCAAGGAAGACGTGCGTAGTCCAGTCACGCATTCAGGACCCGCTCGTTCCCTAGAAGCATGGCGTAGAGCGCACGCATCTGCCCACTTCTGGCAGTCATTACAGTGACAGGACAGGGCGATACGGCGTGACAATGGCACAGTGCTGCACAGCTGACCGAGTAGGACGTTGCAATGGTACGGCGCCTTCTCCCGCCATCATCAACCTCTACTCGGTCTGAGGCGCTCGGTGTGTCAGACGGTGCCGCTTAACTCCTTTGACAGTAGACACTACAAGTAGTTGTTAATGCCCTAGATCGTGTATAGGGTATAGACCACCACGGGGCCACCTGTCAGGACCAAGGTCTCAGTGTAATTGCTCGACCTTGAGCTATAAAAGGACCGGGGCAACCTCCGGGAAAAGGGTTCAAAATCCAACTCACTCACACACAGGCAAGCTCAAGCAATACAACACACACTGCCATGAATGTAGGGTTTTACGCTCCGGTGGCCCGAACCACGTAAATTCTGATGTTCATCTCTATCCTTCAAGCTCGATCCATCTAGGGACGTTAGACCCTCCAAACAACGAACCTCCATGGACTGCTACAGTAGTGGCACCGGAGGAAATATCGCAGGTTACACTTCGACAACGTGCAATGTTTCTATTTGGTTAGATTAAAATAAAAAATAGCCACACCTCGTCTGAACAAGGTGCTTGACTGTCAACATGCAACCAAGCTTTACCTAAGCTCTTGATTCTCTTTTACTTTAATTTTGGTGCTTGGATGGCATTGCATAGGATGGCATGGAGCGATAATCAGGAAATCTAGTTGTGAAAAATTGTATACAACTAGAAATTGGAAATGATGTTACTGAAAGATTACTCGAATTGTAGTTGATTAAATATGATTTATATTTAACATATACTATATATAACTCGAACTAGACAATGATGACGACTTTAGAGATAGCAACGATTGCATAAGGTGAATATGGTCTAACATGACACAGTAGACGTCCCCTAATGATTGAGCATTCAAGTTTTGCTGTAGAACAGGTGATTCGAGTCCACGGAGAACCTAGTTCACAGGCACCGGCAAACGAAAAGCGCTATAAAAGACAAGGCATCACATCCGCTGCCCACGTTTGCTTGCTTTATTCACCACCTAATTCCAAAATTCCAAGGCACATTTCCATCTCCATCAACTTGTCCCGATTGGATGGCCGCCGCCGCAGCCGAGTCCTCCTCCGGCGATCCCACCAGCCGCCGGTACGCCATCGGCTACGCGCTCGCCCCCAAGAAGCAGCAGAGCTTCATACAGCCCTCGCTCGTCGCGCAGGCGGCCGCGCGCGGCATGGACCTCGTCCCCATCGACGCCTCGCGGCCGCTGGCCGAGCAGGGCCCCTTCCACCTCCTCATCCACAAGCTCTACGGCGACGACTGGCGCGCCCAGCTCGAGGCCTTCTCCGTTCGCCACCCGGGTGTACCCGTCATCGACCCGCCCCACGCCATCGACCGCCTCCACAACCGCATCTCCATGCTCCAGGTCGTCTCCGAGCTCGACCACGCGCCCCTGGATGACCAACATACCTTAGGCATCCCCAGCCAGGTCGTGGTCTACGACGCCGAAGCTCTCGCCGACTCCGGCCTCCTCGCCGCCCTCCGATTTCCCATCATCGCCAAGCCCCTCGTCGCCGATGGCACCGCCAAGTCGCACAAGATGTCCATCGTTTACCACCACGAAGCCCTTCGCAAGCTCCGCCCGCCGCTCGTGCTTCAGGAGTTCGTCAATCACGGCGGCGTCATCTTCAAGGTCTACGTCGTCGGCGGCCACATCACCTGCGTCAAGCGCCGCAGCCTGCCCGACGTCTCCCCTGATGACGACGCCTCGGCTGAGGGCTCTGTCTCCTTCTCCCAGGTCTCCAACCTCCCCACCGAGCGCACCGCAGAGGAGTACTACGAGGATATGAGCCTAGAGGATGCTGTCACGCCGCCCGCTGCCTTCGTTATCCAGATCGCAGGTGGCCTCCGCCGCGCGCTGGGCCTGCAGTTCTTCAATTTCGACATGATCCGGGACGTCCGCGCCGGCGACCGGTACCTCGTCATTGACATCAATTACTTCCCGGGATACGCCAAGATGCCTGGCTACGAAACTGCCCTCACCGATTTCTTCTGGGAGATGGTCTATAAGGACGACGCGGGCCAGGAGGAGGAGAAGGGGATCAACCATGCCGTGGTGAAATAAGATGATGGTATGATTGCAAACCTACAATTCTGGGAAATCTGTGGAAATGCGGGGTAGCTGGCTGGTCCTGGGCGCAGAATCTGAGGGGATTTAATTGAATTTCAACTGGCAGCACATGGAGACCCTGCGGTGTAAATCCTTTCTCCTAACTCTTTACAGGCCAGTTTTTTAGGTATCTTCCCTTTCTTCTTTGTAAGTCTACCTCATCTAGTGTAGTCAATGGAACAAATGGCAGAGCGAGCTCAAACCCGAATTCTAAAGAAACATGTGTTCTCTGTGTGCGAAACCTCTGTTCTTGAGCAATGAATGAATGACAATCCAGTTTGAGGAATGCTTCTGCAAGCTTGTGTTATATGAGCAGTTTAGTTGCTTGGATTTCATGCCTAAGCCTAACTAGGAGTTTTAAAGTGCCTTTGTTACTTTAAAGCAAGTACTTAGAGATGCTTCAGTATCTAGCTCTTATCGAACATCAAACATCGACTCCTTTCTGGTACATGTGAAATATGTTCTATGTATGTAATGCAGCTCCCTGATGCTGTTGCCTCATTGAATGAAGCAAGAGATGGCTGACGCCACCATCAGTGTGACGCACCGCATTTTCCCCACCTGAGTTCCCCAGTTAACGAGCTATTCGATCGGATTTTGCATCTCCCCTTCAAGCCCGGTCACCGGACTTTCATCGCGTCGCCGGCTCGATTCGCGCTCTCCACTAAATACGAGTACAAGGAAGGCTTCCTAACTCAGCGGTGCGCCCCACCTTAGAAGCCTCCCCATCGGAATTTGGATATGTGCCGATGTTCTTCACCTCCTCACGAAGCTATAGCAACTTGCGCCGAGCCTTCAAGTGCCTTCAGTTGCGAGCTGAATGTAAGGGCCTCATTTTTTGACACATATTTGAAGTGTTCATCACCATACACACACCTCATTTGAGGAAAGTTGATGAACACAAATGAAGAGCAAGTAACCACCATCAACATGCTCATTTGAAAACAAACTCATATATTGCAAAAGTGGTATTTCCCACATGTGATATAGAGGGGCTGGACATATGAAAACTCCTACACGTTGCTAAGGATGTCCATGCCAAGTTTCACCCAAATTCAAAACCTTTTTGAGGTCATTATGGGTATAGTTAGAAAGGGGGCAGTTTGAAACCATATTCAAATTCAAAATGTTTTTATCCCATGTATTCAAAAGGGGGAGGCATATTCTTATTCAGCACATTTTTGTGAGCTCACACACCAATTTTCACTCCATTTGCAGTTGATCTTGACATTAGCTAAGTGGGACAAATTCAAACTTTATTTGAATTTCAAACTGAACTTGTGCTGAAATTCATTCAAACCAAACCCAATTTGAATTCTAATCAATTCAACTGGTTCATGGGTGAATAATTTGAATCACCATGGGTATTTTGGGGCTCACTGTTTACAACAGTGATTAGGAGTAAATTTCAGAGGTTAAAATTGAAAGTGGGACCAACATGTCAGCCACTGAGAAGGTCTAACCGAGTGGACTTTCAGTGCTCGGGTCCCCGAGCTCCTCCCGAGAGCTCCACCCAGGGGAGGCCGCCGCGCCACCACCTGCTTGCCGCCTCGGCCGGTGAACCGCCTCGCAGGGGTCCTTATCTGCGTGCCCGAGCAGTCACAGGGGGTCTTCACCGCTGCCTCGTCACACTTCCACCCAAAAAGCCGAAGCACCTCGCCGCCCGAGTGAGCTTTCGGTTCCTCGTTGCCCGGCTGATCCAGTGACCCTCCCGGCGATCTGAGACAAGCACCGGGTGCGCCAAGCCATCTTCGACACCTTCGCATCGGTTCCAGACCCTGCGCGGTCTTCTCCGAGCTCCACCACGGCGATCTTGTCTCTGCCGGTTCAGCTCGAGCCGCCGCTACGGGAACCGTCCTTCCGGCCACCACAGGCCACCGTTCACTGAGCTGTGAACAGCAAAGAGGTTTGTCTTCAACCCCTCTTTCTTTCCCGCAAGCTCCGGCGGCGTGACAAACACTGCTCAAGCCGGAATTTCATGTTTTCACGATGGTGTGCAAAAGAGTGGTCTGTACCGATCCGAGAAATTCGTAAGACACACTGCATCACTCATCCTCTCATGGAGAGGATCACTTCTAGTAGCCCGTGCGGGTCCATAGGAGCAGGAACCACGAAGAACCGTGGAGGGAAACCGCTGTTCTTCGAGTTTTAGTAGAAATCCCGATTTCCGGCCTAGGTCGCACTGTGACAGCCCAACACAGCCCTTCCCGAGCTCCGTAAAGCTCACGTCGACCTTTTCTATGGTCCACTGATGCTCGACGACCCTTAGCTCGATCGGGTTAGGTGCTAGGGAGGACGGGCGACGCGGCCGAAGTTCTCCCGAGGCTGCAGCTCGTCGCCGACCATGTGACGGCCATTTTCATGGCGAGCTGGCCCGAGAATCCTGTTCCCCGAGAGAAAATAGGCAGAGGCGGCAAAAATCGTGAAGTTTGGAGCTCTACCGAAGCTGCCGGCGAGCTCTCCGGCGAGATACCCCGGCGGCAGAGAGCGGGCGTCGGGAGGTTGAAGAAGGGGGTGGACCCCAGCTGTCAGCGACCGATATTTTAAATCTGGATCGAGCTGCGGCCGGGATCGGGTGTGCTGGCACGCAAAAAACCTTGTGGGCCGCGGTGTGCTGTCGCCTCAGCGCTCAACACATGTCCCTGCGGGCCCCGACAGATTTAAACTTTTCCCCCGATTTTCAGATTCCATTCAAACTTCAAATCCTCATAACTTTGGCTAGGAAGCTCCAAATTGAGTGAACCAAATTTTGTTGGGTTCAGCTCTCTGAGCACTTTCCAGCAAATCAAGTTTCACTTCATGAAAACCCTTATTTCTCCAGAATTAATTCCTCAAAATTTAAACTGTTTGGAATTTTAACTGGAGAATCCTTTGGAGGAAAATCCTGAAATTTTGCTGAGATGTTCACCAAAATATCCATGAACTACCATAAAAATTTCAGATCCATTTGAGCTTAGTTGATCCACCTAATGGTGTGATTAGTGAAACTGTTCCAGAGAAAATAGAAAATGTTCAGAAACATTTTCAGAATTTTCTCTGAAAGTGTTTAGCTCATATCTTTAGCTAGGTATCTTCAAATTAAGTAAGACCAACTCCATTAGAACCCTCTAAAAATCTAGTTTTCAGAAAGTCATAGTTTGTTTCATGAAAATCATTAGAACACCCTAAAAGCCTTCAATTAAGGTCAAGTACATAATTAATTGTGGAGGGCTCAAATGAGCTTTGCTGCAACTAAAACTTGACCAAATCTCTGTTTAGGTTGTAACCAAGCCACAGTAAAAGTTTCACAGTCATTGGGTCTGTCTAGTGAGAGTTATAGACTTCACAACTTCAAACTTAATACAAATGCATTTAAATTGATACATGTACCTCTTATATCATGTAGTCGCTAACGTCGAGGAGGAACCCGAAGTCCTAGACTTCGTTACTCCGGAGGAGCAGCTAGCCTACGACCAAGAGCAGCAAGGCAAGCTCCGGTTTGCATTAACCGTTTTACAAATTTTTATTGTTTTGAGCACTTACTTGAGTATTATGATTCTTTGCATTAGAGTCTTGTTTGGAAACCCAATTGTATAGCCCAGAAAACCATGGGTTGGGTTTAGGATTGCAAACCCCGTTAGCTACTGCAATGCTAAGATAGTGTAGGATTCGATACAAGTCGAGTAGTTGGAACTACTCGCGAGCATAGGCTAGAGGCACTCGACTCGGGTAGAGATAGCACATGAAACACATGGCAAGAAAATGAGACCAAGCGGAGGGTAAGGGCAGCAGGACTTTGGGGTCTGTGTGCTGTAGCTCCACTTGTGTCGATTGAGGACCGAGCCGTGTGCGGGCCTGTTGAACAAGCTAGAACAGTACCAAAGACCTACCGGCTATATGGGAACCGGGAAACTGATGTATCTCGGGTAGCTGGGTGTTGAGGCATAGCTGGTCGTTCAGAGGTAGGTTGAGAGCTCGAGGTGTAAATCGGCTGGCGGCACTGAGATGCGCATGCAGAGACCTCTTGCTCGGGACGATTGGACCGGTTCAACATTTGGCTAACGGGTAAAGGTAGTTGCGTACGGCATCCGTAATGGTTGTTGTAGGCAACATCGAGTATGGGCGTACGTGACGGGTTATTCGGGCAACCCTGCAGGTGTAAATCGATAATAATCATCGTCCCTCACGGTCAGTGAGTACCACTTGTTCACTGTACCGTGACATAGAAAGAACAGGCTAGTTACATGTTAAAATGTTGCTGATTGAAAGATGGACTTTGCTCGTTAATGGTTTGCTGTAGTTAGAGCTAACTAAAGTTCCTTTCAACTTTGGGCAAAGTACATGAGAGAAATGTGTTTCTTGTTTGATTGCGGCTCTCTCATGTGCCTTAGCGTAAGGTTCTCCACCACCTGCTGCTAAAACCTGAAAGTAAGGTTTTACTAATTAGGCGAGTCCTTGCAATTGATTTTTACCTCATGTAACCCATCACCCCTCATGTAGAAGTTCCATGTTTAGGTGAGACGGGTCAAACTTGCTGAGCCTTCGTGCTCACTGCTTGTGTTTGAAGCTTTTGCAGGGTTCTATGAGGAAGGGAATCCCGAAGAGGAGACGGAACCCCAGGAGGGGAACCCCGTCGAGTGGGAGTCGTGCACGCCGTAGAGTTAGTGTGCGTGTGTGCTAGCAAGGACACGTTCAAGGGCTGAACGTGGACTTGATGTGTAGTCTACGCCCGCGAGTGTAGACTGGATTTATTTTGATGTAAACATGTTCGTAAACTTGTTTATGTAATAAAATTTCGCTTCCGCTTTGTACCTTTGACGTGTGTTATACGGTGCTGTGCAACGCAGCACCCCTCAGCGTGATCCTGGCTCGACAAGACCGTGGGGTCATGTCAGCGCTGGTATCAGAGCTCGCTTGAGGTTTAACGCACTACAAAGGTCATCTTTTTCAAAAAAATCCAGTGAGGAACGAGTTAGTAGCCCATATAAGGATATTATTAGTATATAGAAAGTGGCATATTAACTTATTTGATTATGTCGAAAAATCGTGTATCTCGGGACATGTATGTCTTGGGGGTACACGTAAGCGCTGTCCACCAGTGCGCACAAACTGAAGGGTGGAGCCCCACGGGTGGCAGGTAACCCGACCCGCTTTGATATCCTCTGCGACTCTTCATGTCGTTTGGGGTATTCGAGCAACGTCTGTCCCTGGCGTGCGTGGTGCAACTTGGGAGACCCTGTCACGTGGTCTGAAACGTGAACACGTAACTCAAGGCGTGTTTGGCTTGAGAACATCCGGGCGATTGATGACGGCCGGGTGTACGAACTGTATGGATTCCGGGCTCGGTGTGCAGCCGAGTCTGATGATTGTTTGAGTTTCTGCAGGTATCCTAACCACGAAACGGTAGACGTGTAGTATCCGTGTGCGATTGACGTTTAGTGCCACTGAATTAACGAAGCCGGCTAAGTCCGGTATAGGTTTTTCTTTGTGAGGACGTAGTACTGACATAATCTGGTGACGCATCGATGTCACACCCCATTAAATGAACAACTTCATTTAAAACTTGAAGGTTTTGATCTAAAGTAGTAAAACTTGATGTAACTCCTTCCCTTGAACAGGATATTCAAAGTTAACAAGTTTTCAACTTATAGGTTGTTAAGGACAGAGCACTCTGTTTTCAGCTGAATCAAGGCTGAAGTTAATCAAAGGTTAGAGGATGATTTATTTCGAGGTTGGGGTCATATGGTACAATTATAGAAAGCTTTGGAAGAGCTTTACAACTTTTCTGTTGAGGTCCAGAGGTGTTTCGACCCTTAACCAATCGAAAAATGCAGTGGAGTTGAAACTGTCCAGAAAACAGGACAGAGCAAAGACTCTCTGTAAATTAAGCATAACTTCCTGCTTAAAAATCCAAGAAGAGAAAATGAGGTAGTTCTGGAAAGATTATGAGATGGGTTACAACTTTGTAACAGAAAATTTTGTCAGATTAGGAACAGAATTAACTGAGATTCTTGGATCAAATCAGTACCTAAAGCAGGGAGGTGCTGTCCAATTTTCTCCAGAAATTCTGTTAAATTTGACATCTCATAACTTTTTAACCAGGACAGGTCTTAGGCCAAGCAAATACTTTCTGGAAAGCTATTGAAGTTAACTTTAACTTTGATGTTGAGCTCCAGAACTAGTTTTGCCTTTAACATGGCCTAAATCAGGTTCAGATGGAAACTGGTCAGGGCTGTCATGTGAACAGCAGATCAGCAGTCAAATTTGTTTAAAATTTGAACTATGTTTCCAAGTTTTATGGGTTCAATGACATGTCTTATGTTATAACTCAGTGGTTTACTGTTAAAATAAATATTTGACATTTTGCAAATATATTTTTACAGATGACAGCAGATAAGCAGTTGGAGAACGGGTGGGTGGTGTCCCACTGCTCTCACCGCAGCGGCTATCCGGAAGCATTGAGGCAGCTGCTTCAATATTTCGGATATAACCAAATGCCGCAGTACTTCGCCAAGGAAGAAGGCGAAGAGGGGAACAAGACGTGGACAATCCATGTCGAAGTCCCTGCAGGACATACGCCACCCGGTTGGGTGCTGTTCACCGTCACGGTGAGAGGAAGACAGCCCGAAGGTATGTGGCAAGTGGCAGCCCGTGACACCATGTCACGTTTCTGCCAACTACACGTGCAGGCTATGGAGGGCACTCCATATGCGCTCGTTCCGGTGGAGGGACGGGCTCAGCATGTGTGGGAAGAGAGGTACCAGGAGGCAACAGACCCGAGTTGCCCAAGGTACAACCCCGCGGAGGCAAATCTCAGCCTCCAAATGAGGGCGGGAAACGCCGTGATGGACAGCCAAGCTGTTCATACGGAGCATCTCGCCACGAAGCTCAAGGAGAGCAAGAGCCGTGGAGACCATTTCGAGAGTGCTCACAGCGCACTCCGCAATGTGCTCCTTCCGACGATCAAGCGACTGAATGAACAACACAATCAGTTGCATCGTCTGAAAAAGGCAAAGAAGAAGAGCCATGTCGACATCGCGGCGTTACAAGAACTGGTACAGAATCTGACCCAGCAGAACGAGGAACTTACTCAAGAGCGGGACAACGCTATTGAGGAAGGGAAAGGCTGGGAAGAAGATTACAACCAAGCCATGGACGAGGTGCATGCTTTGCAGGACCTCGTACCTCCGGTATTGCGCGTACCGGTGGTCTTGGGCCTTCCAGCAATGGGAGAACCCAAGATGGGAGAAGAGGTGGTAGACCCGGAGCCACCAGCAGAGGTACCGGAGGAGGACGACCCGCAGGAGGTCGAGTTCTACTCCGAGTAGGGGGTTACAGTGGCCACGTAGGGCAGCTAGGGTAGTGTAGCCAAAATTTTGTAATCGGTGACATGTCGTGTAGACAGTAGCGTATGTATAGGTAGTGACGATATGAGCACGACTTCTCGGAGACCCGAGAATAATGTATCTTGTATAAAGTTTATGATTTATCAATATATGTGAATGTTGTGCAAATTAATCATGTGTCACTTCAATACCTACTGTTACATACAGACTTTTAAGTAAGACATGTGCTAATCGCTGCTGTTTTGAATTTCAGAATGACGCGTACTCGTGCCAACCCTGATGTTGGGGGTACTAGCCAAGGGGGAGAGACCTCCCAACAGCCTCCCGAGGACTCCTCGGGACAACAGCAGTAGCAACCGCAACAGCAAACACCGCTACCGCCACTGCCAACAGTTACATTGGCAGACATCGTCGCGACAATGGCAGGTTCACATCAGCAGCACACGGAGTTGCTGCAAACGCTTATCGCCAATACGTCTCGCCCAGAGAGACGTCAAGACCGTGAGGAGCGTCAACAGAGCTCTTACTCCGACTTCCTGGCGACTCATCCCCCAGTATTCTCAAGGGCGGATGAACCTCTTGACGCGGACAACTGGCTCCATGCAATAGAGATGAAGTTCGGGCTGCTCCAGATAAGCGAGCTACGCAAGACTCAGTTCGCGGTCCAGCAGCTCCAAGGATCCGCGAGTGCATGGTGGGCCAACTTCTGTGCTTCACAGCCCACCGACCGAGTGATGACCTAGACGGAGTTCCGGACGGCCTTCAGGGCCTATCATATACCGCCAGGTTTGACGAAGAGGAAGACGCAGGAGTTCTTACATCTGCAACAAGGGAGCCGGAACGCGCTGGAACACTCCAGGGCGTTTAACGATCTCGCGCTATATGCGTCGTATCACACCGATACCGACGAGAAGCGGCGGGACCACTTCTACCAGGGGCTTAACCCGCTCCTGAAGGACAAATTGGCGATGTTCAATCGCGGCAGCCTCAACGACATCATTGATGCTGCGTTGTTCAGGAGGACTCCGGCAAGGAGTTGGCGGCGGCGGAGCGAAAGCGAAGCGCACCACAAAGCAGCGGAGAAGGAGGCGGTCCTTCTCAAAAGTTTCGGATGGTGAATCGCCCACCATCAGGTCCACGCTGGCAGCCACCACAGAGGACGATGCCGTTCCGCAGTCGGCCGTACTCTTCACCGGCATTCAGGCCGGCACTGCCAGTACCACCTCCGCAACAACAGCAGCGGGCGATGCCGCGTGCGTATGCACCTCAGCAACGCATGCCGGGCTTTCATCCCCCGAGCACTACACCAGCAGCGGCCACATGTTACAAGTGTGGTCGTCCAGGACACTTCGCGAGCAGTTGCCCGGAGAGGCAAGGCGGCAGAGTGGCACCGCAGTTTTCGGGGAGGAATCAACCACGCAACCGTACTAATGCGCGGCGGGCAAACCCTAGGCCCGGCACCGTCCACCAGCTTGCCATAGAGGACGTGCCGGAGGGCGAGCCAATCCTTGCGGGTATGTTCCCACTCCACCAGCATCTCTCTATAGTACTATTTGATTCAGGCGCCACGCATAGCTTCATTAGCCAAGCTTTCATTGATAAGTATAGCTTGCAAATACTACCCACCGATAGTCCCTATGTGATCTGTTCACCGGGTGAGAAAATTTCAGCAAGCATGATGGTCCCAAAAGTGCCATTGTGCTTAGAGAGTAGAGTTTACCCTACGTCCCTCATAATCTTAGAGGGACAAAAGGTCTATGTCATCTTAGGGATGTCGTGGTTAACCCACCACGGCGCTGTTTTAGACACCGTCCTCCGAGTTGTGCACTTGAACTCAGAAGTGCACGAGTCTCACTCATTATTTCTGGATAGTCCAGAAATAAAACTTCCAAGTGTCAATCAAGCCACAACCATCAGATTGGAAGATATTCCAATAGTCCGAGAGTTCCCTGACGTGTTCCTGGAAGATTTACCGGGGATGCCGCCCGATAGAGAGGTGGAGTTCAAGATTGAACTTGCACCGGGAACCATGCCAATATACCGAAGGCCATACAAGATGGCGCCCAAGGAATTGGCTGAACTGAAGACTCAGCTCACGGACCTTCTGGAGAAGGGTTTTATTAGGCCGAGCTCCTCGCCATGGGGCTGTTCGGCATTATTTGTCAAGAAGAAGGATGAGACGTTACGGCTTTGCGTGGACTATCGTCCATTAAATGCCGTAACCGTCAAGAACAAGTACCCGTTGCCACGGTGTCACACCCGGTTTCTCCGAAGAACAACCGAGTGAATATCACATGTATGCCAGGATCATTTTCTCATACATGTGATGAAAAATAGTGAAGCATCATTTATTACAAGCCAGGTGTCGAATATAAATATGTCTTACAAAGCATACGTCTCGGTGGACGATAATAAGTTCATAACATGTAAATAGAATAGCAGCGGAATATTATTCTTGTGGGCTCCGTCGGCGTTGCCCGGGGGACTCCATGAATCTAGAATCCTTCTTCGGGTCCGAAGTCTTGGTCATTGAACACCACATCATCCCCTTGACCTGAGCATCAATTTAAACCAACAAATATGCAAGTTTGAGTACCGTTGGTACTCAGCAAATGTGGGAAAGTTATGTCATGCATGGCTAGAACAAGGAGAGGTTGAACTCATGGCTAAAGCACTACGCAATTAATACCTATCACCTTAGCTTATTAAGCACCTACATTACTACATAGGTGAAATGATCCCAATCTCCCAACCCATCATCATAATCAAATAATCATACATCATTTCCAATGTTAAGCTCCCCGCTTAACATCCGCAACTTCCAAAGTCATCATTCCTCTAATCATGAATAAGTCCAAGCCGCTCTTGACCGTGAGCACGGCTGTCATGACAGTTTTGACTCTGCAGAGTTTGCACCACTGTACCCACATGTAGTGATTTCATCCCCCGTTGCCGGGTGGACTAAAAGAACCTCCATTATGCCAGTGGCTACGAACCACATTCACACTTCCCAGGTGTGTAGCCAGGAGATCACTACGAAGCCTTTACAAAGTGATTTTCGACGAGCCTGGGCCCACTGAGGTTTCACCTCTAACAGCATACAAGAGGCTCCAACCCCGCTGCAGTGGCCCCCTCTTGAGCCTTGCGGTTCATATGGTAGTCCAGCTGACACCTACTCCCCGCACCATCCAACACACCCATACTACGCTGGGGATACACCTAATTAATTGGCCAAGCTGCCCCATCTCAGCATGTGGTTGGCACGGTAAAGCCAGGTTACATGCTCCATGAACCGGTCCTTAGGATCCAGGCAAGTACTAAACACAAACCGGAGTCTCGTGCACCCAGCACCAACCAAATCATCCAACCTGCCTCGATCCCTTCCTCTACATAGCTCATAATATCTCATTCAAGAATAAGGTAAATAAATTAATGATATCATATCCCAATTATCCCATTCTAAGCATGGCTAAGCATAAGCATATAAATAAGTGACATGATAAAATAAATCCCAACCCAAGCTACAAGGAAACAAGGTAATGCAATTCTAGGGAACTTCCTAGCATTGGTTTCATATTTCAATTGACAATGCAAATAATTCTATCTACACAACCTAGCATAGGATCAAAGTGGTCAAGGACACTTGCCTTCTTCCTGCTGCTCTGGGAATGGAAAGTCCTGTTCTTGGAAGGGGAGAACTTGCTCTGGGGCAGGCTCTACTCATGCCCATACACATAGCAAAAGAAAACAACAATCCATAAGACATGGTTCACACTTTCACTTCATACAAACCACACATACATACCTATGAAGGTCATTCACATTACTAAGTGTTGTGGTTGTCCTAGATGTGTTGATTTTTGGCCTACATGCACTTTTAAGAATATGTATATGATTTCTAACTTTTGTATTCAGATTTCTGTTTGCACACTATATATAAATTTCCAATTTAGACAAATTCTTGAATACACTCTTTAGCTACCAAGTTTGCATGGAAAGTAATTCCCTATTCCAAATGGGTTTTCAGACCTTCTACCAAATCCCAAACTGAAGTCTTTGGATTTGGAGACTTCATTTATTTTTTTCTAGTTATGCATACCTATTTTCCTTAATTTTCTAGATTTATTTTCTATGCCTAAAATTGAGTTTTAAATCTTAAATAGTAGGACTTATCATCTAAACATAATAGGTTCTGATCTACATTATTAAATAATACACTTTTGAACTTCTCCTCTGATGTGAACTAATTTAAATTTATTTTATCAGTTTTCAGAATTATTTCCTAACCTAAAAATGTGTTTCTAGATCTAATAAATATGAACTACACTTAAGCAGATTTTATTTCAGCCTAAAATTTATTTTTAGTTCATTCTAAAGTTTTCCAAGTGCCAGGAAAGTTTAAACTTGAATTTGCAATGTGTTTGCCTCACCTTTTAAATTTAAATCGAAATCCCATATTCAATTTTCTGAATTTAATATCATATAGGGTCAAAAAGGTAAATTCACCCTACTACAGGGTCTAATTTATTATCTCATAAATTTCCAGGGGTCTAACTACACATAACAGAAGGGTTTTCCTAATTTTTATTAAGTCCAGGGGCTAAAACTGATTTTTAAATGAATTTACACGAATTTCTGAAGTTCCAGGGGCTACATCAGAAGTTTCCGGGGCTAGCTCGTGTTTGCCGAGATCCCCAGGGGGTAGCACGTAAGAATCCCGACCTTTATAACGCGGGGCTGATGTGGACCGTCCGATTTAAAACAGGCGGCTCAGATTAGATTGCCGAACCGGTACGCGCGGGTTTTAATTCTACCGTGCGATTTAAAATAGACGGCGCACAAGCGGCCACGTCGCCCTGACCGTGCGCGGGCGGCGCGCGGCGGCGGGAGGCGGCGATCTCGCCGAAAAACTTCGGATCTTTGTCTATACCTCCTAAAACTGGGATTTCATGGCATAGAACGGTAGAGGGGAGGTTGGGGATCTCACCTTGTGGTTTTTCTTGAGCTCGGAGGCCCTGGAAGGCGGTCGGTGCCGAGGTCCGAGGTGGAACCGCTGCGGTGCTCGTTGGAGCTGTGCCTCGAGCGCAAACCACCGAGTTTTCTGCACCTGCGTGACTCCCCGGAGCCGGTGGGACACGATCGACACGTTAAATCAGAAAACCCGAGCAAAGATCGAGAGAAAATGGTCGGAGAAGCTCTGGTTCTCACCGGGAGGAAAAACAGCCGATCGGGGGGGGGGGGAACAGGGCGATGCCGACGTTTATATAAACGGGGGAGGGCAGCATGTCTGTTGGGATCGAGCCGGAGTCGTCCGGGACCAGAATTCGTCTGGGGGACACGGGTTTCCGGGGTAGTTTGAATTCGGGCGCGCGGAGGAGTCCAGGTAGTTGGCGCGAGCGAGAGGTGGGGGATGACACGCGGGCCCCGTGTGTCAGTGAGAGGGAGAGGCGCGCACCTGTCGGCTGGCGCGGGGGGTGGGGGGTATGGTGGGCCGGCTGGTGGGTTTCGGCCCACTGGCCGGGGGGGGTTTCTTTTTCTTTTTCCATTTCTTTTCTGTTTTGATTTGAATTTGAATTCCAATTTGAATTTGAATTTCTGCACCACATGCAGTACATCCAAAAATTTTAAATTCCCCTCTTAACAGAATTTTGGGGTGTTACAGCTCTACCCCCCTTAAAAGAAATCTCGTCCTCGAGATTGGTGGTTCTAAGAAAACAATTCCGAAAACTGTGCCTTAAGCTCGTCTTCTCGCTCCCATGTGGCTTCCTCTTTCGAGTGATGCTTCCACTGCACCTTGCACATCCGGATTCTTTTATTTCTTGTGAGGCGTTCCATTGTCTCCAAAATCTTGACCGGTTGCCCGGCATAAGACAAATCCTCTCATACGTCAACCTCATTCATGGGTAACATCTCTTCAGGCGTCCTTAGACATTTCTTGAGCTGTGACACATGGAATACATCATGCACATTCGATAGGCGAGCCGGTAGTTCTAGTTGATATGCCACTTCACATTTCCTCTCCAGAACTTGAAAGGGTCCGATGTATCAAGGTGATAACTTCCCTTTCACCTTGAACCGACAAAGTCCTCGGATAGGGGACACCTTTAGATAAACATAGTCTTCCACATTGAAAATAAGCTCTCTTCTCCGTACATCGGCATAACTCTTTTGTCGGGTCTGTGCTATCCTCAGGTTGTTGCGGATTTCCCTCACTTTCGCCTCGGCTTCTTGTAGTACCTCGGGTGCAAACACTTTACTTTCCCCGGTTTGGTTCCAAAATAGTGGAGTTCTGCACTTTTTCCCATACAAAGCCTCAAAGGGTGACATTTTCATACTAGCCTGATAGCTGTTGTTATAGGAGAACTCCGCATACGGTAAATTCTTACCCCAACTCCTATTGTTCTTGAGCGCACACGCTCTCAACATGTCCTCAAAGATCTGATTGGTTCTTTCCGTCCGTCAGTCAGTCTAGGGATGATAAGCAGAACTAAAATTCAGATGAGTCCCCATGGTTTCATGCAACTTCTGCCAGAACCTTGAGGTGAACTGTGTCCCTCGATCTGACACTATCTACTTTGGCACTCCATGGAAACACACGATCCTTGACATGTATAATTCTGCCAATTTGGATCCGCTGTAGCTTTCTTTCACAGGGATGAAATGAGCTACCTTGGTTAGTCTGTCAATGATGACCCATATCGAATCATATCCTGATTGGGTCCTAGGCAGTCCCACTATGAAATCCATACCGATTTCTTCCCATTTCCATTCAGGCACTTTGAGTGGTTGCAACAATCCCACGGGTCGTTGATGTTCCGCTTTCACCAACTGACATGTGTCACATAGGGCAACATGTTCCACGACATCTCGCTTCATTCCATACCACCAATATCTGCTCTTGAGGTCATGATACATCCTAGTACTTCCAGGATGAATGGAATAGTCGGAATCATGAGCCTCCTTCAAAATTAATTCACGGATCTCCTTCACTTCAGGCACCCAGATTCTTTTCCCGTGCCACACCGTACCTTGTTCATCCTCTCTGAAACCAGGGGCTTTATTATCCTTGATGAGTTCTCTGATTTCTTGTATCTTCTCATCAGTCTTTTGACCGTTGCGTATATCTTGCTCTAATGTGGAGTCCACTTCCATGGCGATGGCCTCTCCACTATTCACCAGACATAGATTGAATTTTATAACATCTTCCTTCAATTCTGCAGGCATGTCCTTCAAGCTCAACCTATTGACCTGCACCTTCCGACTTAAAGCATCTGCCACGACGTTCACTTTCCCAGGATGATAGTGGATGCCCACATCAAAGTCGTTGATTAGCTCTAACCATCTCCTTTGTCTGAGGTTGAGATCTGGCTGTGTGAAAATATACTTTAAGCTCTTATGATTCGTATATATCTCTGTCCTTTTCCCCATCAAGTAGTGCCGCCAAATCTTCAACGCGTGTACCACTGCGGCTAGTTCTAAGTCATGTGTAGGATAGTTCTTCTCGTGTTCCCGGAGCTGCCAGGACGCATAAGCCACGACATGCCCCTCTTGCATGAGAACACATCCCAACCAGTTTCCAGAGGCATCGCAGTACACCGAAAAGTTCTTCTGCATATCTGGCATAACTAGCACTGGGGCTGTTGTCAATCTTTTCTTCAGTTCCTGAAAACTCGTCTCGCACTACGGTGTCCATTTGAATGTGATTACCTTCTCCAACAATTTGGTGAGGGGTCTCAAAATCTTGGAGAAACCCTCGATAAACCGTCGATAATACCCAGCCAATCCCAAGAGGCTTCGAACTTCCCCGACATTCTCAGGGGTCTTCCACTTCTCTACATCCTCGATCTTGGCGGGATCTACGGAGATTCCTCCCTCCGAGATTATATGTCCCAAGAAGGGAACTCTCTTTAGCCAAAACTCACACTTGCTCAACTTGGCATTTAGTTGGTGTTCTCTCAGCTTTTGCAACACCAACCTTAGGTGTTTCTCATGTTCTTCTTCATCTTTGGAGAAGACGAGAATGTCATCTATGAAAACCACCACAAATTTGTCCATATATTCCATGAATACCTTGTTCATGGGATACATGAAGTATGTCGGGGCATTAGTTAGCCCGAAAGGCATGACGGTGTATTCATACAGTCCGTACCGAGATATGAAAGCTGTCTTTGGAATATCAGTTTGCCTTATCTTAAGTTGGTAGTATCCCGACCTGAGATCAATTTTCAAGAACACACAAGCTCCCCTCAACTGATCAAACAAGTCTTCAATGCGGGGTAATAGGTACTTGTTCTTGATGGTTACTTCATTCAACGCACGGTAGTCTACGCACAACCTTTGGGTTCCGTCCTTCTTGGGCACAAATATCACTAGAGCTCCCCATGGTGAGGAACTAGGACGAATGTACCCCTTCTCTATCAACTCTCTTACATGTTCCTTGAGTTCTTCCAGCTGTTTAGAGTCCATCCGATAAGGCCTCTTGTATATCGGAGCTGTTCCAGGCACTAGCTCAATCGCGAATTCCACTTCACGATCGGGGGGCATACCTGGCAACTCCTCCAGAAAAACATCTGGATATTCCCTTATGATCCTGATCTCCTCCACTTCCACCTCAACTTGATTGAGTTTAATGTCCCTCCTAGCCTCTTGTATAGTTATGAACTTTACTCTTGTGCCACTAGGGTGAGTTAGTTCCACCGTTCTTGTCGAACAATGGATGGTTCCTTTATGTTTGGTCAACCAATCCATACCCAAAATAATATCTATCCCTTGTGAATCTATCACTATGAGGTTGGCAGTAAATACTACCCCATTAATGTCTAGATTCACCTTGGGAGACACTTGTATTGTCCTTATTTCTCCACCTGGAGAGTTCACTGCTAGCCATGGTTCATTTGTGTGGTTGCTAGATCATGCTTCTTAACAAACCCTTGAGCAATGAATGAGTGGGTAGCACCAGAATCAAACAACAGGGTTGCAATGTGTAAATTGGCAGGAAACTTACCAACTACCATGTCGGGTGCCTCTTGTGCCTCCTACATGGTGACGTGGTTCACCCGTCCTCACATTACATTCTGATGTTGCGGCTGCACGTGCTTCTTCTTTGGGCACTTATGGGCGTAGTGCCCCACTTCACCATAGTTAAAGCATTGCACCCCTACCTTAGGTGCCTGGCCTTTGTTGTCTTGGGGTTGGTTTGGGGGTCCTTGTACTGCTGGTCGAGGTTTATATTTGGGGCGAGGCTGCTGCTGGTGGAGAAGTGCGGCGACGCTGGCTCGCTCGGCGATCTGGGGAGTCAGGAGTCCATGTGTCATTCATGGTGACACACAGTTCATTCCCATCTCCTCTTCCTCTCGCCCTCAAGCTGGCTCGAAGCAACGCCTCAGTATCTTTCACGGTGTCACGAACATCCTGAAGCTCCCGCTGACACTCCTGCAGTCGAGTGCTGAGCATAGCAGCATCCTCCAAGCACAGGTCCATGTGCTCATGGGAAGTCCCCTGCTGCACTGGCGGGTACTTGTACTCTGTTGTACCACTCTCACGCTGGAGGACATACATGTACTCAGTCCTATCCAGGTGGCGACGGTAGATGTGACTCTGGCAGGTGATGTCCTCCCAGGTGACATCCTTCTCCGCATCGACCTGTGTCGCTCGACAAGCTGGAGAGCGGTGGATCTTGAGCAGCTGATTTTCATGGATAATCCTCATTTCTGAACTCCATTCTTCCCGCTTCTCACGGATGGTCCGGGTGGAGCTGTAGTGTATGATTAGCTTGCCCGTATTGCCGGCGGCGTGGAGCATACGTCGAAGACGGCGCAACAAGCCTCCTACTGCCAATCCGTAGGAGAGGTACGTCACCGGACGGTTCTCCTCTCTCAGGGCAAGGGCAACTACGGGAACTCTCCCTCCGGTGGACTTGCGGGCGTTGCGGATCATGCGAACCATCTAAAACATAAAGCATTTAAAATTAAAGTTAGATAAGATTTTAAACAAAAATCCTATTTTGAATAAAAGTTGGGGTAAGATGAATAAAGTGACCCCATTAAATAACACCTTCAACCCAAACTTTTGTAAAATAGTTTTTAAGAAAGTAGGGTCCTTAAATACGTCCATTTCTACCTAGGTCCACGTTCCTACGGGCAACCATGGCTCTCATACCACTTCTGTCACACCCGGTTTCTCCGAAGAACAACCGAGTGAATATCACATGTATGCCAGGATCATTTTCTCATACATGTGATGACAAATAGTGAAGCATCATTTATTACAAGCCAGGTGTCGAATATAAATATGTCTTACAAAGCATACGTCTCGATGGACGATAATAAGTTCATAACATGTAAATAGAATAGCAGCGGAATATTATTCTTGTGGGCTCCGTCACAGGTGTTGCACGGGGGACTCCATGAACCTAGAATCCTTCTTCGGGTCCGAAGTCTTGGTTATTGAACACCACATCATCCCCTTGACCTGAGCAGCAATTTAAACCAACAAATATGCAAGTTTGAGTACCGTTGGTACTCAGCAAATGTGGGAAAGTTATGTCATGCATGGCTAGAACAAGGAGAGGTTGAACTCATGGCCAAAGCACTACGCAATTAATACCTATCACCTTAGCTTATTAAGCACCTACATTACTACATAGGTGAAATGATCCCAATCTCCCAACCCATCATCATAATCAAATAACCATACATCATTTCCGATGTTAAGCTCCCCGCTTAACATCCGCAACTTCCAAAGTCATCATTCCTCTAATCATGAATAAGTCCAAGCCGCTCTTGACCGTGAGCACGGCTGTCATGACAGTTTTGACTCTGCAGAGTTTGCACCACTGTACCCACATGTAGTGATTTCATCCCCCGTTGCCGGGTGGACTAAAAGAACCTCCATTATGCCAGTGGCTACGAACCACATTCACACTTCCCAGGTGTGTAGCCAGGAGATCACTACGAAGCCTTAACAAAGGGATTTCCGACGAGCGTGGGCCCACTGAGGTTTCACCCCTAACAGCATACAAGAGGCTCCAACCCCGCTGCAGTGGCCCCCTCTTGAGCCTTGCGGTTCATATGGTAGTCCAGCTGACACCTACTCCCCGCACCATCCAACACACCCATACTACGCCGGGGATACACATAATTAATTGGCCAAGCTGCCCCATCTCAGCATGTGGTTGGTACGGTAAAGCCAGGTTACATGCTCCATGAACCGGTCCTTAGGATCTAGGCAAGTACTAAACACAAACCCGAGTCTCGTGCACCTAGCACCAACCAAATCATCCAACTTGCCTCGATCCCTACCTCTACATAACTCATAATATCTCATTCAAGAATAAGGTAAATAAATTGATGATATCATATCCCAATTATCCCATTCTAAGCATGGCTAAGCATAAGCATATAAATAAGTGACATGATAAAATAAATCCCAACCCAAGCTACAAGGAAACAAGGTAATGCAATTCTAGGGAACTTCCTAGCATGGGTTTCATATTTCAATTGACAATGTAAATAATTCTATCTACATAACCTAGCATAGGATCAAAGTGGTCAAGGACACTTGCCTTCTTCCTGCTGCTCTGGGAATGGAAAATCCTGGTCTTGGAAGGGGAGAACTTGCTCTGGGGCAGGCTCTACACATGCCCATACACATAGCAAAAGAAAACAACAATCCATAAGACATGGTTCACACTTTCACTTCATACAAACCACACATACATACCTATGAAGGTCATTCACATTACTAAGTGTTGTGGTTGTCCTAGATGTGTTGATTTTTGGCCTACATGCACTTTTAAGCATATGTATAGGATTTCTAACTTTTGTATTCAGATTTCTGTTTGCACACTATATATAAATTTCCAATTTAAACAAATTCTTTAATACATTCTTTAGCTACCAAGTTTGCATGGAAAGTAATTCCCTATTCCAAATGGGTTTTCAGACCTTCTACCAAATCCCAAACTGAAGTCTTTGGATTTGGAGACTTCATTTATTATTTTCTAGTTATGCATACCTATTTTCCTTAATTTTCCAGATTTATTTTCTATGCCTAAAATTGAGTTTTAAATCTTAAATAGTAGGACTTATCATCTAAACAGAATAGGTTCTGATCTAAATTATTAAATAATACACTTTTGAACTTCTCCTCTGATGTGAACTAATTTAAATTTATTTTATCAGTTTTCAGAATTATTTCCTAGCCTAAAAATGTGTTTCTAGATCTAATAAATATGAACTACACTTAAGCAGATTTTATTTCAGCCTAAAATTTATTTTTAGTTAATTCTAAAGTTTTCTAAGTGCCAGGAAAGTTTAAACTTGAATTTGCAATGTATTTGCCTCACCTTTTAAATTTAAATCCAAATCCCATATTCAATTTTCTGAATTTAATATCATATAGGGTCAAAAAGGTAAATTCACCATACTACAGGGTCTAATTTATTATCTCATAAATTTCCAGGGGTCTAACTACACATAACAGAGGGGTTTTCCTAATTTTTATTAAGTCCAGGGGCTAAAACTGATTTTTAAATGAATTTACACGAATTTCTGAAGTTCCAGGGGCTAGATCAGAAGTTTCCGGGGCTAGCTCGTGTTTTCCGAGATCCCCAGGGGGTAGCGCGTAAGAATCCTGGCCTTTATAACGCGGGGCTGATGTGGACCGTCCGATTTAAAATAGACAGCTCAGACTAGATTGCCGAACCGGTACGTGCGGGTTTTAATTCTACCTTGCGATTTAAAATAGAAGACGCACAAGCGGCCACGTCGCCCTGACCGTGCGCGGGCGGCGCTGCCCGGCGGCGCTGTCCGGCGGCGCGCGGCGGCGGGAGGCGGCGATCTCGCCGGAAAACTTCGGATCTTCATCTATTCCTCCTAAAACTGGGATTTCATGGCATAGAACGGTATTGGGGAGGTCGAGGATCTCACCTCAGGGTTTTTCTTGAGCTCGGAGGCCCTGGAAGGCAGTCGGCGTCGAGGTCCGAGGTGGAACCGCTGCGGTGCTCGTCGGAGCTGTGCCTAGAGTGCAAACCACCGAGTTTTCTGCACCTGCGTGACTCCCCGGAGGCGGTGGGACACGATCGACGCGTTAAATCAGAAAACCCGAGCAAAGATCGAGAGAAAACGGCCGGAGAAGCTCTGGTTCTCACCGGGAGGAAAAACAGCCAATCGGGGGGGGGGGGGGGGGACAGGGCGATGCCGGCGTTTATTAGACGGGGGAGGGCGGCATGTCTGTTGGGATCGAGCCGGATTCGTCCGGGACCAGAATTCGGCTGGGGGACGCGAGTTTCCGGGGTAGTTTGGATTCGGGCGCGCGGAGGAGTCCGGGTAGTTGGCGCGAGCAAGAGGTGGGGGATGACACACGGGCCCCGCGTGTCACTGAGAGGGAGAGGCGCGCGCCTGTGGGCTGGCGCGGGGGGGGGGGGGGGTATGGTGGGCTGGCTGGTGGGTTTCAGCCCACTGGCCGGGGGGTTCTTTTTCTTTTTCCATTTCTTTTCTGTTTTGATTTGAATTTGAATTTCTGCACCACATGCAGTACGTCCAAAAATTTTTAAATTCCCCTCTTAACAGAATTTTGGGGTGTTACACACGGATCGACATGTTGTTTGATCAGTTGGTCAAAGCAAAGATCTTTTCCAAGATGGACATAAGATCCGGGTACCATCAGATTAAGATAAGGGCTTAGGACATTCCGAAGACGGCTTTCTCGACGAGGTACGGACTTTATGAGTACCTGGTCATGTCCTTCGACCTTACCAATGCTCCAGCTCACTTCATGTATCTAATGAACTCGGTATTCATGCCGGAGCTGGACAAGTTTGTCGTGGTCTTCATCGACGACGTCCTGGTATATTCCAAGTCAGAGGAAGATCACAAGAAACATCTGCGTATAGTCTTGCAACGGCTGAGGGATCACAAGCTATACGCAAAATTCAGCAAATGCGACTTCTGGATATCGCAAGTGCCTTTTCTCGGGCATATCATTTCAGCGGAGGGTATCGCTGTAGACCCGAGCAAGATCACTCAAGTGCTGAATTGGAAATCCCCGAGGACTGTTCACGAGGTACGGAGTTTCCTCGGACTCGCAGGATATTATCGGAGGTTCATTCCGAACTTCTCGAAGATTGCCAAGCCTATGAGGAGCTGCTGAAGAAGGCAACCAAATATGTTTGGAGTCCAGCGTGCGGAGAAGCATTCAAGGCTTTAGTCAAGCACCTGACATAAGCACCGGTTTTGGCGCAGCCAGACACAACAAAACCGTTTGATGTGTACTGCGATGCATCCGTCATTGGGCTCGGATGTGTGCTGATGCAAGACCGAAGAGTGGTCGCATATAGATCACGACAGCTTAGAAACCATGAGCAGAATTATCCAACCCACGATTTGGAGCTCGCTGCCGTGGTGCTTGCACTGAAAATGTGGAGGCACTACCTACTCGGTAACCTCATACATTTATATACCCACCACAAAAGCCTCAAGTACATATTCACTCAGAAGGAGCTGAACATGAGGCAGCGAAGATGGTTAGAATTGATAAAGGATTACGAAATAAAGATCTATTAT
This sequence comes from Neostapfia colusana, assembly GCA_030760725.1. Lineage (NCBI taxonomy): Eukaryota > Viridiplantae > Streptophyta > Magnoliopsida > Poales > Poaceae > Neostapfia > Neostapfia colusana. The sequence continues at coordinate 99,096,825 of JASWHV010000003.1, forward strand.
CATCCGGGCAAGGCAAACGTAGTGGCAGATGCGCTGAGCCGCAAGTCACACGTCAACAACCTGACCATCACACCGTTGGAAGAGAGCGAACCACCACTACATGTAATTCCACATGGAGCTCTCTACAACCTAGCTTTGGTCCCCACCATCCGTGAAGAGATAGCGGCAGCCCAGAAGAATGACAAGGGCATGTCACATTTGCGGAGATGTGTAGACAGTGGGGAGCTGAAATGTTTCCGGAAGGACGGAGACGGCGTCCTATGGTTCAAGGACCGGATCGTCGTACCCCGTAACCCGGAATTACGGAAGAAATTTTTTGATGAGGCTCACTTGTCAAAGTTTTCTATTCACCCCGGCAGCAACAAAATGTATCAAGAACTCAGAAGCAAGTTTTGGTGGACACGGATGAAGCGGGAGACTGCAAAATATGTGTCCGAGTGTGATACATGTCGAAGGGTGAAGGCAGACCATATGCGGAAACCGGGACTGCTGCAACCACTGGGCATTCCTGCCTGGAAGTGGGAGGATGTGAGCATGGATTTCATCGTCGGCTTACCCATCACCTTGCAGAAACATGATTCTGTGTGGGTGATCATCGATCGGCTCACCAAAGTTGCCCATTTCATCCCGGTCAACACCAACTACAAAGTATGCTGAACTGTACATCTCACGGATCCTATGCTTGTACGGCGTACCCCGTACCATTATATCGGATCAGGGCACTTTATTTGTGTCCCGTTTTTGGGAGCAGCTGCACGCTGCATTGGGGACGAAGCTGATCCGTAGTTCAGCGTACCACCCGCAGACGGATGGGCAAACGGAGCGGGTAAATCAGATCCTAGAAGACATGCTACGAGCTTGCGCTATCAACCACGGCAAGAATTGGGATGATCACTTGTCGTTAGCTAAGTTCTCGTACAATAATGGGTACCAAGCCAGCATTAAGATGGCGCCCTACGAGGCCCTATACGGGCGGAAATGCCGCACACCATTGAACTGGTGTGAGTCTACAGAAAGGGTTACCTTCGGGATTGACCTTGTCAACAACGCGGAATAAAAGGTTCGACTGATTCAAGCGAACCTGAAAGCCGCCCAATCCCGTCAGAAACAATATGCGGACCGGAGGAGACGCCCATTACAATTCGAAGTGGGGGATCACGTATATCTACGTGTATCTCCAATGAAGGGCGTAAACAGATTTGGGGTGAGAGGAAAGTTGGCACCCTGATTCATCGGTCCATTCCAGATTACCGAAAGATGTGGATCGGTAGCATACCGGCTGAAATTACCAGAAGCGCTTTCCGGTATGCACGACGTCTTTCACATTTCCCAGCTGAGGAAGTGTCTCAAGCTATCAACTACCATTCAGCTGGAAGACATTGAAGAACTGCAACCGGATCTCACCTATCGGGAGGAACCGGTTCAGATTATTGCGAAAAGGCCCGAACCACACACAACCGTATGTTGTGGTTCTACAAGATTCTATGGAGTAATCACTCCATGGACGAAGTGATACGGGAGAGCGAAGGATTTCTGTAGGATCAAAGAGCACGTGAAAAGCTACCAGAGGGGGGGGTGAATGGTAGATTAAAACTTTTCGCAGCGGAAACAACAAAAACCCCTCAGCAAAAAATCAATCGGTTAAAGAAACCGTGTGTGCAAGTGTTTCCAGATGTGTTCAACCGTGAAAAATCAAGTATAGAGGTAGAGAATCAAGTCACGGATCTAATGCAACAAGAATCACTTGAAAACACGAAGTAAAACTTGAGATACGATCAAAACATTAAACGAAGATCAATCTGTTCTACCAGATATAAAACAGATTTGCAACGCTGCAAAGAAACTCGTGTATCTCAAAAACTACAGATCCGAAGCTCGTGAAAATTTCACAGATGATAGATAATTGAGTTGTGAAGACAACCCAAAAAGTATCACGTCAATCGGATCTGTAAAACTCGAGTTATGAACGAAACACCGAAGCAACGTCGGTCTGTCCAGAAACTCGGCGAGAAAGACTTGACGAAAAACAAGTCGGACGAACAAGGCACAAAAGCTCCTCGAAACTATGAACTTTATTCAATAGAAACACAAGAGGAACAGCCCAAAATTCTCTACCCACGAGAGCTCTGGCCTCCCTTGCTTTTATAGTCAGCCCTCAGGCTAAACAATCCAATCTAGGACTCCTACTCCTAATTGGACTCGTATCCTAACTTACCATAACTGCTCAGAACTCTCCTATTCGCAGATAGAAGCAATCGTGAGACTTCCAAACACCTTAAGAACGTCCTAAACATTCCTAAAACAACTCAACTTCGTGCCTAGCACGAAATCCTATCATAACCAACTCAAATCTTCCATATTTGAGCCATATCCGACTCAGCCTCAGCCTGAGTACGCAATCCAGCCGGTTGGACCTTTCCGACCAATTCTTTACGTCCACTTCTCTTCATCACGCCTTGGAACAATGTTGCCACGTCCATGCACTCCTTGCACACGTGCAAACACCTTCCAACGACGTACACGCAACCTTCATATGCACTGCCCTTGATCCAAACATGCTGCGCGACCTCCCGATCAACTCAACCACAGCTCCTCCCGAACTTGGTTGTTGGAACCTCATCTCCTCCCTGAGACTAGTCCAAGGATCCCGTCACCAGCCATGTCTTGAACTCAAGCAACACCTGCACATGAATAAACAACCAATTCTTCCGAGCACAAGTCCTCGACTTGACTCACGTTAGTTCGAAAACCACAACACCTTACATGAGCACGTCACATAAGCATGTTGCAAACCATATCAAATGATAACAGCCATAACCACCAAAACACACCAAAAACTTAAAAAATTAATACTAAGCAAACCTTCCCATAAAGCAAGTTTGAAACATTGCGAGCTAAAAGCAAAAACAAGACGCTGCAGTTCTACGAGTTGAACTTCACGGGAGCTCCCTAAAAACAAGCTCCGGACCTCACAGAAGCTCTTCGGACCTTGCAGGAGCTATCCGGACCTTGCGTCGGACCTTGCCAACACTTGGCGGACCTAACAAAGAACTTATCGGACCTTGCCACAGAAGAATGTTTTGGCAATATTCAAAACTTTGAATGTTAATGCTAACTTTTATCCTAATTGCCAATGTATTCAGCACATATAGGTCACACAATCTCCCCCTTGATGAATGCGTTGGCAACACCAATTAAAATCAGAACATTGGCTTATGAAAAGTTTTGAAAAGCTTTGAAAACTCATTGCTCCCCCTTTATTAATTTCTCCCCATTTTTTAAAATCAGAGAAGGAAGAAAGTGTATAACATATGCAAAGTGTAAAAAAATCTCTCCTTATACATATTTCTCCCCCTTTGACAATGTATTCAGCAAGGTTCAAAAGAGAAAATTTTAAATGTTATGAGCATATTATAACATATACATACAAAACAAAGCTCATCCAAGTCATACTATCAGGTTACTTACACTATCACATCAATGAGATACATAAAGTAGTGTAAGCCATGCTAGAGATCAAATGTATTTTTCAGTTTAAACAAGTCATGATCTCCCTTGCTCAACTATTTCAAAACCTGAAAACATGACACTTGTTGCTGCATTTTTATTATTCATAATTATTTAAGGCGCAAAGTTGATCATATGATATTTGCAAGAGATTATATGCCGCATCAGCCTTATTCTAACCAACCAAGCCAAGCCTATTTCATTTGACAATCAGAAGCTTAAGGACATGGTTTTAGTCATACACAATTCCTTCCAAGTTCATATCTTAGTGAATGATAAGCAATCTCAAAAGAAGAAGTGCGATGCATGCATATTCTCTTGATCTTTTCTCAATTTTTTATTTGAAAACTCAACATGTGAGCTGATCACTTGATTATTTTTTTATGATTAAAAGCACTTGTGAGCACGCAACAAGTTCAAAACAGCAAGAAAGTTCGATCATGACCAGATTTAGTGTAAGTAATTATTCTGATTACTAGTCATGGCAAAAACTACAAAATGTATAACATGAGTAATGTAGTAAGAACTTTCAGCCTGTAAAAGGAATCACAAAGTCATATATGTATGAAATACTATGCTCATATTATTTTAGTTTCAGATTCACACATAGACTTTTAAAGTTTCAAAAACTCCCCCTCAATTTAAGCCATGAGGATGCATAACCCCTATTTCACTACGAATGAAACAAAAACGAGTGAAATCCAAAGGTTTTGTAAAAATATCAGCCAATTGTTGTTCGGTATCGACATGGTGAAGCACAATGTTTCCTTTTTCAACATTATCACGAAGAAAGTGATACCTAATGTCAATGTGCTTAGTTCTAGAGTGTTTCACGGGGTTTTTAGCAATATAAATTGCACTAGTGTTATCACAAAATAGTGGAACACTATCTAAATCAACCCCATAGTCCTTAAGTGTTTGAACAATCCAAAGAATTTGTGAGCAAGCGCTAGCCGCAGCTACATATTCAGATTCGGCTGTGGATTGTGCAACTGAACTTTGTTTTCTAGAGGACCAAGCAACAAGTGAATTACCAAGAAAATGACAAGCACCCGAAGTACTTTTCCTATCAATCCTACAACCCCCAAAATCAGCATCCGAAAAAGCTTTCAAAGAAACGGTTGAGGAAGAAGGAAGAAAAATGTCAAATTCTTGAGTTCCATGTAGGTACCTGAGAATCCTTTTGATGGCTTGGCGATGTGAAGCACGTGGAGAAGCTTGAAAACATGCACAAAGACATACGCTGAATTGTATGTCCGGTCTTGACGCCGTGAGATACAAAAGTGATCCAATCATACTTCTGTATTCTTTTTTATCGACCGGGTCACCATCTTCGTCAAGTTCAAGTGTTGTTGCTGTTCCCATTGGTGTCCGAAGAGGCTTGCATTTGTCCATGTTGAAGCGCTTAAGAAGGTCCTTTGTATACTTAGTTTGATGCACAAAAGTTCCTTCTTTTGTTTGCTTGATTTGCAGCCCCAAAAAGTATGTGAGTTCTCCCATCATACTCATCTCAAATTCTAAACTCATCATAGCTGAAAACTTGGACACGAGATCATGAGAAGCACAACCAAAGATAATATCATCCACATACACTTGAACGAATAATGAGTCATTGCCATGCTTAAGTACAAAAAGAGTTTTATCAACCTTGCCCATGGTAAACCCCTTTTCAAGTAACAATGTTTTTAACCTATCATACCATGCTCTAGGGGCTTGTTTTAGACCGTACAAGGCTTTGGAAAGTTTGTAAACATGATTAGGAAAATTTGGATTTTCAAAACCCGGTGGCTGCTTAACATAAACCTCCTCCTCTATGTAGCCATTAAGAAAAGCACTTTTAACATCCATTTGATATAACTTGGAACCTTTAGATGCAGCAAATGCTAATAAAATTCTTATAGCTTCTAATCTAGCAACAGGAGCAAATGTTTCATCAAAATCTAGACCTTCAATTTGAGTGAAACCTTGAGCAACCAACCTAGCTTTATTCCTAACCACAACCCCATCCTCACTTTGCTTATTTTTAAATACCCATTTAGTTCCAATTAATGTGTGACCTTGAGGTGGAGGTACAAATTTCCAAACATTATTTCTTTCAAAATTTTCTAACTCTTCTTGCATGGCATTAATCCAAGATTCATTAGTGAGTGCGTGTGATATATCATTGGGTTCATGCAAGCTTCCAATGATTTGTTGTGGAGGATGACTTTTGAGTACTCGGAGGGGAGTAGACACTTCACAAGCACCTTCTTCTTCATGTTCGGACCTTTGATTAGGAGAGCTTGTTGATTGAGGAAGGTCTGAACCAGCAGTAGTGACTGTTGGTGCTGGTTGTGCTGCAAAATCAGCAGCTTGATCGTTATTTACTTCCGAGTTTTCGGGCAGCAGCACCACTTCTTCATCTTCTTCAATAAAAATACTCTCCCCCTGCGGATATGGATCCGGACCTGTAATATCGGAGCTAGTACTTGGGCTAGCTTCATCAAAAGAAACCTCGCAAGTCTCCACAATTTTGTTAGTGTCAAGTAAAAGCACACGGTAGCCTCTAGTATGAGATGGATAACCAAGAAACATGCCATCAACAGATCTAGCTTCAAATTTATCAAGATTACCATGTTTCTTAACAAAGCATTTGCAACCAAAAACCCTAAAGTGTGTAACACTAGGCCTATGTCCAAACCGGAGCTCATATGGGGTTTTTCCAAGCTTAGCACGCAAGAAAACACGATTTGAGACATAACAAGCGGTTGCAATTGCATCAGCCCAAAATTTCCTAGGAGTTTGATATTCATCAAGCATAGTCCTAGCCATCTCAACTAAGGTCCTGTTCTTTCTTTCCACGACACCATTTTGTTGTGGTACATAGGGTGAAGAGTATTGATGATCTATTCCATTTTCAGCACAAAAGTGATCAAAGGATTGGTTTTTAAATTCAGTTCCGTTATCACTTCTAATTGCTTTTAATGATCCTGGGTGATCAATAGATAATCTAAGAAATAAAGTTCTAAAATGACTAAAAGCTTCATTCTTAGATGCCATAAAATAAACCCAAGAATATCTGGAATAATCATCAACAATCACAAGCACATACCATTTACCTCCGAAGGATTGAACACGTGCCGGACCTACTGTGTCAAGATGTAAAAGTTGTCCCGGTTCAGCTGTCATGGTCATTGTGAAAGGAGCATGTGAACCTGCAACAAACTTAGCATGTCTACAAGAAGAGCACACAATATCATTGTCCTTTTTAAGCTTCAGCAGCCCACGTATGCGATCGAGAGCACTAACACGAGTGAGATGATCAAAGCCTATGTGACCAAGTCTATGATGCCAAAAATATAGATCCTTTGTATCATTAGCAACTAGACACCGATGTTTAGAAGTTGACAAATCAAAATCAGCTTTAAAAACTCTTCCAAACCTAGACATGTTAAACAAAAGCTCACCTTTTGAATCTACAACCTTGCAGCAATTTTAGCAAAGCTAACCTCTAGATTTTCATCTAGCAATTGTGAAACCGAAAGCAAGTTGTATTTCAAATTTTTAACATGTGCCACATCTTTCAAAGTGTAGAGATTATTTACTCTAACCGAACCTTTAGCAATTATGGGAGTAGAAGAGTTATCGACGAAAGTAACATTTTCTACACGTGACACAAAAGACAGAGAGGAGAACCATTCTTTGTTACCGGTCATGTGGCGTGAGTAACCTGAATCCACAATCCAAATGTTCTCCTTCCTCAAACGTGAAACCTACACAGCAGCACAATACGTCGATGACTCAATACTGGGGTTAGTTAAAAGACTTTTAGGAATCCAGTACTGAGTCACACGACGTCCAGCAGGAATAACACGCGAAAGCTGAGAAGGTACAGCAGGTTTATGAGCCAAACATCGAAAATTTTTGTTCCCAACTACTGACTTAGAAGATGTGTTATATGTAGCAAAAAAACAGTAGGTCCGGAAGCAAGTTTTTGACTCATTACAGCAGGTTGCAAGCTCCGAACATTCGGTCTAGCAGATTTTGCTTGGTTGTTATGTGATCTAGCAAGTATTCTTTGTTTCTTATCGTGTTTAGCTAGTCTATAACAAAAATCCATGACATGACCATCTCTACCACAGTAGGTACAATGAAAAATAACCTTATTATCATGTCTAGATGAGCAAGCAACACGTTTATTAGAACCCGAATGGGACAGTACTCCTGCAGATTTGAAAATCACCTCTTTTTGTCTAGGAGCTGTTTGAATCAAACCGCTTCCTAATGACTTTACAACTTTAGGTGGGTGTGCCTTAGCATGAGCATGAGAATTAAAACCTAAACCAGTTTTATCATTACAAGACTTGGAAGAATTCAGCAGCAAGTTTAGGTTCTTATTTGCATTAGAAAACTGATCTAGTGTCCTATGCATTTCATCAAGTTTATTGGACAGATCAAAGCAGTTTTCACATGAAGTTTTTCCTTTTAGTTTGCAATTTGAACAATATTTAACTTCATGCACACGTAAAGCATTGTTCAAAATAGAAATCTCATTCATAGCATCATTTAGTTTCTTATTCAGATCATCACATGAAGAACAATGCAAATCAATTGTAGAACAACAAGCATCTTTCAAATTTTTATCATTAAGTGCAGCAAGCTCTTTGTTCTTTTCAATTTCAAGTTCAAGTTTATCAAGTGTAGATGTGTGTGCACTTCTTAAAGAGGATAATTGTTCATAAATCAAATCACATGAGGAACAAGAATCATCACTAGGAATCAAAGTTTTTAAACGATTAATTTCAGATTCTAGTGATTCAATTTTAACAGCATTGTTCCTAAGTTTTTTATCCTTTTTCTTTAATATAACAGTGGCACGAGAAATAGCATCACACATTTCTTCGCAAGTGGGACATACCTATTCATCGTCCCTGTTGTGTTCTGCCTCCTCGGAGCTTGAACTTGACTTGCTCGCCATGCAGCACATATTTGTCATAGCTTCTTCATCTTCATCACTACCGGTGTCCACATCACTTGAGCCGAAATCTTGAAGTGCAGAGATCATACTATGCACTATGTTGCGCATTGATAAATCTTTCTTCTTCTTATTCTTTGCAAACGATTTCTTTGGCCTTGTTTGCTTTTCTTCACGTGAAGTCAGACCTGAAAGGTTAGGGCACTCCGTACAAAATGTCCTGTCTTACCACATTCAAAACATCGTTAAGGTCCGGAGCTTCCTCTCCTTCTAGTTCTCACATTTTGCAATGCTTTTGAGAACCGAGTAGAGATGAGTGCAATCTCCTCCTCTGGAAACTCTTCAATCTGTTCAAGGGTTAGAGAGGACAGCAAAGAGAGTGCACCACTAGATGATGATTGACTAGAACTAGACATGTCACGTTGAGAAACAAATGCAATAGACTTGTTGGGGTTTTTACGTGAGATGATGTCAATTTCATGAGTTTTCAATTTAGAATAAAGCACGTCTAAAGTAAGAGAACTCATGACAGTAGATTCACGAATAGATGTAACTTTCATCTCCCAAATTGACATATCTAATGCTCCTAACAATTGTCTAGCATTTTCAGCATCTGAAAAGTTAACATTGACACTACGCAAGTTGCTGAGAATTTTATTAAAGCGAGCAAAAAGGTCGTCAATTGACTCACTGGGTTGCATCTCAAAACGCATGTATTCTTTCTTGAACATATCTTGCCTTACCTTCTTGATCGTATTGGATCCTTCATGGTAGTTACAAAGAGCTTTCCAAACATCATATGCAGATCGGAGGTGTGCAACACGGTCGAAGTCGCTTTGAGTCAATCCTTGGATGATCAAGTTGCGAGCCTTGTTGTTGTTGTCAATATCTCTCATGTTCTCAGCCGTAACTTGATTGTTGGGTGGTACATCGAAGTTCCGGTAGACATTTTCCCATATGGCGAAGCCTTGCGCCTGTATGTAGGCCTCCATCCGCGCCTTCCAAACCTGAAAATCGATGCCATTGAACACACAAGGTTTTGCGGAGTACTTCTCCATGATAGTTAGTCAAAACACGTGCAAATCACAAAGATTAGAGCACCTTGGCTCTGATACCAATTGTAGGATCGAAGAGCACATGAAAAGCTACCAGAGGGGGGGTGAATGGTAGATTAAAACTTTTCGCAGCGGAAACAACAAAAACCCCTCAGCAAAAAATCAATCGGTTAAAGAAACCGTGTGTGCAAGTGTTTTCAAACGTGTTCAACCGTGACAAATCAAGTAGAGAGGTAGAGAATCAAGTCACAGATCTAATGCAACAAGAATCACTTGAAAACACGAAGTAAAACTTGAGATACGATCAAAACATTAAACGAAGATCAATCTGTTCTACCCGATATAAAACAGATCTGCAACGCTGCAAAGAAACTCGTGTATCTGAAAAACTACAGATCCGAAACTCGTGAAAGTTTAACAGATGATATATAATTGAGTTTTGAAGACAACCAAAAAGAATCACGTCAATCGGATCTGTAAAACTCGAGTTATGAACAAAACACCGAAGCAACGTCGGTCTGTCCAGAAACTCGGCGTGAAAGACTTGACGAAAAACAAGTCGGACGAACAAGGCACAAAAGCTCCTCAAAACTATGAACTTTATTCAATAGAAACACAAGAGGAACAACCCAAAGTTCTCTACCCACGAGAGCTCTGGCCTCCCTTGCTTTTATAGCCAGCCCTCAGGCTAAACAATCCAATCTAGGACTCCTACTCCTAATTGGACTCGTATCCTAACTTACCATAACTGCTCAGGACTATCCTATTCGCAGATAGAAGCAATCGTGAGACTTCCAAACATCAACTCAACTTCGTGCCTAGCACGAAATCCTATCATAACCAACTCAAATCTTCCATATTTGAGCCATATCCGACTCAGCCTCAGCCTGAGTACGCAATCCAGCCGGTTGGACCTTTCCGACCAATTCTTTACGTCCACTTCTCTTCATCACGCCTTGGAACAATGTTGCCACGTCCATGCACTCCTTGCACACGTGCAAACATCTTCCAACGACGTACACGCAACCTTCATATGCACTGCCCTTGATCCAAACATGCTGCGCGACCTCCCGATCAACTCAACCACAGCTCCTCCCGAACTTGGTTGTTGGAACCTCATCTCCTCCCTGAGACTAGTCCAAGGATCCCGTCACCAGCCATGTCTTGAACTCAAGCAACACCTGCACATGAATAAACAACCAATTCTTCTGAGCACAAGTCCTCGACTTGACTCACGTTAGTTCGAAAACCACAACACCTTACATGAGCACGTCACATAAGCATGTTGCAAACCATATCAAATGATAACAGCCATAACCACCAAAAAACACCAAAAACTTAGCAAATTAATACTAAGCAAACCTTCCCATAAAGCAAGTTTGAAACATTGCGAGTTAAAAGCAAAAACAATATGCTGCAGTTCTACGAGTTGAACTTCACGGGAGCTCCCTAAAAACAAGCTCCGGACCTCACAGAAGCTCTTCGGACCTTGCAGGAGCTCTCCGGACCTTGCGTCGGACCTTCCCAACACTTGGCGGACCTAACAAAGAACTTGTCGGACCTTGCCACAGAAGAATGTTTTGGCAATATTCAAAACTTTGAATGTTAATGCTAACTTTTATCCTAATTGCCAATGTATTCAGCACACATAGGTCTCACAATTTCTTCGTGCCAACTACCCCGACTTTTTCACGTCGCATATCCGGTAATTTTCCACCGTCCTCTCTCTCATTTTCACTTTATAATCTCGGGACGAGATTCTTTTAAGGAGGGAGGAATGTAAGGGCCTCAGTTTTTGACACATATCTGAAGTGTTCATCACCATACACACACACCTCATTTGAGGAAAGTTGATGAACACAAATGAAGAGCAAGTAACCACCATCAACATGCTCATTTGAAAACAAACTCACATATTGCAAAAGTGGTATTTCCCACATGTGATATAGAGGGGCTGGACATATGAAAAGTCCAACACATTGCTAAGGATGTCCATGCCAAGTTTCACCCAAATTCAAAACCTTTTTGAGGTCATTTTGGGTATAGTTAGAAAGGGGGCAGTTTGAAACCATATTCAAATTCAAACTGTTTTTATCCCATGTATTCAAAAGGGGGAGGCATATTCTTATTCAGCACATTTTTGTGAGCTCACACACCAATTTTCACTCCATTTGGAGTTGATCTTGACATGAGCTAAGTGGGACAAATTCAAACTTTATTTGAATTTCAAACTGAACTTGTGCTGAAATTCATTCAAACCAAACCCAATTTGAATTCTAACCAATTCAACTGGTTCATGGGTGAATAATTTGAATCACCATGGGTATTTTGGGGCTCACTGTTTACAACAGTGATTAGGAGTAAATTTCAGAGGTTAAAATTGGAAGTGGGACCCACATGTCAGCCACTGAGAAGGTCTAACCGAGTGGACTTTCAGTGCTCGGGTCCCCGAGCTCCTCCCGAGAGCGCCACAGAGGGGGAGGCCGCCGCGCCACCACCTGCTTGCCGCCTCGGCCGGTGAACCGCCTCGCAGGGGTCCTTATCTGTGCGCCCGAGCAGTCACAGGGGGTCTTCACCGCTGCCTCGTCGCACTTCCACCCAAAAAGCCGAAGCACCTCGCCGCCCGAGTGAGCTTTCGGTTCCTCGTCGCCCGGCCGATCCAGTGACCCTCCCGGCGATCTGAGACCAGCACCGGGTGCGCCAAGCCATCTTCGACACCTTCGCATCGGTTCCAGACCCTACGCGGTCTTCTCCGAGCTCCACCACGGCGATCTTGTCTCTGCCGGTTCAGCTCGAGCCGCCGCTGCGGGAACCGTCCTTCCGGCCACCACAGCCCACCGTTCACTGAGCTGTGAACAGCAAAGAGGTTCGTCTTCAACCCCTCTTTCTTTCCCGCAAGCTCCGGCGGCGTGACAAGCACTGCTCAAGCCGGAATTTCATGTTTTCACGACGGTGTGCAAAAGAGTGGTCTGTACCGATCCGAGAAATTCGTAAGACACACTGCATCACTCATCCTCTCATGGAGAGGATCACTTCTAGTAGCCCGTGTGGGTCCATAGGAGCAGGAACCACGAAGAACCGTGGAGGGAAACCGCTGTTCTTCGAGTTTTAGTAGAAATCCCGATTTCCGGCCTAGGTCGCACGGTGACAGCCCAACACAGCCCTTCCCGAGCTCCGTAGAGCTCTCGTCGACCTTTCCTATGGTCCACTGATTCTCGACGACCATTAGCTCGATCGGGTTAGGTGCTAGGGAGGACGGGTAACGCGGCCGAAGTTCTCCCGAGGCTGCAGCTCGTCGCCGACCATGTGGCGGCCATTTTCATGGCGAGCTGGCCCGAGAGTCCTGTTCCCCGAGAGAAAATAGGCAGAGGCGGCAAAAATCGTGAAGTTTGGAGCTCTACCGAAGCTGCCGGCGAGCTCTCCGGCGAGATACCCCGGCGGCAGAGAGCGGGCGTCAGGAGGTTGAAGAAGGGGTTGGACCCAGCTGTCAGCGACCAATATTTTAAATCGGGATCGGGCTGCGGCCGGGATCGGGTGTGCTGGCGTGAAAAAACCTTGTGGGCCGCGGTGTGCTGTCACCTCAGCGCTCAACACGTGTCCCTGCGGGCCCCGGCAGATTTAAACTTTTCCCCCGATTTTCAGGTTCCATTCAAACTTCAAATCCTCATAACTTTGGCTAGGAAGCTCCAAATTGAGTGAACCAAATTTTGTTGGGTTCATCTCTCTGAGCACTTTCCAGCAAATCAAGTTTCACTTCATGAAAACCCTTATTTGTCCAGAATTAATTCCTTAAAATTTAAACTGTTTGGAATTTTAACTGGAGAATCCTTTGGAGGAAAGTCCTGAAATTTTTCTGGGATGTTCACCAAAATATCCCTGAACTACCATAAAAATTTCAGATCCATTTGAGCTTAGTTGATCTACCTAACGGTGTGATTAGTGAAACTGTTCCAGAGAAAATAGAAAATGTTCAGAAATATTTTCAGAATTTTCTCTGAAAGTGTTTAGCTCATATCTTCAGCTAGGAACCTTCAAATTAAGTAAGACCAACTCCATTAGAACCCTCTAAAAATCTAGTTTTCAGAAAGTCATAGTTTGTTTCATGAAAATCATTAGAACACACTAAAAGCCTTCAATTAAGGTCAAGTACATAATTAATTGTGGAGGGCTCAAATGAGCTTTGCTGCAACTAAAACTTGACCAAATCTCTGTTTAGGTTGTAACCAAGCCACAGTAAAAGTTTCACAGTCATTGGGTCTGTCTAGTGAGAGTTATAGACTTCACAACTTCAAACTTAATACAAATGCATTTAAATTGATACATGTACCTCTTATATCATGTAGTCGCTAAGGTCGAGGAGGAACCCGAAGTCCTAGACTTCGTTACTCCAGAGGAGCAGTTAGCCTACGACCAAGAGCAGCAAGGCAAGCTCCGGTTTGCATTAACCGTTTTACAAATTTTTATTGTTTGAGCACTTACTTGAGTATTATGATTCTTTGCATTAGAGTCTTGTTTGGAAACCCAATTGCATAGCCCAGAAAACCATGGGTTGGGTTTAGGATTGCAAACCCCGTTAGCTACTGCAATGCTAAGATAGTGTAGGATTTGGTACAAGTCGAGTAGTTGGAACTACTCGCGAGCATAGGCTAGAGGCACTCGACTCGGGTAGAGATAGCACATGAAACACATGGCAAGAAAATGAGACCAAGCGGAGGGTAAGGGCAGCAGGACTTTGGGGCCTGTGTGCTGTAGCTACGCTTGTGTCGATTGAGGATCAAGCCGTGTGCGGGCCTGTTGAACAAGCTAGAACAGTACCGAAGACCTACCGGCTATATGGGAACCGGGAAACCGATGTATCTCGGGTAGCTGGGTGTTGAGGCATAGCTGGTCGTTCAGAGGGTAGGTTGAGAGCTCGAGGTGTAAATCGGCTGGCGGCACTGAGATGCGCGTGCAGAGACCTCTTGCTCGGGACGATTGGACCGGTTCAACATTTGGCTAACGGGTGAAAGGTAGTTACGTACGGCGTCCGTGATGGTTGTTGTAGGCAACATCGAGTACGGGCGTACGTGACGGGTTATTAGGGTAACCCTGCAGGTGTAAATCGATTATTATCGCCGTCCCTCACGGTCAGTGAGTACCACTTGTTCACTGTACCGTGACGTAGAAAGAACAGGCTAGTTACATGTTAAAATGTTGCTGATTGAAAGATGGACTTTGCTTGTTAATGGTTTGCTGTAGTTAGAGCTAACTAAAGTTCCTTTCAACTTTGGGCAAAGTACATGAGAGAAATGCGTTTCTTGTTTGATTGCGGCCCTCTCATGTGCCTTAGCGTAAGGTTCTCCACCACCTGCTGCTAAAACCTGAAAGTAAGGTTCTACTAATTAGGCGAGTCCTTGCAATTGATTTTTACCTCATGTAACCCATCACCCCTCATGTAGAAGTTCCATGTTTAGGTGAGACGGGTCAGACTTGCTGAGCGTTCGTGCTCACTGCTTGTGTTTGAAGCTTTTGCAGGGTTCTATGAGGAAGGGACTCCCGAAGAGGAGACGGAACCCCAGGAGGGGAACCCCGTCGAGTGGGAGTCGTGCACGCTGCAGAGTTAGTGTGCGTGTGTGCTAGCAAGGACACGTTCAAGGGCTGAACGTGGACTTGATGCGTAGTCTACGCCCGCGAGTGTAGACTGGATTTATTTTGAAGTAAACATGTTCATAAACTTGTTTATGTAATAAAATTTCGCTTCCGCTTTGTACCTTTGACGTGTGTTATACGGTGCTGTGCAACGCAGCACCCCTCAGCGTGATCCTTGCTCGACAAGACCGTGGGGTCGTGTCACAGAACACCGAGTCCGTGGGTGGCTCCTCACCTGAAAAACACTTAAGCAGCAACCGTGAGCACGAAGGCTTAGCAAGGCTTAACTGACTCACCTAAGCATGAAACTCTACATGAGGTGTACCATGACATAGGATGGTCATATTGCCACAAATGGACTCGCCTACAAGTTCATCCATAGTTCAACTTTTAGCAACAAGTTAACAGTTCAAGAAGCTGAAATTTAGTAAGCAGTATTTGGTGGCAAACATGTAGCAATACAATATTATATCATATCAGCAGTATTGAATCACCATATTTCATATATTAGTCTACGTCACGACTCAGTGACCAAGTGGTACTCTTCACCGCGAGGGACGGTGAATCGACTCGATATACACCTGCAGGGAAACCCAAAGAGCACGTCACGTACGCCCACCCGTGGAGCTGCACAGCACGCTCACTCGATGTCGTAGGGGACAACCTTTCACCCAACAGTCCAAACGTCGAACCGGTCGCACCGAAACGAGCAGGAGGTTCCCCACACGGAGCATCTCTCTATGCCCGTTGGCAGATTTCCACCTTGCTTCCCTCAACCTACACCTATAAATCGGTGTGCTATGCCTCGACGCCCGGAGGTTTAGGCTACATCGGTTTATCGGGGCCCATATATCCGATATGCCTTCGATACATTCAAACTTGATCAGCGTGGGCCGCACACGGATCGGTCCTCAATCGACACGGACAGGGCTGCGCGCACAAGACTCCCTCTTGCTGCGCCCTAACCCCTGCCTAGTCTCATTTTCATTACTAAAGTGATCTCACATCACTCAACCAAACCCGTGTGTCCCAAGCCTATCTCGCTAGTAGATTCCAACTACTCGACTTGTACCGAAGTCCTATGAAACATTAAGCATAGCCAGTCTACGCGAGGTCTTAGACACTACCCTCACTCTTATGGAAAATTTCTGGTCATGCAAGTGGGGTTCCATCAATCCTATACCTAATGCACATTCACATTTCATATGACACATGTAAACAAAGTAAAACTTATAAAAGGTTAATGCAAACCGGGGCTTGCCTTGTTGCTGCTGGTCAGTAGTTAGCTCTTCTTCCGGAAGGAGGAAGTCCAGCACTTCCGGAGTCTCTTCTTCAGTGACTACACGTTTAATGAAATACGACATGCAAATTTAAATGCAATGTGTAAACTTGAATACTTAACTACTAATAACTCTAGCTAGCCTTCCTCTTTGGTTCTGAAATTTTTATTGTGGCTTGGTAGGGTCCTAACCAGAGTTGTGACCAAGTTTTATTTGAAACAAAGTTCAATTGAACCTTGTACAAATAAAAGCCTTTTTGGTCAATGTTTGAGCCTCTGAATAATTCCAGGGGTTTTCATGGCTCCCACCATTACTTTCTGGAAACTAGAATTCAGTATGGTTCTAATGGAGTTGGTTTCATGTCATTTGAAGAATTCTACAGAAAGTTATGCCCTAATTAAGATTGGAGAAAATCTGAAAAATGTTTCTGTACATTTTTCTATTTTCTCAGGGCAGTTCTCTTAATCACCCCATTAGGGTAACTAAATGAAATTGGATGAGTCTGAAAATTTTACTGGGATGCAGGGATTTTCCAATGAACCTCTCAGCCAAATTTCAGAATTTTTCATAAAGTAGTTCTCCAGATAAAATTCCCAACAGTTTAAATTTTAGGGATTTAATTCTGGAAAACTATTCACTTTCACTTTCATTTAATTCTGAGTTCAGCAAAATTTGGTTCATCTAATTTGGAGTTTCCTAGCCAAAGTTCTATTCATTTGAAGTTTGAACTAAAACTGGAAATTCGAATAAAATTTAAACTCTGCGGGTGGGGTCCCCCGGCTACGTGTCAGCTCCTCAGGTAACCCACACCGGAGCCTGCAGAATCACCCATGCAGCCACACGGAATCCCGGTGCCGCAGCAAATCCCGAGCGCTCTCAGTAGCGACTGACACGCGGGGCCCGCAAGGCTTCTTCCACCTCGCGCTCCCGCGGCTCCCCGCCGCCGAACTCGCCGGAGCTCTCGCCGGAGAGGGGTTCCGGCCCTTGGAGCTTGCTGATTCTCGCCGCCTGTGCCTAACTCGACTCGGAGAACACGCTGGTGCCCCCACCGGAGCTTGACAACGGCCAGAACATGACTCCTGACGGCAACAGCGGCCGGAAGCTCACCGGCAATGTCGAACTCGGCGTTCCCTACACCTTTTCCAATGCTGTTTGCTCGGGGAGCTCCGCTGACACCCGCTGATCACGGACATGGGCGCCGATCTCTGTGGAAACAGCTGCAACTACGACCTCACCGGTGACCTAGACCGGAAATCGGCGCCGATGCAAAAAGCTCGAAGAACATCGCCCCTACTCGATGAAACTCAATGATTTCTGATCCCAGAGACGCGTGGGCGAGTCTAGATCATATCTTTAGCTCGGACAAAGGAGTGGTGGCTTACTTGCTCCGAATTTCTGGATTTCTCACGGTTTGGTTCTAAACACCCCGACGCGCTAATCCCTCAAATACTTTGCCGATCGTGCGAGAGAGAGAGCGAGGTCGGTACGGTTGTGATCAGTACCTCGAGGCGGTTCTTTCTTGTGTTACTCGCCGGGCGCGAGAGCGCCTGTGCTGGCCGGACGCCGGCGATCAGTGAGGTCGGCGTTTCTGTGCTCGCGCGGAACCGAGAAAGAAGCTCGGTCGGGGGGGGGGGGTTCTTGTCTAGGAAACAGGAGGAAGGGCGGCGTGGCTGTGCGCTGGCCTTTGAGCCACGGTTTTGGCACCGTGAGGTGGCCGTCTGCTACCTCGGTGGCTCGCCGCCGCTCCCCTGCCATGCGCGTGAAGCCGAGACCCGGCTGCAACAACCGACTGAATACTCGTGTGTGCAGCTGACATGTGGGCCTCCCCTTTTCCTCTTTTTCCAATTTTCTTTTCTGGTTTTTGCTAATTATCCCACCAGCTACTCACAATTTAATGTGATACTTAGCCCCCAAGTTTTGGTTCAAATTTACGTTCTCCAATTTGAAATTTAGTTGGGCCAATTTGATTCATATTTGAACTGAATTTCAAATTAAGTTTTAAATTATTGCAAATTTGGCTCCCGACAAGATGAACTCCAATGGGGATGAAATTTGGTGGGCTAGCTCAGAAAAATGTGCTGAGTTTGAATATGAAGCTAACTTTTGAATTTGAGTGATGAAAGTTGCTGCAATTTGAATTTACATTCAAATTGGCCTCTTTTTCAAATACCTCCAAAAGTGCCTCAAAAAGTGTTGCGTTTGCATGAAACTTGGCTTGAACCCTCCCAAGACTTCTCAAGTCCTAGGGGTGAGCTCAACCTCTCATGTTCATGTGTAGAAATCCTACTTTGTGAAAGTGAAGGCTTTCCCCTCTAATTACCCTTTTGATGGAGGTTACTTGCTCTTCACAACATTTCCTAAGATATCCACAATAAAAACTGTGGTGTTGTGAGGTGAAGAAAAATTTTTGCAAGTCCCTTTTCTTGGGCTTTTACATCCCTCCCCCCTTAAAAGAATCTCGTCCCGAGATTACAAAAGAAGAGATAGCGATGTAATAGGGACTTACCCGTGTTGAGAAGCCATGAACTCCGGGTAATTTGAGCGAAGGAACACCTCGCTCTCCCACGTCGCTTCTTCGGCAGTGTGGTTGCTCCAGAGTATTTTGTAGAACCACAACGTTCTGCTATGTGTGGTCCTGGCTTTTTCATCAAGAATGGCCACCGGATACTCATCATATGTTAAATCCGGTTTCAGTTCGCCGATGTCTTCGGTAGGAACAGCAGCTGTATGCTTTAAACATTTTCGCAGTTGCGAAACATGGAAAACATCATGGACACCAGCAAGGGTTGCTGGTAGCTCCAATCGATACGCCGCTGGTCCGCACTTCTCGGTGATAGCGTAGGGTCCAATGAAACGGGGAGCGAGCTTCCCCTTCACACCGAACCGGTGCACGCCCTTCATCGGAGACACGCGGAGGTACACGTGTTCACCGACATCGAAGTGCAACGGTCTACGCCTCTTATCAGCGTAGCTCTTCTGCCGGGATTGAGCGGCCTTCAAATTGGCTTGAATTGTCCGAACGCGCTCTTCGGCGTCGTTCACCATATCAACCCCGAATGTGACCCTTTCACCGGACTCGCACCAGTTTAATGGGGTGCGGCATTTACGACCGTAAAGAGCTTCGTAGGGTGCCATCTTGATACTCGCCTGATAGCCATTGTTGTACGAGAATTCCGCCAATGGTAGGTGGTCATCCCAGTTCCTACCATGGTGGATGGCA
This sequence comes from Neostapfia colusana, assembly GCA_030760725.1. NCBI lineage: Eukaryota > Viridiplantae > Streptophyta > Magnoliopsida > Poales > Poaceae > Neostapfia > Neostapfia colusana. The sequence continues at coordinate 99,116,469 of JASWHV010000003.1, forward strand.
CATGCTCTCAACATGTCTTCCAAAACTTGATTCACCCTCTCTGTCTAGCCATCTGTCTGAGGGTGGTAAGCGGAGCTTCTAATCAGTTTAGTACCCAAAGAAGCATGCAACTGCTCCCAAAAGCGAGATACAAACAATGCACCTCGGTCTGAGACTATGGTCTTGGGTACACCATGCAGGCATAGAATCCTGGCAATGTATAACTCCGCATATCTGTTGGCATGGAAATGTGTATGCACGGGGATGAAGTGAGCTGACTTGGTTAGTCGGTCAACGATCACCCAAATGGAATCATGTTTGTTGGATTTTAAGGGTAATCCCACAATTAAATCCATGCTCACATCATCCCATTCCCATGCTGGAATTTTCAGGGGTTGCAGCAGCCCTGATTTCCTCATATGATCAGCCTTCACTCGTCTACACGTATCACACTCGGATATGTACTTCGCTACCTCCCGCTTCATCCATGTCCACCAAAATTTCTTTTTCAAATCTTGGTACATTTTGTTGCTTCCTGGATGAATGAGTATTTAGACAAGTGGGCTTCGTCGAGGATCTTCTTCCTCAGTTCCATATCTCGGGGTACGACTATGCGGTCATTAAACCATAGCGTCCCCTCATCATCCTTCCGGAAACATTTGATTTCCCCGTTGTCTATCCTTCTCCGGAGATGTGCCATACCCTTGTCATTCTTCTTAGCTGCAATTATGTCCTCCCTAATAGTAGGGATGAGGGCAAGGTTGTACAGCGATCCATAAGGAACCAAGTATAAACTTGGCTCTTCCTCTGCCACCGTGGTAATGGTGAGGTGATGGACATGTGATTTCCGACTCAGCGTGTCGGCAACCACATTTGCCTTGCCAGGGTGGTAATGGATCTCAATCTCATAATCTTTGATCAGCTCTAACCATCTCCTTTGCCTCATGTCCAGCTCCTTCTGGGTGAAAATATATTTCAAGCTCTTGTGGTCGGTGTAGAGATGCACCAGATTCCCCAGGATATAGTGCCTCCACATTTTCAGCGCCAAAACCACTGCAGCAAGCTCCAGATCATGAGTGGGATAATGCTGCTCATGGTTCCGAAGTTGGCGTGAGCCATAAGCGACCACACGTCCTTCCTGCATCAACACGCAGCCTAGCCCAATACCGGACGCGTCACAGTACACGTCGAAGGGCTTTGTTGTATCCAGCTGAGCTAAGACCGGGGCTGTGGTGAGATGCTTCACCAATGTTTGGAATGCTCCTTCACACGCCGTGTTCCAAACATATTTCGTCCCTTTCTTCAGCAATTCTGTCATCGGCTTAGCGAGCTTGGAGAAGCTTGGAATGAATCTCCGATAGTATCCCGCTAACCCGAGGAAGCTTCTGACTTCATGAACTGAAGTGGGAGCTTTCCATTTCAGCACTTGATCTATTTTGCTTGGGTCAACCGCAATGCCTTCTGCTGAGATGATATGTCCCAAGAATGGTACTTGGCTGATCCAAAACTCGCATTTACTGAACTTGGCGTAGAGCTTATGGTCCCGCAATCGTTGAAGAACGATCCACAAGTGTTCGGCATGTTCGGCTTCTGTCTTGGAGTAAACCAAGATATCGTCGATGAACACTACCACGAACTTGTCCAGCTCCGGCATGAACACTGAGTTCATGAGATACATGAAATGGGCTGGAGCATTTGTGAGACCAAAGGACATGACGAGATATTCATATAATCCATATCTCGTTGAGATGGCCGTCTTCGGAATATCCTCCGCCTGGATCTTTATCTGGTGATATCCAGAGCGAAGGTCCATCTTTGAGAACACACTTGCACCCACAAGTTGATCAAACAAAATGTCAATACGGGGCAGTGGGTACTTATTCTTGATGGTGACGGTGTTGAGCGGCCGGTAATCCAAACACAGCCTCAAGGTTTCATCTATTTTCTTCACGAACAGCGCCGAGCATCCCCAAGGCGAGGAACTCGGCCTAATGAAACCCTTGCTCAACAGATCATTGAGCTGTTCTTTCAGTTCCGCCAGCTCATTTGGAGCCATCTTGTATGGTCTCCGTGATATGGGCGTAGTCCCGGGTACGAGCTCGATCTTGAACTCCACATCCCGCTCAGGTGGCATGCCCGGAAGATCCTCCGGGAACACGTCAGAATACTCTCGGACTACGGGGATGTCTTCTAACTTGAGAGCTTCAGCATTATTAACTGCTAAAACTTCCCGGACTGGAGTGTCTAATACCATGGAATGCGGACGGTGGAATTGGGAGTTTAAATGAACCGTCCGTGTCCGAGTCTCCAGGACAGCGCCATGGTATTTTAGCCATGGCATCCCTAAGATTGCATCAATCTTTTGTCCCATTAGGATTATCAAGGTGGTGGGATATAGTTTCCCACCTAAGCACAGAGGTGCTTTTGGAATCATCATATTAGCTGAAATCTTCCCTCCCGGTGAGCAGATCATATAAGTGCAGTCGGTTGGGAAGACTTGCATTTGATGCTTAACCACATAGGATGCACTTATAAAGCTGTGGGTTGCATCAGAATCAAACAATATGACGATGGCTTGATTGTTGAGAGTAAACGTACCAGCCAGCACGTTGTCTCCCTCTGGGGCGTCCTCATTGTCGAGGTTGCGGACACCCCCAGTCCGCTGACCAACCTCCTTCACCGGAGGTCGGCCTCGAGCACTGCCCTGGAACTGGGCTTGCCCACTGCTCTGCTGCCCCTGGGGACAGTCCTTCGCGAAGTGGCCCGCCTGGCCACACGTGAAGCAGGTGAAACGAGGCGGTCCCCCGCTGATCGGTGGACGGAATCCCGGGGCGCGTTGTGGCGGTGGAAACGCCTGGGGTACCGTCTGCTGCTGCTGTTGCTGCTGCTGTCTTGGTGGTGGCATCGGCGGACGGAACGGAGGTGACTGAAACGAACGTCCCCCGAACCGTTGAGGTCGCGCCGGTGGTTGCCACTGCTGCCCGGATGGTGTCCGATACACCATACGGTACTTCTGAGACGCGCCACGACCGCTGCTAGGTGGAGCGCTGCGCTTCCTCTGCTCAGCTGGCAACTCCCGCTGAGCATCCTCTTGCATAATCGCGGCATTGACTAAGTCGTTGAATGTGCCACGATTCCACTGCATGAGATGTGTCTTCATCTCGGGGTGTAACCCCCGATAGAAGTGCTCCCGCTTTTTCTCCTCGGTGGAGATGTAGTCTGACGCATATTGCGCCAGATGGTTGAAGGCACGGGAGTAGTCGTGGGCACTCCTCCCGCCCTGCTTCAGCTCCAAGAATTCTTGGAACTTCCTCTTCATTATTCCAGGAGGAATGTGGTAGGCGCGGAACGCCTCCCGGAACTCTTGCCATTCCACGGCATGGCCAGCCGGACGTGAGGCGACATAATTCGCCCACCACGCACCAGCGGCACAGTGGAGTTGATGCACTGCGAACAAGGTCTTTTGCCGCTCCGTGCATTGGAGCAGCCCGAACTTGGACTCGATGGTCCACAGCCAGTTGTCGGCCTCCAGTGGTTCTTCGGCTTCGGTGAACACTGGAGGGTGCGTACTCATGAAATCCGAGTACGACACTTCACGGGACTCACGAGGCCCTCTGTCTTGACGTCCCCCCGCCTGGGACGTATTCTGCACGATCGTGCGGAGCAGGTCGGTCTGCTCCTCACGACCTCCCACCAGGGCCGCTATCACATCCGCTAGAGTAAGCGGAGGCGGCGGTGGTGGCTGCTGCTGCGGGGTGCTGTCGTAGGCCGGTGGCTGGGAGTCATTGCCTCCCTGCTGGCTAGACCCACCAACCTCGTGCGTGGTCCTAGTGCGAACCATCTGCATCCATACAACAATAACATCAGTCCCGCAACAGATTGCATGCAGTCCAATAACAATAGGCGTAACAACATAATGACAATAAAACATGCGATACATCTCGTAAGTAAATAATGTAATAACTTTGCACAAGCTACATCATTACCAGACCAAACACAAGCTAGTTTAATCCAACTTGCTGAACCTCCACTTTGGAAGCTCACCATAACTAGGTTTGGTCACTACGAGATATTACTATCGCTTTGTCATCACGTATACCACCCTTAGGGTACCACACCCTCTCCAATGAGTTCAACTGTCATTCTTCTGTCAGAATGACCAGTTTCTACCTATTCTAAGTTTTGATCCGGTTATGGGCATTTTCATGACTCAAGCTGAATACCAAAGTTAAATTTAACTTCAGTATCTTTCTAACGAGTATTCATTTACCCCCAGATCAGCTTTGGTTAAAAAGTTAGGCTAATTCAAAGTCAGCAGAATTTCTAGAAGAATTTTAACAGCACCTCCCTTGGAAGTGGCTGTTTTCAACCCTGGTTTCCACTGAAATCTGTGCTGAAATTTCAGAAACTTTGAATTGCAAAGATTTCACACATCTTCTACTCTTTCCAAGGATGTATCATATGAAAATTTTAATTTTTTCTACTGGGAGTTATGTTTGAAAAACAGAACAGTTCAGAGAATGTTTTACTCTGTCCGGGTTCTGGACAGTTTACATTCCGCTGGGATTTCAGCCATTTTAAGGTGTGTTTCAGCTCTGGAAGTCTACAACAAAATTGTAGGGTACTCAAATACCTTTCCAGAACTCTATTCCATACCTCCCTGGGCTATAAGACCTGTGAGTTATGCCCTGTTGAAGATCAGCATACTTGCTGCCCAAAACAGAGCACTCTGTTTTTCAGTCTTTTGGAACTACACTCATCTCTTTCCAATTTGTCTACCCAACCAGGGTCCTAATTGTTGAAACTAATGATTTTATTTCCTTGTTATCATTATTTTTCATGCATATGCCTACCATATCTCGGTACTACGTTCCTCACAAAAGAAAATCCTAACTGGATTATACCGGCATATACGGCTCAAGTGTGGCACTAAACGGTCTCTCGCACACGTTTTCTACACGGATATATACGTGGTTAGTACCTGCAGAAGACCACACAATAATGGTGCACTCAATGGTTGGTTTCATTTCAGGAAGGATCATATTGAAAAGTAAATACAAACGCCCGAATCATTGCAATACGGCTGTCCTTGAGTTAGGTCACGTCTCAAGGTACGTGATCGTGTTTCAACACCCCACGACGGGGAACCCGAGTATGTCATGAACGGGTCGTCACGGTTGGGAATGTTATCAACCCAACAGATACCACCTACTGCCCTGCAGGGCACGCCGATGGCAAGCGCTGCGTATGTCCTCCTGGGCTATTTCCAGACGAACACACTCTCGCGTTACTGATCACGCGATGGGGTCTCCACTTACTTGCCTAATGCACGCTAGGGATCAGCGTTTCATATGAACTCAGGGACATGAAGAGTTGAAGAGTTTCATATTGACGTCTCACACCAAGCTGTGAGACCTATCCCTGAACCACGTTCCTCGTCAGGGGAGCTAACCGAAATTGAACCGCTTTCGGTGGCATTCCTTACCAAACTTACCGGAGCGTAGGTGCGTCGTTACATAATTAAAATTCAGAATTATAACACATAGGTTAGTCTTTACCACTTTAAGTAACTAGGCTAGTATAATCCTTACTTGGGCAAACTACCGATTCCTCATCGTAAGCCTAAGTTTTTCCCATAATGCAGTCCTTAAGTACTGTGCTATCCCCAATGCAGCTCTGATTCCAGGCTGTGGCGGACCGGAATCTGCTCATCCAGGATCGCAGAGGGTGGTGCCGCACGATGCGACACCCGACAGCACACGTCATAAGAACACATTATATTACATGGGAAAAACAAACTGAAGGTACAAAGTAGTACACTTCTCAGTTACAAACTAAGGTCTTTAATTACACAGCGGAAGTTTCTTTTGTACAACTCACGACCGCCTATCTAGCAAAAGTCGGTTGCCCAGCCCTAGGGCAACCCACACTAGCTGCACGTCTCAGCTCAGCGCGGCGTGTACGGCTCCCACTCAGCCGTGGTCCCTGACGGAGGGTAACCTTCGCCGGTGGACTCGTACTCCGAGTCCGTGGGTGGCTCCTCACCTGAAAAACACTTAAGCAACAACCGTGAGCACGAAGGCTCAGCAAGGCTTAACCGACTCACCTAAGCATGAAACTCTACATGAGGTGTACCATGACATCGGATGGTCATATTGCCACAAATTGACTCGCCTACAAGTTCATCCTTAGTTCAACTATTAGCAACAAGTTAACAGTTCAAGAAGCTGAAATTTAGTAAGCAGTATTTGGTGGCAAACATGTAGCAATACAATATTATATCATATCAGCAGTATTGAATCACCATATTTCATACATTAGTCTATGTCACGACTCAGTGACCAAGTGTTACTCTTCACCGCAAGGGACGGCGAATCGACTCGATATACACCTGCAGGGAAACCCAAAGAGCACGTCACGTACGCCCACCCGTGGAGCTGCACAGCACGCTCACTCGATGTCGTACGGGACAACCTTTCACCCAACAGCCCAAACGTCGAACCGGTCGCACCGAAACGAGCAGGAGGTTCCCCACACGGAGCATCTCTCTATGCCCATTGGCAGATTTCCACCTTGCTGCCGTCAACCTACACCTATAAATCGGTGTGCTATGCCTCGACGCCCGGAGGTTTAGGCTACATCGGTTTATCGGGGCCCATATATCCGATATGCCTTCGGTACATTCAAACTTGATCAGCGTGGGCCATGACACGACCCCAATGGTCCTGTCGAGCCAGGATCACGCTGAGGGGTGCTGCGTTGCACAGCACCGGATAACACACGTCAAAGGTACAAAGCGGAAGCGGAAATTTTATTACATAAAAAGGTTTATGAACATGTTTACATCAAAATAAGTTCAGTCTACACTCGCGGCGTAGACTAAGCATCAAGTGCACGTTCAGCCCTCGAACGTGTCCTTGCTAGCACACACGCACACTAACTCTGCGGCGTGCACGACTCCCACTCGACGGGGTTCCCCTCCTGGGGTTCCGTCTCCTCTTCGGGAGTCCCTTCCTCATAGAACCCTGCAAAAGCTTCAAACACAAGCAGTGAGCACGAAGGCTCAGCAAGTCTGACCCGTCTCACCTAAACATGGAACTTCTACATGAGGGTAATGGGTTACATGAGGTAAAAATCATTTGCAAGGACTCGCCTAATTAGTAGAACCTTACTTTCAAGTTTTAGCAGCAGGTTGTGGAGAACCTTACGCTAAGGCACATGAGAGAGCCGCAATCAAACAAGAAACGCATTTCCCTCATGTACTTTGCCCAAAGTTGAAAAGAACTTTAAATCAGCATATCATTAACAATCAATGTCCAGCTTTCAATCAGCAACATTTTAACATGTGACTAGCCTGTTCTTTCTACGTCATGGTACAGTGAACAAGTGGTACTCACTGACCACGAGGGACGGTGATTATAATCGATTTACACCTGCAGGGTTACCCGAACAACCCGTCACGTATGCCCATACTCGATGTTGCCTACAACAACCATCACGGACGCCGTACGCGACTACCTTTCACCCGTTAGCCAAATGTTGAACCGGTCCAATCGTCCCGAGCAAGAGGTCTCTGCACGCGCATCTCAGTGCCGCCAGCCGATTTACACCTCGAGCTCTCAACCTACCCTCTGAACGACCAGCTATGCCTCAACACCCAGCTACCCGAGTTACATCAGTTTCCCGGTTCCCATATAGCCGGTAGGTCTTCGGTACTGTTCTAGCTTGTTCAACAGGCCCGCACACGGCTCGGTCCTCAATCGACACAAGTGGAGCTACAGCACACAGGCCCCAAAGTCCTGCTGCCCTTAACCTCCGCTTGGTCTCATTTTCTTGCCATGTGTTTCATGTGCTATCACTACCCGAGTCGAGTGCCTCTAGCCTATGCTCGTGAGTAGTTCCAACTACTCGACTTGTACCGAATCCTACTCTATCTTAGCAATGCAGTGGCTAACGAGGTTTTCAATCCTAACCCCAACCCATGGTTTTCTTGGCTATGCAGTTGGGTTTCCAATCAAGACTCTAATGCAAAGAATCACCACAATATTCAAAGATGTGCTCAAAACAATAAACATTTGTAAAAAGGTTAATGCAAACCGGAGCTTGCCTTGCTGCTCTTGGTCGTAGGCTAGCTGTTCCTCCGGAGTAACGAAGTCTAGGACTTCGGGTTCCTCCTCGACCTTAGCGACTACATGATATAAGAAACATATGTATCAATTTAAATGCATTTATATTAACTTTGAAGTTGTGAAGTCTATAACCCTTGCTAGACAGACCTAATGACTGTGAAACTTTTACTGTGGCTTGGTTACAACCTAAACAGAGATTTGGTCAAGTTTTAGTTGCAGCAAAGCTCATTTGAGCCCTCCACAATTAATTATATCCTTGATCTTAATTGGAACTCTTAGGGTGTTCTAGGAATTTTCATGAAGCAAACTATGACTTTCTGACAACTAGATTTTCAGAGGGTTCTAATGGAGTTGGTCTCACTTAATTTGAAGATTCCTAGCTAAAGTTATGAGCTAAACAATTTTAGAGAAAATTCTGAAAATATTTCTGAACATTTTCTATTTTCTCTGGAACAGTTTCACTAATCACACCATTAGGTGGATCAGATGAGCTCAAATGGATCTGAAATTTTTATGGTAGTTCAGGGATATTTTGGTGAACATCTCCAGTTAAAATTCCTAACAGTTTAAACTTTGAGGAATTAATTCTGGAGAATTAAGGGTTTTCATGAAGTGAAATTTGATTTGCTGGAAGTACTCGGAGAGCTGAATCCAGCAAAATTTGGTTCACTCAATTTGGAGCTTTCTAGCCAAAGTTATGAGGATTTGAAATTTGAAGGAAATCTGAAAATCGGGGAAAAGTTTAAACTCGCGCGTGGGCCCCGGGGACACGCGTCGCACGCTGAGGCGACAGCACACCACGGTCCACAAGGATTTTGCGTGCCAGCACACTCGATCCCGGCCGCAGCCGGATCCCGCTTCAAAATATCTCCCGCTGACAGCTGGGGTCCATCCCCTTCTTCAACCTCGCGACGCCCGCGCTCCGCCGCCGAGGGACCTCGCCGGAGAGCTCGCCGCCGGCTGCTGTACAGCTCTAAACTTCTCGATTCTGGCCGCCCCTGCCTACTTTTACTCGGGGAACAGGATTCTAGGGTCAGCTGCTCATGACAATGACCGGAGCATGGTCGGCGACGAGCCGCCACCTCGGAACAACTTCGACCATGTCGGCTGACCCCTCTAGCACCTCAGCTACTTGGGAAATCGGTCGGGGAGCATCAGTGGACCTCAGAGAAGGTCGACATGAGTTCGAGGCAGCTCGGGGAAGGCCCGAAATAGGTCCTCACCGTGCGCCTGATGCCGCCCGTTCATTCCGCCATTGGTAGACCTCAAATTACGCCGGTTACAGAGGTTCTCTGGCCCAGAGTTGTGAAGGCAACTTGTGCGTTACCTTGTCTAGCAAGTGTGAGAGCGGCTTGAGGCCCTCTAATCCTTTCTAGAGCACGAATTAAACAGAATCGTACCCGAAGGTCGTTCTGCACACAGAAAGGGGAAAAGTGGAAATTCGTCGCCGGTGAGCAACCACTCGAGCTGTGGCTCGGGGATGAGCAGCACCGATCACCAGCGCGTCCAAGGATGCCTTGGCTCGGGCATGACAACGCCCTGGTTGGGCTGTCCACGAGAGCCCGAGGTGCGGCGGTTCCAAGTCCCGAATTTGATCTTTCGGCACAATCGATATCAATCGGTTTCAACCGAATTCTAGCAACGGGGAGGACGGAGGAAGGTCTCTAGTACCTTGCTGGGGCTCTGGAGTGGACGGAGGGAGCTGCGATCGGCGTTCTCCAATCGAGTCCGAGCTGCGGAAGTTTTCGGCCGGCGCTGAGTTCTTGCGGGGAAGAACGGCGGTGCCTCGGCCGAGGAGGGGGGCAGGCGCCTTAAGAAGGCTCTGCACCGCCTCACGCCCGCGCGTGGGCAAGCAGCTGCTGGCGCGGCGGCTGCCCTCGGTGGCGATCACCGCTGCGGCTCGGCGACCCAAGTGAAAAAGTCTCAGTCGGTTTGATCTGAGCAGTGGCTGACACGTGGGTCCCACTTCCAGTTTTAACCTCTGAAATTTACTCCTAATCACTGTTGTAAACAGTGAACCCCATACTACCCTTGGCAATTCAAATTATTCACCCATGAGCCATTTGAATTGATCAAAGTTCAAATGAGGTTTGGTTTGAATGAATTTCAGCACAAGTTCAGTTTGAAATTCAAATAAAGTTTGAATTTCTCCCACTTAGCTCATGTCAAGATCAACTCCAAATGGAGTGAAAATTGGTGTGTGAGCTCACAAAAATGTGCTGAGTAAGAATATGCCTCCCACTTTTAAATTCATGGGATAAAAACAGTTTGAATTTGAATGTGGTTTCAAACTGCCCTCTTTCTATCTATACCCAAAATGACCTCAAAAAGGTTTTGAATTTGGGTGAAACTTGGCATGGACATCCTTAGCAAAGTGTAGGAATTTTCATATGTCCAGCCCACCTATATCACATGTGGGAAATACCACTTTTGCAATGTGTGAGTTTGTTCTCTAATGAGCATGTTGATAATTGTTACTTGCTCTTCATTTGTGTTCATCATCCTTCCTCAAATGAGGTGTGTGGTGTGGTGATGAACACTGCAAATGTGTGTCAAAACAGAGGCCCTTATAGGCCGCACACGGATCGGTCCTCAATCAACACGGACAGGGCTGCGCACACAAGACTCCCTCTTGCTGCGTCCTAACCCATGCCTAGTCTCATTTTCATTACTAAAGTGATCTCACATCACTCAACCGAACCCGTGTGTCCCAAGCCTATCTCGCGAGTAGATTCCAACTACTCGACTTGTACCGAAGTCTTATGAAACATTAAGCATAGCCTGTCTACGCGAGGTCTTAGACACTACCCTCACTCTTATGGAAAATTTCAGGTCATGCAAGTGGGGTTCCATCCATCCTATACCTAATGCACATTCACATTTCATATGACACATGTAAACAAAATAAAACTTATAAAAGGTTAATGCAAACCGGGGCTTGCCTTGTTGCTGCTGGTCAGTAGTTAGCTCTTCTTCCGGAAGGAGGAAGTCCAGCACTTCCGGAGTCTCTTTTTCAGTGACTACATGTTTAATGAAATACGACATGTAAATTTAAATGCAATGTGTAAACTTGAATACTTAACTACTAATAACTCTAGCTAGCCCTCCCCTTTGGTTCTGAAATTTTTATTGTGGCTTGGTAGGGTCCTAACCAGAGTTGTGACCAAGTTTTATTTGAAACAAAGTTCAATTGAACCTTGTACAAATAAAAGCCTTTTTGGTCAATGTTTGAGCCTCTGAATAATTCCAGGGGTTTTCATGGCTCCCACCATTACTTTCTGGAAACTAGAATTTAGTATGGTTCTAATGGAGTTGGTTTCATGTCATTTGAAGAATTCTACAGAAAGTTATGCCCTAATTAAGATTGGAGAAAATCTGAAAAATGTTTCTGTACATTTTTCTATTTTCTCAGTGCAGTTCTCTTAATCACCCCATTAGGGTAACTAAATTAAATTGGATGAGTCTGAAAATTTTACTGGGACTCAGGGATTTTCCAATGAACCTCTCAGCCAAATTTCAGAATTTTTCATAAAGTAGTTCTCCAGATAAAATTCCCAACAGTTTAAACTTTAGGGATTTAATTCTGGAAAACTATTCACTTTCATGAGCTGAATTTGGTATTGCTGGAAAGTACTCAGAATTCTGAGTTCAGCAAAATTTGGTTCATCGAATTTAGAGTTTCCTAGCCAAAGTTCTATTCATTTGAAGTTTGAACTAAAACTGGAAATTCGAATAAAATTTAAACTCTGCGGGTGGGGTCCCCCGGCTACGTGTCAGCTTCTCAGCTAACCCACACCGGAGCCCGCAGAATCACCCGCGCAGACACACGGAATCCCGGTGCCGCAGCAAATCTCGAGTGCTGTCAGCAGCGACTGACACGCGAGGCCCGCAAGGCTTCTTCCACCTCGCGCTCCCGCGGCTCCCCGCCGCCGAGATCGCCGGAGCTCTCGCCGGAGAGGGGTTCCGGCCCTCGGAGCTTGATGATTCTCGCTGCCTGTGCATAACTCGACTCGGAGAACACGCTGGTGCCCTCACCGGAGCTTGACAACGGCCGGAACAGGACTCCTGACGGCAACAGCAGCCGGAAGCTCACCGGCGACGTCGAACTCGGCGTTCCCTACACCTTTTCCGATGCTGTTTGCTCAGGGAGCTCCGCTGACACCCGCTGATCACGGATATGGGCACCGATCTCTGTGGAAACAGCTGCAACTACGACCTCACCGGTGACCTAGACCGGAAATCGGCGCCGATGCAAAAAGCTCGAAGAACATCTCCCCTACTCGATGAAACTCGATGATTTCTGATCCCAGAGACGCGTGGGCGAGTCTAGATCATATCTTTAGCTCAGCCTAAGGAGTGGTGGCTTACTTGATCCGAATTTCTGGATTTCTCACGGTTTGGTTCTAAACACCCCGACGCGCTAATCCCTCAAATACTTTGCCGATCGTGCGAGAGAGAGAGCGAGGTCGGTACGGTTGTGATCAGTACCTCGAGGCGGTTCTTTCTTGTGTTACTCGTCAGGCACGAGAGCGCCTGTGCTGGCTGGACGCCGGCGATCAGTGAGGTCGGCGTTTCTGTGCTCGCGCGGAACCGAGAAAGAAGCTCGGTCGGGGGGGGGGGGGTTCTTGTCTGGGAAACAGGAGGAAGGGCGGCGTGGCTGTGCGCTGGCTTTTGAGCCGCGGTTTTGGCACCGTGAGGTGGCCGTCTGCTGCCTCGGTGGCTCGCCGCCGCTCCCCTGCCTTGCGCGCGAAGCCAAGACCCGGCTGCAACAACCGACTGAATACTCGTGTGTGCAGCTGACATGTGGGCCTGCCCTTTTCCTCTTTTTCCAATTTTCTTTTCTGGTTTTTGCTAATTATCCCACCAGCTACTCACATTTTAATGTGATACTTAGCCCCCAAGTTTTGGTTCAAATTTATGTTCTCCAATTTGAAATTTGGTTGGGCCAATTTGCTTCATATTTGAACTGAATTTCAAATTCAGTTTTGAATTATTGCAAATTTGGCTCCCGACAAGATGAACTCCAATGGGGATGAAATTTTGTGGGCTAGCTCAGAAAAATGTGCTGAGTTTGAATATGAAGCTAACTTTTGAATTTGAGTGATGAAAGTTGCTGCAATTTGAATTTACATTCAAATTGGCCTCTTTTTCAAATACCTCCAAAAGTGCCTCAAAAAGTGTTGGGTTTGCATGAAACTTGGCTTGAACCCTCCCAAGACTTCTCAAGTCCTAGGGGTGAGCTCAACCTCTCATGTTCATGTGTAGAAATCCTACTTTGTGAAAGTGAAGGCTTTCCCCTCTAATTACCCTTTTGATGGTGGTTACTTGCTCTTCACAACATTTCCTAAGATATCCACAATAAAAACTGTGGTGTTGTGAGGTGAAGAAAAATTTTTGCAAGTCCCTTTTCTTGGGATTTTACATCCTTCCCCCCTTAAAAGAATCTCGTCCCGAGATTACAAAAGAAGAGATAGCGATGTAATAGGGACTTACCCGTGTTGAGAAGCCATAAACTCCGGGTAATTTGAGCGAAGGAACTCCTCGCTCTCCCACGTCGCTTCTTCGGCGGTGTGGTTGCTCCAGAGTATTTTGTAGAACCACAACGTTCTGCTATGCGTGGTCCTGGCTTTTTCATCAAGAATGGCCACCGGATACTCACCATATGTTAAATCCGGTTTCAGTTCGCCGATGTCTTCGGTAGGAACAGCAGCTGTATGCTTTAAACTTTTTCGCAGTTGCGAAACATGGAAAACATCATGGACACCAGCAAGGGTTGCTGGTAGCTCCAATCGATACGCCGCTGGTCCGCACTTCTCGGTGATAGCGTAGGGTCCAATGAAACGGGGAGCGAGCTTCCCCTTCACACCGAACCGGTGCACGCCCTTCATCGGAGACACGCGGAGGTACACGTGTTCACCGACGTCGAAGTGCAACGGTCTACGCCTCTTATCAGCGTAGCTCTTCTGCCAGAATTGAGCAGCCTTCAAATTGGCTTGAATTGTCCGAACGCGCTCTTCGGCGTCGTTCACCACATCAACCCCGAATGTGACCCTTTCACCGGACTCGCACCAGTTTAATGGGGTGCGTCATTTACGACCGTAAAGAGCTTCGTAGGGTACCATCTTGATACTCGCCTGATAGCCATTGTTGTACGAGAATTCCGCCAATGGTAGGTGATCATCCCAGTTCCTACCATGGTGGATGGCACATGCTCTCGACATGTCTTCCAAAACTTGATTCACCCTCTCTGTCTGGCCATCTGTCTGAGGGTGGTAAGCAGAGCTTCTAATCAGTTTAGTACCCAAAGCAGCATGCAACTGCTCCCAAAAGCGAGATACAAACAATGCACCTCGGTCTGAGACTATGGTCTTGGGTACACCATGCAGGCATAGAATCCTGGCAATGTATAACTCCACATATCTGTTGGCATGGAAATGTGTATGCACGGGGATGAAGTGAGCTGACTTGGTTAGTCGGTCAACGATCACCCAAATGGAATCATGTTTGTTGGATGTTAAGGGTAATCCCACAATGAAATCCATGCTCACATCATCCCATTTCCATGCTGGAATTTTCAGGGGTTGCAGCAGCCCTGATTTCCTCATATGATCAGCCTTCACTCGTCTACACGTATCACACTCGGATACGTACTTCGCTACCTCCCGCTTCATCCGTGTCCACCAAAATTTCTTTTTCAAATCTTGGTACATTTTGTTGGTTCCCGGATGAATGGAGTATTTAGACAAGTGGGCTTCGTAGAGGATCTTCTTCCTCAATTCCATATCTCGGGGTACGACTATGCGGTCATTAAACCATAGCGTCCCCTCATCATCCTTCCGGAAACATTTGATTTCCCCGTTGTCTATCCGTCTCCGGAGATGTGCCATACCCTTGTCATTCTTCTGAGCTGCAATGATGTCCTCCCTAATAGTAGGGATGATGGCAAGGTTGTACAGCGATCCATAAGGAACCAAGTATAAACTTGGCTCTTCATCCGCCACCGGGGTAATGGTGAGGTGATGGACATGTGATTTCCGACTCAGCGCGTCGGCAACCACATTCGCCTTGCTGGGGTGGTAATGGATCTCAATCTCATAATCTTTGATCAGCTCTAACCACCTCCTTTGCCTCATGTTCAGCTCCTTCTGGGTGAAAATATATTTCAAGCTCTTGTGGTCGGTGTAGAGATGCACCAGATTCCCCAGGATATAGTGCCTCCACATTTTCAGCGCCAAAACCACTGCAGCAAGCTCCAGATCATGAGTGGGATAATGCTGCTCATGGTTCCGAAGTTGGCGTGAGCCATAAGCGACCACACGTCCTTCCTGCATCAACACGCAGCCTAGCCCAATACCGGACGCGTCACAGTACACGTCGAAGGGCTTTGTTGTATCCGGCTGAGCTAAGACCGGGGCTGTGGTGAGATGCTTCACCAATGTTTGGAATGCTCCTTCACACGCCGTGTTCCAAACATATTTCGTCCCTTTCTTCAGCAATTCTGTCATCGGCTTAGCGAGCTTCGAGAAGCTTGGAATGAATCTCCGATAGTATCCCGCTAACCCGAGGAAGCTTCTGACTTCATGAACTGAAGTGGGAGCTTTCCATTTCAGCACTTGCTCTATTTTCTTGGGTCAACCGCAATGCCTTCTGCTGTGATGATATGTCCCAAGAATGGTACTTGGCTGATCGAAAACTCGCATTTACTGAACTTGGCGTAGAGCTTGTGGTCCCGCAATCATTGAAGAACGATCCACAAGTGTTCGGCATGTTCGGCTTCTGTCTTGGAGTAAACCAAGATATCGTCGATGAACACTACCACGAACTTGTCCAGCTCCGGCATGAACACTGAGTTCATGAGATACATGAAATGGGCTGGAGCATTTGTGAGACCAAAGGACATGACGAGATATTCATATAATCCATATCTCGTTGAGAAGGCCGTCTTCGGAATATCCTCTGCCCGGATCTTTATCTGGTGATATACAGAGTGAAGGTCCATCTTTGAGAACACACTTGCACCCACAAGTTGATCAAACAAAATGTCAATACAGGGCAGTGGGTACTTATTCTTGATGGTGACGGCGTTGAGCGGCCGGTAATCCACACACAGCCTCAAGGTTTCATCTTTCTTCTTCACGAACAGCGCCGAGCATCCCCAAGGCGAGGAACTCAGCCTAATGAAACCCTTGATCAACAGATCATTGAGCTGTTCTTTCAGTTCCGCCAGCTCATTTGGAGCCATCTTGTATGGTCTCCGTGATATGGGCGTAGTCCCGGATACGAGCTCGATCTTGAACTCCACATCCCGCTCAGGTGGCATGCCCGGAAGATCCTCCGGGAACACGTCAGGATACTCTCGGACTACGGGGATGTCTTCTAACTTGAGAGCTTCAGCATTATTAACTGCTAAAACTTCCCGGACTGGAGTGTCTAATACCATGGAATGCGGAAGGTGGAATTGGGAGTTTAAATGAACCGTCTGTGTCCGAGTCTCCAGGACAGCGCCATGGTATTTTAGCCATGACATCCCTAAGATTGCATCAATCTTTTGACCCATTAGGATTATCAAGGTGGTGGGATATAGTTTCCCACCTAAGCACAAAGGTGCTTTTGGAATCATCATATTAGCTGAAATCTTCCCTCCCGGTGAGCAGATCATATAAGTGCAGTCGGTTGGGAAGACTTGCATTTGATGCTTAGACACATAGGATGCACTTATAAAGCTGTGGGTTGCACCAGAATCAAACAATATGACGATGGCTTGATTGTTTAGAGCAAACGTACCCGCCAGCACATTGTCTCCCTCTGGGGCGTCCTCATTGTCGAGGTTGCGGACACCCCCAGTCCACTGACCAACCTTCTTCACCGGAGGTCGGCCTCGAGCACCGCCCTGGAACTGGGCATGCCCGCTGCTCTGCTGCCCCTGGGGACAGTCCTTCACGAAGTGGCCGGCCTGGCCACACGTGAAGCAGGTGAAACGAGGCGGTCCCCCGCTGATCGGTGGACGGAATCCCGGGGCGCGTTGTGGCGGTGGAAACGCCCGGGGTACCGTCTGCTGCTGCTGTTGCTGCTACTGTCTTGGTGGTGGCATCGGCGGACGGAACGGAGGTGACTGAAACGAACGTCCCCCGAACCGTTGAGGTCGCGCCGGTGGTTGCCACTGCTGCCCGGATGGTGTCGGATACACCATACGGTACTTCTGAGGCGCGCCACCACCGCTGCTAGGTGGAGCGCTGCGCTTCCTCTGCTCAGCTGCCAACTCCCGCTGAGCATCCTCTTGCATAATCGCGGCATTGACTAAGTCGTTGAATGTGCCGCGATTCCACTGCACGAGATGTGTCTTCATCTCGGGGTGTAACCCCCGATAGAAGTGCTCCCGCTTTTTCTCCTCGGTGGAGATGTAGTCTGACGCATATTGCGCCAGATGGTTGAAGGCACGGGAGTAGTCGTGGGCACTCCTCCCGCCCTGCTTCAGCTCCAAGAATTCTTGGAACTTCCTCTTCATTATTCCGGGAGGAATGTGGTAGGCGCGGAACGCCTCCCGGAACTCTTGCCATTCCACGGCATGGCCAGCCGGACGTGAGGCGACATAATTCGCCCACCACGCACCAGTGGCACCGTGGAGTTGCTGCGCTGCGAACAAGGTCTTTTGCCGCTCCGTGCATTGGAGCAGCCCGAACTTGGACTCAATGGTCCACAGCCAGTTGTCGGCCTCCAGTGGTTCTTCGGCTTCGGTGAACACTGGAGGGTGCGTACTCATGAAATCCGAGTACGACACTTCACGGGGCTCACAAGGCCCTCTGTCTTGACGTCCCCCCGCCTGGGACGTATTCTGCACGATCGTGTGGAGCAGGTCGGTCTGCTCCTCACGACCTCCCACCAGGGCCGCTATCACATCCGCTAGAGTAAGCGGAGGCGGCGGTGGTGGCTGCTGCTGCGGGGTGCTGTCGTAGGCCGGTGGCTGGGAGTCATCGCCTCCCTGCTGGCTAGACCCACCAACCTCGTGCGTGGTCCTAGTGCAAACCATCTGCAACCATACGACAATAACATCAGTCCCGCAACAGATTGCATGCAGTCCAATAACAATAGGCGTAACAACATAATGACAATAAAACATGTGATACATCTCGTAAGTAGATAATGTAATAACTTTGCACAAGCTACATCACTACCAGACCAAACACAAGCTAGTTTAATCCAACTTGCTGAACCTCCACTTTGGAAGCTCACCATAACTAGGTTTGGTCACTACGAGATATTACTATCGCTTTGTCATCACGTATACCACCCTTAGGGTACCACACCCTCTCCAATGAGTTCAACTGTTATTCTTCTGTCAGAATGACCAGTTTCTACCTATTCTAAGTTTTGATCTGGTTATGGGCATTTTCATGACTCAAGCTGAATACCAAAGTTAAAGTTAACTTCAGTATCTTTCCAACGAGTATTCATTTTCCCCCAGATCAGCTTTGGTTAAAAAGTTAGGCTAATTCAAAGTCAGCAGAATTTCTAGAAGAATTTTAACAGCACCTCCCTTGGAAGTGGCTGTTTTCAACCCTGGTTTCCACTGAAATCTGTGCTGAAATTTCAGAAACTTTGAATTGCAAAGATGTCACACATCTTCTACTCTTTCTAAGGATGTATCATATGAAAATTTTAAATTTTTCTACTGGGAGTTATGTTTGAAAAACAGAACAGTTCAGAGAATGTTTTACTCTGTCCGGGTTCTGGACAGTTTACATTCCGCTGGGATTTCAGCCATCTTAAGGTGTGTTTCAGCTCTGGAAGTCTACAACAAAATTGTAGGGTACTCAAATACCTTTCCAGAACTCTATGCCACACCTCCCTGGGCTATAAGACCTGTGAGTTATGCCCTGTTGAAGATCAGCATACTCGCTGCCCAAAACAGAGCACTCTGTTTTTCAGTCTTTTGGAACTACACTCATCTCTTTCCAATTTGTCTACCCAACCAGGGTCCTAATTGTTGAACCTAATTATTTTATTTCCTTGTTATCATTATTTTTCATGCATATGCCTACCATATCTCAGTACTATGTTCCTCACAAAAGAAAATCCTAACCGGATTATACCGGCATATACGGCTCAAGTGTGGCACTAAACGGTCTCTCGCACATGTTTTCTACACGGATACATATGTGGTTAGTACCTGCAGAAGACCACACAATAATGGTGCACTCAATGGTTGGTTTCATTTCAGGCAGGATCATATTTAAAAGTAAATACAAACGCCCGTATCATTGCCATACGGCCGTCCTTGAGTTACGTCACGTCTCAAGGTACGTGATCGTGTTTCAACACCACACGACGGGGAACCCGAGTATGTCATGAACGGGTCATCACGGTTTGGAATGTTATCAACCCAACAGATACCACCTACTGCCCTGCAGGGCACGCCGATGGCAAGCGCTGCGTATGTCCTCCTGGGCTATTTCCAGACGAACACACTCTCGCGTTACTGACCACGCGATGGGGTCTCCACTTACTTGCCTAATGCACGCTAGGGATCAGCGTTTCATATGAACTCAGGGACATGAAGAGTTCAAGAGTTTCATATTGACGTCTCACACCAAGCTGTGAGACCTATCCCTGAACCACGTTCCTCGTCAGGGGAGCTAACCGAAATTGAACCGCTTTCGGTGGCATTCCTTACCAAACTTACCAGAGCGTAGGTGCATCGTTACATAATTAAAATTCAGAATTATAACACATAGGTTAGTCTTTGCCACTTTAAGTAACTAGGCTAGTATAATCCTTACTTGGGCAAACTACCGATTCCTCACCGTAAGCCTAAGTTTTTCCCATAATGCAGTCCTTAAGTACTGTGCTATCCCCAATGCAGCTCTGATACCAGGCAGTGGCGGACCGGAATCCGCTCATCCAGGATCGCAGAGGGTGGTGCCACACAATGCGACACCCGACAGCACACGTCATAAGAACACATTATATTACATGGGAAAAACAAACTGAAGGTACAAAGTAGTACACTTCTCAGTTACAAACTAAGGTCTTTAATTACACAGCGGAAGTTTCTTTTGTACCACTCACGCCCGCCTATCTAGCAAAAGTCGGTTGCCCAGCCCTAGGGCAACCCACACTAGCTGCACGTCTCAGCTCAGCGCGGAGTGTACGGCTCCCACTCAGCCGTGGTCCCCGACGAGGGTAACCTTCGCCGGTGGACTCGTACTCCGAGTCCGTGGGTGGCTCCTCACCTGAAAAACACTTAAGCAGCAACCGTGAGCACGAAGGCTCAGCAAGGCTTAACTGACTCACCTAAGCATGAAACTCTACATGAGGTGTACCATGACATAGGATGGTCATATTGCCACAAATTGACTCGTCTAAAAGTTCATCCTTAGTTCAACTTTTAGCAACAAGTTAACAGTTCAAGAAGCTGAAATTTAGTAAGCAGTATTTGGTGGCAAACATGTAGCAATACAATATTATATCATATCAGCAGTATTGAATCACCATATTTCATACATTAGTCTACATCACGACTCAGTGACCAAGTGTTACTCTTCACCGCGAGGGACGGCAAATCGACTCGATATACACCTGCAGGGAAACCCAAAGAGCACGTCACGTACGCCTACCCGTGGAGCTGCACAGCACGCTCACTCAATGTCGTACGGGACAACCTTTCACCCAACAGCCCAAACATCGAACCGGTCGCACCGAAACGAGCAGGAGGTTCCCCACACGGAGCATCTCTCTATGCCCATTGGCAGATTTCCACCTTGCTGCCCTCAACCTACACCTATAAATCGGTGTGCTATGCCTCGACGCCCGGAGGTTTAGGCTACATCGGTTTATCGGGGCCCATATATCCGATATGCCTTCGGTACATTCAAACTTGATCAGCATGGGCCGCAAACGGATCGGTCCTCAATCGATACGGACAGGGCTGCGCACACAAGACTCCCTCTTGCTGCGCCCTAACCCCTGCCTAGTCTCATTTTCATTACTAAAGTGATCTCACATCACTCAACCGAACCCGTGTGTCCCAAGCCTATCTGGCGAGTAGATTCCAACTACTCGACTTGTACCGAAGTCCTATGAAACATTAAGCATAGCCTGTCTACGCGAGGTCTTAGACACTATCCTCACTCTTATGGAAAATTTCAGGTCATGCAAGTGGGGTTCCATTCATCCTATACCTAATGCACATTCACATTTCATATGACACATGCAAACAAAGTAAAACTTATAAAAGGTTAATGCAAACCGGGGCTTGCCTTGTTGCTTCTGGTCAGTAGTTAGCTCTTCTTCCGGAAGGAGGAAGTCCAGCACTTCTGGAGTCTCTTCTTCAGTGACTACACATTTAATGAAATACGACATGTAAATTTAAATGCAATGTGTACGCTTGAATACTTAACTACTAATAACTCTAGCTAGCCCTACCCTTTGGTTCTGAAATTTTTATTGTGGCTTGGTAGGGTCCTAACCAGAGTTGTGACCAAGTTTTATTTGAAACAAAGTTCAATTGAACCTTGTACAAATAAAAGCCTTTTTGGTCAATGTTTGAGCCTCTGAATAATTCCAGGGGTTTTCATGGCTCCCACCATTACTTTCTGGAAACTAGAATTTAGTATGGTTCTAATTGAGTTGGTTTCATGTCATTTGAAGAATTCTACAGAAAGTTATGCCCTAATTAAGATTGGAGAAAATCTGAAAAATGTTTCTATACATTTTTCTATTTTCTCAGGGCAGTTCTCTTAATCACCCCATTAAGGTAACTAAATGAAATTGGATGAGTCTGAAAATTTTACTGGGATTCAGGGATTTTCCAATGAACCTCTCAGCCAAATTTCAAAATTTTTCATAAAGTAGTTCTCCAGATAAAATTCCCAACAGTTTAAATTTTAGGGATTTAATTCTGGAAAACTATTCACTTTCATGAGCTGAATTTGGTATTGCAGGAAAGTACTCAGAATTATGAGTTCAGCAAAATTTGGTTCATTGAATTTGGAGTTTCCTAGCCAAAGTTCTATTCATTTGAAGTTTGAACTAAAACTGGAAATTCGAATAAAATTTAAACTCTGCGGGTGGGGTCCCCCGGCTACGTGTCAGCTTCTCAGCTAACCCACACCGGAGCCCGCAGAATCACCCGCGCAGCCACACGGAATCCCGGTGCCGCAGCAAATCCCAAGCGCTCTCAGCAGCGACTGACACGCGGGGCCCGCAAGGCTTCTTCCACCTCGCGCTCCCGCGGCTCCCCGCCGCCGAGCTCGCCGGAGCTCTCGCCGGAGAGGGGTTCCGGCCCTCGGAGCTTGCTGATTCTCGCCGCCTGTGCCTAACGTGACTCGGAGAACACGCTGGTGCCCTCACCGGAGCTTGACAACGGCCGGAACAGGACTCCCGACGGCAACAGCGGCCGGAAGCTCACCGGCGACGTCGAACTCGGCGTTCCCTACACCTTTTCCGATGCTGTTTGCTCGGGGAGCTCCGCTGACACCCGCTGATCACGGATATGGGCACCGATCTCTGTGGAAACAGCTGCAACTACGACCTCACCGGTGACCTAGACCGGAGATCGGCGCCGATGCAAAAAGCTCGAAGAACATCGCCCCTACTCGATGATTTCTGATCCCAGAGACGCGTGGGCGAGTCTAGATCATATCTTTAGCTCGGCCTAAGGAGTGGTGGCTTACTTGCTCCGAATTTCTGGATTTCTTATGGTTTGGTTCTAAACACCCCGACGCACTAATCCCTCAAATACTTTGCCGGTCGTGCGAGAGAGAGAGCGAGGTCGGTACGGTTGTGATCAGTACCTCGAGGCGGTTCTTTCTTGTGTTACTCACCGGGCACGAGAGCGCCTGTGCTGGCCGGGCGCCGGCGATCAGTGAGGTCGGCGTTTCTGTGCTCGCGCGGAACCGAGAAAGAAGCTTGGTCGGGGGGGGGGGGGGTTCTTGTCTGGGAAACAGGAGGAAGGGCGGCGTGGCTGTGCGCTGGCCTTTGAGCCGCGGTTTTGGCACCGTGAGGTGGCCGTCTGCTGCCTCGGTGGCTCGCCGCCACTCCCCTGCCTTGCGCGCGAAGCCGAGACCCGGCTGCAACAACCAACTGAATACTCGTGTGTGCAGCTGACATGTGGGCCTCCCCTTTTCCTCTTTTTCCAATTTTCTTTTCTGGTTTTTGCTAATTATCCCACCAGCTACTCACAATTAAACGTGATACTTAGCCCCCAAGTTTTGGTTCAAATTGAAGTTCTCCAATTTGAAATTTGGTTGGGCCAATTTGCTTCATATTTGAACTGAATTTCAAATTCAGTTTTAAATTATTGCAAATTTGGCTCCCGACAAGATGAACTCCAATGGGGATGAAATTTGGTGGGCTAGCTCAGAAAAATGTGCTGAGTTTAAATATGAAGCTAACTTTTGAATTTGAGTGATGAAAGTTGCTGCAATTTGAATTTACATTCAAATTGGCCTCTTTTTCAAATACCTCCAAAAGTGCCTCAAAAAGTGTTGGGTTTGCATGAAACTTGGCTTGAACCCTCCCAAGACTTCTCAAGTCCTAGGGGTGAGCTCAACCTCTCATGTTCATGTGTAGAAATCCTACTTTGTGAAAGTGAAGGCTTTCCCCTCTAATTACCCTTTTGATGGAGGTTACTTGCTCTTCACAACATTTCCTAAGATATCCACAATAAAAACTGTGGTGTTGTGAGGTGAAGAAAAATTTTTGCAAGTCCCTTTTCTTGGGCTTTTACAGATTTGATGATTGTGTAATTATAAATTCCAAATTTGCTTGCACTCTTGTATGTTTAGTTATAGTTGCTAATTAAGTTGACACTTCTATTAATTGTTAACTTGAGGCTAAAATATGACCACCCTTCTAATGTTAATGTTTTTAAGCTATCCACTACCCTTTGAAACAAGCACTTGAGCCTTGCATACTAGTATAGTCTAGAAATTATTTTCATCGGGTAAGCCTTGCTAAGCTTAGTAGCTTACCGGTTTGTTGATCCTATTTTTTAATTGAGTCTCTCCTTTATGAGCATGATGCATATGAGGGCTTCTCTAAGATTGCACCACCGCCCGAGTGATGGGTGGCACAACGGGAGCCCGAGTCGCCGCCTGCTTGATTTATATGTTGCTAGTAGGCGCTGTTTTGCTAAATGTCGTTATGAGAGAATACTCCATTACTACTCGTATTTTGCTGCTCTCATGTATTTTGCAACGTTTAACCTATGTACGACACTTTAAAACTTTATGTATGTTGTTTTTAAATTATGTCGCTTGTATATGCAATTGGCGGTGATGCATCGCATGTCACCATCCCGTGCAAATATCCTGTGGCGTGATTGTGTCGCTTGTTTTCGGTCGACCGGCCGTCACAGCGTGGCATTAGAGCAGGTCGGGAACAATTGCATATTATAAAAGTGATTTAATTCCAAAAACTAAACGTTACAGTGAGGAGTAGTATTAAGCCCACATAAGGATGTTATTAGTATATATGGAAGGAGGCAAAGCTAACAGTGTTTTTACACTTGCTACTACAGATATGATTGAAGTAGGAAGGTAAATTAGTATAGGTTGATAAAGTGTATTTTCAATGTTTACTTATTTTATTGTTGGTGCCATTTTTGGTTTAACTAGGTTGTGAGTGTGGTTTTATTTGGTTGTTTGTGGATATTGTTTTATGAATTGTTTTTGGGTCTTCATTCGCCTATGATGAGTTTATGTATTGTGAGTAGAATACTCTTGTAATGTGAACTAGATGATTAGGAGTTGTGATTAAAATTATGTTGTTGTGATCCATCTTCTGCAGGTACACTAACTTCGGTAGTACGTTAGTACACGCTTGCGAGAGATCGATTAAGTACCACCGATACGCGTATGCTGGGTATAATCCCGACTAGAATTTTTATTTTGTGAGGGAAGTAGTACCAACATGTCCAGTCATCAATCATGAACATCATGCCATGCATTATTATTATTATTATTATTATTATTATTATTATTATTATTATTATTATTATTATTATTATTATTATTATTATTATTATTATTATTATTATTATTATGTCACAAAAAGGTGAAGCAATAGTACGCATATTCTTATTCGTGGTTCGAAAAATCTATTTTTATTCTTAACCTATCCTAAAGATCTAATACAAGTCCCACGTATTGAATAACACACCATTATATCATAATGAATCTTAGTGTGAACTTCAAAAGCCCAGCAACGCCAGAAATCTCTGTTTTCACCCAGATTTTAGTCTGACTTTAGCACAGCATAACTTTTAATATATTTAACCAATGTGGGTATGTGATATATCGTTGGAAAGGTATCAAAGTCATCTCTAACTTTTCTGTTCACCTCAGAACAGAATCACCATATAAATTGGTGGAATTGCCCAAATACTACATACTGATCCAAAAGCTGCACTGAAAAAGTGTCTCTGAAATTTTCTGAATTTTGGCCATATATCCTCATAGAAAATTCAATTGGGGTCATACCATACATCGTTGGAAATCTTGTGAGATTCTCTACAACTTTGTAGTTTTGAGTAGTTGTAGATTCTAACCAGAACTATCTGAAACCGGCCATGAAGTCAGGTACCTCAATAGAATCATGGGGGCAGAAATTTCATACTAGCTGTCAAATGTAGAATCTCAAAACTCTTGACTCTTAAATGATCTTGGTGCATATTATATATCGTTAGAAAGGTATTTATGTTTCCTTTAAATTTAATGTTCATTCTGAACTCAGATAATACCTTAAACTGATGATCTTTGACCCACGGTTCTGCATATATTAAAATAGTCATCCGTTTTCACCTTGAGCTGTCGGGCTTGCTTGTAACTAACACTAGACTTCTTAAGTCTTATTGTTCTTATGTCACTTAAAAAAATATTTGTGGAAATTAAGTATTGATGTCTTTTTTAAAATTCTTTCCACAGATGGCCAATGACATGGTGAGGTTCGACAATGGACGGTTCATGTCCGAACGACTCCATTGCCCCGGACTTCCCCTCATGTTTTGGAAGATCCTTCAAACCTTTGGCTACATCGAGCCACCTGCATATGTGGGGCAGGAGATCGATGAGCATGGACAACCCTCGTACGCCATGAAAGTGTGCGTGCATGAAGGACCTTATCCTCCGGGATGGGCACCCTTCACGGTGGAGGTGGCTGCACCAGGCTTGGAGATGGCCTATGAGCTAGCTGCTCAAAAGGCGATGACTATCTTCTGCGAGCTCCATGCGGTGGACGTGGAGAGCACACCCTATGCTCTCCTTCCCCTTCGCGACTCCTCAAGCTTTGTGTGGATGCATCGTCGACTTATGGTGCAGGACTGGACGCACCCACAATACGACCCACGTGTCGAAGTGTTAAGCAACTACGCCACCTACACCTACTCCCTGTGTCAAGCCCAAGAAACACACAACATCATGATGATGGAGTTGGTGAGGGCATACTATACGAAGGGGAAGAATGATGAGGCTTTGATGGAGATGTTGGAGGATCAGAAGGATGGTTTAAGGCAGCGCCTACAGGCGTGCCAGGCCACGTTGCTGCAAAAAGACGCGGTGATCCATCAAAAGAACATGGTAATTCAAGAGAAGGAGGTGGTAATTCAGCAGAAGGATGAAATGATAGAAGAGCTCACCATTGAACGTGATAACAATCAGGCTGATGCTGAGTTCTTTGAGGGAGAGATGATAGCTTCCCAAGACGACTTGGCAGAGTTTCTAGCCAATCACCCGCAGCCGGGCGATGCGACCGATGCCATAGAGATTCCCCTCGTGCATGGGCAGCCATCTACTCCTCCCATCGCGCCGGCCCCGGAGGAGGGAGGACCACCAAACAAGTAGACTTCGTGTTCGTGTGTCATTGTGCATATGCGTATGTATGCCACATAGTAGGACGACCACTTTTATACAATGCGATATATGCATAGCCGCATTATTTTGTGGGCTATGTATGGGTGCTCTTGGAAACTAGTCATCGTGTTGTGTAGTCATGAGAAATTTAGATGTGATGCTACCTGGTGCTAATATTTCTCATGTTAGTATGATGATGTGGCTATTAGTGTGATGATGCTTTTGTAAGTGGTCATCGTGAGGTGTAACATTGGGCTGAAATGAGTTGTAATATCACATTGTACCCATCTTCATCATGCTAATATAAAATGTTTCTGCCCGTATGATTGTGATGTGATTATCATGGTTATTTATGTTGGGAATTGCATATTATATGGCAAATCTTGGAAATTAACCATGTGCTCATCATTCTTTATACAGCACGCCTCGTGTGCGATCTGTGAACGAGCTCTTGGGTACTAGCCGCAGCGGTGATGACTCGCCGCCGCAGCAGCAACAGCCTCAGCCACATCCTCCGCCGCAGCAGGAACAGCCCCCACAGCAGGCACAACAGCCGCCGCCACCACCCACCTTGGCGGAGGCCATCACTGTCATGATAGGGTCTCATCGCGAGAACATGGAGATCCTCCGTGCTATTATGCAGAACACATCTACCGCCAACACCAAGAAGGCGATCCTCGTCAGCCTCAGGGGAGCACTTATGTGGATTTTCTTGCCACGCATCCGCCGGTGTTCACCGAGGCGACCGAACCACTTGAAGCGGACCATTGGCTGCGTACAGTTGAATCAAAGTTCGGTCTTCTCCAATGGTCTGACATCCAGAAGACGCTCTTTACTGCTCAACAACTCCATGGTTCTGCGGGGGCATGGTGGGCAAATTACATGGCCACCGTTCCCGTCGGTCATCAAGTTCCTTGGGTGGAATTCAGAGAGGCTTTTCGTGCTCATCACATTCCTACGGGTGTGATGCAAAAAGAAGCTTCAATAATTTCTTGAACTAAGGCAAGGTGGTAAGAGTGCCCTGGAGTACTCGAAGGCTTTCAATCATTTAGCTCAATATGCACCGAAGTACATGAATATCGACATCAAGAAAAGAGAATGCTTCTTCCGTGGTCTGAACGCCAAGTTGAGGAACAAACTCGCCTTGCACCACAGTGGATCATTCTTGGACCTTGTTAATGCAGCGATCATTCAGGAGAATGAGCATCGAACCCACCAAGTTGAAAAGAAAAAGAGGAATACTGCTCAAAGTGGATCCGGTGGGGGCAGTTCGAGTGGACCACCACCAATGTACCGGTTGGTCTACCGCTCCTCGACCGGGCAGAAATTCAAGGCAGTGTCACATTCTCAATCAGGCCAATCCTTCAGGCCAAGTTACCCCATATTTCAGCCACGACAGCAGCACCAACAACAGTACTCGCAGCAGCGTCCACAACAGAGGTTTGTGCCACATAGTGCCCCGCAGCAGCAGCAGAATGTGCAGGGATATCGTCCCCCTCAGGATGCTAAAAGCACGAACGTTGTGTGCTACAATTGCGGCAAATCAGGTCATATTTCCAGAGAATGTGCAGCTCCTAAGAAGAACACTAATATGGTGAATTCTCTCAAGGTTCAACTCAGCCACAAGGTCAGAACAAGAGAGGAGCACCTAGGTCGGGACATATCAACTATGTTGATGCAACTCAAATTCCCGGGGGAGAACCAATGCTCATGGATATGTTCTCGCTCCATGACCAACCTACTCTCATTCTCTTTGATTCTCGAGCTACCCATAACCTCATTAGTAAAATCTATGTACAAAGACATGAACTACCCACCGAGTTAGTGAAACACCCTTATTCCTTTAATTCTTCCGGTGGAAAAATCATAGCCGACCGGTTGATTCTCATAGCCCCATTACTCTTAAATGATACAGTCTATTCTATGAACCTCCTTGTCCTAGAGGGCCAAACACTCGATGTCATCTTGGGAATGCCTTGGATGACAAAGCATGAGGCTATTCTAGACCTAGCATCTTGCATTATCCAATCAAACTTTTCTGATCATGGACAACAAGTGATACATCTTCCGAAACCTCCACAAGAAATTTCCGTGGACTATCATATCGAAGGAACTCGACTCGAAGACGTTGACAGTAGAATGAGTCCCGATCTTCTGAGAGGTATGGTAAACTTGACTGGGTGGAGATCTCGACGTTGATGATCCAAGGCTCCGAACGAACGGAACCCCACAATCACTACACCACTGCTCCGTTGGTTATCACCCGTGTCACACGAATGACCTTGCCACGAAGGCTTATACCTGCAAGCGCAATCAAGAACACAAGCAAGAACAGAGAAATTGCAATCAAAACTAAATTGATCACGAAGTGGGATCTCACAAACCGATGAACGGTGACACTGTTTAATAACAGATTGTAACTAAGCAAAACCCAACCCTAACGTGGTGATGGCTGCTGAATAAAAAAGAGTTTGGGGCGTGCAAGACCCCTGGACGCAACCCTAATGGGCTTCCACACGATACACGAGCCAGCGACCCAAAGGACGCTTATGCAGCACCCTGACAGATTCTGGACGTCCACTTGTTTTGCCGATTCCCGTCAACCCAGAAAGAATTTTGAGGTGCGACCGGTTCCGTTGGAAACCTTACGTAATTTTGGTTCCAACCATATATAGAACGTCCAAATCCGACTCCATATGTGTCCGGGGCGTCAATTTTGGTGAAGGCAGCTCCTGGAATCCGAGGTGGAGTCGAAGTCGAGTTGGGCTTGGATTCCTCCTTTGTGTGGACATCCTATCTCCTCCTCCTTGACTCTTTGGACTTTTCCATGCCCTTTCTGGTCCTCTCCATTGTTCCTAATCAATAAAACATGCATGGAATCAAGCGTAAGTTCTGAAAAACAATTGACAAGGTTAGAACGTACCTGGAGATCCAACTATCGCGCACGTGCTCTAGTGATCGGTCCTCGTATTTTATGCAAAGGAGAGATATCCTCATCATCCTCCCCCTATTTAATTGGAGTCATCCTCGACTCAAGCTCATCTTCCTTACCCAAGTATGGTTTCAAATCTGAAATGCTAAATGTGGGACTAACCCCAAATTCGGGAGGTAACTCATGTTTATATGCATTGTCATTTATCTTTTCAAGAATCTTAAAAGGTCCAGCATGCAAGGACAACACGGTCTCGACTAGCCCGGATCACGCTGAGGGGTGTTGCGCTGCACAACACCGGATAACACACGTAAAAGGTACAAAGTGGAAGCAAAAGTTTTATTACAAGAAACTGTTTTGAACATGTTTACAACAAAATAAGTTATGTCTACACTCACGGGGGTAGACTAAGCAAAAGAGTTCACGTTCATCCCGTGAACGTGTTCCCACTAGCACGCACACACACTATCACGGCGGCGTGCACGACTCCCACTCGACGGGGTTGCCCTCTGGGGGGTTCGTCTCCTCCTCAGGAGTCTCCTCCTCATAGCACCCTGCGAAAGCTTCAAACAAAAGCAGTGAGCACGATGGCTCAGCAAGACTCACCCGTCTTTACTATACATGAAACTCTACATGCTGGGTTTGCAATGTGTAATGGAATGAAAGTTGCAAAGGACATGCCTAAATAGTTGTACCTTACTTTCAAGTTTTAGCACCAGTTGTGGATGAACCTCGTGCTAAGGCACATAAGAGCCGCAATCAAACAAGAAACACATTTCTCTCATGTGCTTTGCCCAAGGTTAAAAGGAACTTTAATTAGCTCTAAACTACAACAGATCATTAGCAACCAAAGTATATCTTTCAATCAACAACTTTTTAACATGACTCTAACCTGTTCTTTCTACATCACGATACAGTGAATAAGTGGTACTCACAGACATGAGGGACGCCGATTATAATCATTTACACCTGCAGGGTTACCCGAATAACCCGTCATGTATGCACGTACTCAATGTGGCCTACAGCAACCATCACGGACGTCGTACACAATCACCTTTCATCCGTCAGCCAAATGTTGAACCGGTCCCATCGTCCCGAGCAAGAGGTCTCTGTGCGCGCATCCGCAGTGTCGCCAGCCGATTTACACCTCAAGCTCTCAACCTACCCTCTGGACGACAAGCTATGCCTCAACAAATCGCTACCCGAATTACATTGGTTTCCCGGTTCCCATATATCTGGTAGGTCTTCGGTACTGTTCTAGCTTGTTCAACAGACCCACACACAGCTCAGTCCTCAATTGACAGAAGCGGAGCTATGGCACCCAGGCCCCAATGTTCTTCTGCCCTTACTCTCCGCTCGGTCTCATTTTTCTTGCCATGTGTTCCATTTGCTATCTCTAACCGAGTGGTGTGCCTCTAGCCTATTGTCGCGAGCAGTTCCAACTACTCGACTTGTACTGAATCCTACACTAATTTAGCATTGCTGTGGCTACTCGAGGTTTAAAAACCTAAGCTCAAAACCAGGGTTTTCTTGGCTATGCATTTGGGTTTTCAAACAAGACTCTAATGCATAATCGAAGTGGATACTCAAAGTAAGTTCTCAAAACAATAAAATTTATAAAACGGCTAATACAAACCAGAGCTTGCCTTGCTGCTGCTGGTCGTATGCTAGCTGTTCCTCCGGGATGATGAAATCCAACACCTTCGGCTCCTCTTAAACCTTAGCGACTACATAATATAAATATGTATGCGTGTCAATTTAAATGCATTTAAATTTGAAGATGATATAGTGAAGTATATAACTATAGCTATACAGTGCTAATGACTCTGAAATTCTTACTGTGGTTTGGATACAACCTACACAGAAACTTGGCCAAATTTCATTTGCAGCAAAGCTCATTTGAACCTTCCAAAAATAAATGTGTATTTGGCCTTAATTGGAGCTCTTAGAGTGTTCTAAGGATTTTCATGGAGAAAGCCATGACTTTATAGAAACTAGATTTTCTGAGGGTTTTAGTGGAATTTGTTTCGCCTAATTTGAAGATTCCTAGCCAAAGATATGAGCTAAACAAGTTCATAGAAAATCTGAAAAATGTTTCTAGACATTTTCATTTTCTCTCGAACAGTTTCATTAATCACACCATTAGGTGGATCAAATAAGCTCAACTGGATCTGAAATTTTTACGGTAGCTCAGGAATATTATGTTGAACATCCTGGACAAATTTCAGAATTTTTCACCAAAGGGTTCTCCAGTTAAAATTCTAATTTTTTTAAAATTTGAAGAATTAATTATGGAGAAATATAAGTTTTCATGAGGTGAAACTTAATTTGTTGGAAATTACTCAGAGATCTGAACCCAACAAAATTTGGTTCACTCGATTTGGAGTTTGCTAGCCAAAGTTATATGGGTTTGAAGTTTGAACTAGAAACTGAAAATCGGGAAATGTTTAAATCCCTGCCGGTGGGTCCCACGTGTCCGGCTTCTTCCTCGCGCCCGACGGCGGCGGTCTTCGGTGAGGTTCACCAAAACTGAGTTCCCGGCCACCTCTCGGGGCCAAACTCACCGCCCCTCCATTTTCCAACCTCCTGAACTTATCTGTGGGCTCGCCGGCCGCTCGCGATGGCCGAAAACACATGCGCACCGGCGACAGCACCCGCTAGGGTTTTGGCGAGGTTGGTTAGGCTCTATCCTTCACCAAAGCTTTGGGTTTTTGGTTATATAGCACCAGGGAACCACAAGGAAGCTGGAAATGGCAGCCCACCTCGGTGAAACGGCCGGCAACACCGAGCTCCACGGTGAACCGAGACCGTTTTCCATGGCGGCCCGAAGAACTGCCCTCTCCGAGCCAATTCTCAATTATTTTCCTCGGTTTTTCTTCTAGGAGAGGCGCTAGGGGATGTACAAGCTACTTGCAAACGAGCTCGGCTTTTGGTGGTACATGTGAACCGAATTTGGCTCATAACCGAGCTCAGGTGTTTTGTACTATGATTCGGAAAATTTGAAAATTCCAGCTATACGGTGGATCATTTGCTAAATGGAGAGAAGCTACACGACCTAGAGAAGCTAACGCACTTTTCTTGTGTAGGAAAGCAGAGGCGAAAGTGACCGTGGCATTCTGTCCACGGTGAACCGAAACGATCGCCGCCGCAACTCTCGATAACTCGTCGGTGTTCGTCGAACTGTGATCACCCGGAGCTACCAAACTTTGGTACAGCGAGGGGAGTAGCTAGAGCACGCCTGGGCGCTTATGATTGCGGTGTGAAACTCGAGCAATCGATGATCAACCGACTGTGGCGAGCAAAACACCGAGAGCGCGGGCGGTGGCGGTGTTCTTCACGGGAACAGAGCAGGGAGCGAGTGGGCGCGCGATAGAAGTGAGTAAGATCGACTTTGGCAGCTCATGGAGTGAGACACCCTCATTTTTTTATTTCTGCATATATTCATATTTTATATGTAGAGAACACTTTAAAATAAGTAGAGACAGAGAAAATATCAAAAAGATAGCCAAAAAGAGCCAAAACCAGTTCACAGAGAGCGCCGAAGACAACTCCCGCGGCCCGCTGGCCATGTGGCGCCTTTGGAGCTCATCCCTGCAAAGGGGGAGAGGTCCGCCGCTAAACTGGCTACGTGGCAGGCTCGGGGCTCATCCCCGCAAAAGGGGAGAGGTCCGACCTCCGTGGGACACGTGTTGCCCCCGGAGCTAGCCTCTGCGGAAGGAGCGAGGCCAGTCCCGCAGGACACGTGTCGTCACCGGAGCAAGTCACTGCGGAAAAAAAGAGGACCAGCCGCTCGGGACACGTGTCACTCTTGGAGCTCACCTCTGAGAGGTCCGGCCCCGCCATACACGTGTCGCTCTCAGAGCCTGTCTTCGAGAGGTCCAGTCCTACTGGACACGTGTCGCTCTCAGAGCTCATCTCCGAGAGGTCCGGTCCTATTGGACACGTGTCACCTCCGGAGCTCATCTCTGGGAGGTCCAACACTACCGGACACGTGTCACCTCCGGAGCTCACCTCCGGGAGGCCCGACGTTGATGGACACGTGACGACCACGGAGCTCGCCTCCAAGAAGAAAGGAAGTCTAGCGCTACTGGACACGTGGCATTCTCGGAGCCCACCTCCGAAGAGAGGGGAGGTCCGGCTCTGACACGTGGCACATTCGAAGCTACCTCCAAAGAGAGGAGAGGTCTGGAACTAACACGTGGCGCACACGGAGCTCGCCTCTGAGGGAGGGAGAGGTCTCGGCCGCCAGGATGCGTGGCGCATGCGGAGCTCACCTCTGAGGGAGAGGGAGGTCTCGCCCGCCTGACACGCGGCACAACCAGAGCTCGCCTCTGCAGAAAAAGGGAAGCCTAGGCCTCTGCAGGACACGTGGTGCCTCCGGAGCTTATCCCTGCGGAAGGACGTGATTCTGAAGCTTTTTTTCCTTTGTACGTGAGTACCCGTTACTGAGGAAACCGATACGAACTCTTCTACGTTGAATACCGCACCAAATCAATTGAAGATAAGTTGTTAAGATTCAAAAACAATTTGAATAGGACTCTTATTCAAAATCCAATCAGATTAGGACTCTTCTCTTCCCGATTATAAATAGAACCCGAAACAACCCCTTGGTCGTAACATCTTTTCTAAGCCGACAACTTAGAGCCCTAGCCCCAGCTCGCCGAGCTAAACCCCTTTGCTGGAGTTTGACCACCAAAGAGACCGCCGACGAGCCAGACACGATCGCTGCCGACGGAAGAGAGCCCGACGATCTGTTCTCGCTAGGAGGAAGGACCCGAAGGAAGTAAGGTAGGTCTCCAATACCACCTTACAACATCATCGCGTTTTCTTTGCATCTGTTCTTCGATCCTTTCGAACAGAAGCTTTTTTGTGGATATATCACGTGTTGATCGGTCTGATCTAAAGTCAAGATTAACTCCACGTCCACAATTGATCTTTACACCTTTGTTCATCGTAAAAGCCATGCAAACATGCAAGAACATGTACAAAGTGATCTAATAAAACAGCACCGTAGGGTTAACATGCATATGCATCATTGCATCTTAAAGTAGAGTTTGTGCATGATGATTGATTGCTATGAATCTTGTATGTGCGTGATCGCGTATAGAAGGACAAGCTCAGTGAGCTACCTACAACGGACTACAACAGCACGAATTCGAGCAACAGGAACCGCAAGAACAAGGCAAGTGCTCCTTGACCATATTGATCCCATATTTTGGAAAACTGTTTTGTTGCAAAAAGGTGTGTGTGCTTGAGTCAACATGATGGGAAACCCTTTTATAGAAGTTTACTAGTTTTGGTTAAACCACCCTTGTCGCCAGGGAAGTTTAATGAGTCAGGTATGGTTTTTGCTTTTAGGCTTCGCTGAGTCCATGGGATACGGGAAGCGAGATAGATGTGTCTAGCTAACTGCACTCGTATGAATAATAAGAAACGGATATTGTTATTGAAAATGAATCGGAGGGAGATCTAGGCAAGATTGGGTTTGTGAATGAGGTAGACTGAGATGGTGGTTACTTGCCGTAGATCTAAGGACCGGTTCATGCCAGCCATGCCGGGATAACAGTGCCACCACAAGGCCAAGTATGGGTGTGGCTTAGCTGATTAATTAGGTAAGTTGCTAGATTGTTATGGACCGTGGACGGCGCGGGGAATGGGAGTCGAGTGAGGACTGCCCTGGGAACTGCATGGCACAAGAGGGGGCCAGTGGTTGGGAGAATTGGAGATTCTAGCCTGCCGGTGAAACCTTAGTGAGTCCATACATCTAGTAGCCCC
Source organism: Neostapfia colusana (assembly GCA_030760725.1). Lineage (NCBI taxonomy): Eukaryota > Viridiplantae > Streptophyta > Magnoliopsida > Poales > Poaceae > Neostapfia > Neostapfia colusana. The sequence goes on from JASWHV010000003.1 coordinate 99,152,132, forward strand.
TTTGTAAAGGCTATTTTGTGATCTCTTGGCCATACACCGACGGTTGTGTACTGATATAATGGAGGTTCTGCAGTCGCTAACGGGTGACGAAATCACAAACTTGTGGGTAAAGTGGTACAAACTCTGCAGAGTCTAAAACTATCATGATAACCGAGCTTACGGTCACGAGCGCCTGGACAACTCATGATTAGAATGGATGGTTTTTGGTATGGTTTTGGTTTGGTAATTGATTTGGTTTTTGGGACTATTGAGTCCGGGTAATGAGATTGGTTGCATGACTGTTGAGTCATGGCAACGAGATATGGTCTCGGAAGGAGAAGGAATTGAGATAAAATGGTAGTGAATACGAGATGGTATTCATGAGATGGTAGTGAATACGAGATGGTATTCATGAGCGAAGTTGAGAAAGATTAATGTCTGGTTGATACATGGAAAGGGATGAACCATAATGGAGGTATGTTAATGTTTAAATACATGTTGGGATTACATTCACTTAAAGCTAAGTTGCTGTTTTTATCATGTTTTGAGAAATAAACTTTGCTTTCTGCACTGAGCCTTTTTATACCTTCCTTGCCGTGAGCCTACATATCATATTTTCCCGCACTTGCTGAGTACATCATGTACTCAAACTTGTATTATTACTTCATCATCAGCAACAGGAGAGGAGTACTATGAAGACCTCGTGGAGTATTAGGCGTGTAATCTGTCCTCAACCTTGCCTGTGGGGATGAAGTAGAGATGGTGTCGCTGCTGCTGCTTAGATTGCTTCCGCTATAGTTTAGAAGACTTCCACTGCTAGATTAAGACTTCCGCTGGTAGAATGAGTCCAAGACTCATGAAACATTGTAATAAAATCTGTTATTCGTGGTTATATATATTCTTAGTTCAGTTTGTGGAACATATGTATATGTGTGATGAACATCCTGGGCACACATATGCATCAATCTCAGTTCCGAGAGGTTCTCTCTCAGAACGGGGGCGTCACAAGTTGATATCAGAGCCACGGTTGATGGTAGGTTACACGCCTAGATAGAAAACACAAATTGGTATCAGCCTACCACGGGTTGATCGTAGGTCACACGTCTAGGTAGGTCACAGATTGGTATCAAGCTACCACGGTTGATCCTAGGTCACACACCTAGATAGAGATCACAGATTGGTATAGATACCACGGTTGACCGTAGGATGCAACCCCTAGTAACAGATTGGTATTAGAAGCCACGCTGACCATAGGATGCATAGATTGGCATTGGAACCACCTTAACATAAGATGCAAGCCTAGTGTGAAGTCATAGATTGATATCACCCTAAAACCCCATAGGACCCCCATTGAATAGAACCTTGAATAGGATTGGTTGAACTTTTGTGATGACTGTTTGTGCTTGTGTGCTTAGTGTGAGTTGTGGGACGGCTCAAGCATTGTCCATATCCACACATAAGTAGAGAGAGGTGTGAGATGCCTCGGCACTTGTTCACATCCTCGTATAGGACGATATATAGTCCATTCACCTTCATGCATATAGTTGGGAGGGGTCACTCTAAACTTCTAAACCCTATTCTACTCAAAGATGGTGAGAGGAAACGCCGGCCGTCAAGGGAGGAACGTCCGTGGCAACCGAGAGGATGATCACGTCGAGTTTCCCCAAAATGATAACCCCGGAGCTGGTGCAAACAATCTGGAACGGTTGATGGCTATGCAGAATCAGCTTATGCAAACCATGATCCAAACTTTGGGTCAGCTGCAAGCCAACAACAATAACCCCGTTCCTGCACCACTTCCACCACCACCGCCACCACCACCGGCTCACAACCAACTTGGAGAGTTCATGAGGACTCGACCACCTACCTTTGCTCAAGCTAATGATCCCATGGAGGCCAACGATTGGTTGAAATCCATGGAGAAGAAGCTTTCCATAGTTCAGTGCAATGACTGAGAGAAAGTTCTCTTTGCATCGCACCAACTTATGGGAGCTGCCGCTGATTGGTGGGACGCCCTTTGTAACACTCATGTCGACCCGGAGACTATTACTTGGACTGAGTTCAAGGAGAGTTTCCGCTCTCATTACATCCCTGCTGGTGTAATGATGCTCAAAATACAAGAGCTTGAAGGTCTCCACCAAGGACAGAAGAGCGTGAATGAGTACCTCAACAAGTTCACGCAACTTTCACGGTATGCCCCTGAAGATGTCAACTCATACCAACGGAAGCAGTACTTGTTCATGAGAGGGTTGAACAATGAGATCCAGGTTCAACTTCTCAACAGTGACTATGCTAACTTCAAGAAGCTGGTTGACAAAGCCATAGTGGTTGCGAGCAAGATCCGAGAGATCGAGCAAGAGGGCAAAAGGAAGATGCCATACCAGCCACAAGGGAGCAACGTACACCCTCGGTACATGCCCCCAGCTGCACCACAGTATGGATCATCCGCTCCTAACCAACCACCACAGCAATGTTCTGCCATGCAAGCACCTCGTGTGCCATTGCCTCCTGTGCCCCGACCCAACATGGGCGCTCCTGTTCAAAACCCCCGCCCTAACGTACCTGCTGTCGTGGGCAACAAGGCATGCTTTGCATGCGGAGAAACAGGACACTTCGCTAGCCAGTGCCCAAGGAGAGGTCCTGGACAGCAAGGAAACCGTGGACAGAAGAACTATGCTCGCGGCAACGTGAACCATGTCTCTGCTGAGGAAGCGCAGCAGGCTGAGGACGTCGTGATTGGTAAGTTCCTTGCCAACTCCAATCCAGCCACCATTCTATTTGATTCTGTAGCATCACATTCCTTCATATCATCCAAGTATGTTGCCAAGCATAATCTACCCATATCACACTTGAAATATACTATGTTGGTTAATTCTCCCGGTGGAGAGATGAGGACTAATATAGTATGTCCGAAAGTAAACCTTAAAATAAGGGGGGTAGACTTCCTTGCCAACCTCATTGTCTTGGATTCCCAAGGGCTTGACATAATACTCGGAATAGATTGGTTAAACAAGCACAATGGAGTAATGCAATGTGCTATGAGGAGCGTGCAGTTGACAAACGAGCACGAAATCCGTATCGAGTTTGAGTCATCCCAACCAACAGCCGAGAAGGTAGAATTCCCTCATCTATTCTCCACTAGCGAATCTCGAGGGCGAGATTCAATTTAAGGGGGGTAGATTTGTGACACCCTCATTTTTTATTTCTGCATATATTCATATTTTATATGTAGAAAACACTTTAAAATAAGTAGAAACAGAGAAAATATCAAAAAGATAGCCAAAAAGAGCCAAAACCAGTTCACAGAGAGGTCCGACCTCCGTGGGACACGTGTTGCCCCCGGAGCTAGCCTCTGCGGAAGGAGCGAGGCCAGTCCCGCAGGACACGTGTCGTCACCGGAGCAAGTCGCTGCGGAAAAGAGAGGACCAGCCGCGCGGGACACGTATCGCTCTCGGAGCTCATCTCCGAGAGGTCCGGCCCCGCCAGACACGTGTCGCTCTCGGAGCTCGTCTTCGAGAGGTCCAGTCCTACTGGACACGTGTCGCTCTCGGAGCTCATCTCCGAGAGTTCCGGTCCTATTGGACACGTGTCACCTACGGAGCTCATCTCCAGGAGGTCCGACACTACCGGACACGTGTCACCTCCGGAGCTCACCTCCAGGAGGCCCGACGTTGATGGACACGTGATGACCTCGGAGCTCGCCTCCGAGAAGAAAGGAAGTCTGGCGCTACTGGACACGTGGCATTCTTGGAGCCCACCTCCAAAGAGAGGGGAGGTCCGGCTCTGACATGTGGCACATTCGGAGCTACCTCCAAAGAGAGGGGAGGTCCGGAACTGACACGTGGCGCACGCGGAGATCGCCTCTTAGGGAGGGGGAGGTATCACCCGCCAGGACGCGTGGCGCACGTGGAGCTCACCTCTGAGGGAGAGGGAGGTCTCGCCCGCCTGACACGCGGCACAACTAGAGCTCACCTCTGCGGAAAAAGGGAAGCCCATACCTCTGCAGGACACGTGGAGCCTCCGGAGCTTATCCCTGCGGAAGGACGTGATTCTGAAGTGGTTTTTCCTTTGTACGTGAGTACCCGTTACTGAGGAAACCGACACAAACTCTTCTATGTTGAATACCGCACCAAATCAATTGAAGATAAGTTGTTAAGATTCAAAAACAATTTGAATAGGACTCTTATTCGAAATCCAATCAGATTAGGACCCTTCTCTTCCCAATTATAAATAGAACCCGAAACAACCCCTTGGTCGTAACATCTTTTCTAAGCCGACAACTTAGAGCCCTAGCCCCAGCTCGCCGAGCTAAACCCCTTTGCTGGAGTTTGACCACCAAAGAGACCGCCGACGAGCCAGACACGATCGCTGCCGACGGAAGAGAGCCCGACGATCTGTTCTCGCTAGGAGGAAGGACCCGAAGGAAGTAAGGTAGGTCTCCAATACCACCTTACAACATCATCGCGTTTTCTTTGCATCTGTTCTTCGATCCTTTCGAACAGAAGCTTTTTTGTGGATATATCACGTGTTGATCGGTCTGATCTAAAGTCAAGATTAACTCCACGTCCACAATTGATCTTTACACCTTTGTTCATCGTAAAAGCCATGCAAACATGCAAGAACATGTACAAAGTGATCTAATAAAACAGCACCGTAGGGTTAACATGCATATGCATCATTGCATCTTAAAGTAGAGTTTGTGCATGATGATTGATTGCTATGAATCTTGTATGTGCGTGATCGCGTATAGAAGGACAAGCTCAGTGAGCTACCTACGACGGACTACAACAGCAAGAATTCGAGCAACAGGAACCGCAAGAACAAGGCAAGTGCTCCTTGACCATATTGATCCCATATTTTGGAAAACTGTTTTGTTGCAAAAAGGTGTGTGTGCTTGAGTCAACATGATGGGAAACCCTTTTATAGGAGTTTACTAGTTTTGGTTAAACCACCCTTGTCGCCAGGGAAGTTTAATGAGTCGGGTATGGTTTTTGCTTTTATGCTTCGCTGAGTCCATGGGATACGGGAAGCGAGATAGATGTGTCTAGCTAATTGCACTCGTATGAATAATAAGAAATGGATATTGTTATTGAACATGAATCGGAGGGAGATCTAGGTAAGATTGGGTTTGTGAATGAGGTAGAATGAGATGGTGGTTACTTGTCGTAGATCTAAGGACCGGTTCATGCCAGCCATGCCAGGATAACAGTGCCACCACAAGGCCAAGTATGGGTGCGGCTTGGCTGATTAATTAGGTAAGTTGGTAGATTGTTATGGACCGTGGAAGGCATGGGGAATGGGAGTCGAGTGAGGACTGCCCTAGGAACTGCATGGCACATGAGGGGGCCCGTGGGTGGGAGAATTGGAGATTCTAGCCTGCCGGTGAAACTTTAGTGAGTCCATACATCTATTAGCCCCTTTGTAAAGGCTATTTTGTGATGTCTTGGCCATACACTGACGGTTGTGTACTGGTACAATGGAGGTTCTGCAGTCGTCGACGGGTGATGAAATCACAAACTTGTGGGTAAAGTGGTACAAACTCTGCAGAGTCTAAAACTATCATGATAGCCGAGCTTACGGTCACGAGTGCCTAGACAACTCACATGATTAGATGGGATGATTTTTGGGATGGTTTTTGGTATGGTTTTGGTTTGGTAATGGATTTGGTTTTTGGGACTGTTGAGTCTGGGTAATGAGATTGGTTGCATGACTGTTGAGTCATGGCAACGAGATTTGGTCTCGGAAGGAGACGGAATTGAGATAAAATGGTAGTGAATACGAGATGGTATTCATGAGATGGTAGTGAATACGAGATGGTATTCATGAGCGAAGTTGAGAAAGATAAATGTCTGGTTGAGACATGGAAATGGATGAATCATAATGGAGGTATGTTAATGTTTAAATACATGTTGGGATTACATTCACTTAAAGCTAAGTTGCTGTTTTTATCGTGTTTTGAGAAATAAACTTTGCTTTCTGCAATGAGCCTTTTTATACCTTCCTTGCCGTGAGCCTATCATATTTTCCAACACTTGCTGAGTACATCATGTACTCAAACTTGCATTATTACTTCATCATCAGCAACAGGAGAGGAGTACTGTGAAGACCCCGTGGAGTATTAGGCGTGTAATCTGTCCTCAACCTTGCCTGTGGGGATGGAGTAGAGATGGAGCCGCTGCTGCTGCTTAGATTGCTTCCGCTATAGTTTAGAAGACTTCCGCTGCTAGCATGAGTCCAAGACTCATGAAACATTGTAATAAACTCTGTTATTCGTGGTTATATATATTCTGAATTCAGTTTGTGGAACATATGTATATGTGTGATGAACATCCTGGGCACACATATGCATCAGTCTCTGTTCTGAGAGGTTCTCTCTCAGAACGGGGGCCTCACATGGAGTGATAAGGGCGGGTCGCACGTTGAACGGCAGGAGCTGGCGCCGAATTCCCATCGGGAACGGTTCGGCCGGCGCGCTGGCGCTCTCCTGTGCGAAGAAGACCCGAGCTGAGGCGGTTCCTCGGTTTAGAGTGGCTGACAGTGGGTCCCAGCTGCAATTTTTGTCCCACAAACTCGAATTTTTCTTACTGCTCTTAATTTGGGGACCCTAATACCCTTTGAAATTTGAGTAATCCACCAAATGCCCATTTGAAATTGGTAGCATTCAAATTGTGAACTGGTTTGACTGTATTTGGATTCAAATGGCAAACTGAAATTTAAATTCAGTTTGAATTTTTCTCAAAATACCTCATGTCAAGGTCAACTCCAAATGGAGTGAGAATTGGTGTGTGAGCTCACAAAAATGTGCTTAGTGTGAATATGCATCCCAAGTTTGAATTCATGGGGTGAAAGGAGTTTGAATTTGAATTTAAGTTCAAACTAGCCTTTTTCTAATTATACCCAAAGATACCTCAAAAGGTTTTAAATTTGGGTGAAATTTGGCATGAGCATTCCTACCCAAGTTTATGAGTTAAACATGTGCTCAGCCCTTATGTGATGCATGTGGGAAATACCACTTTTGCATTTTGTGAGTTTCTCCTCTAATGACTTTCTTGATGGTGTTTACTTGCTTTTCAAATATGTCCATAAGATCTCCTCAAATGAGGTGAGTGTGGTGTGATGAACACCTTTGAGTATGTGCAAAACTTGGGCCCTTACACAGCAGCACGTGGCATGAGCTTGGACTTTCTCAAATCCGGGAACCTATCTTTTCTCAAATGAAACCACAACAAATCACCGGGTTCCAATTTTACCTCCTTCCTACCTTTACTAGCAGTAATGCGATACTTTTCATTCATTTTTCCAATCTGCAACTTAGTAGCTTCATGCAACTTAAGAATAAATTCAGAACGTTGTGTAGCATCTAAGTTCACAATTTCAGAATGTGGTAAAGGTAGCACATCAATTGAAGCACGAGGATTGAAACCATATACTACCATAAGTGGACTTAACTTTGTTGTGGAGTGAATAGACCTGTTATAAGCAAACTCAATATGTGGCAAACACTCCTCCCACAACCACAAATTACCTTTCAAAACAGCCCGCAACATAGTAGATAAGGTACGATTAACTACCTCCGTTTGCCCATCAGTTTGTGGATGACAAGTAGTAGAAAACAGTAACTTTGTTCCCAATTTATACCATAAAGTTCTCCAAAAGTGGCTCAAAAACTTAACATTCCTATCAGAAACAATAGTATTGAGAACAACATGCAGCACAACCTCATTAAAGAACAAATCAGCAACATGTGAAGCATTATCGGTCTTCGTGGCAGAGTATAAAATGTGTCATTTTAGAAAAATGATCAACAACCACAAAGACACTACCTCCCCTCTTTGTTCTAGGCAATCCTAAAACAAAGTTCATTGACATATCCTCCCAAGGTGCACTAGGAACAGGAAGAGGCATATAAAGACCATGTGGGTGAAGTCGAGACTTAGCTTTGTTGCATGTCGTGCAACATGAAACATAGCGCTCCACATCACGCCTCATTCGTGGCCAAAAGAAGCGAGCAGCCAGCACATCCTCTGTCTTTTTAACACCAAAATATCCCATCAAACCACCTCCATGCACTTCCTGCAACAACAAGAGACGAACGGAGCTAGCTAGAACACACAGCTTGTTAGCACGGTAGAGAAGGCCTTCACGCAGCAGGAATTTTGCCCACGTTCTTCCCTCTCTACAATTGTTAAAAGAATCTTTGAAGTCCGAATCAGTAGCATATAATCTCTTCATTGTTTCCAAACCAAATATTTTATGAGAAAGTTGGGACAGCATGGTATAACATCTAGATAAAGCATCGGCAATCACATTGTCTTTCCATTTCTTATGTTTAATGATGTAAGGAAATGACTCTATGAACTCAATCCATTTAGCATGATGTTTGTTCAGATTAGCTTGTCCTTTAAGATACTTCAAATACTCATGATCTGAATGTATGACAAATTCTCTAGACCATAGGTAATGTTGCCAAGTTTGCAAGATACGCACTAAAGCATAAAGTTCTTTGTCATATGTAGAATAATTCAGCGAAGGACCATGCAATTTTTCACTAAAAAAGCAACAGGTTTACCTCCTTGAATGAGCACTCCTCCAATGCCAATGATGCTCACATCACATTCAAGCTCGAAGGTCTTCTCAAAATCAGGAAGTTGCAGCAATGGTGCTTGTGTGAGCTTCGACTTGAGAGCATCAAAAGCTTGTTGTTGTGCTGGTCCCCATCGAAACGGCACTCCATGCTTTATCAAATCGTGGAGAGGTGCCGCAATGGTGCTGAAATTCCGCACAAAACGCCGGTTGAAACCTGCGAGTCCAATAAAACTACGAACCTGCGTGACCGTAGTCGGAAGTGGCCAGCTCGTGATGGCAACAATCTTTGCCTCGTCCACCTCAATGCCCTGCAAAGTAACAACATAACCAAGAAAAGACACACGATCGGTGCAAAAGGTGCACTTCTCAAGGTTACCAAATAATTGTGCATCACGCAAGACATTAAAAACAGCACCCAAATATTCAAGATGCTCGTCATATGACTTGCTGTAAATAAGGATATCATCAAAGTAAACCACCACGAATTTACCAATGAAAGCACGTAAAACCTCGTTCATCAATCTCATAAAAGTGTTGGGTGCATTAGTTAAACCAAATGGCATGAGTAACCATTGATAAAGTCCGAATTTAGTTTTCAAGGTAGTTTTCCATTCATCACCTAAAGCCATATGAATCTGATGATACCCACTACGTAAATCAATCTTGGAGAAAATAACAGAACCACTCAACTCATCAAGCATGTCATCCAACCTAGGAATAGGATAGCGATAACGAATGGTAATGTTAACGATAGCTCTACAATCAACACACATGCGCCAAGTGCCATCTTTCTTAGGAACCAAAAGAACGGGAACAGAACAAGGACTAATGCTCTCACGAATGTACACGCGGTCCAGAAGATCTTGGACTTGTCGCTGAATTTCCTTAGTCTCTGTGAGACCTATGTGTGCTGAATACATTGGCTTTTACGATAAAAGTTTTTAATACTACCAAAACACATTTTTAACAAGGTCCGACTCTAGGTCCGAGCTCCTGCAAGGTCCGACGCAAGGTACGACTTGCTTTGTCTAGGTCTGACTTATTTTGGCTAGGTCCGACTTGTTTTTGCTAGCTCTGGTGCTAGGTCCGACTAGCTTTGGTAAGTTCCGTGCTAGGTCCGACTAAGCTTTAGTAAGCTCCGGCGCTAGGTCCGACTAGCTTTGGTAAGCTCCGGTTCAAGGTCCGGTTAGCTTTGGTAAGGTTCGGAGCTTGATTGCAATGATTCTGCTTTTAACTTGCAATGTTTCGAACTTGCTTTACTCTTATGGAAAGTTTGCTTAGTATTATTTTACTAAGTTTTTGGTGTGTTTTGGTGGTTATGGCTGATATCATTTTGCTATGGTTTACAACATGCTTATGTGAGGTGCTCACATAAGATGTTGTAGTTTCGGAACTAACGAGAGTTAAGTCGAGGACTTGTGCTCGAAAGTATTGGTTGTTTATGCATGTGCAGGTATTTCTTGAGTCAAGACATGGCTGGTGACGGGATCCATTGAACTAGTCTTAGGGAGAAGATGAGGTTCAACAACCAAGCTCAGGAGGAATTGTGGTTGAGTTGATCGGGAGGTCGCGCAGCATGTTTGGATCAAGAACAATGCATATGAAGGTACTGTGGACGTTGTTGGAAGGTGTTTGCACGTGTGCAAGGAGTGCATGGACGTGGCAACATGGTTCCAAGGCGTGATGAAGAGATATGGAAGTGGAGATATGGTTGAAAATGTTCAACCGGCTTGATTTTGTGCTCAGGCTGTGGCTGAGGCGGTTATGGTTTGTTTATGGGAAGTTTCGAGTTGGTTATAACAGGATTTCATATTAGGCATGAAGTAGAGTTGTTTTAGGAATGTTTGGGATTCCTAAGGTGTTTGAAGTCTTAAGATTGCTTCTATCTGCGTATAGAAGAGTCTTGAGCAGTATTGGAAAGTTACAGTTTGAATCCAAGTAATTGTAGGAGTCCTAGTTTGAATTGGATTGGCCAAGAGCTGGTTATATAAGCAAGGGAGGCCAAGGCTCGTGGAGCACACGACTTTGGGGCTGTTCCTCTTGTGTTTTGATAAATAAAATTCGTATTCTAAAGGAACTTTAGTGCCTTGTTCGTCCGACTTGTTTCAGACAAGTTTTTCTCGTCGAGTTTCTGTTCAGCACTACCTTGGTTCGGTGGTTTTATCATAACTCGAGTTTTACATATCCAATTGATGTTATTCTTTTGGGGTTGTCTTCACAACTTGATTATATATCATCAGTGAAATTTTCACGGTCATTGAATTTGTGGTTTCTGATCTACACGAGTTTCTTTGCAGTATTGCAGAACTATTTTTCTCGCGTAGGACAGATTGACCTTTGTTCGATCTTTCGTTCGTAACTTGAGTTTCTCTCAACGGATTTTCATGATTCTTGTTGTGACGTCTTCATTACTTGATTATATACAATATATACTAGTTTTGTCACAGTTGAACACGTTTAGATTAGTCGCACACACGGTTTCTTTAACAGATCGGTTTTCTGCTGAGGGGTGTTTTGTTGCTTCCGCTGAAAAGTTTTTATCTACCATTCACCCCCCTCTGGTAGCTTTACACGGGTACTTCGATCCTACAATTGGTATCAGAGCCAGGTTGCTCTAATATTTGTGATTTGCACGTGTTTTGACTAATCATCATGGAGAAATACTCCGCCAAACCTTGTGTGTTTAGTGGTATTGATTTTCAGGTTTGGAAGGCACACATGGAAGCTTTCATCCAGGCGCAAGGATTTGCAATATGGGAAAAGGTGTACAAGACTTACAATGTGGCTTCAAACGATCAAGTCACGGCTACAAACATGAGAGATGTCGACAACAACAACAAGGCTCAGAACTTGATCATACATGGACTAACTCAGAGCGACTTCGACCGCGTGCTCCTCTTGTAGACATGCTAAGATGGTTGCAGGTTCACATGCTCCTCTCACAATGACCATGACAACTGAACCGGGTCAACTTTTACACCTTGACACCGTAGGACCTTCACGTGTTCAATCCTTCGGAGGTAAATGGTATGTTCTTGTGATTGTTGATGACTATTCTAGATACTCTTGAGTTTACTTTATGGCATCTAAGAATGAAGCTTTTAGTCACTTTAGAACTTTATTTCTTAGATTACCAATTGATCACCCAGGATCTTTAAGAGCAATTAGAAGTGATATTGGAACCGAATTTAAAAATCAATCGTTTGATCACTTTTGTGCTGAAAATGAAATAGATCATCAATTTTCTTCACCATATGTACCTCAACAAAACGGTGTTGTAGAGAGAAAGAACAGAACCTTAGTTGAGATGGCTAGGACTATGCTTGATGAATATCAAACTCCTAGGAAATTTTGGGCTGATGCAATTGCAATCGCTTGTTATGTCTCAAATCGTGTTTTCTTGCGTTCTAAGCTAGGTAAAACACTATATGAGCTCAGGTTTGGACATAGGCCTAGTGTCACATACTTTAGGGTCTTTGGTTGCAAATGCTTTGTTAAGAAACATGGTAATCTTGATAAGTTTGAAGCTAGATCTGATGATGGCATGTTTCTTGGTTATCCATCTCATACTAGAGGCTACCGTGTGCTTTTACTTGATACTAACAAAATTGTGGAGACTTGTGAGGTTTCTTTTGATGAAGCTAGCCTAGGTACTAGTTCAAATATTGCAGGTCTGGATCCATATCCACAGGGGGAGAGTATTTTTGTTGAAGAATAGGAAGAAGTGGTGCTGCTGCCTGAAAATTCAGCAGCTAATGACATTGTTCCAGCTCCTGATCTTGATTCACAGCCAGCACCGACGACCACCATTGCTGGTCCAGATCCTCCTCACGTCACAAGCTCATCTATTTGTGATGAACATGAAGAAGAAGCTTGTGAAGTGTCCACTCCCCTCCGGATTCTCAAAGGTCATCCTCCACAACAAATTATTGGAAGCTTGCATGAACGAGTTACAAGATCCAGGTTTTTCAACCCCAATTCTCATGCTCATTCTGCTTTTGTTGCTTCTTTTGAACCCAAAGATATATCACACGCACTCACTAATGAATCTAGGATTATTGCCATGCAAGAAGAGTTAGAAAATTTAGAAAGAAATAATGTTTGGAAACTTGTACCTCCACCTCAAGGTCACACTTTAATTGGAACTAAATGGGTGTTTAAAAATAAACAAAGTGAGGATGGGGTTGTGGTTAGGAATAAGGCTAGGTTGGTTTCTCAAGGTTTCACACAAGTTGAAGGTCTAGATTTTGGTGAAACTTTTGCTCCTGTTGCTAGATTAGAAGCCATAAGAATTTTGTTAGCTTTTGCTGCATCTAAAGGTTTTAAGCTATATCAAATGGATGTTAAAAGTGCTTTTCTTAATGGCTACATAGATGAGTAGGTTTACGTCAAACAACCACCTAGTTTTGAAAATCCAAATTTTCCTAATCATGTTTACAAACTGTCCAAAGCCTTGTACGGTCTCAAACAAGCCCCTAGAGCATGGTATGATAGGTTAAAAACATTCTTATTTGAAAAGTGGTTTACCATGGGCAAGGTCGATAAAACTTTTTTGTGCTTAAGCATGGCAATGACTCATTATTCGTTCAAGTGTATGTGGATGATATTATCTTTGGTTGTGCTTCTCATGATCTTGTGTCCAAGTTTTCAGCTATGATGAGTTCAGAATTTGGGATGAGTATGATGGGAGAACTCACGTACTTATTGGGGCTGCAAATCAAGCAAACCAAGGAGGGTACCTTTGTGCATCAAACAAAGTATACAAAAGATCTCTTAAGGCGCTTCGACATGGACAAAAGCAAGCCTCTTCGGACACCAATGGGAACAGCAACAACACTTGAACTTGATGAAGATTGTGATCCCGTTGATCAAAAAGAATATAGAAGCATGATCAGATCACTTTTGTATCTCACGGCATCAAGACCGGACATACAATTCAGCATATGTCTTTGTGCACGGTTTCAAGCCTCCCCACGTGCTTCACATCGTCAAGCCGTCAAAAGGATTCTCAGGTACTTACATGGAACTCAAGAATTTGGCATTTTTCTTCCTTCTTCCTCAACCGTTACATTGAAAGCTTTTTCCGATGCTGATTTTGGGTGTTGTAGGATTGATAGGAAAAGTACTTCTGGTGCTTGTCATTTTCTTGGTAATTCACTTGTTGCCTGGTCCTCTAGAAAACAAAGTTCAGTTGCACAATCCACAGCCGAATCTGAATATGTAGCTTCTGCTAGTGCTTGCTCACAAATTCTTTGGAGTGTTCAAACACTTAAGGACTATGGGGTTGATGTAGATAGTGTTCCACTGTTTTGTGATAACACTATTGCCATTTGCATTGCTAAAAACCCCGTGCAACATTCAAGAACTAAGCACATTGACATTAGGTATCACTTTCTCCATGATAATGTCGAAAAAGGGAACATTGTGCTTCACCATGTAGATACCGAACAACAATTGGCTGACATTTTTACAAAACCTTTGGATTTCACTCGTTTTTGTTACATTCGTAGTGAAATAGGGGTTATGCATCCTCATGGCTTAAATTGAGGGAGAATTTTGAAACTTGGGAAGTCTATGTGTGAATCTGAAATTAAAACAATATGAGCATAGTATTTCATGCATATATGACTTTATGATTCCTTTTTCATGCTGAAATTTCATACTACATTACTCTTGTTATACATTTTGTAGTTTTTACCATGTCTAGTAATTGGAATAATTACTTACACTAAATCTGGTCATGGTCAAACTTTCTTGCTGTTTTGAACTTGTTGCATGCTCACAAGTAGTTTTAATCATAAAGAATTAATCAAGTAATCAACTCACATGTTGAGTTTTTATGTTCAAATAAAAAATGAGAAAAGATCAAGAGAATATGCATGCATCGCACTTCTTCTTTTGAGATGGCTTATTATTGCACTTAGATATGAACTTGAAAAGAGTTGTGTATGACTAAAATTATGTCCTTAAGCTTCCGAGTGTCAAATGACATAGGCTTGGCTTGGTTGGTTAGAATAAGGCTGATGCTGCATATAATCTCTTGCAAATGTCATAAGATCAAAATTTGTGCTTTAAATGATAAATAGAATGCAGCAACAAGTGTCATGCTTTCAGGTCTTGAAATAGTTAAGTTTGTGAGATCATGACTTGCTTAAATTGAAAATTACACTTGATCTCTAGCATGGCTTACACTACTTTATGTATCTCATTGATGTGATAGTGTAAGTTACTTGATAGTATGATTTGGATGAGCTTTGTTTTATATGTATATGTTATAATGTGCTCATAACAAATTAAATTTTCTCTTTTGTACCTTGTTGAATACATTGTCAAAGGGGGAGAAATTGATCACATATTGCACACATTCACAAGTGTTTTGGCACGATTCTTCTCAGGGAGAGAATTTTTGGTATTTTTGTTTTTCTTCTCATTTTATTTCTGATTTACAAAGGGGGGAAATTGTTTTAAAAAAATTTCATGTGAATAAGCCAATGTTCGGATTTTAAGTGGTGTTGCTAATGCATTCATCAAGGGGGAGATTATGAGACCTATGTGTGCTGAATACATTGGCTTTGACGATAAAAGTTTTGAATACTACCAAAACAGCTTTTTAACAAGGTCCGACTCTAGGTCCGAGCTCCTGCAAGGTCCGACGATAGGTCCGACGTAAGGTCCGACTTGCTTTGTCTAGGTCTGACTTATTTTGGCTAGGTCCGACTTGTTTTTGCTAGCTCCGGTGCTAGGTCCGACTAGCTTTGGTAAGTTCCGTGCTAGGTCCGACTAAGCTTTAGTAAGCTCTGGCGCTAGGTCCGACTAGCTTTGGTAAGCTCCGGTTCAAGGTCCGGTTAGCTTTGGTAAGGTTCGGAGCTTGATTGCAATGGTTCTGCTTTTAACTTGCAATGTTTCTAACTTGCTTTACTCTAATGGAAAGTTTGCTTAGTTTTATTTTACTAAGTTTTTGGTGTGTTTTGGTGGTTATGGCTGATATCATTTTGCTATGGTTTACAACATGCTTATGTGAGGTGCTCACGTAAGATGTTGTAGTTTCGGAACTAACGAGAGTCAAGTCGAGGACTTGTGCTCGGAAGTATTGTTTGTTTATTCATGTGCAGGTGTTGCTTGAGTTCAAGACATGGCTGGTGACGGGATCCATTGAACTAGTCTTAGGGAGAAGATGAGGTTCAACAACCAAGTTCGGGAGGAATTGTGGTTGAGTTGATCGGGAGGTCGCGCAACATGTTTGGATCAAGAACAATGCATATGAAGGTATCGTGGACGTTGTTGGAAGGTGTTTGCACATGTGCAAGGAGTGCATGGACTTGGCAACATGGTTCCAAGGCGTGGTGAAGAGATATGGAAGTAGAGATATGGTTGAAAAGGTTCAACCGGCTGGATTTTGCGATCAGGCTGCGGCTGAGGCGGTTATGGTTTGTTTATGGAAAGTTTCGAGTTGGTTATAACAGGATTTCGTGTTAGGCATGAAGTAGAGTTGTTTTAGGAATGTTTGGGACGTTCCTAAGGTGTTTGGAAGTCTTAAGATTGCTTCTATCTGCGTATAGAAGAGTCTTGAGCAGTATTGGAAAGTTACAGTTTGAATCCAAGTAGGAGTAGGAGTCCTAGTTTGAATTGGATTGGCCATAGAGCTGGTTATATAAGCAAGGGAGGCCAAGGCTCATGGAGCACACGACTTTGGGGCTGTTTCTCTTGTGTTTTGATAAATAAAATTCGTATTCTAAAGGAACTTTTGTGCCTTGTTCGTCCGACTTGTTTCAGACAAGTTTTTCTCGTCGAGTTTCTCTTCAGCACTACCTTGCTTCGGTGGTTTTATCATAACTCGAGTTTTACAGATCCAATTGATGTGATTCTTTTTGGGTTGTCTTAAAAACTTGATTATCCATCATCTGTTAAAATTTCACGGTCATCGAATTTGTGGTTTCTGATCTACACGAGTTTCTTTGCAGTATTCCAGAACTGTTTTTCTCGCGTAGGACAGATTGACCTTTGTTCGATCTTTCGATCGTAACTTGAGTTTCTCTCAATGGATTTTCATGATTCTTGTTGTGAAGCCTTCGTGACTTGATTATCTACAATCTATACTAGTTTTGTCACAGTTGAACACATTTAGATTAGTCGCACACACGGTTTCTTTAACAGATCGGTTTTCTGCTGAGGGGTGTTTTGTTGCTTCCACTGAAAAGTTTTTATCTACCATTCACCCCCCTCTGGTAGCTTTACAGGTGTACTTTGATCCTACAGTCTCGTCGGGGTTGGTCCTATAGGCGGCACGGTTTGGTAAGCTCGCCCCTGGAATCAAATCAATGTTGTGCTCAATGCCTCACATAGGAGGTAATCCAGGGGGTATCTCTGATGGAAAAATATCCATATACTCCTGCAAAAGGTTATCAACAGCAGGCGGCAAAGCAATGGATGCATCCTCAATGGAATATAAAGCATGTTTGCACACTAAAGCATAGCAAATTCCATTAGAGGCATATAAGTCATCAAGATCAGATTTAGTTGCAGCAAAATAGGATTTTTCAACTTAATAGGTTGCTGAATTTCAGAATTGAAAACACCATTTTGCTTAGCATTGTTCTTTTTCTCATGCTCAAATTGCACAATTTCAATGGGAGTCATAGGGAGCAACACAATTTTCTTGCCTTTATACATGAGAGTATACTTATTAGATCGACCATGGTGAATAGCGTCAGTATCAAACGTCCAAGGACGTCCCAACAAAAGAGAGCAAGCATCCATAGGTACCACATCAAAATCAGCAAAATCATGATAAGAACCAATGGAAAAATATATCCTTGCTGTTTGTGTTACCTTTACCTTACCATTGTTGTTAAACCATTGAATGTGATAAGGGTGGGGATGCTCCAGTGTGGTCAAGCCAAGCTTCTTGACCACCTCAACATTCACCAAATTGTTGCAGCTACCACCATCAATGACGGTATGCACACGGCAATCCTTGACGACGAGAAACATGTTGAAAAGGTTGTGACGTTGGTGGTTATCATCCTCTCCAACCGTGGCACTCAAAGCTCGCTGCACAATCCAAGTCCTATAGTATTTGGTCGCAGATGTACCAAGAACCTCCTCAGCACCGTCATCAGAATATTAAATGTTAGCTGCAATAATATTTTCATCTTCAATATCAAAAGCTCTAACATACCCACCATCAGTAGTGGCAATGATCGCCCGTTTGCTGGGGCAATCTCGTTGCATATGGCCAAGTCCCTGGCAACGGTGGCACTTGATGTCGGAGGTGCGACTGGTGGAAGTGTTGGGTGTAGCAGTCTTTGCTACAACACCTGGAAGCGTATGGGACTTGCTGTTATCCTGTCCCCGTGATGTATAAGGCGCGGTGTTGCGTACAACACCGGTGAAGGGTGGTGTAGACACACGTACGCTCTAGGAGGGCGCTGCTTTGGATGGCACCGGAAGCTATCGTGGAGTGAAGGTGTTGTTCAGCCACTGCTGTTGGTGACCCTGCACTTCTTTTTCTGCTAACATAGCTAGTTGAAATAAACGTTGATTAAAATGATATTCCTTGTAATCAACTATGTCCTGGATCTCACGCTGCAAGCCCTCATAAAACCTAACAATTTGGTCTTCCTGATCCTCAACTACCCCACAACGAAGCTTACCTTTCTGCAACTCTTGGTAGTACTCTTGGACAGTCATGTCACCCTGATCAAAGCGTTGCAATTTCTTAAGAAGATCACATCTATATGAAGGAGGAACAAACCTAGCGCGCATCTCTTCTTTTAACGCAGCCCATGTCTGTGAGGAATTACGTGTATTGACAAGTTCATTCCAGCAAATGATAGCAAAATCTTTAAACTCACTAGTGGCTTGTCTAACTCTATATCGCTCGGGAACAAGATGAGAGCTAAATTTTTATTCTACCGTCATCTCCCAATCCAAGTAAGTCACAGCATCATAAGATCCATAGAACGGTGGAATAGAAAACTTAATCTGAGCGTAAGGATCATTATCTTGTTCAGGAGCATGAGGATGAGGTCTACCTCCCATACCTTGACGATTTCGTCGAAAGCGACGGCGCTGCTGTGCATCAACCTCGTCGTTATTGAAGTCATCCTCTGTGTTGTTGTGAGCATGTGCATCAGCATCAAGGTTGATAGGAGCTGGAGTTTGTTGGGGAATACGAGCCTCTGAAAGGTGGCTGTTGTAGTGATCTGGTAGTTGTTGAATGCTTCAGTCATCACCCGCATCATGTCCCTTAGTTCCAGATGGGACACGCACTCATTATCATCCAGAGGTGTAGAACCAGAGGTCTTATCCATAGGCTTCTTTCCTGTCATTGTTAGTATAAAACAGAAATGAAGGCAAAAGAATCGTGAAGAACCCTATTACTACGCTTTCTGAAGTTGAAGTGGGAGCGGAAATAAAGCAGTAAGATGCATCTTACTCCGCTCTTACAAGTTTCTTACCAGCACTGCAGGTGCCAACGGTGACCAGTGTGAAAGCAAGCAGAGAGTGGGTGTGATTGCAGAGTTTACCTGTTCTGCTCGGGAGAAGGTGGACCATGGGAAAGCTCAAATGCAGTATATGTATGTGGCACACAAGTTAGTAACGGATAGCAATGGTGAATAAGTGTCCAAAGAATTTTACCTAGTTGCTGGCCTAAAATTGTATTCGAATAGTTGTGGCAACAAGCAAGGAACAATATCAGCAAGTTGTGAAAACAATGATGAATGTGGATGAAAACAAGGATGAATGATGATGAACAACAAGGACAATATCAGCAAGTATTCAGCATTCACACAGAAAACAGCACAAGTAGAAACCCCTTGAGCCTCCTGTTTTTGTCTTTTAGCACTAGTAGAAATTAAAATCTTATTTTTTTATTTTTTGATATTTTTTCTCAACCAGGGGCACAAGAATAGAAACAGCACCAAGTATTACCTCAAACCGATGATAGATGTGATCGGTACAAATTCAAAAGCGTTTGAAATAATGGATGCTGGGACTTCAGAGTTCGAAACGAGGGCCTTCCTTATTTTTTTAGTTTTTTAAAATCGCTGTGACCAGCGTAGCGGGTGATCGTATTTGGATTTTTTTGTTAGCTTTCTGGAAAAAATACACCTCAATCCGAGTTCCAAGCGAAAAGTTATGCCCGTTTTAAGGAGGATACCCCGAATTAGGTTTTGGTGGTGGTGGAAACTGAAATAGATACAAATCGAATCGGTGGATGGAATTTTTTTCTGTAGATTGTTTTTTTTTACATGGCAGCAGATAGAAAAAACAAAACTGAACCAAACAAATCTAAACCAGCAACCAAACTCAACCTAGGACACGAACTCAGAACTACAGACTCCGAAACTAAATTGTGCAAAAGGCTGAGCGAGGGCTATAGGTCAGGGAAAGTAAAAAAATTTGTGGCTTTCTGTGGACTATAGGATCAAAACAAAATGAATCTAAAGGGCACAAAAGTATACCTCACGGTCAGCCTGATATCTGATATCAGTTGATAGTAGAATGAGTCTGGATCTCCCGAGAGGTATGGTAAACTTGATTGGGTGGAGATCTCGACATTGATGATCCAAGGCTCCGAACGAACGGAACCCCACAATCACTACACCACTGCTCCATTGGCTATCACCCGTGTCACGAGAATGACCTCGCCACGAAGGCTTATCCCTGCAAGTGCAATCAAGAACACAAGCAAGAACAGAGAAATTGCAATCAAAACTGAATTGATCACGAAGTGGGGTCTCACAAACCGATGAACGGTGACACTGTTCAATGACAGATTGAAACTAAGCAAAACCCAACCCTAACTTGGTGACGGATGCTGAATAAAAAGGAGTTAGGGGCGTGCAAGACCCCTGTACGCAACCCTAATGGGCTTCCACACGATACACGGGCCAGCGGCCCAAAGGACGGTGACGCAGCACCCTGACAGATTCTGGACGTCCACTTGTTTCGCCGATTCCCGTCAACTCAGAAGGAATTTTGATGTGGGACCGGTTCCATTGGAAGATTTATGTAATTTTGGTTCCAACATATATAGAACGTCCAAATCTGACACCGTATGTGTCCAGGGCATCAATTTTGGAGAAGGCAGTCTTGGAATCCGAGGTGAAGTCGAAGTCGAGTTGGGCTTGGACTCCTCCTCCTTGACTCCTTGGACTTCTCCAAGCTCTTGCTAGTCCTCTCCATTATTCCTAATCAATAAAACATACATGGAAACAAGCGTAAGTTCTGAAAATAATTGACAAGGTTAGAACGTACCTGGAGATCCAACTATCGCGCACGTCCTCTAGTGATCGGTCCTTGTATTGTATGCAAAGGAGAGATGTCCTCATCAGACATTCCGGTCGTATGTGAATATCCTGATGTTTTTCCCGATGATCTTCCGATCATGCCACCCGACCGGGAAATCGAGTTCAAAATTGAGCTCATACCGGGCACCACTCCGATATCCCGAAGACCCTACAAAATGGCGCCTAATGACTTGGCCGAATTAAAAGAGCAACTCAAAGGGCTCATGGAGAAGGGATTTATTCGTCCAAGTTCTTCACCTTGGGGGTGTCCGGCGTTATTTGTGAAGAGAAAAGATGAATCGCTATGGATATGTGTGAACTACCGTCCCTTCAATGCCGTCACTATCAAAAATAAATATCCCCTTCCTCGCATTGACATCCTATTCGATCGACTTGTTGGAGCCAAGGTCTTTTAAAAAATTGATCTCCGATCTGGCTACCACCAAATCAAAATTCGACCCGAGGATATCCCTAAAACAACATTCTCAACTTGGTACGGCCTCTATGAGTACCTAGTAATGTCATTTGGTCTTACCACCGCACCGGCATGCTTCATGTATTTAATGAATTCGGTTTTCATGCCGGAGCTAGACAAGTTTGACATGGTCTTCATTGATGACATTCTTGTGTATTCTAAATCGGAGGAGGAACATTCTCAACACCTTCACCTCGTCCTCCAAAGACTTCGAGATCACAAGCTTTACGGTAAATTTAGCAAATGTGAGTTTTGGCTCACATCGGTATCATTCCTTGGACATATCATTTCTGCCGAAGGCATTTCCGTGGATCCTAGTAAAGTGAAGGATGTTCTCAAATGGAACTCTCCCACCTCGGTTCATGAGGTCCGAAGTTTCTTGGGATTAGAAGGATATTACCAAAGATTCATCCCAAACTTCTCAAAATATTCCATGCCCATGACCGAGCTCTTGAAAAAGGGGGTCAAATATCACTGGAGTGAGAAATGTGAGCAAGACTTTCAAACTCTCAAAAGGCATCTGACAACCGCGCCGGTCCTCGCTCAACTGGATATCACTAAACTCTTCAATGTATATTGTGATGCATCGGGCATGGGACTCGGTTGCGTGCTTATGCAAGATGGAAGGGTGATCGCCTTTGCCTCTCACCAGCTTCGGAGGCACGAGCAGCATTACCCAACTCATGATCTCGAACTTTCCGCCATTGTGTAGCTCTAAAAATATGGCGACACTATCTACATGGAAATCTCGTTCATGTGTACTCCGATCATAAGAGTCTCAAATACCTCTTCACTCAAAAGGACCTCAATATGAGACAACGAAGATGGTTGGAGCTTATCAAAAATTATGAACTCGAAATTCATTATCATCCGGGAAAGGCTAATGTTGTGGCCAATGCTCTAAGCTGTAAGTCCCATATCCATCACCTCTCTATCAATTCCGATGTGGATCCAGAGCCTTGTATCCACGTTCTTCCTCATGGATTTCTATACAATCTAGCTCTTATACCGACCAGACGAGAGGAAGTTGTGGCAGCCCAAAAGCATGATAAAGGAATTTCTCATATTCGGAGACGAATGAGAAATGGTGAAATGAAAGACTTCCGAGAAGATGAAGAAGTTACCATATGGTTTAATGACCGCATTGTAGTGCCGAAGGACAATGAGTTAAGAAATAAAATCTTAGATGAAGCTCATATGTCCAAATACTCCATTCACCCGGGAAGTAACAAAATGTACCAAGACTTGACAAAAAGGTTTTGGTGGACCCGTATGAGAAGATAAATTGCAAGATACGTGGCCGAGTGTGATGTGTGTCGACGAGTAAAAGCCGACCACATCAAGAAAGCTGGGTTACTGCAACCACTAAGTGTTCCGGAATGGAAATGGGATGTCATTATTATGGATTTCATTGTCGGGCTACCTCTCACATTTCGCAAACATAACTCCATATGGGTGATAGGTGACCATCTCACAAAATCAGCTCATTTCATTCGCGTCAACAATTGTTACGAGATTAAGAAATATGCTGATTTATACCTATGCCGAATCATATGCCTCCATGGAGTCCCTCGAACCATCATATCCGATGGAGGGGAACCTTTCGTATCTCACTTTTGGGAGCGTTTACAAGAATCACTTGGTACGAGGCTTA
Source organism: Neostapfia colusana (assembly GCA_030760725.1). NCBI lineage: Eukaryota > Viridiplantae > Streptophyta > Magnoliopsida > Poales > Poaceae > Neostapfia > Neostapfia colusana. The sequence goes on from JASWHV010000003.1 coordinate 99,175,122, forward strand.
TTCGAGGATCCGCTGACCACCCTCAAACAGATGGTCAAACCGAGAGGGTGAATCAAATCTTGGAAGATATGCTTCGAGCTTGTGCTCTCGTTCATTGTAAAAATTGGGATGATCGCCAACCCTTAGCAGAATTTTTCCTATAACAATAGTTATCAAGAGAGCATCAAGATAGCCCCTTACGAAGCTCTTTATGGCCACAAATGTCAGACCCCATTGAATTGGTGTGAGTCCGGTGAAAGGGTGGTGTTCGGGGTGGATCTTGTCAAGGATGCCAAAAAGCAAGTAAAAATCATCCAAGCTAATCTTCAGGCTGCTAAGGCAAGAGAAAAGAGTTATGCGGACAAGCACCTCCGACCACTTGAATTTGAAGTTGGGGACCACGTGTACCTACGTGTGTCAACCATGAAAGGAGTCAACCAATTTGGGGTAAAAGGCAAACTAGCTCCACGGTTCATCGGACCGTTTACTATTGTGGAAAATGTGGAGCCGTGGCCTATCGATTGGAACTACTCACCTCACTATCCGGAGTCCATAATGTCTTCCATATCTCGCAACTCCAAAAGTGTCTCAAACGGCCATCCGAGGCTCATATAGAGGAGTTGGAAAACCCGATCTCTCCTATGTTGAGCATCCCATAAAGATTATTGATGAGAAGACAAGGTAGACTCAAAACCGCACTCTCCGGTTCTTCAAAGTGCAATGGACTAATCACTCCGCGGAGGAGGGCACTTGGGAACAAGAGAGCTACCTCGGCGAGCACTATCCCGATTTGTTGGACTCATATTTCAACCGGTAAACATCTTCCTCTATTCCACTAAATTTTACATTCTCCGAAATCTCGGGACGAGATTTCCTTTAGGGGGGGGGGGGGGGGGGGGAGGGGCTGTGACACGCCGCATTTTCCCCACTTGAGTTCCCCCTGTTCCCGAGTTATTCGATTGGATTTTTCGTCTCCCCTTAAAGCCCGGCCACCAGACTTTCATCGCGTCGCCGGCACGATTCACACTCTATAACACCCTCAAATTCATTTCCATGCATTGCATACATTTTTCATATAGAGAAACATTATAAAAGAAGTAGAAATGGAGAAAGAATCATAAAAATGGTGGGGAATGGGAAAAAGATAGCTGAAATGAGCCAATTCCAATTTGTCGAAGTGCGCTGTCAACACTTCCCCCGGCCCCGCTGGACACGTGGCGCCCTCGGAGCTCACCCCTGCGGAGGGGGTGAGGTCCGGCACTGCTGGCCACGTGGCAGGCCCGGGGCTCGCCTCTGGGGAGAAGGGAGGCCCGGCCCTGCTGGACACATGGCGCCCTCGAAGCTCACCCCTGCGGAGGGGGTGAGGTCCGGCACTGCTGGCCACGTGGCAGGTCTGGGGCTCGCCTCTGAGGAGAAGGGAGGCCCGGCCCCGCTGGACACGTGGCACCCTCGGAGCTCGCCCCTGCGGAGTGTGCGAGGCCTGGCACTGCTGGCCACGTGGAAGGCCCGGGGCTCGCCTCTGAGGAGAAGGGAGCCCGGCCTCGCTGGACACGCGGCGCCCTTGGAGCTCACCCCTGCGGAGGGGGTGAGGTCCGGCACTGCTGGCCAGGTTGCAGGCCCAGGGCTCGTCTCTGAGGAGAAGGGAGGCCCGGCCCCGCTGGACACGTGGTACCCTCAGAGCTCGCCCCTGCGGAGGGGGCGACGCCCGGCTCTGCTGGCTGCGTGGCAGGCTCGGGGCTCACCTCTGAGGAGAGGGGAGGCCCGGCCCCTCTGGACACGTGGCGCCTTCAGAGCTCACCCTTGCGGAGGGGGCAAGGTACTTAGGCGGTTTTTCTCCTGTGCGCGGGGGTACCCGGTACTGAGGGTACCGACACAATTTCCCCCCACATTGCTGTCACACCAAATAATTTGGGGATGTAAGATCGAAGTACACGTGTAAAGCTACCAGAGAGGGGGGGTGAATGGTAGATAAAAACTTTTCAGCGGAAGCAACAAAACACACCTCAGCAGAAAACCGATCTGTTAAAGAAACCGTGTGTGTGACTAATCTAAACGTGTTAAACTGTGACAAAACTAGTACATATTGTAGAGAATCAAGTCACGAAGATGTCACAACAAGAATCATGAAAATCCGTTGAGAGAAACTCAAGTTACGATCGAAAGATCGAACAAAGGTCAATCTGTCCTACGCGAGAAAAAAGTTCTGGAATACTGCAAAGAAACTCGTGTAGATCAGAAACCACAAATTCAATGACCGTGAAATTTTCACAGATAATATATAATCAAGTTTTGAATACAACCCAAAAAGAATCACATCAATTGGATCTGTAAAACTCGAGTTATGATAAAACTGTGGGGACCACCCCGTGGTTCACCCACTCCAAGATCGCATAGGGTGGTGCCGTGCGATGCGCACCCAACAGCACACACGAAAAGATTAGAGAACAACATACAAACTTTTATTTGATATAAAGCAGCGGAAGTCTTTTACAAAATATAACTATACAGCGGAAGTAATGTACATTAGTAGCCTCTCATCCTAACTATGCAAAAGTGCAGCCGTCCAGCCCGGGGACGCTACACGCTAGCAGCATGGAACCGGAGAAATCACGGCGGCGTGCAGGGCTCCATATCGGCCGTGTACCCTGACGGGGGCATCGCCTCATCCTCGGAATCCTCCTCATAGCTCTCACCTGCATACAGCTCAAATATTGCAACCGTGAGCACGATGGCTCAGCAAGGCTTAACCGTCTAGCCTAGGCATGGAACTCTACATGCAGGGATGTGTATGATAGGAAAAGGAATTTGCAACAAAGACACGCCTATAAGTTGATCCTTACTTTCAGTTTTATAGCAGAAGATTCATGTGCCTTAGGCAGCCCTCACATCAGAAGTCCACAATCAAACAAGAAACGCTTTCCTCCGATGTGGTGATGCCCAAAGCGGAAAGTAAACTTAATTAGCTCTACATCTACAGCAGACATGGTTTTCAACACATTAATCTATCATCACAGCATATTATCATTCAACTGGCTTACTTCATTTCTTACAACGTCACGAAACAGTGAGCAAGCGGTACTCAAATAACCGCGAGGGACGGTGATTGCAATCAGGAGACACCCGGACAACACGTTGCATACACCCACTTTCAGAAGCGTGATTCCACACCCCTTCCTACTCTGTTGTATGCAACAACCTTTCAAAGGCAACCCAAACACCGAACCGGTCCATCCATAACGGGCAGGAGGTCCCCGCGTGGAGCGTGACTGTGCCCACTGGCAGATTTACACCGTGCTACCCTCAACCCACTCCTATTTACGGTTGGGTAAGCCTCGGCACCACGGTTAACCATTTACATCAGTTTCCTGCTTATGTCAGTATGCCATCCGGTACTGTTCGATACTTGTTCAGCAGGCCCACACACGACTCGGTCCTCAATCGACTCCAACAGGGCTACGCACGTGAGACCTCCGCTCACTGCTTCCTACCCCCCCCCTGCTGGGTCTCATTTTCTCCACTTTTAAGCCATTTTCTATTCTGACCAAACCGTGTGATAAAACCTTACCTCGCGAGTAGATTCCAACTATTCGACTTCTATCGAAATCCTAAGCATATTAGCATGGCATTCTCTACTCGTCGAGTCTGTAAGCTACCCAACCCTCCATAGGATTTAAAAGGTTATGCAAGTGGGGTTTCAATCACCCTAACTCTAATGCAAACATTCACCCTAGACGTAAGTGATACAAAAAAAAGCTTTATAAAAGGTACTTAAGTGCAAACCAGGGCTTGCCTAGTTACGAGTCAAACGGGAAGTTAGCTTCAGGTGGAAGGACGTCCAAGGGCTCCGGTGCGTCTTCAACTTCGGTCACTATTATGAAATGTAATAAAATACATGTGTAAGTATTAAGGATTTATGAGAATTGGACTTCTATTCATAGCTATTGCTATTTAGAATGCTTAATTGCCTTTGGTATTTTTACATTGGATACTAGACTCTCTAAGGATAATCTGAGCAAACTTTGGAGACATGTCATTGCACAATGTAGTCTTTAAAATTTCTACAAGTACAATGCTTCTCTGAATTTTGAGCCCAATTCAGGAGCTTTGACATATCTAACAGTGGGAGATCTTATTAGGGTAAGTCTCCATGGTTCTAAAAAAATTTGTTTCACCATTTTTGGAGCTACCAACAGAGAGATATGAATTTTTGAAGTTGGGCAGGAGTTCTGAAAAGTTTCTGTTTAAATTTGAATTTTCAAATAAAGTCTGAATTTTGGAAGGCAGTGTAGCCTAGCAAATGAACTCCAATGAAGCCCAAATTTTTACTGGAGATCAGTAACTATGAAAAGGATTAGCTGCCCAAATTTGGGAATATTTCATAAAGGATTGCTTCTGTAATAAATCCCTAAAGGATTTAATAAAAACAATTCTACAGAAATTCCTGGGCATTTTCATAGCCTAAAATTGTCTCTGTAAAGTACTCCTCATGAGGATTCCAACAAAATTAGTCTCACACTTTTTGGAGTTTTCTACACAAAGTTATGAGTCTCCAAAGTTTGAACTGTATTAGGAAATTCTGGAAATGTTTAAATCCTAGCGGTGGGTCCCACCCGTCAGTTCTTTCTTCTCCCTCGCGCCAAACAGAGGAGCCCGTGACGTTTACTCCAGCGAGGGTGGCATGGAAGGGCTTTCCCGGCCATCTCCCGGGCCCAAACTCGCCGCTCCTCCATTATCGACCCCGCTGAACACTCTAGTGGTGTCGCCGGCGGCTAAAACTCACCGGAAAATGGCGCGCACCGGTGACAGCAAGGTTTCCAACTCCGGTGAGGTCGGGAAACCTCTTTCTTCCACCAAACGATCGGTTTTCGGGCTCTAAAGCACCAGTGGAAGATGTAGGAGCTAGAACAGGCTGCCTAGCTCGATGAAACGGTCGGCAAACTAGGGTTCGACGGTGAGCCGAAGTGTTTTCCAATGGCGGCGCGAAAATTGACTAGAACACGGCCAACACTTGATGGTCTTCCCCGGTTCTTTGTCGAGGATGGGCGCTAGAGAGTGCAGAAGCTATGTGCACGTGAGCTCGATGCGTGGTTGATCGTGCAACCCGAATTTGGATGTGAACCGAGCCTCGTTCTTCTACACTAGGGTTCGGGAAACAATGAGCTACTCGATGAACCATTTCCCATACGGCTGGCAGCTACACCATCCAGGGCTACCCACGCACCTTTCTTGTATAGGAAGTCGGAGGAGAGGGTGGCCAGATGAGGCTGTCGACGGTGAGACGAAATGGCGAGGTCCGGGCACCTCAAAGCTTTGGCGCCAATCCGGGTTTTTTGATCAGCTCTGATCGGTAAACCTTGGAGGAACTCTAGGGGTGCTAGAGCACGTCAAGGTGCTACTCTTTTCTGTGGATGGCTCGAGCAGCCGAGCTCGGAGGGCTGTGGTTGATCGGAAGGAACCGAGCGGCGAGGTAGCTCACGGTTTTGGTCGGTGCTCGGGCAGAGGAACTGAGAAGGCTACGGATGATGGCAGAGAGGAGAAATAGAAGTGTACTGCAGCCCTGCCCGCCCACGCGCACCGGCTTGACCTAGGGGGCAGCAAGGAAGCAGCTCGGTGGAGGCAGCCGTCGATCGGTGGCGCGCGGTGAACAGCCGAGTGAAAACAGGGTCGGTTTGTTTGCTTTGTGTGGCTGACAATTGGGCCCCACCTCCCCCTTTGTTTAGTCAAATTGTCTCTGATATTTTCCATTCAGCAACCTAGAATTAAAGACCTTACTTCACCCCAAAGTTAAGGTTTGAATTTTCTGAATTCAAATGGTTTGAATTCTGGTGTAGAATTTGAATTGCGTTTGATCATTTGAATTTGAAATGGAGTTTGAATTCTCCATTTTGGATTATCCCAAAAACATAGCAAACCAGCTCCAAAGTTTCCAATTTTTGGCATGGCTGCTCATTCAAATGTGGAGGACACATTTGTGGAACCAAATTTGCAAATTGGGGGAATTAGAATTTGAAACTGAATTTGAAATTCAGATTAGAGGGCTTCTCCTTTTAATTCCAAACAATTATCAAAACTCCTCCAAATGAACTGAAATTTGGAAGGGTGAATATTTGGGCTATGAAGATCCAAGTTATGAATTTAGATCTCCATGTTTGGAAGTTTTGAGAAATTTAAATCCTCACTTTGAACCTACACCGTTATGATTCAAAGTTTAAATTCCCCTCATTTTTCCTAAGTGTACATGAGCTGAATTTTTCTTGCTACCACTTTTTAGGGATTTTACATCCCTCCCCCCTTAAAAGAATCTCATCCCGAGATTCCAAAAGAAATGCAAAATGGGGAAAACATTACCGGGCATATGATGATAGCAAGTCCGGATAATACGTCCGTAGATAGTCCTCGCTTTCCCATGTCGCCTCATCAGCGGTATGGTTGCTCCACAAGACCTTGTAGAACCATAAGGTCCGGTTTCTTGTGGCGCGAGTCTTTTCATCAATAATCCGGATCGGATACTCCGTGTACGTGAGGTCCGGTTGAAGAACTTCTATGTCTTCAGTGCGGATTTCAGCGGAGGGTTTGAGGCACTTTCTCAGCTGAGAGATATGGAAGACGTTGTGAATCCCTGCGAGCGACGCCGGTAACTCCAGGCGATAGGCCATGGGTCCGCATCTTTCAATGACGGTGAACGGACCAATGAACCGTGGTGCCAGTTTACCCTTCACCTCGAAACAATGAACTCCCTTCGTCGGAGACACACGGACGTAAACATGGTCCCCGATGTCGAAGTGGAGAGGTCGGCGTCTTTTATCCGCATAGCTCTTCTGACAAGATTGAGCAGCCATAAGATTGGCTTGTATTACTCGCACTCGTTCTTCAGCTTCATTCACAAGTTCAATGCCGTAGATGACGCGCTCACCGGACTCGCACCAGTTAAGGGGTGTGCGGCATTTCCGGCCATAGAGAGCTTCATACGGCGCCATCTTAATGCTAGCTTGATAGCCATTGTTGTAAGAAAACTACGCCAACGGCAAATGATCGTCCCAATTCTTGCCATGGTGGATGGCACAAGCGCGTAGCATGTCTTCCAACACTTGGTTCACCCGCTCGGTTTGACCATCCGTCTGCGGGTGATACGCGGAGCTTCGGATCAGTTTGGTCCCCAATGACGCGTGTAGCTGTTCCCAAAACCGAGAGACGAACAGCGCACCGCGATCTGAAATAATGGAGCGGGGAACACCGTGCAAGCACAAGATCCTTGCAATATACATCTCCGCATATTGCTTGGCCACGTAATTTGTATGTACGAGCCGACTTGGTTAGTCGATCGACTATCACCCAAATCGAGTCATGCTTGTGAGACGTGAGAGGTAACCTGACTATGAAATCCATGCTGATATCCTCCCACTTCCATGCCGGAATGTTCAATGGTTGCAGCTGTCCGGCTTTACGCATATGGTCGGCTTTCACACGCCGACACGTATCACATTCGGATACGTACTTTGCGATTTCTCTTTTCATCCGCGTCCACCAAAACCTGGTTTTCGGGTCCTGGTACATCTTGTTGCTGCCCGGATGAATAGAATACTTGGACAAATGAGCTTCATCCAAGATTTTCTTCCGAAGCTTCATGTCACGGGGTACCACTATACGGTCTTTAAACCATAGTGTACCGTTATCATCTCTTCGGAAGCATTTCATTTCACCATTCTTCAACCTTCTCCGAATGTGCGACATTCCCACGTCTTTTTTCTGAGCTTCCATAATCTCCTCTCGTATTGTAGGGACGAGAGCAAGATTATACAATGCCCCATATGGAACCAAGTACAGACTCGACTCCTCCTCTTCAAGTGGGGTGATGGACAGACTGTTGACATGGGATTTGCGGCTTAAGGCATCGGCAACCACGTTTGCCTTTCCGGGATGATAGTGAATCTCGATCTCATAGTCCTTAATCAGTTCTAGCCATCTCCGTTGCCGCATATTCAACTCCTTTTGAGTGAATATATATTTTACACTTTTGTGGTCGGTGTAGAGGTGCACTAAGTTCCCAAGCAAATAGTGCCTCCACATTTTCAATGACAACACCACAGCAGCAAGCTCAAGATCATGAGTCAGATAGTGCTGCTCGTGGTTACGAAGTTGACGTGAGCCATAGGCGACCACTCTTCCATCTTGCATCAATACACAGCCAAGCCCGATGCCGGACGCATCACAATATACGTCAAAGGGCTTGGTTGTATCTGGTTGAGCTAACACCAGGGCTGTGGTAAGATGCTTCACTAATGCCTGGAAAGCTTCTTCACAAGCTGAGCTCCAAACATATTTGATCCCCTTCTTCAACAGTTCAGTCATCGGCTTAGCAAGCTTGGAGAAGTTGGGTATGAATCTCCGATAATATCCTGCTAACCCGAGGAAACTTCTGACTTCACGGACTGATGTGGGGGACTTCCATTTCAGCACTTGTTCGATTTTGCTTGGATCAACTGCAATGCCTTCTGCAGAAATGATATGACCAAGAAATGGCACTTGGCTGATCCAAAACTCGCACTTCCTGAACTTGGCATAAAGATTATGGTCTCTTAATCGTTGAAGTACGATATGCAAGTGTTTGGCGTGTTCTTCTTCGGACTTGGAGTAGACCAAGATGTCGTCTATGAACACCACCACAAACTTGTCCAACTCCAGCAAGAACACTGAGTTCATGAGATATATGAAGTGTGCCGGGGCGTTGGTGAGACCAAAGGACATGACGAGGTATTCGTACAACCCATATCTCATCGAGAAGGCCGTCTTTGGATATCCTCCGCTCGGATCTTGATTTGATGATATCCAGAGCGAAGATCCATCTTCAAAAATACACTCGCACCCACAAGTTGATCAAATAATATATCGATGCGGGGCAGTGGATATTTATTCTTGACGGTGACGGCGTTGAGAGGTCGGTAGTCCACACACAACCTCAAGGTTTCATCCTTTTTCTTCACAAACAGCGCCAAGCATCCCCATGGCAAGGAACTCGGTCAAATGAAGCCCTTCTTCATCAAATCGTTGAGCTGCTCCTTCAGTTCAGCCAGCTCATTCGGAGCCATTCTGTACGGTCTCCGTGATATCGGTGTCGTCCCAGGTATAAGTTCAATCTTGAACTCGACATCTCTTTTGGGTGGCATGCCCAGAAGATCATCCGGAAAGACATCCGGGTATTCACGGACCACACGAATATCCTTAGGTTTTGTGGCTTCTGTGTTATATGTGGCTGGGGTTTCTTGAACCAAACGGTCAAGAATAAGAACATGTGGTTCATGGAGTGGAGAGTTTAAACGAACCACACGTGGAATGATGTCAAGAACAGCACCATGTCTATGTAGCCATGACATTCCTAAAATGACATCAAGTTTTTGACTCTCTAACATGATTAGAGAAGTCGGATATAGATTTCTACCCAACTGTAATGGTGCTCTATAGACCATTCTATCAGCTGTTATTTTCCCACCCGGAGAACATATTAAATATGAATTATTTGTGGAAATGATAGGCAGTTGATATTTAATAACATAAGACTGACTTATGAAATTATTGGTGGCACCGGAGTCAAAAAGTATGACTAAGGGATGATCTAGGTAAGAGAACGTACCCGCGAGGACGGGTTCACCTTCCGGCACGTCTTCGATGGCTAAGTGGTGGACGTTGCCTGGTTTTGGTGCTGGTTTCTTGGGCTGAGTACGGGGCTGATTAGCACCCTGATACGGTGCTGCACCCCTGCCCTGTCGCGGCTCAGGGCAGTCCCTTGAAATATGCCCGACACGGCCACACGTGAAGCACGTGTAAGGTGTCGGGGTCCCGCCGACTTGAGGACGGAATCCCGGTGAATGCTGTTGAAACTGAGGTGCCCGTGGGACCATCCTTTGCTGCTGCTGTTGCTGTGGTGGATACGTCGGTCGGAAGCCCGGCGCATTATATTGTCGACCACGGAACTGAGGCGGTCGCGCCGGTGGCTGCCATCTCTGACCGGATGGTGAGCGATACACCACACGGTATTTCTGTGGCGTCCCAGCACTGCTGCTTGACAGCGCGTTGCGTTTTCTCTTGTCAGAACCGTGTTCGCGCTGAGCATTTTCTTGTAGAATTGCGGCATTAACTAGGTCGTTGAATGTGCCGCGATTGCTCTGGGCGAGATGGACCTTCATATTTGAGTTCAGGCCCCGGAAGAACGCGTTGCGCTTGTTGTCTCCCGTCCCCACAGATCCTGGCGCATACTGCGCCAGTCGGTTGAATAACCTGGAGTACTCGTGAGCACTCCTCTCGCCCCTGTCGTAGCGCCAGGAACTCCTGGAGCTTCATTTCCATAACCCCGGGAGGTATGTGATAGGCGCGAAACGCCTCCCGGAACTCCACCCATGTGACGGCATGACCCGTCGGTAAGGAGGCGGTGTAGTTCGCCCACCATGTACCGGCTTCTCCTTGAAGCTGTTGCGCTGCGTACAGCGCCTTCTGGTGTTCGATGCATCGTAGTGGCCCGAACTTCGCCTCTAGAGTGCGGATAAAGCTGTCCGCCTCCAAAGGTTTTTCGGCATCCATGAAGACCGGTGGATGGGTCACCAGGAATTCTGAATAAGAACTTTGTTGGGGCTGGCGTTGCCCATTGTCTTGGCGTCCTCCCGGATGGGACGCATTCTGCTGCACCAACATCCGCAGCAGCTCGGTTTGCTCGTCGCGCGACCTCCGCAAGATTCCTTGGAAGTTCTGGTGGTGGAGGAGGTGGTTGCTGCTGTGTCGTGGTTTGTTCCGGTGGTGGAGACTCATCACCACGAACCTGACTTGGACCTCCCTCCTCTTGCGTTGAACGTGTCGCACCATTTTGCATTCAGACCATTCAAACGATCAGCACATGTTGGTTTATTTCATCCAGTCTATACAATAGTAATGCGCAAACGGAATAAACAGTACGCGTATCAGTCACACATATGGATAAAGTATAAACTTTATACAACATATACATCCCTGGAACGTGTCACCCGATCGAGTTCCAAAGTATTGAACTTTAGGTGTTAAAAGTTCATTTCGACCATCATGGGTTGCCACGGGATGTTAAGTGTGTTAGTATGCATAATTTCTCACTATTGCACTGGACCCAAACATGTACCCGCTCAAAATGATATGTTGCATGCATAAACTTTTCAACTCCAACTCGCTGTTTTACAACAGCCACTGGACGTCGAGTGTGAAACTAAGTGTTTTGGTTGAAATACTTCAACATGGTGCTTACTGTCCAGCTTCTGGTCTAGCTGACCAGTCTGTATAATTCAACAGTTTTTACCCCCTTAAAGGCAAAATCTAGACTAGAGTTCAACAACAAAGTTGTAGAACATTTCCTGTACTTTCCAACGGTGTCATGCTTGCCCTTAGAAATTTTTTCTACAGGAAGTTGTGGTCGAAATACAGAAAATTCCAGAGAGCCTTTTGGTCTGCCCTGTTTCTGGACAGTACCTACTCTTCTGAGATTTTCATTCCTTTGGAGGGAGATTTTTGTTCTGGAGCTCTACAGAAAAATTGTAGAGGATTTCAAAACCTTTCTATAATGGTATCCCATACCTCCATTGGTTCAGCCAATCTTAAGTTATGCCCTGTTCAAGTTCAGCAAAATTTCTGCCGAAAACAGGGGAGATTGTTCGTAAGTTCTTGAGATTGAACCTATACTCCCAATTGACTCTTAGTTCAATATAAGAGTTTACTAACCCCTAAATGGAATCCTAAACTTGATTTTGACTCCTTTCTTTGAAAATGAACTTTTATGCAGTCTCGGTACTACGTTTCCTCACCAAAGAAAAATCCTAAACCGGTATTCCGGCATATATGTGTCAAATGGTGGAACTAAAAATGTCACTCACAAACGGTTACTACACGTCATGCACTAACGTGGTTAATGTACCTGCAGAAGAACACACAATAATTGTGCACACAAGGGTTTTTGACATTTCAGGCAGTTTCATATCATAATAAAAACATACGGTCCGTATCATTGCCATACGGATCGTCCTTGAGTCAAGCCACGTCTCAAGGTACATGGTCATGTTTTCACAACACACGACGGGGAATCCCAGTAGAGCGCGAACGGGTCGTCACGGTTGGGAATTTTATCAACCCAACGGATACCACCTACTGCCTCATGACCGTTGAGGCATGCCGATGGCGAGCGCTGCGTATGTCCCTTTGAACATTGAACATTCAAGAGTTGCATACTATCGTGTTGCTTACTACACGATAGGGTATTCTCACTTTTGCCTAAAGCACGCTGGAGATCAGCGTTTTCATATGCTCTCAGAACCATAGCGAGGTTCAAAGACTCATATTAACTACCGTGCCAAGCCACGGTATATCCTTCCATACTATTACTCGTATGGTGAGTTACCGCAATTGATCCGCCTACGGTGGCGTACCTTACCTCTTACCTGACGTCGGAGCGTCGTTACAGAATGTATAACAATTATGTTAGCTTTTCCACCATAATATCTACTACTAGCATAGACCTTATGTGGGCTTAATGACTAATCCTCACTCGACTACTTCTAAGTTTTCAAAATAGGCTCTTTTCGAGCATGCTATTCCCAATGCGGCTCTGATACCACGTCTGTGGGGACCACCCCATGGTTCACCCACTCCAAGATCGCATAGGGTGGTGCCTTGCGATGCGGCATCCAACAGCACACACGAAAAGATTAGAGAACAACATACAAACTTTTATTTTATATAAAGCAGCGGAAGTCTTTTACAAAATATAACTATACAGCAGAAGTAATGTACATTAGCAGCCTCTCATCCTAACTATGCAAAAGTGCAGCCGTCCAGCCCGGGGACACTACACGCTAGCAGCATGGAACCAGAGAAATCACGGCGGCGTGCAGGGCTCCATCTCGGCCGTGTACCCTGATGGGGGCATCGCCTCATCCTCGGAGCCCTCCTCATAGCTCTCACCTGCATACAGCTCAAATATTGCAACCGTGAGCACGATGGCTCAGCAAGACTTAACCGTCTAGCCTAGGCATGCAACTCTACATGCAGGGATGTGTATGATAGGAAAAGGAATTTGCGACAAAGACACGCCTATAAGTTGATCCTTACTTTCAGTTTTATAGCAGCAGATTCATGTGCCTTAGGAAGCCCTCACATCGGAAGTCCACAATCAAACAAGAAACGCTTTCCTCCGATATGGTGATGCCCAAAACGGAAAGTAAACTTAATTAGCTCTACATCTACAGCAGACATGGTTTTCAACACATTAATCTATCATCACAGCATATTATCATTCAACTAGCCTACTTCATTTCTTACTACGTTACGAAACAGTGAACAAGCGGTACTCAAATAAACGTGAGGGACGGTGATTGCAATCAGGAGACACCCGGACAACACGTTGCATACACCCACTTTTAGAAGCGTGATTCCACACCCCTTCCTACTCTGTTGTATGCAACAACCTTTCAAAGGCAACCCAAACACCGAACCGGTCCATCCGTAACGGGCAGGAGGTCCCCGCGTGAAGCGTGACTGTGCCCACCGGCAGATTTACACCTTGCTACCCTCAACCCACTCCTATTTACGGTTGGGTAAGCCTCGGCACCCCGGTTAACCATTTACATCGGTTTCCTGCTTATGTCAGTATGCCATACGGTACTGTTCGATACTTGTTCAGCAGGCCCGCTCACGACTCGGTCCTCAATCGACACCAATAGGGCTACGCACGTGAGACCTCCGCTCACTGCTTCCTATCCCCCCTGCTGGGTCTCATTTTCTCCACTTTTAAGCCATGTCATTGCACAATGTAGTCTTTAAAATTTCTACAAGTACAATGCTTCTCTGAATTTTGAGCCCAATTCAGGAGCTTTGACATAGCTAACAGTGGAATATCTGATTAGGGTAAGTCTCCATGGTTCTAACAAAATTTGTTTCACCATTTTTGGAGCTACCAACAGAGAGATATGAATTTTTGAAGTTGGGCAGGAGTTCTGAAATGTTTCTGTTTAAATTTGAATTTCCAAATAAAGGCTGAACTTTGGAAGGCAGTTTAGCCTAGCAAATGAACTCCAATGAAGCCCAAATATTTACTGGAGATCACTAACTATGAAAAGGATTAGCTGCCCAAATTTGGGAATATTTCATAAAGGATTGCTTCTATAATAAATCCCTAAAGGATTTAATAAAAACAATTCTACAGAAATTCCTGGGCATTTTCATAGCCTAAAATTGGTTTCTCTGTGAAGTAATCCTCATGAGGATTCCAACAAAATTGGTCTCACACTTTTTGGAGTTTTCTACACAAAGTTATGAGTCTCCAAAGTTTGAACTGTATTAGGAAATTCTGGAAATGTTTAAATCCCAGCGGTGGGTCCCACCCGTCAGTTCTTTCTTCTCCCTCGCGCCAAACAGAGGAGCCCACGACGTTTACTCCAGCGAGGGTGGCGGGAAGGGCTTTCCCGGCCATCTCCCGGGCCCAAACTCGCCGCTCCTCCATTATCGACCGCGCTGAACACTCTAGTGGTGTCGCCGGCGGCTAAAACCCACCGGGAAATGGCGCGCACCGGTGACAGCAAGGTTTCCAACTCCGGTGAGGTTGGGAAACCTCTTTCTTCCACCAAACGATCGGTTTTCGGGGTCTAAAGCACCAGTGGAAGATGTAGGAGCTAGAACGGGCTGCCTAGCTCGATGAAACGGCTGGCAAACTAGGGTTCGACGGTGAGCCGAAGTGTTTTCCCATGGCGGCACAAAAAAATTGACTAGAACACGGCCAACACTTGATGGTCTTCCTCGGTTCTTTGTCGAGGATGGGCGCTAGAGAGTGCATAAGCTATGTGCACGTGAGCTCGAGGCGTGGTTGATCGTGCAACCCGAATTTGGATGTGAACCGAGCCTCGTTCTTCTACACTAGGGTTCGGGAAACAATGAAATTTGAGCTACTCGATGAACCATTTGCCATAAGGCTGGCGGCTACACCATCCAAGGCTACCCACGCACCTTTCTTGTATAGGAAGTCGGAGGAGAGGGTGGCCGGATGAGTCTGTCGACGGTGAGCCGAAACGGCGAGGTCCGGGCACCTCAAAGCTTTGGCGCCAATCCGGGTTTTTCGAGCAGCTCTGATCGGTAAACCTTGGAGGAACTCTAGGGGGTGCTAGAGCACGTCAAGGCGCTACTCTTTGCTGTGGATGGCTCGAGCAGCCGAGCTCGGAGGGCTGTGGTTGATCAGAAGGAACCGAGTGGCGAGGTAGCTCACGGTTTTGGTCGGTGCTCGGGCAGAGGAACTGAGAAGGCTACGGATGACGGCACAGAGGAGAAATAGAAGTGTACTGCAGCCCATCCCGCCCACGCGCACCTGCTTGACCTAGGAGGCAGCGAGGAAGCAGCTCGGTGGAGGCAGCCATCGATCGGTGGCGCGCGGTGAACACCGAGTGAAAACAGGGTCGCTTTGTTTGCTTTGTGTGGCTGATAATTGGGCCCCACCTCCCCCTTTGTTTAGTCAAATTTTCTCTGATATTTTCCATTCAGCAACTCAGAATTAAAGACCTTACTTCACCCCAAAGTTAAGGTTTGAATTTGCTGAATTCAAATGGTTTGAATTCTGGTATAGAATTTGAATTGTGTTTGATCATTTGAATTTGAAATGGAGTTTGAATTCTCCATTTTGGATTATCCCAAAAACATAGCAAACCAGCTCCAAAGTTTCCATTTTTTGGCATGGCTGCTCATTCAAATGTCGAGTACACATTTGTGGAACCAAATTTGCAAATTGGGGGAATTGGATTTTGAAACTGAATTTGAAATTCAGATTAGAGGGCTTCTCCTTTTAATTCCAAATAAATATCAAAACTCCTCCAAATGAACTGAAATTTGGAAGGGTGAATATTTGGGCTATGAAGATCCAAGTTATGAATTTAGATCTCCATGTTTGGAAGTTTTGAGAAATTTAAATCCTCACTTTGAACCTACACCGTTATGATTCAAAGTTTAAATTCCCCTCATTTTTCCTAAGTGCACATGAGCTGAATTTTTCTTGCTACCACTTTTTAGGGATTTTACAAAAACCACCGAAGCAAGATAGTGCTGAACAGAAACTCGACGAGAAAAACTTGTCTGAAACAATTCGGACAAACAAGGCACAAAAGTTCCTTTAGAATACGAATTTTGTTTATCAAAACACAAGAGGAACAGCCCCAAAGTCGTGTACCCACGAGCCTTGGCCTCCCTTGCTTATATAATGTCACACCCGGTTTTTCCGAAGAACAACCAAGTGAATATCACATGTATGCCAGGACCATTTTCTCATACATGTGATGACTAATAGTGAAGCATCATTTATTACAAGCCAGGTGTCGAATATAAATAAGTCTTACATCGCAAATGTCTCGATGGACAATAATAAGTTCATCACCAGTAAATAAACTAGCAGCGGAATAATTATTCTCGTAGGCTCCATCACAGGCGTTGCTCGGGGGTCTCCATGAACCTAGAAACCTTCTTCGGGTCCAAAATCTTGGTCATTATACACCACCTCATTATCTTGACCTGAGCAGCAATATAAACCAACAAATATGCAAGGTTGAGTACCGATGGTACTCAGCAAGTGTGGGAAAGTTATGTCATGCATGGCTAGAACAAGGGGAGGTTGAACTCATGGTTAAAGCACTACGCAATTAATACCTATCACCTTAGCTTATTAAGCACCTACATTACTACATAGGTGAAATGGTCCCAATCTCCCATCCCATCATCATAATCAAATAACCATAACATCATTTTCAATGTTAAGCTCCCCGCTTAACACCCACAACTTCCAAAATCATCATCCTCTAATCATGAATAAGTCCAAGCCGCTCTTGACCGTGAGCACGGCTGTCATGACAGTTTTGACTCTGCAGAGTTTGTACCACTGTACCCACATGTAGTGATTTCATCCCCCGTTGTCCGGTGGACTAAAGAACCTCCATTATGCCAGTGGCCACGAACCACATTCACACTTCCCAGGTGTGTAGCCAGGAGATCACTATGAAGCCTTTACAAAGGGATTCCCGACGAGCGTGGGCCCACTGAGGTTTCACCCCTAACAGCATACAAGAGGCTCCAACCCCGCTGCAGTGGCCCCCTCTTGAGCCTTGCGGTTCATATGGTAGTCCAGCTGACACCTATTCCCCGCACCATCCAACACACCCATACTACGCCGGGGATACACCTAATTAATTGGCCAAGCTGCCCCATCTCAGCATGTGGTTGGCACTGTAAAGCCAGGTTACATGCTCCATGAACCGGTCCTTAGGATCCAGGCAAGTACTAAACACAAACCCGAGTCTCGTGCACCCAGCACACAACCAAAACATCCAACTTGCCTTGATCCCTACCTCTACATAACTCACAATATCTCATTCAAGAGTATGGTAAAATAAACTGATGATCTCATATCCCAATTATCCCATTCTAAGCATGGCTAAGCATATGCATAATAATAAATGACATGATAAAATAAATCCCAACCCAAGCTACAAGGAAACAAGGTAATGCAATTCTAGGGAAACTTCCTAGCATGGGTTTCATATTTCAATTGACAATGCAAATAATTCTAGCTACACATCCTAGCATAGGATCAAAGTGGTCAAGGACACTTGCCTCCTTCTTGCTGCTCTTGAAATGGGTAGTCCTAGTCTTGGAAAGGAATAACTTGCTCTTGAGCAGGTTCTACATCATACCATCACACATAGCAAAAGAAAAACAACAATCCATAAGACATAGTTAACACTTCCACTTCATACAAACCACACATTCACATTTATGAAAGTCATTCACCATTATATGTGTTGTGGTTACTCTATGTGTGTTGATTTGTGTCTTGCATACACTTTTAATCATATGTATATGATTCCTACTTTTGTATTCACATTTATGCTTGCATACTATTTATATGAGTTTCCAATTTAAATAAATTTCTTATATTCAATTACTACACCTTTTAGCTACCAAGTATGCATGAAAGGTATTTTCCTTCTCCATATGTGTCTTCATAATTTCTATCAACCCTAAACTGAATCCTTTGAATTTTAGAACTCCATTTATCATTTACTAGTTGCTATATTTTCAGATTTATTTCCTATGCCTAAATGTGAACTTTATTATGAAAATAACAAGACACCTCATCTAAACAGAATAGGTTCTGATCTAAAATATTTACTAATATATTTTTGACCTTTTCCTCTGATGTAAACTATTTTATAATTATTTTCCCTATTTTCTAAAACTATTCATTACTTAAAATTGTGTCCCTAAATGTGAATAATAAATTAAACAGATTCAATTCAGCCCAAAATATGTTTTTATCTCACTCCAAAGTTTTCTAAATACTGAGAAAGTTTTTAATTTAATTATGACAATATGTTTGTCCCACTTTTTAATTTTTAAACACTAGCCACATATTCAATTTCCTAAATTAAATACTAAACAGGGCTAAAAAGGTAAACTCACCCCACTACAGGGTCTATAATATTATTTTCAGAATTTCCAGGGGTCTAGCTACACTTATCAGAGGTGTTTTTCCTAATTTTTATTAAGTCCAGGGGCTAAAACTGATTTTTAAATGAATTTACATGATTTACATGATTTACATGATTTTTAAATGAATTTAGATGGGTTCCCATGGTTTCATGCAACTTCTGCCAAAACCTCGAGGTGAACTGTGTGCCTCGGTCCGACACAATCTTCTTTGGCACTCCATGGTAACACACGATCCTTGACATGTACAACTCTGCCAATTTGGATCCGCTGTAGCTTTCCTTCACGGGGATGAAGTGAGCTACCTTGGTTAGCCTATCAATGATGACCCATATCGAATCATATCCTGATTGGGTCCTAGGCAATCCCACGATGAAATCCATGCTGATTTCTTCCCATTTCCAATCAGGCACTTTGAGTGGTTGCAATAATCCCGCGGGTCATTGATGTTCTGCTTTCACCAACTGACATGTGTCACATAGGGCAACATGTTCCACGACATCTCGCTTCATGCCATACCACCAATATCTTCTCTTGAGGTCCTGGTACATCTTCGTACTCCTAGGATGAATGGAATAGTCGGAATCGTGAGCGTCCTTCAAAATCAATTCACGGATCTCCTTTACTTCAGGCACGCAGATTCTCTTCCCGTGCCACACCGTACCTTGTTCATCCTCTCTGAAACCAGGAGCTTTATTTTCCTTGATGAGTTGCCTGATTTCTTGTATCTTCTCTTCATTCTTTTGACCATTGCGTATGTCTTGCTCTAGTGTGGAGTCCACTTCTATGGCATAGGCTTCACCACTATTCACAAGGCATAGATTGAGCCTTATAACCTCATCCTTCAATTCTGCAGGCATGTCCTTCAAGCTCAACTTATTGACCTGCACTTTCCGACTCAAAGCATCGGCCACGACGTTTGCTTTCCCAGGATGATAGTTGATGCCCACATCAAAGTCATTGATTAGCTCTAACAATCTCCTTTGTCTGAGGTTGAGATCTGGCTGTGTGAAAATGTACTTCAAACTCTTATGATCCATATATATCTCGGTCCTCTTCCCCATCAAATAGTGCCGCCAAATTTTCAACGCGTGTACCACTGCGGCTAGTTCTAGGTCATGTGTAGGATAGTTCTTCTCGTGCTTCCGGAGCTGCCGGGATGCATAAGCCACGACATGCCCTTCTTGCATGAGAACACATCCCAACCCGTTTCCAGAGGCATCGCAGTACACCGTGAAGTTCTTCTGCATATCTGGCATAACCAACACTGGGGCTGTTGTCAATCTTTCCTTTAACTCCCAAAAACTCGTCTCGCACTGTGGCGTCCAGGTGAATGTGATTCCCTTCTCCAACAGTTTGGTGAGAGGTCTCGAGATCTTGGAGAATCCCTCAATAAACCGTCGATAGTATCCAGCCAATCCCAAAAAGCATCGAACTTCCCCGACATTTTCAGGGGTCTTCCACTTCTGTATATCCTCGATTTTGGTAGGATCCACGGAGATTCCTCCCTCCAAGATTATATGTCCTAAGAAGGGAACTCTCTTCAGCCAAAACTCACACTTGCTCAACTTAGCATATAGTTGGTGTTCTCTCAGCCTTTGCAACACCAACCTTAGATGTTTCTCATGTTCTTCTTCATCTTTGGAGAAGACGAGAATGTCATCTATGAAAACCACCACAAATTTGTCCAGATATTCCATGAATACTTTGTTCATGAGATACATGAAGTATGTCGGGGCATTAGTTAGCCCGAAAGGCATGACAGTGTATTCATACAGTCCGTACCGAGATACGAAAGCTGTCTTGGGAATATCAGATTGCCTTATCTTGAGTTGGTGGTATCCCGACCTGAGATCAATTTTCGAGAACACACAAGCTCCCCTCAACTGATCAAACAAGTCTTCAATGCGAGGTAATGGGTACTTGTTCTTGATGGTTACCTCATTCAAAGCACGGTAATCCATGCATAACCTCTGGGTTCCGTCCTTCTTGGGCACAAATATCACCGGAGCTCCCCATGGTGAGGAACTAGGGCGAATATACCCCTTCTCCGTCAATTCTCTCAAATGATCCTTGAGTTCTTCTAGCTGCTTGGAGTCCATCCGATAAGGTTTCTTGTATATCGGGGCTGTTCCAGGCACTAGCTCGATTGCAAATTCCACTTCATGATCGGGAGGCATACCTGGCAACTCCTCCGGAAAAACATCTGGATATTCCCTGATGGTCCTGATTTCCTCAACTTTCACCTCAACTTGATTTAATTTAATGTCCCTCCTAGGCTCGTCTATTGTTATGAACTTTACTCTTGTGCCACTAGGGTGAGTTAGTTCTACCGTTCTGGTCGAACAATGAATGATTCCCTTATGTTTGGTCAACCAATCCATACCCAAAATAATATCTATTCCCTGTGAATCTATCACTATGAGGTTAGCAGTAAACACTACCCCATTAATGTCTAGATTCACCTTGGGACACACTTGTCTTGTCCTTATTTCTCCACCTAGAGAGTTTACGGCTAGCATATGGTTCATTTATGTTGTTGCTAGGTCATACTTCTTAACAAACCCTTGAGCAATAAACGAGTAGGTAGCACCAGAATCAAACAGCAGGGTTGCAAGGTGTAAATTGGCAGGAAACTTACCAACTACCACGTCGGGTGCATCTTGTGCTTCCTCCATAGTGACGTGGTTCACCCGTCCTCTCATTACATTCTGCTGTTGTGGCTGCGCGGGCTTCTTCTTTGGGCATTTGTGGGCGTAGTGCCCCACTTCTCCGCAGCTAAAACATTGCACCCCAACCTTAGGTGCCTGGCCTTTGCTGTCTTGGGGTTGGTTTGGGGGTCCTTGTACTGCTGGTCGGGGTGGATATGCGGGGCGAGGCTGCTGCACAAACTGACGTTGCGGCTGTGCTGGTGCTGCGGGAGGCCTGTAGTTCAGGTTGTACCCTCTTGGTGCTGAGTAGGGTACCGCAGCACGGTTCGTCTGCCCTACGGTTTGCTGCGTCAGACGGGTGCGGGTGTTGCTCCCTAAGGCTTGATGTGACCACCCGGCCTTCCTCTTATTCTCATTTTCCAAGGCCTTCAGCTTCCTTTCTACCACAAATGCTCTGTCCACCATCTTTTGGAAGCTTTCATACTCATTTGAGGACATTGCACACTACATTTCTGCGGTAAGTCCTTCCACGAAACAATCTTGTTTCTGCTCATCAGTCTCTATGTCCCGTGGGGCATAACGGGATAGTTGAGTAAATTTAGTGAGGTATTCCCTCACCGTCATGTTTCCCTGCTGCAGTCCCAAAAACTCCTTCCTCTTGTTTTTGAGTTCACCTCTTGGGATGTAATGGTTTCGGAAGCTACGCTTGAACTCTTCCCAAGTAATGTTCTCAGGGTCATGATGGGCGGCCACGTAGGCAGTCCACCAATCAGCAGCAGGTCCATGCAATTGATGAGAGGCAAACAGCACCCTCTCATACCCTTGGCACTGTATGATCCTCATCTTACTTTCAATGGTCTTCAGCCAATCATCTGCCTCCAGAGGTTCAGCAGCACTTGCAAACTTTGGAGGTTGAGTTCCTAGAAACTCACTCAACCTTGGTTGGCGTGGTGCAGCTTGTGGAGGTGGAACTTGATGCAAGTTGGCCACCACTTGAGTCAAGTTCTGGATGAGCTGATTTTGATTCTCCAGCATTTGGTGGAGAGGATCAACTCCTTCACGGCGACCACCCCGGTCCTGGCTTCCAGAAAGATGAGGGTTGCATGCCTCATCGTTGTTGTTGGCGGGGTTGGCAGCACGTCCTTTTCCTCTTCCGGCCATCTGGCAGAATCAACCAATGTTAATTTGAAAGCATTTAGTATCATCTTACTACATTCATTTATTTGTACTTTGAAGTGTTGAGGCTTTGTTATACTTTTACGAGGGTTCATATCTCACACCGAATAAATGTACTATTATTTCATGTGGGTTCACACACCAAAGCAAAACAATCTGAAGACGAGGCTGTGGACAATTGCATCATGGCTTCCACAACTCACGTCACACACCAAGCCTTAACACACCATTAACTAATCGTAACGACTCGACTATTCGACATCTTGCTAACCAAGGGAAGGACTCTACACTACTCGTTTTCTTGAGCTGGCTCCTCGGGATCTTCCTCATCATTTCGGCTGCCTTCTGACTCTGCTTTGGGTGGGGAGGCTGCTGGTGGAGAAGTGCGACGACGCCTGATCGCTCGACGATCTGGGGAGTCAGGAGTCCATGTATCATTCACGGTGACACACAGTTCATTCCCATCTCCTCTTTCTCTCGCCCTCAAGCAGGCTCGCAGCAACGCTTCCGTTTCCTTCAGGGTGTCCCTGACATCCTGAAGCTCTTGTTGGCACTCCTGCAGTCTAGTGCTGAGAATAGAAGCATCCTCCAAGCACAATTCCATGTGCTCATGGGAAGTCCCTTGCTGCACTGGCGGGTACTTATATTCCGTGGTACCACTCTCACGCTGGAGGACATACATATACTCCGTCTTGTCCAGGTGGCGACGATAGATGTGACTCTGGCAGGTGATGGCCTCCCAGGTGACATCTTTCTCCGCATCGACCTGTGTCGCTCTACAAGCTGGAGAATGGTGAATCTTAAGCAGCTGATTTTCGTGTATAATCCTCATCTCTGAACTCCATTCTTCCCTCTTCTCACGGATGGTCCTGGTGGAGTTATAGTGGATGATTAGCTTGCCTGTATTACCGGCGGCTTCGAGCATACGCCGAAGACGGCGCAATAAGCCTCCTACTGCCAATCCGTAGGAAAGGTACGTCACCGGACGGCTCTCCTCCCTCTTGGCAAGGGCAACTACGGGAACTCTCCCTCCTGTGGACTTGCGAGCGGTGCGAATCATGCGAACCATCTAAAACAAAAAGAATTTAAAATTAGGTTAGATAAACTCTCAAACAAAAATCCTATTTTGAATGAAAGTTGGGGTAAGATGAAGAAAGTGACTCCTTAAATAACACTTTTCAACCCACACCTTGTAAAATAGTTTTTAAGAAAATAGGGCCCTTAAGTACGTCCATTTCTACCTAGGTCCACGTTCCTACGGGCAACCTTGGCTCTAATACCACTTTTTGTCACACCCGGTTTTTCCGAAGAACAACCAAGTGAATATCACATGTATGCCAGGATCATTTTCTCATACATGTGATGACAAATAGTGAAGCATCATTTATTACAAGCCAGGTGTCGAATATAAATAAGTCTTACATCGCAAATGTCTCGATGGACAATAATAAGTTCATCACCAGTAAATAAACTAGCAGCGGAATAATTATTCTTGTAGGCTCCATCACAGGCGTTGCCCGGGGGTCTCCATGAACCTAGAAACCTTCTTCGGGTCCAAAATCTTGGTCATTATACACCACCTCATTATCTTGACCTGAGCAGCAATATAAACCAACAAATATGCAAGGTTGAGTACCGATGGTACTCAGCAAGTGTGGGAAAGTTATGTCATGCATGGCTAGAACAAGGGGAGGTTGAACTCATGGTTAAAGCACTACGCAATTAATACCTATCACCTTAGCTTATTAAGCACCTACATTACTACATAGGTGAAATGGTCCCAATCTCCCATCCCATCATCATAATCAAATAACCATAACATCATTTTCAATGTTAAGCTCCCCGCTTAACACCCACAACTTCCAAAATCATCATCCTCTAATCATGAATAAGTCCAAGCCGCTCTTGACCGTGAGCACGGTTGTCATGACAGTTTTGACTCTGCAGAGTTTGTACCACTGTACCCACATGTAGTGATTTCATCCCCCGTTGCCGGTTGGACTAAAGAACCTCCATTATGCCAGTGGCCACGAACCACATTCACACTTCCCAGGTGTGTAGCCAGGAGATCACTACGAAGCCTTTACAAAGGGATTCCCGACGAGCGTGGGCCCACTGAGGTTTCACCCCTAACAGCATACAAGAGGCTCCAACCCCGCTGCAGTGGCCCCCTCTTGAGCCTTGCGGTTCATATGGTAGTCCAGCTGACACCTATTCCCCGCACCATCCAACACACCCATACTACGCCGGGGATACACCTAATTAATTGGCCAAGCTGCCCCATCTCAGCATGTGGTTGGCACTGTAAAGCCAGGTTACATGCTCCATGAACCGGTCCTTAGGATCCAGGCAAGTACTAAACACAAACCCGAGTCTCGTGCACCCAGCACACAACCAAAACATCCAACTTGCCTTGATCCCTACCTCTACATAACTCACAATATCTCATTCAAGAGTATGGTAAAATAAACTGATGATCTCATATCCCAATTATCCCATTCTAAGCATGGCTAAGCATATGCATAATAATAAATGACATGATAAAATAAATCCCAACCCAAGCTACAAGGAAACAAGGTAATGCAATTCTAGGGAAACTTCCTAGCATGGGTTTCATATTTCAATTGACAATGCAAATAATTCTAGCTACACATCCTAGCATAGGATCAAAGTGGTCAAGGACACTTGCCTCCTTCTTGCTGCTCTTGAAATGGGTAGTCCTGGTCTTGGAAAGGAATAACTTGCTCTTGAGCAGGTTCTACATCATACCATCACACATAGCAAAACAAAAACAACAATCCATAAGACATAGTTGACACTTCCACTTCATACAAACCACACATTCACATTTATGAAAGTCATTCACCATTATATGTGTTGTGGTTACTCTATGTGTGTTGATTTGTGTCTTGCATATACTTTTAATCATATGTATATGGTTCCTACTTTTGTATTCACATTTATGCTTGCATACTATTTATATGAGTTTCCAATTTAAATAAATTTCTTATATTCAATTACTACACCTTTTAGCTACCAAGTATGCATGAAAGGTATTTTCCTTCTCCATATGTGTCTTTATAATTTCTATCAACCCTAAACTGAATCCTTTGGATTTTAGAACTCCATTTATCATTTACTAGTTGCTATATTTTCAGATTTATTTCCTATGCCTAAATGTGAACTTTATTATGAAAATAACAAGACACCTCATCTAAACAGAATAGGTTCTGATCTAAAATATTTACTAATATATTTTTGACCTTTTCCTCTGATGTAAACTATTTTACAATTATTTTCCCTATTTTCTAAAACTATTCATTACTTAAAATTGTGTCCCTAAATGTGAATAATAAATTAAACAGATTCAATTCAGCCCAAAATATGTTTTTATCTCACTCCAAAGTTTTCTAAATACTGAGAAAGTTTTTAATTTAATTATGACAATATGTTTGTCCCACTTTTTAATTTTTAAACACTAGCCACATATTCAATTTCCTAAATTAAATACTAGACAGGGCTAAAAAGGTAAACTCACCCCACTACAGGGTCTATAATATTATTTTCAGAATTTCCAGGGGTCTAGCTACACTTATCAGAGGTGTTTTTCCTAATTTTTATTAAGTCCAGGGGCTAAAACTGATTTTTAAATGAATTTACATGATTTTCTGGAGTTCCAGGGGCTAGATCAGAAGTTTCCGGGGCTAGCTCTTATTTCCCGAGAACCCCAGTGGGTAGCACGTAAGAATTCCAGTCTTTATAACGCGGGGCTGACGTGGACCGTCCGATTTTAAACCGACGGCTGAAATTATAACGCCGAACCGGTACGCGGGGGTTTAAACCCTACCGTGCGATTTAAAATAAACGGCGCACAAGCGGCCACGTCGCTCTGATCGAGCGCGGGCGGCGCTGCCGGCGGCGCACGGCGGCGGGAAGCGGCGATCTCGCCGGGAACTTTCGGATCTTCGGGAATTCTTCCTAGAACTGTGATTTTATGGCATAGATCGGTAGAGGAGAGGTCGGGGATCTCACCTCGGGGGTTTTCTTGAGCTCGGAGGTCCAAGAAGGTGATCGGCGACGAGGTCTGAGGCAAAACCACGGCGAAGCTCGTCGGCGCTGCGTTTACACCGCAAATCACCGAGTTTTCTGCACCTGCAAGGTTCCCCGGAGGCGGTGGATCAAGACCAGCGAGTTAGATCGGAATTTCCGAGCTTAGATCGGCCAGAATTCGCCGGAGAAGTCTCGGTTCTCCCTGGAAAAAAAATCGGCGATCGCGTGGGAAAAACAGAATGAGGCCGGGGTTTTTATAGACGGGGGAGGGCGGCGGGGTGGTTTAGATCATGTCCGCGTCGCCTACGAACAGAATTCAGCGGGGATAGGCCGAAATCCCGATCGGTTTTGATTCGGGGGCGAGGGAGTTCGGCGCGGCGCGAGGTAGACGAAGATCGGGTGGGTCCCGCCTGTCAGTGTGAGGCAGCAGCGCGCGCGGCTGCGGGCTGGCGCGGGCGCTGGCTGGGCCGGCTGGTGGGTTTCGGCCCACTGGCCGGTTTTTTTCTGTTTTCTCTTTTTCTTTTTCTATTTCTTTTCTGATTTGAGTTTAATTTGAATTCCAGTTTGAATTTGAATTTTTGCAAAACATGCAACACGTCCAAAAATTTTTAAATTCCCCTCTTAACATGATTTAGGGCTTTGAATCAAAATTTTGGGGTGTTACATATAACCAGCCCTAAGGCCAACCCAATTCAAACTAGGACTTCTACTGCTACTTGGATTTAAACTGTTACTTTCCAATACTGCTCAAGACTCTTCTACACGCAGATAGAAGCAATCTTAAGACTTCCAAACACCTTAGTAACGTCCCAAACATTCCTAAAAAACCTCAAATTCGTGACCCACACGAAATCCTATCATAACCAACTCAAAACTTTCCATATTTGAGTCAAACACGACTCAGCCGCAGCCTGAGTCCATAACCTAGTCTGTTGGACCTTTCCGACCAATTTTTTATGTCCACATCTCTTCATCACGCCTTGGAACCATGCAGCCACGTCCATGCACTCCTTGCACACGTGCAAACATCTTCTAACGACGTCCAAGATACCTTCATATGCATTGTTCTTGATTCAAACATACTGCGTAACCTCCCGATCAACTCAACCACAATTCCTCCCGAACTTGGTTGTTGAGCCTCATCTTCTCCCTAATACTAGTTCAATGGATCCCGTCACCATCCATGTCTTGAACTCAAGCAACACCTGCACATGAATAAACAACCAATACTTCCGAGCACAAGTCCTCGACTTGACTCTCGTTAGTTCCGAAACTACAACATCTTACGTGAGCACCTCACATAAGCATGTTGTAAACCATAGCAAAATGATATCAGCCATAATCACCAAGACACACCAAAAACTTAGTAAAATAATAATAAGCAAACTTTCCATAAGAGTAAAGAAAGTTTGAAACATTGCAAGTTAAAAGCAGAACCATTGCAATCAAGCTCCGAACCTTACCAATGCTAACCGGACCTTGAACCAGAGCTTACCAAAGCTAGTCGGACCCAGCGCCGGAGCTTACTAAAGCTTAGTCGGACCTAGCACGGAACTTACCAAAGCTAGTCGGACCTAGCACCGGAGCTAGCAAAAACAAGTCGGACCTAGCCAAAATAAGTCAGACCTAGACAAAGCAAGTCGGACCTTACGTCGGACCTATCGTCGGACCTTGCAGGAGCTCGGACCTAGAGTTGGACCTTGTTAAAAAGGTGTTTTGGTAGTATTCAAAACTTTTATCGTCAAAGCCAATGTATTCAGCACACATAGGTCTCACAATCTCCCCCTTGATGAATGCATTGGCAACACCACTTAAAATACGAACATTGGCTTATTCACATGAAAAGTTTTGAAAACAATTTCTCCCCCTTTGTAAATCAGAAGTAAAATGAGAAGAGAAACAAAAAATATCAAAAATTCTCCCCCTGAGAAGAATCGTGCCAAAACACTTGTGAATGTGTGCAATGTGCGATCAATTTCTCCCCCTTTGACAACGTATTCAGCAAGGTACAAAAGAGAAATTTTAATTTGTTATGAGCACATTATAACATAAACATATAAAACAAAGCTCATCCAAATCATACTATCAAGTAACTTACACTATCACATCAATGAGATACATAAAGTAGTGTAAGCCATGCTAGAGATCAAGTGTAATTTTCAATTTAAGCAAGTCATGATCTCACAAACTTAACTATTTCAAGACCTGAAAGCATGACACTTGTTGCTGCATTTTATTTATCATTTAAAGCACAAATTTTGATCTTATGACATTTGCAAGAGATTATATGCAGCATCAGCCTTATTCTAACCAACCAAGCCAAGCCTATGTCATTTGACAGTCAGAAGCTTAAGGACATGGTTTTAGTCATACACAACTCCTTTCAAGTTCATATCTAAGTGCAATGATAAGCTATCTCAGAATAAGAAGTGCGATGCATGCATATTCTCTTGATCTTTTCTCATTTTTTTATTTGAACATAAAAACTCAACATGTGAGTTGATTACTTGATTAATTCTTTATGATTAAAAGCACTTGTGAGCATGCAACAAGTTCAAAACAGCAAGAAAGTGATCCAATCATGCCTCTATATTCTTTTTGATCAACGGGATCACAATCTTCATCAAGTTCAAGTGTTGTTGCTGTTCCCATTGATGTCCGAAGAGGCTTGCTTTTGTCCATGTTGAAGCGCCTTAGGAGATCTTTTGTATACTTTGTTTGATGCACAAAGGTACCCTCCTTGGTTTGCTTGATTTGCAGCCCCAAAAAGTATGTTAGTTCTCCCATCATACTAATCTCAAATTCTGAACTCATCATAGCTGAAAACTTGGACACAAGATCATGAGAAGCACAACCAAAGATAATATCATCCACATACACTTGAACGAATAATGAGTCATTGCCATGCTTAAGCACAAAAAGAGTTTTATCAACCTTGCCCATGGTAAACCCCTTTTCAAATAAGAATGTTTTTAACCTATCATACCATGCTCTAGGGGCTTGTTTGAGACCGTACAAGGCTTTGGACAGTTTGTAAACTTGATTAGGAAAATTTGGATTTTCAAAACCAGGTGGTTGTTTGACATAAACCTCCTCATCTATGTAGCCATTAAGAAAAGCACTTTTAACATCCATTTGATATAGCTTAAAACCTTTAGATGCAGCAAAAGCTAACACAATTCTTATGGCTTCTAATCTAGCAACAGGAGCAAAAGTTTCATCAAAATCTAGACCTTCAACTTGTGTGAAACCTTGAGCAACCAACCTTGCCTTATTCCTAACCACAACCCGATCCTCACTTTGTTTATTTTTAAACACCCATTGAGTTCCAATTAAAGTGTGACCTTGAGATGGAGGTACAAGTTTCCAAACATTATTTCTTTCAAAATTTTCTAACTCTTCTTGCATGGCAATAATCCAAGATTCATTAGTGAGTGCGTGTGATATATCTTTGGGTTCAAAAGAAGCAACAAAAGCAGAATGAGCATGAGAATTGGGGTCAAAAAACCTGGATCTTGTAACTCGTTCATGCAAGCTTCCAATAATTTGTTGTGGAGGATGACTTTTGAGAATCCGGAGGGGAGTGGACACTTCACAAGCTTCTTCTTCTTCATGTTCATCACAAATAGATGAGCTTGTGACGTGAGGAGGATCTGGACCAGCAATGGTGGTCATCGGTGCTGTCTGTGAATCAATATCAGGAGCTGGAACAATATCATTAGCTGCTGAATTTTTGGGCAGCAACACCACTTCTTCCTCTTCTTCAACAAAAATACTCCCCCCCTGCAGATATGGATCCGGACCTGCAATATTTGAACTAGTACCTGGGCTAGCTTCATCAAAAGAAACCTCACAAGTCTCCACAATTTTGTTAGTATCAAGTAAAAGCACACGGTAGCCTCTCTAGTATGAGATGGATAACCAAGAAACATGCCATCAACAGATCTAGCTTCAAATTTATCAAGATTACCATGTTTCTTAACAAAGCATTTGTAAACAAAGACCCTAAAGTGTGTGACACTAGGCCTATGTCCAAACCTGAGCTCATATGGTGTTTTACCTAGCTTAGCACGCAAGAAAACACGATTTAAGACATAACAAGCGGTTGCAATTGCATCAGCCCAAAATTTCCTAGGAGTTTGATATTCATCAAGCATAGTCCTAGCCATCTCAACTAAGGTTCTGTTCTTTCTCTCTACAACACCGTTTTGTTGAGGTACATATGGTGAAGAAAATTGATGATCTATTGTATTTTTAGCACAAAAGTGATAAAACGATTGATTTTTAAATTCGGTTCCATTATCACTTCTAATTGCTCTTAAAGATCCTGGGTGATCAATTGATAATCTAAGACATAAAGTTCTAAAGTGACTGAAAGCTTCATTCTTAGATGCCATAAAGTAACCTAAGAGTATCTAGAATAGTCATCAACAATCACAAGAACATACCATTTACCTCTGAAAGATTGAACACGTGAAGGTCCTACGGTGTCAAGGTGTAAAAGTTGACCCGGTTCAGTTGTCATGGTCATTGTGAGAGGAGCATGTGAACCTGCAACCATCTTAGCATGTCTACAAGAAGAGCACATAATTTCTTTGTCCCCATTAAGCTTAGGCAGCCCACATATGCGATTAAGAGCACAAATACGTGTGAGATGATCAAAGCCTACGTGACTAAGTCTACGATGCCAAAAATATAAATCTTTGGAATCATTAGCAAGTAGACATCTATGCTTAGAAAAAGACATATCAAAATCAGCTTTAAAAACTCTTCCAAACCGAGACATGTTAAAAATAAGTTCACTATTTGAACCTACAAAATTGCAGCAGTTTTTATTGAAAATAATTTCCAGATTTTCATCTAGCAATTGTGAAACAGAAAGCAAGTTGTATTTCAAATTTTTGAGAAGTGCCACATCCTTCAAAGTGTAGTGATCATTTACTCTAACTGAACCCTTAGCAATTATAGGAGTTGAAGAATTATCGGCAAAAGTAACATTCTCTACACGTGACACAAAAGAGAGAGAGGAGAACCATTCTTTGTTACTGGTCATGTGGCGTGAGCAACCTGAATCCACAATCCAAATGTTCTCCTTCCTCAACCGTGTAACCTATATAGAAGCACAATACGTCGATGACTCAATACTGGGGTTAGTTTAAAGGCATTTAGGAATCCAGTACTGAGTACTGAGTCACACGACATCTAGCAGGAATAACATGCGAAAGCTGAGATAAAACAGCGGGTTTATGAGTCAAAGTTTGATATTTTTGTTCTTAACTACTGACCTATGAGGTGTTACTTGTGTAGCACAAAAATCAGTAGCTCCGGAGGCAAAAACTGAAGCTCCAGAGGCAAAAAACTGAAGCTCCGGAGGTAAACTTTGAATATTTCTGACTCATAACAGCAGGTTGCATGTTCCTGACATTCGGTTTAGTATGTGCAGCAAATTTTGCATGAGAGTTATAAGATCTAGCTTGCATTCTTTCCTTTTTATGTTGTTTAGCTAGTCTATAACAAAAATCTATGACATGACCATCTCTACCACAATAGGTACATTGAAATTTAACTTTGTGTTAATGTCTAGATGAGCATGAAGTATGCTTATTTGAACCCGAATGTGACAACACTCCTGCAGATTTAGAAACCACTTCTTTTTGTTTAGGAACTGTTTGAATCAAACCACTTCCTAATGATTTTACAATTTTAGGTGGATGTTTCTTAGCATGAGCATGTGAATCAAAACCTAAACCAGTTTTATCATTGCAAGACTTGGAAGAATTCAGCAGCAAGTTTAGGTTCTTATTCCCATTACAAAACCGATCTAATGTCCTATGCATGTTATCAAGTTTATTTGATAGATCAAGGCAATTTTCACATGAAGTTTTTCCTTTTAGTTTGCAATTGGAACAATATTTAACTTCATGAGAACGTAAAGCATTTTTCAATATAGAAATTTCTTTCATAACATCTTGTAGTTTCTTATCAAGATCATCGCAAGTAGAACAATGTAAATCAATTGTAGAACAACAAGCATCTTTCAATTTTTTATCATTAAGTACAGCAAGCTTTTTGATCTTTTCAATTTCAAGTTCAAGTTTATTGAGTGTGGAGGTGTGTGCACTTCTTAGAGAGGACAATTGTTCATATATTAAATCACATGAGGAACAAGAATCATCACTAGGAATTAAGGATTTTAAACGATTAATTTCAGATTCTAGTGACTCAATTTTAACAGCATTGTCCCTAAGCTTTTTGTCCTTTTTCTTAACAATAATAGTGGCATGAGAAATAGCATCACATATTTCTTCACAAGCAGGACATACCTCTTCGTTGTCACTGTTGTGTTTTGCATCCTCCATACTTGATTTTGATTTGCCCGCCATGAAGCACAATTTTACCAGATCATCTTCATCTTCATCACTTCCAATGTCTACATCACTCGAGCCAAGTTCTTGAAGTGCGGTGATGAAACTGTTTATCAGTTTGTGTCCTGTAAAACCCTTCTTTTTCTTGTTGGTGTTGCCAAAAGAGGACTTGACTTTATTCTGCTTTTCATCATGGTTAGAAGGATCTGAAAGGTTAGGGTAATCTGTACGAAAGTGTCCTGCCTTACCACATTCAAAGCATCGTTGAGGTCCGGAGCTTCCTCTCCTTCTAGTTCTCACATTTTGCAATGCTTTTGAGAACCTAGTAGAAAGAAGTACTAGCTCCTCCTCTGGAAACTCCTCAATCTGTTCCATGGTTAGTGAAGACAGCAAAGCAAGTGTATTGCTAGATGATTGGCCGGAGCTAGGCATATCACGTTGTGAGACAAATGCAATAGTCTTATTTGGGTTCTTACGTGATATAATGTCAATTTCATGAGTTTTTAGCTTAGAATAAAGCACATCTAATGTAAGAGTACTCATGACAGTGGATTCACGTATGGATGTTACTTTCATCTCCCAAATTGACATGTCTAATGCACTTAGTAATTGTCTAACATTTTCAGCATCTGAAAAATTAACATTGACGCTATGCAAGTTGCTGATAATTTTATTAAAGCGAGCAAAGAGGTCATCAATGGACTCACCGGGTTGCATATCAAAGAGCATGTATTCTTTCTTGAACATATCCTGTCTTACCTCCTTGATCGTGTTGGATCCTTCGTGGTAGTCACAAAGTGCTCTCCACACATCGTACGCCGATCGGAGGTGTGCAACACGGTCAAAGTCGCTCTGAGTTAGTCCTTGTATGATCAAGTTCCGAGCCTTGTTGTTGTTGTCGACATCTCTCATGTTTGTAGCCGTGACTTGATCGTTTGAAGGCACATCGTAAGGCTTGTACACCTTTTCCCATATTGCAAAGCCTTGCGCCTGGATGAAAGTTTCCATGCATGCCTTCTAAACCTGAAAATTAATACCACTAAACACACAAGGTTTGGCGGAGTATTTCTCCATGATGATTAGTCAAAACACGTGCAAATCACAAATATTAGAGCAACCTGGCTATGATACCAATTGTAGAATCGAAGTACACGTGTAAAGCTACCAAAGGGGCGGTGAATGGTAGATAAAAACTTTTCAGCGGAAGCAACAAAACACCCCTCAGTAGAAAACCGATCTGTTAAAGAAACCGTGTGTGCGACTAATCTAAATGTGTCCAACTGTGACAAAACTAGTATAGATTGTAGAGAATCAAGTCACGAAGACTTCACAACAAGAATCATGAAAATCTGTTGAGAGAAACTCAAGTTACGATCGAAAGATCGAACAAAGGTCAATCTGTCCTACGCAAGAAAAACAGTTCCGGAATACTACAAAGAAACTCGTGTAGATCAGAAACCACAAATTCAATGACTGTGAAATTTTCACAGATGATATATAATCAATTTGTAAAGACAACCAAAAAAGAATCACATCAATTGGATCTGTAAAACTCGAGTTATGATAAAACCACCGAAGCAAGGTAGTGCTGAACAGAAACTCGATGAGAAAAACTTGTCTGAAACAAGTCGGACGAACAAGGCACAAAAGTTCCTTTATAATACGAATTTTGTTTATCAAAACACAAGAGGAACAGCCCCAAAGTCGTGTACCCACGAGCCTTGGCCTCCCTTGCTTATATAACCAGCCCTAAGGCCAACCCAGTTCAAACTAGGACTCCTACTCCTACTTGGATTCAAACTGTAACTTTCCAATACTGCTCAAGACTCTTCTACACGCAGATAGAAGCAATCTTAAGACTTACAAACACCTTAGTAACATCCCAAACATTCCTAAAACAACTCAGATTCGTGACCCACACGAAATCCTATCATAACCAACTCAAAACTTTCCATATTTGAGTCAAACATGACTCAGCCGCAGCCTGAGTCCATAACCTAGTCTGTTGGACCTTTCCGACCAATTTTTTATGTCCACATCTCTTCATCACGCCTTGGAACCATGCAGCCACGTCCATGCACTCCTTGCACACATGCAAACATCTTCCAACGACGTACAAGATACCTTCATATGCATTGTTCTTGATTCAAACATACTGCACAACCTCCCGATTAACTCAACCACAATTCCTCCCGAACTTGGTTGTTGAACCTCATCTTCTCCCTAAGACTAGTTCAATGGATCCCGTCACCAGCCATGTCTTGAACTCAAGCAAGACCTGCCCATGAATAAACAACCAATACTTCCGAGCACAGGTCCTCGACTTGACTCTCGTTAGTTCCGAAACTACAACATCTTACGTGAGCACCTCACATAAGCATGTTGTAAACCATAGCAAAATGATATCAGCCATAACCACCAAAACACACCAAAAACTTAGTAAAATAATACTAAGCAAACTTTCCATACGAGTAAAGCAAGTTCGAAACATTGCAAGTTAAAAGCAGAACCATTACAATCAAGCTCCGAACCTTACCAAAGCTAACCGGACCTTGAACCGGAGCTTACCAAAGCTAGTCGGACCCAGCGCCGGAGCTTACTAAAGCTTAGTCGGACCTAGAATGGAACTTAACAAAGCTAGTCGGACCTAGCACCGGAGCTAGCAAAAACTAGTCGGACCTAGCCAAAATAAGTCAGACCTAGACAAAGCAAGTCGGACCTTACGTCGGACCTATCGTCATACCTTGCAGGAGCTCGGACCTTGTTAAAAAGGTGTTTTGGTAGTATTCAAAACTTTTATCGTCAAAGCCAATGTATTCAGCACACATAGGTCTCACAATCTCCCCCTTGATGAATGCATTGGCAACACCACTTATAATCCGAACATTGGCTTATTCACATGAAAAGTTTTGAAAACAATTTCTCCATAGAAAAACTCCCCGCTGCTGCTATTACTAGGAGGAAGGCCCTGCCACCAAAGGGAAGTGAGGTAGGTCTTCGTTACCCATCTTACTACGTCGTTGTTGTTTCTACGCATCCGTTTTCTTCGCTCCCTTTGAACAGAAACTTTTTCGTGTGGACAGATCACGTTTTGATCGGTTTTTTGACGGTGGAATTGATCTAGATCTTGAGTCAAGATCATCACCACGTCCACACTTGATCTCTACAACCATGCTCATCATAAAACCCCATGAAAGCCCATTAAAACATGCAAGAATACGTACAAACTGGTTTAATAAAACAGCACCATAGGATTTGCATTCATCTACACCATTGCACCTTGAGTAAAGTTTGTGCATGATGTTTGATTGCTGTAAATTTTGTATGTGTGTGGTCGTGAGTAGAAGGACAAGCTCAGGAAGCCATCTACGAAGAACTACAGCACCAAGACTTCGAGACGCTTGAGCAACAGGAGCCACGGGAGCAAGGTAAGTGCCCCTTGACCATATTGATCTCATGTTTTGAAACTGTTTTGTTTGCGAAAACTCGTATGCTTAAGTCATCTTGATGGGACACCCTTTTATAGGAGTTTACTAGTTTTGTTAACCATCCTTGTCGCCGGGAAAGTTGATGAGTCGGGTATGGTCGTTTTTCCTTTTTGCTTCGCTTAATTTACGGGATACGGGAAGCTGAATTAAAATGTGGTTAGCTACTGCACTCATATGAATAATGATGATGAGAACTTGATGATGTTAATGAGCATGGAATTGGGGTGATCTAGGCAAGTTTGGTTCGTGATGTTCCTGAATGAGATGGTTTATGCCAGCACATGCCAGGAAAACAGTGCCCCCATAAGGCCAAATATGGGTGCGGCTTAGCTGACTAATTAGGTGTGTTGCTAGCTTGTTATGGAACGTGGATGGCGCAGGGAATGGGAGTCGAGAGGGACTGCCCTTGGAACTGCATGGCACAAGAGAGGGCCCGTGGGTGGGGGAAAGGTGATTCGAGCCTGCCGGTGAAATCTCAGTGAGTCCATACATCTAGTAGCCCCTTTGTAAAGGCTATTTTGTGATCTCTTGGCCATACACCGACCGTTGTGTACTGGTATAATGGAGGTTCTGCAGTCGCCGACGGGTGACGAAATCACGAACTTGTGGGTAAAGTGGTGCCACCTCTGTAGAGTGTAAAACTATCATGATAGCCGTGCTTACGGTCACAAGCACCTGGCCAACTCACATGATTAGAGGGAAAACTTGGGACGGATATTCGTTATGGTTATGGTATGGCCATTGGGATTGGTTTTGGGATTGTTTTGAGTCATGAAAATAAGTTTGGCTTCGGTTATATGAATATGAGATGGTTATGAATATTTCTGAGTATGAGATGAACTTGAGAAAGATTATTGTGTGGTTGAGACTTGATAAATGGTGAATTATGATGAAAGAATGTTGCTGATTACTTTGTTATATTAGGATTTAATTCATCTAGACTTAGTTTCTATTTTTACCATGTTTGTGAAATAAAATTTGCTTGCTGCAATGAGCCTTTTTATTCCATACCTTGTTGTAAGCTACATGTCATACTTTTCCCGCACTTGCTGAGTACGACATGTACTCACCCTTGCATTACCACATAAACATCAGCTACAGGAGATGAGTACTTCGAGGACCATATGGAGTACTAGGTTTGTGAACTACCGTCAACATGTCTGTGGAGTTGAAGATGGAGCCTGCTGCCTTTATTGATATTCTGCTGTCATTTAGAGCCTTCCGCTGCAAGAATAAGATAGACATTCATGAGTGAGACAATGAGTTGATGTAATAAAGTACTTGAACCCTATTTATTCATGGTTATATTCTGAATTCAGTTTGTGGATTATATGTGTATGTGTGATGAACATCCTGGGCACACATATGCATTCACTTGGTTCTGTTTCCGGAACCGGGTGCCACAGATTGGTATCAGAGCCACGTTGACCGTAGGACGCAAGCCTAAGTAGAAGGGATAATCTAAAACACATAGAAACACCCCTCTAAACTGCTATTTTCGAAAATTACTTGCTGCTGCACTTTTCTTGTCAAGTCAGCCACCGCAAAGTGCTATTTTCAGCCCCTCTTTTCTCTTCTTTTGGACAACACCACTTTTGCTTTCTTGCTTCATAGCTTCTGAAGTTTTGAAGTATTTTCTTCCCTCTCTAAAGTTTCTCATGTCCTATTTATAGATGTCGGTGATTAGGAGCACGACACGCATAAGTACTCGTTCACTACAACGTGGGAGTACACTTAACCCTATTGAGGTGTCTGATGGACCATATTGGGAGGAGGTGAAGACGAAACCTCATGATGAAGATGAAGTCAATAGCTATATGCATGAGGAAGAGGACCCGGAAGAGGTGGAACCATTCGAAGACGACATGGAAGATGATCCACAAGAACGGCATTGGTACGCACCTCAGGAGGAGTTTCACGCGGGGCTACACCCCGTGGAGCCTCATGAAGCTATGACGGGAGAAGATGAACCCGAGGAGGATCCACCCCTTGCTGAGACCAATAATGAAGGTGATGAATGGGCCAATCATTCAGATCAAGAATTTCGGTCCGATGGAATGGAAGGAGGACACACATCCACGTAGCTCAAAGAATTTCTAGATTGCTGCAGCTTATACCCGGAGTATCTCCTCAAGAAAGCCCCTTGTCTCGGACATGAAGAGTGGAAGGCTGACGTAACCATCCTATATAACGGTAGGGTTGTCACTCGGCACTTCACACCCACATGGAGAGCTACAAGGGCAGAAGCTATTGATGACGCTGCACGGGAAGCACTCACCGGACTGTTTGCAAGAACCCTTTTCATAATACCAGAAACTTACCATAAAAATTTCAGTTCCATTTACTATGTAAAACTATTTTTATTCTAGTATTTGCATAATGGCACGTAAACAATAAAGTACGAACTATATGCATGTTTAATAGGTTATTTCTTAAACCTTACTACCAGCTGCTATATTTGATCATCATATTTCAAAAAAAAATCTTGAGTCACACTAAGCTGATTCTTAGATTCATTTTAATCACAATTACGCCTTATGAACCTACATGATTAAGTTAGTGATTGATTTTCTTTTTGCATACATGGCATAAATTAGGGACCGATGAGCTTGAGGAGGTACAACAAGAGGAGGAGTATGTGACACCCTCAATTTCGATTTCTTCATGCATTCATATTTTATATAAAGAAAACATTTTAAAAGAAGTGGAAGCAGAAAAAGAATTACAAAGATAGCCAAAAAGAGCAAATTCCAGTTCACCGAGAGCATCGAAGACAACTCCCGCCGTCCGCGGGCCACGTGGCACCTTCGGAGCTCATCCCCGCAAAAGGGGGAGAGGTCCGCCGCTAACTGGCTATGTGGCAGGCTCGGAGCTTGCCTCTGAGAAAGGGGCGAGGTCCGACCCTGTGGGACACGTGTTGCTCCCGGAGCTAGCCTCTGCGGAGAAGCGAGGCCAGCCCCGCAGGACACGTGTCACCTTCGGAGCTAGTCACTGCGGAAGAGAGAGGACCAGCCGTGCGGGACACGTATCGCTCTCGGAGCTCATCTCCGAGAGGTCCGACCCGCTGGACACGTGTCACCTCCAGAGCTCACCTCCGGGAGGTCCGGTCCTACCGGATACGTGTCACCTCCGGAGCTCATCTCCGGGAGGTCCGACGCTGATGGACACGTGTCGACCTCAGAGCTCACCCCCGGGAGGTCCGTCACTGTTGGACACGTGTCAACCTCGGAGCTCATTCCTGAGTAGAAAGGAAGTCCGGCGCTGCTAGGACATGTGGCACTATCGGAGCTCACCTCCGAAGAGAGGGAAGGTCCAGCACTAACACGTGGCGTACGCGGAGCTCGTCTCTGGAGAGAGGGGAGGTCCCGCCCGCTAGGACACGTGGCGCACGTGGAGATTACCTCTGAGGGAGAGGGAGGTCCCGCCCGCCTGACACGCGGCACAACCGGAGCCCGCCTCTGCAGAAAATGGAAGCCTAGGCCCCGCCTGGACAAGTGGAGTCTCCGGAGATTATCCCTGCGGAAGTACGCGATTCTGAAGTGGT
Organism: Neostapfia colusana; assembly: GCA_030760725.1. NCBI lineage: Eukaryota > Viridiplantae > Streptophyta > Magnoliopsida > Poales > Poaceae > Neostapfia > Neostapfia colusana. The sequence continues at coordinate 99,214,894 of JASWHV010000003.1, forward strand.
TTTCCTCTGTACGTGAGTACCCGTTACTGAGGAAACCGACACAAACTCTTCTACGTTGAATACTGCAACCAAATCAATTGAAGATAAGCTGTTAAGATTTAAAAACAAATTGAATAGGGCTCTTATTCGAAATCCAATCAGATTAGGACTCTTCTCTTCCCGATTATAAATAGAACCCGAAACAACCCCTTGGTCGTAACATCTTTTCTAAGCCGACAACTTAGAAGCCCTAGGCCCCAAACTCGCCGAGTTAACCCTTCGCCGGAGTTTGACCACCGGAGAGACCGCCGACGAGCCCAGACATGATCGCCGCCGTCGGAAGAGAGCCCTGACGATCTTTTTTTGCTAGGAGGGAGGATCCGAAGAAAGCAAGGTAGGTTTCCATTACCATCTTACGACGAGATCGCGGTTATCTTTGCATTTGTTCTTCGATCCTTTCGAACAGAAGCTTTTCCGTGTGGACAGATCACGTGTTGATCGGTTTAATCTAGGTCAAGATCATCGCCACGTCCACAATTGATCTTTACACCTCTGTTCATCGTAAAACTCCATGCGAACCCATGCAACTATGCAAGAACACGTACAAACTGATCTAATAAAACAGCATCATAGGATTAGCATGCATATGCACCATTGCATCTTGAATAAAGTTTGTGCATGAGGATTGATTGATGTGAAACTTGTATGTGCGTGATCATGAACAAGCTCAGGGAGCTGTCTACGAAGGATTTCAGCACCAGGAATTTGAGATACGTGAGCAACAGAAGCCACAAGAACAAGGCAAGTGCCCCTTGACCATATTGATCCCATGTTGTTTTTGAAATTGTTTTGTTTGCGAAAAGGTGTGTGTGCTTGAGTCAACTTGATGGGAAACCCTTTCATAGGAGTTTACTAGTTCTGTTAACCACCCTGGTCGCCAGGACAGTTGATGAGTCGGGTATGGTCGTTTTTGCTTTTGCTTCGCTAATCTACAGGATATGGGAAGCGATAGAATGTGTCTAGCTAACTGCACTCGTATGAATAATGTTAATACGAAACTGATGTTGATAATGGACATCAATCGGAGGGAGATCTAGGCAAGCTTGGTTTTGTGGAAGTGGTAGAATGAGATGGTGGTTTACTTGCCATAGATCTAAGGACCGGTTCATGCAAGCACATGCCAGGAATACAGTGCCACCACAAGGCCAAGTATGGATGCGGCTTAGCTGAGTAATTAGGTAAGTTGCTAGATTGTTATGGACAGTGGAAGGCACGGGGAATGGGAGTCGAGTGAGGACTGCCCTGGGAACTGCATGGCACAAGAGCGGGCCCGTAGGTGGGAGAATTGGAGATTCTAGCCTGCTGGTGAAACCTTAGTGAGTCCATACATCTAGTAGACCCTTTGTAAAGGCTATTTTGTGATCTCTTGACCATACACCAACGGTTGTGTACTGGTATAATGGAGGTTCTGCAGTCGCCGGCGGGTGACGAAATCACAAAGTGGGTAAAGTGGTGCCACCTCTGTAGAGTATAAAACTATCATTGAAAGTGCATCTAGGCATCCCTTGTGCGTTTTAGTTGATTTATGACAAACAAATGAGACCCTAACAAAATTATTGAGAATGAGCGCAGGTTCTCAAAGAAATTAAGAAGAAAGCGCAAAAAGAAAGGAGAAGGAGGATCCAAATTGATAAGAGCTCAAGAACTGAAAAGATTAGATCACTTAGTATAGAGTGTGTTGGAGAAACACACCCCAAGAGCTCAAGAGAAAGAAATCAAACTAACTGCACAATTTCAACACGTCCGGACTAGTCTAATATCAGCCGGACTAGTCCGATTTTCTTTCTGACCAGAAAACGGACTAGTCCAATATCATCCGGACAAGTCCGATTTTGTCTCTGGACAGAAAACGGACTAGTCCGCAATATCACGGACTAGTCCGATATCTCACGACACTTAGAGTTTTCTAAACACCGCACACCGGACTAGTCCGGAGTCAACCAGGGACTAGCCCGGACATCGCAAACCCTAACGTACCCATTGGAAACCCTACTATAAAAAGAGGTGTTAGGCCATACCAACATAACCTTTGACCCCCTTGCACCGTAACACCTCCAAAGAGCCCAAAATTCACCTCTCTCCATACATTCTAACCCAAGAAGGATCAATTCTTGTGGATTGGCAATTGATCAAAGGAGAGACTAGTTCTACACCTCTTGAGCTCTTGGGTTTGATCTCTCGCACACTTTTCGTTGTTAATTGTTCATCTGTTGAGTGTGTTGAGTCGTGTTCATTCATTCGTTGTAATTCTTGGGGAGCCCTAAACTTGTGTGAAGGTCCCCTTGAACAATTTTATTGCCCGTTATGGTTATTGGAAGAGAATCGGCCTTCGTGGCGATTCGACGAGGGTAGGGTTGGAGAAGACCCGGTCCTTAGCTCAAGTGGAAGAAATCACACTAACTGCAAAAATTCAGCATGTGCGGACTAGTCCGATATCAACCGGACTAGTCTCATTTTCTTTCTGACCACAAAACGGACTAGTCTGATATGGTCTGGACTAGTCCGATATATCTCTGAGTAGACATCGAACTAGTATGCATTACTACAGACTAGTCCGGTATCTCACAACACTTAGGGTTTTCCACATACCGCACACCGGACTAGTCCGGAGTCAACCACGGACTAGTCCGGACTCGCAAACCCTAACGTAACCATTGGAAACCCTAATATAAAATGAGGTGTACGGCCATACCACCATAACACTTCGACCCCCTGCGCCGTCACACCTCCCAAGAGCTCAAAATTCACATCTCTCCACACATTCTAAACCAAGAAGGATCAATTCTTTGGGGATTAGCAATTGATCAAAGGAGAGACTTGTTCTACACATCTTGAGCTCTTGGGTTTGATCTCTCACACACTCTTGTTCGTTAATTATTCATCTTTCAAGTGTGTTTTGTTGTGTTCATTCATTGTAACTCTTGGGGAGCCCTCAACTTGTGAGAAGGCCCCTTGAACGATTTATTCCCCTTTGTGATTAGTGGAAGAGAATCGGCCTTCGTGGCGATTCGACGAGGATAGGGTTGGTGAAGACCCGGTCCTTAGTGGACTCCTCAACGGGGACATAGATTTCCTTCGTGGAATCGAACCTCATGATAAACACTTATCTCCTACTCTTGTTCATTTATTGTTCATCATATTCTAGTGTTTAATTAATCTTGTGAAATTTACATTGAAGCATTGAAACCAAAGTTGATCTCTGTCATTCATTGTTTCACTTTTGCAATACATCTAAGTATCAAATTAATTTCCGCTGCATAAAGTGCTAAAAGTGAAAAATTGATCAACTTTGATCTCTCTAGTCCATGCATACCGGACTAGTCCGCACAGTACCGGACTAGTCCGATTTTTCTCTGTTTAGAAAACAGACTAGTCCGCACTCTATCGGACTAGTCTGATTTCCCTGTATTTGATAAACCTACTAAGTGTTTCAGGGATCAACAAAGCGTCGAAAAGCCTATTCACCCCCCCTCTAGGCTACATTCAATCATGATAGCCGAGCTTACGGTCACAAGCGCCTGGACAACCCACAAGATTATATGGGACGGTTATTGGGATGGTTTTTGGTTTGGTTATTAGTTTGGTGATGGTTTGGTCTTTGGATTTAGTTTTCGGGACTGTTGAGTCCAGGTAATGAGATTGGTTGCATGACTGCTGAGTCATGGCAATGAGATTTGATCTTGGTTATGAGATGGAATTGAATATGAGATGAGATGGTAGTGAATATGAGATGGTATTCATGAGCATGTGAAAAGTTGAGAAAGATAAATGATCGGATGAGATATGAAAGGTGGTGAATCATGATGGAGGTATGTTGATGTTTAAGTACATGTTGGGATCACATTCACTTAAAGCTAGTTGCTGTTTTTATCGTGTTTTGAGAATTAAACTTTGCTTTCTACAATAAGCCTTTTTATACCTATCTTATTGTAAGCTACGTGTCATACTTCCCGCACTTGTTGAGTACGTCATGTACTCACCCTTGCATTATCATACATCATCAGCAACAGGACAGGAGTACTACGAAGACCACGTGGAGTATTAGGCGTGTAATCTACCCTCAACCTTGCCTGTGGAGTAGAGATGGAGCCGCTGCTGCTGCTTAGTTTGTTTCCACTATAGTTTAGAAGACTTCCGCTGCTAGAATAAGACTTCCGCTGCTAAGATAAGACTTCCGCTGCAATAAAGATTGATGTAATAAAGTACTTGAATCTATTCATTCATGGTTATATATATTCTGAATTCAGTTTGTGGATTATATGTGTATGTGTGATGAACATCCTGGGCGCACATATGCATCAGTCCAGTTTCCTCACAGAACCGGGGCGTCACAGAGGAAGCTCAGCTGAACCTTAACTTAAGCACTAACATAGAGCAAGGCAAGCCCCGATTTTACTCATAATCTTTGGATTGAGTTCTTTTATAAAATCTCATGTGTTCAGGTATTTTATTTGTTTTATGTGCATTACGTTTAGGTGTTGTATGAAACCTACTTGCATGACCATAAAGCCTTGGGTCTGAATGGGATTTAAAACCTACCCATGTTGCGCTAATTACTAGGTTCTACCACTAGGAATATGTGGGGACTACTCATGGGGGTATGGCGTCCACATGAGGATTTATGTGGATTAATCATCCTTAATGAAGTTTGAGACCGAGTGAGCATGTAGGGCAGGGGCCCATGAGTGTCGTATGCATAGGCTTGCTCGTGTTGATTGAGGACCATGTCGTAGTCGGCCCCTTGAACAAGTATTGATTTTGTACCGGAAGGATGCTAGTATTATGGGAACTGGTAAACCGACGTACCATGGAACCTCATGTCGAACGATCCTACAACCGACCTTGGTCAGACGTTGAGAGGACAATAGGTAATCCTGCACGGGGTATGTCTCGTACATCACGTGAGGAACCCTTTATCCGGGCCAGTCACCTTTTTTCGGCATTGGGTGAAGTGAGAAAGGTTGCCACATATGACTTGAGTGAGCGTGTCATGCGTCTTCAAAAGTACGTATGTGTCGTTTTTCCGGGTTCTGTTCTGCAGAATAAAACCATTGGTTCGAATCGCCGTTCACTCGCGGTAAAAATGAGTCCGCTTGTTTAAGTCGTCGTCGCGTAGTAACAACTGGCATACTATTGAGATTTGATGATTGTGTAATTATAAATTCCAAATTTGCTTGCACCCTTGTATGTTTACTTATAGTTGTTAATTAAGTTAACACTTCTATTTATTGTTAACTTGAGGCTAAAATATAACCACCCTCCTAATGTTAATGCTTTTAAGCTATCCACTACCCTTTGAAACAAGCACTTGATCCTTGCATACTAGTATGGTCTAGAAATTATTTTCGTCGGGTAAGTCTTGCTAAGCTTAGTAGTTTACCGGTTTGTTGATCCTATTTTTCAGTTGAGTCTCTCCTTTATGAGCATGATTCATATGAGGGCTTCCCTAAGATTGCACCACCGCCCGAGGGATGGGTGGCACAATGGGAGCCCGAGTCGCCGCCGGCTTGATTTGTGTTGGTAGTACGGCGTGCCATTGGGCTATGGCGCGCTGTTTTGCTAAATGTCGTTATGAGAGAATACTCTGTTACTACTCGTATGTTGCTACTCTCATGTATTTTGCAACGTTTAACCTATGTACGACACTTTAAAACTTTATGTATGTTGTTTTTAAATTATGTCGCTTGTATATGCAATTGGCTGTGATGCATCGCGTGTCACCATCCCGTGCAAAGATCCTGTGGCATGATTGTGTCGGTTGCTTTCGGTCGACTGGCCGTCGTAGTCAGACCTCTTGCTATTTACATGCAAAGTAGGAGTATAAGTTCTTATGTTTGTTGCAATCCCACACTAGTTTATCATAATCATTTTGTTATATTAATCCCCTCAAGGGTGATTATTGACATGAATGCCTTGTGCCACTTCTTTGAATGTTTACCGGTAAATTAAATGTACACCTGAGAAGGTTTCTGCCCATCTTTCTTGTTTTCTTTTTTTTAATATTGTGCTGATTACTAGAATATAACGGTATTCGAAGCATCACCAATCTATACTTGTTATAATGTCCTCTTATTAATGGTGAACATATAATGTGCCAAGCCCGGGTGAAGGAGAAGGGTTGTGATAGGCTTGGCGAGCCAATATCAAAACCAGCCATTTCTATGGATATAAGACAGTTTGGGTTTTATATCTAGCCTATCTCAACGTGTTTGAGAAAAATGCTTTGTTGTTGTTATTGTTATTGTTGTAAATAATCTGCCAATCTTGTTTTATTTGACATCACTTGTTGGGTGACACATCATTCCCTTATATTCTGTAAAAGTTTATGTTTATGTTTTTATTTGATGACTGGAGCTGAGCAACTGATGCTTTTGCATGGGCCATAGTTGGGAAGGAGAAGCTATGTTGACAATAATATACTACGATGCTAGTAGCCCTTTCAGTTATAAAAGAGAAGTGTATATAAACTAAATATTCCACTTTATGAACTTGCAATTGTTTTGATTGAAGGACCTTTAGGGTATTATTTTTACTAATTTGAGTTTTGACTTCTAAGCGTAATTACAACTGAATAATAGTGAATTTTGAGTTCCTGCTTCCTTATTGTCATTCATTTTATTGGAGCACGGACTATAATACTTAAGTTCTTGTAGTGGCTGGGATCGTTAACTGTGATTTTTATATTTGTTCAATGAAATTGATTTTAGGAAGCTATAACAGTAGACTTCCTTTCTGTGAACATTATGAATTGCCTTTATGCTATCGTCTCTAGTTTGTTGTATAGGTTTGTTTCTTATCTGTTGATCTTTCAATGTTCGTCCTGGTCCTGATTCCAACTTGTGCTCTATTACAACGTCTGCACACTTAATTGCTTAAAATATAGTCTCGGTAATTTTGAAGTAATTTTGTGACGAGAACACATCAGATTTATTTGCATGAAGATGATATCCAGTGCCGAAACGGGTGCAGTTCAGTGATGTTTGCCACTTGTGGGAGGCTTTAGCCTGTTGCCTATCTATCGCTTCTCTGTTCCTACGAATAGATCATGTTTCATGCTATAAAAAAAAAAGAAGGGCAGCCCGGTGCATGTAGCTCCCACTTGCGCAGGGTACGATGAAGGGTCCGATCCATTTGTGTTTTTTACACGCAGCCTTTCCCTTCATTTCTGCAATAGACTGTTTTCAGAATTTGAACCTATGACCTCATGGTAACGAGACAACACTTTTACCGCTGCGCCAGGGCTCTCCTTCATCCTGTTTTTTGTTATCACCTTGATTAAATGTTTCTCTTATGAGCAGTGTTTTTGAAATTTCAATTATACTTCAGACATAGTAATTTTGAGATTTTGTACCTTGCTGCATATTAATTCCTCTGCTGGTGATGTATTATTACCTGTGTTCAGTTATTGTTTTACTGAGCACACAATACTTACCAATTTCGATAATGATATCTCCTCAATGTCCATCGCCAATGTTCCAAGGACACTTATTGTAGCACCCTCAAATTTACTACCATGCATTGCATACATTTCTCATGTAGAGAAGCATTTAAAAAGAAGAAAATAAAGTAAGAAATATAGAAACAAATAAATTAATAAAAGGAATAAAAATAGGAAATAAAAAATAAATAGAAAAGAAAAAAGACAAAGAAAAAGAAAAAATAAATAAAATAGCCAAACCTAGCCGCCCCAAATTTTTTGCCAAAATTCCCCAAATTACCCTCTCCTTTAATTTCCCCTATTTTTACCTAATTTCCCTGATTTTCCCCAATTTCCAAAATTCCCTAGGGAATTTTTTCCCACATTTGAGGGGAATCGCTAGCCGGCCCCCCACCCCCTTGGCTGCACCACCTAAAGGGTGGAACCCTAGCCGCCCCCTTCTCTTTTTGTGGGATTTTTTCTCAAAATAATCTCAGCGCTTGGTGAAAAATAAATAATTAAATCACAGCCCCTAGCTCCCACTTATCTTTAAATAAATCTCAACCCTTGGATAAATGAGTTGCTAAAATCCTAGCCACCCTAGCTGTTTTCTCCCCCTTATAAATAAAACTCCCCTCCTAGCCGCCACCTCCTAGCCCTATTTTTCTGGCCGCCGCCCCCTCTCTCCGCTGCCAAGGCTTGGTCACCTCCCTGCTGAATTTTGGTCGCCGTCAAAGCTCCGCCACGCCTCGCCATCGCCGGAGAAGAAGCCCTCGACATTCTGCCCTAGCCGCAGCTGCACAATTCTCCAAGGAAAACCCCCCGCTGCTGCCATTGCAAAGAAGAGGGTCCTGCCACAAGAAGGAAGGGACGAAGAAGAGAGGTAGGTCTCCATTACCCCTCTTACCCCATTGCCGCTGTTTCTACGTACCCGTTTTGTCCACCCCCTGTGAGCAGGAATTTCTACGTGTAGACAGACCATGTTATGGTCAAGTTTTGACGGTGGAAGTGATCTACAAATTGTGTCAAGTCATAACCACGTCCACACTTGATCCCAGCAGCCTTGCTCATCATAAAACCCCATGGAAGCCTACTAAAACTTGCAAGAACACGTGCAAACTTATTTTTATAAACTGCACCACAGGAATTGCATTCATCCACCTCATTGCATCTTGAGTAAAGTTTGTGCATGATAATTGATTGCTACAATCTTTGTATGTGCATGGTCGTGAGTAAAAGGACACGCTCAAGAGGCCGTCTACGAGAAACTACAGCACCAAGACTTCGAGACGCTTGAACAACAAGAACCGCGGGAGCAAGGCAAGTGCCCCTTGACCATATTGAACCTAAGTTTTGAAACTGTTTTGTTTGTAAAAGTTGCATGCTCGTGTCAACTTGATGGGAAACCCTTTTATAGGAGTTTACTAGCTTTGTTAGCCACCCTTGTCGCTGGGAAAATTGTTGAGTCGGGTATGGTCGTTTTCTTTTTTGCCTCGCTTAAATTACGGGATACGGGAAGACTGAAATAAAGCATGGTTAGCTATTGCACTCATGAGATTAAAGATGATGAGAACTTGATGATGTTAATGAGTATGGAATCGGGGAGATCTAGACGAGCTTGGTTCATGGATGTTGCTGAATGAGATGGTGGTTTGCTTGCCGTAGATCTAAGGACCGGTTCATGCGAGCACATGCCAGGAAAACAGTGCCACCACAAGGCCAAATATGGGTGCAGCTTAGCTGACTAATTAGGTGTGTTACTAGCTTGTTATGGACCATTGGATGGCGCAGGGAATGGGTGTCGAGGAGGACTGCCCTGGGAACTGCATGGCACCTGAAGGGGGCCGTGGGTGGGAGAATGGAAATTCAAGCCTGCCGGCGAAACCTCAGCGGGTCCGTACATTCTAGTAGCCCCTTTGTAAAGGCTATTTTGTGATTTCTTGGCCATACACCGACGGTTGTGTAGTGGCAGAATGGGGGTTTTCTCTAGTCGCCGACGGGTGACGAAATCACAAACTTGCGGGTAAAGCGGTGCCACCTCTGTAGAGTGTAAAACTATCATGATAGTTGTGCTTCCTGTTACAAGCTTCTGGCCAACTTTCATGATTAGAGATAAAACTTGGGATGGTTATTCGAGTATGGTCATTGGGATTGGTTTTGGGACTAGTTGTGGTCATGAATGAGATTGGATTTGATTATATGAATATGTGTTTGTCGTTACCCTGCGGACCGGGTACCCCCGCGTAGTGGATAGAAAGCACCTAGGCCCCGCCTTCTCGGCTTAGGCGGGTCCCAACTTAAGTCGCGTGCCCTGGGCCCGATGGGCAGACCCGGGATTGCCGCGTGTCTTCAGGCCCTGAGCCTGAAGACCGGCCGAGGGTGGTTCAGGGACCGCCACGTATCTGAGGGTATTAGGCCCCATCTTCCGTCAAGAAGGGCTCCAGCGCTGCCATGCGCCCGGAGCCTCCGAGCCACACCCTCCGCCAGAGAGAGCTCCGGAGGTGCCATTTGTCCTGCGGCTCCGGGTCCGACCTGCAGCATGGGAGGGCTCCGGAGCGGCCGCGTGGGCAACGACCCCGAGAATACCTCCCCCCAAGGAAGCCCCAGATGTACCACGTGTCCTGCGGCCCCGGGCCCGACCTCCAGCATGACAGGGGGGCGGGGGCTCCGTTGCTGCCACGTGCCCAACAACTCCGGACCACCTGCTACTCCGTAAGGCAGCTCCGGTAGAGACGCGTGTCCTAGGAGCTAGTTGCCCGGACGTCACACTGGCGAGCAACGGGCAGATGGCCAAGAGGTAAAAGAGGAAGGTACGATGTCAGACCGAGCATTCAAGGCTCGCGCCTTCCCCAGAAGCATGGCGCACGGCGCACGCCTTCGTTCCCCGTCTGCGCGCCATTACGGCGAAAGATAGGGTGACGAGGCGTGACAGCACAACAGCGCCGCCCAATGGCGCAGGGCCGCCTAACAGAGCGAGGAGACACGGCGACAAGATAGGGACTTCATCATCATGGACCACCCGGTTAGAGGTGCCCAGCGTGTCAGGCGGCACGCCTTAACTCTACCGACGGTGACAATGCATATAGTTGTAAATGCCTATAGCTCATGTATAGGAGACAGATAGCCACAGGAGCACCTGTTGGGCCCTGGGCCACCTTGTAACTACCCCGACGTTGGGCTATAAAAGGACTAGGGCAGCCTTCGGGCAGGGGGTTCGCGATCCAGCCAACTCACATACTCATACTCGAGCAATACAGCAAACACACCTGTGGACATAGAGTGTTACGCTCCGGTGGCCCGAACCATGTAAATCCTCGTGTTCCTCTCGCCATTGCGTTCTGACCTTTGAGATCCACTAGCCCCACCAAAAAAAGAACCTACGCGGGCTGCTCGGGCAGACCGGGAGAAGTGTCGCAGGAATACACTTCGACATTACCTAACGTATTTTTAGTCATATCTATGAGCCATATTATTGCAAAATTTAATAAAAAGTAAGAAAAATGTTAGTGAACAAGACACTATTTATGTACTTACCATTTACAACAGCGTATAGATACTTATACGCTTGATAGTTGTTTAGATAACTCACCATAAAATAATTTTAATGACTGACATGCTACATGTACTGCCAACTTAGATCAGTGATGAGTTTAAATCAAAACCGAAGTTCAGCGACTAAACTCACCCGTTTTAATGTTGAAGGATAAAATTGGGCACCACACTAAAGATGGGGGATGATGTTGGCTATTTCGCCATTTTGTTTCTTTGGTGCTTAACGATGACTTATCCTTTCCACGTTTAGTGAGTACATTTACTCATGATTGCTATTTTTCTATGATAAATGTTGCTTAGTAAATGCTATTTTTCTATGATAAATGTTGCTCGGTAAAAAAAAGAAAATCAATTAAACACACATGTCCATTGGAAATGGTGTATAGGTCACGCTGCCACCAACCGATTTAGCTAGCATGCCATGAAACTATTGTTGTTGTTTAAAACTCTGATATTTATTTAATCGTTATTTTACATTTAATATAGAATCGTTTACCATTATATTATATATATACATATATATGATAAAACTAATCATCATATACATATAGTTTGTAGTTGGCTTTATGTTTAATGAAACCAGATGTGACAAGCTTTCAACCCTAATTGTCCTGTACAGATCCCGCATAATCACTCCTAGACCATGAACAGCGACTCGTGTATATGGACTTGTTCGTCATTTTAATTATTCTCTTGATGCTCGCTAGTAGCGCTGTATACTCCACAACAACAACAACAAAAACAACCTTTATCCCAAGCATGTTGAGGTCAACTAGACATGAAACCCAATAATTTTATATATATATATATGAAGTAAAAGATGGGGAAGAGATATAAGGGTAGCAAAAAAAAGAAAAGAAAAAAGACTAACATTCGGGTACATGAATTGCTACTTTCCATGCGGTCCTTTCATGAGCTAAGTCTCTGGATACATTCCAATCTCTCAAATCTTGTTTTACTGCCTCCTCCAAGGTCAACCTTGGTCGTCCTCTACCCCTCCTAATTTTTTCTCTACCTCTTAAAATTCCACTGTTAACCAGTGCTTCTAGAGGTGTCCGCTGGATATATCCAAACCACCTTAGTCTATGTTGGACTAACTTCTCTTCAGTCGGCGCCACCCCTACCCTATCACGAATTGCCTCATTCCTTATTAGATCTCTTCTCGTGTGCCCGCTTATCCACCGTAGCATGCGCATCTCTACGACTCTCATTTGTTGGACATGTTGCCGTTTAGTTGGCCAACATTCCGCCCCATATAGCATTGCGGGTCTGATCACCGTCCTATAGAACTCCCCTTTTAGCTTTTGTGGGACATTCAGAGGTTTCTCACCATTTCATCCAACCTACCTTGATCCTGTGGCAAACATCCTCATCAATATCGACATTGCTTTGTAACATTGATCCTAAGTATCGGAAAGAGTCCCTTCTAGGTATTATTTGTCCTTGTAGACTAACATTTCCCTCTTCACGACCAACACCACTAAAATCACACCTCATATACTCGGTCTTGATCCTACTAAGTCTAAACCCCTTAGACTCGAAGGTTTGTCTTCATAACTCTAGTTTCTTATCGACACCATCCCTAGTTTCATCTACCAGCACTACATCATTGGCAAAGAGCATGCACCAAGGGATATCCCCTTGTATATCCTTCGACACCTCATCCATCACCAAGGAAAAGATGTATGGGCTCAAAGCTGATCCTTGATGTAGTCCTACCATGATAGGAAATGCATCAGTTTCACTATCACTTACGCGCACACTTGTCCTACTATTATTGTACATGTCCTTGATAAGGGTAATGTACTTTGTTGACACTTTATGTTTCTCTAGTGCCTATCACATGACTGACCTTGGTATCTTGTCGTACGCCTGCTCCAAGTCAATGAACATCATATGTAGGTCCTTCTTTTACTCCCTATATCTCTCCATAAGCCGACGAAACAAAAAAATCGCCTCCATAGTAGACCTCCCAGGCATAAAACCAAACTGGTTTTTAGTGACATTTGTCGCTTTCCTCAGGTGGTGTTCAATCACTCTCTCCCAAAGCTTCATAGTATGACTCATAAATTTAATCCCTCGATAATTAGTACAACTTTAAATATCTCCTTTATTTTCGAAGATAGATACTAATATACTTTTCCTCTATTCTTCAGTCATCTTGTTTGACTGCAAAATGTGGTTGAATTGCTCTGTGAGCCATACTATTGCCACGTCTGTCGGTACCCTCAATATGGGGTACCCTCACGCACACGGGAAAATCGTCTAAGGACTTTGCCCCATCCGCAGGGGCGAACTCCGAGGGCACCCGAGCCGGACCTCCCCTCTCCGCGAGGAGAGCTCCGAAGGCTCCACGTGTCCAGCGGGGCCGGACCTCCCTCTCCTCAGAGGAGAGCTCCGGGCCCGCCACGTGGCCAGCAGAGCCAGACCTCCCCCTCCGCGGGGAGAGCTCTGAAGGCTCCACATGTCCAGCGGGGCCAGACCTCCCTCTCCTCAAAGGAGAGCTCCGAGCCCGCCACGTGGCCAGCAGAGTCGGACCTCCCCCTCCACGGGGACAGCTCCGAAGGCTCCACGTGTCCAGCGGGTCCGGACCTCCCTTTCTTCAGATGAGAGCTCTGAACCCCGCCACGTGGCCAGCAGAGCCAGACCTCCCCCCAACGCGGGGAGAGCTCCGAAGGCTCCACGTGTCCAGCGGGGTCGGACCTCCCTCTCCTCAGAGGAGAGCTCCGAGCCCACCATATGGCAACAAAGCAGCGCTGCCTACCCAACGCGGTGGGCAGCAGGAGTAAAGCCGCACCATACCCTAGTCGTACAAGGTATTCAAGACCCGCGCCTTCCCAAGGCGCGATATTGAAGACCCGCGCCTTCCCAAGACGCGGAGAAGCGGAGCATGCCCCTGCCAGGAGGTGTTACGCCCAGTCGCATCACAGTGAAGACAGGCACGCAATGTCATGCGTTGTACACCAATAAACACAGCGACAAGACATCCCTTGCCGCCCCTGCCATCATCAACCACTACGCCTAGCTTGCGGCGTGGGCAGGGCGGCAGGCCGGAGGCTCAGCAGTCCTCGCCAGAGACAACTACCGGCGTTATTGCAGATACGGTAGATGGCAGAGATCTCCCCGGGACCACCTGTTGGGTCCCGGGACCCACCTTGTAAGCCGCGTGAGCCTTGGACTATAAAAGGCTCGGGTAGGCGACGTTACAAGGGGTTCGCACTCCAGTCAGTTCATCCCTAAGCTTAGAATTCCGGTTCTAAGCACCAAGCAATACAACGAGCACCTCTGCTCACCATGGACATAGGGTGTTACGCTCCGGCGGCCCGAACCACGTAAAAAACCCTTGTGTTCATCTTATTCCTTCGTCCAGTAAAGCAAGACCCACGCAGGGGGACTAGCCCCTCCGAAAAAGAACCTCCGCGGGCTGCCCAGAGCAGGCCCAGGGGAAGTGTCGACCGCAGACGCTTCGACATTTGGCGCGCCAGGTAGGGGGTTTTCCCTCTTGCGTCGAGTCTTCGCTCACGAAGATGACCAAGCTTCCGTCTGCGGCAAGCTCTCCTCGCCCTCGTTCCTGGCGAATGATGACTAGCGAGGCTTATGTCTCGACGCACTCAGGGAGGAGTGTGTCGGGACAAGCTGGAAGCCAGCAGCCGACTCCGGCAACGTGGACTCCAGCAAGCCCAAGATCTGCTGCAGTGTCGAGTGTCACTCATGGGAGTACACTAGCTGCAGCACGAGCGCTTCTACGCAACCACCTGCGGGGGACGCGCCTCAGGCGGCGACCCAGCAGTGGATTCATGACGTCGACCGTCTCGTCGTCGCCGCCTCCAACCCTCAGCTTCGGCAGGGACGACGCCCCAGTCAACCGGATGTGTCGCTGTCACGCACGCCAACGGTTGACGGGCAGACGGCAGACTCCCGCTCCACCTGGCTCCCATCAGCGGACCTGAGGTCGGAGCTGGAGCGACGTCACCTGGGCGAAGATACCCAAGTGACCATCGAGCGACGACGAGAAAGGTGTCGCAACCATGAGGCCGGCGACAGCATGTCGACCGCCTCGACCCAGCCTGGGCCGCAGACGTTCGCTACGCGATCTTTGCCCCAGGCGTACGCCACGCAGCATATGCCCTGCAAATGGCGCCCCCGGTTTATGGCGCGCCTTTGCCCATGTCGGGGTACACCGTGCCAACAGCGGACCAAGCGTTCGCGGCACCAACACCTGCAGCAACAGGAGCGGGGTGTGCAGCCTTGGCGCCGTACCTTCGCTTTGCGAAGTGGCCGCGCAAGTTCCGGCCACACCTGCCAGAGAAGTACGACGGCAGCGTCAACCCGGCGAAGTTCCTCCAGATCTACTCCACCGCCATCCTTGCTGCACGAGGGGATGAGGGCGTCATGGCCAACTACTTCTCCGTCGCCTTGACCGGCCCAGCACGGTCTTGGCTCATGAATCTCCCCCAGGGTTCCATGTAACACCCCAAAAACCTGTTAAGAGGGGAATTTAAAAATTGTTGGACGTATTGCATTTGGTGTAGAAATTCAAATTCAAATTGGAATTCAAATTCAACTCAAAACAGAAAGAAAAAGAAAAAGAAAAAAACAAAACCCCCGGCCAGTGGGCCGAAACCCACCAGCCGGCCCACCATACCCCCGCGCCAGCCCGTAGCCGCGCACCCCTTTTCCCTCTCACTGACACGCGGGGCCCGCCATCATCTTCCTCCTCGCGCGCGCGCGCTCGGCCGATCCCGGGACTTCTCTCTCTCCCGAATCAAAACTACCCCCGGAAACCCGTCACCCCAGCCGAATTCTGGTCCGGGACAACTCAAACTCGATCACAACCGACACGCCGCCCTCCCCCGTCTATATAAACGCCGGCATCACCCCGTTTTCCCCACCCGATCAGCTGTTTTTCCTCCCGGTGAGAACCGAAGCTCCGATCACCGATTTCTCTCGATCTCTGCTCGGATTTTCCGATCTAACGCGTCGATCGTGTTCCACCGCCTCCGGGGAATCACGCAGGTGCAGAAAACTCGGTGGTTTGCACTCTAGGCACAGCTCCGACGAGCACCGCAGCGGTTCCACCTCGGACCTCGACGCCGACCGCCTTCTAGGACCTCCGAGCTCAAGAAAAACCCCGAGGTGAGACCCCCGACCTCCCCTCTACCGATCTATGCCATGAAATCCCAGTTTTAAAAGGTATAGATGAAGATCCAAAGTTCTCCGGCGAGATCGCCGCCTCACGCCGCCGCGCGCAGCCGGGCAGCACCGCCCGTGCACGGTCAGAGCGACGTGGCCGCTTATGCGCCGTCTATTTTAAATCGCACGGTAGAATTAAAACCCGTGTGTACCGGTTCGGCGATCTAATCTGAGCCGTCTGTTTTAAATCGGACAGTCCACATCAGCCCCGCATTATAAAGGTCGGGATTCTTACGCGCTAACCACCTGGGGATCTCGGAAAATACGAGCTAGCCCCGGAAACTTCTGATCTAGCCCCTGGAACTTCAGAAATTCATGTAAATTCATTTAAAAATCAGTTTTAGCCGCTAGACTTAATAAAAATTAGGAAAACCCCTCTGTTATGTGTAGCTAGACCCTTGGAAATTTATGAAATAATATAATAGACCCTGTAGTGGGGTGAGTTTACCTTTTAACCCATATGATATTAAATTTAAGAATTTGAATATGTGATTAGGATTTAAAATTTAAAAGGTGGGACAAACACATTGTAAATTCAAATTTAAACTCTCCTAGCACTTGGAAAACTTTAGAATGAGTTAAAAGTAGATTTTACGCTGAAATGAATCTGTTTAAATGATTGTTCACATTTATTAGTTATAGGGACACAATCTTAGGTTAGGAAATAATTCTGAAAATTGGTAAAATAAATTTAAATTAGTTCATATCAGAGGAGAAGTTCAAAAATATATTATTTAATATTTTAAATTAGAACCTATTCTGTTTAGATGATGTGTCTTACTATTTTCATAATAAAGTTCACATTTAGGCATAGAAAATAAATCTGAAAATATAGGAAAATAGGTGTGCATAACTAGAAAATGATAAATGAAGTTTCCAAATCCAAAGACTTCAGTTTAGGATTTGGTAGAAGATCTGAAAGCCCATTTGGAGTAGGAAAATACCTTCCATGCAAACTTGGTAAGTAAGAAGTATATTAATTAAATTTAAAGAATTTATTCAAATTGAAAATTCATATATAGTGTACAAACAGAAATCTGAAACACAAAAGTTAGAAATCATATACATATGTTTAAAAGTGCATGAAGGCTAAAAATCAACACAGCTAGAGTAAACACAACACCCAGAAATGTGGATGACTATCATATGTACGTATGTGTGGAGTGAAAGTGTGAACTACGTCTTATGGATTGTTGTTTTCTTTTGCTATGTGTGTTGGCATGAGTAGAACCTGCCCCAGAGCAAGTTCTTCTCTTTCAAGATCAGGACTATCCATTCCCAGAGCAGCAGGAAGAAGGCAAGTGTCCTTGACCACTTTGATCCTATACTAGGATGTGTAGGTAGAATTGTTTGCATTGTCAATTGAAATATGAAACCCGCGCTAGGAAGTTTCCCTAGAATTGCATTATCTTGTTTCCTTGCAGCTTGGGTTGGGATTTGTTTCATTATGTCATTCATTCATATTATTTATGCTTAGCCATTCTTAGAATGGAATAATTGGGATATGAGATCATCAATTTGTTTACCTTACTCTTGGATGAGATATTATGAGTTATGTAGAGGTAGGGATCGAGGCAAGTTGGATGATTTGGTTGGTGCTGGATGCACGAGACTCGGGTTTGTGTTTAGTACTTGTCTGGATCCTAAGGACCGGTTCATGGAGCATGTAACCTGGCTTTACCGTGCCAACCACATGCTGAGATGGGGCAGCTTGGCCAATTAATTAGGTGTATCCCCGGCGTAGTATGGGTGTGTTGGATGGTGCGGGGAATAGGTTTCAGCTGGACTACCATATGAACCGCAAGGCTCAAGAGGGGGCCACTGCAGCGGGGTTGGAGCCTCTTGTATGCTGTTAGGGGTGAAACCTCAGTGGGCTCACGCTCGTCGGGAATCCCTTTGTAAAGGCTTCGTAGTGATCTCCTGGCTACAGACCTAGGAAGTGTGAATGTGGTTCGTGGCCACTGGCATAATGGAGGTTCTTTTAGTCCACCCGGCAACGGGGGATGAAATCACTACATGTGGGTACAGTGGTGCAAACTCTACAGAGTCAAAACTGTCATGACAGCCGTGCTCACGGTCAAGAGCGGCTTGGACTTATTCATGATTAGAGGATAGATGGATTTGCAAGTTGAGGATGTTAAGCGGGGAGCTTGACATTGATTATGATGATTATGGTTACTTAATTTTGATGATGGGTTGGGAGATTGGGACCATTTCACCTGTGTAGTAATATAGGTGCTTAATAAGCTAAGGTAATAGGTATTAATTGCGTAGTGGTTTAACCATGAGTCAATCCCTCCTTGTTCTAGCCATGCATGACATAACTTTCCCACACTTGCTGAGTACCAACGGTACTCAACCTTGCATATTTGTTGGTTTAAATTGCTGCTCAGGTCAAGGGGATGATGTGGTGTTCAATGACCAAGATTTCGGTCCCGAAGAAGGATTCTAAGTTCATGGAGTCCCCCGGGCAACGCCTGTGACGGAGCCCACAAGAATAATATTCCGCTGCTATTTTATTTACTTGTTACGAACTTATTATCGTCCATCGAGACATATGCTATGTAAGACTTATTTATATTCGACACCTGGCTTGTAATAAATGATGCTTCACTATTTGTCATCACATGTATGAGAAAATGATCCTGGCATACATGTGATATTCACTCGGTTGTTCTTCGAAGAAACCGGGTGTGACAGAAGTGGTATCAGAGCTAAGGTTGCCTGTAGAAACGTGGACCTAGGTAGAAATGGACGTATTTAAGGACCCTATTTTCTTAAAAACTATTTTACAAGGTGTGGGTTGAAAAGTGTTATTTAATGGGATCACTTTCTTCATCTTACCCCAACTTTTATTCAAAATAGGATATTTGTTTAAAATCTTATCTATCTTAAGTTTAAATGATTTATGTTTTAGATGGTTCGCATGATCCGCACCGCTCGCAAGTCCACCAGAGGGAGAGTTCCCGTAGTTGCCCTTGCCCTGAGAGAGGAGAACCGTCCGGTGACGTACCTCTCCTACGGATTGGCAGTAGGAGGCTTGTTGCGCCGTCTTCGACGTATGCTCCAAGCCGCCGGCAATACGGGCAAGCTAATCATACACTACAGCTCCACCCGAACCATCCGGGAGAAGCGGGAAGAATGGAGTTCAGAAATGAGGATTATCCACGGAAATCAGCTGCTCAAGATCCATCGCTCTCCAGCTTGTCGAGCGACACAGGTCGATGCGGAGAAGGATGTCACCTGGGAGGCAATCACCTGCCAGAGTCACATCTATCGTCGCCACCTGGATAGGACTGAGTACATGTATGTCCTCCAGCGTGAGAGTGGTACAACGGAGTACAAGTACCCGCCAGTGCAGCAGGGATCTTCCCATGAGCACATGGATTTGTGCATGGAGGATGCTGCTATGCTCAGCACTCGACTGCAGGAGTGCCAGCAGGAGCTTCAGGATGTTCGTGACACCCTGAAGGAGACTGAGGCGTTGCTTCGAGCCAGCTTGAGGGCGAGAGAAAGAGGAGATGGGAATAAACTGTGTGTCACCGTGAATGACACATGGACTCCTGACTCCCCAGATCGCCAGGCGAGTAGGCGTCGCCGCAATTCTCCACCAGCAGCCTCCCCACCCAAAGTGGAGTCAGAGGGAAGCCGCAATAACGAGGAAGATCCCGAGGAGCCAGCTCAGTGATACGAGTCATGTAGAGTCCTTTCCCTTAGTTTAGCAGATGTCGAGTAGTCGAGTCGTTACCTGAGTTAATGGTGTGTTAATGCTTGGTGTGTGACGTGGGTTGTGGAAGCCATGGGCGTTTGTCCACAACCTCGTCTTCAGGTTGCTTTGCCTTGGTGTGTGAATCCATATGAATTAAGAGTGCATTTATGTTCGTGCAAGACATGAAATCCTCAGAAAATATAAATGAAATAAGGTCTCAAAATTTTAAAGTTTAAACAAGCAAATTGGGAAGTTAATACGTAATGCTTTAAATTGGCATTTGGTTGATCATGATAAATGGCCGAAAGAGGAAAGGGTCGTGGTGCCAACCCCGCCAACAACAACGATGAAGCCAACAACCCTCACCTTTCCGGAGGGCAAGATAGGGGTCGTCGCCGTGAAGGAGTTGATCCCATCCACCAAATGCTTGAAAATCAGAATCAGCTCATCCAGAGCCTGACTCAAGTGGTGGCCAACTTGCACCAAGCTCCACCTCCACAAGCTGCACCACGCCAACCAAGGTTGAGTGAGTTTCTAGGGACTCAACCTCCAAAGTTTGCAAGTGCTGCTGAACCTCTGGAGGCAGATGATTGGCTAAAGACCATTGAGAGCAAGATGAGGATCATACAATGCTAAGGATATGAGAGGGTGCTGTTTGCCTCTCACCAATTGCATGGACCTGCTGCTGATTGGTGGACCGCTTACGTGGCCGCCCATCATGACCCCGAGAACATCACTTGGGAAGAGTTCAAGCGTAGCTTCCGCAACCATTACATACCAAGGGGTGAACTTAAAAACAAGAGAAAGGAGTTCTTGGGGTTGCAGCAAGGAAACATGACTGTGAGGGAATACCTCACTAAATTTACACAACTATCCCGTTATGCACCACGGGACATCGAGACTGATGAGCAGAAACAGGACTGCTTTGTGGAAGGACTTACAGCGGAAATGCAGTGTGCAATGTCCTCCAACGAGTATGAAAGCTTCCAAAAGATGGTGGACAGAGCATTTGTTGTGGAAAGGAAGCTGAAGGCCTTGGAAACTGAAAACAAGAGGAAGGCGGGATGGTCACACCAAGCCTCGGGTAGCAACACCCACCCACGTCTGATGCAGCAACCCGCAGGGCAGACGAGCCGTGCTGCAGTACCCTACTCAGCACCGAGAGGGTACAACCCGAACTTCAGGCCTCCGTCAGCACCAGCACAGCCACAACGTCAGTTTGTACAGCAGCCTCACCCCACATATCAACCTCGAGCAGCAGGACAAGGACCACCGAACCAACCCCAAGACAACAAAGGCCAGGCACCTAAAGTTGGGGTGCAATGCTTTAACTGTGGTGAAGTGGGGCACTACGCCCATAAATGCCCAAAGAAGAAGCCCGTGCAGGCGCAACAGCAGAATGTGATGCGAGGACGGGTGAACCACGTGACCATGGAGGAAGCACAGGAGGCACCTGACGTGGTAGTTGGTAAGTTTCCTGCCAATTTACATATTGCAACCCTGTTGTTCGATTCTGGTGCTACCCACTCGTTCATTGCCCAAGGGTTTGTTAAAAAGCATGATTTAGCAATGACACAAATCAACCATATGCTAGCAGTAAACTCTCCAGGGGGAGAAATAAGGACAAGACAAGTGTGACCCAAGGTGAATCTAGACATTAATGGGGTAGTATTTACTGCCAACCTCTCAGTGATAGATTCACAAGGGATAGACATTATTTTTGGCATAGATTGGTTGACCAAACATAAAGGAATCATCCATTGTTCGACCAGAACGATGGAACTAACTCACCCTAGTGGGACAAGAGTAAAGTTTATAACAATACAAGAGCCTAGGAGGGACATTAAATTAAATCAAGTTGAGGTGAAAGTGGAGGAGATCAGGATTATTAGGGAATATCTAGACATTTTTTCAAAGAGGTTGCCAGGTATGCCTCCCGATCGTGAAGTGGAATTCACGATTGACTAGTGCCTGGAATAGCTCCGATATACAAGAGACCTTATCGGATGGACCCCAAGCAGCTGGGAGAACTCAAGGATCATTTAATAGAATTGACAGGGAAGGGGTACATTCGTCCTAGTTCCTCACCATGGGGAGCTCCAGTGATATTTGTGCCCAAGAAGGACGGAAGCCAAAGGTTGTGCGTAGACTACCGTGCGTTGGATGAAGTAACCATCAAGAACAAGTACCCATTACCCCGCATTGAACACTTGTTTGATCAGTTGAGGGGAGCTTGTGTGTTCTCGAAAATTGATCTCAGGTCGGGATACCACCAACTTAAGATAAGGCAAACTGATATTCCAAAGACAGCTTTCATATCTCGTTACGGACTGTATGAATACACAGTCATGCCTTTCGGGTTAACTAATGCCCCGGCATACTTCATGTATCTCATGAACAAGGTATTCATGGAATATCTGGAAAAATTTGTGGTGGTTTTCATAGATGACATTCTCGTCTTCTCCAAAGATGAAGAAGAACATGAGAAACATCTAAGGTTGGTGTTGCAAAAGCTGAGAGAACACCAGCTATATGCCAAGTTGAGCAAGTGTGAGTTTTGGCTGAAGAGAGTTCCCTTCTTAGGACATATAATCTCGGAGGGAGGAATCTCCGTAGATCCCGCCAGGATCGAGGATGTACAGAAGTGGAAGACCCCTGAGAATGTCGGGGAAGTTCGAAGCTTCTTGGGATTGGCTGGGTATTATCGACGGTTTATTGAGGGATTCTCCAAGATCTCGAGACCCCTCACCAAACTGTTGGAGAAGGGAATCACATTCACATGGATGTCGCAGTGCGAGACGAGTTTCCAGGAACTGAAGAAAAGATTGACAACAGCCCCAGTGCTAGTTATGCCAGATATGTAGAAGAACTTTTCGATGTATTGCGATGCCTCTGGAAACGGGTTGGGATGTGTTCTCATGCAAGAGGGGCATGTCGTGGCTTATGCGTCCCGGCAGTTCCGGAAACACGAGAAGAACTATCCTACACATGACCTAGAACTAGCCGCAGTGGTACACGCTTTGAAGATTTGGCGACACGACTTGATGGGGAAGAGGACAGAGATATATACGGATCATAAGAGCTTAAAGTATATTTTCACATAGCCAGATCTCAACCTCAGACAAAGGAGATGGTTAGAGCTAATCAACGACTTTGATGTGGGCATCAACTATCATCCTGGGAAAGCGAACGTCGTGGCAGATGCTTTAAGCCGGAAAGTGCAGGTCAATAGGTTGAGCTTGAAGGACATGCTTGCAGAATTGAAGGATGATGTTATAAGACTCAATCTATGCCTGGTGAATAGTGGTGAAGCCATCGCCATGGAAGTGGACTCCACATTAGAGAAAGACATACGGGATGGTCAAAAGAATGATGAGAAGATACAAGAAATCCGACAACTCATCAAGGATAATAAAGCCCCTAGTTTCAGAGAGGATGAACAAGGTACGGTTTGGCACGGGAAAAGAATCTGTGTGCCTGAAGTGAAGGAGATCCGTGAATTGATTTTGAAGGAGGCTCATGATTCCGACTATTCCATTCATCCTGGGAGTACAAAGATGTATCATGACCTCAAGAGCATATATTGGTGGTATAGCATGAAGCGAGATGTCGCAGAACATGTTGCCCTATGTGACACATGTCAGTTGGTGAAAGCAGAACATCAACGACCGGGCAGACCGGAACAGGAGGAACTCGCGCTGGCTTGGGGGCCGCGGCAGCTGTCCCGGTTTCCGAGCGCAACGGTGCAGACTCCCAATCAGTCGGGGACGGCCGAGAAACGCGAGCACTCCAACAGGCCCTGAACCCCGACTTCCGAGCCGGGGTAGGACCACCAGAGCCCGCCGTCGCCGCCGATGGCCGCCGCGCAGTCGCCTGGACTGACGAAGCAGGGGACGCTCTAGAAGCTCCCCTCGACGCATCAGCAGGTTCCCTGGAGACTCCACCGCTTGAGGAGGGAGGACGCGACGCCCGGGAACCTTCGGCCTGTTGTCGCTTGAGAGGAGTCCCGTCGGGATGATGAGCCCGAGACCTCTTGGGGTCGCCACCGGACGGAGCGCCATCTCCAGAAGCGGGCGGTGCACGCGCCCTGGTTCCCTGACTCGGCGCAGATGCCGCCACCGGAGGAGATCGAGCGCGTTTCTTCTCCGGGGGCGGGTTGGAAGCCATGACAGGGGAGAGCTCAAGGACAGGGAAGACAAAGGCGCAAGAGTTCAAGGAAAGTGCAAGCACTGGGAAGTGCGAAGGGAAGCCGCGATGCGGGTAAGATCCCCTTTTAAAACTTCCCAGGTGCGATTCAAAGCGATTCGAAGCTCTTCGAATACGCTGCTCGGGCAACCGCTTCGGCTCCAAGACCGAGCGCCAATGACGAGTGGACCCAAGTCGTCCAGCTGAAGCGGTGGCCCAAGAAGTCAGTCTCCCAAGGAGACGAGCCGGCAAGGCGCTTCGGCGGTTCCCGAAGAAAGCGCCGCAAAATGCAGAAGTGGCAGCCTTGGGAACCGCCGCAGTAAAAGCAACCATCAAGTGGGTGCACGCTCCCACGATCCCGCGACTGTTCGTGCTCCGGCAACGGTCAATGCGTGACTTAGAGAAAGTGCGTGGAACGGAAGAGACGGAGGCCCCACCTCGAGCTCGCTATCTCCCCCGAGATGGGCCCGGGGCCACTGTCGGTACCCTCGATACGGGGTACCCTCGCGCACAGGGGAAAATGCCTAAGGACCTCGCCCTTCTCCGCAGGGAGAGCTCCGAAGGCGCCACGTGTCTAGCGGGGCCGAACCTCCCTCTCCTCAGAGGAGAGCTCCGGACTCGCCACGTGGCCAACTGAGCCGGACCTCCCCCTCCACGGGGAGAGCTCTGAAGGCCCCACGTGTCCCGCGGGGCCGGACCTCCCTCTCCTCATAGGAGAGCGCCGGGCCTGCCACGTGGCTAGCAGAAGTCGAACCTCCCCCCTCCGCGGCGAAAGCTCCGAAGGCTCCACGTGTCCCACGGGGCCGGACTTCCCTCTCCTCAGAGGAGAGCTCCGAGCCCGCCACGTGGCCTGCAGGACGACGCTGCCTGCCCCCGCGGGGTAGGCAGTGGGCGTAAAGACGCACCAAACCTTGCCCGTACAAGGTATTCAAAGCCCGCGCCTTCCCAAGACGCGGAGCACGCCTCTGTCAGGTGCCGCTGCACCCAGTCGCATCACAGACTGGCGCGCCGTGTCAGAGCCTGCCCGCCAATAAACACAGCAACAAGACATCCCCTGCCGGTCATCAACCACTATGACTAGCTTGCGGCATGGGCAGGGCGGCAGAACGAAGACTCGGAAGCCTTCGCCAGAGACAACTACTGGCATAACTGCGGATAAGGTAGACAGTAGGCAATCCCCTCGGGACCACCTGTCGGGTCCCGAGCCCCCCTTGTAAGCCACTCGAGCCTTGGACTATAAAAGGCTCGGGTAGGCTATGTTAGCAAGGTTCGAACTCTGTGAACTCGCATCCTAGACATCACTCACCCTCAAGCTCAGGACTCCGGTTCTGAGCAACAAGCAATACAGCGAGCACCTCTGCTCACCGTGGACATAGGGTTTTACGCTCTGGCGGCCTGAACCACGTAAAACTCGTCGTGTCAAGCTTCTCCATCACTCGTCCCTAACGCTTAAGCTCTCCGCAAGCGACTAGCCCCTCCGAAAAAGAACCTCGGCGGGCTGCCCAGAGCAGGTCCGGGGGAAGTGTCGACCACACACTTCGACAGGGTCCTTACAACGGTGCTGGAAGTAGTAGGCGCCCAGCTGGTTCTTCGTGCCGCGCCAGTCGTCCGCATCACGAAGAAGTGACGGAAGAACGTCACTGAAGCTCGCACTCCCACGAACATTTCACACAAGTGGACGAAGACGGCGGCCATGGCGAAAGAGTTGGGGGAGAGGTGATGAAGTTGGAGGTCGTACGTCTCCAGTAGCGTCACGAAGGAGGAGATCGGCGAATCGAACCCCGCCAAGGCGTAGGCGGCGAAGAAGACGGTTTCCCCCCTGTCCAGACACAGAGGGAGAGATCCCCGCCGAAGGCAACGCCGCTCCTCCTCAGAGTGCCATCCCAGCAGCTTGCGCATCGCCCCCAGGTCTTTCGTCCGGGTGATGCGCGGCGGAGGCAGGCAGGAAGCCATCGGCGATGAAAGCGCAAGTGCTTGGGAGACGACGGCGCGAGAGCTTGGGAGACGAAGAAGGTTCGGGCGTAGGGAAGTTTGCAAAGGGAAGCCTGCGATGCAGATGGGATCCTCGAATAAACTTCCCAGAAGCGATTCGAAACGCTTCGTATGCGCCGCTAGGGGCAGACGCCCCAGGTCCAAGCCCAGAGTCCAAGACAAGCGGGCCCAAGCCGCCCTGCAGAAGCGGTGGACCAGGCAGTCAGCCCCCAGGCGGAGAACCCAGCGGTTCCTGACAAGGCACTACGACGTGCGCAGCGACGTGCAGTAGTGGTAGTAGTGGCAGCCTTGGGAACCGCCGCAGTAAAAGCAGCCATCAAGCAGGGCTCGCGCCCCCACGATTCCACGACCGTTCGTACTCCAGCAACGGTCAAAGGGAGTCTCCAAGAAGGTGCGCGGGGTAGAAGAGATGGAGGCCCCACCTCGGGCTCGTTATCTCCCCCGAGATGGGCCCGGGGGCCACTGTCGGTACCCTCAATATGGGGTACCCCCGCGCACAGGGGAAAATCGTCTAAGGACTTCGCCCCCTCCGCAGAGGCGAACTCCGAGGGCACCCGAGCCGGACCTCCCCTCTCCGCGGGGAGAGCTCCGAAGGCTCCACGTGTCCAGCGGGGCCGGACCTCCCTCTCCTCAGAGGAGAGCTCCGGGCCCACCACGTGGCCAGCAGAGTCGGACCTCCCCCTCCGCGGGGAGATCTCTGAAGGCTACACGTGTCCAGCGAGGCCGGACCTCCCTCTCCTTAGAGGAGAGCTACGGGCCCGCCACGTGGCCAGCGGAGCTGGACCTCCTCCGCGGGAAGACCTCCGAAGGCTCCACGTGTCCAGCGGGGCCGGACCTCCCTCTCCTCATAGGAGAGCTCCGGGCCCGCCACGTGGCCAGCAGAGACAAACCTCCCCCCTCCGCGGGGAGAGCTCCGAAGGCTCCACTTGTCCAGCGGGGCCGGACCTCCCTCTCCTCACAGGAGAGCTCCGGGCCCGCCACATGGCAGCAAAGCAGCGCTGCCTACCCAACGCGGTGGGCAGCAGGAGTAAAGCCACACCATACCCTGGTCGTACAAGGAATTTAAGACCCGCGCCTTCCCAAGGCGCAGTATTGAAGAGCCGCGCCTTCCCAAGACGCGGAGAAGCGGAGCACGCCCCTGACAGGAGGCGTTACGCCCAGTCGCATCACAGTGAAGACAGGCACGCAACGTCAGGCGTTGTACACCAATAAACACAGTGACAAGACATCACCTGCCGCCCCTGCCATCATCAACCACTACGCCTAGCTTGCGGCGTGGGCAGGGCGGCAGGCCGGAGGCTCAGCAGTCCTCGCCAGAGACAACTACCGACGTTATTGCAGATACGGTAGATGGCAGAGATCTCCCCGAGACCACCTGTCGGGTCCCGGGACACACCTTGTAAGTCGCCTGAGCCTTGGACTATAAAAGGCTCGGGTAGGCGACGTTACAAGGGTTTGCACTCCAGTCAGTTCATCCCCAAGCTTAGAACTCCGGTTCTAAGCACCAAGCAATACAACGAGCACCTCTGCTCACCGTGGACGTAGGGTGTTACGATCCGGCGGCCTGAACCACGTAAAAAACCCTTGTGTTCATCTTCTTCCTTCGTCCAGTAAAGCAAGACCCACGCAGGGGGGACTAGCCCCTCCGAAAAAGAACCTCCACGGGCTGCCTAGAGCAGTCCCGAGGGAAGTGTCGACCGCAGACGCTTCGACAACGTCCCTAAGGCATCTCCACACATCAATAGGGACATCATCAAGGTTGAGGGCCTTTCCCCCTTTCATCCTTTTTAAGGCCTCCTTAACCTCAAACTCTTGTATCCTCCACACGAACCGCATGTTGGATTTATCAAAGGGGTCATCTAACTCAACATAGTGCTCTCACCATCTATTGAATAACCCGTTAAAGTAATCCCACCATCTATTCTTAATTTCTTGATCCTTCACTGGAATGTGGTTTGTCTCATATTTGATACATTTAACTTGATTGAAATCCCTCATCTTTCTCTCGCGAATTTTTCTATCTTGTATATGTCCTTTTCACCTTCTCTTTGCCTCTAGTCTCTCATATAACTCATCATAGGCCTATCCTCTTGCTTTACTCACAACCCGCCTTGCATTTTTCTTGGCCTCTTTGTACTTCATCATGTTGCTTGCGCTTCTATCATGATGCCAACTCTTGTAACACTCCTCCTTAATGGCCTTTTGTACATCCTCATTCCACCACCAAGTGTCTTTATCTACAAGTTTCTTTTCTTTTGTCACACCGAACACCTCACTAGCTATCTTCCTAATGCAAGTTGCCATCTTCACCCACATATCATCGGCATCTCCATTTTTTGCCTATGGCCCTTCTGTGAGCACCCTGTTTTTAAAGGATTGTTGTGATTCTCCATTCAACTTTCACCACTTTGTTCTTGTGATCTTGCCACCTATCCCGCAAAGAACATGTGTGAAAGTGAAAGTCAACTAGCAAAGACTTATGTTGTGTGACAACACACTCTCTGGAGATCACCTTACAATCTAGACACCCCCGTGTATCCCTTCTTCTAGTGAGGACAAAGTCAATCTGGCTAGAGTGTTGGACACTACTAAAGGTCACTAGGTGAGATTGTCTCTTCCTAAAGAGAGTGTTAGCTACCAACAGATCATAGGCTACGACAAAGTCTAGGATGTCCTTACCCTCTTGATTTCTATCGTCACATCCAAAACCTCCATGTACTCCCTCAAATCCTACGTTAATTACACCCGTTAATTACACCCACATGACCATTGAGATCTCCTATGAGGAGTTTCTCGGTTATCAGTACACTACTAATCATATCCTCCAAGTCCTCCTAAAATTGCCTATTAGCACTCATGTTGAGCCTAACTTGTGGAGCATAAGCACTAATGACGTTCAAGACAATGTCTCCAATAACAATCTTAATTAAGATGATCATATCCACTCGTCTTCGAACATCCACTACTCCATCCTTAAAACTCTTATCTATTAGAACACCTACGTCATTCCTAGTCCCAACCGATCTAGAATACCAAAGATTAAAACCAGTATTCTCGACTTCTCTCGCCTTAACCCGCCCATCTAGTCTCTTATACATAAAGTATATTTACTCATCTCCTAATGACATCTACTAACTCACGTAGTTTCCCCTTCGTGGATCCTACATTCCAATTTTATTTCAACAATACAAAATTATCGGAGGGAGTAGTAGACTTCACAAAGATGCAAGGGAAACACCACCTGCATATGCTTGATATTAGGAAACTGAAGAAAAATTACAATGTTCATTCAACAATTTGCTCAATTTCATAAAAAGGATAAGCAAGAAGTACAACAATGTTTCTTCAACAATATTATTGGGAGTCTATCAGCAACTTCAAAACAACAGTAGTTCCACGGTACTCCTCTCAATGCTATGGAAAGGGTCACCTGCACAACAGTAAGAAAAGACTAATGCAACTTCAGGTAGTCCCATAAGTACACAACTTATCTACCATTTATTTAGCTATTCCAGTAGTTTCACAAAACGATTTCAATATATACACATAAGGACCATAACGATAGATGGACCAGTGCCATTGACATGTCAGAAAAATGATAACATATTCCCATGAAATGCACAATGAGGCAAACAAATAAAGATCCTAGGTGAAATATTGCACTCCACAACTAACATACTATACAACAACATCCAAGCCTTTATCCTTCCCAAACATGTTGGGGTCGGCTAGACATGAAACCCAATATATATATATATATATATATATATATATCTGAAATAAAAGAGAGGAAGGAGATATAAGAATAACAATGAAAAAAGAAAAAAACAAGACTAAGATTCTGGCTCATGAATTGCTACTTTCCATGCGGTCCTATCATGAGCTAAGTCTCTGCATATTACTCCAATCTCTCAAATCTAGTTTTACCGCCTCCTCCCAGGTCAACCTTGGTCGTCCTCTACCCCTCCTAATATTTTCTCCACCTCTTAAAATCCCACTGCTAACCGGTGTTTCTAGAGATCTTCGCTGGATATGTCCAAAACACCTTAGTCGATGTTAGACTAACTTCTCTTCAATTGGCGCCACCCCTATTCTATCACGAATCGCCTCATTCCTTATTCGATCTCTTCTCGTGTGCCCGCACATCCACCGTAGCATGCGCATCTCTGCAACACTCATTTGTTGGACATGTTGCCGTTTAGTTGCCAACATTCCACCTCATAATGCATCGTAGGTCTGATCACCGTCCTATAAAACTTCCCTTTTAGCTTTTGTGGGACCTTCCTATCGCATAGGATTCCAGAGACTTGTTGCCATTTCATACACCCTACATTGATCCTGTGGCAAACATCTTCATCAATATTGTTATTGCTTTGTAACATTGATCCTAAGTGTGACACCGGGTTCCAAAAATCAAAACCGAGTTAATGCATATGTGTGCCCAAGATGTTCATCAAACATACACATGTAATCCAGAAACTAAATTCAGAATATAACCATGAATAAATAGTGTTTAAGTACTTTATTAAATCGACTCATTTTCTCACTCATGAATCTCTAACTTATTCTTGCAGCGGAAGTCTCTAAACGACAGCGAAAATAACTAAATAGCAGCGGCTCAATCTTCAACTCCACAGGCATGTTAACGGTAGTTTGCACGCCTAGTACTCCACATGGTCCTCGAAGTACTCTTCTCCTGTTGCTGATGTTTATGTGATAATGCAAGGATGAGTACAAACAAAACAGTTTCAAATCATGGGATCAATATGGTCAAGGAGGACTTGCCTTGCTCCCGTGGTTCTTGTTGTCCGAGCGTCTCGAAGTCTTGGTGTTGTAGTTCTTCGTAGATGGCTTCCTGAGCTTGTCCTTCTACTCACGACCACGCACATACATAATTTACAGCAATCAAACATCATACACAACTCTACTCAAGATGCAATGGTGTAGATAAATGCAAATCCTATGGTGTTGTTTTATTAAACCAGTTTGTATGTGTTCTTGCATGTTTTAATGGCTTTCATGGGGTTTTATGATGAACAAGGGTGTAGGAATCAAGTGTGGACGTGGTGATGATCTTGTCTCAAGATCTAGATCAATTCCACCGTCAAAAACCGATCAAAACGTGATCTGTCCACACGAAAAAGTTTCGATTCAAAGGGAGCAAAGAAATCGGATGCGTAGAAACAGCGACGACGTTGTAAGATGGGTAATGAAGACCTACCTCACTTTCCTTTGGTGGCAGGGTCTTCCTCCTAGCAATGGCAGCAGTGGGGGCTCACCGGCGACTGAACTCCGGCGAGGGGGAAACTTGGCGACTTGGTAGCGAGGAAGGGAGCTTGGCAGCAGGGGGGTTTAACTCGGCGAGTTGGGGGCAAGGGCCTCCAAGTCGCCGACTTGGAAGAAAGAAAGGGGTTTGGGGTTCTATTTATAAGGGGAAAAGAGGAGTCCTACTCCAATCGGAGCTCAAATAAGAGTCCAACTCAATTTGTTTTGGATCTTAACAAACTTATCTCCAATTGATTTGGTGCGACAGCAACGTGGGGGAAATTCCAAATGTGGGAAAAATTTGGAGAAATTGTGTCGGTACCCTCAGTACCGAGTACCCCCGCGCATAGGAGGAAAAACCGCCTAAGGACCTCGCTTCCTCCGCAGGGGTGAGCTCCAGAGGCGCCACGTGTCCAGCGGGCGTCGGGCCTCCCCTCTCCTCAGAGGCGAGCTCCGGGCCTGCCACGCGGCCAGCTGAGCTGAGCCTCGCTCCCTCCGCAGGGGCAAGCTCCGGAGGCGCCACGTGTCCAGCGAGATCGGACCTCCCTTCTCCTCAGAGGAGAGCTCCGAGAACGCCGCGTGTCCAGCGAGCCGACCTCCCTTCTCCTCAGAGGCGAGCTCCGAGGGCGCCACGTGTCCAGTTGTGTCGGACCTCCCTTCTCCTCAGAGGCGAGCTCCGAGGGCAACACGGGTCCCGCGGGGCCGAGCCTCGCCTCTCCGCAGAGGCGACCTCCGAGGACGACACGTGTCCCGCGGGGGCCGGGCCTCACCCCCTCCACGGAGGTGAGCTCCGAGAGCGACACGTGTCCCGCGGTGCCGGACCTCACCCCCCCCTCCGCAGGGGTGAGCTTCGCGGGTGCCACGTGTCCCGCGGTCCGGGGATGTGTCGACAGCGCACTTAGACAAATTGGAATTGGCTCATTTCAGCTATCTTTTTCCCATTTCCCATCATTTTTATGATTCTTTATCCATTTCTACTTTTTTAATGTTTCTCTATATGAAAAATGTATGAATGCACGAATTTGAATTTGAAGGTGTTACAAACCTACCCCCCTTAAACTGAATCTCGCCCTTGAGATTCGATAGAGTAGAGAATAGATGAGGGAATTCTGCCTTGAGGTCTTCCTCACGCTCTCATGTAGTTTCGGCTTCCGTGTGATGGCTCCACTGTACCTTGCACCAACGGATCACTTTGTTCCTCGTGACCCTTTCCTTCACGTCCAAAATTTGGATGGGGTGCTCCACATAGGTCAGATCCTCTTGAATCTCTAGCTCATCCATCGGTACTTGTTCTTCCGGTACTAAGCACTTTTTGAGTTAGGATACGTGAAACACGTCGCACACGTCAGAGAGGTGCATTGGCAACTCTAATTGATAGGCTACTTCTCCTCGCTTGCCCAAAATCTTAAATGGCCTGACGTAGCGAGGTGCTAATTTGCCCTTGATGTTGAACCGTCGTTGGCCTCGGATAGGCGATACCTTAAGGTACACGAAGTCTCCTACTTCGAAGGTCAATTTTCTTCGCCTATTGTCCGCATAACCTTTTTGTCGTGACTGAGCAGCCTTCAATTTTTCTCGTATCGTTTGCACTTGCTTTTCGGCGTCTTGCAACACTTCGGGTCCAAACAGTTGGCTCTCTTCGGTCTCATTCCAGAACAGCGGCGTTCTACACCGTCTACCATACAATGCTTCGAAAGGTGATGTCGAAGTGTGTGGTCGACACTTCCCCCGGACCTGCTCTGGGCAGCCCGTGGAGGTTCTTTTTCGGAGGGGCTAGACACTTGCGGAGAGCTTTAGCGTTAGGGACGAGTGATGGAGAAGCTTGACACGGTGAGTTTTACGTGGTTTAGGCCGCTGGAGCGTAAAACCCTACATCCACGGTGAGTAGAGGTGCTCGCTGTATTGCTTGTTGCTCAGAACCCGAGTCCTGAGCTTGAGGGTGAGTGATGTCTAGATGCGAGTCCACAGAGTTCGAACCCTTGCTAACGTCGCCTACCTGAGCCTTTTATAGTCCAAGGCTCGAGCGGCTTACAAGGTGGGCCCGGGACCCGACAGGTGGTCCCGGGGAGATTGCCTGCTGCGGCTTACAAGGTGGGCCCGGGACCCGACAGGTGGTCCCGGGGAGATTGCCTGCCGACTACCGTATCTGCAGTTATGCCGGTAGTTGTCTCTAACGAAGGCTTCCGAGTCTTCGTTCTGCCACCCTGCCCATCCCGCAGGCTAGTCGTAGTGGTTGATGATGGCAGGGGCGGCAGGGGATGTCTTGTCGCTGTGTTTATTGGCGGGCAGACTCTGACACAGCGCGCCAGTCTGCGGTGTGATTAGGCGCAACGGCACCTGACAGAGACGTGCTCCGCATCTCTGCGTCTTGGAAAGGCACGGGCCTTGAATACCTTGTACGGGCAAGGTATGGCGCGTCTTTACGCCCGCTGCCTACCGCGCGGGGGCAGGTAGCGTTGTTCTGCTGGCCACGTGGCGGGCCCGGAGCTCTCCTCTGAGAAGAGGGAGGTCCGGCCCCGCAGGACACGTGGAGTCCTCAAAGCTCTCCCAGCGGAGGGGGGAGGTCCGGCTTCTGCTGGCCACGTGGCGGGCCCGGAGCTCTCCTCTGAGGAGAGGGAGGCCCGGCCCCGCGGGACACGTGGAGCCTTCGGAGCTCTCCCCACGGAGGGGGGAGGTCCGGCTCAGTTGGCCACGTGGCGAGTCCGGAGCTCTCCTCTGAGGAGAGGGAGATTCGGCACCGCTGGACACGTGGCGCCTTCGGAGCTCTCCCTGCGGAGAAGGGCGAGGTCCTTAGGCATTTTCCCCTGTGCGCGGGGTACCCCATATCGAAGGTACCGACAGGTGACATCTTCAAGCTAGCTTGATAGCTGTTGTTATAGGAGAATTCAGCATACGACAAGCTCCTATCCCAACTACGCCCATGTTTCAAGGCGCAAGCTCTCAACATGTCTTTCAAAATTTGATTTGTCCTCTCGGTTTGCCCGTCAGTTTGCGGGTGATAAGCAGAGCTGAAACTTAGCCGTGTACACATGGCTTCATGCAGCTTCTTCCAGAACCTAGAGGTAAATTGAGAACCCCGATCTGAAATTATCCTCTTTGGAACTCCGTGGCGACACACAATTTGCTCCATATACAGCTCGGCTAGTTCCGCGACGCGGTACGTGGTTCTAACCGGAAGGAAATGGGCTGTTTTAGTCAATCGGTCCACAATAACCCAAATAGAGTCGTAACCCGATCAAGTACGTGGCAATCCGACAATTAAATCCATGTTGAGGTCTTCCCACTTCCACTCGGGTACTTCTAATGGCTGCAACAGTCCAGCGGGTCTTTGATGTTCGGCCTTCACCCGTTGGCACGTGTCGCATAAGGCAACATATTCAGCTATGTCCCTTTTCATACCATCCCACCAATAGCAAGTTTTCAGCTCCTTGTACATCTTTGTCCAGCCGAAATGTATGGAATAGGGTGAGTCATGTGCCTCCTTTAATATCGTGTCGCGAATGTGCTTCACGTTAGACACACAAATCCTTTTCCCTAACCAAAGCATGCCCTTCTCGTCTTCCTTGAAATCCTTTTCTATGCCCTGTCGGATTCTTTCCTTGATTTCCTCATCCGTTGCTTGGCCATCTCGTATCTCTTGTTCCAGCGAAGAGTTGAGTTCTATCACTTCCATCTCGTTCAAGAACCCGATATGTAACCGTTGGAACTCCTTGCGCAACTCAGGCGGTAGCTCCCGAACCGTGAGTTGGTGACATGCTCCCTTTCGGCTCAACGCATCAGCTACTACATTCGCCTTTCCGGGGTGATAGTTGATTCCAACATCATAATCCTTGATGAGTTCCAACCATCGACGTTGCCTCAAATTTAGATCCGTTTGCGTGAATATATATTTGAGGCTTTTGTGATCCGTATAGATCTCACATCGGTGGCCAAGGATATAATGCCTACAAATCTTCAAGGCATGTACCACGGTTGTAAGTTCCAAGTCATGTGTGGGGTAATTCAGCTCGTGTTTCTTTAGTTGTAATGACGCATAGGCTACCACTTGTCCTTCTTGCATGAGCACACATCCAAGCCTTATCTTGATGTGTCACAATATATGTTGAAGCTCTTGCTCACGTCCGGCAATACCAAAACCGACGATGTTGTTGACCTCTTCTTTAGCTCCTCGAAGCTTTCTTGACACGCTGGTGTCACTGAAATGCTTTTCCCCTCATTAGCAATTCAGTCATAGGCTTTGCTATTTTGGAGAAATCCTTTATGAACCGTCGGTAGTATCCAGCCATTCCAAGGAAACTTCGAATATCCCTCACATTCTGCGGTTGGTTCCACTTCAGAACATCTCCCACTTTTCCGGGATCAACCGATACTCCTCTTTCAGAGATGATGTGGCCTAGGAACGATATCTCCCTTAGCCAAAATTGACACTTGCTAAACTTGGCATATAATTGATGCTCTCGCAATTTCTGCAATGTCAATCTCAAATGTTCTTCATGTTCTTCCTCGTTTTTTTAATACACCATGAGATCGTCCATGAAAACCATGACGAACTTATCCAAGTACTCCATGAAGACCTTATTCATGAGGTACATAAAATATGCGGGTGCATTCGTTAACCCAAAAGACATAACAGTATATTCATATGAACCATACCGTGTTCAAAATGCGGTCTTAGGTATATCGGAGGGCTTAATCTTCAGCTGGAAGTATCCTGACCGAAGATCAATCTTGGAGAAAATTCGGGCACCTTTCATTTGGTCGAATAGGTCCTCTATACGGAGCAGCGGGTATTTATTCTTGATCGTCACCTCATTGAGAGACCTATAATCCACACACATCCTTTGGTTCCCATCCTTCTTGTCTACGAAGAGCACAGGGGCTCCCCACGGTGACGAGCTTGGGCGTATAAAACCCTTTTCTAGCTGCTCCTGAATTTGCTTCTTAAGTTCCACTAGTTCATTAACGGGCATCCTATATGGCCTTTTCGCTATAGGTGCAGTTCCAGGAATCAATGGCAAATTCAATGTTCCGGTCAGGTGGCATACCAGGAAGTTCTTTCGGGAACAAATCTGAAAATTCTTGAACCACCGGAATGCTTTCCAATGTTGCTTCTTCGACGTGGTTCAACGCTGCCTTCTCGGTTGTCGATTGGGCTGACTCGAACTCAATACGAGTACCGTGCTCATTTGTCAACTGCACGCTCCTCTCAGCACATTGAATTACTACGTTGTGCTTGCTTAACCAATCAATCCCAAGTATTATATCAATCCCTTGGAAATCTAAGACAATAAGGTTGGCAAGAAAATCTACCCCACTTATTTTAAGGTTTACTTTCGGACACACTATATTAGTCCTCATCTCTCCACCGGGAGAATTAACCAACATAGTGTGTTTCATGTGTGATATAGGCAGATTATACTCGGCAACATACTTGGATGATATGAATGAATGCGATGCTCCGGAATCAAATAAAACAGTGGATGGATTAGAGTTGGCAAGGAACATGTTATAAGTTAATCTCGTTGCACTGCGTTGCACTACATGTTTGTTTTTTTGCTTAGCCACGTTCAAGCGAATAAAAGACCACGTCAGGGTGGAGCTGGTACGCTTGCAACGGGTCTTCAGGTTGTTCAGTTACGGTGGTGATCGGTCAAGCGCATGAACCGGACGAGGAAGCCGTGAAGCAGAGGATTGCGCGCACGTTCGTTCGTGTGAAGACTGGGCGTCGTAACAGATTTTTTAGTGTGCGCGTGAGTACGCGTTACATGCAACAAACTGCATTGTACTTGATAGTATATAATTAAAAAAGGGTTGTTCAGTGCTGAGTGCACAATGACCAGCCACAAAAGTTCTCCCGTCCATTTTTCATTCCAGTCTACTCGCGTTCACGTTCGTCGGCGAGCTCAGCATTCCGGCATCATTCCGGCATCGAAGCTTGTCGTGGACATCAGGCGAGATCCAACGCGTGGCATCAGAGCCTCGTACGACGATCCACGTCAGTAGAAGATGGCGGATGAACAAGAGACGTTGGGCGCGGGCGGTGGCACCGTCGCCAACACAAACACCCAAGTCATCGTCGAGCGCAAGGAGATAGGCGGCTCCTTCGTCTACCCGGTGCTAACTCGCACAAACTACAGCCAATGGGCCGTTGTGATGCAGGTGAATCTTGAGGCGCAAGATCTCTGGCACGCGGTGGTGTCCGACAAGGTGGAACGCCGAGAAGACCGGTTGGCGCTCGCCGCCATCCTGTGGGGAGTTCCAGTGGACATGCATCTGGCATTGACCACCAAAAGGAGTGCGAAAGCAACATGGGAGGCGGTGAAGAGCATGCGGATCGGCGACGACCGCGTTCGGGAGGCGAACGCTCAGCAGCTCCTGAAGGAATTCAAAAACATTTGGTTCAAGGACGGTGAAGCCATTGACGAGTTTGCGATGAGGATTTCTGGCCTTGCCACGAATCTTCGCACTCTCGGCGAGACCATTGAAGAGGTCCGTGTTGTCAAGAAGTTTCTTCGTGTCGTGCCAGCACGCTACACGCAAATCGCGTTGTCGATCGAGACTTTACTCGATCTGAAGAAGCTGACGGTTGAAGAACTAGTCGGCAGACTGAGAGCTGCAGAGGATAGATTCAGCGATAGTGGCGATGTCATGGACAAGTCCGGCCGACTGTTACTGGCAGAAGAAGAGTGGCTGGCAAGATACAAAGGGAAGATGTCGGCTGAGTCTTCACAAAGCCACAGCAAGACCAGTGGACATCCTTCCGGGAAGAGCAAGGGAGGAGGGCGAGCTGAAGCCAACCTGGGAAAAGCAACGACAGAGAAGACACCACGACGTAAGGGAAAGTGCCATAACTGTGGCATATGGGGGCACTGGGCAAAAGAGTGCCGTAAACCTCGCCGTGAGCGCAAGGAGGAAGTCCATCTGTCAAAAACAGATACAGAACAGTCAGTGTTGTTACTGTCTGAAACAAAAGTTGAAGTGTCTAAGACTGAAGAATGTGTTCCAGTTCAAGAGGCACTTCTGAATGAGTCCAGTGCTATATCAACAAAGGAGTCTGGAGAGTACTGGTACTTAGATTCAGGAGCAAGTAACCACATGACTGGCAAAAGATCATAGCTGACCTCACTTAATGAAACTGTCAGAGGGACGATTCAGTTTGGTGATGGATCAAAGGTGGAGATAGAGGGGCTTGGTTCTGTGATTCTACAAAAGGAAGATCAGGCACACAAAGTTCTGACTGAGGTATTTTACATACCAAAGCTCAAGACAAGCATTATCAGTCTTGGACAGCTCGAGGAAAGGGGGTGCAAAGTTGTGCTTGTGAATGGCCAACTGTGCATATATGATCAGAATGAAGTTCTAATCATCAGAGCACCAAGGACAGATAACAGAATGTACATTGCAGAGCTGAAAGTCACTTAACCAGTTTGCCTGATGACAAAAGCAGAGGATGAAGGATGGTTGTGGCATTCAAGATTCGGGCATCTGAACTTCAGAGCACTTCGAGACCTTGGTCTGAAGAAGATGGTCAGAGGAGTACCTGTAGTTGATTGAATTGAGCAAGTCTGTGATGGGTGTGTCTTCGGCAAACATCACAGAAGACCTTTTCCTCTTCATACTGGTTGGAAGGTTAGCGAAAGGCTAGACCTTTTTCATGGGGATCTCTGTGGCTACATCGACCCACCAACCCCTGGAGGTAAAAGATATTTCCTGCTCATTGTCGATGATTACAGACGTTATATGTGGTTAGAGCTCCTGGTCACAAAAAATAAGTCTCTGCAAAGCTTCAAGATGATCAAGGCACAGGCTGAGAATGAACTTGGAAGAAAGTTGAAGGCCTTGAGAATTGACAGGGGAGGTGAGTTTAATTCTCATTCTTTCTCTGCATTTTTGGGTGAGGCTGGGATAAGGCACTTCACCACAGCACCATATACTCCACAACAAAACGGAGTTGTTGAACGTCGAAATCAGACCATTGTGGAGATGGCAAGGTGCATGTTGATGGGGATGCAAATGCCTACACATTTCTGGGGAGAAGCTGTCAAGATTGCAACCTATGTTTTAAACCGAGCTCCAACCAAGTCTCTGAAGAACAAGACTCCTTATGAGATGTGGTTTGGTAAAAAACCCTCTGTACAACACTTTAGAACGTTTGGATGTACTGCTTTTGCAAGGAAAGTGGGACCAGGGATCAGCAAGCTCTCTGACAGATCGGTGAAATGTGTTTTTATTGGGTATGAACCAAATGCCAAGGCTTATAAGCTATATGATCCTGTTAGCAAGAAAGTCATAGTTTCAAGGGATGTCAAGTTCGATGAGAGAAGAGGATGGAACTGGCAAGAAACTGATACAAGTCTTGCAGAACAGAGGGAAACCTTCACAGTAAAGTGGTCAGAGACAGTTGAAGTTCAGATACCTGATACTGAAGACTATCAAGAAATGCCAGAATCTCCCAGGACACCCTTGCCAGAAGAAGATCAAGGACCAGCAGATGTACATTGGGTGACACCTCCAACTGGGCAGGATGTTGATTCAGAGGGGGTGCCACAAAGGTTCAGAACAGTGGCTGATGTACTGGACAATAGTGAGTACATTGAGAATTTTGAATATAGTAGTTGGTGTATGTTTTCTACAGAAGAACCTGACAGTGTCGAACAGGCACTGCAAGAAAGAAAGTGGTCTGAAGCTATGAAAGCAGAGTTGAAGGCCATTGAGGAGAACAAGACTTGGAGTCAGGTTGATCTTCCTCAGGGACACAAAGCCATAGGCCTAAAGTGGGTCTTCAAAGTCAAGAAGGATCCATCAGGAAATGTAATCAAACACAAGGCAAGGTTAGTAGCTAAAGGATATTAACAGAAGCAGGGAGTTGATTTTGAAGAAGTTTTTGCTCCGGTGGCAAGACTAGAAACAATCAGAGTATTGTTAGCCATAGCTGCTCAAGAAAGGTGGGAGGTGCATCATCTAGATGTCAAATCAGCCTTCCTAAATGGGGAGCTCCAAGAGGAAGTCTATGTTAATCAACCACCTGGCTTTGTAGATGAAGTTTTCCCTTGCAAAGTACTGAAGCTGGAGAAAGCCTTGTATGGCTTGCGTCAGGCTCCAAGAGCATGGAATGCTCGGCTTGATCAGGAACTGAAGAAACTAGGGTTCAAGAAGAGTTCAGTTGAACATGCAGTATATATGAGAGGTAATGACAAGAACTTGCTAATTATTGGTGTTTATGTTGATGACATAATTGTGTGTGGTCCAAAAGAGGATCAGATTCTGGAGTTCAAAAGGGAAATGAAGCAGAGCTTTCAGATGAGTGATCTTGGAAAGTTGGCATACTATCTCGGGATTGAAGTTAAGCAGACCAGAGGGGAAATATCTCTCACTCAGAAGGCATATACTGCAAGGATACTTGATCAAGCAGGAATGAAGGCTTGCAATCCTTGTGATACTCCAATGGAACAGAGGCTTCATCTGAATATCTCTGATGGAAGCAAACCTGTCAGTGCAACCCTATACAGGAGTATGATTGGATCATTGAGATATCTGGTAAATACCAGACCAGACATTGCATATCCAGTGGGTGTGGTCAGTAGATTCATGGAAAAACCTACTGAGCAACACTGGGGAGCTGTGAAGAGGATCTTAAGATATTTGGCAGGAACGATGGAGTATGGATGCAGGTATGTATCAGGCAACAATCTGAATTTAGTGGGCTATAGTTATAGTGACTTGGCAGGAGATATCAGCGACAGGAAGAGCACAAGTGGTGTGGCTTATCTCCTTGGCAACAATTTGATTACCTGGAGCTCACAAAAACAGAAGGTGGTGGCCCTTTCATCTTGTGAAGCTGAATATATAGCAGGAGCTACAGCAGTCTGTCAGGGTATTTGGCTCAGCCGACTGATAGTTGATATAATGCATAAATCAGTTCTAAAGTTCACTCTTCGCATTGATAATCAAGCTGCTATAGAGCTGAGCAAGAATCTAAAATTCCATGACCGGGTGAAATATATTGATACAAGGTTCTATTTCATCCGTGATTGCGTCCAAGATGGAAAGTTGGAGCTGGAACACGTCAGGACTGATGATCAATTGGCTGACATATTGACCAAGGCGCTTGGGAGGGTCAAGTTGATTAAACTCAGACAGAGGCTGAACGTGGTTCGACTGCAACAAGATTAAGGGGGTGAATGTTATAAGTTAATCTCGTTGCATTGCATTGCACTACATGTTTGTTTTTTTTGCTTAGCCACGTTCAGGCGAATAAAAGACCACGTCAGGGTGGAGCTGGTACCTTGCACCGGGTCTTCAGGTTGTTCAGTTACGGTGGTGATCGGTCAAGCGCATGAACCGGACGAGGAAGCCATGAAGCAGAGGATTGCGCGCACGTTCGTTCGTGTGAAGACCGGGCGTCGTAACAGATTTTTTAGTGTGTGCGTGAGTACGCGTTACATGCAACAAACTGCATTGTACTTGATAGTATATAATTAAAAAAGGGTTGTTCAGTGCTGAGCGCGCGGTGACCAGCCACAAAAGTTCTCCCGTCCATTTTTCATTCCAGTCTACTCGCGTTCACGTTCGTCGACGAGCTCGGCATTCCGGCGTCATTCCGGCATCGAAGCTTGTCGTGGACATCAGGCGAGATCCAACAGAACATACCAATCACGACGTCCTAAGCTTGTTGTGCTTCCCAAGCGGAGACATGATTCACGTTGTCACGAGCGTAGTTCTTCTGCCCGCGGTTACATTGATTAGCTCCTCCGTTCGATCGTGGGTTCTGCTTGGGCGCGTTGCTTGACTGTCCAAGGCCTTTCTTCGGGCATTGACTTGCAAAGTGACCTGCCTCTCCGCATGAAAACCATGTTTTGTTGCCCAAAACAGCAGGAATGTTGGGGTGAGGCTGATTTTGAGCATAGGCGCCTAGGTTGGGACGGGGTGCACTAGGCAAAGGCATACGAGGTGTCTGCATAACAGGACGTTGCTGCGGTGGCTGATTAGGGCGAGGTGGATTTGCAGGGCGGAAAGTAGAAGCGGACGAGCCATACTGTGATGCAGCTGGGGGCATGAAACGGGAACGTACATTGCTCCCTTGTGGCTGGTATGGCATCTTCCTCTTGCCCTCTTGCTCGATCTCACGGATCTTGCTCTCAACCACTATAGCTTTGTCAACGAGCTTCTGGAAGCTTGCATAATCATTGTTGAGCAGCTGAACTTGGATCTCATTGTTCAATCCTCTCATGAACAAGTATTGCTTCCTTTGATCCGAGTTGACGTCTTCGGGAGCATACCTTGACAACTGCGTGAACTTGTTGAGGTACTCATTCACGCTCTTCCTTCCTTGGCGGAGACATTCAAACTCTTGTCTTTTAAGCATCATGACTCCAGCAGGGACGTAATGAGAGCAAAAACTCTCCTTGAACTCAGCCTAAGTGATTGTCTTCTGGTTGTCATGAGCATTGCAGAGAGCGTCCCACCAGTCAGCTGCTGCTCCTATGGGTTGGTGCGATGCGAAGAGAACCTTCTCCCGATCATCGCACTAAACAATAGCAAGCTTCTTTTCCATGGATTTCAACCAATCATCGGCCTCCATAGGATCATTAGCTTGTGCAAAAGTAGACGGTCGAGTCCTCATGAACTCTCCTAATCTGTTGTGAGCCGGCGGTGGTGGCGATGGTGATGGTAGAGGAACAGGGTTAGGATTGTAGTTATTGTTGGCTTGCAGCTGTCCCAAAGTTTATATCATAGTTTGCATGAGCTGGTTTTGATGATGTAGTTTTCGCAATCTTTAGAAGGTCTTTGTACAGAGTCAATCATTGATCTCAAATGAGTACCATAGCATAGCTTCTACCACAGCAATGAAGTACCACACCAACTACAATCAACTATGCGAATA
Organism: Neostapfia colusana; assembly: GCA_030760725.1. Taxonomy (NCBI): domain Eukaryota; kingdom Viridiplantae; phylum Streptophyta; class Magnoliopsida; order Poales; family Poaceae; genus Neostapfia; species Neostapfia colusana. Next base: position 99,258,130 of record JASWHV010000003.1, read on the forward strand.
GCTAGGTATGTACTTTGAAAACAGGACATCCTTCTATTATATCTCACTAAGCCAAATTATTTAAATAAAGTCACCACTGATGCTAAGAGCAGCCACCAACGTATGATAAGAGATACATGGTTCTAGATCTCGTGTAAATATTCATGATTCAATACGCATTAACTTGTTAAAGTTGACCCCAAGAGAAACCTTTGGCAATCCAAGGCGGGCAAAGTTAAATGATGCAATAACAGAGTTGACTGCCTATCTATGGGTACACTGGTACGAAATCTATAGATTCATGCAGTGTTTAATAAAGCGGTAGAAAAAAGCGAGCGGAGGAGCTCCGCCTAGCGCTTAGACTGCCTAGGCGGCGCCTAGGCGTTTCTAGGCGTTTCGCAAAAAACGAAGTTAAATTAATATAATATTATATATATATATATATGTATATTTTTAAATTTCAAAATATTCAATCAATTAATAAATGAGATGAGATAGAGTGTGACACTATCTTGTGTTGGCAGCCAGACACTAAGACAGGACACTACCACCTTGCTAACAGCAACCGTCACCAATAGGGATAAAAAAAATAGAGTTAGTTATTATTTTTATATGGACACACAAAGCGGTGGAAAACAGAATTAAGCGGAAGAAAGCAGAAAAAAGCGGACCGAAGCGAAAAAAGCGGTCCAACCGCTTAATGCCGCCGCTTAGGGAAAAGCAAAGCGGTCCGGTGCCGCTCAGCGCCTAGGCGGCGCTTAAGCGGCCTAGGCGACCGCTTTTTTAAACAGAGGATTCAGGTGCAGGATACATACGTTAGGTCTAAGGATGAACACTTAACAAGCAAAAAACAGAAGTAGAGAAAAATCCATTAAAAGGCTTAACGGAGAAGCCATCTCTCACAATACAGTCAGCTGGCGAACTTTTCCTGCATTTTTTCTAGTTTAGCATTCTATCTATTTCCTCTCTGTCCAGTACTTCAATTACTAATAGTGGGATTGCTATATGTTTCCAGCATCACCAATACCTTTGGGGTTTGTTTGTTAGTACCATAGCATATCATAAGCAGCAATTCATTTCATATTAACCTGCATTTGATTTTAGCAAGAAGAAAGGAAGCAGGCTCACCTCTCCAAACCAGGAACAGCAGCAGCATGGCGAGCAGCATCACTGCTACTCCGCTTCAACCACCTTCTTTGGCTCTGCGCACCAGATAAGGAACAAGTGGTATAATCAATCAGTAAACGAAAAGCTCGGATAGGGCCAATAAACGAAAGGGATGGATGCACTTGGATCGGACCGTGGAACTCCGGCGGGCGGGCGTCCTTGCCCCATCCGACGCCACGGGTGGCCTCGAGGTATTGGTCGACGAGGTGGCGGCACTTCTGGTGATGGTTGACGCCCTCGATCCGGTAGCACCAGCGGAGGCGCTCGCGGATGATCTTGGCGGTCTCGATCTGGATCCATTTCTCCCTCACCAGGTGCTCCCGGTACTCCAGCATCGCCACCGGGTCCTCGTACGGGTTCTTCGGGTCGAAGTCATCCGGAGGGCGCTCGTCGAACTCAACCCTCGCCTTCCGCACCATCTTCGACGGCTGTCTCCTCTTCTCGCCGCCGCCGCCGAGGTCGGTCCCCTTCGCGTTGGGTTGGGAATCGATTGGTGTACTCGCGTCGCTCGGGTGGGAGAGGGAGACGACGAGGCTGATTGGATCTGTTTTACCTAAGCAGGCCTGTGCAGTGTGGACTGGCATTACTTGGGCCGGCAGGCCCAGTAGAGTGGAAGCGTATTATTCCCATACCAGGCCCAGTATATACACTTTTTTATTCGGATCACTCCACCTCCATTTTATATAAAACAGACATCTAGTATTACAAACCATGTCATCTAGCAGCTTTAATTCATATTTTTGCTGCCTAGATAACCAAAAACTCGTACCCATCAAGTTACTACAGTATATGCAAATATCCACTACAATGAAAACATATAACAGTTTTTTATAGACCACTACAGGAAAACGAACAGTTTTCGTGGGCTAACTCTATTTTCGTGGGCCCTCACGAAATTAAAAATATTTTCGTGAGCCAGTACCTAGCGCACAAAAATACGTCTTAATTTTGTGGGCCAAATAGGTAGTACATGAAATCAGTTTCTAATTTCGTGGGTTGAACTTGAAGCACACGAAATTACAGTATAATTTCGTGGGCCGGATCACTAGCACACGAAATAGACTGTAATTTCGTGGGTCTAGGCGGTAGCACAGGAAAATAAGGTCAATAATTTCGTGGGTTGCATGAGGCACACCAAAGTAAGTCGGTCTCCGGCGAGAAATTTCGTCGGTCGATGTTAAGCGCACGAAATTACACTGTATTGTCGTCGGCCAGGAACTTGGCTCACGAAAACAACCCGGATTCCGACAGGGCACACGCACCTAGGCCATGCGTTTTCGTCGACCGCAGAGCAGCGCACGAAATTAGAGGGTACTTTCGTCGGCCTGGTGCCCAGCTCACGAAAATAAATGCGTTAATTTCGTCAGCCAGTCAAGGCACACGAAAATACTGAGTCTACCGACCGGCATGCACATCAAGGCATTCATTTTCGTCGGCCGAGACGGTGTAGCACACGAAAAGACTGCGCCTACCGACCGGCACGCACATCAAGGCATGCATTTTTGTCGGTCGGCGCCGCGTAGCACAAGAAAATACTACGGCTACCGACCGGCACGCACATCAAGGCACGCATTTTAGTCGACCGAGGGGCGTAGCACACGAAAATAACCGGGTATGATTTAGAGATCGGGCTTCCTTTTCTTTCTCTCGCGCGAGACCGAGCCGCCGCCTGCCGTGCTGCCGCCGCCGCCGTCGTGCTTGCGTCGCGTGCTTGCGCCGCCGTGCTGCCTCCACCCGCCGTGCTGCTGCCGCGCGCCGTCGCTGTTCCACGTGCTGTCGCCTCGAGCACCTTCGATCACGTCTTCAACGGCGCAGCCCGGCGGCCGGCCAGGCTACCGCATCGTGGGTTCGTCGGTGCCGCTACCGGCGCTGCAGCTGCGGTCGCGCTGTTCCCCGTGATCTCGCCGCCTGTTCCTCGATCACTGCACCTCTGGTCGCCTCTTCTCCGGGCTGCCCCGGCCACAACCTCTGGTTCCCATTGCGCGTGCTGCCGCTCTCTCCGCTGTGCAGCCCGGCATCGGTCGGCCCGGCGCCGCAGCCCCCAGGCTGTTGAGCCGCTTTTTTCACGTGCTGCCCGGACCGCCACGCCATCGGAAGAAGCCGTCAGGTAGTTGTATTTACCTTTTATATTTGCATTTAGCCGAATGTGTAGAATACTTTGCACCATGTGTGTCTGAGTTTCGTTTGCATTAGCATGCTTGTCAGCGGCACGACATGCTCGCATGGCGCGTGGCATGGCATCAAGTTTGTTAGCGAACGAGGCGTGGAATGAGTAGCTTAGATCGTGGAGCTGAACTCGCTCGCCCATGGCCACATTTTCTGTTTTGATTTCATTTATATAAGCAATGTTCAATTGTGTGTAAATTAACGCATAGCGAAAAATCATGCAGCTTTTGCAACTGTGCCTTTTGAGCAATTCAGCGCTAACACCCCTCCCTGGCCCCCCGCCGATCTGCCACCTCCTGGCGTCGCTTCGGGTTGTGCCGACCGCAGCTAAAGTTTCTCCACCGGTCCAACTCCACCGAATTCATCCTACGTACAAAGGTAATCTCTTGAATTATTCTAGTTTCGATAATTAGTCATAAGCTCAAGCAAAATATATGACCCTAATTTGTAGTAGTTTCATTACTCGTTTAAAGATAACGCTATAATATAGTTTCATTTTTCATTACCCTAATTAACATGTATGCTTTAATTTATGTGTTGTGCTTTTATTTAATAGCTATTATGATCATGCATGTACCATATCCATCTATGCAAGAAAAGTGACTAGTAGCTCATAAATATTAGATAGTGTTCTTAGAAGTATGTAAATTATTCCATGTTTAATATGTGTTTTAGAGAAAGTTTCTTATAGCGAAATATAAATAAACGGGTTTTGGGCCGGCTCTGCCCAGCACAACCCATTTATGGCCCGAGAATTGGACCGTCTAAAAGTTATCACTAGCGGGACCCGATGGAGCATAACTTAGAACGGCTGACCCAATTCACTATCTCTCCATCGTTCTTTCCTTCTATCTCTCGTTCTTACCTCTCTCTTATAAATCACTCTAACAAGTTGGATTCACGTAACCTATACAATATGCGTCACTCGTTTCGGACCGGCTCATCTCACATGCGTTACGAATGTGAGGCGTGTAGGTTCGGAATTGTCCCTTTTTGGACAGCCTGGGAGTGACCGAGGGGGTGTGCTTATGATGAGACGTGGGGTATAGATTCGGACGAAATTTTGACGGCATAACCCTAATGTTCTGCGCTGCACCATTATCGGGCGTGTAGTTAGAGAACAACGGGGTTATGCTACCGAAATTTCGTCTGGATCTGTACCCCGTGTCTCGTTATAAGCACGCTCCTCTCGGTTACTCTTGGGTGGGTTTAGGACCTATCCCTTCCAATAGATGTAAAGTGAATGTAATTAAATAATAATTTGTTTTTGCAATATTATTAGTTACAACATACATATTTATGACTTCTATATTCTTATATTATATAGTCTAGAACATGGGTGATGATAGACGATGGATGTATGATGGTTGGCGGAAGAATGCTGCGCCTTCAAATGAATGGGCCATCAATATTAAGGCATTTATCTGTCAGGTTTTCTCTTTATTGACCAACCGTTTTGTGAAATGTTCGTGCAACAAGTGTCGTAACTTTTTATGTAAGGAAAAGTTTGACATGGAACGAGACCTCTGTCGATTTGGTTTTGTGCCAGGTTATGAAACATGGTATGAGCATGGCGAGTTATATCATAGTAATGTTGATGTTGATAACATAGATGGTGATAACGAGGACAGAATAGAAGACATGGTTGAAGCATTAGATCGTGATCATGGTACAGATACATCTGAAGAAATTTCTGGACCTGAAGTTCAAGAGTTCTATAGAATTCTCTAAGCATCACATGAACAGTTGCATGATCACACTAAAGTGTTTGTCCTTTCGACCGTTACTCGTCTCATGTCTATAAAATCAAAGTATAATTTGTCGAACAAGTGCTATGATGATCTTATGTATTTGATAGCAGACATTCTTCCGATTAATCATAAGTTGCCAAGAGACATGTACCAGTCAAAGAAATTATTGTCAGACCTTGGTATGAAGTATGAAAAAATTGATTGTTGTTCTAACAATTGTATGATTTTCTGGAAGAAGTTTGCAAATTTGACACAATACTCAGTTTCTAAAGAATCTCGATACATTGAGGCCACAAATAAGGATGGTGAATTGGTGAAGACTAAAGTGGTAGTTAAACAACTTCGTTACATGCCTCTTTCACCTAGACTGAAACGGTTGTTTCTATCTAAATCAACTGCGAGACACATGCGGTGGCATAAGGAAGGTGTGCGCGAAACAACGGGAGTAATGACACACCCATCTGATGCTCAGGCTTGGAAGGCGTTGGACTCTTTTGATGAGTACTTTGCAGAAGATGCTAGAAATGTTCGTATTGGATTGGCCATCGATGGTTTCACACCATCCAACACATCTTCTGCCTCGTACTCATGTTGGCCGATTTTTTCTATACCATACAACCTTCCACCAGCTATGTGTATGAAATATGAATACATGTTCTTGTCTCTAATCATTCCCGGTCGTAAACATCCAGGAAAACGTTTAGGTATTTTTGTTCAACTATTGATTGAGGAGTTAAAAGAATTGTGGATCAGAGTAGAAGCATATGATACCTACAAAAAACAGAAATTCAACTTGCGAGCAGCATACTTATGGTCCATTCATGATTTTCCTGCATACGGTGTTTTTTTAGGATGGAGCACATACGGCAAACTTTGTTGTCCTATTTGTGGATTAGACTATGATTGTTTTAGACTTACTCATGGGGGCAAAGTGTGTTTTTTTATTGCCACCGATGATTTCTACCAGCAAATCACCCATTTCCAAAGCAAGTTAATACATTTCGAAAGGATACTATTGTAACAAAGGGTCCGCCAAAACATTTGGCTAGTGCTGAGAATGCTGCATGACTCAGTCAACTTATCCCTACAGATGATAGGTTTGTTGGTTTTGGTCAGGAGCACAATTGGACTCATATATGTGGCTTATGGGGTCTTCCTTATGCTAAGTCATTGTTATTGCTACACAACATTGATGTGATGCACCAGGAAATGCAATGTAGCGGAAAGCATAATTAGCACATGTTTCATTTTTAAAAAGACAAAAGATAATTTGAAGGCTCGAAAACATTTAGCAGATATTTGTAATCGTCCGACTCTAGAAGTCAGACAGGATGGTAGTGGAAAACAGAGATTGACACATGCTCTATTTTGTCTTAAAGTTAGTGAAAGGAAAGAAGTTCTAAAATGGTTGCAACAATTGAAGTTTCCTGACGGTTACTGTGTTGGGTTGAGGCGCACGACAAATCTTGAAAATTAGGTATTAAATAATCTTATAAGCCATGATTATCATATAATTATGGAAATACTTCTTCCAGTAATGTTCCGTGGATATGTGCATCAGGATGTGTGGAGAGTACTTGCGGAACTTAGTTTCTTTTATAGACAACTATGTGCTAAAGAAATTACAGTTCAAATGATAGAAAAACTTGAGAAAGAAATACCTTTACTCATATGCAAAATGGAAAAGATATTCCCGCTAGGATTTATGAATGTAATGCAACATCTACTTGTGCATTTGCCTTACGAAGCTAAAGTTTATGGCCCCGTACAATATCGATGGATGTACCACATCAAAAGGACACTAAAGAAACTATGAGCAATGGTTTTGAATAAAGCAAGAGTAGAGGGTGCATTGCAGAAGCATTTGCTCTGAAAGAGGTAGCATATTTCTCAAGTACATTCTTTGCAGAGGAACATAATGTGTATGCTCCCACAACACGGTACCACATAGATGAAGGAACTCCTGCGGGAAAATTAAGTATTTTTTCATGGAAAGGAAAAGCGGCTGGTGGCAGTAGTAGGCATGTGGTTTCAGAAGAAGAATGGAATTCATGTATGTTATACATGTATACAAATATCGAAGAGATGGCTCAATATTTTGTATAAGTGTTTTTTATTCTAACTACCGCGAGGTAACACGTAATATTTTCTCACATTTTACATGAGAGGTGTTCTAATATATTAATATTTTGCATTATGTAGCGAGTTTGATAAACAATTTTGGAAGTATATGCGTCAACCAACAAGCAAACAATTAGATAAAATGTATCGTGATGGCCTTAATGAGGGTCCTAACTTCGTCAATTGGTTTTAGAAGCATGTAAAATTCTCTTATTACATGTTACTTTTATCACCTCCAAGTTGATTAGTAAAACTAATATTTTTATTTAATTCTTAGTGCATGGTCGATGCTAATGTTCATGAAGACCTACGACAACTTTCTCAAGGAACCATAACAGCAAGGAGTTTTGGTCGTTACGACGCAAATGGGTTCCAATTTCGTTCGGTTAAATTTGAAGCAAAACATCCCCTTGTAGCCCCGACAAATAGCGGAGTTGTAACTAGAGCATGTGATGCACAGGGGCATGAAACTAACTATTATGGGATTATTCAAAATATTGTGAAATTAAAATTTAGTGGCTCCAAAGATCTTAGAGTTACTTTTTTCCACTGCGACTGTTTTGATAATAACAGGGGAACACGACAGGATGAATTTGGTATAGTAGAGGTAAAACATGAAAATAGACTTCGTGGATGCGATAATTATGTTCTTGCTCATCAAGTTGAGTTGGTTTACTACCTACCGTATCCTTGTCCAAAGTTGAGTGCTTGATGAGTCGTGTATAAAGTTAATCCACGAGAACGGTTATATCCACCTAGTTATGCTGGTTATCAAGAAGAACAGGAAGAAGTGTACCAAGAGGATGATATACTACCATCTTTTAATATAGATAATGGTTTAGGTCTTGATACATTAGTTGGTGATGTTAAAGACAATGGGGTAGAAGATGCAGTACTGGTTAAAAGAAAGAGACCTAGCACTAAAAAAGTTAAGATGAGACAGAAGAAGAAAGTTGTTCGACATGTTACCGAAGGAACATCGGATCATGATGAATTTTAATCATGTAATTGATTGATATTACATTTGAATTAATTTTCATTACTTTTGTATGTATTATTAAGTATTTTTCTCTAACAATTTTTTCAACAGGATGCCACGTGGTCTTAAGAATATAGCTAAGGGGCTCTTTGGCTCCTCAAGCAAGAGTGGGAGTTAGTCTGCTAGCTCTTCACGTAGTCAAGATTCTCTTTTCCAAGGCAGTGTCTCAAACAATAGTAGACGAGAGGCATTTAGAAGATGCATGGAACAAGCTAATGAACAGGTTCATGTATTTATAATTTTATTATATTTACTCATATATCATATTACGAAACCTAATTTATATAATTTCAGGTGGAGCAGGAGATCGAGGAGGAGGGTAATGAGGAGTGTCAAGAAGATCAAGGGGAATGACTTTCTGCGGGGCATGAACAACAACAAGGGGTAAGAGCCTATGTTGATGAGGAAGCCAAGGAGGACGAGGGGGATGACACCGATACGGGAGAGTTGCCGCAATCATTCAGGTATCGGTCTTCAAACACTCTCCCGTTGGTTGTGCCTCCACAACAGCGATTACAGATCACTTCTGTCGGTGACTGGTAAGTAAATATAAAACTTAATATTGAATTATAGATATAATATTTTCGATAAATATTATATGTTGATAAATTAACTTTTAGGTAATGGGATGACCTGGATTGGGATGGACGACAACATCGTAGGCAGCCTAATGCAGTGTTGGATGCTATATGTCGCCATCATTATCCAGGGCTTGTGAACATTAAAGGTGAAGAGAAACCTGCAATACATTGGGAGCACTATAGGGTTGCTCCACATGCTGTGCATGAGAATGTGGCAGGGGTTGTCTGGCATGATTTTTGGGTATGTTTTTACTACACTGCACTATAATTATGTCTATTATATTTTTAGTTATAAAAGTACTATGTCTTTTTATAGGAACGATATCGTTTGCCCGATGATCATGACACTGCTCTCGAGTCTAGAGCACACAAAGTCTTCCACAAAGTGGCACGTAAAGTTGTGAATGATATGATGTCTAATGCTCGTATCGTAACTGTGTGCTTATACTACAAGGAGAAGCTTGGACAGATGATGAACAAGAAAATGAGAGCTTCAAAAATTTATCTCGAGGACGATCAATATCGTCAGGTATTGATTCCTTGGATGGTTAAGTGTGCTGATGCTTATTATTCATTATGTGCTTATTGGGCATCGAGTGAGTATCGAGAGAAATCTAACTCCAAGAGAATCAACCGTGAGTCCGGTGGTGAAGTTCTCCATCGTTACGGTGGAGATGGTCATATTCATCTATCGAAACGGATGGTGAATTTAGTATATTTACAATTTAGTATTATAATATTAGCTTTTACGTAAATGTATTATAACATATCTATATAGGCTGCTCAAAGTGGTGAGGAACCCTCTTTCATTGATGCTTATATCAGAGGGCATAGGGGCATAGATGACAGTCAGTTGTGCACTCCAACCGCAACTCAGAACTTAGTATGTCATATAAGTAAAAATAATTATTAATTAATACAATTATTGTATAGTACCTTAATAATTATTTTTTATGTAGGAGAAATATGGTGAAGAGATGGTTCGACGTCATGGAGATGATTACAATGGAAGAAAGGAAGACGTCGAGTAGTAGCTTTATATGAATCCGATAGAGGAAAGCGTCACGGGAGGTGAACTTACTCCTTTTATATTCATATATTCACACACTTCAATTTTTCCAAGTGTTACTTTATAATTATGACATATCAATATTTCAGGTACTCGATGTTCAATGGTGTCATGAACACCGATGTGGTTCTCTCACAGTCACGATCATTACAGAGCGGACAAAGTTCTTCTCGGCATACTCATACAGGAAATTAGTCCAGGTTAAAACAAATGGAGGAGGAGCATGCTGCATTGAGAGACCACTTGAGACTACAAGAAGACCGCATGAAACGACAGGACGAGTTTATAAAAGCACAAAATGACTACTTTTCGAATCTGGCGACGTGGCAACAAGCGATGCAAGTAAATTAATATAAGAGTTCAAATATTTATGTTAAACAAGAGATGCATGCATATTTATAGTAGAATGAAGCTAAACATTTCAAAATGATTTTAGGGATACTTTTCTCAGCTTGGACTGCCTGCCGCCATGCCACCGCTACCGCAGCCTCCACAGCTACCTATGTCTTCGCCGCTACCGGTGTCTCCACAACCTCTTCCTGTTGGAACACAGGTACATATTATAGTTATGTTCTCTTTAATATTTATAAAGTGTTAGTATACTTGTAACATGTAGTATTGTTAATATAGGGATCATCCTCAAGGGCACAAAACTTTCATAGTCCTCCTGTTACAAATTTGCGGGCATCTTCTCCAAGAGGACAGGGTGGAGAGGACGACTTTGTCAATCAATTCTTCGCTCCCGGTGGTAGCAATTAGGTAATTTTATATTTTCATCTGCATCATATATTGTGTATCTTAATTTCAAATGGAGCTCGTGTATTAAGCTATAGTCAAATATATTGTTGCTTTTTATTTGGATCTATTAGTTATATACTTCACTTTGGCTTGATACAGGAAAACAACGAGAAAAAGGGTGTCGAAAAAATTTGTTGGTTTGTTGGAAAGACCAATATGACAATGTGTTATGATTTGCTTTGAGAAACATGTTGATGGACAATGTGAAATGATTTGCTTTGAGAAACATGTTGTATGGACAATGTTATATTGTGTGGACAATGTAATGGATTATGTAATGGACTCCGTTTGGACGATGTGGATTTTATAATGTTTAATTGAGTTTGTTGCGTTTGATATGAAGTGTTATATGTGTGTTATGTTTGTTTGATATGAAGTGTTATATGTGTGTTATTTTATGTGCTCGCAACCTTATATATTTTCGTGGGCCAAGAAGTTGCTCACGAAAATAGTGCAATATTATTTTCTTGGGCCAAGAAATGGCCCACGAAAATAGCACCATATTATTTTTGTGGGCCGACAAGTGGCCCACGAAAATAACCGGGTAGTATTTTCGTGGGCGAGCAAGTGGCACACGAAAATAACCTCCCGTTATTTTTGTGGGCCACCTATTGGCCCACGAAAATACTACCAGGTTATTTTCGTGTGCCACCTGTTGGCCTACGAAAATATATATTTTCGTGGGTCATTTTTGGCCGATGAAAATAGTCTTATTTTCGTGAGCCGCCCACGAAATTAAATTTATTTTTGACGATTTTATTTTCGTGGGCCGCGGGTCCACAAAAATAGACATAAAACCCACAAAGTACTTATTTTCATGGGTTTTATGCCTTGGCCCACGAAAATATGTCGTTTTCCTGTAGTGGACCCAAAATGAACTTAATCCCAATAACAGGCATTAACTTTCATATAATCCTTCTACTTCGACCATACAATCAGTGCAGACACAATTCAGATCTCCCAAATCAGTGCGAGGTAGCATCATCTGCCCCCACTTGAGTTTGTATAACTTCGAGAGCTTTTTGCATCATAGTCTTAGCTCCCAATTGTATTATGCTTTCCATCTCCCATGGAAACAGTCCCGCTCAATAGATCATTAGGGAACCAGCAACGAATATTATATCACAAGGATGTTTAATTACCTTATCTTCAAAACATACTCCATTTCTTAATTTTCATGTTGCCCAACAAATAGAGGCTAGCCCTAACAGGTGAACCGACCCCCATCCGGAAGCACAATTTTAATCCACTCCAAAAATTGATTTTAAGTTCGTAGGTCTCAATCTACTCCCCAAGCATCTAGCAACTATCCCCCACAACTTTTAAATAATCACAAATAAAAAACAAATGATCAATTGTTTCCATTAAGAACAGAAACTACAACAACCACTTCCTTTCAATTCCTTTTTACAAAATATACACTTGTGATCAAAAGTTTTCTTGGTTACACATACAACAAGTAGTGGTTATATGAACAGCTGGGAAAAGTACTCCACGAAAATCTCAGATCAAACAGCCAAAAGGTATATACACTTCTCTTTTACATGACTCCAATTGCTTCTTTTAGCATATCTAAGTTCACTTGTAATAACCGAGAGGTTTTTAATTAACTTATTATCCAGACATGTGTTCACCCTGACATTCCAAGTTAGACTTTTTAGATGAAAATCTGTTTAGAGATATATCACTACAGGAAAACCGATCATTGACGACGGCCAAATTTATTGTCGACGGGGCCGTCGTCTTTAATTCTGTTGACGACGGCTTTATCTAGCCGTCGTCAATAACACAATTATTGACAACGGCTGAACAAGTACCGTCGTTAATAATTTATTGACGATGGTGCCCATCGTCTTTAACTTAATTCAGGCCCACCCGAGGAGTATTGACGATGGTGACCTAGCACCGTCGTCAATAACACAGTTATTGACGACGGCTGAACGAGAACCGTCGTCAATAATTCCGTCGTCAATAAATTATTGACGACGGTGCCCGTCGTCTTTAACTTAATTCGGGCCCACCCGAGGAGTTATTGACGACGATGACCTGGCACTGTCGTCAATAACCGGACATATAACCCGTACGCGAGCCGGGAGGCGGCCACAGTGCCGCCTCCCAACTCGCGCCGATTAGTCTCGTCACCGCCGCCCTCCCCGCCAGTCCCTGCTGCCGCCGCCGCCGGTCGCCGATCTCGCCGTCGCCGCCGACCAACGAGTACGCCACCTCCCTCCCCCCCTCCCCTCCTCCACCCCGCGCTGGCCACCGATGGCCCGCCGGCCGCCGCCGCCCCGCCCCTCCCCCTCCGGCACTCCCCCCGCCCCCCCTGCGGCCGACTCTTGAACAACTTCATATTCATTATTTCATTTTTTGTATTAATTAAACTCACTGTTGGAGTTAAATTAGTACAGCATTTCACAATCTAGAATAGTTTCTTGCCAAATTCAAGTACTTGGACATTCTTTAAGGGGAGAAAATTAATGATATGAACTAGTGGCAGCAGACAAATAAGCCAAAAGGCTTTGGCATAGACCCAAACTACGACTGAATTGGTGGCACAATTTCTTTTCCTTTCCACACGATACTGAAAACTAAGGTCCTACAATCCTACAAATTATGACAACGCTACAAATTGCAGCTAGGATCTTCCGTTGCTTCTGATGTGGTGGATACATACATTTCAAAAATAAAACATTAAAACTAACCATCAGGCCTACTAACCATGCAGATGGTCCTCTAGTGATCCCAATGGCATATACTCATAGACGAGCAAGCGCTGATTGCCATCAATGCAGTATCCAAACAAATTCACTAGATTAGGGTGGTGCAGTAGGCTGAGCATCAGAACCTCCACAAGAAATTCCCTCTTCCCCTGAAGCCCGTCTAGATCAAGCTGTTTCACCGCAACAACCTGTCATGGAGAAATTGTGATAGTAGAATTAGACATACATAGAAAATACAAAGGAGCTCTTGACACTTACATTGCCATCACCAAGATAAAGGTTTCATATTAACGTCATATTCAGTGTAAGTTTTGTTACAGCATAACTAAAAAAAATTGAGAAGCACAACCAGCAGTTGCAGACCTGCCCACCACTAAGAGTTGCTCTGTACACGCAACCAAATCCTCCTCGCCCCAGGAGACAATCCTGCCTGAAGTTTTTAGTAGCATCTGCAAGCTGACAGTATGTGAAGATAGTTACTTCATCATGTCTAGCAATTAATTGGCTTTCTTCCATATGTGTCGTTATCTCAGTCTTCAGTGGGCAAACTTCTGCAGATTTTGAACAATCCTCTGTTAATGACACATTCGGAACCAGAACACACTCACTGTCATTGAAATAAGACTACAGGGACACAAGGAATTTCCTTTTAGTTCCTCGATGTTTCTGTACATTCTTGTCAATGTTTTTTTTTGGTGCTCAAGTCCCATTTTCCTTCAAAGCTTCCATTTCTTTTCAGCTACTTTAGTTACTAATTTTCTTTTATTGATGAAGTTGCACGTGCTAAGAGTTTTTGATTGCGGTGTAAGTAACCGGAATTTTACCTTGAAGTTAGCGGTGGGAAGAAGTGGCTTACCGTTCGGAAAGGAAAATAAATAAATATTGACGTTTGACTATACTTCTCCACTGTAACCATCCACCCCTGCTGTGGGCTATCCATCCCCAAGCAGCCAAAAATTAATCGAGTTCGCAAATCACGATTCCTTGCAAATAATTAATATTGTTTAATCGAGTTAGCAGCTCCAACAATCATAGTTTAATTAGTATTGTAATTGATTATTGTTTAAATAATATTTTGATTGATTGCGTTATTAGTTACTATATGTAAATAAATGGGTTTCGGCCCGGTCCGGCCTGACACGACCCATTTAGGGTCTGTCACGGCCCATTTATTGGTAATGTATTAGTCGAGACAGGCACGGAAGACGGCAAGCTCCCGCGCTTGGACGGCGGGCCCTGACGGTGCGGTTTCATCTTTGACCCACTTACGACGGGGCATAACGTACGACGGCTAACCCTAGGCCTCGTAAGATAATGGCAGGCCCCAACGGAGCATAACTTAGGACGGCTGACCCACTTCTTTGTCTCTCGTTCTTTCCTTCTCTCTCGTTCTTTCCTCTCTCTCTTTTAAATGACTCAAAAACGAAAGATTGATGTAAACCTATACAACATGCGTCACCCGTTTCGAACGGGCCCGTCTCACATGTGTTACACATGTGAGGCGTGTATGTTCGGAATTGTCCCTTTTTGGACAGCCTGGGAGTGACCGAGGGGGCGTGGCATGTGATGAGACACGAGTTTAGATCTAGACGAGATTTCGACGGCATAACCCTGTTGTTCTCTGCTGCACCATTTTCGGGCGTGCAGTGGAGAACAGCGGGGTTATGCTTCCCAAATTTCGTTCGGATCCATACCATGTGTCTCGTCATGAGCACGCTCCGCTCGGTCACTCTTGGGTGGGTTTAGGACCTATCCTTTCTAATAGATGTAGGGCCGTGACATAAATAAATTATAAAGTAACTATAATTTCCTTGACATTAAACTGCAGATTCAAACATGGGTGAGGATCGTAGTTGGATATATACCGGTTGGAAGAACAGTTCTGGTGGTCACTCGGATGAGTGGTTCGCCAAGACAGATGCTTTTATAGATCGAGCTTTTTCATTGTCAAAGATCGATAAGGTGCGGTGCCAAGGTGCAAAGTGAATTTGGCGTTTCACTTGTGTCGATACGGTTTCATGCAAGATTATGAGGTGTGGACCTTTCACAGTGAGACATCTTCTCAACCCTTACAAGTTTCAGATGAGAATGACAACACGGGGGTCGATAGGATGGACGAGATGCTTGATGCCATAAATCCTGAATTGATGGAGGATCCTCCTACAACTGAGGTTGAAGCGTTTTTCACGCTTCTCAAAGCTTTAGAAGAGCCGTTGCATGAACACACCGAAGTGACGCTCCTTATTTTCATGACTAGATTTATGGCCATTAAGTCTAAGTATTTCTTCTCCAATAACTGCTACAACGATCTCATCAAATTGATCAGCGATATCCTTCCACAACCACATAAAGTGCCTAAAGATATGTATTAGTCTAAGAAGTTGATTTCTGGTCTGGGTATGAAATATGAGAAGATTGATATGTGTCTAGACAATTACATGCTTTTTTGGAGAGAGCATGCCAACGAGAACAAGTGCTTAAAATGTGGTAAAGCGAGATTTGTCGAAGTTATTAATGACGATGGTTCAAAAGTAATGACTCAAGTCGCACAGAAGCAGCTTCGCTACTTGCCTGTCCCACCTAGGTTCAAGCGTTTGTTTCTATCTAAAAAAACAGCTAGACACATGAGGTGGCATAAAGAAGGTGTACGTGAGAACAACGACATGATGGTGCACCCGTCGGACGGTGAGGCATGGAAGGCGCTTGACCGCTTCGATCCAGATTTCGCCAATGACACGAGAAATATTCGCTTTGGGTTGGCGACAGATGGCTTCTCACTGTTTAGTACAAACGCCACACCATACTCTTGTTGGCCCGTGTTCGCTATTCCGTACAACTTACCACCATCGCTTTGTATGAAGTATGAGTTCATGTTCCTATGCCTTATTGTACCTGGACCGGATCATCCTGGTTCACGACTGAACGTGATGATGCAGCCATTGATTGAAGAGTTGAAAATGTTATGGACAGGAGTCGAAGCGTACAACTGTTATAGAAAA
Source organism: Neostapfia colusana (assembly GCA_030760725.1). Taxonomy (NCBI): domain Eukaryota; kingdom Viridiplantae; phylum Streptophyta; class Magnoliopsida; order Poales; family Poaceae; genus Neostapfia; species Neostapfia colusana. The sequence continues at coordinate 99,274,520 of JASWHV010000003.1, forward strand.
TAGAAATTCAACCTTCGAGCTGCGTACTTGTGGTCTGTTCATGATTTTCCAGCTAACGACATGTTTTCTGGCTAGAGCACTCATGGTCGATTGACATGTCCAATATGTGCTTCGGACACGGATTGTTTTCGTCTAAGTCATGGTGGTAAGATATGCTACTTTGATTGTCATAGACGTTGGTTACCGCCAAATCACGTGTTTAGGCAACAGAGAAATGCCTTTAGGAAGGGTACCATTGTAAAAAAGGGACCACTACAACGTCTGAACGGGTCGGAAATTGTTAAACAGCTCAACAATCTAGTGCCAGATGAAGGTCGTCCTGGATATTTTGTTGGTTACGGAGAGGATCAAAATTGGACTCATATATGTGCACTATGGGAGTTACCGTATATGAAGTCCTTAATTCTAATGCATAACATTGATGTCATGCACCAGGAACGTAACATGGGTGAATGCATCATAAGCACGTGCTTGGATATGACGGGCAAAACAAAAGACAATATGAAAGCTCGGAAGGATTTGGCAGAGGTTTGTAACCGACCAAGTCTTGAGCTCTCCGAAGCTGGTGGCAAACCACGAGCTTCTTTATGCCTTCGACCAAAAGAAAAGAAAGAAGTCTTCAAATGGTTGAAATAGTTGAAGTTCCCAGACGGTTATGCTGCTAGCCTGAGAAGAGCCGTTAATGTTAAGACTGGAAATCTTACTGGTTTGAAGAGTCATAATTATCATATAATCATGGAAAGACTTCTGTCGGTTATGTTTTGAGGCTATCTTGACGATGTGGTGTGGAAGGTGTTAGCCAAGCTTAGCTATTTTTATAGACAGCTTTGTGCTAAAGAAATCAAAAGGGAGATGATGGAGAAGTTGGAAAAAGAGATACCCGTGCTTTTATGTAAGATGGAAAAAGTATTTCCTCCAGGGTTCTTCAATCCAATGCAACACCTTCTAATCCATCTTCCATATGAAGCTAAAGTAGGCGGCCCTGTTCAATATAGGTGGATGTACCACATTGAAAGAGCACTCAGATGTCTAAAACCGATGGTTCGTAATAGGGCAAGGGTTGAAGGATGCATCATCGAAGCATTTACACTTCAGGAGATAGGATACTTTTCAAGTGTCTACTTTGCAGAAGAACACGATGTTAATGCATCGGTGTTGCTGTACAATATGACTGAAGCAACCTCTTGTAGCGAACTCTCACTTTTTCAAACGAGAGGCACCGCTGTTGGTAGTGGCACGAGCTATGATGCTTCAATAGATGAAAAGATAGCTGCTTTGTTATACATGTACGCTAACATAGATGGGATGGACAATTTTTTTCAGTAAGTGGTTGTTCAACATCTATACTAATTTGCGTGGTGTGTTATACATCTATGCTAATAATTTTGTTTTGTCCTTATTTAGTGAGTTCGATCGACAAAATTGGAAGTCTAAGCAGCAACCTACTAGCAAGCAAATACAAACAATGCGACATTATGGAGTAAATGGAGGACCTAACTTCCAAACCTGGTTTCGAAATCATGTAACGTTTTCCTTGTCTTGTTCCTCTTAGTAATTATGTTCATAGTATAAAATAGTCTTCTTACTTCATATGTTGGACAGTGCAAGACACAAGCCGGTGTTCATGAAGATTTGCGACAACTGTCCAACAGATCCGTTAAAGTTAAACTCTTTGGTCGATATGATGTCAATGGGTTCCGATTTCGTTCAACTCAATTTGAAGCTCAACATCGTCTAAGGGCATCAAACACCGGAGTTGTGACAAGGGTCGCCGATGCCGAAGGACGTGAAACTAATTTCTATGGGATCATAAACAAAATCCTAAAATTTAGTTTTGCCGGGAGTAAAGACCTTAAAGTAGTCTTCTTTGACTACGATTGGTTTGATAATAACAATGGAACTCGACAAAACCAATTTGGCATGGTAGAAGTCAAACACAAGGACCGACTACGAGGCTACGACACCTTTGTCCTTGCACACCAAGTCGAACAAGTGTACTATCTACAATATCCATGCGAAAAGCTTAGTGCATGGTGGGTTGTACAAAAGGTGAATCCTCGTGAGCGGTTATATACATCGGACAATACTGGTTACATTGATGAGGCTGATGTTGTTTACCAAGAAGAAGAGTTGCCGGATTCTTTTGTCGTTGAGCCTGGTCTACGACTCGATGAATTAGTTGGAGATGCACAAGATGTACAGACTCATAATGTGAAAAAACGAAAACGGCAAACAACCACGACAAAAGATCGATGGTCCGGTTTACGAAGTAGAGTACATGATCGTGATACTGATGAATTTTGAAATTGAGTACAAGTAATGTTTCCTTCATCTCTTCTTTCGTCTTCTATATTTTTCTTTAAATTCATTATCAAATTTCCTTTCATCAGGATGTCGTCGAGCAGTAGACGACGAGGCATGCGGGGCTTTCTGCCCCCGAGAGAAGACTCCGTTTTCCAGGGCTGTCAGTCTAGCAATGGTAGACTATCTCAGCTGTTGGGCCTCGATAGAAGCCAGGGGTCACGAGAGCGGTCACGACAGGTAAAGAATATTAAATTACATAAATTATATAAATAACTTTCTTAAATCTATATTACCAATCTTCAAATTTTTAGGACGACTCTACGTCAGAGGAGATAGAGGCCAGGGGTCCTCTTGAGACACCACAGGTTTCGGAGCCTGTTACAGATCCTGCTTTGGATCCTCTTCAGGTTCCGGCACCACAGGTTTCAGACCCTGCTTCAGAGCCTTCCATAGAGCCTGATGTGGAGCCAGCTCCAAGCGGCGTTACAGGAGGAGCCACATGTCTCCTCCTCCGGTTCCTGCACGGCCAGAAGATCGGGTCGTTATTCGTCTAGTTGGCGATAGGTAAGTAAATCTATAACAAATCAATTTGGATATTTTAACACTTATATATGTACTAATTGAGAATCGTGTATTAGGTCTTGGCCAATCACTCGTTCACGGGTCAAGGACGCCACCGCCAGGTCAACGCTGTTCTGGGCCAGCTCATCCATTGTCACTACCCCGGTCTAGTGAACGGACGGGCTGCTACGTCTTGGGACGATTACGCTACGGCCCAGGACATTACCTACGACAACCACCAGGAGCATGTGTGGCATGAATTCATGGTAAGTAAATCATCTATTCGTTAAATGCGAACCTATTATATGTTAAATACATTAACTTGTATATTTCTTCTTGTAGAAATATTACCGTTTGGAGGACGAGGCCCAGCTGGATCACGCTCGCCTGATCTTCAACAACAATGCTAGGAAGCTCCTGACGCAGTTGATTTCAACGGCTCGCATTCAGGCTACGAAGGCGTACTATAAGTTGCATCCAGACGAGGGTGAGCCGGGGCAGTTTAGGGATGTGGCAGACAAGTACTTGACAGAGGCACAATACGCAGAGGTAAAATGTTTATTTTACTTTGCTTCATTATCCAATTTTGATCAATGTTTTCATCTAATAAAAAATGTGTGCAGGTCAGCGTACCATGGCTTGAGTCATGTCCGGACGCCTACAGTTCCCTGTGCGCTCGTTGGGCGAGCCAAGGCTTCCAAGGCGTGTCGATGACCCGCCGACAGAGTCGAGGGACGGACGGGAAACGCCGTCTTGGCGGGGACGGCTACGTACGTCTTGCTAAACGGATGGTAAGTGATACTCGAATTTTATTCTAGTTAATTTCTATCGCTATCATTTTGCTAACACGTATCGATAGGAGCGCGAGATCGGTCGGGAGCCGACCGCTATCCAGGTGTGGAGGAGGGGTCACATGGGAAGTGACCCCTCGCAGCCTGATCAGCTGTCTTCTCAGACAACGATGGAGACGTTGGTGAGTTCTTTAGTTGACTTAATTGTATTCTCTTTAAAACTTCTGATGACTTTAATTTTCTGTATTTTCAGGAAAAGTATGGGGAGGAGGTGCGGAGGCTTCGAGGCAACGATTACGATTGGTAGAACTCGCCGATCGTACCTGAAGCCGCCTATGCAAGCGGTGGCGGTAAACCTCACGGCCGGTGAGTTCTATTGTTTTTCATTTACTTTCATGAACTTTGAGACACGAAACTTTAATACTCTTACTTCGTTGTGTAGGTTGGCCATCTTCGATGGAGTAGTCGACTCGAGGGAGGCGCGGTCTTACTCGAGGGACTCTTCATCGCAGGGTGGATCCAGCAGGCGTGGCAGCCGCGATCTAGAGCTCCAGAGTGTCCAGGAGGAGCTCTAGAGGATGCAGGAAGCGCTGAGGCTCACGAACGAGAGGCAGGCAGCCGAGCTCCGCGCTAGGGACGAGTATCAACACTCGTACATGCTACAGCTGCAAGCTGCCATGCAGGTAAGTTCAGATCGTTGTACTCAACGTTTCTAATATATAAATGACATGTATAATAATTTACTTTATATTTGCAGGCTATGGCCACAGGATAGCCTGTAGTCTTTCCTCAGTGAGCGCCGCCACCGATACAGCTACCACAGGGGCCGACCTCAGGAGCACAGGTACAAAATTTCTCATAATAGCTGCAACTAGTTAAGCTTGCTCAAATTTAGTTAAATTTGATCAAACTTACTCAAACTTAGGGAAATATGGTACAACTTACTCAACTATAGTCAAATATGACTAAACTTACTCAAACATAGCCAAAACTATTTGAACTAGCAAAAACATAAACACTACTAGTCCATACTTCTCAAACTTAGTAAAATATGAGCAAACTTGCTCAAACATAGCCAAATCTAGCTAACTTGCTCAATTCTAACTTGTAATGAGTTTATTTAATCATATACATATTTGTGAACTTCTTATTTGTCTAACTATACATGTACATCATAGAGATCGGCGATGCGAGCTCAGGAAACTCCATCCCCTCAGCAACCAGCGTTTGGACGAGCGCACGACGACTTCCTGGACTCCGGTGGAAGCGGTCGGGGTAGCGTAGGGTAGTGTGGCGTGCGTACAGTGTTTTTATGCCTGCCTGTGATGTATTTGATTGCCTGTGATCTGGCCGTCGAGCCAGGGCTGGCCTCGAAGCCAGGGTAGGATTTTCTGTTTTCTTTTTTTAAATTGGAAAGCTTATTGACGACGGTTTCTGGTACTTGGCCGTCGTCAATAAGCCATTGTTACTGACGATGGCCAGGTACCAGAAACCATCGTCAATAAGCCATTGTTATTGACGACGACCAAGTAGAAACCGTCGTCAATAAGCCATGGTTACTGACGACGGTTCAAATCCTGGCCGTCGTCAATACTCTGCTCTAGCTTATTGACGACAGCCTGATTTAGCTGTCATCAATAAGCATTATTGACGACGGCCAGTACCACAAACCGTCGTCAATAAGCCATCGTTACTGACGACGGTTCAAATACTGGCTGTCGTCAATAAGCTTATTGACGACGGTAACCGTCGTCAATAATATTATTGATGACTAATAATTGACGACAGCCGTAAACCTCGTCTATAAAGTATTGCCGTCGTCAATAAGTTATTGACGACGGTAACGTTCTTATTGATGACGGTTTCTGACCGTCGTCCATTGTTCGGATTCCTGTAGTGTATATAGAAAATTAGGTTCACATGCAACTCATGTTACATTACAGGAAACATCGTAATTAACGAGGGTGAAAAACCATCGTAAAGAAGCACATTACCCTCGTAATTAAGCTACTTGCGACGGTATTTACTTATTTACGACGGTTTGTAGCTGTCAAAAATAAGTCGAGGTAAATAATTTTATTTACGACAGCTGAATTCAGCAGTCGTAAATAAGATCATGGTCCACGTGGCACAACAGGAAATGTATTTACGACGAGTGTAGGCCGTTGTAAATAGCGGAAGCATTATTTACGACGGTAGAGCCACCCCGTCGTAAATAACAGAAGCACTATTTACGACAGTAGAGCCACCCCGTCGTAAATAACAGACGCTTATTTACGACGGTACTGTATAAATAACCGTCATAAATAAGGTTTTTTATTTAAAAAATAGAAAATGCTGACCGCTGGCTCTATGGCTAGTCCACTGGCTCGATGGCCAGCACATAGGCAGTCATATACACGATACACGATCACAATCATAGAAAGTATGTCACAAGTCCATCAGAAGCAATAACATGACACTATACACACCAAGCTACACATTACTACCACGGCCGCTACCTCCGGAGCCCGTGAAATCATCCTCGAGCCGTCTACCCACTCCTGACACGTGCGACGATGGAGTGCGAGCCTCCGTCCGTGATGTCTGTCATGTTCAAGCATATATTATTAGAATTAAGCAAGTTGAACTAGTTTTGACTTCATTTGAGCAAGTTTAACTATATAAGGCTTTATTTGAGCAAGTTCAAAGTGTTTTGGTTAAATTTGAGAAAGTTCAACTATGTTTGTCTATAATAGAGCAATGTTAACTAAGTTTAGTTATATTTAAGTAAGTTTAGTTATAATTGACCAAGTATGTCTAAATAAACTGAAGAGAGGTTCGTTTCTACCTGAGCTCCTGTAGTCGGCACCTGTGGCTGCTCTGGCTCGATCACCGGTGGTGGCTCCCACCGTGGAAGCTCATCCTGTTGTCCAACCATCATAGCCTGCGAATACGAACTATTAGCACATTTTTGTATTCATAATTTTGAAACATATACATATTTGAACGACAATTACTTACCGCCATTGCCGCCTAAAACTGTAGCATGTACGAGTTGAGATACTCGTCCCTGGCCCTAGTGGTTGTGGCCTGTCACTCTCGCTCTTGTCGGAGCTCCTCCTGAGTCCTCTCTCTCTCTCTCTCTCTCTGGAGCTCCTCCTGTGTCTGGCGGAGCTCATCCTGGACACTCTGGAGCTCCAGCAAGCTAGATCGGCTGCAAGAGCCAGCCTGCTGAGAGGAAGAGGATCTGGAGGATCGTGACTACCTGGAGTCGACCACTCCTTGGAAGATGCCGAACCTACATAAAGAAGAAAGTTTACTAGATTTTCATCGACCACTCCAACAAAGTCGTAGACAGTAATTGTAAAAGATGAAAACTCACCGGTCGTGAGGTTTTCCGCGTCCACTTACGTACGCGGCTTCTTATTATAATTGTTGCTCCTTATTATGAATTCTGTTATTTGCAACACATTAATATCTTTGTTTTCAACCGAATTAAAAAGAAAAAAAGAAAATCAAGTAGTGAAACTCCAATTTTTTTGTTTGATACTCGTAATTCACCCACTGATTTTTTTATAATGCTCCTTATCCTTTAGCAACTGCTTTCAATGTAGAACTATCATAGGTATTTTGAAGAGCTTCAGGCAAGACCGACAGAGCAGAAGTTGATTGCATTTTGTGTGGAACTTCAACCAGTGCAAAGAAATTAGCTGGTTCGGCAAATGACCTTGATCAGTGTGATGGACCCCATCTCGTTCCGTTCATTCTAGGAATCGCAGAGGGTGGTGTCATGCGATGTGACACCCGAGAACACACATAGTAAAGAATACGTATTATATCAAAGTTTACCGAATTCTTACAAAAGTAATACATAATTGTTTGGTTTGAACAAATAATATACATAACATAACTACAACAGAAGCTAATAGATACTCTAGCCTTCTACCTAAGCTAAGCAAAAGTCAGCTGTCCAGCCCTATGGACAACCAACACTAGCAACACGTACAGATCTTCACGGTGGCGTGCAGGGCTCCCATTCGTCCGTAGTCCTCGAAGGAAAATGGGGCTCTGCCGTGAACCCTTCCTCATAATCGTCATCAAAACATTCAACACCTGCAACATCACATAAAGTAGCAACTGTGAGCAGTAAGGCTAAACAAGACTTAACCGACTTACCTATACAAGAAACTCTACATGCAGGAACAGACTGACACATAGGATAGTTCATTGCAACTAGAACACGCCTAACAAATCATCCTTAATTATAATTTTTGCAGAAAATTCATAGTTCCATAAGTAAAAAAATAGTGAGCAGTATTTGGTGGCAATCAGGATGCAATACAATTGAATCATAACAACAATCTACATTAGAATATCAGTTCCATAGTTTACTACGTCATGACACAGTGAACAAGCTGTTCTCATAACCGTGAGGGACGGCGAATCGACTCGATATACACCTGCAGGGATACCAGAATAGAACGTCACATACGACCGTTCTCGGAGCTGCAACAGCACGCTCAACTAATGTCGTACGGTACAACCTTTCACCCGACAGCCCAAACGTCGAACCGGTCGTACCGAAACAAACAGGAGGTCCCAACACAGAGCAACTCTATGCCCGTTAGCAGATTTACACCTTGATGCCCTCAACCCACACCTATAAATCGGCATCTATGCCTCGACGCTCAGAGGTCCAAGTTACATCGGTTTACGGGGTCCCATATCGCCTGTGTGGCTTCGGTACATTCAAACTTGTTTAACAGGGCCGCACACGACACGGTCCTTGATGGATAAGGCAGGGCTACGCACACAAGATCACGTCTTGCTGCCTCCTACCTCCACGCCTGATCTCAATTTCCCAAATTAAAATGATTCTTATTTCTTTACCATACCCGTGTGTCACCCATCTACTAATCTCGTGAGTAGATTTCAATTACTCAACTTGTACCAAATCCTATATGGTAATTAGCATGGCATAGACTAATCTCAGACCTAAACCTCTACCGATATTCTCTCAGGGATCATTTGGATATGCAATTGTAGTACCAAAATAGACTAGACTTAATTCATAATCCAAGTCTTCATAATCTAAGTGATACAAAAGAAAGCTGAATTGATCGTTGTTAAATGCAAACCGGAGCTTGCCTTGATCGAGCGAGGTGTCAAATTCTATGCCCAAAGATATGTTGTCGATGGGCTCCGGGGTCTCCTTAATCTCAGTTACTAGACGACATGATTAAAATGCATATGATTAGTGAGTATATTTTAGAAATACAGATACATTATAAAAGTATTGCTAGAAAGTACTAGTCACAAGGATTCTAACAATATTGGGTTCAGGAATTTTGGACACTTCTACCGAAAGTTATGAATTTATGAAGTTGCTCTCAAATTGGAGATCTTTATAGCTGACATGGGTCTTCCGGCTTCAAACCTTGCCTTTCTGTTAAGGAGAGGTCCGGAGCCACGTGCCTCCGGCTTTGGACCTTGTCTCTCAGATAACGAGAGGTCCGGTGCTGCCACATGTCCTCCGGGTTGCCTCTATGCTAAAGAGAGGTCCTGTGCTACCACCTGTCCTCCGGCTTGCCTCTCTGCTAAAGAGAGGTACCGTGCTGCCATGTGTCCTCCAGCTTGCCTCTCTTCTAAGGAGAGGTCCAGTGGTGCCACGTGTCCTCCGGCTTGCCTCTGTGACACCCTCGCCTTGGGTGTCAGCATATGTTCATGATAAGAGGAAACATTTTAATGAAAAATAGGAATAGAGAGAATTATCAAAAGAATAGCCAATAAAGCCCTCAGAGAGCGTCGAAGGCAAATTCCGCGGCCAGCAAAACGCGGCGTGATCGGAGCTCATCCCCGAGGAGTTGGGAGAGGTCCGCCGCCAAACTGTCGATGTGGCAGGCTCGGAGGTCACCTCCGCAATTGAAAAGAGGTCCGACCCTGTGGGACACGTGTTGCCCACGGAGCTAGCCTCTGAAGAAGAAGCAAAGGCATTTCCGCAGGACACGTGTCATCCTCGGAGCCATTCCTCACGAAAATCAGAGGACCAGTCGCGCGGGATGCGTGTCGATCTCCGAACCCATCTCCGAGAAGTCCAGATCTATCGAACATGTGTCGCCACCGGAGCTTATCTCTGGGAGGTCCGTCGCAGCTAGACACATGTCGACCTCGGGGCATGTCCCTGAGGAAAGAAGAGGGGGAAGACCGGCGCCAACACGTGGCATGCGCGGAGCTCACCTCCAAAGAAGAGGGAGGTCTTGCTCGTGACACATGGCACAACCGGAGCTCGTCTCTACGGAGGAGGAGATACCAGGCCCCGGAGGACACGTGGAGCTTCTGGCGCTCATCATTGCAGAAGTAACGAGTTCTGGAGCGGTTTTTACGCGTAAAGATACCGGTACGCAACAGAAACCGATCTACATTCCACGATGTTACCAAAGATAAGACGTTAGGATCCAACAAAGATCTGAATAAGACTCTTATTCGGGATCCAATCAGATTAGGACTCTTCTCTTTCCGATTATAAATAGAACCCAAAACCTATGGCCGAAACCACAAACTTCTCTTTCAACTCCTGAGCCGACGACTTAGAGCCCTAGCCCTAACTCGCTGAGCAAAACATCGCTGAAGCACAACAAGGGAGATCATCGGAGAAGAACCAAGCGGTCTGAGGAGGACCTCAAAGTCAAGAAGAGCGTGAGGTAGGATTTCAATACCACCTTACGACATCATTGTGTTCATCTCTTTGCATCTGTTCTTCAATTCCTTTCGAACAGAAGCCTTCTCGTGGGCAGATCACTCGATGATCAGTTTGATCTAAAGACAAGATCGTCGCCACGTCCACCTTTGATCCGAACACCTCTGCCCATGCAAGCCATGCAAGAGCACACCAATCTAATAAAAATCATAGGATAAGCATGCATATGCATCATCGCATCTAGTTTAAAGTTTGCGCATGATATTGATTGCTGTGAATCTTGTATGCACGTGAATCCTACATAGCAGGACAGGTTCAGGGAACTGTCTACGACGAGCTGCATCAACAAGGTTTTGAGAATCAAGAACAAGAACAAGGCAAGTGCTCCTTGACCATATTGATCCTATATTTTGGTAAAAACTGTTTGTTTTGCGAAAAGGTGTGCATACTGAATCAAACATGATGGGAAACCCTTTTATAGGAGTTACTAGTTTTGATTAAACCGCCCTTGTCGCTTGGGAAGTTTATGAGTCGGATATGGTTTTTATCAGTACGAGTGCAGTTAGCTAGACCCATCTATCTTGCCACTGAGACTTTCCCAGCCATCCAGACACTCCAAACTCACCGCCCGTGCCTAACTTTGCACGTTGGTGACCTCAGCCCATACCAGCGATGGTTAGAACATGGATGACCACGGCGACAGCGGCTCAAAGCTCACTGGCGACAATGTCCTAGTTTGGGAAGGCCTCTTTTTGATCGGGTTTTCTCTTCCTGCCTCACCGGATCACAAGGAACTCGAAAATGAACCAAGGAGCTGATGAAAATGGCCGGAACCTAGAGTTCACCAGTGAACCAAAAGGTTTTTGCCATCGGAGGCAAAAACTTGGTGAACTCCTCGGTTTCTTGGGCAGATCTTACTCTACTTCTTCCTATAGCTCCGTATGGATGTCTAGATCATGTACTTAGAAGTGCACGATCGCTAAAGGATTGTGTGAGGTGAATTTCACCTCGAAACCCACTCTGTGAGCTTTTGAGCTCACCGGAGAGGCTCGGAACGGCCGGGCGACGTGGAACCAAGAGGTGGCGTCGTGCTCTATTTTACGGAGAAGAACGGCTCGGTTGCAGCGGGGGAAGGCCGGGGACGAGCTAAAGATGGTTGGAAAGCATCGAGGAGCGATGGGCGCAGCTCTTTGGTGGCTCAACTGGGCGTCACCATGGCCGGGAGCAAAATGGCGATGAGCAGCCGAGAGTGGGCGCCCAGGTCCCTTCAGGTGAGCGCGCGAGGAAGTGTTCTGTTTCGTTGGAGTGGCGAGCAGGAGAAAAAGCAATTGTGTTGTGCAGCTGCTGTGGCTAAGGATCAACACGCCGTGGAATTTCCTGCCTCCGGGAGCAAGTCACGAGCAACAGCTCAGTGGAGCTCTCTCCCCCTCGGTGTCACTCTCACAGAGAAAGCAAAACTGAGGTGGTCTCTGTTCCACTGACCTGCGGGTCCCCCGAGTATTCCCCTCCAAACATAGGTCAAAAAATTTGAATTCACAAGTTCCAGCAAATTTCAACACATGAATTTCAGTACCGAAGTGGCTCATCCCTTGTGCTCAAATTTAAATTCAGTGATTAAATTCCTTTTTGGCTAAACTCCTTTTGTAGCCTTTCCTATATCCCATGTAGCCAAATTTCAAATTCGGAACCCTAATTACCCGGAATTCGACCCTGCGGATTTAAATGCGCCAGCAAATCTAGATTAGCTTAAAGAAGGGATTTTACACCTTGCTATCCCATGTTGCTTCTTCAACATTGTGGTTACTCCATAGTACTTTATAGAACCACAATGTCCACTTTCTTGTGATACGAGCTTTTTCATCAATAATTCAGATCGTATGTTCAACAAAAGTGAGATCCGATTTTATTTCTTCCAATTCTTCAATGTGGATTTCTGCGATAGGCTTGAGACATTTTTGGAGCTGAGATACGTGAAAAATATAAATGGACTCAAGTTAATAACGTCGGCAACTCCAATCTATAAGCAATTGGCCCGCGCCTCTCGGTGATTGCAAATGGACCAATGAAGTGGGGAGCCAGTTTTCCTTTAACTCCGAACCGATGAATTCCTTTCATCGGAGAGACGTGGGGATAAACGTGGTCTCCGATTTCAAAGGTTAAGGGACAACGTCTTCTATCCGCATAACTCTTTTGCCTAGATTGCACGGCTTTGAGATTAGCTTGTATCACTTGTACCTACTCTTCAGCCTCCTTGACGAGGTCAATTCCATAAACCACTTGTTCACCCGACTCACACCAATTCAGTGGTGTACGGCACTTCCGGCTGTAGAGAGTTTCATACGGTGTCATTTTGATGCTCGTTTGGTAACCGTTGTTATATGAGAACAAACGGTAAGTGATCATCCCAATTCTTACCGTGGTGTATGGCACATTCTCTCAGCATATCCTCAAGTATTTGATTCACCCTCTCAGTTTGTCCATCGGTTTGAGGGTGATATGCGGAGCTCTGAATTAGTTTGGTCCTCAGTGATGCGTGTAGTTTCTCCCAAAAACGAGCTATAAACACCGATCCTCTGTCTGATACAATGGTACGGGACACTCCATGTAAGCACATAATCCATGCTATGTATACCTCCGCAGATTTCTTGGCATTGTAACCAGTATGCATAGGAATAAATTGTGCTGATTTAGTTAATCGATCAACGATTACCCAAATCAAATCGTGCTTATGAGAGGTGAGCGGTAATCCGATGATGAAATCCATGCTCAAATCCTCCCACTTTCATGCCGGTATTTGCAATGGCTGTAGTAGCCCTGATTTCTGCATATGATCCGCTTTTACTCTCCGACATGTATCACATTCAGAGACATACTTTGCTATCTCTCTCTTCATATACGTTTCCACCAAAATTTTGTCCGGAGGTCTTGGTACACTATATTACTTCCCGGATGAATATAAAATTTAGACAAATGAGCTTCCTCCAAAATGTCGTTCCGTAGTCCCATATCCCGGGGTATACTATATGGTTTTTGAACCATAGCGTTCCTTGTTTATCCTTCTAGAAACATTTCATTTTGGCTTTGGCAATTCCTTTCCGTATGTGAGACATACCCTTGTCTTTCTTTTGAGCCTCTATAATCTCCCCTCGAATGGTAGGAACGAGGGCTAGATTATATAATGATCCATACAGAATGACATGTAGACTTTTTTCTTCATTCTCTATCGGAGTCATGGTTAGGTGGTGGTTATGTGCCTTCTGACTAAGCGCATCAGCAACCACATTGGCTTTACCCGTATGATAATGACTTTCCATTTCATAATCTTTGATCATCTCTAACCATCTCTGTTGCCGCATATTCATCTCCTTCTGAGTGGATATGTACTTTAGGATTTTGTGGTCGGTGTAGAGGTGTACTAGATTTCCTAGTAGATAATGCCTCCACATTTTCAATGCAAGCACCACTGCAGCTAACTCAAGGTCGTGAGTCGGATAGTGCTGCTCGTGGTTTCGCAATTAACTTGATCCATACGTGACCACACATCCTTCTTGCATTAATACACAGCCCAAGCCGATACCGGATGCATCACAATAAACATCGAAAGGCTTAGTCGTATCCGGCTGAGCAAGAATCGGGGCTGTGGTGAGGTGTTTGACCAATATCTTGAAGGATACTTCACATGCATCGCTCCAATTATACTTGGTACCCTTCTTCAGCAGTTTTGTCATCGGTTTAGAAATTTTTGAGAAGTTTGGAATGAATCCCTGATAATATCCCGCTAAACCGAGGAAACTTCAGACTTCATGGACAGATTTGGGAGATTCCTATTTTAGCACTTGCTCTATTTTACTTGGGTCTACAGTGATGCCTTCTGCTGAAATAATGTGCCCTAAGAATGGAACTTGGTTGATCCAAAAATTCACATTTGCTGAGCTTTGCATAAAGTTTATGATCTCGTAGCTGTTGCAGCACGATATGTAAATGTTCCATGTGTTCTTCCTCTGACTTGGAATAAACTAATATGTCGTCGATGAAAACTACTACAAATTTGTCCAACTTCGGCATGAACACTGAGTTCATTAAGTATATAAAGTGAGCCAGAGCATTGGTTAATCCAAAGGACATGACGAGGTACTCATACAGAATGTATCTCGTCGAGAATGTTGTCTTCAGTATGTCTTCCGACCGGATTTTTATCTGATGATATCCAGACCTCAGATCCATCGTTGATAATACCTTCGCACCAACAAGTTGATCGAATAAAATATCGATATGGGGCAATGTATACTTGTTCTTGATGGTGATGGCATTAAGTGGCCGGTAATCAACACACAGCCTTAAGGTTTCGTCCTTCTACTTCACAAACAATACGGAGCAGCCCCACGGTGATGAACTTGGACGAATGAAACCACTAATCAAAAGATCATTCAGCTGTTTTTTTAATTCCGCTAGCTCCCTGGGTGCCATATTGTACGACCTCCGAGAAATCGATGTCATTCCCAATGCAAGTTCAATCTTGAACTCGACTTCCCGTTCGGGCGGCATGCCTGGTAGATCATCCGGGAATACATCGGGATACTCACATACCTCCGGAATGTCTTCCAACTTAAGTGTTTTGGCGTGGTAAGCTGCTGTACTCTCCGAAACAGGACTGTCCAATACTAGTGTATGTGGAAAATGTAGCGGGGAGTTCAGGCGGATGGTGCGAGATGGAACTTCCAGAACAGCGCTGTGAAATCCCCAAAATTATAGTAAGTGAATCAGCCAATTCCCACTTAAGAAAATGAGGAAGAATTAAAACATTGGAATATAGAGGATGAGTTCAAAGTGCTGACTCGTACTTGCCAAAAACTTCCAAACATGGAGAGCTAAATCCGAAATTTGGTTCCCCATAATTCAAATAATAGCCCTGCCAAATTTTGGCTCATTTGGAGAGGGTTTACCATTTATTTGGAATTAAATGAGGAAGCAACTCAAATCTGAATTCAAACCTCATATTCAAATTCCAACTTCAACAAATTGCGAATTGGGTTTCACAAAAGGGTTCAACACATTTGAAATAGCACCCCGATGAAAATTCATACAATTTGGGCTTGGTTTGCTATGGTTTTAAATCAATGGAAGAGGGAGGATTCAAATCCCAATTGAACTTCAAATACCCAAATGCAGTTCAAATTTCACACCAAAATTGAATCCATTTGAATTCCAAATTCAAACCATGACTTGATGTGGAAGTCTAACATTTAAGTGTGAGCTGCTGAGGTAAAAATATCAGTGCAAAAATTTAAAGAAAAACAGAGGTAGTGGGACCCATCTGTCACTCTCACAGAGAAGCAAACCACCTCTGTTTTTTCTTCCTTCGGACTAGCGCTCGCCAGCTCCCGGTGCCAATCCCCGCCTGAGGAATATCTCAGTGCCATCTCTTGCTTCCCAGCTCATCTGCTCGCCCTTATCACTTCTCATCCGGTGAAGCGACGTCCTCCATCTTCTCTCGACGCTCTCTCGGTTTCTTTCCCGCTAAAACAACTCGCCACCGGCGCCCTGCTGTTCTAGGTCGCACGACCCGGCTGACCTCCGGTTGATTGTGCTCCCAACACATAAAAGCAGCACCACAACGTGCCCTAGCACCCACCATTCTCCACCCCAAAGCTCCTAGCTCCTGCTGTTTGCAAATTGCGAATTGGCGCCGAGGCCCGAGGTGAAACCAGCGGAGCATAGTTCGGCCTTACCGTCGACAGCACGCTACGGCCTTCTTCATCTCCATTTCCCTACATGAAAAAGGTGCGCGTGCAAGCCTAGATGGTGTAGCCGAAAGCTGTTCATCGTTTGATCAAACCATTAGCTAGAATTTTGAGTTTTCCCGAACCCTAGTTCATAGCTATGGAGCTTGGTCTACACCCAAATTTCCATTGCACGTACAACCAATGGTACAGCTAGTTTGCAAAGAGTTTCTTCACACCCTAGTGGCCATCCTCAAAGAAGAAACGATGCAAACAGTCGAGAATCGGCCAAGTTCTAGCTGTTTTTCTCGCCGTCGGTGAAAACGCCTCGGCTCACCATCAAGGGTATAGTTGCCGGCATTTTCATCATACTTGGGGTCCATTTTCGGATTCCCCGAGTTGCCATGGTGCTCTCGGAGCAAACCCCGGCCGATTTGGTGCTCCCTAGAGCGAGAACGACATCGCCGGAACCCTAATAGCCGCTGTCACCGTCGCGAGATGGTTTTCGGCCATCCCCGGCCAACGCCGAGCCCTCTAGCATATTCCCCATGTGAGTTTAGAACCAGGCGGCGAGTTTTAGCAAGCTCCGAGCAGTGGAGCAGCGGGCGGCGAAGCTCGCCGGCGCACGCCACCGCGGGAGGCGCGGGCAAGGCGAGGAAGAATACGACCGGTGGGCCCCGCTGGTCAGTGGGAGAATAACCCCCGCCGGATCATCTGTGTCGGCAGATCTCGTGCGCGCTGTGGGTTAAACTTTGTGGCCCCGGTGTGGCTGCGATCTCAGTGGCCCAATTCAAACCGTGGGGCCCATGCCAAGGATTTAAACTTTTCCCCGAATTTCAAATTTAGGCTGAACTTCAAACCTTCATAACTTTCAGTGGGAATGTCCAAAATTTGTGAAACAAATTTTGTTGGATTCCTCTAAATCAGTACTTTGCAGAAATGCAAAGAAATTGGTCTTAATATCCCTGCAATTTTCTCGAAAACTCCATAGATTTAAAGTTTTGGGAATTAACTCCAGCAGATCCCTGTTATGGAATTTGCTCAAATTTGGCCAGAGGATCCTTCATGAACCTAGTGATCTCCTGTAAAAATTTTAGCCTCATTGGACTCCATTTACAGGGCCAAACTGTGTTCCAATTTTCAGCCTTCAATGAAAATTCCAAATTAAACAGAAACTTTTTCAGCATTTCCTATCAACTTCAAAAATCCATTTGTCCCTGTATGCAACTCAGAAAATTATGAAACAAATTTTGCTAGAACTAGGGAGACCTTCTCTAATTATATATTCCACTGTTAGCTATATCAAAGCTACATAATTAGGATCAAAATTCAGAGGAGCTATGTACTTGTGGGAATTTTAGAGACCACAAGCTTGCATGAAACTTCCTCCAATTTTGCTCAGATCATCCTCATAGAATCTAGTCTCCACTGGGAAAATTCAAAAGCCAATTAAATATCCTTAGTAACAGTAACTATAAGTAGAAGCTTGCTTATTATAAATAAGTATCACTCATACGTATATTTTGTTACATCTCATATAGTGACCGAGATCGAGGATGCTCCAGAGGCCTTAGACATCATACCTCCAGACGTTAACTTCCCCTTTGACTTCAACAAGGCAAGCCCCGGTTTGCATTCAAGTACTTTTACAAAGTTTTGCTTTGTAGAAGTTATGTCTAGGATGAAATGTTTGCATTAGAGTTAAGGTGATTGAAACCCCACTTGCATGACCCCAAAATCCTATGGAGTGTTGGGTAGTCTAAAGCTTGATGAATAGAAAATGCCGTGCTAATGTTCTTAGGATCTCGGTAGAAGTCGAGTAGTTGGAATCTACTCGCGAGATAGGATTTTATCACACAGGATAGAAGGAATCAAAGGATGGATGAAGAATGTGAAATTGAGACCCAGCAGGGGGATCGGATGCAGTGAGCGGAGGTCTCACGTGCGTAGCCCTGTTGGTGTCGGTTGAGGACCGAGTCGTGTGCGGCCCTGCTGGACAAGTTTGAACAGTACCGGATGCATACTGGCTATATGGGAACCAGGAAACTGATGTAATTGGTTAACCTGCATGCCGAGGCTTACCCAACCGTTTTATAGGAGTAGGTTGAGGATAGCAAGGTGTAAATCTACCCGCGGGCACATACACACACTGCGCGGGGACTTTCTGCCCATTACGGATGGATTAGTTCGGCATTTGGGTTTCCTTTGAAAGTTTGCTGCATACAACAGAGTAGGAATGTGTGAGGCACCACACTTCTGAAATTAGGTGTATGTGACGTGTTATCCGGGTGTCTATTGATTGCAATCACTGTCCCTCGCGGTTATTTGAGTACCGCTTGTTCACTGCGCTGTGACGTAGTAATGATTAAAAGAGGCCAAAAGAATTTGATGCATTGAATTATCATTGTATTGTAACCATGTATGCCATAGATGTATAGTTCACTAAATTTATGTTCCACTTTGGGAAAAGCCACAATGGAAGGAAATATTTCTTGTTTGATTGTGGAATTCCGATGTGAGTGCCACTCAAGGCATATAAAATTGCTGCTGTAAAACTGAAAGTAAGGATTAACATGTAGGCGAGTTCTTTATTGCAATGTCACTTCCTATGTTAAGAGTCCGTGCATGTAGAGTTTCATATTTAGAAGTGTCAGATAAGCCTTGCTGAGCCATCGTGCTCACATTTGTTATAATAAGCTGTTGCAGGTGAGACATATGAGGAAGGGTCCGAGGACGATGCGATGCTGCCATCGGGGTACACGGCCGATTTGGAGCCCTGCACGCCGCCGTGATCGCTGGATAGGTGCTGCTAGTGTGTAGCGTCCCCGGGCTGGACGGTTACACTTTTTCATAGCTAGGCAGAGAGTTTAGCTATGAATAAGACTTCCACTGTATATTAAGTATTGTAAAAGACTTTCCGCTATTTTATGTAAATAAAAGTTTGTATGTTTATCATATTCTTTTCTTGTGTGCTGTTGGGTGCCACATCGTACGTCACCACCCTTGCGATCCTGGAGTGGGAGGATGTCAGGTCCCCCGCAGATGTGGTATCAGAGCCATATTTGGAATAGCACGCTCGAAAAGAGCCTATTTTAAAAATTTAGAAGTAGTCAAGTGAGGATTAGTCACTATGCCCACATAGAGTCTATTATAGTAGTAGATACTAAGGTAGAAAAGCTGATATATGTGTTATTAATTGGTAACGACACTCCGACATCAGGTAAGAGGTAAGGTACGCCACCGCAAGCGGATCACTTGCGGTAAGCTCACCATACGAGCTGTGGTATGGGATGGTTTGCAGTGGCTTGGCATGGTAGTGAATATGAGTCTCTGAACCTTCTCATGGTTCTGGGAACATATGAAGCGCTGCTTCCCAGCGTGCTTTAGGAAAAATCGAGGATATCCCTTCATGTGGTAAGAAATAAGATAGTATGCAACTCTTGAACGTTCAATGTTCAAAGGGCCATACGCAGCGCTCGCCATTGGCGTGTCTCAATGGTTATGAGGCAGTAGGTGGTATCCGTTGGGTTGATAAAATTCTCAACCGTGACGACCCGTTCGTGCTCTACTTGGGTTCCCCATCGTGTGGTGTGAAAACGTGACCATGTACTTTGAGACCTGACATGACTCAAGGACAATCCATATGGAAATGATACGGACCATATGTTTTTACTATGATATGGACCTGTCTGGAATGATCAACCGTTGTGTGCCTCATTATTGAGTGGTTTTATGCAGGTACACTGACCACATTAGAGCATGACGTTTAGAAACCGTTTGTGAGTGATGTCTTTAGTTCCACCATTTGACACGTATATGCCAGAATACCGGCTTAGGCTTTTCTTTGTGAGGGCATAGTACCGGCATTGCATTCCAGTTTCCTTTGGCACGTTGACGACCATATCCATGCCGGAGGTGCTGTCAAATTTTTTTTTCAGAAAAACTGTCAACTTGTAAAAATCATAACTCCTAAATAAGAAATGCTATGGAGGCAAATAAATACATTCTGGATTCAATTTTGAGTTTACTACAACTTTGTTGTTGAACTCCAGTCCAGATTTTGCCTCCAAATTAGTTACAACATTTAAATTCCCCAGACTGGTCAGCTCGACCAGAATCTGGACAGTGAAGCTGTGTTTGAATTTCCAAATTCAAATAACTTGGTTTCCTTCTTGATGTCCAGCAGCTGTTCTTAAAACAGTGGACTGGATTCGAGTATATGATGCATTCAACACATCAGTTCAAGCGAGGACTTGTTTGTGTCTTGTACAATAGCAAGGATATACGCATGCTAATGCACTTAACATCCCGTGGTGACCAACGATGGTCAAAATGAACTTTCAATCCATGAAGTTCATTACTTTGGAACTCGATTGTGGTAACTTGGTCCAAGGATGCATATGTTATATAAAGTGTATAGTTTATTCATATGTATGGATGTTATGCGTATCATTTGTTTAATTCTCGCACTATTATTGTCTAGACTGGATGAAATAAACAAACATGTGCTGATCGTTTGAATCATGTGGTGCAGAATGGTGCGTACACATTCGACACACGAGGAGGGAGGTCCAAGTCAGGTTCGTGGTGATGAGTCTCCACCCCCGGAGCAAACCACGACACAGCAACAACCATCCCGTCCACCACCGGAACCTCCAAGAACTCTCGTGGAGGTTCTAGCTGCAGTACTCGGCTCGCACGACGAGCAAACCGAGCTGCTGTGGATGTTTGTGCAGCAGAATGCATCCTGTCAAGGAGGACGCCAACATAATGGGCAACGTCAGCCCCAATATAGTTCGTATTCGGACTTCTTGGCGACACATCCACCGGTCTTCACAGAGGCCGAGGAGCCTCTGGAGGCAGAAAACTTTATCCGCACCCTCGAGGCGAAGTTTGGTCTACAGCGGTGCACCAAACACCACAAGGCGCTGTTTGCAGCGCAGCAGCTTCAAGGAGCCGCCGGTACATGGTGGGCAAATTACATCGCCTCACTACCGGCTGGCCATGCTGTCACTTGGGCAGAATTCCGGGAGGCGATCCACGCTTACCATATATATAAAATCCCCAAAAGTGGTAGCAAGGATTTCAACACATTTACACTTAGGAAAAATGAGGAGAATTAAAACTTTGAATTATGACGGTGTGAGTTCATTGTGATGATTCAAACCTCCCAAAAACTTCCAACATGGAGATCTAAATTCATAACTTGGGTCTTCATATTTCAAATATTCAACCTTCCAAATTTCAGCTCATTTGGAGGGGTTCTAATATTTGCTTGGGATTAAAAGAGGAAGCCCACTAATCTGAATTTAAATTTCAGTTTCAAATCCCAATATCCTCAATTTGCAAATTGGGTTCCACAAATGTGTTCTCTACATTTGAATTAGCAGCCATGCCAAAATTCAGAAATATTGGAGTTGGTTGGATATGCTTTTGGAACAATGCAAATGAGTAATTCAAATTCCATTTCAAATTCAAATAACCAAAACTCCATTCAAATTCCACACTAGAATTCAAATCAGTTGGAATTCAAATTTTCAAACCTTAACCTTGGGGTGAAGCAAAGACTTTAATTTTGAGTAGCTGTGATGAAAACATCAGCGGGAAAATGGATTGAGAATTGAGGGGATGGGGTCCACATGTCAGCCACCCATATGCCTTTACCGCCTCTGTTTTGCCTTCGGTTGAACAGCGAGCGAACGCCAACCGGCTGCGACCCGCTCCCTCTGATTTCCACCGCGCCGCCTCCTGCTCGGAAGATCAGCACGCCGAGAGGGATATTTCACTGCCCCGTTGCCCACGTGAATGTCGCATCACTCGTTCGTGACACGACCCCACGGTCTTGTCGAGCCAGGATCACGCTGAGGGGTGCTGCGTTGCACAGCACCATATAACACACGTCAAAGGTACAAAGCGGAAGCGAAATTTTATTACATAAACAAGTTATGAACATGTTTACATCAAAATAAGTTCAGTCTACACTCGCGGGCGTAGACTAAGCATCAAGTGCACGTTCAGCCCTTGAACGTATCCTTGCTAGCACACACGCACACTAACTCTGCGGCGTGCACGACTCCCACTCGACGGGGCTCCCCTCCTGAGGTTCCATCTCCTCTTCGGGAGTCCCTTCCTCATAGAACCCTGCAAAAGCTTCAAACATAAGCAGTGAGCATGAAGGCTAAGCAAGTCTGACCCGTCTCACCTAAACATGGAACTTCTACATGAGGGTTGATGCGTACATGAGGTAAAATCATTTGCAAAGGACTCGCCTAATTAGTAGAACCTTACTTTCAAGTTTTAGCAGCAGATTGTAGAGAACCTTACGCTAAGGCACATGAGAGAGACGCAATCAAACAAGAAACACATTTCTCTCATGTACTTTGCCCAAAGTTGAAAAGAACTTTAGTTAGCTCTAAACTACAGCAATTCATTAGCAATCAAGTCCATCTTTCAACCAGCAACATTTTAACATGTAACTAGCCTGTTCTTTCTACGTCACGGTACAGTGAACAAGTGGTACTCACTGACCGCGAGGGACGACAATTATAATCGATTTAGACCTGCAGGGTTACCCGAACAACCCGTCACGTACGCCCGTACTCGATGTTGCCTACAACAACCATCACGGACGCCGTACGCAACTACCTTTCGCCTGCCAGCCAAATATTGAACCGGTCCCATCGTGCCGAGCAAGAGGTCTCTGCACGCGCATCTCAGTGCCGCCAGCCAATTTACACCTCAAGCTCTCAACCTACCCTCTGAACGACGGGCAATGCCTCAATACCGAGCTACCCGAGTTACATCGGTTTCCCGGTTCCCATATAGCCGGTAGGTCTTCGGTACTGTTCTAGCTTGTTCAACAGGCCCACACACGGCTCGGTCCTCAATCGACACAAGTGGAGCTACAGCACACAGGCCCCAAAGTCCTGCTGCCCTTACCCTCCACTTGGTCTCATTTTCTTGCCATGTGTTTCATGTGCTATCACTACCCGAGTCGAGTGCCCCTAGCCTATGCTCGCGAGTAGTTCCAACTACTCGACTTGTACCGAATCCTACACTATCTTAGCATTGCAGTAGCTAACGAGGTTTGCAATCCTAAACCCAACCCAGGGTTTTCTTGGCTATGTAGTTGGGTTTCCAGACAAGACTCTAATGCAAAGAATAAAGTAACCAAGTATGTGCTCAAAACTATAAAGCTTGTAAAAGGTTAATGCAAACCGGAGCTTGCCTTGATGCTCTTGGTCGTAGGCTAGCTGCTCCTCCGGAGTAACGAAGTCTAGGACTTCGGGTTCCTCCTTGACCTTAGCGACTACATGATAAAAGCAATACATGTATTAATTTAAATGCATTTGTATTTACTTTTAATTTTATGAAGCTTATAAGTCCCACTAGACAGACCCTATGACTGTGAAACTTTTTCTGTGGTTTGGTTACAACCTAAACAGAGACTTGGTCAAGTCTTAGTTGCAGTAAAGCTCATTTGAGCCCTCCACAATTAATTATGTCCTTGACCTTAATTGAAGGCTCTTAGGGTGTTCTAAGAATTTTCATGAAACAAACTATGACTTTCTGAAAACTAGATTTTCAGAGGATTCTAATGGAGTTGGTCTCACTTAATTTGAAGGTTCCTATCTAACGATATGAGCTAAACAATTTCAGAGAAAATTCTGAAAATGTTTCTGAACATTTTCTATTTTCTCTGGAACAGTTTCACTAATCACACCATTAGGTGGATCAAATGAGCTCAAATGGGTCTGAAATTTTTATGGTAGTTCAAGGATATTTTGGTGAACACCCTAGCAAAATTTCAGAATTTTCCTCCAAAGGATTCTCCAGTTAAAATTCCAAACAGTTTAAACTTTGAGGAATTAATTCTGGAGAAATAAGAGTTTTCATGAAGTGAAACTTGATTTGCTGGAAAGTGCTCAGAGAGCTGAATCCAACAAAATTTGGTTCACTCGATTTGGAGCTTTCTAGCCAAAGTTATAAGGATTTGAAGTTTGAACTGAAACTGAAATTCGGGGAAAAGTTTAAATTCCTGCTCGTGGGCCCCGCACATAGTGCGTCGTCTCCCTCCTTGCGCCAACTGCGCGGCGGCGGCGATCTCCGGAGTCCTTCACCAGAATTGAGTTCCCGGCCACCCCCCGGCCCGAAACTCGCCGCCTGCCCCTTTACTGACCCCCTGGACTCAATGGTGGGGTCGCCGGCCGCCGGCGATGACCGGAAACCCGTGCGCACCGGTGACAGCACCTGCTAGGGTTCCGGTGAGGTCGGTCCCGCTCTCCCGTGCACCAAATCGATCGGAAATTGGGCGGAGATCATCAGTGGAGCATGGGGAACACGAACCAGGGCTGGGTGGAAGCTAAAAATACCGGCAACCATGCTCTCGACGGTGAGCCGAGGTGCTCAGCCATGGCGGCGGGGAAAACGGTCATATCATGGCCGATTCTCGATGGTTTTCTCTGATTCCAGTTCGAGCGTGGGCGCTATCGTGCGTGGAAGCTACTAGGTAATGGGCTTGCCCAACCCTCGCGCATAGAGCACGAATTTCACCCGAAGGTGAGCTTGGTCCTTATGAACTGATCGAGAGTAAATTTGGAAATTCTCGGCCAAGGGTTGATCAATCGCCAAACGGCTTTTGGCTACTCCATCTTCATACAATCACACACCTTTCTTGTGTAGAGAAGAGGACATGACAACGTCTGTGTGGTGCTGTCCACGAGAGCCCGATCGGCGGCGATGCTTGGTTTGCCGGAGAAACGGTTCGGTACAGCTCGAGGACGCTTGCTCCCTGGCCAACACGGTGTCTAGGACGTTGCTCACGATCTCCCAGTGCCGTTTTGCTGTGGAGGAGTCTGTGCTCGCGAGTGATCGGGCTTGATCAAGCGTGAGCTCGAGCGGCGGCGGTTGCAGTGAAAGAACAGGCCGAGTACGTCGGCAGCTCGGGGAATAGGCGATCGAAGCACGCCGGGGAGGGGATAAGTAGCCCGGCGACTGGTCTCTGGCTTGGGGCGCGCAGCAGGAGCTGGCGCCGGCTGCCCCCCGGTGGCGCACGCACACTGCACCCGGGAACCGAGTGAGCTGTGTTTCAGTCGGTTTGTGTTGAAGTGGTGGCTGACATGTGGGTCCCACTTCCAATTTTAACCTCTGAAATTTACTCCTAATCACTGTTGTAAACAGTGAGCCCCATAATACCCCTGGCAATTCAAATTATTCACCCATGAGCCATTTGAATTAGTTAGAATTCAAATGGGGTTTGGTTTGAATGAATTTCAGCACAAGTTCAGTTTTGAAATTCAAATAAAGTTTGAATTTCCCCCACTTAGCTCATGTCAAGATCAACTCCAAATGGAGTGAAAATTGGTGTGTGGGCTCACAAAAATGTGCTGAGTAAGAATATGCCTCCCACTTTTGAATTCATGGGATAAAAACAGTTTGAATTTGAATATGGTTTCAAACTGCCCTCTTTCTAGCTATACCCAAAATGACCTCAAAAAGTTTTTGAATTTGGGTGAAACTTGGCATGGACATCCTTAGCAATGTGTAGGAGTTTTCATATGTCCAGCCCACCTATATCACATGTGGGAAAAACCACTTTTGCAATATGTGAGTTTGTTCTCTAATGAGCATGTTGATGGTGGTTACTTGCTCTTCATTTGTGTTCATCATCTTTCCTCAAATGAGGTGTGTGGTGTGGTGATGAACACTTCAAATATGTGCCAAAAACTGAGGCCCTTACATTCCTCCACCCTTAAAAGAATCTCGTCCCGAGATTATAAGGTGAAAATGAGAGAGAGGACGGTGGAAAAATTACCGGATATGCGACGTGAAAAAGTCGGGGTAGTTAGCGCGAAGGAATCCTTCGCTCTCCCATGTCGCTTCGTCCATGGAGTGATTACTCCATAGAATCTTGTAGAACCACAACATACGGTTGCGTGTGGTTCGGGCCTTTTCATCAATAATCTGCACCGGTTCCTCCCGATAAGTGAGATCCGGTTGCAGTTCTTCAATATCCTCCAGCTGAACGGTAGTTGATAGCTTAAGACACTTCCTCAGCTGGGAAATGTGAAAGACGTCGTGCACACCGGAAAGTGCTTCTGGTAATTTCAGCCGGTATGCCACTGATCCACATCTTTCGGTAATCTGGAATGGACCGATGAATCGGGGTGCCAACTTTCCTCTCACCCCAAATCTGTTTACGCCCTTCATCGGAGACACACGTAGATACACGTCATCCCCGACTTCGAATTGTAATGGGCGCCTTCTCCGGTCCGCATACTGTTTCTGACGGGATTGAGCGGCTTTTAGGTTCGCTTGAATTAGTCGAACCTTTTCTTCCACGTTGCTGATGAGGTCAATCCCGAAGGTAACCCTTTCGCCAGATTCACACCAATTCAGTGGTGTGCGGCATTTCCGCCCGTATAGCGCCTCGTAGGGCGCCATATTGATGCTGGCTTGGTACCCATTATTGTACGAGAACTCGGCTAACGGCAAGTGATCATGCCAATTCCTGCTGTGGTTGATAGCACAAGCTCGTAGCATGTCTTCTAAGATCTGATTATCCGCTCCGTCTGCCCATCCGTCTGCGGGTGGTATGCTGAACTACGGATCTGTTTCGTCCCCAAGGCAGCGTGTAGCTGCTCCCAAAAACGGGACACAAATAAAGTGCCCCGATCCGATATGATGATACGGGGTACGCCGTACAAGCATAGGATCCGTGAGATGTATAGTTTAGCGTACTTCTTGGCGTTGTAGTTTGTGTTGACTGGGATGAAATGGGCAACTTTGGTGAGCCGATCGACGATCACCCACACAGAATCATGTTTCTGCAAGGTGGTGGGTAAACCGACGATGAAATCCATGCTCACGTCCTCCCACTTCCAGGCAGGAATGCCCAGTGGTTGCAGCAGTCCCGGTTTCCGCATGTGGTCTGCCTTCACCCTCCGACATGTATCACACTCGGACACGTATTTTGCAGTCTCACGCTTCATCCGTGTCCACCAAAACTTGCTTCTGAGTTCTTGATACATCTTGTTGCTAACGGGGTGAATAGAAAACTTTGACAAGTGAGTCTCATCAAAGATTTTCTTCCGTAATTCTGGGTTACGGGGTACGACGATCCGGTCCTTGAACCATAGGACGCCGTCTCCGTCCTTCCGGAAACATTTCAGCTCCCCACTGTCTACACGTCTCCGCAAATGTGACATGCCCTTGTCATTCTTCTGGGATGCCGCTATCTCTTCACGGATGGTGGGGATCAAAGCTAGGTTGTAGAGAGCTCCGTGTGGAATTACATGTAGTGGTGGTTCGCTCTCTTCCAACGGTGTGATGGTCAGATTATTGACGTGCGACTTGCGGCTCAGCGCATCTGCCACTACGTTTGCCTTGCCCAGATGATAATGGATCTCTATTTCATAATCCTTTATCAGTTCTAACAATCTTCGTTGCCTCATGTTCAGCTCCTTCTGAGTGAATATGTACTTGAGGCTTTTGTGGTCGGTATATAAATGTACGAGGTTACCGAGTAGGTAGTGCCTCCACATTTTCAGTGCAAGTACCACGGCAGCGAGCTCCAAATCGTGAGTTGGATAATTCTGCTCATGGTTTCTAAGCTGCCGTGATCCATACGCGACCACTCTTCGGTCTTGCATCAGCACACATCCGAGCCCGATGCCGGATGCATCACAGTACACATCGAACGGTTTTGTTGTGTCTGGCTGCGCCAAAACCGGTGCTAATGTCAGATGCTTGACCAAAGCCTTGAATGCTGCTTCACATGCTGGACTCCAAACATATTTGGTAGCCTTCTTCAGCAGCTCTGTCATTGGCTTGGCAATCTTCGAGAAGTTCGGAATGAACCTCCGATAATATCCCGCGAGTCCGAGGAAACTCCGTACCTCATGAACAGTTCTCGGGGATTTCCAATTCAGCACTTGAGTGATCTTACTCGGGTCTACAGCGATACCCTCCGCTGAGATGATATGCCCGAGAAAAGGCACTTGCGATATCCAGAATTCGCATTTGCTGAATTTCGCGTATAGCTTGTGATCCCGCAGCTGTTGCAAGAATATACGCAGATGCTTCTTGTGATCTTCCTCCGACTTGGAATACACCAGGATGTCGTCGATGAAGACCACGACAATCTTGTCCAGCTCCGGCATGAATACCGAGTTCATTAAGTACATGAAGTGAGCTGGAGCATTGGTGAGGCCGAAGGACATGACCAGGTACTCATAAAGTCCGTACCTCATCGAGAAAGCTGTATTTGGAATGTCCTACGCCCTTATCTTAATCTGATGGTACCCGGATCTTAAGTCCATCTTGGAAAAGATCTTTGCTTCGACCAACTGATCAAACAACATGTCGATCCGTGGCAACGGGTACTTGTTCTTGATGGTTACAGCATTTAATGGACGATAGTCCACGCAAAGCCGTAACGTCTCATCCTTCTTCTTGACAAATAATGCCGAACAGCCCCATGGCGAGGAGCTCGGCCTAATAAAACCCTTCTCCAGGAGGTCCGTGAGCTGAGTCTTCAGTTCAGCCAACTCCTTAGGCGCCATCTTGTACGGCCTTCGGGATATTGGCATTGTTCCCGGTGCAAGTTCAATCTTGAACTCCACCTCTCTATCAGGCGGCATCCCCGGCAAATCATCCGGGAACACATCAGGGAACTCTCGGACTACTGGAATATCTTCCAATCTGATAGTTGTGGCTTGATAGACACTTGGAAGTTTTATTTCTGGACTGTCCAGAAATAATGAGTGAGACCTGTGCACTTCTGAGTTTAAGTGCACGACTCGAAGGACGGTGTCTAAAACAGCGCCGTGGCGGGTTAACCACGACATCCCTAGGATGACATCGACCTTCTGTCCCTCTAAGATAATAAGAGACGTGGGGTACACTCTACCCGCTAAGCATAATGGTGCCTTGGAAACCATTACGCTTGCTGAAATCTTCCCACCCGGTGAACAGATCACATAAGGACTATCGGTGGGTACTATTGGTAAACTGTGTTTAGCAATGAAAGCTTGGCTAATAAAATTATGCGTGGCGCCTGAATCAAACAGTACTATAGCGGGATGCTGGTGGAGTTGGAACATACCCGCAAGGATTGGCTCACCCTCCGGCACGTCCTCAATGGCAAGCTGGTGGACGGTGCCGGGCCTAGGGTTTGCCCGCCGCGCATTAGTAGGGTTCTGGGGTTGATTCCTCCCCGGAAACTGTGGTGCCACTCCGCCGCCTTGCCTCTCCGGGCAACTGCTCGGGAAGTGTCCTGGACGACCACACTTGTAACATGTGGCCGCTGCTGGTGTAGTGCTCGGGAGACGAAAGCCCGGCATGCGTTGCTGAGGTGCATACGCACGCGGCATCGCCCACTGCTGCTGTTGTTGTTGCGGTGGTACTGGCAGTGCCGGCCTGAATGCTGGTGAAGAGTACGGCCGACTGCGGAACGGCATCGACCTCTGGGGTGGCTGCCAGCGTGGACCTGATGGTGGGCGATTCACCATCCAAAACTTCTGAGAAGGACCTCCTCCTTCTCCGCTGCTTTGCGGCGCGCTTCGCTTTCGCTCTGCCGCCGCCAACTCCTTGCCGGAGTCCTCCTGAACAATCGCAGCATCAATGATGTCGTTGAGGCTGCCGCGATTGAACATCGCCAACTTGTCCTTCAGGAGTGGGTTAAGCCCCTGGTAAAAGTGGTCCCGCTTCTTCTTGTCCGTATCAGCGTGATACGACGTGTAGAGTGCGAGAGTTGAACGCCCTGGAGTATTCCAGCGCGTTCCGGCTCCCTTGTTGCAGGTGTAAGAATTCCTGCGTCTTTCTTTTCATCAGACCTGGCGGTATATGATAGGCCCTGAAGGCCGTCCGGAACTCCGTCCAGGTCATCACTTGGTCGGTGGGCTGTGAAGCACAGAAGTTGACCCACCACGCGCTCGCGGATCCTTGGAGCTGCTGGACCGCGAACTGAGTCTTGCGCTGCTCGCTTATCTGGAGCAGCTCGAACTTCATCTCTATCGCACGGAGCTAGTTGTCCGCGTCAAGAGGTTCATCCGCCCTTGAGAATACAGGGGATGAGTCGCCAGGAAGTCGGAGTAGGAGCTCTGTTGACGCTCCTCACGATCTTGACGTCTCTCTGGGCGAGACGTATTGGCGATTAGAGTTTGCAGCAACTCCGTGTGCTGCTGATGTGAACCCGCCATTGCCGCGACGATGTCGGCCAATGTAACCGTTGGCAGTGGCGGTGGCGGTGTTTGCTGTTGCTGTTGCTGCTGCTGTCCCGAGGAGTCCTTGGGAGGCGGTTGAGAGGTCTCTCCCCCTTGGCTAGCACCCCCAACATCAGGGTTGGCACGAGTGCGCGTCATTCTGAAATTCAAAACAGCAGCAATTAGCACATGTCTTACTTAAAATTCCATTTGTAACAGTAGGTATTGAAGTGACACATGAATAATTTGCACAACATTCACATATATTGATAAAGCATAAACTTTATACAAGATACATTATTCTTGGGTCTCCGAGAAGTCGTGCTCATGTCGTCACTACCTATACATACGCTACTGTCTACACAACATGTCACCGATTACAAAAGTTGGGTTACACTACCCTGGCTGCCCTACATAGCAACTGTAACCCCCTACTCGGAGTAGAACTCGACCTCCTGCGGGTCATCCTCCTCCGGTACCTCTGCTGGTGGCTCTGGATCTACCATCTCTTCTCCCATTCCGGGTTCTCCCATTGCTGGAAGACCCAAGACCACCGGTACGCCTAACACCGGAGGTACGAGGTCATGCAATGCATGCACCTCGTCCATGGCTTGGTTGTAATCTTCTTCCCAGCCTTGCCCTTCCTCAATAGTGTCGTCTCGCTCTTGAGCAAGGTCCTCGTTCTGCTGGGTCAGGTTCTGTACCAGTTCTTGTAATGCCACGATGTCGACATGGCTTTTCCTCTTCGCCTTCTTCAGACGATGCAACTGATTGTGTTGTTCATTCAGTCGCTTGATCGTCGGAAGGAGCACATTGCGGAGTGCGATGTGAGCACTCTTGAAATGGTCTCCACGGCTCGTGCTCTCTTTGAGATTTGTGGCGAGATGCTCCGTATGAACAGCTTGGCTGTCCATCACGGTGTTTCCCGCCCTCATCTGGAGGCTTAGGTTTGCCTCCGCGGGGCTGTACCTTTGGCAACTCGGGTCCGTTGCCTCCCGGTACCTCTCTTCCCACACATGCTGAGCCCGTCCCTCCACCAGAACGAGCGCGTATGGAGTGCCCTCCATAGCCTGCACGTGTAGTTGGCAGAAACGTGACATGGTGTCACGGGCTGCCACTTACCACATCCCTTCCGGTTGTCTTCCTCTCACCGTGACGGTGAACGGCAACCAACCGGGTGGCGTAGGTCCTGCAGGGACTTCGACATGGATCGTCCACGTCTTGTTCCCCTCTTTGCCTTCTTCCTTGGCGAAGTACTGCGGCATCTGGTCATACCCGGAATATTGGAGCATTTGCCACAATGCTTCCGGGTAGCCGCTACGGTGAGAACAGTGGGACACCACCCACCCGTTCTCCAACTGTTTATCTGCTGTCATCTGTAAAAATATATTTGAGAAATGTCAAATATTTATTTAAACAGTAAACCTCTGAGTTATAACATAAGACATGTCATTGAACCCATAAAACTTGGAAACATAGTTCAAATTTTTAAACAAATTTGACTGCTGATCTGCTGTTCCCATGACAGCCCTGACCAGTTTCCATTTCAACCTGATTTAGGCCATGTTAAAGGCAAAACTAGTTCTGGAGCTCAACATCAAAGTTAAAGCTAACTCCAATATCTTTACAGAAAGTATTAGCTTGGCCTAATATCTGTCCTGGTTCAAAAGTTATGAGATGTCGAAGTTAACAGAATTTCTGGAGATAATTGGACAGCACCTCCCTGCTTTAGGTACTGATTCGATCCAAGAATCCCAGTTAATTCTGTTCCTAATCTGACAAAACTTTCTGTTACAAAGTTGTAACCCATCTCATAAGCGTTCCATAACTACCTCATTTTCTATTTTTGGATTTTTAAGCAGGAAGTTATACTTAATTTACAGAGAGTTTACAGAGAGTGTTTGCTCTGCCCTGTTTTCTGGACAGTTTCAACTCTACTGCCTTTTTCGATTGGTTAAGGGATGAAACACCTCTGGACCTTAACAGAAGAGTTGTAAAGCTCTTCCAAAGCTTTCCAGAAATGTATCATAAGACCCCAACCTCGAAAGAACTCAACCTCTAACCCCTGATTAACTTCAGCCTTGATTCAGCTGAAAACAGAGTGCTCTGTCCTTAACAACCTATAAGTTGAAAACTTGTTAACTTTGAATATCCTGTTCAAGGGAAGGAGTTACATCAAGTTTTACTACTTTGGATCAAAACCTTCAAGTTTTTACAATGAAGTTGTTCATTTAGTTGGGGTGTGACGTCGATGCGTCATCAGATTATGTCGGTACTACGTCCTCACAAAGAAAAACCTATACCGGACTTAGCCGGCTTCGTTAACTCAGTGGCACTAAACGTCACTCGCACACGGATGCTACACGTCTACCGTTTCGTGGTCAGACTACCTGCAGAAACTCAAACAATCATCAGACTCGGCTGCACACCGAGCCCGGAATCCATACAGTTCGTACACCCGGCCGTCATCACTCGCCCGGATGTTCTCAAGCCAAACACGCCTTGAGTTACGTGTTCACGTTTCAGACCACATGACGGGTCTCCCAAGTTGCACCACGCACGCCAGGGATAGAAGTTGCTCGAATACCCCAAACGACATGAAGAGTCGTAGAGGATATCAAACCGGGTCGGGTTACCTGCCACCCGTGGGCTCCACCCTTCAGCTTGTGCGCACTGGTGGACAGCGCTTACGTGTATCCCCCAAGACATAAACGTCCCGAGATACACGATTTTCCGACATAATCAAATAAGTTAATATGCCACTTTCTATACACTAATAACATCCTTATATGGGCTACTAACTCGTTCCTCACTGGATTTTTGAAAAAGATGACCTTTGTAGTGCGTTAAACCTCAAGCGAGCTCTGATACCAACGCTGACACGACCCCACGGTCTTGTCGAGCCAGGATCACGCTGAGGGGTGCTGCGTTGCACAGCACCGTATAACACACGTCAAAGGTACAAAGCGGAAGCGAAATTTTATTACATAAACAAGTTATGAACATGTTTACATCAAAATAAGTTCAGTCTACACTCGCGGGTGTAGACTAAGCATCAAGTGCACGTTCAGCCCTTGAACGTGTCCTTGCTAGCACACACGCACACTAACTCTGCGGCGTGCACGACTCCCACTCGATGGGGCTCCCCTCCTGGGGTTCCGTCTCCTCTTCGGGAGTCCCTTCCTCATAGAACCCTGCAAAAGCTTCAAACACAAGCAGTGAGCACGAAGGCTCAGCAAGTCTGACCCGTCTCACCTAAACATGGAACTTCTACATGAGGGTTGATGGGTACATGAGGTAAAATCATTTGCAAAGGACTCGCCTAATTAGTAGAACCTTACTTTCAAGTTTTAGCAGCAGATTGTAGAGAACCTTACGCTAAGGCACATGAGAGAGCCGGAATCAAACAAGAAACGCATTTCTCTCATGTACTTTGCCCAAAGTTGAAAAGAACTTTAGTTAGCTCTAAACTACAGCAATTCATTAGCAATCAAGTCCATCTTTCAACCAGCAACATTTTAACATGTATCTAGCCTGTTCTTTCTACGTCACGGTACAGTGAACAAGTGGTACTCACTGACCGCGAGGGACGGCGATTATAATCGATTTACACCTGTAGGGTTACCCGAACAACCCGTCACGTATGCCCGTACTCGATGTTGCCTACAAAAACCATCACGGACGCCGTACGCAACTACCTTTCACCCGTCAGCCAAATATTGAACCGGTCCCATCGTCCCGAGCAAGAGGTCTCTGCACGCGCATCTCAGTGCCGCCAGCCGATTTACACCTCAAGCTCTCAAGCTACCCTCTGAACGACGGGCAATGCCTCAATACCGAGCTACCCGAGTTACATCGGTTTCCCCGTTCCCATATAGCCGGTAGGTCTTCGGTACTGTTCTATCTTGTTCAACAGGCCCGCACACGGCTCAGTCCTCAATCGATGCAAGTGGAGCTACAGCACACAGGCCCCAAAGTCCTGCTGCCCTTACCCTCCACTTGGTCTCATTTTCTTGCCATGTGTTTCATATGCTATCACTACCCGAGTCGAGTGCCCCTAGCCTATGCTCGCGAGTAGTTCCAACTACTCGACTTGTACCAAATCCTACACTATCTTAGCATTGCAGTAGCTAACGGGGTTTGCAATCCTAAACCCAACCCAGGGTTTTCTTGGCTATGCAGTTGGGTTTCCAGACAAGACTCTAATGCAAAGAATAAAGTAACCAAGTATGTGCTCAAAACAATAAAGCTTGTAAAAGGTTAATGCAAACCAGAGCTTGCCTTGCTGCTCTTGGTCGTAGGCTAGCTGCTCCTCCGGAGTAACGAAGTCTAGGACTTCGGGTTCCTCCTCGACCTTAGCGACTACATGATAAAAGCAATACATGTATTAATTTAAATGCATTTGTATTTACTTTTAATCTTGTGAAGCTTATAAGTCCCACTAGACAGACCCTATGACTGTGAAACTTTTTCTGTGGTTTGGTTACAGCCTAAACAGAGACTTGGTCAAGTCTTAGTTGCAGTAAACCTCATTTGAGCCCTCCACAATTAATTATGTCCTTGACCTTAATTGAAGGCTCTTAGGGTGTTCTAAGGATTTTCATGAAACAAACTATGACTTTCTGAAAACTAGATTTTCAGAGGATTCTAATGGAGTTGGTCTCACTTAATTTGAAGGTTCCTATCTAAAGATTTGAGCTAAACAATTTCAGAGAAAATTCTGAAAATGTTTCTGAACATTTTCTATTTTCTCTGGAACAGTTTCACTAATCACACCATTAGGTGGATCAAATGAGCTCCAATGGGTCTGAAATTTTTATGGTAGTTCAAGGATATTTTGGTGAACATCCTAGCAAAATTTCAGAATTTTCCTCCAAAGGATTCTCCAGTTAAAATTCCAAACAGTTTAAAATTTGAGGAATTAATTCTGGAGAAATAAGAGTTTTCATGAAGTGAAACTTGATTTGCTGGAAAGTGCTCAGAGAGATGAATCCAAAAAAATTTGGTTCACTCGATTTGGAGCTTTCTAGCCAAAGTTATAAGGATTTGAAGTTTGAACTGAAACTGAAATTCGGGGAAAAGTTTAAATTCCTGCTCGTGGGCCCCGCACACAGTGCGTCGTCTCCCTCCTCGCGCCAACTTCGCGGCGGCGGCGATCTCCGGCGACCTTCGCCAGAATTGAGTTCCCGGCCACCCCCCGGCCTGAAACTCGCCGCCTGCCCCTTTACTGACCCCCTGGACTCGATGGTGGGGTCGCCGGCCGCCGGCGATGACCGGAAACCCGTGCGCACCGGTGACAGCACCTGCTAGGGTTCCGGTGAGGTCGGTCCCGCTCTCCCGTGCACCAAATCGATCGGAAATCGGGCGGAGAGCATCAGTGGAGCATGGGGAACACGAACCAGGGCTGGGTGGAAGCTAAAAATACCGGCAACCATGCTCTCGACGGTGAGCCGAGGTGCTCAGCCATGGCGGCAGGGAAAATTGCCATATCATGGCCGATTCTCGATGGTTTTCTCTGATTCCAGTTCGAGCGTGGGTGCTATCGTGCGTGGAAGCTACTAGGTAACGGGCTTGCCCAACCCCCGCGCATAGAGCACGAATTTCACCCGAAGGTGAGCTCGGTCCTTATGAACTGATCGAGAGTAAATTTGGAAATTCTCGGCCGAGGGTTGATCAATTGCCAAATGGCTTTCGGCTACTCCATATTCATACAATCACGCACCTTTCTTGTGTAGAGAAGAGGACGTGACAACGGCTGTGTGGTGCTGTCCACGAGAGCCCGATCGGCGGCGATGCTTGGTTCGCCGGAGAAACGGTTCGGTACAGCTCGAGGACGCTTGCTCCCTGGCCAACTCGGTGTCTAGGAGGTTGCTCACGATCTCCCGGTGCCGTTTTGCTGTGGAGGAGGCTGTGCTCGCGAGTGATCGGGCTTGATCAAGCGTGAGCTCGAGCGGCGGCGGTTGCAGTGGAAGAACAGGCCGAGTACGTCGGCAGCTCGGGGAATGGGCGATCGAAGCACGCCGGGGAGGGGATAAGTAGCCCGGCGACTGGTCTCCGGCTTGGGGCGAGCAGCAGGAGCTGGCGCCGGCTGCCCCCCGGTGGCGCGCGCACACTGCACCCGGGAACCGAGTGAGCTGTGTTTCAGTCGGTTTGTGTTGAAGTGGTGGCTGACATGTGGGTCCCACTTCCAATTTTAACCTCTGAAATTTACTCCTAATCACTGTTGTAAACAGTGAGCCCCATAATACCCCTGGCAATTCAAATTATTCACCCATGAGCCATTTGAATTAGTTAGAATTCCAATGGGGTTTGGTTTGAATGAATTTCAGCACAGGTTCAGTTTTGAAATTCAAATAAAGTTTGAATTTCCCCCACTTAGCTCATGTCAAGATCAACTCCAAATGGAGTGAAAATTGGTGTGTGGGCTCACAAAAATGTGCTGAGTAAGAATATGCCTCCCACTTTTGAATTCATGGGATAAAAACAGTTTGAATTTGAATATGGTTTCAAACTGCCCTCTTTCTAGCTATACCCAAAATGACCTCAAAAAGGTTTTGAATTTGGGTGAAACTTGGCATGGACATCCTTAGCAATGTGTAGGAGTTTCCATATGTCCAGCCCACCTATATCACATGTGGGAAATACCACTTTTGCAATATGTGAGTTTGTTCTCTAATGAGCATGTTGATGGTGATTACTTGCTCTTCATTTGTGTTCATCATCTTTCCTCAAATGAGGTGTGTGGTGTGGTGATGAACACTTCAAATATGTGCCAAAAACTGAGGCCCTTACAGTTCGTTCGCTCCTCTGCTCAGCTCGAGTAGCTTTGACCGCCGTTCGGGTGAGCCGCACCGCCCTCCTGTTGCCGACACCACCCCAGCGTTGTCACGCCTGGTTGAGGTCATAGGAAGGTGCGTAAGGACCTCTGGTTCCTCCCGGACGACAGTCCACGACGTTCCTCCGAACCTATCACAAAAACCGAGCGATAATTGGTTCTTCCACGTTCAACCTTGCCGCCACGATGCTGCACCGTCGACCGGCTGCCTCAGACATGTTCATCCTCAACCAATCGGCGTCCTAGGTGTGTTGTCGACCATTCTTGCTGTCCTCCCAGTTTGGAGCTAGGTTGTAGCCTAGGTCAGCCTGAATTTGAAGTTTGTCGCCGGCGGTTTCTTTGAACCACTGTGAAGAAAATGGGAAATTCCTCGGCCATATGGAGTTAGGGTTTATCAGAGGCTAGGCATAGGTTCTCCAAACCATAGCGACCATTCTCGAGCAAATGGCAAGCAAAAACCGTGCAGAATCCGAAGGGTTCTCTGTGTTTTCCCTCACAGCGGCGCAAAACCACTTCGGTCGCACGGTGAGCTTATGCTTCCGGCCATTTTCCAAGGGATCATGGTAGTGTTCCGGGTTTCCCATGTCATGGTGGTGCTGTAGGACCAAACCGTGGCTGGTTTCCAGGCTCGCCGAGGGAGTACCATGTCGCCGGAGTCACCAAAGTCGCTGCCACCGTCGCACGCCCATCTCCGGCCATCGTCGGTGAGGGGTAAGACCGGTAGCATGTTTCCCGTGTGAAAATAGGCAGTATCGGCGAGTTTGGCAAAGGTTGGGGGACGGGAACACCGTTCCGGCGAGCTCTCCGGCGAGGGAAGCCGCGGGGAGGCACGGGGGCGCGAGGAGGAAGAAGACGAGTGGGGCCCAATCGTCAGTGAGCGGGAGAAACCGGAAGGATTCCATGTGGCGCGGGGATTTTCTGTGACAGCGTGGAAATAAACCTGTGGCCTCGGTGTTGCCGCCATCTGAGTGGATAGCGCCACGAGTGGGGCCCACAACCAGAGTTTAAACATTTCTTCATTTTTCAGATTTAGTGCAAACTTCAAATGACCATAACTTTCAGTAGGAATGTACAAAATTTGTGAAACAAATTTTGTTGGATCCCTCTCAGTCAGCACTTTTCAGAAATGCAAATAAATTGATCTGAAGATCTATGGAATTGTCTCCAAAGTTCATCAAAGTTAAATCTTTGGGAATTAATTCCAGAAGATCCCTGTTATTGAATTCCCTCAAATTTGGCCAGAAGATTCCTCATGATATTAGAGATCTGCAGTAAAATTTGAGCTTCATTGGAGATAATTTGCTAGGCTAAATTGCCTTCCAACGTTCAGCCTTTATTTTGAAATTCAAATTCTAAACAGAAACTTTTCAGAACTTCTGTCCAACTTCAAAAATTCATATCACTCTCTTGGTAGCTCCAAAAATGGTGAAACAAATTTTGTTAGAACCATGGAGACTTACCCTAATTAGATCTTCCACTGTTAGACATGTTAAAACTCCAGATTTGGGCTCAAAATTCAGAGAAACCTTGGACTTGTGGGAATTTTGGAGACCACAAGGTGCAATGAAATTTCTCCAAATTTTGCTCAGATCATCCTTAGAGAGTCTAGTATCCACTGGAAAAATCCCAAAGCCAATTAAGGAAACTATATAGCAGTAGATATGAATAGAAGTTACTTCTTATAATTCCTTAGCACTTATACATGTATTTTTGCTACATTTCACTTAGTGACCGAAGTTGAGGATACGCCGGAGCCGTTGGACGTCCTCCCACCTGAAGCTAACTTTCCTTTTGACTCGCAACCAGGCAAGCCCCGGTTTGCATTTAAGTACCTTTTACTAAGTTTTTCATTTGTGTCACTCATGTCTAGGTTGAAATGTTTGCATTAGAGTTAAGGTGTTTGAAACCCCAATTGCATGACTTTAAATCCTATGAAGGGTTGGGTAGTTTACGGACTCGACGAGTAGAGAATGCCATGCTAATGTGCTTAGGACCTTGGTAAAAGTCGAGTAGTTGGAATCTACTCGTGAGGTAAGGTTTTGTCCCACAGTATGGAAAGAGTAGAAAATGGCTTAAGAGTTGTGAAACTGAGACCCAGCAGGGGGGATAGGATGCAGTGAGCGGAGGTCTCACGTGCGTAGCCCTGTTGGTGTCGATTGAGGACCGAGTCGTGTGCGGGCCTGCTGAACAAGTATCGAACAGTACCATATGGCATACTGACATAAGAAGGAAACCGATCTAATTGGTTAACCTAGGTGCCGAGCCTTACCCAACCGTTTTATAGGAGTGGGTTGAGGGTAGCAAGGTGTAAATCTGCCGGTGGGCACAGTCGCGCTCCACGCGGGGACCTCCTGCCCGTTACGGATGGATCGGTTCGGCATTTAGGGTTTCCATTGAAAGGTTGTTGCATACAACAGAGTAGGAAGGTGTGAAGCACCACACTTCTGAAAGTGGGTGTATGTGACGTGTTGTCCGGGTGTCTCCTGATTGCAATCACCATCCCTCTTGGTTATTTGAGTACCGCTTGTTCACTGTTTTGTGACGTAGTAAGAAGTGAAATAAGCCAGATGATTGATATTATGCTGTGATGAACTATTAATGTTTGGAAACCATGTCTGCTGTAGATGTAGAGCTAATTAAGAATATTTTCTACTTTGGGCATCACCACATCGGAGGAAAGCGTTTCTTTTTTGATTGTGGACTTCCGATGTGGGGGCTGCCTAAGGTACATGAAACTGTTGCTATAAAACTGAAAGTAAGGATCAACATATAGGCGTGTCTTTATTGCAATATCTTTATCCCATATTACTAATCCCTGCATGTAGAGTTTCATGATTAGGGTTGTCGGTTAAGCCTTGCTGAGCCATTGTTCTCACGGTTGCAATATTTGAGCTGTGTGCAGGTGAGAGCTATGAGGAGGGGTCCGAGGACTAGGCGGTGCCCCCGTCGGGGTACACGTCCGAGTTGGAGCCCTGCACGCCGCCGTGATCTCCGGTTCCATGCTGCTAGTGTGTAGCGTCCACGGGCTGGACGGCTGCACTTTTTGCTTAGTTAGTATGAGAGTATAGTAGTATAATATATCCACTCTACAGTAAGTTTGTAAAGGACTTCCGCTGTTTTTATATCAAATAAAAGTTTGTATGTTGTTCTTAATCTTTTCTTGTGTGCTGTTGGGTGCCGCATCGCATGGCACCACCCTATGCGATCCTGGAGTGGGTGAACCATGGAGTGGTCCCCACAGACGTGGTATCAGAGCCGCATTGGGAATAGCATGCCCGAAAAGAGCCAATTTTGAAAACTTAGAAGTAGTCGAGTGAGGATTAGTCACTATGGCCACATAAGGTCTATTATAGGAGTAGTTACTAAGGTGGAAATGGTAACATACTTGTTATTAATTTGTAACGATGCTCCGACATCAGGTAAGAGGTAAGGTACGCCATCGCAGGTGGATCAATTGCGGTAAGCTCGCCATACGAGCAATAGTATGGAATGGTATACCATGGCTTGACACGGTAGTCAATATGAGTCTCTGAATCTCTTCATGGTTCTGAGAGCATATGAAAACGCTGATCTCTAGCGTGCTTTAGGCAAAAGTAAGAATACCCCATCGTGTGGTAAGCAACACGATAGTATGCAACTCTTGAACGTTCAATGTTCAAAGGGCCACACGCAGCGCTCGCCATCGGCGTGCCACAACGGTCATGAGGCAGTAGGTGGTATCCGTTGGGTTGATAAAATTCCCAACCGTGATGACCCGTTCGCGCTCTACTCGGGTTCCCCGTTGTGTGGTGTGAAAACACGACCATGTACCTTGAGACGTGGCTTGACTCAAGGATGATCCGTATGGCAATGATATGGACAGTACGTTTTTATTATGATATGGAACTGCCTGAAATGTCAAAAACCTTTGTGTGCACTATTAGCGTGTGGTTTTCTGCAGGCACATTAACCACGTTAGCGCATGACGTGTAGAAATCTTTTGTGAGTGACGTCCTTAGTTCCACCATTTGACACGTATATGCCGTAATACCGACTTAGGATTTTACTTTGGTGAGGAGACGTAGTACCGAGATGAGTATTAGTTGCATAAAAGTATATTTTCAAAGAAAAGAGTTAAAATGAAGTTTAGGATTCATTTAGGGGTCATTGAACTACCATATTGAACTAAGAGTCAATTGGGAGTATAGATTCAATTTCTATGTAACACTCCAAAAATTTTGATAAGAACCTAAATCATGTTAAGAGGGGAATTTAAAATTTTTTGGACGTGTTGCATGTTTTGCAAAAATTCAAATTCAAACTGGAATTCAAATTAAACTCAAAACAGAAAAGAAATAGAGAAAGAAAAAGGAAAACAAAAAAAACCGGCCAGTGGGCCGAAACCCACCAGCCGGCCCACCCAGCACCCGCGCCAGCCCGCAGCCCCGCGTGCCCTTTCCACCCACTGACAGGCGGGGCCCGCCAGTTCTTCGTCTACCTCGAGCCCGCGCCGGACTCTCTCACCCCGAATCCAAACAGATCCGGATTTCTGCGAATCCCAGCCGAATTTCGCTCGGGGGCGACGCGAACTCGATCTAAACCACCCCGCCGCCCTCCCCCGTCTATAAAGCCCCGGCCTCGTTCTTTTTTTCCCACGCGATCTGCTGTTTTTCCTCCGGTGAGAACCCGAGCCTTCTCCGGCGAATTCTATCCGATCTACGCTCGGAAATTCTGATCTAACTCGCTGGTCTTGATCCACCGCCTCCGGGGAACCTTGCAGGTGCAGAAAACTCGGTGACTTGCGGTGTAAACACAGCGCCGACGAGCCTCGCCGTAAATTCACCTCGGACCTCGTCGCCGATCACCTTCCAGGACCTCCGAGCTCAAGAAAACCCCCGAGGTGAGATCCCCGACCTCCCCTCTACCGATCTATACCATAAGATCACAGTTCTAGGAAGAATTCTTGAAGATCCGAAAGTCTCCGGCGAGATCGCCGCTTCCCGCCGCCGTGCGCCGCCGGCAGCGCCGCCCGCGCTCGATCAGAGCGACGTGGCCGCTTGTGCGCCGTTTATTTTAAATCGCACGGTAGGGTTTAAATCCCCGCGTACCGGTTCGACGTTATAATCTCAGCTGTCGGTTTAAAATCGGACGGTCCACGTCAGCCCCGCATTATAAAGACTGGAAATCTTACGTGCTACCCCCTGGGGTTCTCGGGAAATAAGAGCTAGCCCCGGAAACTTCTGATCTAGCCCCTGGAACTTCAGAAAATCATGTAAATTCATTTAAAAATCAGTTTTAGCCCCTGGACTTAATAAAAATTAGGAAAAACCCCTTTGTTATGTGTAGCTAGGCCCCTGAAAATTGTTAAAATAATATTATAGACCCTGTAGAGGGGTGAGTTTACCTTTTTAGCCCTGTTTAATATTTAATTTAGGAAATTGAATATGTGGCTAGTGTTTAAAATTTGAAAAGTGGGACAAACATATTGTCAAAATTAAATTAAAAACTTTCTCAGTATTTAGACAACTTTGGAGTGAGATAAAAATATATTTTGGGCTGAAATGAATCTGTTTAATTTATTATTCACATTTAGGGACACATTTTTAAGTAAAGAATAGTTCTGGAAAATAGGGAAAATAATTGTAAAATAGTTTACATCAGAGGAAAAGGTCAAAAATATATTAGTAAATATTTTAGATCAGAACCTATTCTGTTTAGATGATGTGTCTTGTTATTTTCATAATAAAGTTCACATTTAGGCATAGGAAATAAATCTGAAAATATAGCAACTAGTAAATGATAAATGAAGTTTCTAAAATCCAAAGAATTCAGTTTAGGGTTGGTAGAAATTCTGAAGACACATATGGAGTAGGAAAATACCTTTCATGCATACTTGGTAGCTAAAAGGTGTAGTAATTAAATATAAGGAATTTATTTAAATTGGAAACTCATATGTATAGTATGTAAGCATAATGTGAATACAAAAGTAGGAATCATATACACATGATTAAAAGTGCATGTAAGCCACAAATCAACACACATAGAGTAACCACAACACATATAATTGTGAATGGCTTTCATAAATGTGAATGTGTAGTTTGTATGAAGTGGAAGTGTGAACTATGTCGTATGGATTGTTGTTTTTCTTTTGCTATGTGTGATGGTATGATGTAGAACCTGCTCCAGAGCAAGTTTTTCCTTTCCAAGATCAAGACTACCCATTCCAAGAGCAGCAGGAAGGAGGCAAGTGTCCTTGACCACTTTGATCCTATACTAGGATGTTTAGGTAGAATTATTTGCATTGTCAATTGAAATATGAAACCCATGCTAGGATGTTTCCCTAGAATAGCATCACCTTGTTTCCTTGTAGCTTGGGTTGGGATTTATTTTATCATGTCATTTATTATTATGCATATGCTTAGCCACGCTTAGAATGGGATATTTGGGATATGAGATCATCAGTTTATTTTACCATACTCTTGAATGAGATATTGTGAGTTATGTAGAGGTAGGGATCAAGGCAAGTTGGATGTTTTGGTTGTGTGCTGGGTGCACGAGACTCGGGTTTGTGTTTAGTACTTGCCTGGATCCTAAGGACCGGTTCATGGAGCATGTAACCTGGCTTTACCATGCCAACCACATGCTGAGATGGGGCAGCTTGGCCAATTAATTAGGTGTATCCCCGGCGTAGTATGGGTGTGTTGGATGGTGCGGGAAATAGGTGTCAGCTGGACTACCATATGAACCGCAAGGCTCAAGAGGGGGCCACTGCAGCGGGGTTGGAGCCTCTTGTATGCTGTTAGGGGTGAAACCTCAGTGGGCCCATGCTCGTTGGGAATCCCTTTGTAAAAGCTTCGTAGTGATCTCCTGGCTACACACCTGGGAAGTGTGAATGTGGTTCGGAGCCACTGGCATAATGGAGGTTCTTTTAGTCCACCCGACAACGGGGGATGTAATCACTACATGTGGGTACAGTGGTACAAACTCTGCAGAGTCAAAACTGTC
This sequence comes from Neostapfia colusana, assembly GCA_030760725.1. Lineage (NCBI taxonomy): Eukaryota > Viridiplantae > Streptophyta > Magnoliopsida > Poales > Poaceae > Neostapfia > Neostapfia colusana. Next base: position 99,318,598 of record JASWHV010000003.1, read on the forward strand.
ATGACAGCCGTGCTCACGGTCAAGAGCGGCTTGGACTTATTCATGATTAGAGGATTGATAGTTTTGGAAGTTGTGGATGTTAAGCGGGAAGCTTAACATTGGAAATGATGTTATGGTTATTTGGTTATGATGAAGGGATGGGAGATTGGGACCATTTCACCTATGTAGTAATGTAGGTGCTTAATAAGCTAAGGTGATAGGTATTAATTGCATAGTGCTTTAACCATGAGTTCAACCTCTCCTTGTTCTAGCCATGCATGACATAACCTTCCCACACTTGCTGAGTACCATTGATACTCAACCTTGCATATTTGTTGGTTTATATTGCTGCTCAGGTCAAGATAATGAGGTGGTGCATAATGACCAAGACTTTGGACCCGAAGAAGGTTTC